>CM077643.1:174282604-175640104 GCA_039707465.1 Rhabdophis nuchalis
GTTCTAGAAGAGACCTTCTCTTCTCACATTCTCTCTTTTATCTTAAAATATTGAGTTCTGCTACAACTGCAATGTGCTAACCTGTTCTATCAAAGATTGCATTTCCTCAGATGATGGATTCAGGTTGAGCCAAAAGTGAACAAAGACATCGCCTTCTCTTATGTTCATTATCTGATACTTTCCCTTCTCTTTATGACACTCCTCCTCTCTCTCTGTGAGACATTAAACTTTATTGCAGGGTCACATCTGATTTACCAGTAATCTGAACTAATTGCTCACAGAGGATTTGGTGGAATTGGCTGAAGACCGCATGCTGGCCAAGGTTCCTAAATTGACCATCTCGTTTCTAAAAGAAGGATAGTTGATTTTATTCTGCAATGACTTTTGCTTAGAATTAATTTTCCTTAGAATATCAAAAGCCTTCTCGTTCATAACCTATAGCTATTCAATCTATTATACAGCTAATTTGTGCTAGTTGACTACTTGTTGTCATTTTATGCTTTCATTCACCTAGAAACTAAGTATATCAATTAATACTTCAATTGCAGGGGGGGGCGGGAGACAGTAAACGAATATTTAAATTCCTTGTGGAAGCTCTAGTTTTCTGTAAACCAGTTTTCTAGTCCTGATGGCAGATAATTTTTATTCTGTTCTTCTGGAGTGATGCATTCCATCCAATTTCAAACAACCTTTTAGCACATTCAGCCCTTGGGCAGGATCAGTGATAATGTAAATGGAAAATGACCTTGTACTGTGCAGATATTTTTTTGCCATGCTACAAAGGAGTACACGGAAGTATTTTATGCAATTTGTCCAACAACATAAAACAGTCAGCTTGATCAGATTTGAAAGATTTCTAAATAGCTGTCTTAATAGTGGAGAGTTTAAGTAGCAAAAGGACATGATTTTTACATTACAGGAAACATCTAATGGGTTCAAGAATCTGAGACATGCAAATGAGCTTTAAAAAACTGCTGGTGCACTTCTCTATATGCAGCTACAGAAGTAAATGACATTCTGAGTAGTGGCACTGATGTCTGAGTAGTGTAAGCAAAGTCTCACTGCAACTCAGTGGGACTGACTTTTGAGTGGAAATTTTGAAATTCCAAACACACATATTGGAAACTAAGCCTCCCTGAATGCAATAGAATGGTTTATGAAAAGAAGGAGATAGGGTGATATCGTTTTTTGCATTTAAAGATGGTGGTGGTTTTTGTTTTTTTTCATTCAATTGTGTCCGATTCTCAGAGAGTATCTGGATAAGTCTCTGTATTTTTCTTGGCAAGGTTTTTTTATGTAGTTTGCCATTGCTTGCTTCCTTGCTAGGGCTGAGAGAAAGTGACCCAGTTGGCTTTGGATCCAATGCAGGACTAGAACTCATGGTCTCTCAGTTTCTAGCTTTATCGCTCTGGGTCCTCTGTGGAGAAGGGCGGGATATAAATTTAAATAAATAAAAATAAATAAATATCTTAATTATTGACTAAGAGTTTTGAAGTGATCTTCCATGCTCTGGTACACCCCCCACTCAGTGGTGGGATTAAACATTTTTTACTATCGGTTCTGTGGGTGTGGCTTGGTGGGCGTGGCAGGTGAAGAATACTGTAAAATCTCCATTCCCTCCCCACTCCAGGAGAAGGTTACTGAAAAATCCCCATTTGATGAGCTGGGACTCAGGAAGCAGAGAATAGATGGGGGTGGGGCCAGCCAGAGGTGTTATTTACGGGTTCTCTGAACCGCTCAAAATTTCCACTACCGGTTCTCTAGAACTGGTATTCAGAACCTGCTGAATACTACCTCTGCCCCCACTTCATTATAACAGAGTTTAGGTAAGACCCTCTGCATTGTGTACCAGGCAATAAACTTTGAATAAGACTTAGCATCTGCTGTAGCCAACCTGCCATGCATCTGCCCTTTAAAATTATGACAACCTCAGTTCTACAGCATCAGACCCAAAAATATGTTTTGCCTGAGGCGAAAGACAAAGTGTGCTTCTTCCCTCCCTACTCAAGTGGCACTTGAATTATGAAATGGAGACACTTCTGCCAATTGTGAGGGCAGCAAGGACTAATGATTACCAGAATTTGCTGCTTCAGCCTGCTACTTCACTGTGCAAAATAGCAAGCCCAGCTCTTCGACATTACAGAGTGTCCATCCATTCAAAGTGATCTGCTGACATGCTTCCAGCCCCACTCTTAATAGTTGATCTCTGTGAGTAGAATGTCTTTTTAAATCAATCCCTTTCTCACCATATCTCTCACTTTCTACAAGTTAGGAGAGAGCCCCTTTGCTTACACATCGCTTACTTGATGGGTAAAATGTGCCGTGCAATTGTTTCAAGCAACTTCGCAACAGAATTACCTTGTCACTTCATTACCCCATGGGATCATTGTGTTGACCTAGAAAATTGTTACATTCTAGAGTTAAAAATAATATAATTTTGCCAAATCCAGTCTAAGAACAATGGTTAGAGTGCAGTGTTGCAGGTTAATTCTGCCAACTGCTGGCAGTTCGATTTTGGTTGATTCTGAAGGTTGATTCAGCCAGCCATCCTTCCAAGGTTGGTAAAATGAGGACACAGGTTGTTGTTCTGTGAACCATTTAGAAAGGGCTATAAATCATTATGAAGTGGTATATAAGTTTAAGTGCTATTGCTGTGCAACCAACCCTAATTTATTAAATGTACGGTATATACTGCTCAACTCCCAGTGACCTTTGCAATTGTGAAGTCAGCAAAAGTCGTGGCTTACTCTCCAGATCTTTCAGCTAATATATTTTGCTCCCTGTCAACTTATTGATTATCAATATTTATTAACAACCCAACCAGATGAAAAAGTAAAACCATCTCTTTCCTTGATACACTGCAGTAACATTTTCACTGCAACATATCACACTCATCAATAGAATAGGTACCATGACAACCTCAGAGGTCTTCTTTCTTGTGGCCCTTTCACCCCCAACGGACATTCCTTTATAATTATGAGCAGCCATCTTATGAAAAATGGCGGCAAACATGACAGCTGAGGAAAGGTTGTGCTCTATTGAAACATTTTGCAAGATGGTGCATTGTTTGTGAGATTCCATGAGATTCTGTGATAGTTGTGGAATCTTAGTGGGGCACTAAGGGGCTGTGAGGAAATATCCATGTGGCTAAGAAAAGTAATGAAAGTATAATATGGGAAGAGGAGGGGGAGAGAAAAGCATTCAGTTTTGGTCACCACGATGTAGAAAAGACGTGGAGACTCTAGAAAGAGTGCAGAGAAGAGCAACAAAGATGATTAGGGGAATGGAGACTAAACATATGAAGAATGGTTGCAGGAACTGGGTATGTCTAGTTTAATGAAAAGAAGGATTAGGGGAGACATGATAGCACTGTTCCAATATCTTAGGGGTTGCCACAAAGAAGAGGGAGTCAAACTATTCTCCAAAGCACCTGAGGGCAGAACAAGAAGCAATGGGTGGAAACTAATCAAGGAGAGACGCAACTTTGAACTGAGGAGAAATTTCCTGACAGTTATGACAATTAATCAGTGGAACAGCTTCCCTCCAGAAGTTGTGAATGCCCCAACACTGGAAGTCTTTAAGAAGATGCTGGATAGCCATTTGTCTGAAATGGTATAGGGCTTCCTGCCTAGGCAGGGAGTTGGACTAGATGACCTCCAAGGTCCCTTCCAACTCTGCTATTGTATTATTGTAAAGAGGACAGGAAACAACCAAAGGGATGTGGGAGGGCAGAAAGAAAACAGCAACAGCCCAACATGGAGGGGAGAGGAGGCTTCCAAGATATTTTGATCGGCCTGATGCTATTTTGTTTGCCAGGCATTTGGAGAGAGGAGAACATGTCTTCCTGTTTGTCCTCATCTCCTACAGCAACTATACTATAGCCTTAAAATCAGCCTCAGCTCCTCCAGCAATTATAGCCTTAAAATCAAATACTGTATTGTCTGGCTTTTGGCGTGTGACTGTTTTCACAACAGTAGTCATTCAAACTTTCCTGTATATTGTACACTGTCTGCTTTTTTCTTTTCCTCATCCATCAACAACTCGGCAGCCTAGATTTACATTGTTTAATTTATTTCCAGCAATTGGCTTCAATCCAGCCCCTTCAAATCCATCATCTCCTGAATAAATCTAGCATAGCTGTAGAGCTCATGGCATCTCACAGTTCCTACAGGGAAATTTGGAAAACATTTTGTCATCGATTCTATATTACAGCATATGGTTTTGAAAATAAAGATTGGTTGGAAAAATATTGTGATTCAGAAACTCGCCTTCACCATTCTGGAAAAAGTAATTTCTCTAGACATAAAGGTCTAATTACATTCTTTTTTACTGTTTTTCATCCTATTTTTATGACAAGAAATTATAGTATAAGTATTATAGTAAATATATAAGTATTATATGACAAGAAAGTTAGACAGTTGGTGCCTGTTCCTTTTCCCCTATTTGTCCTCCTTTTCATGTCCATGTCCTTCTTTGTCTGTTTAGATTGTTTGCTCAGATATCTGGTAACCCTAATTTTGTGGGAATATCCAGGACACTCTTTTAAAATTTCATATTTTGCTCATGGATCTCTAGGGCTTTCATCCATACTTTTGCCTATGGAGAGTCTCAGTCATCCAGGTCATGGTTGTCCCAAAGGTGCTTTTTCAAAAGACAATTGAAGTTTCCTTGTTTTTGTTTGAAGACGTTTTGCTTCTTATCCAAGAAGCTTCTACAGTTCTGAAGAATTAACTGAAGAAGCTTCTTGGATCGGAAGTGAAACGTCTTCAAGCAAAAACAAGAAAACCCAGTTGCCTTTTGGAAAAAAAAGCAACTTTGGGACATCCAAGCTTTGGGGTTTGGTCACTCAACTGAGCAGCAACTATTTAGTTAACCCTTAACATCCTGGAGACAATGTGATGTGTGTACATTCAAAATTGTGCTGGAATATCTGGCCTTCCATAGAAAATACGTGAGTGTTCATTTGGCTTACAGCTTTGAAGTATGGAACTGACCTTTGAATCATCTTCTCTGTTTTTTTTTAAACTGACATTGTTTGTAGCTCCTCCAGCACTGGAGAATGTTGCAGGTTAGCAGATAATAACATTCCAGTTTAGCAGCTTGTTATATCTCACTAAGACAGTTTAATGAGCCCAAATCCCAGATACTGCATAAATACAACATATTCTCTTTGCTAATCAAGCCTATTCACCCAAGCTCTTCTCTTACTCTTGTGACTAAAGGTAGTTCAAAAGAATTAAACTTTCCAGAGTGAAGGATGGTTTCCTGAAGTTGTTACTGTGCAAAGGTTCTAAGGTTTGGGTAGCACTTTTTGGTAATTTCATGTAAGATGTTTATGATGGGTAACTTAAAATTTCACAGCTCCTTTCTCAGCACCAGAAATTGGGAGGTCTACTGTGCTCAAAGGATACCAGATTTAGTTGTTTTTCTGCACCAAAATGCCTGCCTTAAGTTTTTGCTTTCCGCTCAGCTAGAAAAGCATATTTTCTCTAATCATATTTTCACAGGAGAAATATTGATATTCAAGGGCGCATCTCAGCTCCATCTTCCATTAATTTTCACTGGTTAAACCGCAGAGTGCTTTGTTTTGTGGATATTAAATATAATCAAGTAAAAATGGGATGCCTATAAAATGGAGCAAACGAGGCAGGCACCAAGCTTAAATCTTATTTTATTTTTACTGGCACAACAAGCTACATCCCCAGCAACCCATGGAAATAGAATAAAGCATGAAAATAAAAAATTTTGCGCCCCAGAATTTGTTCCAAACACCAAATGAGAAGAGAACAAACCACCTTTCCAACAATCAAATCTAGCATTTAAGGGGAAGAATTCTGCTATTGCTGTTCTTAAACAACTTCCATAAATCACACAGAAATCTACAGATGATCAGTTCTCTCTCTCTCTTCTTCCTGTTCAAAGAAAGGGAATTGGTGAAGTTGCTTTACAAGTTCATCCATCATTTATTTTTCCCATACCTGGACTAGGACTTTAGGATAATTGGGATAGCAAACCTGTGCCAGGACTATACCACTGCAGATTGCAAATAAGCATTCACAAAATCAATGTTCTTCCACCCCAAGATATCTTTGTGCATAGGTATCCATTCCTCCAAGGGTGGCTCAGTGGATAAGATGCTTAGCTTGTCGATCAGAAAGGTCGGCAGTTCAGTGGTTCGAATCCCTAGCGCCGCATAATGGAGTGAGCTCCTGTTACTTGTCCCAGGTTCTGCCAACCTAGCAGTTCAAAAGCATGTAAAAATGCAAGTAGAAAAATAGGGAATACCTTTGGTAGGAAGGTAACAGCATTCTGTGCACTTTCAGTGTTTAGTCATGCCGGCCACATGGCCATGGAGATGTCTTTGCACAGCACTGGCTTTTTGGCTTTGAAACAGAGATGAGCACTGCCTCCTAGAGCCGGGAACACCTAGCACATATGTGCGATGGAACCTTTACCTTTACCTTTATCCATTCCTAACTGGGATGGATACTGAAACAATGAAACACGTGCCTCACAGGGCAAGCTGTGCCTTTTTGTTTTGTTCTTGTATGGCCGCGTTAAGCACACTAGAAGTGGAGTTTGTGTCGCAATCTTGCAATGCATGTTTAATCACTTGCCCTCCCTTAGCCCTCCTGCCTACGCCTCTCATTACATGCACAGCAAACAGCAGCAGATAATAGGCAGGGCTAGGCGCTGGCTTTTTCAGGGATATCTAGTTTCTGTGTGGCCTGGAAACCAAGCTCAGTGAAGAGTGATTTAAGAGCCGAATTTGGCAAGCTTAGAGAAGGAGTCATTAATGGGAGATATGTATGTGTGTTTAGATCAATGAAAGCCTGCGAGGGGAAAATGTTTTAAGACTCCACATCCCGACCCTGTCACTATACTCAAGTTCAGAACTCACTAGAAAGGGAAGTTTCTTTAAAAAGGAAATGAAATGGAAAGAAGACAAAATTGGAGCTTTTAGTAATGGATCAGTCCCCATTACACCACTACAGATAAATTGTTATTCATTGTACCAAGCCAAATGAATACAAGATAAGTTCTTTTTCTCCTCAGCTACAGATGGAGATAAATAGGTTAAAAAGCAAAGACCATGGTTTCTGGACCCCATGTGAATTCCTGAATCTGACATAATTAGGTAGCTTGCATAAATTGTTTGGCTTAGTCCTGAAAGTGGAAAGTCATCATTCAAGGAAAAGCTTAAAGGGAAAGTTGGAGCTGGAGAATTGATTCATATTTACCAGCTCTTGTCACTTTGCATCATGTAACTGAGTGAATGGTGGCCCTGTAAGGAATCCCTTTTTGCACTCTTCCTGCAGAAGCTGGATGAGCAGGATTCTTTGCAGGACTGTGGCTTCAAGCGACAAATTCTATTTTTCTCCTGCTCCTTACTGCTGATTTCTCTGCAGAAGGTTAACAAAGGTGCAATTTTAGATATCTGGATTGTAGCAATAGTACTAGCAATAGCACTTAGACTTGTATACCGCTTCACAGTGCTTTACAGTCTTCTCTAAACGGTTTAGAGAGTCAGTCTATTGCCCCCAATAACCTGGGTCCTCATTTTATCTATCTTGGAAGGAATGGAAGGCTGAGTCAACCTTCAGCCTGGTGAGATTCAAACTGCCAAACTGCAGGCAATCAGCAGCCAGCAGAAGTAGCCTGCAATGCTGCATTCTAACCATTATGCTACCATGGCTTTTATGTGGTTAGTGGACACTAAAATCCAACATTTACAGGACCTCAAATGTTCTATGTGTAATATAATTAACGTAAGAAAGACTTATTTTGTTCCAGAAGGATTAGGACCCCCCATCTTCCATCCTCAAACACCTCCTGCAGATAAAAACAATTCATCTTCTACAGAGAATTGGGTTGTTTTTTTTTAATGGAAGACTATAGAGATGGAGTCAAAATTGGGTTTTATGCAGAGACATCCTCAAAGTCCTCCCCTCACAAACAAAACTTTTTTTCCAGGGAATAAGGAGACATAAACAGAGAGATCTGGCCAGTTTTACATGTGAGAGAGAGAGTGGATGTCCTTATCAATAGCTGAAGGTCATAATTCAATTCAGCAAAATACAGTAAGGCTACTGAACATAAGTTCAAAAAAATGTGCAGTCCCAATAACCTCAAAAAAACCCAAAGCTGTTGAGTAATAAATAGAAACAAAATAGAACAGCAACTCATTTTTAAATATTTGGAAGTGGTTTTCCATGCTTTGGAATGCAGTAGTCCTTGACCTATGACCACAATTGAGCCCAAAATTTCTGTTGTTAAGCAAGACAGGCATTAAGTGGGTTTTGCCCCATTTTACGACCTTACCACAGTCGTTAAGTAAATCACAGCAATTGTTCAGTTAGTAACACAGTTGTTTAGTGAATATGACTTCCCCATTGACTCTGCTTGTCAGAAGGTCAACAGATCTCAAATGGTGATCACATGATCCTGGGACACCGCAACCATCTTATCCATGAGCCAGTTTCCCAAGCTTCCAAATTTTGATCATGTGACCATGGGTATTATCAGAGTACGCCAAAGTTTATATAGTGTTTGCAAAAGTGTAGTCGAAACAAACCAACTACTCTTTGCATATGATTAGGCATCGATAGCAAGTACAGCTAAGGAACTACAACATCTGATGGCCATGAATCAAGAATGCCAACATTCTTCCCTAATGGGCCGGTTCCAATAACACTGAAGGGTGATTAACTCTCATTATGAAGGTTAGTGATGGCTTCACCATAGATTTGCTTATTTCATCTTGTTCTGAGTGGGTGAAAAGGACAGTCCTTCAAAGGTTGAATGAGATGGAATGTGAGATTGAAATTAGGACCCTGAGTTTACAGCAGCAGAGCTCTGACAGCAAAAGCTACATGGTGATCTGCAAGCTGTTCATACAGGTCAGAGGTGTCAAACTCAAGGGCCGTGGGCAAGTGGTGGGATTCAGCCAGTTCGCACCACTTCGGGAGAACCAGTTGCTAACTTTCTGAGCAGTTTGGTGAACTGGTTGTTTGAAGAAATAATTAGGGCAGAGAACCGGTTGTTAAATTATTTGAGTCCCACCACTGCAGTGGGCCCAATCCAGCCTGCGGGGTGCTTAGATCTGGCCCATGGGGCAGCCATGGAAACAGTGAAGGACCAGCCTGCAGTGCCTCTGTCAGTGGCCCTCCCACTGGCAGAGGGTTGCAGGAGGCCGTCAGAGCCAAAACTGGAGCTCGGGACTCTGTTTTCACTGGCAGAGCGCTTGGGCCTCCATAGGCACCCCCAACACGAGTGATGTTGAGCTGGCCATGCCCACCCCGGACATACCCATGCTGGCCCCCTGAGGTCAAACACAACCCTGATGCAGCCCTCAATGAAATCAAATTTGACACCCCTGATATAGGTTAACCATCCTTAGGTTAAGGAGGGAGCTTTTTAGTGCTAGGTACCAGATGCTTCCATCAGCTTCCCCACAGAATAGATTCACCAAGACCTAGAACACCCCTATCCTTGTGGCTCTGGATATAATCCAGAAACCATTCACTAAGTACTGTATTATTACAATGGACAGATGTTCGTTTTTGGACTACAATTTGGTTGCCAGGAACATAGTAGTCAAATTTTGTGTGGATACACAGCACAAATATGAACATCTCTAAGTTTGGACTTCAACTCTTTTTCTCTTTTATTATTTTCATCTTTTGGTTGTATTGATTCCACTTTATTTTGACATGCTAGTCTTTGAACACAGGAATAAAAATTGCCTTGACTTGGTTACAATTTGAAGAGGCTCAAGAAAGAAATCCGTGCATCTGTTTCCATAATGGAGGGATATGTTCATTTTAAATGTCCTGAATAAGAAATAAGATTATAATTCAGATTTCTGAAGTGAGCTTTTTTGAAACTTTTTGTTTGAAAGCATTTGAAAAATACAATCAGTCAAAAATGCTCTGACCCTGCCACAAAATGCAGGAAGATAGAATTTCGTGTTTTGTCACAGACTACGGATCTTGAATAACAACAAATCAAAGCTATCGCTGATTGGAATCTGGAGTTGATTTATACCCCTGGGAGCTTTGACGCTCATTTAAATCTCATCTTAGCCATGTGGTCACTTCTGCAGTGAGGATATAATAGTACATGGAAAGATAACTAAAATATTTATGGGAAGTTTCAATACTTTCATAAATACTGAAGTGCGCAGTTTAAATTAGAAATCTTCTGTTATCTTTCAAACCAAGGAAGCACCCAGTTCACTGGAGGTATTAGATAGGATACAGCATATAGTAAGGACTGTGATTGAACTTTTATCCCTTGCTGCTCCCTTCTCCAGAGAATTCTGCATATTGTTTAATTTATGTGGTTACCACAATGATAACTGGAGCTGGCAGCATGAAATTGTTATAGGATCTCAACCAGGTATCCTTGTTTTTCTGGTTGAAGGGAAAAAAAGGAAGCCATGGTTTCTTTGGTTAATTGTGTAATTTTAAATTGCTAGAATTAGGTCCCCTGCAAAATGTCCCCTTAATCTGTGCCAGGGTTCAACTTCAACTCTAGTGACCCCCAAAGGTCTATTTTGGCACTAGACAACACAAATACTTCTTTGTGCACCTCTTCCAGGCAGCTTAAGCATTTTTCTTCTAGGTACTCGCTTTTGAATTACTTTAATTCTTTATCTTTTTAAAAAGACTACTTTCATTTTATTTTGTTTTAGCTTCACTTAATTTGCTAATGAAAATGATATTGCCGTGCGAGCATGCAAGCATTGTGATATTACACACATAAGAAAGAGGCAAAGATCACAGCACAGCACTACTTTGTGCAGTTTGACAAAAGTGGCATGATCCAAAGCCCATGAATGTGTGGTGATATTGTTGAAGACACCTGCATAGCAATGCAGCGAAGAAGTCTCCATCATTGGCTGATCTTTCCCCATCTGAAATTAGGAATGGATCCAGAGCTTTCTTACGGAGTCAACCAAGAGTCCTTGGTGGATTCTTTCAAGTATTTTCTCCTGTCAATCATTCCATGTTTGCTGGATTCTTCTGGGGTTGAGAGGAATAAATCCATCAGGAATAAATAAAGGGCATGTTGCACTTAATGTGTGTGAGCAAGATTATTCTTTTATAAACGGTGGAGGCAAAGAATATGGTTTAGATCAAAAGAGAGTTTTGTAATGTCAGGCTTTGTGGCTCCTAACAGGTCACTGATCAATTTAAATTTGCTTTGCTTTTCCCCACTGGCTGCATCCAATGCAAGACCCAGGGTATGAAATCGAAAAGAATGGGGAGATAACCGTCCTTGATGGGACTTTAATGTAATTTACCTTTTCTATACCACTATTCCTTTCCATTTATCCTACATAACTGGGGTCCCTTATTTTTTTGTTGTTATTCTTCTGCCTCCTTTGCTGTTATATTTTTGTGATGATTTCCTCTTCCCTACACAAGATATACCTGAGATTGTCTTCCAACAGCTTCACACCTTTTTAGCTTTAGCTAGCTCGGTTCCTCCCCAGCTTTGTCTGGCAGGGGATGATGGGGATTGTAGTCAGGATACCTGGAGAGCATCGAAATGGGGAAGGCTGCTTTAGATCACAGCTAAATGATCTGAACAACTTTATTGTGTCATGTGTTGTATTTTAATACCTCCTTCTCTGAGGCCACTACCCCAATCTATGTTCTTCCCTTTACAAAATGAGAAGATGGAAAGGGAAGACAGCTATGGGGTTTTTTTTCCGCACTCTTAAAAAATGCACCAATTTTATCTACTCTCATTAAAATACAATCATAGAATAATTGGATGCTATGCCACAGGAATGAATCACGAATTTTTAATTAAAAAAATAAGGGAAGAAAATGAAGCCCTGGGAGATAATCTCGGACTGCAGGAAAGCAAAGGGGTTGAAGTTTTGTTAAATATTTCTAACTTGGGATGCCATTCTAATTCATAATTTTTATAAATTTGAATTTATAAGAAGGGATATTCAGTGCCTTCCTATGCTTCTGTTTCTTATTCCACAAAAGGAAAGAAGACAGAAGCTTAGGGTGGGAAAAACCAGCTTCTTGGCTTGGTTCAAATGGCTGGTTCAGCCAAGGAAACAAAAGTCTGATTCAATTAATGCTTCGCTCTCATTGGTTTTGCTGTCTAAATAATTGCATTTGTAGAATTGCTGTTCTTTATCTACCATTAGGAATAATTCCATAATATTCCCAAATTGGATTGTCTCCACGATTGAAACCTTATCACTCCACACATCTTTCCTCTTGAATCCATACATCATAAAGAACACGAAGAAGAGGCAGAATCTGAATCTTAACTTTTGTTGTTGTAAAGCAAAACACAGGTTTCATTGTATCTTAGGCACCACCTGTTCTCTCAATTTCTTTACTGTTTTTAATACTTTTCTTTCCATTCCTCCTTCCGTTCTTGGGATGATCTGCTGGATAGTACGCAATTCCATCTCTCTCCCTCCCTTCCTCCCTCTTTCCAATGCTGATTGCAGCTTCCCTGGATTTCAGTGGAAAATTGTGGCAGGAAACCTGGATGAAAAGACTCCGGCAGTTTTTATTAAAAGAAATTAAATTTGATGTGGGGGGGGGCACACTTTTTTCCTCTCTGCCTTTTGTTTGCATAAATTGATGCCATTTCTAAAGCTCTGAGCCCAGTGGTCAAACACACTGTTTGATATTTTTTATAGCTCTGGAACAATCTGCGCAAGAAGGAACAAAAACAAACAGGAGGCTACAGTTGTTGGTTTTTTTGTTTTTTGTTTTAAAAGGAGACTTTACAGCAGAATTAGATGATTTGAAGCTGTCATTCACACATCAGCACAGGCATTTCTGTTATAGACAATCGAGCCCCAAAGCGAATCAAACAGACACCAAAAGCACCAAACGTCCACCCCTCACACTGGACAAGTCCATCCTTCCCCACCCCACCAATTCAAATCTGGAAGGAAAGTATCTTGAAAAAGAGCAAAAGTTAGTCTTTTTTAACAAATTAAACTTTACGACCAATTTGTCCCTCTCCCTTTCCTCCTTAAAACAAAGCATCAAAGCTGGAAATGTTCAGCTGGTGGCATTTACAGTATTATATACAGAACATCAAATGACATTCGGGAGCTTCCCCATCTCGGTCCCTTTTCCACTTTACCCCCGTTCCCTTCGCGGGGGGGGGGGGGACTACCGTCCCCGCTGCAGGTCGAGACCGGAGCTCTTCCCCACCTGTCCGGAGAGCGAGGGAAATGCCTGTAAAACCCTCTCCCACGCCCAGTCCAAAATCACGGCTTCGGACAGAGTCCCGCTACTATCGTCCCGTCGGGTGGGAAAAAGGGTCTCTTGTCCCTCGCCTGCCAGGAATCGCTTCCACAGCCGGCAGCAGCAGCAGCCCCGGGTAACCCAAGGTTCCTCGCCAGTCCGGAGAGGCCAAAGCGGGCCGGTGGGCGCCGCCGGGGTCAGTAGGGCCCCACGGCCACTGCCTCCACCTCCTTGGACGGCCTCCGCTCCTTCACCAGGAAGTTGATCATGCCTTCGGACTTGATGAGCAGGTTGCAGCCGAGGAAGAAAATGCCGAAGACGACGGTGAGCGACAGGACGCACATGACGGCGATCTGCACCACCCGCATGATGTACAGGCTCCGCTCGTCCGGCGCCGTCACCACGAAGCCGTCGTCGGTCACCACGGACTTGGGCGTAAAGGACTGGAGCGCTTGCTCCAGAGAGCTGGTGCCGTTGGCCAGCAGCAGCCCCAGCACCTCAGTCTGGTTGCCCAGCGTGAAGTTCATGGCCCCGGCGTCGGCGTCGGCAGGGAGACGGGGCTGCGGGCTCCGGCGACGGAGCGAGAGAGCGGCGCGGCTTCCCCGGAGATATGGCCGGCGCCCAGCGAGCCTCATGCGGCAGCTGCGGCGGAGGCCCCTTTTTGAGGACAAGCAACCTGTGGCGCGCAAACAAACCGACGGGGCTGGGAATGCCGGGCGAGCGGCGCGCTCCTTTGCCCGGCTCCTGTCGAGGAGGCTCCGGCTTCTCCCTCAGAGGAGGGCAGTCTTAGGCGGCTGCGGCTGGTGCCGGGAAGGGAGCCCGGGCCGAGTCCAGAAGCTGCTCCCACCTCCCCGCCTTGCCTCGAGGCGCTGAGCCGTCAAGGAAAAAGTGAAAGGGGAGCGAGCGAGGGAGCGCAGCCAGGAGGAGAAGCAACCGCCAGCCTCGCGCCTCCGAGCGGCTCTTTTGATACAACAGGAGACGGGCGGGTACAAAGAGTCCCGAACTCCCTCCCCGCTCTTCTTCTCCCCCCACCCCCTCCGCCCCCGGCAGCGTGGCCTGGAAAAGAACCGGCAGCCACACACGCGCCGCTTCGCTCCGCCCCGCCATCGGGGGCGCCGGGGTGGGGAGGGACAGGAGGCGGCGGAGGGGGAGAGGGACACACACACAGAGAGAGGATCTAATACTGAGTTTCTTTTGAGTTGTTCGTTATCTCGGATTTATTTTTTTTTGGGAAAGGGAAACAAAAGGAAAAGGCTTTGATATATAACCCCACGACCCTGATTGCAGTTTCATCAGCAGTGAGGCCGCGCTCCCCCAAAAGTTGATAGGGCAACTTTAATGATAATACATCGGTTATTCGAAAACGAGGTAGCGTTCAGCTTCCTGCTTTGTCTGTCTGTTGTTTACATGTGCTCCAGGTTGCTTAGTTGTATAATTTCAGAATCCCTGTTTCTCCTCTGACCAATATTAAGATAGATTGGACGAACACTTTTCCATTTATAAAGTCTCTCTCTCTCTCTCTCTCTCCTCTCTTCCCCTCCCTCTGTGTATTCTATTAGAATAGAGTAGGGTAGGGTAGGGTAGGGTAGAATAGAATAGAATAGAATAGAATAGAATAGAATTCTTTTATTGGCCAAGTATTAAGAAATAGTATCTCACTGATTTCTAAAATCTCCCTCCCTAGCAGATGCAATATCTTGGCAGAAAATGTGTCCATCCTCCCTCTCCCTCTCCCTCTCCCTCTCCCTCTCCGTGTGTGTGTGTGTGTGTGTGTGTGTGTGTGTGTGTGTGTGTGCATATGTATTCTAAGAGAATGGAATGGAATGGAATTGTTTATTGGCCAAGTATTAAGAAATAGTACCTCACTGACTTGTAAAATCTCTCTCTTTCATCAGATGCAACATCTTGGCAGAAAATGTGTCCATTCTCCCTCCCTCCCTCCCTCTCTCTCTCCTTCCCCCCTCCCCCTCTCCCTCTCTCTCCCTCCCTCCTTCCCTCTGTGTATTCTATTAGAATAGAGTAGAGTAGAGTAGAGTAGAGTAGAGTAGAGTAGAGTAGAATAGGATTCTTTATTGGCCAAGTATCTATCTCTCTCCCTCTCCCTCCCTCCTTCCCTCTGTATATTCTATTAGAATAGAATAGAATAGAATAGAATAGAATAGGATTCTTTATTGACCAAGTATCTCTCTCTCTCTCTCTTCCTCTCCCTCTCCCTCCCTCCTTCCCTCTGTGTATTCTATTAGAATAGAATAGAATAGAATAGAATAGAGTAGAGTAGAGTAGAGTAGAGTAGAATAGAATAGGATTCTTTATTGGCCAAGTATCTCTCTCTCTCCCTCTCCCCCTCTCCCTCCATCCTTCCCTCTGTGTATTCTATTAGAATAGAATAGAATAGAATAGAATAGAATAGAATAGAATAGAATAGGATTCTTTATTGGACAAGTATTAAGAAATAGTACTTCACTGATTTGTAAAATCTCTCTCTCTATCAGATGCAACATCTTGAAAGATAATGTGTCCACTGTCTGTCGATTTTTCAAATTTGGGTCCAGCAGAAAACAGTCCAACAGAAGTACATGTTTACATGCCAATATATCACAATTTGACCTAAGGAATCAGGAGCACATGCTTGTACAGAAAAAAAGACACACACGGAGCAATAGATAAGATTCTAAAAATAAGGAAAATAAAGTGTAAAAATCCAACTTAGCTATTAAACTGAGGGAAGAAGGATATTAAGTTAGATAATGAAAGGGAAAGCTATATTGGCAGGAGCAGTTAGGTTTTGGAACCATTTTTCATCCAGTAAGGTTGATGAAATGCAAGATTTATGTATTAAATTTATTTGCTGCACATCTCACCGCAAGGCAACTTTATGTGAAGATTTATTTCACATAAGAGCATGCAAAGTTATCTCTGAACTTGATTCCCTAAGGGAGCTGAAATAAAATAATAAAACAAATAAAAAATAAAATTAAGCTGGAAAAAATATTCCTTGCAATAATAAAGCTATTCTGTTCTGTTCTATTTTCTATTCAAATAAGCCACCGCTTCCTCGGCTTTTGCAAAGCTTGATTACTAGTGAAGGAATATGGATGCCATCATACCATTTCCTTAGCAATGCTAAGGAATTAATTTGCCATTGCTGTCACCTGTTTGCTTGTTTTTATATTTTTACTCCCCTCTTTAGCCCACAACCTTTTTATACCCAGAAAGTCCCTATCCAACTCCTGTGAGCTGATGAGACCAAAATAAAGCCCGCTTCTGCCATCTGCTGAGAAAACAAAAGCATTACACAGTGGTTCTTCTTTTAATTTCTTCCAATTAGCAAACATGGTGAGTCCCCTCTATTATATAAACATTTTCCCCAAAACACA
Source organism: Rhabdophis nuchalis (assembly GCA_039707465.1). Classification (NCBI taxonomy): domain Eukaryota; kingdom Metazoa; phylum Chordata; class Lepidosauria; order Squamata; family Natricidae; genus Rhabdophis; species Rhabdophis nuchalis. The sequence continues at coordinate 174,299,223 of CM077643.1, forward strand.
CATAAAAAGTCAAGTATTCTTACAGTGAACTATGACTGGCCATTTAACTCAGTGTTTATCAGCTAGATCAGGAGTCCCCAACCTTTTTTGCACCAGGGACCGGTTTCATTTTCAAGAAAATTCTGCGGACCGGCTGGCGTAGAGGAGGAGCGGTGTGGGAGGGGGAACAGGCGGCACATGCGCATGCAGGGAGAGGGGGAACAGGCGGTGCATGTGCACGCGGGGGGGAGTCGGCTCATTCGGCCCTCTAGTCTAGGGCCTCCAACGGTGTGAATGGCCGCGCATGCGCACGCGGGGGGGGAGTCGGCTCACTCGGCCCTCTAGGGCCTCCAACGGCGCGAACGGCCGCGCCTGCGCTCTCCCACATCCGGTGTGCGCTCTGCCCAGGGGGTTGTCCCCTCCTCCCTCCTCCTCCTCTCCAGCCCTGCGGCCCGGTTCCTATCAAGCCACGGACCGGCACTGGTCTGCGGCCCGGGGGTTGGGGACCCTTGAGCTAGATCAGGCTGGCTGAGGAATTCTGGGAGTTGAAGTTGCCAGATGACTTGTAGGAAAGTATATTAAAATAAACTGGGATTAAACTGGTGTGGGATTGATGGGATTAATAATGAATTCTTTTAAAAAAAAAGGAGGGGGGGGGGGAGAAGATCCAGAAAGATTTTTTTTTAAATATACAGATAGTCCTTGACTTATTATCACAATTGAGCCCAACATTTCTGTTGCTACCTGAGACATTGGTTAAATGAGTTTTGCCCCATTTTACAACTTTTCTGGTCACATTTATTAAGTGAATAACCACAGTCGTTAAGTGAATAACATGGTTGTTAAGTGAATGTGGCTTCCCCATTGATTTGGCTTGTCAGAAGGTCACAAAAATCAATCATATGACCCCACGACACTGCAATCGTCATAAATATGAGCCAGTTGGCAATTGGCTGAATTTTGATTGCGTGACTGTGGCTGTAATGGTTGTATGTGTGAAAAACAGTTATAAGTCACTTTTTTCAGTGCTGTTGTAACTTTGAATGGTCACTAAATGAACTGTTGTAAGTCGAGACCTACCTGTACTGGTTTGTGACCACAGGTAAGCATTGTCTTAAGATGTATAAAATTTGAAGGTTCGTGTATTTTAAAAGAGAGGTACAATTATTTTTAAAAAAAAATCATCCAAAGAATAGTCTATGACTGTTAAAAGCCAGCATAGTAGAGCCAGGTCATAAAGTAGCGGGTTACAGGATGTGCTTTTTTTGATCCACCTGTTAATTAATTTGGAGACTTGATGCAAGTGGAAAGCAAGGAGAAAATACCTCATATGTTGTAACTCGATCTAAACATTTTCTCCCATTCATTTAGTTTGCTGGTTGTGAAGTCAGATGCCAGATGGTCCCATGTCTTTCAAACAACACCTGCTCTACCCATCTGCAACCAGGTAACTTTAGTGAGAGCAGTGTGTAAAATTTCCAATCAAGAAGCCTGACGAATTAAAGGCCATTAAATAGGGAGAGGACCAGGGAAATAACTAATTCCTGGAGCCAGTTCATCCACAAGAAAAAGGACAAGGACAAGGAAATGTTGACAAAATGACATCTGTTATAATTCAGTGTTTTCTACTGAATATACATGCGCGCGCACACACACACACAGACAGACACACTAATGGGTACATACATTCTTCAATTAATATAATAATGTTATGTACATGCAATATGTAATAATGCAAAGTATATCTTGTAAAAATGATATTTCATAAATACAGTAGAGGCAGTCCTCAACCTACAACAGTTCCATTTAGTGACCATTCAGTGACACTGAAGAAAGTAACTTATGACTGTTTTTCACAATTACGACTGTTAGCATCCCCATGGTCACATGATAAAAATTCAGATACCTCATAATTGATTCATATTTATGACAGTTGCAGTGTACCAAGGTCATCTGATCACCTTTTGCGACCTTCTGACAAGCAAAGCCAATGGGGAAGCCAGATTCACTTAACAACCGTGCCCCTAACTTACCGTATTTTTCAGAGTGTAAGATGCACCTTCCACTAAAAGAGGGTGAAAATTTGGGTGCATCTTATACACTGAATGTAGCCCCACCCACCATGCACCACGCTTTGGCCTCTGCCTCCCAGCAATTTACCTCTTTGCAGCAAACAGGGCTTGCGGAGGCTTCCATAAGCTATAGCAATCCCTGCAGCCTGTAACAGCTGATGATCAGGAGAAATTGAAAGTGAAACTTGCTGTTTGCTCCATGTGGCAAATTGCTGGGAGGCCGATTTTTTTTCCTTGTGCTAATCAGGCTGTTTGCTGCAAGGAGGTAAGTCAACAGCTATAAATGCCTATAGAATGTTCAAATTATTAAAGAATGTTCATTTTTTAAAGACTGCTTTATTATTATTCTATTATTTATTTATTATTCTATTATTATTCTTTTTAAAATAAATGCTTGATCTGAAGAGGCCCCATGCTATTGTTTTAAAAAGTGCTGTTCTTTTAAATAGCAGAGAATGACTATACTTCCAGAAAGCACATCAATTTTAACAGCATCTGTACAAATATAGTCTGAAATATAACACTACAAACAGTGTATATTGTCTGTACTGTTTGTTGCAAGGAGGCAAATTGCTGGGAGGAAGAGGCAGATATTTTTCCTTTGTTTTCCTCTCCCAAATCTAGGTGACTCTTATACTTTGGAGCATCTTATACTCTGAAAAATATGGTAAGTACTGCAGTGATTTACTTAACTATTGTGACAAGAAAGGTCATAAATGGGACAAAATATATGTCATTTAACAATATAAATTTTGGGCTCAGTTGTGGGGCGTAAGTCAAGGACTACCTGTATTAGGCAATATGGTGCTGTCAGCAAAAGAATACTGACATAACATCATAGATAAAGGTTCCCCTTGCACATATACTGTATGCTACTCATTCCTGACTCTAGGGGGCAGTGCTCATCTCTGTTTCAAAGCTGAAGAACCAGCATTGTCTGAAGACATCTCCGTGGTCATGTGGCCAGCATGACTAAACGCCGTAGGCACATGGAACACTGTTATCTTCCCACCAGAGGTGGTCTCTATTTTTCTACTTGCATTTTTACATGCTTTCGAACTGCTAGGTTGGCAGAAACTCATGGGCGCTCACTCCGTTACGCGGTGCTAGGGATTCAAACTGCCGAACTACCGACCTTTCTGATCGACAAGCTCAGCATCTTTGCCATTGAGCCACCACTCCCCTTTAACATCATAACATAACTATTTATTAACTTAAGCTCAATTTCTGGTGATTTCATGAACACTGAAATATAGTATTCTTGGCAGCAGTACAGAAGAGGTTTCCTATGGTCTTCTTAACTATTATTCAAAGCGGTTGTACATATTAGAAACCTTAGAATCTATTTCATTAGCTAAATAAACTAATGCATTTACTTTTCTTCTTTGGCAGCTTCTCTCTGTTAAAGCAATAGACCTCTGAGGTGTCAGAATGAAGTTGGAGCAGCTTTTGAATTTAAGATGGGCAAACTTTTACACACAGCATGCTGGCTGGGGAAGTCTGGGAATTGAACTTCACCTATCTTAAGGTTTGCCAAGTTTGGGGGGGGGGGGAACATTGTGGAGTATAACTATGGAATCTCGAAAGGCTGTCAGAGTTCCCTTCTGCCCCTATTATGCACCAGACATTCAAGGCAGGTTATTTTGAGAAAGCTTTCTCCTTCTCCAGGCCTCAGCTTACATTCTTCCTCCCTTAAGGGCACCTGCATGCATTCATTCAGATTATCTCCATGTTGCTCTGTACTCAAACATATTAGATTCCCTCCCCTTCCCTGCCCGGCAACTGTAGGGATATATGGGGTATTTTGGTCAAACATCATCAAGAAAGAGCTGCTAATGGCATGTATTTCCCATTAGGAAAGGAGGAAATAAAAATGGTTTAAAACCAATTTTTTTAAAAAAAATATTCCTGCAACAGTTCATTTTTCATTTTCATTTTTTAATGAATTTGTAGGCCATCTTAATCACTGGCGTAGCTCTAGGCAACGTGGTAAGTTACAGGAAGAGACATTGAAGCTTAATTTTTTCTTCTTCTGGCAATTGCATAGCTCCTCTCCATTACAAATTTCTCGTGGCATTTTTCAAATTTTCAGGATAATCACTGCAGGCTTAGGAGCAAGAACTGCAGGGAAGGAGAGAGGGTGGGGAAGTATGATCTTTCCTCTCCCCTCCCCCTAAAAAAAAGACAACCAGCAAAGAGAAAGGGCGCTAAACAACAGGGAAACATTTAAAAGCTTAGACAAATCCACTGAGATAACAATGCAAATTTAAGACAGAGCTGCTCCTACCTCCTGCAAGCAGAATATCATTTGAGCAAAAGAAAAAGAGATGAAAGACAGAGCACATTGTAGGGCATGCAGTGACATCTAGTGTGTGTAATGCACAATAGGCATCAGAGACGGTCTCTGTTGTGTATATGTTCGCTGAATTTGAAACTTCTAAAAGGAAATCATGCCCAAGGAGCTCCAACCATTTCTTACTCTGAAAATCCAAACAAGACTGCTAATGGCCATGGATTGATGCCAAAAGTTAATTTTTGTTTGAAAGAGTCTTCTCACAAATGTAAATGTGCTGCCTTAGAGAAACTCTAATGTTATACACCAGGGCAGAAGTGGTATTCAGCCAGTTCTGGCAGGTTCTGGAGAACCGGTAGTGGAAATTTTGAGTAGTTTGGAGAACTGGCAAATAGGCTGGCCCCACCCCTGCTGCCTCCCAGCCTCCCAACTGATCTTCTTTTGTTGCCCTGAACTGGAGAACGGAGCTGGAAAGCAGGTTAATGGGAAGGGAAAGGAATGGGGATTTTGCAGTAACCTTCCCCCAGGAATGGAGAGGGTATGGGGATTTTGCATATCCTTCCCTTGCCATGCCCACAAAGCCACGCCCACAAAGCCACACCCACATAACTGGTAGTAAAAAATGTTGAATCCTACCCCTGCACCAGGGGTGTCAAACTTATGGCTTATAGGCTGGATGTGTCACACACTAGCCACGCCCACCCCCGTTTTAGTGAAGGAGGGAAAAGTAATGCGTCACATGATGATGTGTTGCCTTGAGTTTGACACCCCTGTTATACGTATTCCAATTTCCCCAGCAGTGATAACTCCGTAGGTAGAAGACTTAGGGATATTTTTTTTTAAAGAAGAGCGGTACAGCCTTTATTTCCAGCCAAGGTCTTTGCTTGGCCAATGAACAGAATGCTGTAGTGCAGACACATTTCAAAACAATGGAGTTGGAAGGGAACAAAGTAATCTTGATTAGAATAACAGCACAATGTGACAGTTGTTTTGGAAACTTCAGAAAACTGAAACGTTTTATTCGAAATATCTTGTCGGTACTGAAGTTAAATTACTTAGAACAATTACAGTGAGAACACCCTGTGAGTTTTGTAATGTCCCTGTTCTCTCACATCAAAATTTCAGTAAATTTTCAACTCCTATTTCAGTGGCAACCTGGAGGGTTTTTTCCTGAGGATCTGCGCCTCTAGATTCAGCTTTTGCATCCTTGCGATGGTCACAAGAGATTTATTGTCATTTTCTAAACTTTTCTCCAGTCCCGGTGTGTTCCATGTTGTTACATCTTGTGTATTAAAAAAAGAGGGCCTGATAATTTGTGCATACATCCTTTATCACTGATTTGGCATTAGGGAATATCACTTACCCAAGAACAAATTGTTGCATGAAAAGCCACCTCAAACAATGTAGATGTGATCATCAGAAGTAGAATCATTGCACAAGAAGGCAAGATCTAGGGTACTATGGCTGACAAATGTATGGAGAGACCATGTCTTCATGTAATTAAGGGAGCGGCTCAGCTTCTGTTAAGATAAGAGAGAAGAAACTTGGATACTTCTCCCCATCTGGAAATCCTTGAATATGAAGCTACTTCGTCAGCTATTGTTTCACTTCTCATTCTTTCTGACTTCGGTAGAAGATCAGTTCTGAGGTGGCTACAACAGGCCCCCAAATCACTGGTATACTACGGTTGAACCAATGTCCAACACCATGAAAATTAAAAAACATGGAGGATTACATTTATTCTATATTAGAAAATCTTATTATTTTTCTGATCAGTACTAGATGTTAGACCAGAATAGGAAAGAATTCTTGTAAGTTTCCATTCTTGCTAACTTTAGCTCAGATGCCAATTTCACTGTTTGTTTTACTCCAAAAGAACCAACCTGGTGGATAGTTTAGATATTAACTCCTACAGTTCTTATCTTATCTTATGCTGGTAGGGCCTATTTTGGAGTTGAATCCAAAATATCTGCATTGAATATTAAGTACACATAAAAGAGACATTTTTTTCATGTATAGCGGATGTGTATAAAAGCCAAAAAGAAAACCCCTTTGGATGCAAATAAATGTGCTAATTCTGAAGATTTAAAATGCTTTTGTACAATTGAAAGCAGAGGCTGTTCTTTTAGGATTAATAGACAGACAGCTAGGGGGGGGAAAACAGAACTTTGTTTTTATACATGATAACTTCAGTGAGATTACTAGGTGCTCAAAAATTGGAAAGTTTGACATTACCCACCTTGGAAGAACGGCTAGTGAAGATGGAATTTACAGAAATGGCAAAATCGCGTTTCTTGATTTGAGAAAAAAAAACCCAATATCTTCATTTACACCAACGGAAAACCCTTTTTACAGACTTTTTTGCATGTAGCATAAAAAAAAAAAAAAGAATGTGTTTCTGATTGTGATTTTGATGATTAGGGGAAAAAATGGACGAGAAAAGAGTGAGCTTTTCTTTTTGTAACCAGAAAGTAAGAGATAATTTTGTAATATTATTTAAGTTGCTGCCAGGAAAGTGAAAGCTTCTACTTCTTTTTTATTTATTTATGTACAGTATTTCTGCACCTTTCTCTCTCTCTCTCTCTCTCTTTTTCTTTGTTATTCTATATTAGTTTGTCAATTTTTACAGTCTATTTTAAACTTAATGTAATAGTTGACTATTTTGTCCTCTTTACTAGGACTTGAAAACAACTTGATGGCACATACCCGTATTTTTTGGAGTATAAGATGCACCTTTTTCCCTCAAAAAAGAGGCTGAAAATCTGGGTGTGACTTATACACTGAATACAGCAAATTTTGCCTCCTGAAACCCCTCCCCCTTCACCAAAATGGCCGTGGATAGCTTTTAGAACAGGGGTCCCCAACCTTTTTTGCACCAGGGACCGGTTTCATTTTAAAGAAAATTCTGCGGACCGGCTGGCCTAGAGGAGGAGGAGGGGAGGGGGAACAGGCGACGCAAGCACACACGGGGTGGGGGGGGGAGTCTGCTCACTTGGCCCTCTAGGGCAGTGGTGGGCAAACTTATTAGTCAATAGAGCCAAATATCAACAGTATCACTACTGAAATTTCTTTTGAGAGCCAAAAGGTGTGGCCTGTTTTATGGGAGTGGCTCAGTTGTCATGTGACCCGGTGGGCGTGGCCAACTTGGAAAATGTGGTAAAACTCACTTAATGCTTTTTTTTTTTTGTATTGAAAAAGTTTTATTGAGTTTTAAATTTTTTACAGGTAGGGTGAAGGTAAGGTGTAAAAAAGATATTTTGAGAACTTTCACATCGAAATCGTTGGCCCCTTCCGAGACTTCATGACAAAATATAGATAATACATAATTTTCAATAGTACTACAAAGTGGAAAGAAGTGCATACATCATTGTAAAATCTGTGCTAGCAATCATATACAAACATCCAAACAAAAGTTATACTATATTAAAAAAGTCATTTTTGAGATCTAAGTCTCTTGGCAATTGTATCTTCTTGTCCTCCTCCCTGGCCCCCAGTGGGCGGGGCCGCAGCCCCCTCTGCTCCTCCATTTTCATCCTCCAGGATTGAGGAATGTTTTTTAAGAAAGGCTTCCGCCTCTGCAACTGTTTTAATCCTTACTCTCCCTCCTTCCCAGAACACCAACATCCCTTCTGGCATCACCCACTTAAACCAGATCCCCTGTTTAAATAATTTTTTAGATAAGAAGGAATATTTCCTTCTTACCTGTCTAATCTTTTTCGGGATCTGCTTCAAGATAGCGACCTCTTTTTGTTGATAAATTAAAGGACCGTCTCTCTGCGCCCTCAAAATCCCTTCCCTTGTCCACCTTCTAACAAATTTAATATGTATCTCTCTGGGTACTTCATTTATCCTGGCATATGCTGAATTAATTCTATATACCAAATCAATGTCCCCTCTGATCTCCTCCTTGGGTTTATGTAAGTAGTCAGCTAGGCTTTCACCAGATTTTTCAGGAATATTCTGAAATCTTAAAAAATATGACATCCTTTCAAAATCCATCCTAGACATATGACCAGTTAAATCTCCAATTTCAGTATTAACATTTTTAAGCTCTCCCCTTGCCCCTTGTTTTATGGGAGTGGCTCAGTTGTCATGTGACCCGGTGGGCGTGGCCAACTTGGAAAATGTGGTGAAACTCACTTAATGCTTAGCAACCAACATTTTGGGCTCAATTGTGGTCATAAGTTCTTTCTTTCTTTCTTTCTTTCTTTCTTTCTTTCTTTCTTTCTTTCTTTCTTTCTTTCTTTCTTTCTTTCTTTCTTTCTTTCTTTCTTTCTTCCTTCCTTCCTTCCTTCCTTCCTTCCTTCCTTCCTTCCATTTCTGGCTGGTCTTTGGTCATCTGAAGATGGTAAAAATGGATTTATGGGCACTCGTTATATATAAAGGCAGCCCATGACTCTTTGGGATGCTGGTTTGAATCCAGGAAATGACTCAGAGGATGTGATTCCTTTGAAATGACCACTGGGAGAAAAATAGATCTTTAACCTGGTTAACCAAAAAGGTAGCTTGAGGTGGAAGGAAATAGGAAAATAGATTATTTCTTTCCATTGTCTCCCTCCCCCTTCCTCCCTTCTTTTCTTCCCTCCCTCCTACCCTCCATCCCTCTTTCTCTTTCTTTCTTTCTTTCTTTCTTTCTTTCTTTCTCTTCCTTCCTCCCTTCACCCCTCCCTCCCTTCCTCCTCCCTCCCCCTTCCTTCCTTCACTCCCTCCCTCGCACCCTCCATTCATCTTTTTCTATTTTTCTTTCTTTCTCTTTCTCTGTTTCTTTCTCTCTCTCTCTCTGTATCTGTCGCTCTCCTCCCTCCACCCACCTCTGTCATTCTGTGTGTGTGTGTGTGTGTGTGTGTGTGATTACCTCTCTCCCTCTCTCTCTATTTCTGTCTCTCTAAGTCTTTCGCTCTGTGTGTCTGTCATTCTCTTCCTCCCTCCCCCCCCCCCCCGAAGCAGCAGAGGGGAGGTTATCCCGCAATGAGCGAGCGAGCGAGCGGGCGGAGGACCCGAGCTGCTGCTACCTTAAGCGTCGCCGAGGCCGTCAGGGCGCCACACGCGGCTGGAAGGGAGGTGGGCATGCGCGCCCGGATGGTGCTTAAGGTAGCCGCAGCTCGGGTCCTCCGCCCGCCCGCCTGCTCGGGATGAGGCAGCCGTAACCTCCTCACTGACATGCTGGCCCCTCCGGGTAGCCCCGGAAAGTGCGCCGCTGTGGCCGTCGGGAGGAGCTGGTGGAGGCGCGCTCGGCCATCCTCTGCCCAGGGGGCTGCTCCCTCCTCCTCCTCTCCGGCCCTGCGGCCCGGTTCTTATGAAGCTGTGGACCGGCACCGGTCCGCGGACCAGGGGTTGGGGACCCCTGTTTTAGAAGGCTTTCAGAGAGCTCCTGGAGGCAGGGGAGGGCAGAAATGAGTGAAAAACTGGTTGTTTTTTGCTCAGTTTTGCCCCTCCCCCAGCCCCCAGGAGCACTCTGTAGGCCAGTGGTTCTCAACATTCCCAATGCCATGACCCTTTAATTCAGTTCCTCATGTTGTGGTGACCCCCAACCATAAAATTGGTATCTCAGTTCCTAAGACCATCGAAAATATGTGTTTCCTTAGGTGACCCCTGTGAAAGGGTCATTCGACCCCCAAAGGGGTCGTGACCCACAGGTTGAGAACAGGTTGGAGAGCCCTTAGTAGGCTATAGGCCTACTAAGGGCTATCCATGCCCTTTTTTGGACCAAAAATGGCCCCGCTTTTGCAAAAAACAGGCCATTTTTTGCTCATTTGGGTGGGGGGCCCCCATTCCCTCTACAAGCCTCCTAAAGGCTATTCATGCCCTGATTTTGAGAAAAAAAATGGGCCCGTTTTCACAAAAAAAAAGGTTGTTTTGTGGAGGTTTGCAGTGTGCAAAAACATTTTTTTAAAAATTTGCCTCTTCAAAACCTTGGTGCATCTTATACACCGAAAAATACGGTATTTTTACATCCATCTTTCAATCAACCAATCCATCAATTTCCCCCTCTATTTCATATAACTAGAATAAATTATCTATTGGGCCAGAGAGGAAACCTTACTATATGCCCAACTAGATGCTTCTACAAATCCCACAAACAGGACATGAGCCACACCATTGTCCTTCCACCCTTATCTTCTCAAGCAGCCAAGCAATTCTGGAGATAACCTATAGCTATCATGGTTAACAGGCTGATTCTCCGTGAACTTTTCTAGTTCCATCCATTGCTATTAGTATTAAAAATGACTTCGCTTAGCTTGCATATTTTCTTACTGTTCGAAAGGTCATCTGCTCTATTTTCACGTTGGATGAAAGCTGCTGCATCGTTGTCAGCCCCGTGGACTGCACTTGATTTGGATCAGGCATGAACATCTGCTCTCTTTGAGGGTCTCTCAAACACCCAACATCTGGAAGCATGTGTGACCCCCTTTTCTGTTCATTGGACCCGTGCCCCTCCTGGCTTGTACTGGCATCCTGGGAGGTGACACGAGGCTGGCTCCAGGAGGTTGTCAACGCTTCTTTGAGTGAGGGTTCCTTGCCTGATTCCCTAAAAGAGGCTATGGTGAGGCCCCTCCTTAAGAAGCCCTCTTTGGACCCAGCTCTTTTAACCAACTATCGTCCCGTCTCCAACCTTCCCTTTTTAGCGAAGGTTGTTGAGAGTGTGGTGGCACAACAGTTTCCCCGTCACCTGGAGGAAGTTGATTATCTAGACCCGCGCCAGTCCGGCTTTCGGCCCGGGCATAGCACCGAGACGGCATTGGTCGCGTTGGTAGATGATCTCTGGAGGGCCAGAGATGGGGGTTGTTCCTCCATCCTGGTCCTATTAGACCTCTCGGCGGCTTTCGATACCATCGACCATGGTATCCTATTGCATCGGCTGGGGGGGTTGGGGGTGGGAGGCACCGTTTTACGGTGGTTCTCCTCCTACCTCTCTGGCCGATCGCAATTTGTGTTGGCAGGGGAGCAGAGGTCGACCCCGAGACCCCTCACATGTGGGGTGCCTCAGGGGTCGGTCCTCTCGCCTCTCCTGTTTAATGCATACATGAAGCCGCTGGGTGAGATCATCCGTGGTTTTGGGGTAGAGTACCATCTATACGCTGATGATACTCAGCTGTATATATCTACCCCAAACCACCCCAACGATGCCGTAGCGGTGATGTGCCAGTGCCTGGAAGCCGTGCGGATCTGGATGGGAAGCAACGGACTCAGGCTCAACCCGACCAAGACCGAGTGGCTGTGGTTTCCGGCTGCCCGATTCAACCAGCTTTCTCCAACGCTGGCCATAGGGGGCGAACATCTTGCCCCTGTGGATGGGGCGCGCAATTTGGGTGTCCTCCTGGATACCCGGCTGTCTATGGAAGAGCAAGTGACAGCCGTGGCCAGGAGGGCGTTTTACCAGGTCCGCCTGGTCCGCCAATTGCGTCCCCTATTGGATCGGGACGCCCTTCGCACAGTCACTCATGCCCTCGTGACATCCCGACCGGACTATTGTAATTCCCTCTACATGGGGCTCCCCTTGAAGTGCACCCGGAGGCTTCAGTTAGTTCAGAATGCAGCCGCGCGAGCAATCATGGGAACCACTAGGTTTACCCACATTACACCGCTCTTGCGCGAGCTGCACTGGCTGCCTGTCGTCTTCCGGGTGCGCTTCAAGGTGTTAACTATCATCTTTAAAGCGCTCCATGGCTCGGGACCTAGCTACCTGCAGGATCGGATCCTGCCTCACACATCCTCGCGGCCGATTCGCTCCCACAGAGAGGGACTTCTCCACTAGACTTTGTCAGCGGGCGACGCCCAGGGGAAGGGCTCTCTCTGTGGCGGGCCCGGCCCTCTGGAACGACATTCCCCCCGATATTAGAACGACCACGGACCTCCGCTCCTTCCGCTTGAAATTGAAGACTCATCTTTTCCGCCTGGCCGGCCTAGGGTAGTCTCTCTCTCTATGGGTTTTTAAATGTGTGGAGATTTTTAGTTAATGGGATTTTAGCACAGGTATTAATTTAATCTGTTTTTAATTTTGTTATGTATGTTGTATATTTATTGTTTTTATTTCCCCTGTGCACCGCCCCGAGTCCCTGTGGGGAGAGGGAGCGGTCAATAAATTTGGCTATTATTATTATTATTATTATTGTTCAGGAGCTCAAGCCACGTGATTCTGTCCACCATTAAACCATCTTTCCAAGCAGCCTCCATATTTCCAGTGTCTTTTTCCCCACTTGGAACTGAACCCAGATGGACATTCCTTCCAACACAAGTCTGGAGAAAAACTACCCATACTAACCAGGTGCTCCACTGCCAAAGCTACAACCCAACCTAGTATAGTAACACTTTGCTTCATTTTGTTGCGTTATGACGCTGCATCACGTGCTAAGCATTTCTGTTAGTGCAGACTGGTTTTGGCCGGTTGGACACAAACATGGAAGCTAGCATGAAAAGTCACTAGTCATGCCCTGACACCTAACACCTTGGAGAAAAGTTCCCACCTTCTTGCAACGTGCTAACTACGTGCAACGTGCTAACTGTCAACAAACAGCACGAAACGCCTATTTTACTGTGTGTATTTCCTTTTATGGTCATGATTTATGTATTGTTTACCTATGACAATCTATGCTTAACCCTGCCTTCTGATAAAGTTAATAAAAGGGCTTGCAGGCTTTTGTCTGTGCGCAGTCCATCCCATTTCAGAGAAGACCTGGTGCGTGTTATCTTTTCTCCCTTTCCGTGGGCCCGCCCGCCTGATAACGGCGTGAAAGTTATCACTTCAACTGGTGTAACCCCGATGTGGATTCCAATTCATCATTCATGGTGCGGCCTGCCTTTGGTGTCGGTGTCGTTCACGTCCAGCCTCAGAAACTCCTCATGCTTACCCTCCGCCTCCGGGCTCTCGAGCCAACTGTTTTACAGTTCCCTTCGTAAGTATGTTGAGTGGTCGTTCTAAAAAGCGGATTTGACACATCTGTGATTTTGGAGGCCCTCTGAAGGCTTCCAAAAAATTTTCTGATAAGGGCACTCCCTTGTCGCAAATTACAAAGGCTCAACTAATTGGACTCCTAAAATATGTTTGGCTTAAATGTCCGATTTAATTCTGTAGATGGATCAACAAAAGTAACAATCTGGCATAGAATTTTAAACTATCTGAATGAGCCGTCAAAACTTCCTCAAAGCAGGGGGTGGCTACAGTAACATCGTCTGCCCCCCCTTACCATCAGCTTTGTCTCTCCCTGCTATAACAAAAAAGAAAAGCGGGGGGAGAGAGATTTTCACCTCTTTCAGCTCTTTCAGCTATCAGGAACAGTCTGTGTTAGGTTTTTTTTATTTTTTTGATGCACGCTAGAATCCTTTTTGCAAGCGTTATCTATTGGCCTTGATAAATCATTGCATGGAATGTTTTAATTGGAACTTCAAAAGACAACATGTAATTGGCTTTCAGGAATGCAAAAGGATTTCTTGCATAGGAAAACTACATTGTAAGAATGTTTTAATTTTTTCTCTCTAGCTAGTGTCTCTGTTTAAATGTACATAAAAGTTGGAATATGTTACTTAGGAGTTTACAAAGTTGCTAGGTATAAGGTTATAGAATAATAGGAATTTTGAACATTAAAGATTGTTTGTATATAAGTAAGGATAATGCACTTTTGAATTTTGTAGAATTTTCCTTCCGTGTCTTTTGCACATGGGAATGGAAATCCTCTCTCAGAACTTTAACTTTGATCAAAGCGTAAAGTGTGTTCTTTATTATATTCAAGCCTCCGTTTAAGTCTATTGTTTGGCATATTGTGACTTGAACGTTTTCTATGGGTTTCAATGAATTTTCACTCAATTAGATTTTTTAAGGGTAGCCATATTTGGCTTCCCACACAGTTGAACTCCTTTGAGGTTCACAGGCATTCAATATGGTGGATTGGGGACAATGGTGTGGGCCACAGATGATGTCAAAGAGCGCTCCTGGTCATTTTTTGCACCAGTGACATGGCCTTGGCTGGACACCAGAAGACCCTGAATACACTCAGACCTGAATGCCAAAGAGGCTTGAACAAGATTGTACTGTACTAGGTGAATAGATAATTTTTTTCTTTTGCTTTGTATGTGTGTATGTGAGGAAAGGCCTTTGATGTGAATGAGTGTTGCATTGAAAGATGTGTGTCTGTTGGAATAAATGTGAAATTTTAACTGTAAGGGAATGGTCACACCAAACCCTGAGTCTGAAAAATGGACGCCAAAAAGATTTTTGGTTGTGGCGTTGCAAGGAACTCACTTCCTGCTTCTTCCTTGAGCACCACCGGAACTTGCCTTACTTGTGGGTGGAGTGGCCATGTTAAAAATTACTGCCCTCCTCCAAGTGGGGGTGAAGGAGGACCCCTCCTTCCGCTCCAATACTGCTTGCTCAGGTTGCAAGAAAAACTTTTTAAACTGAGCAGAAAAGCCTCAATGGAAAGGTGGGAGGGAATGCCCACTGGAGCCTCTCTCCCTCCCTCTCATTCAGACACAGTCAAAACAAGCAGATGCCCACACATTCTTTTGCCCATAAACTTCCCCCCCTCTTGCCTGCATCTCTCTGGAGATTAACACAGAGGGAGGGGTGAGATCACCCACACCACACATAACACACACACACACACATCTTAAGGGGACTCAAAGTACATTCGCCTTAATTTTATCATCAACATACCCACATTTACCTACAATTAATCCCATTTCACTCTTTTTCACAACACTTTTGATTTTTCTTTTGGACATTTTTTGAGTTTTACGTTTATTTTAATCCATTGGCAGGAATGATTCTCTGCTATTTTGCCTGCATTTTAAAAATTTTCCACATGCTTAATGAGAGTTACCTAGCTTCCATAACAAGGAAGCTGATTTTTTCTCACATCTTTTTTTGATGTCAGATTTAATATACCCCATCCTATGTTATTTGTTTGTTTGTTTCTGATATCTGCCTTTGGAAAAATTTCCTTCCATCTGTATTGTTTTTTTTAATTTTTTGAGTGTTGATTCCAAGTTTTTTGATAGTTTGTTTTACCCATTACTTCTTGCTTTGTCTGTAATAATTTTTCCACATTTGGAACTTACATTTAGGGGAGTCTTAGCTTCACCTTTCATGCGAAGTTCAGAATCTTTTTCAGATCTTGCTCTTGTTATGATGATCAATTCTCCAATTACAAAAAAAAGGGGGAATTGGTTGCCAAATGATTTTGCTCCCAGAAGTCTCTTTACCTCACGCCCCATGGCAGATTTTTACAACCAATGGGGGCGCTATAAGGTGGATTAGCTACTATGATTGTTGATTTAACAGTTTGTTTTTTTCCATTCCTCTGCATTCTGAGGACAGATGCTTATTTGCTTTCACTGTCCCTGAGCTTAATAACTTCATGCCCACTTCACGTTACCAATGGAAAGTGTTACCTCAAGGAATGCTCAATCGTCCTACCATGTGTCAATTTTTTGTAGCGCATGTCTTAAATCCTTATCGGATTCAGTATCCACATTTTTTGATTTATCATTATATGGATGATATCCTAGTGGCTGCACCTGGCCCAAAGGGTACAGTTTTGAAAACTTTACCTCATCTTCAACAAATTTTACAACAGGGTGGTCCTTACATAGCTTCTGACAAATTTCAAACTTTTCCTCCTTTTCAATATTTAGGTCACAAACTACTTTCATCTCATACTGTTCCTGCATCTCCACAGGTACAGTTACCTCCACAACCAGCTTTGCTTCAATTGCAGAAATACTTAGGTTCTATTAATTGGATACGTCCTTATTTAGGTCTTACTACTGTTCAACTTTCACCTTTTTTCAACGCCTTAACTAAAGGTAAGCAACCAGCAGACAAAATCCCATTGCAGAAAGAACACTTTGACACTATGCATTTAGTTAACCAAGCCTTGAAAACAAAATGGATTGACAGATTGCTGGATGGTTTTCCTCTTGCACTTTTGATAATTAACACATTTCAATTACCTACAGCTGCAATTGTACAAGTTACACCTTCACTCTTAATTCTTGAATGGATACATCTTTCACACACTCCTCGCTCTACTTTAACTACAAAGCCAGCTCAATTGGCACTCCTTATTAATAAGGGTCGTCATCGTGCTAAAGCACTTGCTGGACAGGAACCAACTACAATCTATGTTCCTTCTTCTCTTGCTACTTGGGAAACTCTTTTGGCCTCCAGCGAGGCATTGCAGTATGCTCTTGCTGACTGGCTTGGTTCTGTCTCTTGTCATCCTCCTCCTGATCCAACTCCTTTTTTCTTCATTTCCAATTCCAGATGCTGTTACAGTTTTTTGCACAAAAATTACTCCACCACAGACTTCTGCCCAACGTGCAGAACTCTATGCTTCAATTTTGGCTTTTCAACAATTTTTTGATCAACCTTTTAACCTCATTTTGGATAGTCTGTACGTTACACAGATTATCTCTTCTATTTATCAAGCCTACCTTTCACCTTCTATTGAATCTTCACTTTTGTCACTTTTTCTCACTCTTCAACACTTAATTTCTCAGAGAACAAATCTCTTTCATGTTTCTCATATAAGAAGTCATTAACCATTTCCAGGTATGATTCAACAAGGAAATGATGTTGCAGATCAAGCTGCTTCAGATGCTACATCTTTATCAACTGTTTATTCTGTTTCTTCCCTTACTCCTTGGGAAAGTCACTCTTATTTTCATCAAAACAAAAAGGCGCTGATAAAACAATTGGGTATAACAACAGCAGAAGCAACTGCTATATTACAACAGTGTCCTACTTGTAGTAAACAAGCGCATTCTATTCCTATGGGAGTCAATCCCCGAGGGACAGAATGTTGTCAAATTTGGCAAATGGATGTTACCCAATATGCTTCCTTTGCTCCATGGAAGTATATCCATGTGTCCATTGACACATATTCAGGTTTCATCATGGCTACCCCTCAAAGGGGCGAAGCCACAAAACATGTAATTAATCACTGGATTCGCACTTTTGCAACGCTGGGACGCCCAAACGAACTTAAAACAGACAATGGGCCTGCTTATACAAGCACTGCATTTGATGCCTTTTGTCAAAAATGGAGCATAATTCACAAATTTGGTATTCCATTTAATAGCCTAGGACAAGCCTTGGTTGAAAGAGCAAACCAAACCTTAAAGCATGCTCTTGACCGTTACATTGGCTCACGGGGGAAAACAGCCCCTGGCCTCCCAGCTGTGCAAGACACTCATAATTTGTGTCTCTATACTCTTAATTTTCTAAACCTGACTGGTCAACCTGCAATGTCTGCTGCTTGTCGTCACTTTTCTTCTTCTCCCTCTGCTGAACATCAGCAACCACTTGTCTACTATCGGTGCCTACCTGACCTGACCTGGCGAGGACCTGCAGAGCTCATCATGTGGGGGTGTGGCTACGCTGCCGTCGCCCTTCCTGAAAAGACTCTGTGGATTCCTGCTCGACACGTTCGTCCCTGTCATCTACCACCAAAGATCAAAGATGCAGATACATCTTCTTCTGATCCTGTCACTTCTCCAGATTCAACTGCTGCTTGTGACAACCATCGAGATCAGTAAAGGACTTTCAACTAAAGACATCAACAAAACAACATCAGGTACCAAAGCACTACATCAACATACTGACTTTACAATACCTCCAGTCCCTTTGCGGCTGCAACAGGACCTTGATAAACATTTTCACACAGCCAAACGCAATGTGCTGTCTGGAGATACCACATATTGTGTACCTTGCATCAAAATCACTTACTCACTGTTCCGCCAGACACCATCCCAAAACAAGAAAAAGATAGGAATTGTACATAACAAGACTATCCCCATCAGCTGACTGTTACCAATACACTTGCAATCCCGTTAACATCACCTTTCTTGTTCCACAAAACTGGCTAACTGCACAGTATACAAATCTTTGGAAAAAATTGCTGACATGAAATTCTTGACACTGCCAGAAAACAATGACTTTGCTTGGTCCACCCCAGACGGACTGTATTGGGTTTGTGGACGTTTTGCTTACAACAAATTGCCATCAAACTGGTATGGGTCTTGCGTCCTATCTACCATTCGCCCTGGTTTCTTCCTACTCCCACTACGACAACGACAAGATCTGGGAGTTCCAGTCTACGAAGAACTAGGCAATGTGCGAGACCGCAGAGACATTATAGACAATAAAGAGATTTACTACATTAGCCCAAGAAAGTGCAAAGTCTAGAACATATATTATGCAAAATCGTTTAGCACTTGATTACTTATTGGCTAAGGAAGGAGGAGTATGTGGTAAATTTAATTTGACTAATTGCTGTATTGAAATTGATGATAGTGGAAAGGTCATTCAAGAAATATCAGACAAAATGGTAAAAATTGCTCATGTGCCGGCACAAACTTGGCATAGTTTAAATTTAAATGACATATTTGGTTCATGGTTTCCAAAATAACCTGGTTTACAAGCTATTGTAGCTTTAATTGGTCTCATTGCTTTAGGATGTATTGTTTTACCTTGTGTTTTGCCTATTTTTGCTCGTGCAATTTCTAATAGTTTATCTTTGTTTGCTGAGAAACGAGCTATAGCTCACATCAACGCTTTGTGGGAACAGAAGTATGCTCCTGAGCCCCAGGGAGATTCCCTGGAGAAGAAACCGTTAACCTTGGGCAGCGATGAGGAGGAAGAGGTAATTTCCAAACACCGAATCAAGCCTCCTCTCAGGCTGTTGTATGGTGACGAAGAACATCTTTTTTGAAAAAATAAAAACAGAGGAGATGTTGCGTTATGACGCTGCATCACGTGCTAAGCATTTCTGTTAGTGCAGACTGGTTTTGGCCGGTTGGACACAAACATGGAAGCTAGCATGAAAAGTCACTAGTCATGCCCTGACACCTAACACCTTGGAGAAAAGTTCCCACCTTCTTGCAACGTGCTAACTACGTGCAACGTGCTAACTGTCAACAAACAGCACGAAACGCCTATTTTACTGTGTGTATTTCCTTTTATGGTCATGATTTATGTATTGTTTACCTATGACAATCTATGCTTAACCCTGCCTTCTGATAAAGTTAATAAAAGGGCTTGCAGGCTTTTGTCTGTGCGCAGTCCATCCCATTTCAGAGAAGACCTGGTGCGTGTTATCTTTTCTCCCTTTCCGTGGGCCCGCCCGCCTGATAACGGCGTGAAAGTTATCACAACACATTTAGTTCTCTATCTGCCATATTTGTATTTAGTGAACATTCAAGGGTAGGCCCATGTACATTACACTGCGGTAGTCCACACAGAAAGTTAATAGGGTGTCTGTCACTGTGCCTGATTATAGACATGCCTCTGGAAGCGTCATCAAATTATCAAGCTATCCCTTAAGGCAGGGGTCTGCAAAGTCGGCTCTTTTAAGACTGGTGGACTTCAACTCCCAGAATTCCCCAGCCAGCATGGCTGGCTGGGGAATTCTGGGAGTTGAAGTCCACCAGTCTTAAAAGAACCGACTTTGCAGACCCCTGCCTTAAGGCAAGAGTAAGCAACTTTCATGACCTGGATAACTCTTGTTATTAGTTTTTGAGTAGTCTATACCCACATCTAGTGACATGATGGGTAAATCTTAATTTTGTTTTGAAAGGATTGTGGAGGGGGGAGGATGTTTAATATGAAAATAGATTCAATGCATCCAGGTAAGCCTCATATATTGGTATAAAAATCACACTACTAAAAATTAGCCTCCTTGCCTCCAAATTTGTCAATGTGGAGATAGGATGGGCTGCAATATCAAAGGTGTGGGGCAGAGATGGTATTCAGCAGGTTCTGACCAGTTCTGGAGAACCGGTAGTGGAAATGTTAGTAGTTCAGAGAACCGGTGAATACTAATTCTGACTGTCCCTGTCCCCATCTATTCTCTGCCTCCCAAGCCCCAGCTGATCGGGAGCAAACAGGCATTTTGCTGTAACCTTCCCCTGGAGTGGGGAGGGAATGGAGATTTTACAGTATCCTTCTCCTGCCATGCCCACCAAGCCACGCCCACAGAATCTGTAGTAAACAAATTTGAATCCCACCACTGGTGTGGGGTGAATGCAGCCCTTGGCTTGCCATGCTTTGCTTAAAGGGACTGCAACCCATGCCAGAACAGAGTAACAATCGCAAACCTCAGCAGGTGGACCACCTCCAACATTGTCTCCATTTTATCTGGATAAAGCTTCAGTTTAATGGTCCATTCATTAAATATTTCCCTGCCTTTTTTGTTCCTATTTTATATGTATAACAGGTTCGAATCAGCCTTTACTCCTCCACATGTATTGTTGAGGTCTCCTTTGATATTTGCTTGGTTTCTTTTCCTTCAAGGATTCCATCTTTGCATGTCACATGAACATTTCTAATTAATACTTGGGAAACATTGTTGGAGAACATGGTATAATGCTAATACAGTAGCACTGAAGGTGTGCAATGGCAGAACACTGCTTTATATCTTAAAAGTTCAGTTATTGCAAGAATTGAAATTAAGTTGGAAGGACATTTTCCTGAATCTACCTTGGTTTTAATTCAGGTCTGTAATGTGGTCTCTTTAATTACCTCTTCCTTTGGGAAACGGTTGCAATAAAGCACCAATCAATCCATTTTTGCGAGAAAATTCTATAAAACAGGCTTCCTAGATAAAATAGTCCAACAGAGGTTCACCCAGATTTTACCAACCTCATTTGCTTTTTGACGTTTGAGATTCATTGTCATTTCAAAACCTCAACCTTTGACTCTCCAAGTATGTCTCTTGATCCCAAATCTATTGTGTTGCCATCTGTTATGGGTTGAAGAAGCAAATGTACTTTGCATTTTCAAGATATTAGTAGTGCCTTCAGGTACAGGAAAACTCAATTCATTTCCAAGAAGAGAAAAGCAAAACCTACCTCCTCCAATGTAATGTGAGTATGAATGTCTACAAAAATTCTAGGAGATATATTCCAACATCTGTAGATTTCAGATTGGGAAAATCTTTTCTATCACCATACCCTTAAATATTTTCCTCTACCAAAAGGGGAAAACATTTCTTCCCTGGTTGACAGGAGGATCTAACAGTACTTGGGCCAGTGTGGGTTTGTACTGGTTTTACTACTGGTTTGCTCACATGGTTTGCTCTCCACATGCACAGAAGCGTCTGGGTGGGTGGGCATAGCCTCTGGCTGCCACCACCAGTTCGGCCAAACCGGACCAAACCAGGAGTAACTCACCTCACCTGGGCTATCTAGGTTAAAAATGTAACTGAAGAGGACACATGCACAACCTCTGGTGACTTGGATCCAGGTCAGTGGTGGGTTTCTGCAGGCTCGCACCTACTCGCGAGAGCCGGTTGGTGAAATTTAGAGAACCGGTGAGAGGGGATTCCACCGGCATACCTGGAAGTAAATCTGGCCCGCCGCTGCCAGTGACCCAACGGAAAGGAAAGGAAAGGAAGGAAGAAAGGAAAGAAAGAAAGAAGGAAACAAAGAAAGAAAGAAAGAAAGAAAGAAAGAAAGAAAGAAAGAAAGAAAGAAAGAAAGAAAGAAAGAAAGAAAGAAAGAAAGAAAGAAAGAAAGAAAGAAAGAATTTATCATCACAATTGAGTCCAAAATTTTGGTTGCTAAGCAAGAGCGTTGTTAAATGAGTTTCACCACATTTTAAAAGGTGGCCACTCCCATCCTGTCACATGACTGCCAAGCCACGCCCACAAAATAGGCCACACCTACAGAGTAGGTTCTAAAAAATTTGAAACCCACCACTGATCCAGGTGCAACATTTTGGGAGACCAAGAAACGGAGTAGGGAGGGCCAATATAGATAATGGATAGAGGAGCATATATATCATACATACGCCTGAATAAGCTCATCTATGGATAAGTTGAATAAAATTTTGTAGTGTTATTTGGCACCTAGAATTGCAGGTAGTCCTTGACCTATGAGCATAATTGAGTCCAACATTTCTGTTGCTAAGCAAGTCAGTTGTTAAATGAGTTGTGCCCCATTTTACAACCTTTTTTTGCTACAATTGTTAAGTGAATCATATCGTTGTTAAGCGACTCTGGCTTCCCCCCGTTGACTTTCCTTGTTGGAAGCCGACTGGGAAGGTTACAAATGGGGATCACATGATCCAAGGACACCACAACTGTCCTGTGTACATGCCAATGGCCTAGTGCTTGAATTCGGATCATATGGCCATGGGGATGCTGCAGTAGTCGTAAGTGTGAAAAACGTACATAAATCACTTTTCCAGTGCTGTTGTAACTTTGAACGGTCACGAAATGACTGCCTGTATGTCAAGGACTACCTTTATTCATGAGCGTATAGTGTACTCCTCAGTTTCCATCTATTTCCTGCCTCTGCATTGCAGAAAGTTCTGGTGCTGATTTTCAGCATTAATGGTCAGAGCTAAGAGTCTATAGGAGTCTGGGCTTTCAAATGGGTCATCCCAGTATTAGGGAGATGGATACGTTCTATTCAACAATGGGAGGCAATTGTAGGTTTGACAGGACTTGAAATTCCTCTATCACCCAGAAGGAGCAGCGTGTCAACTCTCTGTGTTGACATTCCATGCACACTATCAGCGGAGCCGGATCTCAGAATACAGTAGCTGGGTTGAGATGGATGTAACTATTGTGTAATGTGATTTATGACACAGACTGAAGGGAGGAAAGGAACACGGGCAAAGTTCAGAAGTAGATAAAGAAAGCAAAAAAGATGGCTGAGAATAAGAAATGCCTAATGAAGAATGCCTAATTAAGCTGTTAATAAATCACTGCTTTTTGTATTACAATATTGGGTCGCTTATTATGAATCAGGCATCGTTAGGGTATTTTATACAGCATTGGCCAAAAAGGTGGCCAAGTCCTATTCAAGGAAATCATCTCCTGTACCACTTGTATCCTGTTTCACATTGTGGTCCGTGCATTTGAAAGTGTCATAGATACGCAAGTGTCTCCCCCTGAAATACACACCTACGAACAAAAAACATTTGTACTCCTGAATGGCGTACAAAAGTCACATAAAATATTCAAGAACAAAGCAAACAAAAAGTAGACAACTGAGCCCAACAGAGGATATAATCACACCATTCTCAGCAGTTGACAAAAGTCTCAGCTACTGTTAGATCATTAGCATCATTACAATGGGGGGTGGAGTTTATGACTACAGTGTACAATTAACTTTGTGCATCTGGGGAATACTGACTGTGCAGTATTCCCCAGATCTTCAGCAGAACTTCAGAAAGTCTCATTTTAGATCCACAAAGGTCCTATGCAGAAAGACTGCTTAATATGGCCAAACCATCATGAGCTTTGTATTATTAGTAGAGGACATTTAAATGCTGCCAGGATTATTAATATATTAATGCTTTGCACCCGTAATCTGAGGAAGGAAAATGTCCACTCTCCAAATTTTCCTTTTCAAAACTCCCTTTTAGAGCTATGTCGTTGATTTAGAGATTTTACATTTTGTATCTATTGCTAATAGTTTTTGAGATTGATTTGAGACTGCTAATTGAGATTACTCCTTTTAATCAGCTCCCTTATGGGGGTTTTAATATGCTAATCTGGAGCTAAACTCCATACTATATATTCTATTTCTAATGTTGAATATTTGAATGGTATTTTACACCTCTATATGTCTCATTTAAAGAATTCTCATAACAGATTTTCAAAACAACCTCTCTGGTCAAAGTTACATAGAGACATTTACATATTCGACTGACCAGCACGGTGGTCATTCTGCTTCATTTAGTCCAGTGTGCAAGCATAGAAGCTTTGCAGCATTCAGGGTCTACAGATTTCTATAGTATAACAGACAGGGGTGGGACTCAGTTGGTTTGGACCGGTTTGGATGAACCGGATGCTAATTTTACTTCTGGTTCACCGAACCAGTAGTTGGAAGGACTGGCTGGCTCCGCCCATCCCACCTTGCCCCTCCCAGGAGTCTCCACATGGTCCATTCATTCATCATGCCAGGTAAGTGCAGGGCCTGCGCAGAGGCTCTGGAAGGGCAAAAAAAAAAAAAAAACAGGCTTCCTGGAAGTTCCAGAAGTCTGGAAATGGGCCTGTCTCCAGCCTCCAGAGGGCCTCCGGAGCCTGGTGGAGGCCATTTTCCCTCTCACGGAGGCTCGAGGAAAGCCTCCAGAGCCTGGGAAGGGCAAAAACATCCCCCCTGCCATGGTGTAGGAGGCTGAGTAGGCCACACCCACATGGCCATGCCACCCAGAAATCAGACAGAGAACCGGTTGCTAAAATTTTTCAATCCCACCCCTGATAACGTACTGTATTGACAGATAATTTCAGTCAGGTGATTGACTATTTGCAACTCATAGATGTCATACAACACATCTGGGCAGCCATTTCCAGAAGCCTCATAAACAGACAGTGGAAACTCCTCCTCCTTCTCCTTGTTACTGTTGTTATTATTATTTTACAGCCACATTCTTCATTACATTACATTAATTTACTGAATGCTCCCAACATTGAAACAGGCACAGCATGGCACTGTATCGGTTAGCTTATGACCATCAGATCAAAATGCCCATCTCTGAATAAAGAACTGCTTTCGGTTTGGGATTCCCAACTAAGACTTTTTCATTAATCAACTCCTTTTCAATATGTTTCTCTCCTTTTTGTGTGGAAAGTAACAAGAATTTTCTGAATCCTTAGACACCGTGGTTAATGGATGAAGATGTCTTTAATAGAAGAGGGAGTCAAAGAGGGAGTCAAAGAAGAGGGAGTCAAACTATTCTCCAAAGCACCTGAGGGCAGAACAAGAAGCAATGGGTGGAAACTAATCAAGGAGAGAAGCAACTTAGAACTGAGGAGAAATTTCCTGACAGAACAATTAACCAGTGGAACAACTTACCTCCAGAAGTTGTGAATGCCCCAACCCTGGAAGTCTTCAAGAAGATGCTGGATAGCCATTGGTCTGAAATGGTATAGGCTTTCCTGCCTAGGCAGGGGGTTGGACTAGAAGACCTCCAAGGTCCCTTCCAACTCTGCTATTGTATTGTGTTGTATTGTAATATGTGGTTTTGTTTTTGTGTAGAGGGCCATCCAAGAATGACTTCCCTGTAGGCTGTAACTCTGTATTGTAGAAAAACACCAAGCTTTTCTCTAACTTTACACTTTAACAGATAACAGATTAACAGAGTTGGAAGGGGCCTTACAGGTCATCTAGTCCAACCCCCTGCCCAAGCAGGAGACCCCACATCTGCCTCTACTTAGGATTGAACTCAAAACCTCCTGCTTGTGAGGCAAGAGCTCCACCTCTAGGCCATAGCAGCAGGTATTATTATTTGTTGCTCACAAATTATCTCATTAACAATCCTCCTGTCAATATATATATATATATATATTGTATATAGAAAAGAAAACTATTGAGAACATTAGATCGAGAAGATCGGGATCTTCTTTTGCTAAGGGAAATTTAGCAATGGAACCAAGCGAGTTGTTTTTATTTTCAGTTTGTTGAACTTTTTTTCCCTTCCTTTTTAAGCCTTCTGGTAATGAACATACAGTATAGCTTTCCATCCTCTGGCAGAAAAAACAGAGCTAATATCTCAACTCTGTGTCCTCCAGCATCATGAGCTTAAGAGTCAGTATTTCACTGGCACATTTTTCATGGGCGAAAACACTCTGTGCCATAATGGAATGCTAGAAAAACCTGAGCTATCGATGGTGATTCCGTAGGCACCCTGCAGAATTAACTCCTGTAATTAACCAAGTTACAAGCCCTTTCCTTCTCATGTTGCAGAATAATGGAAGACATTACATTTGTTTCATTTGGAGACTAATTGAGATGAAAAGCGTAACGGAGTATTGGGGTGGGGGGAAGGACGTCAAACATATTTTGAACTGGAAATGGGTCACATTAAAAATGTTTCAGAAATGTTTCAGTGTTCAATAATCCATCTCAAATTTCAAAATTCTCATTTAGAGCTGATGCCCAGGCTCTATTAAATTAGCATTAATCTTTACAGTACTGTTCCAGGGAACAGCATGCAAGTATTTAAAAAGTATTAATAAATACTGATTAAATGTAACTTTAACTTTATTTAAATTTATATACCGCCCTATCTCCCTTACGGGACTCAGGGCGGTGAACAGGCAATCATAAAAACATAAAAACTAAAGTTTTTCTGACCAATCCGGTCTGACTCAAGGGCACGATGCTCATCCAGAAAGTTGTTACCTTCCCACTGAAGTGGTACCTATTAATATACTTGCATTTGCTTGTTTTCGAACTGCTAGGTGGGCAGGACGTGGGCCAAGTAACAGGTGTTCAGCCTATTGTTTGTGTCCTGAATCCAGGCTTTCAGCTTTCTAGATGACAAGCTCAACATCTTTAACCACTGAGCCATTACATTCCCAAATAATACTAATAATCATACAATAAAATAAAAATACAGATTTTTAGGGTTTTATTCTTAGATATTGTTCCTAAGTATTGTTTCTTAGCTTAGTTCTCTGACGAGTTATTTGGATAAATCTTTTAAGACTTTGCTAGAAGCAGTTTCCAAAGCAATATACAGTAGAACCTCTGGTCACAACCGTAATTCGTTCCATAACTTTGGTCACAACCCGATTTGGTCATCAAGGTAATTTTGGAATTACCTAATTTTGGAAACTTGGTGCTTACAAAAAGATTGGCGTGGAAGGAGAAATTGGCCACAAAAAAAAATTTGAGAATTTTTTGGTCGGAACCCGATTTGGTCGTGGTCAGAAACGTTCATGACCAGACGTTCTACTGTATATGGTAATCACAATCTCAATCCAAATTTATTAACAGGAAGAAATACTGTATCTTTGGATGTCCCCATAGCACAATCTGAGACAGCTGTTCTTGTTAAGCTTACACCAGAACATACTACATATCTAAAATCCTTTTAAGCTACCTTGGTAACACTTGTTTTAAATGCATTATGGATATTGTACATTTAATTGATCCTATTCCACAGCATTGCTTTGATTGTATTGTTGGTTGTTTTTGTATTCATATTTATTAACTGGGTTCTGAATTTATTGGATTGATTTGTAAACCTTTGTGTGGGGATGTTTCTGATTTATTTTGTATCATGTGTAAATATCCTTAGATACTTATTTGGATGACTTTCTGAACATTGCTATTTTTCAATATTATTACTAATATTGACTTTTCTGTTATACTTTAAAAAAAGATAGGGCTATGATGTCTCCCTTGTAAAGTCATCCCCAGCAGACTCAAAATGCCACCTTAATTCTAGGATTTATTTTTTCTATTTTATTTTCAATTTATATACCGCCCTTTTCACCAGAAAGGGACTCAGGGCAGTGCACAGAAAAGTAAAACCCCACAATATACAAAATTAAAAAAACAATTAAACCAATACAACTGTGCTAAAATTGAATAAATAGTTAAAAACCCATAAATAACAAATTAAAATATTCCCTAGTCTATGTCAGGCCAGCTAGATGAAAGAAATGAGCTTTTACCATCCGACGGAAGAGTCGTAGGTCCGTGATGGTGCGGATATCAGGGGGAAGGTCGTTCCAGAGTGTCGGACCCGCCACAGAGAAGGCTCGTCCCCTGGGAGTCGCCAGTCGGCATTGACCGGCTGACGGCACCCTGAGAAGGCCAACTCTGTGAGAGCAGACAGGTCGAAGGGAGGAATGTGGTAGGAGGCGGTCTCTCAAGTAACCAGGACCCGAGCCATGGAGCGCTTTGAAGATGGTAACTACGACCTTGAAGCGCACCCGGAAGACCACAGGCAGCCAGTGCAGCTCGCGCAGGAGAGGTGTTACGTGGGAGTAACGAGAGACTCCCAGAATACCCCGCACGGCTGCATTCTGCACTAGCTGGAGCCTCCGGGTGCACCTTATTATAAAGCACTTTGGATTCACAAGCAAAAATGTGCTTCAGAGCATAAAGGACCATGAGTTTAGTATCGGCTTATAATTCATTAAAACAAAATTATATTTTCCTAAAATTCTGCAGCAAGAAACTTTGCTCACAAAAAAGCCACTTTGGTTTAAGGATAAGCACTGCATTTCTGCCCACAGACTCTTTGAAACATCCCTTTGATTATGGAGCTGCATAGCACTAGGGACACCTAGTGACACTAGTGGCATTATTAATTATTGTACACAAAACTGTGAGATTACAGTTGCCAGTATTTTAGCTAGTGTTGACCTTTATATGTATTGAATTCTTCCGCAGATCATAGGATGTCATAATGTATCAGCATAATATAGGCGTAGATCCAAGCAGTGTGGTCTTTTTAATTGACAGATGGAATTTTGGTCGATATGTAAATTTTTTAAGTGCCAGCCAAGATTTTTTGGTATGAAACCCAGCGTACCGATAACCACTGGGCTCACCATGGCTGGGTTATGCCATAATCTTCAAACCAATGTTCAGGTCTTCATACTTTATGGTCTTCTCCAATTCTTTGTCTTCTACTCTGTTATCCCTGATATTGCCACAATTACCCCTGCTTTCTTCTTTACAACTACAATTAAATCTGGTGGATAATGAGCCAAGTGTTTATCAATGTAGACTTGAAAATCCTTCAACCTGCTCATTTTGTGCTATTTTTTTCAAACACCATTTTTTTTTGTTACTGGCACATGATCGTTTTTACAGATGTTCCAGTGAATCATTTTGACAACTGTGTTATGACATTGTTTACAATCAGTGTGTGTGATCTATTTGCATGAGCTGATTAATCATTTTATTAATTATTAAATTATATAAATAATTAAATCAAATGATTAAATTCTTAAATTTTATTAATTATTAAATCATTGTTGTTATCCAAATTGATGCGAATGAGCTCCTATGAACATACAGAGATCTTGTACCACAAGATGCAGTATTTTCTCCCCAATTATATCTGTACATATTTCAGTTTTAACGCATATAATTTAGAGGTGTAATAAGTGCACTGAGCTTGCAGGAACATCATGGTGGTAATCTTTTGTCAAGTTTGCTACAAATTCAAGCTAAATTAGTGGTTAATACTTCTCTAAATTACATACAATGTAAGCTACATGATTATTCTGTTTGTGAATAACAGACCCTCACAAACGCACACCAAATAGCAACAGAGACATTGTTATAGTATCCATTCTTTGGCAGTTTTAAATTTTGTTTTTGTGTCAAGCTGACCACCTTATTAACTTTATAATAAATTAAACTTTTATTTATGCTAGGAATATTTCCACTGGTCTTCTCCACTGCATCTCTAATGATAAGCAGTCATGAAGATACTGTAGGGTCATGATGGCGAACCTATGGCACCAGAGGTGGGTTTCGGCCGGTACGGTCCAGTACGTGTGTACCGGTAGCGATAATTTGGCATCCGTTTGCGTACTGGGGCCTCTGGAGGCACTGTACCAGTACGGTCCCTCCTCTGGCCTGCCCCTCCCCACTTGCTTCCCTTCCCACCCAGTCACCACTCTCTCACTCTCTCACCCTGCCTGTCCGCACCATGCTTGTCCTACCCACTCACTTCCTTTACCAGAGTGGAGGACTCAGCTGATGGAAAAAGCCCGCGTGCGCTTCCTTCTCTTTGAAAGCCGCCTGGTTTCCAATGGAGTGTGGAGAAATCCATTTGTTAGAGAGGGAGGAAAGGCAGTCTCTAGCAGAAGCTCATCCTTCTCTTCCCTCTAACACATGGATTTCTTTCCACCCCATTGGAAACCAGGCAGCTGTCAAAGAGAAGGAAGCGCTCACTGGCTTCTTTCAACAGCCAAGGAAGGACAGTAGCGGAGGATTTGGCTGTTCGGTCTTGTAACTTGACAGCTTTAAGACTTGCGTGCTTCAAATGCCAGAGTTTCTGAGCCAACATTTTGGTTCCTAAGCAAGAGCGTTGTTAAGTGAGTTTCACCATATTTTACAAGTTGGCCATGCCCACCCGGTCACATGACCGCCAAGCCACACCCACAAAACAGGCCATGCCCACAGAATAGGTAGTAAAAAATTTTCAAACCCACCACTGAATGGCACATGTGCCACAGGTGGCAAGTGGAGCCATATCTGTTGGCATGCCAGCAGTCAGTTCTGGTGTGTAGGCGTGCACTGGCCAGCTGATTTTTAGCCGCCTGGAGGGCCATGGGAGGCCGTTTTCACTCTCGCCAGGCTTCAGGAAAGCCTCCGGAGGCTAGGGAGGTTGAAAAATGGCCCCAACGGGCCAACCAGAAGTTCAGAAACAATCAGTTTCTGGCTTCCAAAGGGCCTCCCGGGGGGGGGGAGCGTTTTGCCCTCCCCAAGCTTCAGAAAAGCCTCCAGAGCCTGGGAAGGGGTCATGCACGTATGCGTGAGGGGATCGCAAGCACATGCACAGGTAGGCAGAGAGGATTGAATTGGTGTGGGAACACATGCGCACAGTAGTGCGCACACGCACAATTTTGGCACGCCATAAGAAAAAGTTTTGCTATCACTGCTGTAGGGCCTCCTTGGTGATGTCCTGAAGGCCAGTGGTTTCTTCTTATTGAACTCTGATCTTGCCTCATCAGTACAGTTGTTTCTATGTGTTTTGACAATTGAGCTAGTAATCAGCACGTATCTTCTCAAAGTATTCTACAGGATGTCCTCGACTTACAACTATCCGTTGAACAACATTTCGAAGTTACAACTGTAGTGAAAAAGTGACTTACTACTAATCGTCACAATCATGAACATCCTAGTTTCCCCACAGCCCCACGATCATAATTTGGGTGCTTAGCAAGCAGCATATATTTATGATGGTTCAAATTCAAATTTCAAATTTCAAATTCAATTTGTAAACCGCTCCCTCTCCCCACAGGGACTCGGGGCGGTGCACAGGGAAAGTAAAAACAATAAATATACAAATATAAATACATAATATAAAAACAAATTAAATCTATTCCTGTGCTAAAATCCGTTGAAATAAAATACCCAGCAGCTATAAATAAGTTTAAAACCCCATAGAAAGAGAGACTAGCCTAGGCCGGCCAAGCGGAAAAAGTGTGTTTTTAATTTCAGACGGAAGGAGCGGAGGTCCGTAGTCGTTCTAATATCGGGGGGAAGGTCGTTCCAGAGGGCCGGGCCCGCCACAGAGAGAGCCCTTCCCCTGGGCGTCGCCCGCTGACACAGTCTAGTGGACGGCACCCGGAGAAGTCCCTCTCTGTGGGAGCGAATCGGCCGTGAGGATGTATGAGGCAGGATCCGATCCCGCAGGTTACAGCATTCTGGGGCCATGTTATTCGCATTTGTGACCTTCCCAGTTAACTTCCAATAAACAAAATTATTGGGGGAACCTGAATTCATTTAACAAATCATAATTCACTTAACAACAACAGTGATTGGCTTAACAAGAGTAGCAAAAGGGGTCATTAAATCATGTGTGACTCATTTAACAACCATATTGCTTAGATATGGAAATTGTCCGAATTGTGATCGTACGTCAAAATTTAATGTACGTTGAATTTATTCTAGGATGTGATAAATTCATTTTTGAATATACTCTTTTCAAAAATTGTTTCTCCCTTCTGGTTCTTAAGTCATTTTGTAAATGCATTGCCTTAAAAAAAACAGGAGTGGAAATGAGTAATTAAAAATGCCAATAGCTAAATCTTAATTAAAACCCATGAAGAGTATGGAGAAAATTATCTAAGACAGGGCGATATATGTGATTGATTCAAAAACATCTGAACGTTTACATTTTAAGTAGAGGTATTTTGCTTTAGAAAGTACTGAAATCAATATGGGCTAATTATAGGAGCCACCTTTTCTTCAGAGTTAAGGATTAGCTTGTTTGGAGGATTAACTTGATTTAGCCATTGCTGTTGGGCATTCCCTTAATGCAAACTTTATCTTTCCAATAGTTTTAATAAAATGCTGTAGTTTCTCTTTGTAAAACAAATGTAAACATAACTCAAGGATTATGCCAATAGGTGCTGCTTAAAAGTATGGAGATTCATTCCCCATTTATAAGCCTAGTTATGTTAAAATGGTGAATTTACAAATGACAGCTTAATGAAACAATTTGTCGCATATGTAATTGGGAAGCTTCTGCTATTGTATAAGTGGCTGCTAAATTGAGGATTAAATTAAAGGAAAACTGTACCTAAAGTAAATCCCTATTGTTAATTAAAAGAGGAGGAAAATGTGAAGTAATAGGCTGTAATGTAAAAGAGGTATAATGATTACATTTCAGAAGTGAATTACATTTTAAAGCCAACAAGCTCTAAGCTTTAAATCACTGTATAATTTTGATTTATATTCAAATTGCTGATGCAAAACAGAACATGTTGGGACTCTGCAAAGCAATTCTTGCTTTCTTACTGTCATTTATTATTATTTTGTAAAACAGGGATTGCAAATCAATAAAAATCCAATCCCTTTAATTGTCCGTATTAGTAGCAAGATATTCCAGTATGGGTTTTCTTCTTTTTTATGGATTTGCTTAAAAAAAAAAAAGCACCTGAAGAAATTGGTATACATTTATGGTAAGAGTTTTTTGTAAAAACTATAGCTCATACACATTTTCTTTAACTGATACAATTGCCGCTTTAGGGAAAATGCTAGTGCTTTTTTCTTGGACTCATAAATTTCCCAGATACTGGCTTTAAATATATCAATAGTTTTGGTTCTCCAATACCTTAATCTGTCTTGTATCCTGTTCCATTTTTCTTCTATATTCTCTGTATTTCCTACTTGACAACTTAATACTTTCTCCTCTAAATACTGCTTTCATCGTGTCCCAAACAGTTTCAAATTTAACCTCTCCATTATCATTAAATCTCCAACTTTCCTCCCATTTTTTAAGAATCCATGTTTTATCTTCCTCCTTTTTAAACAATTTTCCATCATATCTCCAACCTCTTTCTTTTTTTCTAAAATTAAAATCTATATCCATCGTAACTTCTGCATGGTCGGAGTCCTTGAAAACTCCCACATCTATTCTATCTATATTATTCAAAGGATAGAAAATGCTTGGAGGAATTGAATTTACTAAAAACTAAATTGATAGAAGATATAGAATTGGTTAAAAAAAATATAAGATATTTAAGCAGGGATTTTTTTTGAATTTAGTAATAAAAACTCTAAGTTATTAGCAAGGATGGCGAAAAATAAAAGTGAAAAGAGAGAAATTGGCTCCTTGATAGATGAAAAAGGTACAAGATGTTATAAGAGACTGGAGAAATGTGAGGTAGTTAGGAAGTTTTTTCAAAAATTATACTCGAAGAAATCAATTGATTTGGAAAAATTGAAAAATCATCTTGAAAAGTATGCTGTGAAAATAGATCAAACATATAAGGACTTGATGGAAGGAGATATTACACATGATGAGATTAATGAAATAATACAAGGGATAAAATTAGGGAAGACTCCAGGTGAAGATGGGTTACCTGCTGAATTTTATAAAGATTTTAAAGAAATAATAATACCAAAATTGCAAAAATTATTTAATGGAATTTTACACGGTGGAGAAGTCCCGATGTCATGGAATAGAACGGTAATAACTATAATTCCTAAACCTGATAAAGATTTGGAGAGGATCGAGTCCTATCGACCCATTTCTTTTTTTTTTTATATTGAAAAAGTTTTATTGGTTTTACATTTTTTCTATAGGGTAGGGTAAGGGATACAAAGAAATTTTGAGAGCATTCACGTCAGAATCGTCGGCCCTTCCGAGACCTCAGAATACACAATAAAAAAATAACAACAAAAAAGCATTTTTCATAACACTACAAGGTAAAAGCAAGTACATATACCTAAATTCTCAAGTCCATGCTGTCAGACATTTACAAAAAATCCAGAAAATATTATTCAAAATTGTTCAGGAAAATCAAGGCAAAGTTATTTTTTCGATCTAAGTCTCTTGGCTATTGTATCTTCTTTTTCTCCTCTCTGGCCCCCAGCGGGCGGGGCCGTGGCCCCCTCCGTCCCCCCTGGATCTTCCCCCAGGGCAGAGGAATGTTTTTTAAGAAAGGCTTCCGCCTCAGCAACTGTTTTAATCCTCACTCTTCCTCCTTCCCAGAACACCAGCATCCCTTCGGGTGTCACCCACTTGAACCAAATCCCATGATCAAATAAAATTTTAGACAAGAAGGAAAGTTTCCTCCTTGCTTCTCGAATCTTTCTAGGAATCTGCTTCAAGATAGTGACCGTTTTTTGATGGTAAATTAAAGGGTTCCCTCTCTGCGCCTTCAGGATTTCCTCTCTGGTTGACCTTCTAACAAATTTCACATGTATCTCTCTAGGCACTTCATTTATCCTGGCATATGCTGAGTTAATTCTATAGGCTAGGTCAATGTCCCCCCTGATCTCATCCTTAGGTTTATGTAAATAGTCTGCTAAAATTGTGCTCATAAGATCAGGGAGGCATTCACCAGGTTGCTCAAAAACATTCTGAAATCTCAAAAAATATGTCATTCTTTCCATATCAATCCTAGACACATGCCCACTTGTTTCCTCAACCTCTTTAGTAACATTTTGAATCTCTCCCTTAACCCCCACCAGCCCCCCTTCCAATTTTTCAGTCTTCTGTGTGATTTCCAGCGTTTGTTTCCGTATGTCCAATAGCTCCTTCTTGAAAATGATGTTTTCTGCCCGCTGGGCCTGAATTTCTTGAACCAAAGTTTGTATAACAGTCTCAAGAGAAGCCATCCGTTGTTCTAAACTTGTCAGTGCTGTTTCTTGAGCCATCTTAACTGTTAAAGTTAGTGCCACCTAAATGGCGTTTTCAGGGTGGGGCTGGTGAGACTAACCGGGAGCCAAAAGTTCAGATCAAGGTTGGAACGTTGTACAATTCAGGAACCAATAGAGAGACAATTTTCCACCTCAATAGTTATAATAACGAAGGTAATCCAGAAAGGAGATCACAAATCCAACAAGAAAAAAAATTCTTCATTAATATCCAGAGAGAGTCCCAATTGTAAAAAGACGCTGGAAATTTTCCATAATTAAAATAGTCAGGCAGGGACAAAGAAAAGCCACTTTCCACCGCCCATCTCAGAGCCCAGAGGAGAGAGTAGAAAAATAATTTTTTTTTAACCAGCCAGACCTAGACACAATGTTGCAAGTAGCCGCATACCACTTTCCCTTGTTAGAGACAGTCCGGATTTAAGATTTCCGCTTTCTCTTCCAGAGAAGCCATTTTTAAGTGCCGCTTAAGTCCGAGGGGTTTTTTTTGGAAACAAACACCCCCCTCCCAGTCCATTCAGCCTGGCTGGCAGCAAGGAAAAAAAAAGTCTTTTTAAAACTCACTCTCTCCTCGCAGCTGAAGCCTCGGCAAACCTTCCGATCTCCTCCGCTCAGCCCTCTTCATTAAAGTGAATGGCGCCGACAGCTGTTGGCGAAGGGAGAACCCCCCGCAGCATGTTCTCCTTTACCTAAGCCGCGGCAAAAGGGTCGCCTCCCCCACCGCCGTGAGGGGGGGCGTCCCTGCCGAGCCGGCCCTACGGGAGACCCCCAAAAAAGGGGCGTCTCGCCCCCGTGGGGGGGCAGAAAAAGCAACAAAACGGGGAGCGAGCGCTAGGCTCGCTCGTCGCCGCAGGAGCCGGAACCGGAAGTCGACCCATTTCTTTAATTAACCAGGATGCCAAAATATTTACTGCCATTATAAGTAATAGGTTAAATAGATTTATAGATAAGTATATAAGCTATAATCAGGTAGGTTTTGTTAAAGGTAGATATATGAGTGATATAATTAGAAGAGTATTAAATATTATAGATGTAGCTGTGAGTAATGGGGACAAAATAGGTATAGTATCACTAGACATTTTTAAAGCCTTTGATTCTGTACAATGGGAAACTATTAAGGTAATTATCGAGGCATTAGGCTTCGGTAATAGGTTTATACATGTTATTTCAAAATTGTATCAAAAAAGTAGTGCAAAAGTGAAGGTGAATGGAATAATGACGGGAGATATTGAATTGGAAGCAGGTACGAGACAGGGATGTCCCTTGTCCCCAACACTATTTTTATTAATCATGGAAGTTTTGACTAAATTGATAGAAAAAGATGAAGAATTGGAAGGATACAAGGGATATAAGATAAATTTGTACGCGGATGATACCTTGATTATTTTGAAAAATATAGAAAAAGATTTGAAGAGGATAAATAAGCATTTGAAAGAATTTGAAGAAATGACAGGTTTAAAGGTAAATTGGTCAAAATCTGAATTATTAATGAACAAAAATGATAAGGAGTGGGAGAGTATGCAAGAACAATTTGGGATAAGAATTAAAAATACACTGAAATATTTGGGAATAACACTTTTACTTAAAGTTAGAGAATTGAAAAAAATTAATTATGATGTGATGTTGAATGAAATAGAGAAAAAGATAGATAAATATAAAGAGATAAAGTTGTCTTGGTTTGGCAGAATTGCAATATGTCAGTCTCGCTAGTTCCTGCTTCGCTGCCATGGAAACGGGGAGGGTGGGGGTTTGGGGTGAATGTGTTCTGCTGGTGGACAATGTTGATGTTTCGTGTTATCTCCTGTTTAACGGACCTGCATTCCAGGATGGTGAAACCTGCCCACCTGATGTTGGAGATGGCTGCATATTGGACAATGCACAGGGGGGGTTTGGGGATTGGGATGGGCTTAAGCTTAATACTTTCTGTTCGCACCTAAACTATTCATTCTCAGCTTTACTTGGTCTGTACGCTATCGTAACTTAGTAAAAGGAGCCTTAACATTTCAAAATAATGTCTAAGTGTGGTCTTTCCTGAGTCAACGAAGAAACAGGTCTGACATTAAGCTGAGAATCAACAAAACCAAAAACCTGCCCTGATGTCGGACCCTTCACAAGAGGAGCCTCCGTTGGTAGAGGTCCTGCCTGAAACAATTTTGGGAGCTGAAGCATCGCATCCTCCTGCTCAATCTGAAGGGATCAGGTCAGTGATGGAAGGTCTGGCTGGCCTAGATCTAAATCTGCCAGCTGAAGAATCAGTCAAACCTAAACGTTGGTCTGAAGGGGTTGGAATGAGTGGGGTAAACGTCTCCAGGCGTCGAATTTCCCCAAAGAAAGTCATTCCGGAGCTCTTAAGAGAAGAACGGGAACTAAGGGAGATGGCTCAGAACCTACTCCGCCAGGCAGATGAGAAAAGTTTAGCCCTGGAAAAAATCTGGGGGAGGGAGGCGGATCGCCCTCAGCCAAGAGGTTCACAGGCAGCTCCGGGCAGACGAAGCAGGGTTTCAACACCATCCCCTCCTCCTCAGGCCGGCAGGGAATTGCGAAGAGAGGCGGCTTCTGCCAGGCAAAGCAGGAGAGCAACTCCCTCCCCCCCCCCCTCAGGCCGGGAGGGAAGCCAACCCCATTAACCCCCGCCGTCTTGCAAAACTGCCTCCTTTGGGTGTGAAATACAACGGAAGTGCCGACAAACTGGCGTTTTTTCTAATTCACGTCGATAATTACATTCAGTTTTACGCAGCTGATTTGGACGATGAAATCAAAATCAGGATTGTATCTATGACCCTAGAAGATCAAGCTTCTAATTGGTTGGTTTCATTACATAATTGCCGCTCACCGGCACTGCGCGATTTCGATCGCTTCATGAATGCTCTTAGAAGGCGTTTTGAAGACCCCCGTGTTGAGAGGAAAGCAAAAATGAAACTAAAAAGTTTGCAGCAGGGGGACATGTCTATTCAGGCTTACACGCAGATTTTCCAGGAGCTATCAGTGTTTATGGTTGGTTATAGTGAACAAGCCCTAATGGACATTTATATTGAAGGGCTGAATAAAGATATTTATCAAACATGTGTGAACAGATTTCGCCCCGAAACTTTGAATGACTGGATAGATCTAGCTTCGGATGTCGAGTTGGATCATGCCCACTTGCAGGATCCAGTCCGCTTGGAGAAAAAAGTACAGGAAGATAGCCCCAAATCTCACCCCCCTGCGAGGGAGAAACGCATGCAAAAGGGGGAGGGGAGAACAACCCAGCCTCGTTCAGGCAGCTGTTATCGCTGTGGGAAGGAGGGGCACTGGGCAGACAAATGCCGATCAAAACCACCTCCACGCCCACTTTCTTCCTTGGACCGGAAACAGCATAGAACGCCAACTGTGCACGCCAAACCGGCTATGAGTGGGGTGGAGCCCATCAACCTCTCTGCTGACCAGCCCACCGCTGGCCCTGACGATTGGGAGGCGTCTTCAGACTCTTCTGACGACAATCTGGTGAGTCATCGCTCTGGGCCCCTTTATATTAATTTAAAGCTTTTAGCTCCATCTACTGGCCGTACATGCAATGTGCAGGCTCTCATTGACTCTGGGTGTTCAAAATGTCTCATAAGCCAAGACATCGTATCTTCGATGGGTTTTCACCTTAAGACCCTGAAAACTCCCATAGCCTTTTGCCAAATGGATGGTTCTGTAGCTGGGGGAACCCCAGCATCTTTTATCACCGAACCAATTCATGTTTCTATAGGCACTGGCCATACTGAGACCATCAACTTTATTGTAACTGCCATTGCCGATAATGCTGTAATTTTGGGGGTCAATTGGCTTCGAAAATGGAATCCTCTGATAAACTGGAAGGAAGGTTGGGTGCGCATTCCTTTATCCCTCCCGGAACATACCTCTCTTCCATCAGAAACTGATCAACCCCCGCACCATCACCCACCCCCCCATATTGAATCTGCTGCGCATTTATTGGATTTCCCATCACCCGAGGTCATACCAGGTGAGGAGAAAATTCCCAAAGAATATTGGGACCTAAAGGATGCTTTCAGTGAAAGATCTTGTGATTCCCTTCCTCCTCATAGGGCTACTGACTGTTCAATTGATTTTCTTCCTGGGGTTCAATTACCCAAACCTCGTATGTATTCAATGACCCCACGGGAGATGGAGGAATTACGTAGATTCATCGATAAGAACCTTCAAAGGGGTTTCATTGAACCAGCTAGGCCCCGTGTAGCTGCACCAGTTATGTTTAGAGAAAAGAAAGATGGCACTCTAAGATTAATACAGGACTATTCATATCTCAACACCATTTGTGAACACAATATTTACCCCCTTCCGCTCATGAAGGACATGCTTGCTCACCTGGCTACCGGTAAGATTTTTACGAAGCTTGACTTACGTGAAGCCTATTACAGGGTGAGGATCAAAGAGGGGGACGAATGGAAGACAGCTTTTAACTGTCCGCTCGGATGTTTCCAATTCAAAGTCCTCCCTTTCGGTCTTCAAGGTGCCCCTTCAGTGTTTATGCAACTAATAAATGAGGTTCTCCACGAGCACCTTTACAAGGGAGTTATTGTTTACATTGATGACATCGTCGTCTACTCGCAAACACACGACGAGCACGTTAAACTAGTGCGCTCCGTATTAAATAAGTTGCGTTCCGCTGAACTTTATGCCAAACTCTCTAAGTGTGAGTTTCACCAGGAAAGAATTGACTATTTGGGTTACCGTATCTCCTCTGAGGGAATTGAAATGGATCCTGCTAAAGTCAAGGCAGTGACGGAGTGGGCCCCTCCCCGTACCCGTAAACAATTGCAAAGTTTTTTAGGATTTGCGAATTTTTACCGCCAATTTATTCCGTCATTCGCTGATATTGCCTTGCCCATTACAAACCTTCTGAAAACAAAAGGAGAAGGCAAGCCTCGTCCAGGAACCCCTCTCAAATGGACAATGGAATGTCAGGCCGCTTTCGAAAAGCTTAAACGGTTGTTTGCAGCTGAGCCTGTTCTTAAACACCCAGATGTGAATTCCCCATTTGTGATTCAGGCGGATGCTAGTGATGTCGCGGTAGGCGCAGTCCTATTACAACTCAATCAACATGGCCAATTACAACCCTGTGCTTACACATCTCGGAAACTCACTGCGTCCGAACGCGGTTGGGCGATTTGGGAAAAGGAGGCTTTTGCTGTTCGGTGGGCTCTCATGACTTGGCGACATTTTCTTGAGGGTGCCCCACATCCTTTCGAGGTTTGGACGGACCATAAAAATTTGGAAGCTCTTACCTCCTCTCGGAAATTGTCCCCAAGGCAACTTCGTTGGTCTCATTATTTCCATCGTTTCAATTTCCACCTCAAATACATTCCTGGGGGGAAGAATTTTATGGCTGATGCACTTTCCAGATTGCCTCAATATGATGTGTCTAAGCTCACCATTGTACAACCGATAATGCCACTCACTTTACCTGCTACTCCAGTATCTACTATAGCCCAGACTACTGTCCAAACTACTCCACCTGCTGACCTAATTGCTCGTATTAAGGATGAATTACTTACTGATGATTGGTATTCGACTCATTCAGGTGATTGTACTACCAGAGACGATCTTCCCTGGATTGGTTCTAAAATATATGTTCCTGCTACATTACGTCCTTTTGTCTTGCAACGAGCACACGACTCACGTTTAGCTGGTCATTTCGGTTTCGTTAAAACTATTCATCTTATCAAGAGACAGTTCTGGTGGCCATCAATGAAGAAAGATGTTGAATCGTATATTGCCAGTTGCCCTGTATGTGCGGCTTCAAAACGTGCGCCGGGTAAGCCACAGGGTCTTCTCCAGTCTGTGGCTACCCCGGAAAGGCCTTGGAAGGAAATTTCAATGGACTTTGTAGTTGATCTTCCGCCCAGTCAGGGTTATACCGTTATCTGGGTAGTTACCGATCTTTTTTCTAAACAAGTTCATTTTGTCCCCTGTACTAAAATTCCTTCTTCCAAATCTCTGGCCCGACTGTTCGTTTCCCATATCTATCGTTTTCATGGCGTCCCGCAACGCATCATCTCCGATAGAGGAACCCAATTTACTTCCCATTTTTGGAAGGAGTTTTTGAGACTGATTGGCTCCGCCCAAAGCTTAAGCTCCGCCTACCACCCTCAGACGAATGGATCTTGTGAGAGGGTTAATTCCGTCCTCGAACAGTACTTACGCTGCTTTATTAATTTCCAGCAAGATGATTGGGCTGATCTTCTCATACACGCCGAAGTTGCGTATAATAACTCTGTTCACTCCAGTACGAATATGACCCCCTTTAAAATCATCTACGGACAGGACTTTGTACCCATACCCGAACTGCCTCACGTCTCGCCGACAGTTCCCTCTTTATCTGAATGGTCCTCTCGATTATCTTCTGTTTGGCCGGTTCTCCGGAAAACTTTAAACGATGCCCATGACTCGCACAAATTGTACGCTGATAAGAAACGAGCAGTCCCTCCCTCCTACAAAGTTGGTGATCAGGTTTATGTATCTACCAAAAATTTGGATAGCCCCCAAAAATGCAAGAAGCTGGGTCCCAAATTTATTGGACCTTTCACGATCACCAAAATTATCAGCTCTGTGTCGGTCCGTTTGGATCTCCCCAAGACCTATCGGCGGCTATACCCTGTATTCCATGTTCACTTACTGAAACCTGCTCGTACCTCTCATCTCCGCAAAAGATTGCCTGATGCTCCTACACCTACCTTGGTGGATGGTCATCATCATTACGAGGTGCGGGACATTTTGGACTCCAGGATCCGCAGAAATAAAACTCAGTTCCTAGTCATGTGGAAAGATTTCCCCCCTTCTCACAACGAATGGGTGGATAAAGAGCATCTCAAAGCTCCTAAACTGGTACGCCAGTTTTATGCCAAGTATCCACACAAACCTTGACTCTTTTTCTTTCTCCTCTCCGTTGTTTTGTCTCTCCCTTCTTCTCTTTCAGGTGTAGCCTCTCGTATGCCTATTGCTGCCCTGGATTTCCCGCTGTTCCTGGAGGAGGTCCGGATGTCAGTCTCGCTAGTTCCTGCTTCGCTGCCATGGAAACGGGGAGGGTGGGGGTTTGGGGTGAATGTGTTCTGCTGGTGGACAATGTTGATGTTTCGTGTTATCTCCTGTTTAACGGACCTGCATTCCAGGATGGTGAAACCTGCCCACCTGATGTTGGAGATGGCTGCATATTGGACAATGCACAGGGGGGGTTTGGGGATTGGGATGGGCTTAAGCTTAATACTTTCTGTTCGCGCCTAAACTATTCATTCTCAGCTTTACTTGGTCTGTACGCTATCGTAACTTAGTAAAAGGAGCCTTAACATTTCAAAATAATGTCTAAGTGTGGTCTTTCCTGAGTCAACGAAGAAACAGGTCTGACACAATGTGTAAGATGATGCTGTTACCAAAGTTTAATTTTTTATTTGAGATGCTACCATTAAATTTGACAGAGAAGGATATGGAAGGATATCAGAAGAAATTAGATAAATTCTGCAATGGTGGGAAAAGACCTAGATTAATGAAGAAATGTGGTATCAAAATCAAAAGGAAGGTGGATTGGGAATTCCCAATCTACTTAATTATTATTGGGCCTATAATATTCGAACTGTAATAAAAATACTTAAAGGAGGAGACGGTCATTGGGGAGATCTGGGGAGATCTAGAGTTAAAGGATATTAAGAGATTTGGCCCTACATGGTTTTTAGATAAAATAAAAACAAAAAAGGTAATTAACAGTTATTGGTTAAAGGGATTGAGTAAAATTTGGAATAAATTTGTTAAAATATTGATTCCGGATATATCCTTCTTGGGGAAGACACTTGGAAGTTGGCCGATTAAAACAAATATAAGTCGAGATAAAGTAATTGAGGATGAAAATATAGGAAGTATAGTAAATTGGTTAAGAGCATTAGAAATTGAGAGCAGAAAAAAAGAAATAATTGAAAAATTGGAGCTGAATTGGTTTGAAAAAATACAGGTAGAAAAATGGTCTACGGAAGTAAGGGGAACATGTAAAATAGGCAGAAGTAAAACTGAATTTGAAAGTTTAGTATCTCAAATTATTAAGGATGAAATTGGGTTAAAGGGACTCGTTAGTAAGATATATAAGATTATAAACTTTGATGGAAATCCACAAATGGTAATGACGACGAATTGGGAGGAAGAACTTAAGATTAAAATATTAGACTCGGATTGGAATGTGAATTGGAAAAGTTGAATTATGAGGATTATGTCTATAAGGATTAAAGAGCACAACTTTAAGGTTGTTTGGAGATGGTATTGGACTCCATTAAGGTTATCATTGATGGATAAAAAAATCAGTAATAAATGTTGGAGATGTAATATGGAAGTGGGAACTTATGAACATATGTGGTATAAATGTGAAAAAATTAAAAAGTTTTGGCAACAATTGGAGGAAATGATGTTTGAAATGATGAAGAAAAGAATAACTTTGAGATCAGAAACTATATTATTACTGATAATTAAGGAATTAGAACTAACAAAATATGAGAAAGAACTGATTAGAATTATGATTATAATGGGTAGAATTATAATAGCAAGATACTGGAAAATAGAGGTAAATATTAAAATAGAAGAGTGGTATTGTGAAATGTGGAAATTAGCCTTAAATGATAAAATGACTTGTGATATTAAATTCAGAGAGGGGGTCTATAAAAAAGACATTTTCTGGAAGATTTGGAACCCATTTGTGGACTATGCACTTGGAACTTTGGATGCCTCGACACCTGTACCCAGGGAACGCGGATTTTGGAGATCTTAAAGACAATTGAAGATATCCCAAGAACCAACTCTTCCTTTTGTTTTGTATAGCACTGGGTGGATTATTGTAAAAAAAAAAAAAAAAAGTAAATTTTATGTGTAGATGCATAATTTGTGGAAAATTATAATAAAAATAATAATAATAAAAAAATATCAATAGTTTTATCTTCTTTTTAAGAAAAAAAAATATTGGTGTTTGTACACCCTTTTTCAATCTTTTTTTAGAGGCTTCCTAGTAAAATGTGGGAGTCCAAATTAGCTTGCAAGCACACCTGGTGTAGGAACACTACAGATAGTCCTTGCTTAATGACCTTAACCGATCAATAACTTTACGGCTAAATGAAGCAGTTGCTACGTGGGAAATCACATTACTGCAAAAGAGCTTTCCGACTGGAAAAAGACAAGACTACTCCGTTTCCCATCTTTTCTTTTTGTTTGATTTCTAACCACTCCCCTGCTCTTTAGAACAGGGGTCTCCAACCTTTGCAACTTTAAGTCTGAAGGACTTCAGCTCCCAGACTTCTCCAGCCAGCAAAGTCCTTCAGAC
Organism: Rhabdophis nuchalis; assembly: GCA_039707465.1. Classification (NCBI taxonomy): domain Eukaryota; kingdom Metazoa; phylum Chordata; class Lepidosauria; order Squamata; family Natricidae; genus Rhabdophis; species Rhabdophis nuchalis. The sequence goes on from CM077643.1 coordinate 174,343,495, forward strand.
TTAAAGTTGCAAAGGTTGGAGACCCCTGCTTTAGAATGCTCAGGTGCCTTCTTACTGCCAAAAGTAATGTGATCAGGCCACAGCCTGGGGCTGAGAAAGGCTGGTATGCTACGCAAATAATTTACAGTCCTCTCTTCTTGCTTCCCAATCTCTCCGGTCTGTGAAGGAAGAAACAAAAGGAAGGGATTTCTCTAGGCAATCTCCCCTTTGCCTGAGTGTTTCCTGGTGCTTCCATGATTGCATTGCTCTCAATGTGTACAAAAATGTGTGGCTTACTCTCTTGCAATCCCTTCCTCTCCAATTTCTCTGCTATGCAAGGGTGGAAACCCCACCCCCACCCTTCCCCCAGATCTGAGACAGGACAAACCATACTTATTGACTGCACCGGCAATCATGTGACTGAGGGATGCTGTGCAAGTCATACATTCTGTTGCAACTTAATGAATGGTCAGTAAGTGAGGACTCCCTGCCTGCTCAATGCTTCAGCCCAGTAAGAATTCATACTCTACCCATTACAATCCCATTCAGATTCATTTTGCCCTTCATCAGACAAAAGGTCAGAACCAAAAATGGGAAAAAATAACCATCTTTTTAAGGCAAAAGACTGGATCCAGACTGTTACCTCAGCAAATAAAAGCATTCCTTCCCCTGAAGCCTCTTCACTTGAAGCTATAACACTACTCTTCATATTTCTCCCAGACCAAATCCCACAATTTCTACGCTTCCCAGTATACCAGAACAGTGTTTCAGTAGACTGACTGATTGATTGATTGAATGCCATCAAGTTGTTTTTGATTCCCAGCAACTGCATAGATGGATTTTCTGCATGATGATCTACTGTATCTCTAACCTGTTCTTTCAAGACTCCCAACTGTGCACTCCCTACCACCGTAACTGAACCCATCCCTCTTGCTGCTCTTGTCGTCTTTTTCTATTTCCTTTCCCCTTTCCCAGCACTAGAGCCTTCTCTAGAGAATTAGGTCTTCCCGTAATGTGTCCATAGTAGGGTAATGGGAGGTTAGTCATTTGTGTCTCCGGTGTAAACTCTTGATTGATGATCCATTTGTTGTGTTTTCTTTTGCTGTCCTTTGTGTTCTCTGGAGTGTTCTCCAACACCAAAGTTCAAAGGCATCCATCATATTCCTATTCTGCTTCTTTAAAGTTCACATTTCATTGCCATAAAATGTCACAGGAGATATCATGGCTTGAATGACTCTGATCTTTGCAGATATAAAGACATCATGGCATGCGCATCTTTCCCAAGTCTTTTGTGCCCTACCAAGTTCCGAGGTTCACTGTTCTACTTGTTATTTGTTCAAGGATCTTTATTTTGCATTCTGTGAGTAAAATAATTTCCCACTCTGCAAAGTGACTCTGAGCAATTACTCCAATATACAGGGAGTTCTGTTCAATGATTGTTCAGAGTCACAACAGCACTGAAGTAGGCGACTTATGACTAGTCTTCAAAGTTGTGGCCATTGCAGAATCCCTGCTTTCATGTTATCATGATTCTGAGCTTTGCAGCTGACGTTCATTTATGAGGGTCACAGCATCCCACAGTCATGTGGTCCCCATTTACAATCTTCACAGCCAGCACAGTGAGGAAGCTGACAGGAATTCACATGGTCATGTGATGTTGCATTTGATTACCTGTATTGATTTACTTAATGATCATGTATGAAACACATATAGAACTGACAATCAACATAGTTTTATTTTTATTATTTATTATTTATTTTTTTGGATTTATACCCTGCCCTTCTCCTTGTTAGGACCCAGGGCGGTGCACAGGCATTATTAAAACCATAACAAAAACAATATACATCATTAAAAACATATTAAATTATTAAACCCGTGCTAAAAACCCATTTAAAACCCTGCAAATTACAATTTATATATAAAAAGTCAGAAACGGGGGGCTATGCCAGGCCGGCTTGTTGGAATAGATATGTCTTAAGACGTTGGCGGAAGAGGCGGAGATCTGAGATAGTGCGTAGGTCAGGCGGTAGATCGTTCCAGAGGGCTGGGCCCGCCACAGAGAAGGCCCTTCCCCTGGGCGTCACCAACCGGCATTGCCCGGCTGACGGCACCCAGAGAAGACCCTCTCTGTGGGAGCGGATTGGGCGAAGGGATGTATGGGGCAGGAGGCGGTCTCGTATATAGCTAGGCCCCGAGCCATGGAGCGATTTGAAGATGGTCATCAACACCTTGAAGCGCACTCGAAAGGCCACAGGCAGCCAGTGCAGCTCGCGCAGGAGAGGTGTTATATGGGCTTGCCTTGGGGCACCCATAATCACCCGCGCGGCCGCATTCTGAACTAACTGTAGCTTTCGAGTGCACCCCAAGGGGAGAGAGCGTTACAGTAATCCAGCTGGGATGTCACAAGTTGTATGATTATTCACTTTATGTCTGCATTGCTTAACATATATGTGTGTATATACACATGCACATTCACATATACATACACATTCACATATACATATACATATGCAGCCGCGCGAGCAATTATGGGAACCTCGAGGTTTACCCATGTAACACCGCTCTTGCGCGAGCTGCATTGGCTGCCTGTCGTCTTTCGGGTGCGCTTCAAGGTGTTAGTCATCATCTTTAAAGCGCTCCATGGCACAGGACCTAGCTATCTGCGGGATTGGATTCTGCCCCATACATCCCTGCGGCCGATTTGCTCCCACAGAGAGGAACTTCTCCGGGTGCCGTCCACTAGGCAATGCCAGCGGGCGACGCCCAGGGGAAGGGCCTTCTCTGTGGCGGCCCCAGCCCTCTGGAACGACCTTCCCCCCGAAATTAGAACAAGCACGGACCTCCGCTCCTTCCGTCAAAAATTGAAAACTTACTTTTTCTGCTTGGCCGGCCTAGGTTAGTCTTCCGTTTTTAACTGGGTTTTTTAGCGGGGTATAGTTTAAGTGCGGCCACGGGGGCCTTGGACCGAGTCGCGCCCTTGCGGCCTCTCTTGTGGCGACGAGTCACCCTGGCTCCTTGGTTCACTGAGGAGCTGAAGGAGATGAAATGCCACAAGAAACGCCTAGAGAGCAGATGGAGATCCTCTCGCTCCGAAGCCGACCGAACACTAGTAGGAATCCATATTAGGACTTACTTAGTGGCGATAAGAGTGGCCAAACGTGAGTATTGTGCCACTCTTATTGCATCCGCAGATAACCGCCCTGCCGCCCTGTTTGGGGTGACCCAGTCCCTCCTTCACCAGAGGCCGCGGGAAGCCCCTCTGCAGGGACGAGCAGAGGAATTTGGGATTTATCTGCAGGAGAAAATCACTCGGATTCGGAATGAGTTACCCTCCATCGAGAGTGGTCCAGTCGAATTGTCCGAGGTTGGTCTTGAGACACCATTCTGGGAGGAGTTTGACTTTGTTACTACCGAGGATATGGACAGGTTGTCAAAGAGACTTAGAGCTACCACATGTTTATTGGACCCGTGTCCCTCCTGGCTTGTACTGGCATCCTGGGAGATGACACGAGGCTGGCTCCAGGGCATTGTCAACGCATCTTTGAGTGAGGGGTCCCTGCCTGCCGTCTTGAAAGAGGCGGTGGTAACGCCCCTCCTCAAGAAGCCGTCCCTGGACCCAGCATTATTAGAGAACTTTTGTCCCGTCTCCAACCTTCACTTTCTAGCAAAGGTTGTTGAGAGTGTGGTGGCCCAACAGTTTCCGCGACACCTGGAGGAAGTTGATTATCTAGACCCGCGCCAATCCGGCTTCCGACCCGGTCACAGCACCGAGACGGCATTGGTCGCATTGGTAGATGATCTCTGGAGGGCGCGGGATAGAGGATATTCCTCTATCCTAGTCCTGTTAGACCTCTCAGCGGCTTTTGATACCATCGACCATGGTATCCTATTGCACCGACTGGGGGGGTTGGGGCTGGGAGGCACCGTTTTATGGTGGTTCTCGTCCTACCTCTCTGGTCGGTCGCAATATGTGTTGACAGGAGGGCAGAGGTCGGCCTCGAGGCCCCTCGTATGCAGGGTCCCTCAGGGGTCAGTCCTCTCGCCCCTCCTATTCAACACATATGTGAAGCCGCTGGGTGAGATCATCCGTGGTATACTCAGCTGTACATCTCCACCCCAGACCACCCCAACGATGCCGTCGAGGTTATGTCCCGGTGTTTGGAAGCCGTACGGATCTGGATGGGTAGTAACAAACTCAAGCTCAACTGAGTGGCTGTGGTTTCCGGCACCCCGGTTCAGCCAGATTACTCCAACTCTGGCCATTGGAGGCGAAACACCGGCCCCCGTGGAGAGGGCGCGCAATTTGGGTGTCCTCCTGGATTCCCGGCTGTCCATGGAGGACCATGTGGCGGCCGTGGCCAGGGGGGCGTTTCATCAGGTACGCCTGATGCGCCAATTGCGCCCCTTACTGGACCGGGCTGCCCTTTGCACAGTCACTCAGGCCCTCGTGACATCCCGACTGGACTACTGCAATGCTCTCTACATGGGGCTTCCCTTGAGGTGCACTCGAAAGCTACAGCTAGTCCAGAATGCAGCCGCGCGGGTGATTACGGGAGCTCCTAGATGCTCCCACATAACACCAATCCTGCGCGAGCTGCACTGGCTTCCTGTGGTCTTTCGGGTGCGCTTCAAGGTCCTGACGACCATCTTCAAAGCGCTCCATGGCTCGGGGCCTAGTTATATGCGAGACCGTCTCCTGCCCCATACATCCCTTAGACCGATACGCTCCCACAGAGAGGGCCTTCTCTGGGTGCCATCAGCCGGACAATGCCGGCTGGCAACACCCAGGGGAAGAGCCTTCTCTGTGGCGGGCCCTGCCCTGTGGAACGACCTACCCCCTGAACTCCGCACTATCACCGACCTCCGCCTCTTCCGCCGTTGTTTAAAAACACACTTATTTCATCAAGCCGGCCTAACATAGCCTCCGCTGGGACTAATACTAGACAGTTTTAAATGAGGGATTTTAATTTGGTTTTAGCGCAGGTTTTGTGTCATTTAATAGCTTTTTAAATTTATGTATTTTGTATTATTTTTGTATGCTGTTTTAAATTCCTGTGCGCCGCCCTGGGTCCTGTTGGAGAAGGGCAGGATATAAATTGAATAAAATAAAATAAATAAATAAGTTTAGTTTTAGTATAGTGGGTTTTAGCGCAGGGACAATGTTTTTAATTCTTATTTTAACTATTTATGTATTTTATATTTGCTTTTTAATTTCCCTGTGCACCGCTCCGAGTCCCTTTGGGGAGAGGAGGCGGTCTATAAATAAAATTATTATTATTATTATTATTATTATTATTATTATTATTATTATTATTATTATTATTATTATTATTATTATTATTATGTGACGTTTGCGCTGATAAATAAATAAAGGGAGACTAGTATAGATCTATTTCAAACTATTTAACTCTCATCGGCTAGCCTTACCCTTACTGGGATTTGAACCTGAGAAGTATTACATATGAGGCAGTTGTAATTGCTACTAGGCCACAGTGTTGAGCTACCATATAGTATATTTGTTTCTTAACTGGAGAATCCTACAGATGCTTAATGTTCAGATTCAAATTGACATGAAAATTAAAAATCTGCTGAAGAGTTTTGGTTGGGAAACAAAGCAAGAGAAGTGTTATGTATTGTATATAGTTGTCAGTTGAAGTTCTCAGTCTGGTCCTCTGTTGGAGCGGGAAAATACTCTCTCCTGATTGGTTGAGGGCTGATCAGCTTCCCTATAAAAGAAGCTGTGTCAGCCAGGAAGAAAAAGTTACCTCACAGGCAGTTTTGAATAAAGAGGTGTTAGAAGTCACTCATGCTCACCTCCATACTTCACCTAGAACATAACAGAAAGTATTTGTAAACCTTAATAGCTTTCCCACTGTCAGTATTAAGAACTAGTTAATAAGGAAGAAATATGTCAGTATACTGCTCTCCTAATAGAAAAGGAAAAGAACAAACTAAAAGAACAAATTTTATTTTCCTTGGCAACCGCTCCTGAGTTGTTTTTCCTTCTGTTCCTTACCACACAGAGATATTTTCCACCAGTGGATGTCAATTGTGATATCCCCAGCTGCGCAAGGCGATAAAATGGGTCCCTTCCCCAATAATGTCACTGCTTTTTAGTTTGATCTTAAAAAACGTTGCAATAAGAATATATATTGAGCCTGGGAAAAACATATCATCCTGAAAAGCTCTCTTGAAAAGCTGCACCATCCCCAATTCCATTCCAGAGATGGTTTAGCAGTCGCTGTTACACCTAAAGAACCACTGCAAACGAAATCATACTTGAGCCCACTTTTGTAGACAGCCTAATCTCTTCATTTCCACAAAACATTCCCATCTTGCTGTCTGCAAGTTAGGCCAGCAGAGATATATGATCAAAGAGTTTATCATTTGACTTCCTCCATGACCATCCATTGGCAGTCAGTGCTAATATCCTCTTTCTTTGTGATTTGTCCTGCTCTTAATTATTTCCCCAGGACAAAACTCTATAAATGTGAGGAGGTACTAAACTGAAAAGATGGTCTAAAACAGGAGTGTCAAATCTGATTTCATTTAGGGCCACATCAGGGTCGTGTTTGACCTTGAGTAGCTGGGATGGGTGTGGCCAGTTTGACTTCACTCATGTCAGGGGCACCTGTGGCGGCCTGAGCGCTGTGCCAGTGAAAACGGGCCCCCAATCTCCATTTTTGGCAGCAATAGCCTCCTGCAACCCTCTGCCAGGAAAAAAGGAGATTGGGAGGGCTCCGTTTTTGGCCCTCCCAAGTTCCATTTTAGCTGGCAGAGGCACTGCGGGCTGGTCCTTTGCTGTTTCCAAGGCAGCCCTGGGGGTCAGATCTAAGCACCTCACAGGCCAGATCCAGTTCCCAGGCCTTGAGTTTGACAACCCTGGTCTAAAACCTGAGACTATTTGCCCGGTTCCCATGCAAGTTCATTGACCTTTGTTCAATTCTTGGCCAGCTTCAAGTCAAGCCTAAAATGCCTCCTTTGTATCCTTGGGATGCCATCTTTATTGACATGGGATTATGCTGTACAATTTTATGGCAGTGTCAGGCCTGCAGTCATCTTTTCTTTTGGACCTTTGGACTGCCACACTTTCTAGTATTCTACTATTCATTTTCTATTGAGGGAAAATGGTAGGGAGGATTACATAGATGCTATGTAGCCATAACAAAATTCTTTCTAGAAAGCCAAGGTCATCCTTTCTCTTTGCACCTCTGCATCTGACCGGAACTGGATGGTGGAACTGCCAGCATGGCAGTGGACGATTGGACCATGTGATGGACTTGTGGGTGTGGAGGAAAGATCTTGAACTTTCAACTGGGTGGGGAAAACTGGGAAGCTTTCAGATGTGGGTTTTTCCAGATGTGCCAACATGGCTCTCTTAATAAATTGGAACTTTGAGCAATACTGTGCCTCGGACTCTGATTTACTTTTGGATGCTATTTGGAACCCTGACAGGCAGTCTTAAAATACAGCTCATTAAACTTGCCTAAATTTGCAGTCATTATCAATCATTCATTAAATCATTTCAAATGTAAGAAAGCATCGGTATTGAGATTTTTGAATTATGTATTTAGGATAATGAAAATTTGAGTTAATTTTCAAAATTTGGATCTGCAGCCATCTTTTCACGCATGTAGTATATTCCAAAATGATCTGGAGATTTTTTATAAAAAAATCCAGACATCAACTTCTCATCTATTATTGAGTAGAACTTTACTGTTTGGTACTAGATTAAAACATCCTGGAAGCTTTGAAGGATTGACAGGGTAATAAAATTTGATATTTATTATCTCACAAACAACCAATGTGTGAAGAGAGTCACATGAATACAAATCACAATGTCAAAGGAAAGATTCAAATAGATCAATCAGGTATTTTTTTATTCAGAAACACTATCCAAGACTTTCCCAACATTTTTTAGTTTAGTAATATTTTTTGCCCTCAGTCAGTAAATCTTTTTCTATGATATCACCTTTGGAAAAACGTTTGTAAGAAAATCCTGAGTATAAGGATTTGGGTCGTTCCAGCCCTCTGGAACGACCTTCCCCCCGAACTTCAGACCATCACGGACCTCCACCTTTTCCGCCAGTGTCTGAAGACGCACTTTTTCCATCAAGCCGGCCTAGCCTAGGCCCCTGAGACCATCTGATCAGACTGTGTTTTAAATTAACATAACGTTTTAATTAGTGGGATTTTAGTGAATTTTAGCACAGGGCAGTCTAAATTTAATCAGTTTTATTGTTGTAGTATTTATGGTGTTTTATTTATTTATATGTTGATATCTGTTTTAATTTCCTGTGTGCCGCCCTGAGTCCCTTCGGGGAGACAGGTGCGGGATAAAAGTCAAATAAATTCAAATTCAAAATTCAAATAATGTTTGCTTTTTGAGCTACCTCGATGGTCCTCTTAAATTAAAGTTTTATAAAACTTTTTGCCATTTTCAATAAAAGGAAGCACAATCCAGCAGGTTTATAAGGAGTCAGGTGATCCCTATAAGGCTTTAAAGATTAAAGCCAAGAGCTTGGCATTGTTCCAACTACAGGTCGCCCTTGCTTGGTGACTACAATTGTGACAGGCACTCTGTGGTTAAGACAAGTAGTTGCTAAGGGAGAAATCAAATGACCATAACAGTCCTGTTCTTTTCTCCACCTCTCTGCCCTTTGGAATGTTCATCCCAGTGTTGGAATGATTAGCAAGAAGGGATTTCATGTTTCTGTTTACATTCATTGGAGGGGAAGGGATTAAAAGAGAGTATCCAGATACACAATGGAAAATACACAATGAAAATAATGTGGTAGTGCCAGGCTTTCTATAAGTGCCGTGATCATCTGATTTCTTGACAGTTTTTTCTAACTAGCAAGTCAGTTTTTGTAAAACAATTGGATGCTGTATCCGAGCTGGTGTAATCCTCTGGACCAAAGGAAAGATTATTGAAATGATCCATGCGACTATGGACAGTTAATCTTCATGAGTACTCTGCAGAAACTGACTTTTGTGGTTGGGTTATGAGTGGAGTGGTTGGGAGTTGGGATTACATAGGGGACTGGAGACTAAAACATATTAAAAACAGTTGCTGGAACTGCGTATGTCTAGTTTAATGAAAAGAAGGACTAGGGGTGACATGATAGCCCTCTTCCAAATATCTCAGGGGCTGCCACAAAGAATAGGGAGTCAAGCTATTCTCCAAAGCACCCAAAGGCAGGACAAGAAGCAATGGGTGGAAACTAATCAAGGAGAGAAGCAACTTAAAACTAAGGAGAAATTTCCTGACAGTTAGAACAAATAATCAGTGGGACAACTTGCCTCTGAAGTTGCCTCTGAAGTTCTGAAACACTGAAAGTTTTTAAGATGTTTGATAACCATTTGTCTGAAACGGTATAGGGTTTCCTGTGTGAACTAGAAGGACTAGAAGACCTCCAAGGTCCCTTCCAACTCTGTTATTCTGTTATTCACTTGTTCACACTCCCTAAGCAGCCTTTATGGACATTAAACTTGATTATGCTTCATATCTTAAGCATTTTTTTGGATTATTTATGTTTTGTTCATATGTTGGAGAGATTAAAATGCTTTAGACTGGCAAGGTCTTATTGGATTCATTGGCCGAGTTTCTGCGTCCTTAAAAGATGGTGTACGGTATATCTAGTTTTAAAAGTTTTTAAAATATATGAATTTTTGGACTGTGCAGTACATCTAGTGCTTACACTTTTGGAAAGTTAATAAGGTGTTAAGGGGCCAGAGGGATTTGGAATTACAATTTGCAACTATTTAGTTCACTGATTGCTTTATGGGTTTTTCTTTAATGATAAGGAAACCCTGAAGGCTGGACACTAGGGCCAGAGGATAAAAAAAATGGAGCAGAAATTCTTACTGCAAACTTGTGAATACCTTTTAGCTATGTTTTTGTGCAGAATGGATCAAATGCTTGATAAAGTTGTCAGAGTGGGTTCTAATGTAGTTGTAAAACAAGAATGAGCTGCAATGGATGACTGTGTAATTAATTTGTAGGAGGATTTAAATATAATACAAATGGATTTGATGGATGACTTATTCTCTAAAAGAGATGAACAGATATTAAACCAGGAAACTGATTTGGATAATTATTTTCTTCTGACTATAAAAAAGAATTCTGCTAAGATTTGGAAGGACTTTTTTTTAGCAGTGCCAACAATAGGATAAATTACACTTATTGATACAAAAATAATCTGTTAAAGTTCTGAATGATTTTAACTGCAACGCAGATCATCAACAAACTATCTCTGGGATTTTTTTTTTTTTTAAGGATTAAAGAATAATTTTTAAAACTCAGGGAAAGTGTATAAGGAAAGTGTATAAGATTGGCTTGTTCAACCAGGATTTCCTCCCTTTTTTTCTGGTGACCTTTCAGTTTTCATTTTTTTTCTACTTTGTAATGACTTTTTTTTTCAATGTATAACTTAATCTTTTTTTTTTAAAGAGAAGGAAAGAGCACTGCAGTGGTGCCACAGCCTCAAGTGATCTGGGAATCACAAGTGCAAATAGCATGGTATGTTCCCCATACAAGAGTTACTCACTTTTAATCCCTTTCTCTTCAATCTCGCCGCTCTTAAAGGGGAACTTTAAAAAAAAAAAACAGGCACAGGACAATACATACTAATTGTAATGCACTATGAATGTAATAGTGATCATTTAACGGATGCTGTGAAGGTCATAAATGTGGGTGTTGGCTATAAAGTTATTCATAGCACTGTTGCACATTTGAATGGTTACTAAATGAGGCAGTTTGTAAGCAAGCACTGCCTGTAATACTACCAAGATAGATAAAGAGGCAAACCTTGCAGGAATCAAGTCTGAATTGTTTCCACTAATAATTGTATTTCCCTCCAGGGTTTGCTGTTGTACATTAACCCATGTCCTTTGAGACTGAGGAGAATAATAAGGATTGTTAATTTATTTTATTTTTATTTTATTTTTATTTTATTAGATTTATATCCCGCCCTTCTCCAAGAGGACCCAGGGCGGTGCACAGGAATTTAAAATACATACAAAACAAATATATAAATTTAAAAACTTATTAAATACCCATCCTGCGCTAAAACCAAATTAAAATCCCCCTAAAATAGAAGCTATCTAAAATAGTCACAGCGGAGGTTACACTACGCCGGCTTGATGAAAGAAATGTGTCTTTAGACACTGGCGGAGGAGGCGGAGGTCTGAGATGGTTCTGGGGGTAGGTCATTCCAAAGGGCGGGGCCCGCCACAGAGAAGGCCCTTCCCCTGGGTGCCGCCAGTCGGCATCCTGAGAAGGCCCTCCCTGTGGGAGCAGATCGGTCGAAGGGATGTATGGGGCAGGAGACGGTCTCGCAAATAAACAAATGAACAAATGTTATACATTGCATTGTAGTACAAGAAAAAATGGCAAGGAGAAATTGTATAGTTTAGGTTTAGGTTTTATTGGTTTTTATATACCGCCCTACTCCCGAAGGACTCAGGGCGGTGTACAGCCACAGTAAAACAAATATATAAAAGTTTAAAAAGTTTTAAAAGACATATTAAACAATTTGGCCTAACAATGAAAAAACCCAACCAACCCTGATTAAAAATAATAAAAATTTATAATTTAAAAATCATTTTTATGCAAGCCCGGTTTGTTGGGAAAAAAAAGGTTTTGAGAGCACGGCGGAAGGTGCATAAGTCAGGGATAGTTCTTAATTCCGGTGGCAATTCGTTCCAGAGGACAGGGGCTTCCACGGAGAAGGCTCTGCCCCTGGGTGTCACCAGTCGACATTGTTTAGCTGACGGCACCATGAGGAGACCCTCTCTAAGGGAGCGTACTGGCCAGTGGGAGGCTCTCGGTGGCAGAAGGCGATCTCGTAAGTACCCAGGTCCTAAGCCATAGTGGTGTGTACCTTTCATTTAGGTGCCTGTTTTACAGAATTCTATTGGATTTTATATTTTCAGGTAATGGCTCAGTAACGTAATGCAGAACTAAGCACTTATTTTAATCAGGGTCCTATAGGGTCATACATGGGGGTTATTTTGTTTTGCCCTGTCCTCAGTGAGATGATCCTTTTTGTAGGATTATCAGCTTCTTGACAGGTAGGAAGCACAAGTGAAGCCTAACCCAAACCCTTTTTGCCACCTTCTGACAAGCAAAGTCAATGGGGAAGCCAGATTCACTTAACAACCATGTTACTACCCTGTTTCCCTTAAAATAAGACTTCCCAGGATAATAAGCCCAATTGGGCTTCTGAGCAGATGCACTAAAATGAACCCTCACCCGAAAATAAGCCCTCCCGGAAAATAAGCCCTCCCGGAAAATATTGCAACACAGCAGCAGCCATGAGGTGACCATGCTCGCCGCCTCCTGCACCTCAAAAATAATAAGACCTCCCTGAAAATAAGGCGAAGTCCTTATTTCGGGAGTCAAAAGAAAATAATACCTTGTCTTATTTTTGGGGACACACAGTAATTTCACTACTGTAGTGATTCACTTAACAAAAGTGGTAAGAGAAATTGTAAAATGGGGCAAAACTCACTTAACAAACGTCTCGCTTTGCAACAGTAATATTGGACTCAATTGTGGTCATAAATCAAGGACTTCTACCTGTATTCTGTTGCTTTGCATGTACACTGCGAGCTTCTGCACTAAATACAAATTCCTGATGTGTTGAATCACACTTGGCCAAATAAAGTATTCAATTCAATCCAATCTTTGTCATATCTGTTCCAATTAAATTTGAGACACACAGCTCTTCTCTCACCTTGATGGTCTTGATTTTTGGCAGAAGTCAAGAAAGCATTCCAAAATCAGACACTTTCTCTTTATCCTTGGGAAAAATCCATTGAGGTGAGACCAGCAAGTATCATGGTTCAAATCCCATATAAGCAAATATAATTCTCCTCTATGGGGAAACAGGGGTGGTTACAGCCAAATAGTCTCCTTTCCTCTGTTCATGGAATGCAATTTCTAAGGTACGCTTGGGGGGGTGTTGCTTACATTTAAATCGAAACGAAGCAATATTCAGAAATGTCTAGGAACTACGCAGTAATTTCACACTGGTTAAATTGGCAGGCCTGCCAACTAAAGCATTTGGGGAATTGTAATTCTGAAAAGAACAACGGATTCCAAATATTTTTTTCAGCACCTGCAAAACACTGATTCTGGGAAGGAAATTGAGAAGGAAAGCATATCCACTTAAGCTGTCAGTCTGCATATGTCTTTTCAGAAATAAATTCCATTAGAATTATTCGGACTTTCTCCCAGGTTAATTTATCTATAATTGCAGCATTAAACAAGTTGTAAGCCGAATAACATCCCTGTGTTCCATTGAAGCATTAGAGTTTTATGTAGAATGAGGGTTATGTTTTCCACTGACCAAAAGAATTGTCCCCCAATGGATCTTTAAAGATTTTTAAATAACCTCAAACTGAAAATAATAAGGTCATATAAACCGTATAAAAATAGCACTGCTTCCACAAATCTTGACAACGGTATTAAAAGGTGTTGTGTTAGGCCAGGGGTCTGCAAAGTTGGCTCTTTTAAGACGGGTGGACTTCAACTCTCAGAATTCCCCACCCATCTATGCTTCAGCTATGAGAGTTGAAGTCCACCCGTCTTAAAAGAGCCAACTTTGCAGACCCCTGTGTTAGGCTATTTGCAGTAAAGTGAAACAAAGTTAGTCTTATCTTTGCCTGTCCAAATACTTGAAAAGTGAAAAAAGTCAATTTCTCTGGAGATGGCTGTCATTAAACGTTCCAGCTTTAGCAACATGACAGAATCCATGTCACAGACAAACTTTGATTTTATTTTATTCTTTGGCAGAATAGAAATAACATTATGCCTCCTCCAGCTTTGAAGACAGTTAATTTATCGATGAAGACTTCAATATTGTTTGCTGTCCACGTGGCAGATATGTAATTAACATCTTGAGGAATGACATAAAGATCAAATAGCCAAAACAGCCCAATCCTTGCTGAAAATAATACAGGCTGCAGATTCTTAAATGCGATTAATAGGTTATTTGAATTCTATATGGAAATAGACTCAGAATAATGGTTTTATAATATACAGGTAGTCCTTGACTTATGACTACAATTGAGCCCAAAATTTCTGTTGAGTCATTTGTTAAGTGAGTTTTGCCCCATTTTACCATCTTCCTTGCTGCACTCTGTTAAGAGAACCACTTCAGTAGTGAGGTTAGTAACACGGTTGTTAAGTGAATCATGGTTTCCCCAATGACTTTGCTCATCAGAAGGTCACAAAAGGGGATCACATGACCCTAGGACAACCATCAGAAATATGAGTCAGTTGCCCTGCATCTGAATTTTGATCACATGACCATGGGAATCAGGGGTGGGTTCTTGCTGGCATTACTACTGGTTCGGCGCACAATTTTGTTTGCGCTCACTTCGTTCACAAGCACACCAGATGCGCGCTCCAAGCACATGCACATTTGTACCTTAAAGGTTCTGTGCATGCGCACAACATTACAAAAGGAAAAAAATAACATTTTTCCAATGAAGATTGTTCTGCGCATGTGCAGAACAGAAAATCAAGATGGCGCTGCCAAGCATAGAACCGGCTCGGGCAGGTTTCCGGGCTGAGTTACTATCTACTTGGCCAAACTGGGCCAAACCGGTAGGAACCCACCTCTGATGGGGATACGGCAACAGTTGTAAGTGTGAAAAACGCCTCACAATGTCCCTTTTTCTTGACTCAGTCCTGCAAAATATCATAAGGCCACAGCCCTTATTTCTCTAGTCTCTTCTCCAAATGCTGGACATTCCTTAGAAATTATATATAAGCTAAAATCCATGCAATAAAAATAGTTACAAATAAGTGTGAAAAACAGTCATAAGTCACTTTTATCAATGCCGTTATAACTTTGAGAGGTCACTAAGTGAACTATTATAAGGCAGGGACCACCTGCAGTGCAGCCAATGAAGCTTGAGCAACTGCATAATAGTATCTGTCAGCGCCAGTTATTCTAGAACAGGGGTCTGCAAAGTTGGCTCTTTGAAGACTGGTGGACTTCAACTCCCAGAATTCCCCAGCCAGCTAGGCTGGCTGGGGAATTCTGGGAGTTGAAGTCCACCAGTCTTCAAAGAGCCAACTTTGCAGACCCCTGTTCTAGAACCTCTCCAGTGGCCAGAATAAAACTTTAAAACTCTTTTAAGATAGATTCTCACATAGCAAACCAGTGTGGAGGTCACCAGGGCGTGAATAATCAATATTACACTGTTTCAGAGAGGACTCTATCGTCATAATTGCTTGGGCTGATGAAAAATACTCCTATCCAACCTGTAACTTTTATAGACCACCATTGTCATTGTCAATGTCATTCATGCCTTGTGTGATAGCAGTTTTCCAGTCATAATTGTTGTGGTTTGCAAGGAGAGAAAGGGAGTCCAATCCAGGTTGGTTCTTTAATAAGCCATTTATTGGCGGAGCAGTTAAAAACAACCGTAACCGAAGCTAGTTTAAAAGGCGGGGGGGCACCTCCCCCACTTAACAGCCCCTTATACAACGCCGCCAAACGGAGAGCCAATCAGGCAACCTGGCAACTCAACCCCAGGCAGCCGCGCCCGAACCAATCAGGCGCGACCGGCTGTGGCCAAGCCTCCCAAGGAAAGAGAATGGAAAAGATGCGGCTGGTCGTACGTCGAGACCTCAACAATAATGATTGTAGGAGTTAGGGGTATCATTAGATTTACCTCTCATGGAACAACAGCTGTCCCTAAAAATAATCCTTCTATTTAAGAAGGTGGTGGACCCAGAGGAAAGATGCATGGGAGGAGAACTAATTTATTTTAATTCCACATTTGCAAAGCTATTCATTCTTTATGTGTTGCCATGCAGAGTCATTTTTTCCTACATACTGTGGTAGAGTAATGAAAATGATAGGAGTGAATCCAGCTGTGCCCCTTCCTTGTACAGAAAAGCTTTTGATCCCACAGACATATCCACTAATGCTGCAGGAAAAGGAGAGGATTCTCGCTCAGGGAGCCTCCATGTGGTACCCCCCAGAAAATCTGCTTAAAGGCCAGGATAAAACAGAAAGCAGAATCAGAGGGAAAGAAAACGTAAAAATCCCTTGCCAGCCACAGTTGTTAATAAAGACTGGAGATAAGAGTATAACTAAATATAACTCTTGAACTTGAAACATAACAATCTGTATTCAGAGTTCCAATCAACCCAGAAGCTTGTGGAAAGCTTTAGATAATTCTTTCTTAGCCCAAGCGATTCACATGAATGCGTGAGAGTAAAATGGGGTGGGGGTGGGGAATCACATATAAAAGCAGCAGCAGTGAAAACTTCAATACATAATAATAAAAGTGTCTATGGAGATTCTCAGACATCCAGAACATGGCTGTCCCAAAGGTGCTTTTTCAAGAGGCAACTGGACTTTCTTTGTTTTTCTTTGAAGACGTTTCTCTTCTCATCCAAGAAGCATCTTCAGCTCTGACTGAATGGTGGGGAATGGAAGGATAATGATAAGAACAATTTCTTTAAAAGCCTAATAATGATTATGTTGGAAAGTCAGTTCCACAGGAGTGTCCCAGTAGATCCAGGGGTGAAAGCATTTTTAAACTATTGGTTTGGGAGAACTACCGGTTTGGGTCCTTTTTGGAGAAGGTGCGGGGTATAAATTTGAATAAAAATAAATAAAATAAGTAGTTTAAAAATGCTTTAAAAAGTAAAAAAAAATTCCGACAATTGTTCGGCACAACTGATTGCCACACAGCTGATCGTTGGAACTTTTTTCTACTTTTTAAAAGCATTTTTAACTACCGGTTCAAAAGAATTGGTAGTTAAAAATGCTTTAAAAAGTAAAAAAAAGTTGGCCACGCCCACCCAGTCACATGATTCCCCCCGCACCAAGCCATACCCACCAAGCCACACCCACAGAACCAGTAGGGAAAAAAATTGAATTTTACGACTGAGTAGACCCACATCAGGATAGCATATAAAGTGATTTTTGTTGACGGGGACACAATCCCTCGACTACAAGAGCTCTCAGACTGACAAACTGGTTGGGTGGCAAGACAAGAAGATGTTTTTCCCAGAACACTGTTCATGTTCTTGTCAATTGGAACTGAGTGACAAGTAACTGAGTCACTCAATTGAATCTGATGGGTACTAGGGCCAAAAACGCATGTCAGGAAGAACACTCTTGTGCGAGAAAAGTTGTGACCCCAAAATGAAGACTTTGTATTTATATTGCTTCTTGTTTTGGGAACATCTAATGATTGGCCCATTTGGAAATATTCAGCAATGAGGCTATGCAACAACAACAACAACAACAACCTAGAAATTCCTAGTTTTACCTTGGTAATTATTATAGTAATTCTACAGATATTTACCACTATTGCAAACTCATTATTCTCAGAGCCATTTTCCCTCAACGGAGGGAGAATGATAGTATGCACCTATTTTCATGCAATGTTCAGTGGTAATTACAGTCATCCTTTTAAGCTATGGCCTGTCCCACATGCTATATTGATCAATGGATTATTTGAGCCCCAGCAATCAACTTCAAAAAGCTATGATAAAGTGGTTGATGCCGGAAGGGATGCTGGTATTCTGGGAGGGAGGAAGAGTTAGAATTAAAACAGTTGAAGAGGCGCATAATTTTTTTAAAAAACATTCCTCAATCCTGGATGCCGATGAGATGGGAACGGGAGGAGCCACGGGTCCGCCTGCTGGTGGGGGGGAGGAGGAAGAGACTATAGCAAAGAGGCTCAGATCGCAAAAATAATTTGTTATATTTTTTTTAGTAATTCCTGTATGGACGTCAATAGTATAAAGTAATTGAATGTATAAAATAATATGAAAATTTATGATTTTAAAATGTATGTACCCCTTCCCCTTGATAATTTCTTTTTAATTGAATATGTATGAAGACTCAGAGGCGGTCATCAGATCTGATGTGGAAGCTCCAAATATTATTCATTACCTTATTTACCCCTTTTCCCAACATAAATTGTTAAAACCAATAAAACTTTTTCAAAAGAAAAAGCTATGATAAAGTAAAATAAATTGAAATATTTTGGGGGGGGGGAAGACACTCTACCGTGCTTTGCCTTCTGAAAATAGCTTTGTTACTATCAAAAAATGTTTCAGGCATGCTGTTTGGTTTGCGTTTCACGAATTTGGGATGTTTCTATAACTTCCTATGCCTTCTCTAGCAAGATAAATATTGTGCTTTCATCAGTGCAACATGGATAATGCCTGCTCTTTCTATGGAGTTTTTCACCCAGATCAGAAAGATGAAGGATGCAGAGCTTTCAAATAACAGTTGCCATGCTATATCGCCCTGTGCCACTCCCATCTGAATTAGAAGGAAATAAGATTCTTCTCTCCGGTTAATTGATTCGATTCCGTGAACACACAATTCCTTTCGATGCGTAAACACTTGGATTCCTTTTTTTTTTTCTTTGTAAAAGGAGGGCAGCATGTGCCTTTTTGCAATGCAGATAGTAGTTGCTGTGGACATTGTCAACCGAAAAGATTAGGTAACAGATGAAACCTAAATCTTGAAGAACACAACTACTCAAGACTGATAGCATTGGAAAGTGCATATTGTAATGCAGTAGCCTGACCTGGGGTAAGGCATTGCTCTATGTCCAGAATTTACTGTATTTTTCAGAGTATAAGACACACCTTTTCCTCCCCCACAAATGAGGGTGAAAATCTGGGTGTGCCTTATAAACTGAATACAGCATTTTTGGCCTCTGGAAACCCCACCCCTTCACGAAAATGGCATACAGAGGGTTTGGGAGGCCTGCAAAGTGCAATGGGCCGCTTTTTGCTCATTTTTGCTCCCCCCAGCCCCTAGGAGCACTCTGTAAGCCTCTTAAAGGCTATGCATGCCTGGTTTGTTTGCAAAAGAACAGTCCTGTTTTTGCAAAAAATGGACCATTTTTTGCTCGTTTCCCCTCCAGCTGCCAGGAGCACTTTGCAGGCCTTTCAAATTCTCTGTTTTTCGCATAAAATGAGGCGTGCAGAGGGTTTGGGTAGCCTGCAGAGTGCAATAATGTTTTTTTTTAATTTACCTCTTCAAAAACGTCAGTGCGTCTTATACTCTGGTGTGTTTTATACTCCAAAAAATATGATATGCACTTCATTCACCTGCAATAAACAGGCAGGAATTGTAGAAATTTAGGTGTAGCGTATCAAGAGGAGATCAAGTTAGGGACATATTAATTTGCAATTGTGCTGAAATTATTTTATCTCTTTTTTTCCCCTGATCACTTTTCAGCCTCCTAACCTGAAGTTTAATCTAGTGATATGTCTTTTGACAGACTTTTTCAGATGAAAACTCCCTATGCCCTCCCCTTTTTTTCTCATCTTCTGCACACAGGTATTCCTAGAGAAAAAGAACCAGGTAGAAACTTGCTGCGAAAGTATTGCTTTTAGCCATGGAAACAGTCAGAGTGATTTCTCTGTCACTGTCTAAAACTCCGGAGTGCTTTCCATCATTCAGACTGGCCATTTCACTTTCTTTTAAGTCTCCTCCGGGGAATATATTACCACATAAAAATACTGTGATTGAAATCTTCAGATAGCCATCTCCTGAGATATGGGATATACTGCTGAGGTTGCTATAAGGAGGTGACAGAATTTATGACTCTATATTACACCAGGTTTAAACTACTGTTAGACACACAAGCAATAAAATGAGTTAAATGCAGAATGGGGAATCAACCCATCTAATATGAAAACTCAAAATATTCAGGTGAAATGAATTGTAAACAGTAGATCCATACAATCAGGATACAGACAGTCCTCGACTTATAACAGTCCATTTAGTGACTGTTTGGAGTTAATACAACATTGAAAAATGCAAGTTATGATCGTTTTTCACACTTACAACTGTTGCAATGTCCCCTTGGTCACATGATCAAAATTCAGGCATGTGGCAACTGTCCAATATTTATGATGATTGCAGTGTCCCGAGGTCACATGAGCTCCTTTTAATAACTAAATTAACAATTGCAACTGTTCATTTAATAACCAGCAAGAAAAGTCATAAAAGGGGCAAAACTGACTTAACAAGTGTCTTACTTAGCAACAGAAATTTTTGGCTCAATTGTGGTCATACATTCAGGATGACCAATATTGAGTTTTGGAAAGAGAAAAATATTGTAAAAACACAGAATTGCGTGAATTTCCTTTAGTTCTGTAATCAATTGTATGTTTCTCTTTATTTAATATTTTATGCTTTATTTCCCTTACTTTGATGTTTCTGCACACTTTCATTTCATTCTCACAATCTTCTCAGATTGTAAGTGAAAGAGAATGACTAGCTACAGGGCTTCAACTGAGGAACATGATTGAGTGGGATTGATTTCCATGTTCCCTTCAAGAGCTTTCATCTTCTTGTTCCTAGTCGAACATGTTACTCTAGTTCTAGATTTGCAGTCTAGGCTCCAGATTCCACTAATTCTACTGATAGATGAAATATAGGCATCAGCTACAAAAATATAATGATGAAGAAAATGACAAACTATTGCAAAGCCATGATCTAAACCTTGTTTTGTGTACATTTGTCCCAGCTTGGGTGCAAGTATGTATATCATGAAGTTTGTATCATGTTGCCACAACCCATTTTCTCTCTCACCAAGGAGAGAAGCAACTTAGAACTAAGGAGAAATTTCCTAACAGTAAGAACAATTAACCTCTGGAACAGCTTGCCTCCAGCAGTTGTGAATGCCCCAACCCTGGAAGTCTTTAAAAAGATGTTAGACAGTCATTTGTCTGAAATGGTATAAGATTCCTGCCCATGCAGGGGGTTGGACTAGAAGACCTACAAGGTCCCTTCCAACTCTGCTATTGTATTGTATTGTATTGTATTGTATTTAGTCACTTGCTCATTTCCCATTGGGTATCCCGATGGCACCATGATAGCAGGCTAATTCTTGTTAGTCAGATAGAATTCTATATTTCTAGAAAATTTTGTTGTACGCATGAAGTACAATGACAATAAAGGCTATACTACTACATAAAAGAAATATTCATTTCCCCCTATTTTGTGATTGATTTTGTTTTAATGCCAACTTGAGGTTAACTATAATATTTTCAGCTATTTATCTGACCTTTTTGGTAATCATTTGTTCTCCTATCCTGGTTATAGATTGACAATAATAAGATCATAGATAGGTTAGCTTCTATTCTAGTCAAAAGCCAAGCTCCTTTTGATTAGATCAAAATCTACCTGTGGCATTGATAATTGCAATACCTATAATTGGCTAAGGTTAGATTTGAGCTCACGTCAACGATAAGTTTGGAAGTGAGTGTAGTTTACTTTCAAGAATGTCTTTGTGTTTTCTTTTTAAAAAAGAACGCTGTCCATGGTGCTGATAAATCAACCTATCTGGACAACTTGGTTAATTTGTATATGTATACTGATGAAACTTCCTTACAATAACATCAGAGGCAACTTTGAACAATGCTGATAGAAAATAGAGAGGGGCTGTTTTATTTTGTCCTTTCCACTATTTTGTTTTTGCCTATGCTTGAGTCAAGTATAACAGTCTGCTTGGTTCTATCCTGCATTCAGAAGAAAGGTTGCTCAACAATGTATGTTTAAATCTTAGGATTGAATAGTATTTAGCAATTCTTGTATGTGAGTGGTTAGTTGGTTTAAGAAGGTTACGTAGGGTCTGATAAGTATGCCTTCCTTCCTATAATATTTTTCACTATGTCCTTCCATAGAAAAAAAAAGAAAATGTTGTTTGTTGCTGCTAACACTACAACTATTTGAGGATTTGAGGATTTCTTATAGATAATAATTATAGGGTAAAGGAAAAGGCAAGCTCACATAGGAACAGCAGGGTTAGATAAAGGAATTCAGACTTCACGGAGCATGTCATGGTAGCAATAGAGACAA
Source organism: Rhabdophis nuchalis (assembly GCA_039707465.1). NCBI lineage: Eukaryota > Metazoa > Chordata > Lepidosauria > Squamata > Natricidae > Rhabdophis > Rhabdophis nuchalis. The sequence goes on from CM077643.1 coordinate 174,365,346, forward strand.
TAGAGCTGGGGATGGAGACAGAGATATGCTTTGGGAAATTGTCTATGGTCCCAGTGCTATTTTTCATATTGAGAATAATTAATATGGAAATGCAATTCTTCTTTCCTCTGATGAATTGAGATTTGATCCTTGCTTATGTATGATAGTGTGAACTGTTCTAACCGAGGCTTCCCAAGAGCATGAAACAAACTCCTTGTCCCGACAAAAACCCCTTTTATTAATTTCCTGTGAATTCTGCTCTTTCACAACTGGGGAAGTCTTTCAGGGGAAGATTTACAGTCACAGACAGGCTGATATCTATTGGCAAGGAGTCTTGGAGAGTCACAACCAATTAGTGAACTAATTGTGTCCTGTAAACTCCACTCCCCATTCGCTCCTCTTTTATTTCCTCTGGGAGGGGCCATTCATCGTCTGGCCTTACTCCCAAGTCGACCCCTTTTCTTCAGTTGTTCCCTTCATCTGGCAACTCTGTGCATGCACACACTGGGAAAAGGCTCCAGCTGTTCGTCTGCCTCACTGATGTCTGACTCTGAAGGCAGCTGATAGCTGGCATACGGCTCTGACCCCATCTCTGCCTCCAACACAGAGCCCTCATCAGAGCCTTTTCCAGGCTCCAGGACTGGCCCCTGTTCCTTCCCAACCTCCTCACTGTCCGAATCTGCTGCCAGCTCCACTGGCCACTGGTGGGCCACAACATGGATATGATAGGATGATTCAGGGATTTTGGATTTGTTCTGAAGATGGGTTCTTTCAGTTTTAAGCGAGAGGTTTTTAATGTTATATTTGAATCATGAAAAGAGTTTCCTCTTTTTTTTCTCTTCAAAACATGAGGCTGGCACTAAAGGATTCCCAGATCCTATTGATTCAACTGAACACGAGGGCGAGATATGTCCTGTTCCTTTCCTAATCATTTTTCTAAGCTAAGGGGTGGGGAAGGGATATTGTGGTGAGGATTATCAGTCTTGGCATACTCAATATTGAAGCGAAACCTATTCAACTGCCATTCTTTAATTAATTAATATTATATTATATTTATTTAACTTTTATGCTTCCCCATCATCAATATAAGGTGACGTTGGGTACCTTTAGATCAGGAGTTGGGAACCTTTTTGGCTGAGAGAGCCAGGAACGCCACATATTTTAAAATGTAATTCCGTGAGAGCCATACAATAGGGGAAGGTGAGCCATACAATAGGGCAAGGGTCCCCAACCTTTGCAACTTTAAGTCTGAAGAACTTCAGCTCCCAGACTTCTTCAGCCAGCTTTGCTTCAGCCAGCCAGCTTTGCTCCAGCCAGCTTCAGACTTAAAGTTGCAAAGGTTGGGGACCCCTGCAATAGGGGGAAGGTGAGGGGGTGGCCCTGGGCTGATCTCCAGCCTGGGTGGGCGGATCCAGGAGGCGGTCTCGCAGGCCGGGCATTAGAGCGCAGGTGGCTCCGGCTGGGAGCTGCAGTCGCCTGCGGTTGGAACTTGGCGGGCTCCATGCGTTGAGGCGAATGGGAGGCGCCGATCGTGGCTTGGACGTCCCCTTCTCCACCAGTGGGAGAACTTCGCGCCGCCGCTTCTGCATCCTGGCTGACCAGCCGGTTCCATGACGCGCTCCAGGGACCCCGCTGACCAATTTTCCTCTTGGGAGGAAAATTTCCTCTTTTCCTCTTTTTTTATTAAAGATTTGTCTGCGAGCCATCAAAAGAGCCATATCTGGCTCGCGAGCCATAGGTTCCCAAGCCCTGCTTTAGATAGTTATCTGCAGCTTCCTCATTCGTAATGAGAATTAGGCATCTGCCCTCCGATCCAGCTCTTGTTGCATCATGGTGAAGTTAGATTTCTATGGCAGAGCTTGTAATGTTCAATTAAAAACCATAGAAAGACAATCGAGATTGAAAAGCCTGGGACCAGAAAGCATTCTGAGAATAAACACATGTTCTGAATTGAGCATCTGATGTTAAAAGAACCAAAAAAGAAAGAAAGAGGTTTCGGAAGTTATAGTTCCCCGAACAACTGTAGCCCATCGATATCATAGATCATATTTATGCCTTTATATATCAGTAGTTAGTGGAGTTACAGCTGTTATGGGCCCCATACTTTTACTTTTACTATCTTGTACAATTTAAAATGTGCTCTGTGGTACCCAATTTTGCCACTCTGCTCTTGGTAATACCTTCATAGAATTTAAGACCTCAGCTTTCCAGGGAAATTTTGCCTATGTAAAGCTTAAGGGAAGTCACTAGAATAGGATTTGCCTGGCTCTGGCTCATTTCACAGCTATTTTCAGATATCCAGGCTGAAATACAGAGAACTTGGAATAAGATCAGCACAAGTCAGCTCGCTCCAGAGCAATCTGACCTGCTTAAATCAGTTCTTGTTTTGAGTGCAACGGCCAGGGCAATCTTAGGAAGATTTGCTTGGCGTTTCTCACATTTTGTTTCCCTTTCTGGATCAACATGACCCTTCGAGTGGTTACAAAATAATTTTAAGTAGAGACAGACTTCTATGTTTTCTAAAAAGGAGAACTGAACCTGAAATTAATCTATTTTGGTCAGACTAGATTTTACAAGTAATAAAAAGGAAGTGGCTTTAGATTCTACTAGTTCTCCTTAAAATAACGATAGTGAAAAATGCCTTTGGCCATGGTGGTGCAGCGGTTAGAATGCAGGCTACTACTGCCAGCAGCTCGGCAGTTCAATTCTCACCGGCTCAAGGTTGACTCAACTTTCCATCCTTCTGAGGTCGGTAAAACAAGGACCCAGATTGCTGAAGGCAATAGGCTAACTCTGTAAGCCACTTAGAGAGGGCTGTAAAAGCACTGTGAAGCGGTATATAAGTCTAAGTACTATTGCTATTGCTTTATTATTTAATCAAATATCACCGAGACTATGTAAAAATCAGATATCCTTTGGTTTCTATGAATATGAGCTACAGGGTAGAAGAGATAGAAGTTCTATTTTTACCGCCCTGGGTCCTAACAAGGAGAAGAGCGGGGTATAAATTTAATAGAAAAAATAAAATAAAATAAATACTTGACAGGGGATATGTGATGTTGGGGCCTCTCAGCAGCCTGCAGAGCTAACAGCAGAGTCAGGCAATGAGGAGGTTGGGAGCAACAAGGGCCAGCCCTGAGGACTGAGGAAAGTTCAGACAAGGGCTCTGTGTCGGAGGCAGAGAGGGAGCTAGACAGCAGCGAGGCAGAGGAACAGCTGGAGCCTGATCCTAGTGTGCGCATGCGCAGAGCTGCCAGAGGACAAGAACAACTAAGAAAGCAGGGTTGACTTAGGAGTAAAGCCATACCTTGGAGGTGATTGGCCCCTCCCATAGGAAAGAAAAGAGGAGCGAATGGGGAGTGGGCTTTTTTCAGGAAACAATACGTTCATTCAGTCGTGTGAAGAAAGGAAAGTTTTGTTTGTAATATAAGAGACTCTGTGCCAAGTTTTGCCTTGCCCTGAGTTTGGAACTAGTTTGGAACTTATCTCGCCAAATGAGATAAGGTTCATATTTGATAAACAACCCTCCGAAAGACTGTTTGCTAAGCCTTGTGGATTGTGTATGAAAGGAATTCACAGTCGTGTAAATAAAAGGGGTTTTACAGGGACCAAGACTCCGTTTCTTGCTTGTTAAAGAAGCCTGGATCAGAACAAGTGAGACCATTTCAGCTTTTGCTTAAATGATATTCCCTCCAAAATATGGGAAGGAGGTCAATGGGCAGAGATTTATTGATAGGGGCTATAAGTATTTTGAGAAGTAAATAGAAGACTAGGCTTCTTCATGGATGGTATTGGATGAAATGCAGAAGTCTCTTTTCCAGTCTTGAAACTGAAGTTATTCTCCTGAGACCCATAGAGTCTTAAGAAGATTAAGTTAATAAGACTAGATTTACAATAGTGATTTTCATTCCTTCGGTGTAAAAAGGTGCATTAATAATAATAATAATAATAATAATAATTTTAATATTTCTAAACCGCACCCTCTCCCCACAGGGACTCGGGGCGGTGCACAGGCACAGTAAAACAATAAATACATATAAACATTTCATTAAAAATAAATTAAATCTAAACCTGCGCTAAAATTCCCATTAAAACTAAGCAATATTATAAAACCCCAATAAAACCCCAAAGACAGAGAGACTATCCTAGGCCGGCCAGACAGAAGAAATGAGTTTTTAATTTGAGACGGAAGGAGCGGAGGTCCGTGGTCGTCCTAATGTCGGGGGGAAGGTCGTTCCAGAGGGCCGGGCCCGCCACAGAGAGAGCCCTTCCCCTGGGCGTCGCCCGCTGACAAAGTCTAGTGGACGGCACCCGGAGAAGTCCCTCTCTGTGGGAGCGAATCGGTCGTGAGGATGTATGAGGCAGGATCCGATCCCGCCTCATACATCCATCATTGTGCCACTTTATTAAAGGGCTAAAATACATTATATTGAGGGGGGGGGAGAAAGGCAAGGGCTAGAAGGCCACTAAAATATCTGCATCCCATCTGTAATAATACAAGTGATATTTCTGAAATGTATTTTCTTGAATTTCCTTGAACAACTTTTCAGTCGGCAACACTGAAGTCACCAAGGAAATCTAGGCACAACAAAGATCAGGCTCCCCCCATTTCAGGGCCCCTCAAAAGAACTGAGCTACATGTCATTGCTGGCTGGGGATTTTGACATTTGTAGCCCCAACACAAACAGAGTTCATAAGGTTGGAGGAAGCTGATGCAGATGATTTGAAATGAATGTCTTACGAGCCCGAGAATTGCAAAAAAAAAAATGTCTAAAAACATCAAAAGTACTAACCAATATATTATAGCACAAGCTAGAGTATTTACAAAAACAGTAAGGATCAGAGGTCTTTATGCTAGTATTTTGCACTAGAGATCAATTTATGTTACATTGCAATTTATAGAACGTGTGAACCAGTAATTCAGAACTGAAACATATTGCGGATGAAGGTATAAATATTCTCTTGAGGACTATACTGGAACCACTTAGCAAAAAATGTAGTCTGGTAACACTGGATTTACTTACCAATCAATCATGCAATAAAGATCTGTTCTTATTCCATTTTAGAGTTTCATCCAAAGTTGCTTTTCAATGTGTACACTCAAAATATATGATAAAAGGGAGACCAGAAAGACAAGGCAGATTGAAAATAGAGTTATGACATCACAGCATATCTTTCCTTATTTTCTTTTTCCCAACATGACTTGTTATTTAAAGAGGGGCATTCACAACAACTACACAATACAATACAATAGCAGAGTTGGAAGGGACCTTGGAGGTCTTCTAGTCCAACTCCCTGCCTAGGCAGAAAACCCTATACCATTTCAGACAAATGGCTATACAACATTTTCTTAAAGACTTCCAGTGTTGGGGCATTCACAACTTCTAGAGGCAAGCTGTTCCACTGATTAATTGTTCTAACTGTTAGGAAATTTCTCCTCAGTTCTAAGTTGCTTCTCTCCTTGATTAGTTTCCACCCATTGCTTCTTGTTCTGCCCTCAGGTGCTTTGGAGAATAGTTTGACTCCCTCTTCTTTGTGGCAGCCTCTGAGATATCGGAGACTGCTAAGACTGCTATCATGTCACCCCTAGTCCTTCTTTTCATTAAACTAGACATACTCAGTTCCTGCAACCGTTCCTCATATGTTTTAATCTCCAGTCCCCTACATCGTGGTGACCAAAACTGAATGCCATATTCCAAGTGTGGCCTTACCAAGGCATTATAAAGTGGTATTAACCCTTCACGGGATCTTGATTCTATCCCTCTGTTTATGCAGCCTAGAACTGTGTTGGCTTTTTTGGCAGCTGCTGCACACTGCTGGCTCATATTTAAATGGTTGTCCACTAGGACTCCAAGATCCCTTTCACAGTTGCTACTATTGAGCAAGGTACCACCTATACTGTACCTGTGCATTTTGTTTTTCTTGCCTAAATGTGAAACCTAGTTATATCATAACACAACATAATTATATCATAGAACAAAAAAAAAAAACGCTAAATAATCAGAGGAAAGGTCCTAATCCCTAATAGCTTTTTTTTTTTATTGCAAAAGTTTTATTCAGACAAATTTTCCCCCCTTTTACCCCCCCGACATATAATATAAAATCACATACAAAAAGTATACCCCTCACCTCCCCCCGTCTTAAAATAAAGTTCTCATTCAAATATTGAGTATTATACCCCCAACCAACATGATATAAATTTAGTATAAAATACATCAATCTCTCCCTGACACCCTTTCTAAATTAATTCAGCATCATAACATAACCATATCTCATTATACCCATCTCTATATTGCTTATCCACTTATATTTCCCCACCCTCCACCCTAACCCACCCCCACCTCCCAGTCAATCCCACCCCCCCTGAGTTCCGCTGTACACCACTTTAAACATTCCAAACATCCCAGATATTGTTTAATCTATTCACCTATCAATCCAAACATTCCTACCTAAAAGCTACATGATATTTCCCAGTCTGATATTTATTCTGTATATAATTAATCCATTTTGCCCATTCCTGTGTGTAGCTCTCCTGCTTCTGGTCTTTTAGGAAAGCTGAAAGTTTTGCCATTTCCGCAAACCCCGCCACTTTTTGAATCCATTGAGCAATTGTCGGTACAAAATCTTTCTTCCAATGTTGAGCAATCAACAACCTAGCTGCTGTAACCATATACAAAAACAATTTTGTTTCCCCTTTACGAAAATCCTTAGTTATGCCCAATAGAAACATTTGCGGCGTAAATTCTAATCTTTTCTTAAATACGTTTTGCATAACCCACCATATTTTAATCCAAAAAGCTTTGACCTTATTGCAAGTCCACCATACATGAAAGAAAGTAGCATCTAAACACCCGCATCTCCAGCATTTAGGTTGAAAATTAGGATACATACATGATAATTTCTTAGGATCCTAATAGCTTTTGAGGACTGCAGGATGTGATTAGACATTGAATCAGCTTTCAGATTAAAGTATACTTATTTATTTTTTGTGATTAGAAGCCCTTGACATGTTAGTGTTAGAAAGGATTAGTAATCTCAACAACTAGTCCATCAGTGAAGCAGTCTGTATAAATGACAGCTACAAATCAGGAGAAAAGATGTCTGGTCCAAATCTTTTCTCCCCAGTGTCAAAGAATTGCTTATCTACTTTGGTAGAGAATAAAGATAGAAAGGTCACATAAATCTTCCTGAATGCAAAACTGTTGAAATCAATAAATAAGGTAAAATAAGCTTTTTAGGGGGAAAATACAACAAAAGACAAAACAAACAAACCAAGAAGCAAGCCAACCACCTTGCTGCTTCTAATGGGGAGTACATTTGGACCAGTGGTGGGTTTCAAACATTTTTAGAACCTCTTCTGTAGGGGTGGCCTGCTTTGTGGGAGTGGCTTGCTGGCCATGTGACTGGGTGGGAGTGGCTTGCTGGCCATGTGACTCGGTGGGAGTGGCTTGGCAGTCATGTGACTGGGTGGGTGTGGCCAACTTGGAAAATGTGGTGAAACTCACTTAAAAACGCTCTTGCTTAGCAACCAAAATGCTGACTCAGAAACTCTGACATTTGAAGCACACAAGTCTTAAAGCTGTCAAATTACAAGACCCTTGCACCCCTAACCCTTTAGGGAAAAAAACCCAGGGGTGTTCAAACTTGACAGCTTTAAGACTTGCGGACTTCAACTCCCAGAATTCCTCCTCTCCTCTTCATCTTGATGATATGCGGACAGGCAGGGGGAGGGAGCTGGAACCGGTTCTAAACGGCACTGTAGATTTGTGGAATATCTTCTATAGAAGAGGTTAGAACTGGCAGGAACCCACCCCTGATTTGGACTGCCAAAATTAAATGCTTTGTTGCTCCTCTTTGTATTCCCCCCTCCCTTTATCTTCCACCTGACGGTCTAAGGAAATTAAGAAATGGGCAGTTCTGCGGCATAATGTCATGTGAATGCAATCACCAGAGTCATGCTGAGCAAAGCACAGTTTGATTCTTTCCTTCTTTTCCTTTTGAAAATGTTTTCTCAAACGCATCTTGCTCCTTCCTGTTAAACACATCAACGCCGCCTCTTCCGCCAGTGTCTCAAAACATATTTATTCCAACAAGCCGGCCTAGCATAACCCCCCGTTTCTGACTTTTATTTGTATAAATTTTTAATTCTTAGGGTTTTATAAGGGTTTTTAGCAAGGGATATAATTCAATAGTTTTTTAATAATGTATTTTTTGTAATTTTGTATGGTTTTTAATATTGCCTGTGCGCCGCCCTGGGTCCTTGCAAGGAGAAGGGCGGGGTATAAATTTGAAAGAAAAAAAAAGTCCAGGACTGTTGTTCCTACACCTTGTTGCAAAGGAATTGCTAAACCGTCTTGGCTAAGATTAGAATGAATGGATTTTCTTCATTTGGCAGATTGCTGAGGAAGAGTGCCAAACGGATGGCTGATGGAGGCTAAAGGTTAGGAGATGGTTTCTTAATAAATCAATATCCATCAAAGCTGGAATAAAATGAGGGTGGGAGATCAAATCAGACAAAACCTATAGCTACAAAGAAGCAGCAATTTTGCTCTTAGAGACATAAAAAGTCCTGTTGTGGAAAGGCTCGGATTTGTTAAAGAAATTCCATGCAGGTTATAGGTGACATATTAGTGGTGTCTTCCCATGACTTCTGCCCATTTTTCTTAACAAAAAAATGCATTAAAGACCAAATGGTGCCAAGAGTTGGATGCAAATGGATTTTCAAAATTCTCCATTCGATTAAAAGGCAGAAAATAGAAGGGAAGATTTCTGCAGGTTTTTCTAGGGGCCGTGATGGTGAACCTATGGCACCTATGCCAGAGGTCGCACACAGAGCTCTCTCTGCTGGCACGCGAGCTGTCACTCCAGGTCAGATCCCCATAGCGTTTCTTTCTTGAACTTCTGTTTCTCTGCAAACGACAAAACAGAAGCTCATGATGCCTCCAGAAGTTCCCAACCCTGGAAGTCTTGAAGAAGAAGTTGGGAAGCCATTTGTCTGAAACGGTATAGGGTTTCCTGCCTAGGCAGGGGGTTTGACTAGAAGACCTCCAAGGTCCCTTCCATTGTATTGTATTGTAAAGAAAAAGATCTTACCTCTTGCCGGTGTTGGGCTGCTCCACCTTCCGCCAGCCAGCTGGTCATCGGCTCTCTGCTGCGCATGTATGCATTAGCACATGTGCATCTTTCAGTTTAAGCCTGTGCATGCATGCAGTTTGGGCACTCAGTGTCTAAATAATCACTGTTCTGGGGCAAAAAATAATTTTGTCTCCAATTTCTCAGGGAGAGGACTTTCTTTGTGTAGTGACATCACTGGCCTCCCTCCCCCTCTCTTTGGAGTAGTTATTTCACTGATTCTTTCTTTTGGGTTGCACACAGTGGTGGGTTTCAAAATTTTTTAGAACCTCTTCTGTAGCTGTGGCATGCTTTGTGGGAGTGGCTTGCTGGCCATCTGACTAGGTGGGAGTGGCTTGCCAGCCATGTGATTGGGTGGGCATGGCCAACTTGCAACGTGTGGTGAAACTCACTTAACAACGCTCTTGCTTAGCAACTAATATGTTGGCTCAGGAACTCTGGCATTTGAAGCACGCAAGCCTTAAAGCTGTCAAGTTACAAGACCCTTGTAGAGGTTCAAGGGGTGTTCAAACTTGACAGCTTTAAGACTTGTGGACTTCAACTCCCAGAATTCCTCCTCTCGCTCTTCATCTTGATGATGTGTGGACGGGCGGGGAGAGGGAACTGGAACCGGTTCTAAACGGCACTGTAGATTTGTGGAACCTCTTCTATAGAAGAGCTTAGAACTGGCAGGATATTCCACCCCTGGTTGCACAGAAGGATGGGGAGGGAGGAAAGCACCAGAAAGGTGGCTCAGCAGTGAAAGGCAGGACAGAAGAATGTCTTTGGGTGATGTGACTTTTGACAGATATTACTACTACTTTTAGTTCAATGAAAGTACAAGAACCCTTTTTAGACTGTGTGTCTTCTTTTCCCCTAGGATAGTGTTGGTGAACCTTTTCGGCACTGAGTACTGAAACGGGGGTGCACATGTGTGCATGGGCACGTGCTGGAAACAGGAAGAGCAGCCACCCCCAATGCACATGCATGCCAGAGGCGGGTTCCTACCGGTTCAGCCCAGTTCAGCTGAACTGATAGTGGTATGGCATCATGGGTCGTTGGAACCAGCAGCGACTCAGGCCTTTCACGCCCCTGAACTGGTTCTCCAGTCGGTGCTGTCGGCGCTTCCATCTTGTTTTTAAGTTCTGCGCATGCGCAGAACAATTTTAATTGAACTGCACATGAGCGTGCAGTGCACATCCAGTGCATGTGCTCATACAAAACGCACGCACAAGCAAACCAGCAGTAAAGCCGGCCAGAACCCACCCAGGATGCACCAGCGAGAAGATCATCTTCCAGTTTCCGGCTCACGCATGCGCACCGGCCAACTGGTCTTCTGGTTTCTGGCATGCATACGTGTATGAAGACCAGCTGGCTGGTGTGCACGCGCATGCTGGAAACCAGAAAATCATCTTCATGGCACATGCATGTGCACTGGGTGGCTGTTCTTCTGGTTTCTGATGCTCCCGTGCAGGTGAAGACCAGCTGGCTGGTGCACCGGGACCCAGAAGAACAACCTGCAATGTCTCCGATGCCCAGAGAGATGGCTCTGTGTGCCACTTCCGGCATGCATGCCATAGGTTCACCATCATGGCCCTAGGACTGTGATGGCGAACTATGGCACGGGTGCCACAGGTGGAACGCGTAACCATTTCTGAGGGCACACGAGGTGTTGCCCTGTCAGCTCCAGTGTGCATGTGTGTGCTGGCCAGCTGATTTAGGCCTTCTTTTGAGGCCATTTTTTGCCCTCTGGAGGCTTCAGGGAAACTCCTGAAGCCTCTGGAGGTGGGGAGGGGAGGCTGTTTTCACCCTCCCCAGGCTCCTAGAAAGCCTCTGGAGCCTGGGGAGGGCGAAAAAAGTGCGCCAAAAGCACGGGGGTTGCGCACATAGCATTATGGGTGTGGCACACCCACATACGACCCCCCTGCGCTCCCCCTGCTTTTGGCATACGAGCCAAAAAAGGTTAGCCATCAATGCTCTAGGATGTCCATTCTTTACCTTCACTTATGATTTGCCTGCAACTATGCCACTAAATATTGCAAAGACACCTTAAGTTTGCAGTACTTCGTCAGAAAAACCAAGTGTGGATCATGTGGCCCAATGGAATTATGACCAACAGGAATGTAGAAAGTCATCTCCAGTACTTAACCAATGACTATAATGTGAAATGTCAACTTTTCTTAAAGTGTTCACATGTCAAACCCTCACAAAAGTGCTTCGTGTATATCGGCATTTACTTGGTTCAATTTATATTCTGCCTTTCCTTCTCCCAGTTTTCCCCCCACAGCCACCTTCTCTGGTTGCGGGTGGATTTGAGCCTGGGCCTCCCTAATCCTGGTCCAACATTTTCACCAACACACTATAGCACCAATCCCCTTTAGAGTGCATTTGTGAGTTGCCTATTAATATCCAACCTTCAGTTAGAAGGTTTAGTTCCATTTTGAGTATGTATTTCAAGCTGTAGTTCAGAATCAAACAGAACTCTGCCCAAATTCAATTAGATAGAGTATTTATTTATTAGATTGGCTTGCTACCCATCTCATTTCGAAGTAACTCTGGGCAGCTTCAAATGTCCAAATCTGTTCTTACCTTTTTGCATTCTTACAATGCTATGTGCAGAGGAGGCAGCAAACACATGATTGAATATACAATCCCTGATTTTCACCCCTAGAAATTAGGGGTGATTAAATCTGATCAATATGATCACATTTCCTCAGCATGAATACAGTCAGGAGTGGGTTGCTGCCAGCATTACTGCCGGTTTGGTGTGCAAACATTTTTGCTCATGCGCACGCCAGCCGCGTGCTCCGCGTGCATGCACACATTTAGAGATCTTCAGATCCCCTTTCCCAAGATTGATACGTGCCTGTTTCTTATAGAAACAAAACCTCAGATGAATAGCCTACAGATTTAGGAAAAGACACAAAGTCCTCTGAAATCCCTCACTAGGCACTTTGGGCAGATCAATTTTATAAGTCGTACCCATGGGTGTGGGGAGGTGAATATTACTAATAAACTGAAAAGGACTGAACAATGTTCTGACCATGACAAAGGACTGGTGGTGATGTCTTCTACCTTCAGTTATCACAACCGCCCTACAACCAATACTATGTGTTGGACCCTCAATATTTTGGGACAGGCCCCTGGTTCCAATGGTCGCTGTGAACTCCTGAACTGCCCTAGACCAAGGGTGGGTTCCTGCCAGTTCTAGCCTCTTGTATAGAAGAGGTTCCACAAATCTACAGGGCCGTTTAGAACCGGTTCCAGCTCCCTCCCCTCGCCCGTCCGCACATCATCAAGATGAAGAGCGAGAGGAGGAATTGTGGGAGTTGAAGTCCACAAGTCTTAAAGCTGTCAAGTTTGAACACCCCTGTGGCTTTTTTTTCTAAAGGGTTAGGGGTGCAAGGGTCTTGTAACTTGACAGCTTTAAGACTTGCAGTGCTTCAAATGCCAGAGTTTCTGAGTCAGCATTTTGGTTGCTAAGCAAGAGTGTTGTTAAGTGACTTTCACCACATTTTACAAGTTGGGCACACCCATCCAGTCACATGACTGCCAAGCAACTCTCACCCAGTCCCACAAAGCAGGCCACCCCTACAGAAGAAGTTCTAAAAAAGTTTGAAACCCACCACTGCCCCAGACTCAATTTTCATCCAGGGGTCAGATAAAATCCTAAGGACTATGAGCCTCAGGGAATCAATAGTCAACTGAGTATCAGCTTACTAAGGTAGCCCAGATAGGAAGCTTGTCCAGATAAACTAATTCTACTTTATTTTATGGTTAAGTTAAAGATAAAGTTCCCCTCACACATATGTGCTAGTCATTCCTGACTCTAGGGGGCGGTGCTCATCTCCGTTTCAAAACTGAAGAGCCAGCGCTGTCTGAAGATGTCTCCATGGTCATGTGGTGATGACTAAATGCTGAAGGCACACAGAACGCTGTTACCTTCCCACCAAAAGTGGTTCCTATTTTTCTACTTGCATTTTTACATGCTTTTGAACTGCTAGGTTGGCAGAAGCTGGGACAAGTTAATTTTAATTTAATTTATTTCGATTTATAGAACCGCCCTTCTCCATCGAAATGGACCCAGGGCGGTGCACAGGGAGTTAAAATCGATAAATAACAATAAATACAGAATAACTAAAAATAGAATAAACTAAAAACCTGTGCTAAAACATCTCAATTAAAATTCTAAAATACATTTACTCATTGGCTAAGCTAGACCGCCTTGATGGAAAAGATAAGTCTTAAGTGAGCGGTGAAAGAGGGAAAGGTCTGTGATAGTCCGAAGTTCGGGGGGTAGGTCGTTCCAGAGGGATGGCCCAGCCACTGAGAAGGCCCTCCCCCTGGGCACCGCTAGCTGGCATTGACCGGCGGATGGTACCCTGAGGAGGCCCTCCCTATGGGAGCGGATCGGACGGAGGGAGGTATGCGGCAGGAGATGGTCCCACAAATAACTAGGCCCCGTGCCATGGAGCGATTTAAAGATGGTAACGAGCACCTTGCAGGGCACCCGGAAGGCCACCAGCAGCCAGTGCAGCTCGCGCAGGAGAGGTGTTACATGGGAGCTTCGAGATGCTCCCAGAATCCCTCGCGCGGCTGCATTCTGTACTAACTGGAGCCTCTGGATGCACCTCAAGGGGAGCCCCATGTAGAGAGCGTTACAGTAGTCTAGGCAGGACGTAACGAGCGCTTGAGTGACTGTGCGGAGGGTGTCCCGGTCAAGAAAGAGGCGCAACTGGCGTACCAGGCGTACCTGGTAGAAAGCCCCCCTGGTCACGGCCGCCACCTGGTCATCCAGGGACAGCCGCAAATCCAGGAGGACACCCAAGTTGCGGGCCCTTTCCACGGGGGCCAGTGATTCGCCCCCGATGACCAGTGATGGAATCAGTTTGCCATGCCGGGGCGCCGGGAGCCACAGCCACTCGGTCTTGGACGGGTTGAGCCGAAGTTTGTTGCTTCCCATCCAGACCCGCACGGCTTCCAGACACTGGGACATCACCTCGACGGCATCGTTGGGGTGGTTGGGGGTAGATATGTACAGCTGAGTGTCATCAGCGTACAGATGGGAGTGATGGGTGCTCACTCCATTACACGGCGCTAGGGATTCAAACCGCCTAACTGCTGACCTTTCTGATCAACAAGCTCAGCGTCTTAGCCACTGAGCCACCACGTCCCTTTATTTTATGGTTTCATTAATAGAATTGGGTAAGTTTGAAAAATACCCTTCTCCCCTGTCATCTTTACCACCCAAAGAAATAAGGAGGGTCCTGTCTGAGACATTTGCCACCCTCACAATCCTTCTATGGGCTAAGCTGCCTGATGTCCAACCATTCCCGTGGCTGTTTTCCCTATTTCCCAAGGTAATTCCCACACACTGTTACACTCAGCCACAACATGCAGCATCTCCATCAAGGAAGTTACTAGGAGAGCCGGGAGGCAGTCCACCTCCACAACCAACTGTTCCCTAGAACCCAACTTCAGCCACAAGTAGTGCTGGGTGGGAGGATGTAAAACAGGTAACTAAGCAAGACATAAATTACACTACAAACATAATTAAAAATAAATCTTCTTGCACTGCAGCTCATAAAAGGAGATTGGAAATGTTCGTTCCAATAGAAGAAGCCAAAAGAATAGAATCCAACGAAAGCTTATTAGGAGTTGAGAATCACCTTACAGCAGGGGTCTGCAAAGTTGGCTCTTTTAAGACTGGTGGACTTCAACTTCCAGAATTCCCCAGCCAGCTATGGCTGGCTGGGGAATTCTGGGAGTTGAAGTCCACCAGTCTTAAAAGAGCCAACTTTGCAGACCACTGCCTTACAGCAACAGGATTCAAAGGGCCAGATTTATCGTCAGGTGATGGAATCTTTCTATTTTATTTGTGTGTGTGTTTTTGTGTCCTTTTGAAATCTCTAGCCGTTAGGTAGGTTTCTCCCTCAACATTGGTTCCTCGAAGCCTGCAAACTATTGCACAACCTCTTTAATTTCACATACTAGCAAAATAATGGTTGGGCTCATCCAATGCAGATTAGAGGAACACATGGGAAAAGAGATGCCAGATGTCCAAATTGACTTTGTTCAAATCGACTTTAATCTCACAACATATGGAGAGACTCAACCACAGTTTCAGCCGAGAAGCAGTTGGCATCGTAGACCAAGCCAAATACACAACCACCAGGGAATTCTTGGAAGCTTGGTATTTATCTAAATCAACTGACACATAGAGATAAACCACGTTTACACACCATTCAAGAGAGACAATAAAAAAGAGACAAACAGACCCGGAACACATTTTCTCCAGTAGCCAACACCTAGATCAAGCACTGATTAATACCAGACAATGAGGCAGAAAATAAATCTCTGATCAATGAACAACCAAGGAGAAAACCACACCCACACCAAAACTGGGAAGGCAAGCTACTGTACAAAAACAAGGAGCAAGCCCCCCAACTTACTTGCACTGATGATGTTACCTCATTGGATAATGAAATGTCTGCAAACAAATATTCAGGATCAGCACCAAGAACTTCACTAACTTTAGAAAAGGCCGCGTGAGATATTATTACTGATAATGGAGAAAGTAAAAGAATACCAAGCAGCATTCACTGATTATAAAAAGAACTTCATTGTGTCAATCATGTTAAATCATGGAATGAGCTTAGGAAATCAGAATCCCAGAACATCTCCTCCTCCTCTTCATGTGAAACCTATATACAGGTCAGGAAGTCACAGTATGGACAGAAGGTGGCTGAAACATATTGGCCCCAAGTTGGCAAAGGAATGTGACAAGGTTGTCTATCATTTTGTTATTCATTCACCCTACATGTTGAATGTATGTTAAGGGAAGCTGCTTTGGAAAAAGATGTGCATGGTTTTAAAATTGGAGAAATAAAATCAGTAATGAGCAGTAAGCGGATGATACTACCCTGGTATCTGAAAATGCAAAAGTTCTACAAAATCTAGTACCAAAAGCCAAGAGGTATATGAGACTAAAATTACATATAAAGGCTAAACTAATGAGAAAAGGTAAAACAACCAGCCGTAGAAATTAACAATGATGATATCAATGTTGTAGATAGTTTCCATCTTTTAGAATCAACTATCAGCAATAAGATTGCTTATTGCTTATAAGCAGTAAGGCATGTGGTGGCTCAGTGGCTAAGAACTTGTCGATCAGAAGGTTGGCAGTTCGGCAGTTCGAATCCCTAGTGCTGCGTAACAGAGTGAGCTCCCATTACTTGTCGCAGCTTCTGCCAAGCTAGCAGTGTGAAAGCACGTAAAAATGCAAGTAGAAAAATAGGGACCACCTTTGGTGGGAAAGTAACAGCATTCCGTGTGCCTTTGGCATTTAGTCATGCCGACCACATGACCACGGAGATGCCTTCGGACAGCACTGGCTCTTCAGCTTTGAAATGGAGATGAGCACCACCCCCTAGAGTTGGGAACGACTAGCACATATGTGCAAGGGGAACCTTTACCTTATCAGCAATAAAGGAACAGCCACAAAAATCAACAAATGGCTCAACAAACAAATCAATCCAGGATTCTCACTCAAGGAACAAATGACCAGGCTCAAATTATAGACCTAGGTTTCTGGAGAAGGCTCTAATGCTGGGAAAGATAGAAGGAAATAAAAGAGAATGACCAGCAGCAAGGTGGACAAACTTAGTTACTGTGGCAATGACTGCACTGTGGGAAGACCTCAAAGATCCAAATTAGGAACAGATCTTCATGGAGAAACTCAAATGTGGTTGCTAAACCCTACCCCATCTTCTATCTCAAGCCCATGCAGAATTGTTCCAAGTTGCTCCAACTTTTTCTGAAATCCAAAAGCATGAGGAAAAGCAAGTGCCTTTCGTGAAATACTGCTACTGGCTTGCCAAGGAACACAGTGCTTCAGTTCTTGTGTAAGCCAGCATGGAAAGAAATAATGCAATGCACGTGTGAACCCCATTGCATGCCCCATCCCTGTGCATACGCTGTGACCCCCATGCTCCCCCACTCCCATGCATGTGTGTACGACCCCCCCCCCTGCGGCCCATTTTGGAGCCTCCTGGGACCCCCCTGTGGCCTCTTTGCAGCTTCCTGGGAGCAAAAACTTGGGCCATGGGGGAGCCACGCCACACACACTGTGCATGCGTGCATGACCCCCATGCATGCATGCACATCTCCCAATTGCATCCCATCCCCCCCTGTGCGTGCATGGCAGAGACTCAAAATCAGCTAGCCGGCGGGAGGTGCATGTGCTTGCATGGTGGAACTGAGCTGGGGTGACGGCTCTGCGTGCCACTGTGGCACACATGCCATAGGTTCGCCATCCTATGCTTAGCAATTTCAGTGGGAGGTTTTTTTTTGGCATGTGGTTATGCCTAAGTACAATACAAGATCTCCCTGGATAAAGCAGAACAGCTGGGAAGCAAGTATACAGGACATGCTACCAGGAGCAGCACTGCCGTGGAATGAAGCCACCTGAGTACCATTTCCACCACTCTTGTTACAATTGTTCCCCATCTGCAAGAACTCGTTGTAATCTCTCTCTCTATCGCTCTGGAAATGGCTCAACTATTTAATCAACAATTAACCCAAAGCCAAGTTGTTTGTTGTCTTTGTCATTCATTTTGGGGCTGCTCATAGACCCCTGGAAAAGGTGTAGGTGTTAATTTGTCTAAACAGTGACCCAAACTGCTCCCAAAGGCATCATTTATTAGGGTTGGATCTTACGTAGACGCTTAATAGATCTGAACCAACTGATGAATGGGGCAAAGACGCGAGCCAGTAAGCCTTTGCATACTCTCTCTTTTTCTAATATTTTTTGCTCTTACTCTTTCTGGCACTTCTTCTTTCTGCCTCCTTACCCATCTAGCAGACCTGCTGAGTAAGAGACAGAACTGATCATTTGCAAAGCACTTTTGATATTAGGCTGAGGAATACCTGAAATTAGGGAGACAGCGGTATGTAATCCTAGGACTGTAGGTGGCTCCCTCTTCTACCAAAGGAGCATTAAAAGTAGAAGGAAAATATCCAGCCTTTTCTGTTAGAACATTACACCTTACACACACAAATCAGAGGTGGTATTCAGCAGGTTCTGACCAGTTCTGGAGAACCGGTAGTGGAAATTTTGAGTAGTTTGGAGAACTGGTAAATACCACCTCTGACTGGCCCCACGCCCATCTATTCTCTGCTTCCTGAGTCCCAGCTGATCGGGAGGGAATGGGGATTTTACAGTATTCCTTCCCCTGCCACGCCCACCAAGCCATGCCCATAGAACTGGTAGTAAAAAAATTTGAATCCCACTACTGAAAAGAATTGCAGGTGCAATGAAAAGCAGGTGCAGACATTGGGCATCTCTTGGTTCATTACTACTTTGGGAATGCTCTTGAAGAAAACTGGGGCTTTGGTGTTGAGATTGTTCTGCTTAACTGCTATCAGCATTGGGTAGGTTTTTTTGATGCTGGTACAGAAGGCATAAAAGTCCTCTTCTGCAGAGTATTCAGGTATGGGCAATATGACCTCATTGCTCGAGGATTTAAGGACAGACCTTCCACTGTCAATTACAACTGGACTAGCATGTGATAGGTATTGATGTGTTCATTATAGAAGGGTTCCCCTATCCCCAGACTATGGACTGGCAGCGGTCCACAGCATGCCAGCAAGCGGGCTGCGCAAACAAATGAAGCCCCATCCATGTGATGCAGGCAGCATGCAAAACCACACACCTCTCAAGATTGCAAAAAAAACCTCTCTCCATGGAATTGGTCCCTGGTACCCAAAAGGTTGGGGGCCACTGCATTACAGGGATTTTCTTTTTGTTATGAGCTGTACTTATGAGCCATGATGGGGCAGTGGTTAGAGTGCAGTACTGCAGGCTACTTCTGCTGACTGCCGGCTGCCTGAAATTTGGCAGTTCAAATCTTACCAGGCCGTTCAAGGCTGACTCAGCCTTCCATCCTTCCGAGGTGGATAAAACGAGGACCCAGATTGTTGAAGGCAATAGGCTGACTCTGTAAACCGCTTATAGAGGGATGTAAGCAGTGGTAGGATACAACCAGTACGCCCTGGTATGGGCGTACCGGTGCCAGCTGGAAGCACCAGGTTCCGTTCCAGTGCGCTGGAGGGTCCACCTGCCTGTCCGCGTTCCTTACCTGTATTTGAGCTGTTCGGGGCTTCTGCGCACATGCAGGAAGCGTATGGTTCCTGAGTGATGCTCCACTGAGCAGCTGGAGCATCGCAGAAGCGTTGCAGAGTGTAGTGGGTGGTAAGTACGCATGCGCGCACTGAGCACATGTGCATGTGTGCTGCACGCATTCGTGTGGTGGACGCCCGGCCCCATTGCACCATACTGGTTGCACCAGGATCTGGAACCCACCAGTGGATGTAAAGCACCATAAAGTGATATATAAGTCTAAGTGCTATGGCTCTGGCTAGTTTGTTTCTTCATACGCAAGCCAGTTTTCTTCAATTTATAGAGGAAGGAAGGACACAGCTGTTTTAATGTATGGAAAGAGAGGCTTTTCTCCTGGAAGAATCTGACCATTAGGCGGTCATACATATTTACCTAAGAAAGTATTCAGTAAGAGCTTAACGCACTAATGGAAAAAGTCTCCTTTTCCTCAATTATTTCAGATGCTTCTGCTTTTTCCGATGGTCAGTAGTGTGATAGAGCGGCCAGTCTTGCTATGCAATGGTTTGCTTGGGACTGCTGCAGGTGATCTTCAACTTACCCCCACAACGGAGCTCAAAATTCCTGTTGCTAAACAAGACAAGAACCTGAAAATCAACACGAATAAACATTTATTTTTATTTATTTATTTATTTATTGAACTTCTAGACCGCCCCCTCTCCCCGAAGGGACTCGGGGCGGTGTACAGGTGCAAATTAAAACCATACAATCAACATACATATAACTAAAATCGAATTAAATAAACCCCTGTACAAATTTATAAAAATTAAAAACTTAACCTTAAAACCAAATGAATGAATTATTGCAAGTTGAGGTCTACCTGCATTTGAACCCCCCCCCCCACCCTCTTCACAGAAATCCAGAGCCTGGGTTTTCTATGAGTGGGGGCCATTGCACACCCCTCAGGTGCATTTCCCTGTGCTGAGCACCTGATTTGTAGAGGACTCTAAACCAAGTTTCAGTCTAGAGTCCAAGCTGCTTGGTTACCATTTTTGGAAGAAATGTCCTTCTGGGTTCAATTGCAAGTGGGGTTAAAAATACACTGGAGACAATGGTGGCTATTTGGAAAGATGGCTTTAATGGTGGACAGGATCACATGGTTTGAGGTCCTTGGGGGAAAATCAAATCAAATCAAATCAAATGTTTATTTGTATACCGCTCCCTCTCCCCGAAGGGACTCGGGGCAGTGCACAGGGAATATAAAACATAAAAACATACAGCAATATAAATATCTAAAATTAGATTAAATTACAATAACCCTGCACTAAAACCTAAAACACTAAACCCCCCTAAAAACCCAAATTAAAAATTTACATGTACAGACTGGAGGTGTGAAAGATAGATTAGGCCAGGCCGGCCAGTTGGAAGAAATATGTTTTGAGCTTTCGGCGGAAGGAGCGGAGGTCCAGAGTTGTTCTGAGGTCAGGGGGTAGGTCGTTCCATAGGATAGGGCCTGCAACAGAGAAGGCCCTTCCCCTGGGAGTCGCCTGCTGGCATTGCCTGGTGGACGGCACCCGGAGAAGTCCCTCTCTGTGCGAGCGAATCGGTCAAAGGGATGTATGGGGCAGGATGCGATCTCGCAGATAGCTAGGTCCCGTGCCATGGAGCGCTTTGAAGATGGTAATCAGCACCTTAAGCGCACCCGAAAGACCACAGGCAGCCAATGCAGCTCGCGCAGGAGCGGTGTTATGTGGGAGGAAAAGGGAAGAGATGCTGAGAGTGCCTGGGTTTTATGTCTTTTCTGGGCTTTTGAATTTGAGGTTGTATTCTAATTGGTTGTCAGATTCCCATGGGGCCATGCAGGGGTAACTTTGTAGGTTGTGTTTGTGTCCCAGGCTTGGTTGAGCCTTGCTGGGTGATAATGTAATGAAGGGGCTTTGGGCAGTGGTGGGATTCAAATTGTTTTACTACCAGTTCTGTGGGCATGGCTTGGTGGGCGTGGCAGGGGAAGGTTACTGTAAAATCCCCATTCCTTCCCAATCAGCTGGGACTCGGGAGGGAGAGAATAGATGGGGGCAGGGCCAATCAGAGGTGGTATTTACGGGTTCTCCAAACTACTCAAAATGTCCACTACTGGTTCTCCAGAACTGGTCAGAACCTGTTAAATACCACCTCTGGCTTTTGGCAAATTCTCTTATGGCTCTGCCTGAAGGAGGTAGGTCTTTGTTATGTAGAATAGACTGGCCCCGGCCTTAATGGTCCATTGACAAAGGGGAGCTGAGTTTCTGCCTCCCTTTTAGGGAAAATATTCTACCCTTTGAACATTTCCTAAAATATCTCATTTTCCTAGAAGACGGGCGGGTGCTAACTTCCTACACCATGATCGGTTATTCTCCCCTGGTGACACAGGCAGCTATTATCAACATTTCGGTTGCGTAAGTTCTCACAGAGGCAAACCTTCAGATAAAGATGCCATGGCAAAGCTGCTAAAGGGGATGATGTGACCCGGGGAGATTAAATTGAAGAAGGAAAATGCAGTTTGGCTGGCAGCATTTTTACACCTTTCAGAACGGTGACATCTTTGAACAGGCTCTTCAGAATCTTCAATGAGAATAGAAAAGAATTGCTGTAACACTTCTTTTACTGTAGAGTCGCTCTTGAGAGTTGCAGTATTCATAGCTGAAAAGGGAAAGCCATTCAGGAGATCATCTTGGTTAATTTTCATTGGAAAGTTCTTACAAGTATGCATATTTTGACATTTCTATTTTTGCACTTGTAAAAAACTTCTGAGGTTTTTTTCCACCCTTTGTCTTCTACTCCAAAACACTGTTTTTATATTGCATTTTCCTGCAAATACCCAGATGATCACTAGGTGGCAGCAAAGAGATGCAGAAAACATTCTCTCTTACATTCTATCTCAGTGGTAGTCAGCCTGGGTCCCTACCGCCCACTAGTGGGCATTCCAACTTTCATGGTGGGCAGTAGGGGTTTTGTCAGATACTGAAGCACTTTCCTTTTTTAAATTTAATTGACTTCCCTACTTTATAAATCACCATTAATGTGGATGGTTAGAAAATTTTACTACTAACAGAGATACAAAAGTGGGCAGTAGGTATAAAAAGGTTGACTAGCCCTGTTCTATCTGGATGGAACTTTAAAGACAGTGGTTCTTTTGTCCTATTAATGTGATGGTCTAGTACTGCAGGACTTTCTCGAAAAAATGAAAATTCTTCACTGCTGAAGTAACAGGGATGGGGGAATAGATATTTATTGAAAACAGATTGTAAATTAATTGATTTTTCTGTTGGGTGAGCTAAGAATGGCTTTTCCTTGTTTCCTTGTGGGGATTTGACTCTTTTTTAAAAAAATGCTTTTAAAATCAACCCTTCAGCCATATTTTTTTTTCCACATTGGATAGCAATATTTTTGAGCACTGCAGGTTTTCTTTCCCTGGTTATATGTTTATTTTATCAGGTGGTACCCTGCCACAATCATAAAGTGACTCTATCGCGTACAGAATAGAATTAAAATACCCTTGTAAAACAGTAAGAAAAATACCCAGAGGACAAAATAAATAGGGAAATACATCGTGTACATTAGGAAATAATAACTAAAGAAACTTTCCCAGCCAACGAACATCAGGGAACCAATCATTGTGTCCTTCTCTGGGCTCCGTTAGAAAAAAAATAAGGTTTTAGGGTTGTAGCCATGCAATCTCCAAGGGAATGCTGTTCTCTCTCTCTCTCTCTCTCTCTCTCTCTCTCTCTCTCTCTAATATATAAAAATAAAGTATATTTTCCATATATTTTGTTGGCATGAAGTACATTACCTGTAATTTGAGTACTCCCTGTCCTTCCTCCCTCCCTTCCTCCCTCCCTTCCTTCCTCCCTCCCTTCCTTCCTCCCTCCCCCTTCCCTCCCTCCTTCCTCCCTCCTTCCCTTCCTTCCTTCCCTACTTGGCCTGGATTATAATATATTCTGTCATTCAGGGTTACAGACAGTCAAACATAAGTAAATTGGATTATGATTGTAAATTGTAAAAAAAACATTGTAAATAGGAGAACTGAAACCTTTGTGGCAGAAAATGACATTTTAAAAAGCAGTAGTAAATAATAATAATTAACGTCCATGGAAGAACAATAGTCCTTTTTAAAAATTAGTAGGTAGACTGTTTTTTTCAGTATCCGCTTCATCCAATTAATGCATTCCATTTGCCTTGTGCAAACATGTACATTGGAAAGGTCAGATCTGCTATTAGAAAAGAAAAATATTGTTGCTCCAACCAACAGACAAGAAAATACAGGTAGTCCTCACCTTACGACCACAATAATGTTCAAATTTTATGTTGTTAAGTGAGGCATTTCTTAAGTGAGTTTTGTTTCATTTTACAACTTTTCTTGCCACAGTTGTTAAATGAATTATTGCCGCTGTTAAATTAGTAACACGGTTCTTAAGTGAATCTGGCTTCCCCATTGATTTTGCTTGTCAGAAGATCACAAAAAGGGGATCACTTGACCCCTGGACATGGCAACTGTCATAAATATGAGATGGTTTCCAAGCATCTGAATTTTGATCATGTGACCATGAGGATGCTGCAATGGTTGTAAGTGTGAAAAAAGTCCTACGTCACTTTTTCAGTGCCGTTGTAACTTTGAACAGTGCCCTGGCCTAGGCTTCCCAAGAGCATGAAGCAAACTCTTCGTCCCGACAAAAAACCCTTTTATTAATTTACTGTGAATTCTGCTCATTCACATCTAGCAAAATCTTTCAAGGGAGGATTTACAGTCACAGACCTTATCTGGCTTGGAGAACTGACAGGCTGATATCTGCAAAACTTGGCAAGGTGTCTCGGAGAGTCACGAGCCAATTAATCGAACTAATTGTCTCCTGCAAACTCCACTCCCCCTTCGCTCCTCTTTTATTTCCTCTTGGCGGGCCCGTTCACTGTTCACCTGTGGCCAGGTCGACCTTTGTTCCTTAGCTGTTCCTTTCATCTGGCAACTCTGCGCATGCGCACCCTGGGAACAGGCTCCAGCTGTTTGTCTGCCTCACTGATGTCTGACTCTGAAGGCAGCTGATAATTGGCATACGGCTCTGACCCCCTCTCTGCCTCCAACACAGAGCCCTCATCAGAGCCTTCCCCAGACTCCAGGACTGGCCCATGTTCCTCCCCAACCTCCTCACTGTCCGAATCTGGTGTGCTACAGCAAACATTCACTAAAAGAACTGTTGTAAGTTGTGGACTATCTGTATACCTGCCGGGTTATTTCAGATTCCACTTTTGAATGGAAACTTAAAGACTAGATTTTCAGGATGGGAACCAAGCATCCAGTAGGACTTTCATTCACAAGCAATACTGTATACAGTAATCATTTACCTGCACATCCACGGTGCCTTTCTGCAAATTTGCCCTACGGCATCAAAGCATTCTGTAACAACCAGCAACGCTTTCCCTAACAAATCAGCTTACATGTATAACAGTAACGCATGGCCAACAGGAAAGGAAGCAGAAACCTTTGCAATAGCATGATTCTGCACCCTTATCCAAAACAGAAGAGATTGATTTCATTAGCTCTGGGGAGGCTGACTGATATTTGAAGTCTTAGCCTGGAAACGCCGAGACATAAATCCTGTCCAATTAAAATAAATGGAAAAAGATCAGTTTTATGCTTCCTTGTGCAATTTTGTATTGCGGTGAGATCCATCCATTTTTGATAATAAAAGTAGTGGCAGCCATTGATAGTTGTATCTACTTCATTGTCTAATGTTTGCTCTGCTAATTAACTTCAGTTTTGCCTTGGGGAAAAAGCAGTCTTAGCTGTGTAGGAAAAATTATTCATTCTCCTTGCCTATTCTTTTTTTTCCCCCTGAAGAAATTGTCAGTCATGCCTAATTGAACTAAAAATACCTGTGATGCATTGGAAGGGAAGTACTGTTTTCATCCCCAAATTCCCTGCCTTGAGCTTCGAGCCAGATTTAAACCATGCTCCAAAAGTGAATTATGAATAGCTGATATTGCATGCTTTGCTTTGCACTGAGTTGGTTTTGTTCTGTCACGGGCTGAAATGTTAGTGTGGATGAGACTGAAGCCATCTGGCAGCTAGTCATGAGGTCTTGTTCGTCATAGGGTGAAGGAATGAGTGAGAGAGAAGTTTTTAACTTTGATATCTAGTTGTACAGTTCAACAGAAAGGAAAGCTGAGTTTCTCCTTGACTGCAGTTCCCAATATCATATTTGAGAATCACAGTGGTTCTTTCACTTCGTCGGCCTACTCAAAGTTAAATAGAATTGATCACCGTCAGCGTTCTTTCTTGCCCATTGATAGAAATGAGTCATGGAATCGGTCCCCTTAGATACCGTATTTTTTGGACTATAAGACGCACCTTTTCCCCTCAAAACAGAGACCGAAAGCCCGCCCCCTTCACCAAAATGGCCGTCCATAGCTTTTAAGGAGGCTGGGGGCTGGGGAGGGCAGAAATTAGCAAAAATGGGCTTTTGGTTATAGAAAAGCTCTGTAAGTCTCCTAAAGGTTATCCAGGTCCTTTTTAAACAAAAAACAGACACGTTTTTGCAAAAAAGGGCCATTTTTTTGCATCATTTTGCCCTCCCCCCCTAGCCCCCAGGAGCACTCAATAAGCCTCCTAAAGACTATTCATGCCCCTTTTGTGGATTTTTGGAAGGTTTCAGAGTGCAAAAACTTTTTTTTTAATTTGCCTCCTCAAAACCTTGGTGCGCCTTGTGCTCGCTTTGGCAGCACATATACTAAAATTGGAACGATACAGAGAAGATTACCATGGCCCCTGCGCAAGGATGACACGCAAATTCGTGAAGCGTTCCATTTAAAAAAACAAACAAACCTTGGTGCGTTTTATACTCTGGTACTTCTTATACTCCGAAAAATATGGTAAATAAATGATGCAACCACAGTTGGGGAAACTTTAGTTACTATCAAAATGTTTGCTTATCCCATAGGCATAGCCTGTCCCAAAAAAGGAAGGAAGCCACAAACAAAAAGAAGATAGCAGTTGCCTCTGCTGAGAAACCTACTGTCCTCACCAAGATAAAAATGAAGAATTTGCAGTCTCATTAAGATTTTGGCAACTTCGGATTTCATGAGACTTTTAAAATACTGTCAGAGGATCAAGGGTGGGCTGCTATGTGTTTGGTCGCTAATATTATGGCCAGATAGGACAGCGGTTCTCAACCTGTGGGTCGGGACCCCTTTGGGGGTTGAACGACCCTTTCACAGGGGTTGCCTAAGACCATCAGAAAACATATATTTTCGATCGTTTTAGGAACCGAGACACCAATTTTATGGTTGGGGGTCACCACAACAATTAGAGGGTCACAGCATTAGGAGGTTTGAGACCCACTGGGTTAGGAAAACCTCCATATCCTATCCCTGCCTGGCCCCGCCCTTCCCACTCTGCCTTTTCCCTGTCAGGAGTCTCCACGTGGCCCATTTTGGATGCAAGGTAAGTGCAGGGCCCGTGTGGAAGCACGGAGAAAAGGAAAAACAGGCTTCCTGGAAGTTCCGGAAGGCTGGAAACAGGCTCCAGAGGGCCTCTGGAGCCAGGGGGAGGCAGTTTTCACCCTCCCAGAGGTTCGAGGAAAGCCTCTGGAATCCAGGGAAGGTGAAAACTCCACCCACCGTGGCCTAGGAGGCTCACTAGTCCATGCCCACCATGCCCATGGCCACCCAGTAACCGGGCAGAGAACCCATTGCTGAAATTTTTGAAGCCTACCCTTTGAGATGATCCTCTGAGGGTCTCCAGGATAATTTGCCATGGCCAACTCATCATATTTAACTCACCAACTTGCCACAGCCCACTTACTACAGGACAAGTCACCACCACCATCTCACCACAGGGCAACTTGCTGTGGGACAAGAGTGACACTAATATCAAAGAAATGGTGGAATAGCATCATTAAAGAAAGGATGCAAAAGGAGGGACAGAATCAAATGTGAATGGCAAAAATTAAGATATTTATTAATTTATTTTAAACGATTAAATAGGAATGTTAAATTGCCCTGCAAATATTTGTCCTGTGGTGAGTTGGCAGTAATGAATTGCCCTGCAGCAAGTTGGCCATGATGAGTTGGCCATGGTGAGTTGGCCATAGTTGTCCTATTCCCATCCTTACGATTGCTGAAATCTAACAAGTTCCTTTGCTAGGTTTTTGATAATCTTGCTATAAATAGAAATTGGGAGGTAGTAGTTCCAAAATATTTTGAGCTGTAGGGCTACCTAGCCTCACTTGTCAGAGGTGGCATTCAGCAGGTTCTGACCAGTTCTGGAGTACCGGAAGCGGAAATTTTGAGTAGTTCAGAGAACCGGTAAATCCCACCTCTGACTGGCCCTGACCCCAGCTATCCTCTGTCTCCCGAGTCCCAGCTGATCGGGAGGGAATGATGTTTTCCAGTAACCTTCCCTTGGATAGGGGAGGAAATGGAGATTTTACAGTATCCTTCCCCTGCCATGCCCACCAAGCCATGCCCGCCATGCCACGCCCACAGAACTGGTAGTAAAAAAAAATTGAATCCCACCACAGTCACTCCTGTATAGTTCATGCATGTCAGAGATCAGATGGTTGAGCTTATGAAAAGAAGAAAACTGGGCCATTCTTCTGATGAAAGGCCTTGAATATCACAATGACACTATTGGCTATTCACTGAGACTGTACAGCATCAGAAGGAACCCCTGAGAGAGGTTCTTCCAGGAGGATCAGTGTAAACATGATCCAATGGAGAAGCCAATGACAACCCATTCCAGTATTCTCCCAAGAAGACCAAATGAACATTCACCACCTGGACTACATCAACATTGGACTAGAAGATGAGTCAGTATGAGGAGCACTGGTACTTATGAGGTGGCTGGATAAAACCCAAAAGAAACCCAAAAGAGGAAAAGGAAAATTCCAGGCTGCAAAGAATGTGGAATGTCACAGGCAAGAGCTAGAGGAAATTTGATATTGTCAGAACAAACATGTCAAAACAGAATGTTGACAGTTTGGGAAGCAGCAGGCAGAAATAGGCTAGAACAAGTCAATTCACATCAAAGGAGTATCAGCTTTTCTGCAGAGGACAAGATAAAAGGAAACATGGTCACTGAACAAAATGGAGTCAAAGTCAATGTTCATACATACCGTATTTTTCAGAGTATAAGACGCACCTTTTTTTCCTCTAAAAAGAGGCTGAAAATCTGGATGCATCTTATACATCGAATACAGCATTTTTTTTGCCTCCCGAAGCCCCGCCCCTTCACCAAAATGGCCTTGTCTAGCCCTATGAAGGCTTTCAGAGATCTCTTGGGGGCTGGGGAGGGCAGAAACAAGTAGAAAATTGGCCTTTTGCCCCCACCCCCACCCCAGCAGCACTCTATAAGCCTCCATAAGGTTATGTATGCATTTCTTTTGACAAAAAACGTTTTAGCAAAAAACGGGTTGGTTTTTTTGCTCTTTTTTGGCCACCCCACCCCCAGGAGCACTCTGCAAGCCCCCCCTCAGGCTATTCATGCCTTTTACTTGAAAAAAAACGGGCCGTTTTGGGGAGGTTTGCAGAGTGTGAAAAGGTTTTTTTTCCCCTTTTGGAAAGCTCTTTAACTGATTGATAAGAATTACGTGGATCAAATACTGTGCCAGCAGGAACAAAGTTAGGTGCTGTAGATTGTCAGCGATTTCCTTCTCCAGCACATGGATAGGTACACCTGGAAACATCTACCTACCTACCTACCTACCTACCTACCTACCTACCTACCTACTCTGTCTCTCTCCCTACCAATCTACTGTATTTATCTCTCTCTCTCTTTCTCTCTCTCTCCCCTACCTCTATCTACCTACCTACCTACTGTATTTCTCCCTCTCTCTCTCTATCCCTCTACCTACCTACCTCTTGTATTTCTTTCTCTCTCCCTCCCTCCCTCCCTATCTACTCTATTTCTCTTTGTCCCTTTATGCTCTACCTACCTACCTACTCTCTGCCCCTGCCTATTTACTGTATTTCCCTCCCTCCCTCCCTCTACCTACCTACTCTCTCTCCTTACCTTCCTACTGTATTTCTCTCTCCCTCCCTCTATCTACCTACCTACTTTTTAAAAAAAATTGCCTCTTCAAAACCTTGGTGCGTTTTATACTCCGAAAAATACAGTAATCTCCAAATGGAAGAATTATTACATCTAATACAAACCAACCAACCCTATAGCAACTCAAGTTTATATTCCACACAGATGCAGAGGAAGGGAAAGTTGAAAAGTTCTACATCAGTTTTTAACACCTTTGAGAAATAGAGTGAGCACAAAAAGTCTTACTAATTTAAAGAAACTAGAATACTATGATTGGAAGTAAAATATGTGGTGGAATAATGGGAATATTAAGCCTCAGCATACAAAGCCAAATGGGAAACAGAACCACTAGCATTCTGCCAAGAATATTCAATGTTTCGAGCAGTATCTTTTTTCAACAGCCTAAAGGACATTTCCACACATGGACATCACCAGATGGACAATACTGAAATCAGATTGCAAAGCACAGCTGGAGACGTTCTACTCAGTTAGCTGACCATACCTCTGGCCATATACTCATTCTTGCAAAGCTGCAGTGTAAAGAAAATGAATAAAATATTCGAACCAGTAACATGCATCCTTGTCAATACCCCATGTGGTTATGCAGGGAATATAAAAGAAGAGATATAATTGATTAGATTGATATGGGGAGTGGGGGGAAACTCTGGACTTAAATTTTTGACATCAAGATGAGGCAGATAAAATAACCCAAACTGCAAAAAAGTAAAAAATGCTAAAAAAAAAAAAGTCTGTCTTTTGATCTATTATTTATTTATTTATTTATTTATTGAATTTATTTATTGAATTTATACCCCGCCCTTCTCCAAACGGACCCAGGGCAGCTATTAAAAATAGCTGAACAAAAGCAGAAAGCAAAATGCAACAGAGACAGAAAAAGGTTTGCCTGACTAAATTCTGAGTTCCCAAAGAGCAGTAAGAGACAAGACAGATATAAGAAGCAATGCAGAGAAATTAAAGATATCATTCATATACAAAGAACAAAGGAACTATTTAAGAGAGCTATGGAAATCAAGGGATGTTTCATGCATAGATGGGCATGATAAACAGCAATAGCACTCAAACTTATATACTGTTTTATGGTGCTTTACAGCCCTCTCTAAGACGTTTCGAGAGTCAACCTATTGCCCCCGACAATTTGGGTCCTCATTTTACACACCTCAGAGGATGGGTCAACCTTGAGCCTGATGGGATTGGAACTGCCAAATTTCAATTTTTTTCTTTACAATTATTATTCTTTACTACTTATATACAGAGGTTTCTGACTACAACATATGGATCCTTGGGCCATTCATCTGTCTGTTCAAGAAATAGTTCATTGACAACAGTTGCAATGGAATATGGAGCAACTGCACAGTTGTTCGAAATTAGAAAAGAAGCGTTCCTAGAATGCATAATCTGCCCTAGTTTAATTTACATGTATAACATATCACGAGAAAGTCTAGATTAGAAGAAATAAAAATTAGCACCAAGCGCCTCAGCCTCATGCTGAGAATAGCACTTTGATGGTTGGAAATGAAGAGGACTTAAAGAGCTCTTGTTGGGGAAAAAAAAAGCATGCAAAAGCTAGTCTGATGCTCAATATTTTTTTTTAATTAAGATTATGTCAACAGGCAATGCCCATCCAATGTAAATAGATGGAGAAGAAGATGAAAATAAACAAACGTCATTTTCCAAGACTCGAAAATTCTCATGCCTAGTGGCTGCAGACATGACATAAAGACATGTAGTATCTGATAACTTGGGATAAAGCCTATGGCAGATCTACCCAAAATAAATACAGTGCGGATGTACTAAATTGACGGGGGGGGAAAGATACAAATACAGATTGTGAACATTTGTATGGCTGTAAAAATTGGATCCCCAGAAAAGTTTAACAGAAATGGATGTCTTTGGATTTGTGATGCTGGAACAAAAGTACCTTGGATTGTGAGAAGTATGAGTAGTCCTCGATTTACAACAGTTCATTTAGTGACCTTTCAAAGTTGCAACTGAAAAGAATGACTTATGACCATTTTTCACAGTTACATCCATTGCACAATCCCCAGGGCCATGTGATCGATATTTGGATGCTTGGCAACTGGTTCATATTTATGACGATTACAGTGTCATATGATCATGTTTTATGGCTTTCTGACAAGCAAAGTCAATGGGGAAGCCAGATTCACTTAACAACCAGGTTACTAGCATAACAACAGCAGTGATTCACTTAACAACACTTGCAAGAAAGGTCATTAAATGGGGGGAAACTCCCCATTTTGTTGTTAAGTGAGACATTTAACAAAATTTGGCCTCAATTAAGGTCTACTATAATTATGGACTACTTATATATTATTCAGTACTATATGAAGTAAAGCCAGACTGGCTACTGGAAGCACTAATTTTGGAGATAAAGCTGAAATATTTTAGACATATAATACAAAGTAAAAGTGAAAGAGTCAAAGTCAACCAAAAAAAGAAGTTGATAAAAAACAAGATAGCTACATACTATGATTATGAGCTTATAAGAACTCAAAGAAGTAGTTTCTAACAGAAAATCCAGGTAAAATGATGTCTGTCAATTAACCAAGTGTCAGAAGTGATTGAATAATCACAAGGGAAGCACCCATATTGTATATATCAGCAGTCACCAACTGGTGGTCCGCAGAAAAATTATTTGCATTTTTTATATTGCACTAAATCAGGGGTCTTCAAACTATGATCCCTGGGCTGGATACATTCAATGAACATTTGTGTTGCTGCAGAGTCTCTCCCTTTTTGTGTGGGTCAGAGGGGGATAGAAATTCAGACTTGGGGTTTGCTTCAGCCTCCTCATGTGGGGCTTTGGCCGGAGGCTGGAGGAAAGTGCTACTGGTGGCAAAGAGCCGGAGGCCTTTTTCCAGTGGGACAGCATCATGGCCTGGAACTGGCTAACCATCTCAGCCCGCTGAGCCTCCAGGCGCCGATACCTGGCCTTGTACTCCAGCAAGTCTTCCCTCTGATTGGAAAGTGTATGCACATAGTCCTCGGTGAGGGGCTTCTGCTGAGCCTCTTTCTCAGTCAGATCCAATTTGAACTGAGCCAGCCAACTCTTTCTCATGGTGACTTCTTAGCTCCAACAACTACTTCCTGTTGGGGCCCTGAGGAGCCTGAGCAGGGAGGCAAGGAGTGGCTGGGAGGGGAGGAGTGAGTAGAGGCGCCCCTCCATGTGAGTGACATTGCATTGACCATGCCCATCAAGTCCCATGACCACCTGGCCATGCCCACACAGCCAGTCATTAGGCAGATCATATTAGTGGTCCACGGGATTTAAAATTATGAATTTTGTGGTCCCTGAGGTCTAAAAGGTTGGTGGCCCCTGGTATAGATCATCAGTGCAATGTAACTGTACCGAAAATATGACTGCCACATATTGGGTATGGATTGTAATTTCTCCCTGGCAATTGATGGGCATGGTTGCCATTTCACAAGCTATCAACCGTTATCTTTGGCCAGCCACTAGTTGAGCAGCATCCACAGCAAACCACAATGATGCAAAAATGATGACACTTGGACATAATGTCATGATACAGAGCCAATCTTTATCTACTTGCGTCTCATGATATGTTACAAGTACATGTGCCATCAGAAGAGAATATTTGTAGCTCCAGGTTGAACTATGAGGTCCTTGGTATTCTCCGAGCTCGGTTGTTTTCTTACAGAAATTTCATTACCAAACTAGGTAACATTATCATTGCCTAAATCATGTATTGCCTGAACGTCACTGGTAATGTTCCCTAGATGGGCAATGAAATGTCTGCAGGATGACAACCAAGCCAAAGAGAGCGCCCACATATGCCATCACGTTTTCATTTTGGCATCACGACACAGGTCCACTCCAGTGGATACCCAGTACACGTCAATTTTGGAATCTTAATAAGCTTCAGATCAGAAGCGACCTTCCCTGAATTTGCTCCTGTGCTTTTCCCCTCTCATTCCCTTTGCTGCTGACTGCATCTTTTTTCTCTCACCAACGTGAGTCCGGCGAGATGCCATGACAGTGTCCTCTGGGTCTCAGTTCGCTATGCCCTGAGGGTGCTGTTGCTATTGTCCGAGCCTTGATTTATTCTACGCTAGAAACACAACTGGCATCCTTCAACATGCAGTCAGGCAGAGCTCCTGGTAAACATTAATGGATCCCCAAAGTCACATTGGTGTCTAGCTGCTCTCAACTAAAAAACAGAAGCGATTTTTGTTACACATCTCCAGGGTTGCAGATCCTTTGATAACACATACACTTTATAACTAACGTAACTCGGTTTTTCCTAACCTGCTACCAGAGGTGATATTCTGCCGATTCGCCCCGGTTCAAGCGAACCGGTAGTGGCGGCAGTGGGAGGCTCCACCCATCCGCCCAGGCATCATCACAGACACTCTGCACGTGTGCAGAAGGTTCTGTGCATGCACAGAAGCACCATGCACGAGTAAAGCGAGCACATGTGCGTGCATGCGCGCTCCCAGTTCTGAACCGGTAGCGAAGGTAAGAGAAAACCATTATTGCCTGCTACCCTCCACATATATCTGTTTGTGGATCGTGAAAAGCGTGATAGCAGTGTAACTGGAGATTATCCAATTGGGAAAGTTTCTGATGGAAACAAGGATGGCCTCAAACAGACTAGAAGCAAGATTGCTCATCCGGTGCAAATTGCTATTTTTCATTTGACTTTCCCTTTCAATCTCCCCGTGGCTTGTCCAGATTTAGATCAGAAGCACCTTAGATTATACAGAGCAATCTCTCCTTAAAACCAGACAGATAACTTCAGTCAGCATAATGATCGGTGTTATAAGGTGAGATGTCAAAGACTCTGTGTGTGTGTGTGTGTGTGTGTGTGTTTGTGTGTGCGTGTTGCTGTTTAGGCAGAGTGGAAAATAAATTCCTCCGATGGCCCGAGACTCATCCCTGAGATGATGTGTATAGGACACCTCACTGAACGTTTACATCATCCATTTCACAGTGAAATAAACAAACAAGGATTTTTCTTTGATTCATCCAAATTACATAAACCTGCCTGTCTCTCTTGGTCTGCTAAAGCGGGCGGCATCTGTTTCCTGCTTTGGTAAGAAAAACATTACTGCCAGTGACTTACAACAAGAAATCGTTCACTTAAGCACAACTTGACTTCACGTACTTCCACGCTGCAAGAAACACTCCAAAACAAAATGTCATGTAAGAGACACGCAAGGATAACATAAAGCACGCAGGTCCACGGCAGGACAATCTGAGCCCCACGTCATCTGATTTATTTGGAAAAAGCCTCCAGAGGCCAAATGTGAAAAGGAATTTATGCCAGAGTTTCATAAATAAATGGAATCTGTTTTTTGGTAAACGTTCATTCTTCTCAGACTTAAATAAAGAAATATTTTTTTAGGAAAGCATGGCCAATAATTAATGGAACAAAAAAAAAAAAAGAGGCTAAGCTAAAATTAAATAATGTCTTATTTGGGTTTTGTCAGTCTGTGATTTCTAACTAATATGAGGCATGGTGAATCATACTACTAATAATGTACATTGAAATAAAGTTGTGTCTTTTGTATATAGGTAGTCCTTGACTTACAACGGTTGCATTTTAGTGACTGTTTGAAGTAGATAGATGGATGGATAGATAGATAGTACTACACACACACAAACACACACACACACACTATATTGCCAAAAGTATTCAATCACCTGCCTTTCCTCGCATATGAACTGACAGTAAGTGATATCCCATTCCTAATCCTTAGGGTTCAATATGACGTCGGTCCACTGCGCACTGTTCTTGAGCTAATCAGAAGGCCACACACATGAAGTTTGGAGGTCTGTAACAATTGACTTTGCAGAACATTGGTGACCTCTTCGCACTATGCACCTCAGCATCCACTGACCTAACTCCGTCAGTTTACGTGGCCTACCACTTCATGGCTGAGTTGCTGTTGTTCCCAAATACTTCCACCTTCTTATAATACAGTTGATTGTGGAATATTGGCACAGGACCTAGTTATCTGTGGGATCGCATCCTGCCCCATACATCCCTATGGCCGATTCGCTCTCACAGAGAGGGACTTCTCCGGGTGCCGTCCACTAGGCTGTGCCAGCGGGCGACGCCCAGGGGAAGGGCCTTCTCTGTGGCGGGCCCAACCCTCTGGAATGACCTACCCCCCCAATATTAGAACAACTACGGACCTCCGCTCCTTCCGTCAAAAATTAAAAACACATTTCTTTTGCTTAGCCGGCTTGGGATAACTTAACTGTTTTTAGGGTTTTTTAGGGGCTTGTCTTAGTTTTAACATGGGATTTTAGCGCAGGGTTTAGTTTAATTCCTTTTAATACTGTATTGTTTGTGGTTTTATATGTATTTTTAATTTCCCTGTGCCCCGCCTCGAGTCCCTTCGGGGAGAGAGAGCGGGTTATAAATTAAATTATTTATTTTATTTATTTATTTATTTAGGAGCAAGGACATTTCATGACTGGATTTGTTGAACAGGTGGCATCCTATCACATGTCCACACTGAGCTCCTGAGAGCGACCCATTCTTTCACAAATGTTTGTGAAAACAGTCTGCATGCCTAGGTTTTATACACCTGTGACCATGGAAGTGATTGGAACACCTGATTGATTATTTGGATGGGTGAGCAAATACTTTTGGCAATATAGTGTGTATATATATGACACAAGCATATACTTATTCCCCCTGTCTCCGCTGATCAGGATAGAACCAGTGGTCTAGAGGCAATTACAACTGCCTCACATGTAATACTTCCCTGGTTCAAATCCCAGTAAGGGTATGGCTACCTGATGAGAGCTAAATAGCTCGAAATAGATCTATCCTAGTCTCTCTTGTTTGTTTATTGATCAGCTCAAAAACGTAACACACATATAAAAAAAATCACACAACAGAACTCATGGCTTTCTGTCTAGATGGTCTCTGGTGATGAGCCGAAAGGCAGAAAAGGAAACTATGTCTCCTCCCTTAATTGGGGCCCTAACAGGGTGTTGTGGAACAATTATATATACTTATCCTCCTGTCTCAGCTGAGCAGGAACAGAACCTGGCTGGCTTAATGGCTAAGGCCTGGCATGGAATACTGCCCCGGTTCGAATCCCAGTAAGGGTATGGCTAGCTGATGAGAGCTAAAAAGCTCGAAATAGATCTATACTAGTCTCCCTGACTTATTTATTGATCAGCTCAAAAACGTCACACGCACATACACACACACACACATTGCTACCTTGAAGGATATCAGATCAACTTTAACAAATAATATTTTAAGCGGTCTAGCAATATGCAAGAGTCAGTTTGGTGTCATGGTTAAAGAGCTGGCTGAGAAACCAGGAGATGGTGAGTTCTAGTCCCAACGTAGGCATGAAAAGCTATGTGGGTGACTTGGGGCCGGTCACACTCTCTCTCTTTTAGCCCAACCCACCTCACAAGATTGTTGTGGTGAGGAAACTAGGAGGCGGATAGGAGTATTAGGCATGTTCACCACCTTGAATAACAATAACAAAAGCAAGATAAAAATCCAATAAATAAATCAAAAATAGAATTAATTTAAAGCATGCATAGCACCCGATCTCTGGAATATATTACTGGCATTTTGGAAGGCCTCGAAGAACTGATTCTTCTTCCAGGCTTTGCCTAGAGTGTTGTTTGAAGCCCTTTCTGAGTAATGTGGACTTTTTTTTTTATTGCTGCCACCATTTTACTCCTTTGTTATATTGTTTTAGTATTTATTTTTCCTGAGGGATTTTTCTTTAAGTTTGTAAAACTGTACAGAGTTGCTGTTAGTCAAATGGTGTACTCTTCTTCTTCTTCTTCTTCTTCTTCTTCTTCTTCTTCTTCTTCTTCTTCTTCTTCTTCTTCTTCTTCTTCTTCTTCTTCTTCTTCTTCTCCTCCTCCTCCTCCTCCTCCTCCTCCTCCTCCTCCTCCTCCTCCTCCTCCTCCTCCTTCTAGTTCTAGTTCTAGTTCTCCTTCTTCTTCCCTTAGAAATGCTGAGACTTATTGGATATTGTTCTTTCTCCCCAAAGCCTGAGCTGAAGCAGTGTGATTATTCATCAGCATTGGGATGAAGGCCTCCTGCAGAAAGTGGAAGTCCTTTTTAAAAAAAATAAATGCTGGAGGTTTTTTTGTTTTTGTTTTGTTTTGAATGAAATCTGAGCAGCTTCTCCAAACACCTCAGCTTTCATTATCCACAGTAGCATTTCTCAACCTTGGCGACTTTAAGGCACGTGGATTTCAGTTCTCAGAACTGCTGGCTGGGGAACTCCGGGAGTTGAAGATCACATCCCTTAAAGTTGCCAAGATTGAGAAACACTGAACTGCGGTGATGTAGAGAGGACCGTAGTAGCTAGAACTGATCACGGCTCCTGTTTTGTATTCGTAAGAAAGACCAGAAAGATGCTAATTGTATGCAAATCAAGCTACACTTTACTGGGAGCCCATTGGCTTTTTATTCCATAGAACAGAATTACATTTCCTAGTGTGAGATTTTACTAGACTTACCCTGCAGCTGTTTCATTGCTAAACTATAGCATTAAGTAGGTCACCAAATCTGGGAATTATTTTCTTTCCCTAACTCATTAGTAAGAAGCTGCTCAGAGGTGGCGCTTGTTGTCGTGCGTGTTTTTAAAAATATCCTGGATGGGGTTTCATTTTGTTACACTACATTAATCTTTTCCTGACTCTGCTTCCATTGGTAGATTTTTCCTAAACCTTGGAAAAATTGGAAATATACATACAGCACTAACAGCATGTAGTTCTCACACATGCTTACACACAGAGAGAGACAGACAGACAGACAGACAGACAGACAGACAGACAGACAGACAGACAGACAGATAGACATAGAGACAGATTAGACAGACAGACAACTGCTTGGTCATAGTGAAGGTGTTATGAGGTTGAATCAGGGGTGGGTTCCTGCCAGTTCTAACCTCTTCCATAGAAGAGGTTCCACAAATCTACAGGGCCGTTTAGAACCGGTCCCAGCTCCCTCCCTCTGCCTGTCCACACATCCTCAAGATGAAGAGCGAGAGGAGGAATTCTGAGAGTTGAAGTCCACAAGTCTTAAAGCTGTCAAATTTGAACACCCTTGGGTTTTTTTCCCCTAAAGAGTTAGGGGTGCAAGGGTCTTGTAACTTGACAGCTTTAAGGCTTGCGTGCTTCAAATGCCAGAGTTCCTGAGCCAACATTTTGGTTGCTAAGCAAGAGCGTTGTTAAGTGAGTTTCACCACATTTTACAAGTTGGCCATGCCCACCCAGTTACATGACTGCCAAGCCACTCCCACTTGGTCACATGGCTGGCAAGTCACCCCCACAAAGCAGGCCACACCTACAGAAGAGGTTCTAAAAATTTTGAAACCCACCGCTGGGTTAATTGGTCTATCACACTCTGCATTAGGGAAGATTGGGATTAAGCAGTGGTTTTATCCAGGTTTCTGGATCATATATATTTGAATTAGCACAATGGAAGTCCCCTGTACATAAACCCCAAATAGGGTTAGTATGTAGAACATATTGGATAGGTCAACTCAGGATCCCTTGGTGGTACCCAAAGTAAGCATCTGAACTTCAGATCAGACATATACAAACAAGTGGAGTTTCCATCACCCTGCATGGATAGCAAATCATCATTTTAGAAATCAGTCTGGGCCAAATATTTGCAGAAATGAGAAACAGAGAAACAAATATATCATCCGATTCTTCTCCGGGCTTCTTTTTTGCAGATACATCAAGAAGGCCTGGGCAAGGCAGATTGGATTTATTTTAGTGCAATGTTTTACACATCGTTCTTTTTGTGGTGGCAAATAGAAAACTGATGAGGTGCATTATGTCTCCTTGACTGCTATTGGAGTTGCCAGGGGAGGTTTCGGAAGAGAGACAAAGCAAAACAATCACTTCATTCTGTTTGCAATTTTTTGTGTGTGTCTGCAGCTTTTAAAAGTATCTTTTTTTAATATGATACATTTTGCTGCATTATTTTAATACATGTATCTTAATGAATATATGTGTACAATTTTTAGACACACACACACACACACACACACACACACAATTTCTTTTGCAGCTTAACCCAGTTCAGCCATGCTGTGTTTGACATATGGGTATTTTGGGATCTTCAGTATAGTCCTTGCAATATGTAAATTATACTGGATCTGTTCTACACCATTGCAATTACAGGAAGCAATATAATTGGAGAACTATGAAGTGATTTCCTAAGACAGAATGATCATGGCAATCAGGATTTCAGGTAATATCCCTTCCCTGTTTGTTTACTTTGATGTGTTGCTATTCAACAGGGAACAATTGTTTCATCACAGTCTGATCCAGGGGTGGGTTCCTGGCAGTTCTATCTTCTTCTGTAGAAGAGGTTCCACAAATCTACAGTGCCGTTTAGAACCGGTTCCAGCTCCCTCCGCCCGCCCGCCCGCCCGCCCGCACATCATCAAGATGAAGAGCGAGAGGAGGAATTCTGGGAGTTGAAGTCCACAAGTCTTAAAGCTGTCAAGTTTGAACAGCCCTGGGGGTTTTTTTCTAAAGGGTTAGGGGTGCAAGGGTCTTGTAACTTGACGGCTTTAAGACTTGCATGCTTCAAATGCCAGAGTTTCTGAGCCAACATTTTGATTGCTAAGCAAGAGCGTTGTTAAGTGACTTTCACCACATTTTACAAGCTGGCCACGCCCACCCAGTCACATGACTGCCAAGCCACTCCCACTCAGTCACATGGCTGGCAAGCCACTTCCACCCGGTCACATGGTGGGCAAGCCACTCCCACAAAGCAGGCTACACTACAGAAGAGGTTCTAAAATTTTTTGAAACCCACCACTCACTCTAATCAATCATAAATAGCCCATTTTTTTGGGGGGGGAAGATGCTGAAAGATGCTGAAAGTGATTAGAAATGACACATGTAGAAAAGCTGTCCCAACTCTTATAGAAACTTTGACAGCTTAAAGCGACTAAAATAGTCTTGATTAGATGCTTCTGCGAGACTTTTTGTTTACATATTGCACAAAGAACTAAGATGGCATTTAAATCTGGCTAATCATATTGCTGTGTTTATGTCAAGTGAGATATATTGAAGCCCTTATTTGCAATCTAGAAAACCCTTATTACAATTAAATCCCTTCGAATCATAGATTTGATCTGCATTTTGCATACTTTTATGGGATGGCGGTCTAAAATAGCACAGCAAATTTACAATTTTGCAACTGTTTAGCCAAGGTAAACAGCATGCCTTCCAAGGACCTTACCTTCACAGGCCAACTACATAATAGAGAGTGCATTTACAATGAAGTCTTCCTTCTCAATCATTTTTCATCAAGAATCTTCATGAAATTCACTTAACTGGAATATTTTTTGTATATGTCAGTATTGCAGATATATATGTCTATGAAACAGATTCAGATGGATACCGTGGCCTACAAACTGGCTCAAACTACAGTTCAACAAGGATTTTGTGGGGTGGGGGGAGTTTGAGTCAGTGTTGACTCCTGCCAACTGCCTGGTCCAGTCCCTGCAGTTTTCTTTTTTTTTTTTTATGGTTTGCCATTGCCTGTTTCCTAGGACTGAGAGAGAGTGACTGGCCCAGGATCGCCAATGCCTAAGGCAAGACTGGAACTCATCATCTCCCACTTTCCAGACTTGTGCCTTGGCCACCTCACAGAACTTACTCTCTTGCAGCTAGGATTAGCTTTCGCCATTACTGCTGAAATGGGTTTTGAGAAACAAAAGCAAGAATCCATTTCCTTGGACCTTTACCTGCAGTGATGGTCACCATACTATAAAAAAAGGATGCTGAGACTCTAGAAAGAGTACAGAGAAGAGCAACAAAGATGACTAGTGGACTGGAGTGTAAAACATATGAAGAACGGTTGCAGGAACTGGGTATGTCTAGTTTAATAAAAAGAAGGTCTAGGGGAGATATGATAGCAGTGTTCCAATATCTCAGAGGTTGCCACAAAGAAGAGGGAGTCAAGCTATTCTCCAAAGCACATGAGGGCAGGACAAGAAGCAGTGCTTTGGAAACTAATCAAGGAGAGAAGCAACCTAGAAATAAGGAGAAATTTTCTGACAGTGAGAACAATCAACCAGTGGAACAGCTTGCTTTCAGAAGTTGTGGGAGCTTCAGCACTGGAAGCTTTCAAGAAGAGACTGGACTGTCATCTGCCAGAAATGGTGTAGGGTCTCCTGTTTGGGCAGGGGAATTGGACTAGATGACCTACAAAGTCCCTTCCAATTCTGTTATTCTGTTAGTGCTACGCATCAGTGTTATGCTTTTAGGACCACTCCCCCAATATAAGCACTCTCCCAAAATATTGCAATACAGCAGCAGCCATGAGGTCACCACGCTTGCACCTCCTGCACCTTAAAAATAATAAGTCCTCCCCGAAAATAAGACCAAGCACTTATTTGGGGGGGGGGGTCAAAAGAAAATAAGACCCTGTCTTGTTTTCGGGAAAACACGGTACACTAATACAGTTAACTGATTCATATCAAATAAAACATATGTTGAAAGGTGGAAGGGGATCAGCAATCAAATAAGGAGAAAGGCTCTAATTTATGCCACATCGTCTATAAACTAAAGAACAAGAAAAGGTGCTCAGGAATCAAGGTCAACTTTCTGGAATTGCTTCTACACAAGCCGCTGGTCCCCGTGAAGGAAGAGGTTTGCCACAGCCTCCTTCCAGGATACTTTCCTTCCATCTAGCCAAAACCTCTGCAATTCCCAGTCTCCCCTCCAAGGACTGTTTTGGAAGTCAGCCATTCTGCCACTTTTGGAGGTTCACAAACAAACATATGAGACTAAACTAGTCTGGGAATCTGAGAACAGCAGTACCAGATGAACAAAATATACAGTACAATATCTGTACCAGAGGTGGTATTCAGCCAGTTCTCTCTGGTTTGGCTGAACTGGTAGCGGCAGCTGCGGGAGCCTCTGTCCACCCGCCCCGATGTAATGCGCGAGCACTGTGCATGCGCAGAAGGTGTTGCAAATGTGCACATGCGGTGTGTATGAGCAATGTGAGCATGCTCACATTTGTGAACTGGTAGGGAAGGTAAGCGAATCCCACCCCTGATCTGTACACTTTTTGAATATCTGCTCACTACTGTACAAGCCAGATGTTTGGGGAGACTGGGGGCAATAAAAGTGGATTGCATATGCTTAGGGAAACTCATTGCTGGCAAAAAAGAGCCAGGAATATCTCTACAGTCTTCGGGAATCACAAATATTAGGAAATCCCTAGAGGGAAGTACTTCTTCTAACAACTTTTTCATTGCAGGTTTTCATTCACAGCTGTGATACACTTG
This sequence comes from Rhabdophis nuchalis, assembly GCA_039707465.1. Classification (NCBI taxonomy): domain Eukaryota; kingdom Metazoa; phylum Chordata; class Lepidosauria; order Squamata; family Natricidae; genus Rhabdophis; species Rhabdophis nuchalis. The sequence continues at coordinate 174,407,936 of CM077643.1, forward strand.
CAGATGATTGGATATTACTTTTAATAGTTTTACACAGTCGTTCCTTCTGATAGGACTGATCACTTGAGGTGCTGTCATTATATTTCAGAGAACATTGGGAAATGTCTCTATCAGCTATGCACAATGAGAGAGAAATGTGGTGAAATTATATTTTTATGAAGCCAAGAGCTTGTTGTAAAAACATGTCGCGACAAGATTGCAATCCCGAGGAGATGTAATTCTAACCCAATAAACCACTAATCCAATATCCTATTCAGTATGCCATTGTTGATCAATAATTTTAGCTGGAAATTAGAGCCTCAGTTCATGCTACAGCACTTTGCCTAGCACCCAATTAATTTATATTGCCAAGCAGTCAGGTTAGAAGAGACTTCATGAGATATGAAATTTGTGATTTTTGCAACTCGCCCAGTAAAATGACATGGGTGTGTTGTCGTTGCAGGTTCAAAAAATGTGGATTTTAGAGAATTTTTCTTTGTCCGGGAATGAAATGTTTAGCAAGTTCATTCTGTAATATATTCAGCAAATTATTTCTTCATAACTGCCACCACTCCACTCCCTCAGGTTTTGTCAGAGTGCATTAGAAGCCTTTAAATATATACAAACTGTGTGGAATAACTTCTTTAAAACCTCAAGGCCAATCTAGACATAATATTAATTGCAAGGCTGTAATTAATGTGCATATTTTACTGGAAACTAGCACCCTCTAGTTCCAGTCTTCACAATTTTACATTCTAATTGTAGTAATTATTTTTTAAATTTGCATCAATAAATATACATCAGCATGTCCAAACTCTTTGCAGCCTATGACCCTTTTGGTCCTCAATTGGAAGATACATTTCCTTTTTTTTTTTTTTGCCTGTTGGTAACTCATAAATAAAAGGGACATGGTGGCTCAGTGGCTAAGATGCTGAGCTTTTTCATCAGAAAGGTCGGCAATTCAGCAGTCCGAATCCCTAGCATTGCATAATGGAATGAGCTCCTGTTACTTGTCCCAGCTTCTGCCAATCTAGCAGTTGGAAAGCACGTAAAAAATGCAAGTAGAAAAATAGGAACCACCTTTATACAAATACAATAGCAGAGTTGGAAGGGACCTTGGAGGACATCTAGTCCAACTCTCTGCCTAGGCAGGAAACCCTTTCAGACAAGTGGCTATCCAACATCTTCTTAAAGACTTGCAGTGTTGGGGCATTCACAACTTCTGGAGGGAAGCTGTTCCACTGATTAATTGTCCTAACTCAGGAAATTTCTCCTCAGTTCTAAGTTGCTTCTCTCCTTGATTAGTTTCCAACCATTGCTTCTTGTTCTGCCCTCAGGTGCTTTGGAGAATAGTTTGACTCCCCCTTCTTTGTGGCAACCCCTGAGATATTGGTGGGAAGGTAACTGTATTCCATGTGCCTTCAGCAGCCATATGACCATGGAGATGTCTTTGGACAGCACTGGCTCTTTGGCTTTGAAATGGAGATGAACACTGCCTCCTACAGTTGGGATTGACTAGCACATATGTGCAAGGGGAATCTTCACCTAACTCATAAATCCCTGGGGTCTTTTTCTTTTTATGGTCCCGTACTCCCTTAGTGCAAGGTAGAGTTGGGATGACTGTATGGAGCTGAGTGTTAACTGGCCAGATGCCCTTCCGAATGTCCATGTGGAGTTCGCAGCAGATATTTTTTTCTTTGTGACCTGAGAAACCTCTGTCACTACCTAGGATTGAACTCTCGACTTTCTGAATGGGAGGTGAGCATTTTCACCACTTAGGTCACCATGCTGCAAAGAAAAGAGAACAACCATTTAAATATGAGCCAGCAGTGTGCAGCAGCTGCCAAAAAAGCCAACACAGTTCTAGGCTGCATAAACAGAGGGAAAGAATCAAGATCACGTGAAGTGATAATATCACTTTATAATGCCTTGGTAAGGCCACACTTGGAATACGGCATTCAGTTTTGGTCACCACGATGTAGAAAAGATGTGGAGACTCTAGAAAGAGTGCAGAGAAGAGCAACAAAGATGATTAGGGGACTGGAGACTAATACATATGAAGAACGGTTGCAGGAACTGGGTATGTCTAGTTTAATGAAAAGAAGGACTAGGGGAGACATGATAGCAGTCTTCCAATATCTCAGGGGTTGCCACAAAGAAGAGGGACTCAAGCTATTCTCCAAGGCACCTGAGGGCAGAACAAGAAGCAATGGGTGGAAACTAATGAAGGAGAGAAGCAACTTAGAACTGAGGATAAATTTCCTGACAGTTAGGACAATTAATCAGTAGAACAGCTTGCCTCCAGAAGTTGTGAATGCCCCAACACTGCAAGTCTTTAAGAAGATGTTGGATAGCCATTTGTCTGAAATGGTATAGGGTTTCCTGCCTAGGCAGGGGGCTTGACTAGATGACCTCCAAGGTCCCTTCCAACTCTGCTATTGTATTGTATTATTGTATTCTGTGATAGAAAGAGATGGGGGGATCATTTTCTTCTTAGATTTCACTCCTACTTGGTACAGGTAGTCCTCAAATTACAACCACAATTGAGCCCAATTGTTGTTAAGTGAGACATTTGTTCAGTGAGTTTCTTTCCACTGTTGTTAAGTGAATCACTTAACTGCAATTGTTACGTTAGTAAGCTAGATGTTAAATGAATCTGGCTTCCCCATTGATTTTTGCTTGTCAGAAAATTGTAAACGGTGATTGCAGGACCCCAGGGCACAGCAACTATCAAAAATATGAACCAGTTGCCAAGCATCTGAATTTCGAGGATGCTGCAAAAGTTGTAACTGTGAGAAATAGCCATAGGTCACATTTTTCAGTGCTGTTGTAACTTTGAATGGTCACTAAATGAATGGTTGTAAGTCGAGGGCTACCTGTATTACAAGAGACGTCCCAATGTTATTTTTATTTCTTATTGATGTGTATCCTGCCTTTATTATTTTTGTAAGTAGCACATCCAACAAGCCTTCCTCCTCTTCTCCAACCCCCCCTCCCAACAATAACCCTGTGATGTAGGTTGGGCTGAGAGAGAGAATGACTTGCTCAAAGTATATAGCTCGGGGCCTAGCTATATACGAGACCGCCTCCTGCCCCATACATTCCTTTGTCCGGTCCGCTCCCACAGAGAGGGACTTCTCCGGGTGCCGTCGGCTGGGCAATGCCGGCTGGCGACACCCAGGGGAAGGGCCTTCTCTGTGGTGGGCCCGGCCCTCTGGAACGACCTACCCCCCGACCTTCGCACTACCTCGGACCTCCGCCTCTTCCGCCAACGTCTCAAGACGCATTTATTCCAACAAGCCGGCCTAGGATAGCCCCCCGCTTCTGACTTTTTAAATATAAATTATAATTTGGTAAGGTTTTAATATGGGTTTTAGCACGGGTTTAATTAATTTAATATATTTTAATTGATGTATATTGTATTTTGTGGTTTTAAATAATACCTGTGCGCCGCCCTGGGTCCTAACAAGGAGAAGGGCGAGGTATAAATTTAATAAAATAAAATAAAATAAATAAAGTCAGTCAGCTGGCTTTCACAGCTAAGATGGGACTAGAAGTCAGTTTCTTTCTATTTTTTTAATAAAATATATCTTTATTAATATTTGCCATATAAAACCACACAATCAACAAATATAGGGTAAGGATAGCTGGGAAGACATACATAAACATACCAGGGAAATGTCTAGTCCCCTAGATTGAGAATTAAGTTTATCCCAGTCTAACATATCAGTTATTATTTATAATTATACAAAGATTTTTTTTCCTCTCAAATTTACTATCCTCTTGTCTTATTTATTCCTCACATTGATTTCTTAGATAGTCTATTTAGTTGGTTTCCTTGGTATCCATTACTCTCCTGTTGTACCATGCATACCATTTATTCCAACATTTGAAAAAGGTTGAGTCTTGTCTATTTTTTAAGATATATGTTAATTTGTCTGATTCTGCACAGTTGAAAATTTTGGCTATAATTAGGTGCTCTGGTGGTAAGTTAGTGTCTTTCCAATGTTGTGCAATAGCCATCCTGGTCTCTGTTATTATGTGCGAGAAGAGGTACCAATCTTGATTTTGGATTTCACTTGGTTTGATGCCTAGCAAATACAGGTCGGGTTTGAGAGGAAAATTCATGCTTGTTATTTCCAAAAGCCAAATTTGTATTTTTTCCCCAGAGTTGGGTGATTATTGGACAAATCCACCATTGGTGAAAAAACGTACCTCTGGCCATCCAGGGGGAAGTCAGTTTCTTTCTAGATGTGTTTACTACAGGAATTCTTATTACAAAGTGACTCTGCATTTCAGGTAAGAATGAAATCTTGCAGAACTGTATGAACATTTTGCTTCTAATGGCCTACGGACAGCACCCATAGGTGAAGTCTTAACTATTAAAATAGCAATAGCACTTAGATTTATATACTGCTTCACACTGCTTTACAGCCCTCTCTAAGTGGATTACAGAATCAGCATATTTTGCCCCGCCCCCAAATCTGGATCCTCATTTTACCGACCTCAGAAGGATGGAAGGTTGAGTCAACCTTGAGTCAGTGAGTCTCGAACTGCTGAACGGAGGGCAGCCAGCAGTCAGCAGAATTACTCTGCAGTACTGCAGTCTGAATGGGATACGATAGCTCAGTGGCTAAGATGCTGAGCTTGTCGATCAGAAGGTCGGCAGTTCGGTGGTTTGAAACCCTAGCGCCATGTAACGGAATGAGCTCCCGTTACTTGTCCCAGTTTCTGTCAACCTAGCAATTCGAAAGCATGTAAAAATGCAAGTAGAAAAATAGGAACCACCTTTGGTGGGAAGGTAACAGGGTTCTATGTGCCTTCGATCACGGAGATGTCATCGGACAGCGCTGGCTCTTTGGCTTTGAAATGAAGATGAGCACTGCTCCCTAGAGTCAGGAACGACTAGCATATATGTGTGAGGGGAATCTTTACCTTTTACTATAGTCTGACTGCAGTCCCCCACCCACCCACAGTTCATACTATATAAGTTAACAATTAAAAGCTTAGTAAACATAAAAATCACTTTGTTTCTAACTAGTATCTTTCACACTGGTCATTTGTGAGACCATCAGAACAGAAGGCTTACAAGCTACATGAACATTCAATCTGTTTTAACAGATTAACAGAGTTGGAAGGGACCTTGCAGGTCATCTAGTCCAACCCCCTGTCCAAGCAGGCGATCTTACATCTGCCTCAACCTAGGATTGAACTCACAACCTCCTGATTGGGAGGCGAGAGCTCCACTTCTAGGCCACAGCAGCAGATCTTGCCCCCAAACAAAAGATTTTAGAAAAGTTTAGGCTCCCTCCAGACATAATTGAGTGCTTTCTTGAAACGAATTCTTTTATTGTCTGACTCTTGACCAAAATGGTGGAGCCAATGCTATCATCTTAGAATGGCATCCCTTCACAAATACCGAAGAACCGAAATGGAAACCACACAGGGAAGATCTCTGCTTTCCCTTAGTGGTGATTTGTAACATGTGATTCCCTTCTAGCAAAGACAGGCGGCTTTATACAATACAATACAATAGCAGAGTTGGAAGGGACCTTGTAGGTCTTCTAGTCCAACCCCCTGCATGGGCAGGAATCTTATACCATTTCAGACAAATGGCTGTCTAACATCTTTTTAAAGACTTCCAGGGTTGGGGCATTCACAACTGCTGGAGGCAAGCTGTTCCAGAGGTTAATTGTTCTTACTGTTAGGAAATTTCTCCTTAGTTCTAAGTTGCTTCTCTCCTTGGTTAGTTTCCACCCATTGCTCCTTGTCCTGCCCCCAGGTGTCTTGGAGAAAAGTTTGACTCCCTCTTCTTTGTGGCACCCTCTGAGATATCGGAACACTGCTATCATGTCTCCCCTGGTCCTTCTCTTCATCAAACTAGACATACCCAGTTCCTGCAGCCGTTCTTCATATGTCTTAGTCTCCAGTCCTCTAATCATCTTGGTTGCTCTTCTTTGCACTCTTTCCAGAGTCTCCACGTCTTTTCTACATCGTGGCGACCAAAACTGTATGCAGTATTCCAAGTGTGGCCTTACCAAGGCACTATACAGTGGCATTAACACTTCACGCGATCTAGATTCTATCCCTCTGTTGATGCAGCCTAGAACTGTGTTGGCTTTTTTGGCAGCTGCTGCACACTGCTGGCTCATATTTAAATGGTTGTCCACTAGGATTCCGAGATCCCTCTCACAGTTGCTACTATTGAGCAAGGTACCACCTATACTGTACTTGTGCATTTGGTTTTTCTTGCCTATATGTAGGACCTTACTTTTTTCACAATTGAATTTCATTTTATTAGACAGTGCCCAATGTTCAAGTTTGTCTAGATCCTTCTGTATCTTAAGCCTATCTTCTGGAGTGTTGGCTATTCCTGCCAGCTTGGTGTCGTCTGCGAATTTGATGAGTTCCCCATTTATCCCCTCATCCAAATCGTTGATGAAGATGTTAAAGAGTACTGGGCCTAAAACAGAGCCTTGGGGGACTCCACTGCATACTTCCTTCCATGTAGATGCAGTTCCATTGAGGACTACACGTTGAGTGCGGTTGGTCAGCCAGTTACGAATCCATTTGGTGGTGGTGCTGTCTAACCCACAATTTTCTACTTTATCTAATAGTAGGTTATGGTCTACTTTATCAAATGCCTTACTGAAGTCCAGGTAAATTATATCAACAGCATTCCTCTGGTCCACTGATTTTGTTACTTTGTCAAAGAATGCAATTAGATTCGTCTGGCTAAATTGCAGTGGAAAGCACTATTCCCACCCCTCCACCCCCACCCCTCCAGCCGCTACCTAATCCTTCTGATGTCGAAAAAGCATCAGTAAATGTCAAAGGAAAGGAACTGCTCAAGTGACAGCAGAATGAAATCTCTTTTGGCAAAAGGCTTCAAGTGGAAAAGGCTTGCACATAATCACATTCGAAATCTACAAGGAGTGTCAAAGATTTTTTTTTTTTATTCTTTGTGTGTGCCTAGTGCTGTCTCCATCTTAAAGGACCCTTTGCTCTTCCTGAGCCTGGAACTAAATGGCACCCTTCATTCTCCTAGGAAGGCTCAAATGGAGAAACAAGCAACAAATATTACACTATTTTGTCATGTGAAGCAGGCCTAATATATTGTAAATGTGTTTTTTTCATGCAATACCCTGGTCTACACATATTCTTGTGGGGTGGCAGAAGCATTGTTTTCTCATTTTTTAAAAAGTTTTTTATTAGATAAACATTAAAAATATTGAACATAGTGTGACATTTCTGGTATAAACGTTTCCTTATAGTGAGTGATTAGATCTTGCAACAATTACATTTTACATCTATTACATAGGTATGGGTTGTTGCCCAGCCAGATCCGGCTGAGCTGATGATGGACTTGGAGAGCAAGGAACCCTATGAGTCTGCTCTGGAAGATGAGGGAGACATTGGGGAGTGCTCAGAGTCAGAGCAGGAATCAGAGAGGCTGGTTGGCCACCAGGAGGCGCCTGGGTCATGGAGCAGTGGGGAGGCTCAAAGGCAGTTTGTCCCTGATGCAAGAGTGAGCAGGGCTGAGAGGCGGAGGCAGCAATTACGTCATAGGCAGGCTCACAGGAGATGATTACACACCAGATGGCTGTTGATTGGCCCCTCCCAAGAGAGCTTGTAGGTGGAGCGGTGGGAGGGGACATTTGCAGGAAATAACCATTTGGAAAGGATTTATGACTGTCTGTAAATCAAGCCATGTCTGTGAAGGAGTTTGGAATCTGTGTGTGGGAACTGTGGCTGCAGAGCTAAGCGTGTGACGTAAGTTGTCTGGGCTCTCAGCCAGAGAACTGCTTGTCTTGCTCAATTAACAGTGGCCAACAGCCAAGTCTGTGTTATTGATTATTTGAAGCCCTCGGACAGAACAGGTATGTATAATCAGTCAGTTGATCCTTTCTTTTATATAATTACTAATCATACAAATGTGTTCTGACCCCCCCTTTCTCCGACTAACACAAGACTGGCTGCCTGCCACTAACTCTCTTGGCTGCTTGCCTGAACGACTCTGAACAGATACGAAGCTTCCTAACTCGACTAAACACGAACCTGAAAATCAACACAAATAAACACGAACCTAGAAATCCAACATTGTTCTCTGCAAGAACTTCTTCAGCAAAGACTTCCTTTTAAACCCTCCTGGGAGGGGCCAGTCATTAGGCAGCTGAGACTAATTCAAATCCTACGAGTTCACTTCTGATGCAATTGAAGCCTCCTTTTTTCAACCCTTCTCACTCTAGCATCAGGGACAACCTGGCCTTGATCCTCCCCACTGCTCCAAGACCCAGGTGCCTCCTGATGACCAGCCGGGCTCTCTGCTCTCTCAGGTCACCCTCCTCCTCCAGAGCAGACTCATAGGACTCCTCACTAGAGGAGTCCATCAGCAGCTCATCCGGAGCCGGCATATCCAATTCCTACCTATCACACTTTCTTAATACCATATTTTCCAATTCTTAACTTGTCTGTGTTTTTCTGTCCCGGCCTTTCCCCCTCATTTCTAACCCTTTGTCCCAGATTTTGTGATATTCCGTTTCGCCCTTGTCTTTGAGCTCTGTCCATCTGTGCAGTTCTCTCATTTCAATGACAAAGCAGTTTTACCCTTTCTACATATGATTAATGCATTTTAAAAATTAGAAGACTACTTTTGTGTGTTTCTTTTTATTTGAAACTCTTTAGGGCAGTGACCCTCCCAACCTCTTGGGCACCAGGGACCAGTTCTGTGGAGAGAGGTTTCTCCCCCCTGCCCGGACCCGAGGGGCATGGTTTAGTGTGCTTCCTGCATCCTACGGATGGAGCTTCGCTTGTTTGCATGGCCCGGCTTCTGGCATGCCGCAGCCCGGTGCCGATCCATGGACCAGAGGTTGGGGACCCCTGCTTTATGGCTTTGCAGCTGAATCTAGTAATTGAAGAGTTTGGTTTCAAACAGTACAAAATCTTGGCTTTGTTTAGATTTCCGATCAGTTCCTCTGTCTTTGCTTTCCGATGTGTTTTCATCATGGCTATCCGAAAGGGATCAGAAATACCGATTCCCCTTTCCCCCCCCCCCCCCCACAGCATTTTGTCATTTCATCCAAACAAGCCAGCTTTGAACCTTGATGGATGATCCCAGCATCCTCCAGAGTTAAAATTAATTACAATTTCCTATTCAGAAGTTGCCTTTGGCTAAAAAAAAAAAAAGGACTGGGGGAGAGATTTCTCATTTCTTCCTCCAGTTGCCAAGGTGCAAAGCAGAGATGAAAGTAGAGCTGCAAGTAGAAAACTAAATTATGGCACTTATATAGCTAAATAGCTTTTAACCGAATGATTCTAAACTGATATTCTCTGAGTCAACCCTTCTACAAAGGAAGAAGAAAAAGAAAAACTGTTCCTTATTGGCAAATGCAGTAATTATTAAGAGACCCTGCACTCAGGTCTTCCACTAGCCACATTTATTAAAGATGCTTATTGATGTGCAGTATAGTGCCACTGTCTTTTGGGGGAAAGGCTGATGCTCATAGGATTATATATTTATGGTCCTATATGTTTATGGAAACAAGATGGTGTAGGCTTTTCAAATTTTATCCTTCCTCTAAAAGCCTTGAATGAAAATGTTACTGCCTGGCTTTAAATGTGGGATTCATTACATTTGCTGAAAATGCCCTACAGGCATTTTAATATGAAATTTGAATGAATGTGACTTTGTTCACTAGGATAGCTTTGAAGCAATAGCGTTCCACTGAATTTTTCACTGCAGGTCCACTTTGGGCATACGAATAAACAGAATTTCTCCCCCCCTCCCCCAGATTCCCCCAGATTTGTATCATAACAGCAGCCAAGTGCAACAGAGGGGGTCCTGGGTGCTCTCTGAGCTTGGTGGTTTGCTTGCAGACATTTCATAACCAAACTAGGCAACATCATCAGTGCAACAGAGTTTCAGGTTCTTAGACTTCAGGTAGTTGCCTGAGAATTCTCCCTTCATGATTCACAAAAAAAGCTTCTCTTCTTTTCCTTTTATACTCTTAGAGTCACCCATAGGTAAAAGTAAAGATTCCTCCGCATATGCGTGCTAATCATCTTAGCCACTGAGCCACTACGTCCCTAAGAGTCACCCATATTATCCTAGGGGGAAAAAAACCTCATTGAAATAGCTGCTATTGATATATTTTTGGCTTTAAACCAGCTAGGAAACACATTAAAGGCACGTCGCATGAAAAAGGATGTCACCAAAAGTCCTTTGGCCTGGATTGCTGGGAAGCTGTCTTGATGCTTCCGAATTTATTATTCCGTCTAAAATGTCAAGTTTACCACAATCCTTAACATCTGTTATGGTGGTGGGAACATGTTTTGCCATCCCAGAAATTCATTTTCCTGCAGCAAACTAATTCCTGTTAACAGCTGTCTCCAACAATGTTGTGTTGACTTCCTAGGAATGTTTGTTGAAAGAACTTTTTGGCAATTGTTCTGGAATAAACACCACCTGCCAAAATGCCAGGAAAATGTCTCGTTCACCCACTAGCTTTGGATCTTAAGAATTGCTTCAGACTTCTGTCATTTGGGATTCTGCTTTCTTGAGTGAAGAAGTGTTCTTACTTTAATTTTTCTAACATGTCTTATTAAGTAAAAATGTGTTCCATAAACCCACAGCTTCAGACAATGGTATCTATGTGGCCTTTTTCATTGTTTGGGGTTTTTCCCCCTTTTTGCTCTTCTAAAGTGAAAGAGAATAGTAATAAGGATACAAAGTTGTTGGTTTTAGTAGAAACATTTGTTTTCTGTAACACAAATATATTATGCCTTGTATTTGTAAGGTATTAGGGTCTGTAAAATATCTGGCAAATGTCAAAATGTGTGATCCTTGCCATTTGAACTCTTATCAATCTGCAATCTATGGGCATAGAACTTATCTATGAATGGAGCTGTAAAGAGCTGTAAAACTGACACCTTTGATATGTCCCCCTTCAGCCTAAGAACGTATCTCACGTTTGATCTGTGCCCTTCACAACAGGGGGCCAAATGGCCAATCGTGGGAACAAGAAAGAGATAAGGCTGAAAAGGCTAGTGATGATGTTTCTAACTGTATAAAAAAGAGCTACACCTTATCTGAAGGGTAGTTCTTCCCTGCATATCCTTGGAGTATGTTGGGAACAACTGACCAGCATGTCTTTAAACTTAGATCAAAGATTAAATGCAGATTGTTATTCCAGTCTCCGTTTAAGTCTCATGTTTGGCTCATTGTGACTTGGATGCGTTCTCAAACTTCTATGGGTCTCAACGTGTTCTCAAACCTTACAAAAGCTTAGTTGACTCTCTGCAATTTGCAAAATATCCAGAAATTCATTCATTCTTCGGTAATTACTACAGCATCAAAAATGCAAAGCAGGAAATAGCTGTAACTAAGAAACAATGTCTGGATCCCCACAACCTCAACACGGACAAATCCATGTTCCTACTCTTCTTCCTTAATAGCGGTGGTGGGATTTTTTTTTTTTTACTACTGGTTCTGTGGGCGTGGCTTTGTGGGCGTGGCAGAGGAAGGATACTGTAAAATCCCCATTCCCTCCCCAATCTCAAAATTTCCTCTACCGGTTCTTCACAACCTGTCAGAACTGGCTGAATACCACCTCTGCTTAATAGCCATGGATAGGAACAGACAAATGTTTTGGTGCAGGTAATGGTGGCAAGAATTATAAAAGATTTTCTCATGAAGCAGTCTCGTGGTTACAGGAAAGCAAGAGGGGGTTTAGAATCCAGAGAAGGATTTTAGGATCCCTTTAAATCAGATGACCCCACAGTCTCTCTAGTTCTTGCAGCATGGACTTTCTGCTAGGTTTGGTTTTTAAGAGACTGTACCTGTATATTGCAGTATCAGATTTTTATTTCTCCTCCCCCCCCCCTCCCTTCTCGAATTAACCACATACAGCAATTCTTCCATATCCAACTACAGAGTGCCCAGGAACTTATTCATTCATTCTATTAAATTATTGTAGTTGATTCAATGATGCAAAGCAAAAAGAGACTGTATCTATGGAATGCTGAGTTTATTATTTTTTTTAAACCCACTCTTTTTAACAAAACCAAGGATTCTTTTAGTGAGGGCAGCGCTTGTCAAAGAAAGTGATGTGATTCAAATACAAACCATATCTGCAGAAATCAGGGACAGGAAAAGCTTTCTCATCCAAGATCAAAACAGGATGATTTGCATCTGACAGCTCACGCATCCCCAATAATCCACCAGAAAGTTGTTAAATAGGAACAGTGCAAGCAGTTTGCAACAGACACATTAACAGAGCCCATCATCCCTACGCTCTCTGTTATGGTAACAGTTAGCACTTTAATTGCTCTGCCAATTCTAATATGCATAATTAACTTGTGGAGCAAGCATATAACCACTAAGTCATAATGCAATATTATAAATTAGGAACTGTGAATAAGCAAATTCACAGCTGGGGAAAGTTTAAGTCCAACACCTATTTTTCATATTAGCCGAGTTCTTCTGCAGCAAATGTGTTTGGCTTCAGAGAAAGACTACCGCTTCAGGCCAATTAACAGCCCAGCAACGTTGAATCCATACCCTGACCTCACCCCCAGGATGTATAATATCTGCTACCATGTAAAAATAACTTTAACATCCTGAGATAATTGACTGTTGAGGTCTCCCTAGGTGCTACAGGAGGCAACGGATATTAGATGAAATGCACATAGTCAAGAATGTTGGCAATTACTTTCCGCTTGCTAATTAATCTATCCATTCCCACCCACAGCAGCATTCTACAACTTGGTGACCTCTAGCTGTGTCAGATTACCACATTCATCATTTCAAAGCAACAGTACCTTTGGGTCTGTTGGATGATGCATTATGGACATTCTAGTCCAACACTCCTTTTAGGTTAGGATAGGATAGCACAGGACAGGACAGACAGAAAATGAATAGACTAGACTAGACTAGACTAGGCTAGGCTAGGCTAGGCTAGACTAGAATAGAATAGAATAGAATAGAATAGAATAGAATAGTTCTTTATTGGTCAAGTGTGATTGGACACACAAGGAATTTGTCTCTGGTGCCTACCTTTAACCAACTTTAAGATGTCATATCCCGTTGGGAAATGCCATTTGGGATGCATTCCTGCAGCTTTGTTTGGAAGTCTAAAGGAGAATGTGCTTGATTTTAAATTTCTGCTGGGTTTCCCTACTTAATAAAATAATCCAAACATGTTCTTCTGTTTAAAACCCATTTTGTGTTTTCCTGCTATACCCTATCATCTGCAGAGGCCCCTTCCTCACTCTCCAGACTGGGACTAATGATGGCAATATGCCTGAGCTTAATATACAATGTTTACATTGTTTAAATAAACCAGACTTTGCCCAGAACACTTTCCCTCCACTCTGCTGAATTGTCGGAATAATGTTCCATCCATTTGACCGCCTCAGTTAAGTCTCTTTAAATTGACGCAAATTAATGCCATATTGAATGGTGCAAGGATGAGGGTTGTATTAACTCCTGCCATCTTGCAGTAATAAAGTAACACACAAAATCCCAATATCTAAAACGTTCCAAGAATGAATAAAAACCCCACAAGCTTCTTTTGCAAGGGGAAAATGGAAGGCTTGCCTAAGAATCTCAGATACACATATCAGGGAGGGGGTCTGCAAAGACTGAAAGTTGGACCTACCCATGTTATGTGCAATAAGATGCAATCAACTTAGCCCTTTATGGTGCAGGTGTCACCGTTGAGTGGCAGCTGATCTTTAAAAAAGCATGATAAGATCCCTTTCTGTGTCCTTGCCTCTTCATTAAATGAATCCAGGGCCACCCCTTTGCCCTTGCACTGGAAGATTAGTGGTGAAAATTCTTCCCCTGCTCTTTCTGTCTACATTTGCCATTTGTGCTCGTTTATTTTCCATTTGGCTGTTAACTCAACCTTAAGGAAACTGCTCTAGATTTAGAGGTCAAAGAAGACCACGATAAAGAATGTTTTTGTCACAGCACAACTGCTTGCGTTCCAAGGTGATAACATCAAAGGAAGCGAACAGCTCCCTCTTTGCTCTTTCAGGTTGTTGGGAAGGAACTTTTTTTTTCCTGCTTTCAGAAGTCAGGGAGGACATCCAAATTCACTGTTGCCATTTCCAGATGCCTTGTTCCATCTAAGACTGATCTTTAATTTAATTTTTAATTTTTTAATTTTAATTTTAATTTGATTTATAGACCGCTCCCTCTCCCCGCAGGGACTCGGGGTGGTGCATAGGACTTAAAAACATATATAAATACAACAATAACAATATTTAAAATTAAATTAAATAATTTATCCTGTACTAAAATTCTTAAAGTTTTAAAACCTTTAAAACCCTTAAAACTAATTCCTACTATCCCTATTAAAACAATCTCAATTTATACTACAGGTTACAATCGGATTCTTTAGGCCAGGCCGGCCTGATGAAAGAAGAAAGTTTTTAACTTTTGGCGGAAGGAGCGGAGGTCCGTGGTTGTTCTACGTTTGGGGGGTAGGTCATTCCAGAGGGTTGGGCCCACCACAGAGAAGGCCCTTCCCCTGGGCGTCGCCCGCTGACACTGCCTAGTGGACGGCACCCGGAGATGTCCCTCTCTGTGGGAGCGGATTGGCCGCAGGGATGTATGAGGCAGAATGCGATCCTGCAAATAACTAGGTCCCGTGCCATGGAGTGCTTTAAAGATGGTAATCAACACCTTGAAGCGCACCCGAAAGGCCACAGGCAGCCAGTGCAGCTCGCGCAGATCTGAGAAACTCCAAAGTCAGAGACGTCTCTGTCTTTTCACCTTCCTTTCTGAGTTCAGGTATTGAGTAGTTTTCTTACCTGTTTGCAGTGTCTCTCTCGCTTGGGCTTCATTCTTAACATGTGCACGTTCTCTTCCTGCTCCTTGCTGTTCTTACTCTTGTTTCTGACTCAGTCTTTTCCTCCTGTAATATTCCCAAGATGTTTTAAATGAGAAATTGGCTGTTGCCTTTGAAAAGCATTCACATGTGCGAATCATTCTGCTGCTGTGCTTCAAATATGTGTGAAAATTAATACCTTTGGATGCATGTTAGTTCATGATTGGATCCCCTATCAGACTTTGCTAACACAGCAGCACATCCCACTGGTGGCACAGGCCCAATTGTTGGCACAGCGTTGCAATTCAAGCAACTGAACCTGCTTCTATTTGTTTGGTTTAATTAAGGTCCCCGGGAATATATAATACCCTATTCCTTCTTGCAGCATGTTCCTAAGATGATCTGATAGGCTCAAAATCTTGCTGTGCGTTACATATGCTTGTAGGTCTTTATTATAGACAACTTGAGCATTCCTGGTGGCTTCGAATCCTAGCATCATAGAATTGGAAACACCAAGCTCCTTGTTCCAGGCAGGAACATAAATTTAAAAATGACAGTTTGCTATCTAATCTCTGCTCATAGACTTCCATGGGAGAAGCCCACCACCGGTAATGGAACAGATGGGCAATTTGTTCCATTACTGCATTGCTCTTATTGTTAGAAATGTGGCTTAACATTCAACTGGCATTTTTCTTCCTGTGACTTAATTCTATTCTGTTCAGGCCATTTCTTTTGCATGCGCCTTGTCCTCATTTCAGCTGGTCTGAGTCAGGTTGGTAAAATATGAAATAATTATTATTCTGCTAAAATGCTGTTTGGTTGTTGTTGTTATATTATCTGTTTGGTTCAGAATAGTCTTTTAAAGCAAGGAGAAAACTATTCACCTGTCATACATATTCATCTGTTTTAATACTGAACTCCATCAGAGTTCCCCAGATTTATAGGATTATTCTGGCTTGAAGTTTTCTATTTTTACTTTTGCTGCAGAAAGAATATGGGAACCGTCTAGAGTTTTTGTCTTTAGGAAAATATTAAATAATTAGACAGTGTAATTTCCCATTCCTGAAATGTAATTTCAACCATTGTTTCTGAGATATTTATCTCCAGCGCATGTTGTATGAAGGCACCAGCCTTTTCGTAATTAATTTTCTCTTTTTATATCCAGCTGTATTTTCCTGGGGTGTTTTCTTCTGTCTTTTTAATCTTACTGGGTCAATCTCTTGCCTCAATGTCTCAGCATACAACACCAAAGCTAAAATAAGGAAGCAGAGGTGTTCACACCAGGACTCAGTTAAGCAGTTTCAAAGACTTATTGCTCTGTCTGCAAGCAACAGAATGGATTCTGTTTTGGTACCCCAGGCTGGAATACTGTGATTTGAACTCTGAAAAACTTCACATATTTTCTCTGAGAAACTGACAGAGATCACAGTAGGAATTGCCTTCATCTACCTCCCTCCCTTCTTCCTACCCACTCAGACATCCAGAAAGAATATAATGAGCTAGCCTTACTCTGAATTGGGTCTGCTTTGTAAAGCTTATTGGCAAGTTGATTTATTTAGTCACGATGATGCATTAGCCAGGAGACTACAGTGTTAGTACAGAGTCATTGTTGGCTGTCTGCTAATCCGTTCGATTCACCCTCATATGCTATCCATGGTGCACCACAAGGAGCGAACTAGCTCCACACTCAGAATATATCCCAAAAACTCTCTCCACCAGGAATCAGCATCCAGATCAGCATAGATTAACTCCAAGGTTAAGATCAGAACAACAATCTAATAAGCAATATCCCAGTCAAGAAAGTACCAAAGAGCCATCCGTAAAGAGCCCAACCAAAGTATCTCTTAGAGGTGGGCTCCTACTGGTTCGGACAGGTTCGGCTGAGTAGGTAGTAACTTGGCCGGACATGCACCCGAACTGGTTCTATGCTCGGTGACGCCATCTTGATTTTCTGTTCTGCACATGCGCAGAACAATCTTCATTGGCAAAATGTATTTTTCCCCTTTTCTAATGTTGTGCACATGCACAGACCTTTTAAGGTGCAAATGTGCACGCGTGCAGAGCATGTGTCTGGCTTGCACACAAAAATTTTTGCACGCTGAACCGGCGGTAATGCCGGCAGGGACCCAGCCCTGCCCACACCCACGCAGGCAGGCAAGACGCCAGAATATAAATCGACAGCAAGCAGCACTCCTTACTAGCACTGAGGGTGTTACCCAGTTTGGGTTTTGAAACGTCTGCAAGAAAACAAGCAAGCTCAGAGAGCACCAAGGACCCCTCAGTTTTAGACTTGGGTAACGTGAGATAATGAGAAGGCAAAAAGAAGGAATAAACATTGTTCTAATGACTGGGCCCTGAGGAGGAAAAGTGCAGATGAATGGGCAGAAACCTGACATTGTGGCCTGCAGTGTTTATGCCATGCTTGTCTTCCTGCCTGAAAACAAACTGGCAGTAGAAGCAGCTATCAATAAGGAAAGGAGACAAACAAAAGAACAAGCCTTTGGGACTTAACTAGAAGATATTCTATATACCTGGAACTCAGAATTAGTTTCCAAGTCCAAGAATGCAACCTGATATTGTTAGTTTAATGTTGCTGCAGGGGTGGGTTCCTGCCAGTTCTAGCCTCTTCCATAGAAGAGGTACCACAAATCTACAGTGCCGTTTAAAACCGGTTCCAGCTCCCTCCCCCCGCCCGTCCGCACATCCTCAACATGAAGAGCAAGAGGAGGAATTCTGGGAGTTGAAGTCCACAAGTCTTAAAGCTGTCAAGTTTGAACACCCCTGGGGGGTTTTTTTCCTAAAGGGTTAGGGGTGCAAGGGTCTTATAACTTGACAGCTTTAAGACTTGCGTGCTTCAAATGCCAGAGTTTCTGAGTCAACATTTTGGTTGCTAAGCAAGAGCGTTGTTAAGTGAGTTTCACCACATTTTACAATTTGGCCATGCCCACCCAGTTACATGACTGCCAAGCCACGCCCTCCCGGTCACATGGCCAGCAAACCACTCCCACAAAGGAGGCCACACCTACAGAAGAGGTTCTAAAAGTTTTTTGAAACCCACCACTGTGTTGCTGCCTTCATAGAATGTAATGCAGAGGTGGTATGCTGCCGGTTCACCCTGGTTTGGGTGAACCTGTAGTGGCAGTGGTGCAAGGCACTGCCCACCCACCCAGATGTCATCAAGGACCTTCTGTGCATGCCCAGACGGGCATTCGCGTGCTCCCACTACCAAACTGGTAGTGAAGAAAATAGGATATTATTACTGGCGTAATGCATGATAGTTTCAGGGCAACGACTGGTGGATTTTCTGTGATTTTGCCTTCCCCACTCAATATCACCCATGGATAGAAGAGCCAGCCACATATTCCTCCCCTGAATGCCTAGCTGGATATAATCAGTGATTGAACTATATATTTTGAATTTACTTTGCTCTTTTGTCATCCTCTGCATGCTTATTTTGACAAGAAAGTAGACTGTCAAGGTAGACCATCCACCGAATATTGCTTTGGCAAGAGATGAAGGAGATGCTTCACAGTGGAACCTTCCAGATCAATCTCCTGTTCAAAGCTAGTAAAAATATGTCTGGCTAAAACATGGTGAGAAGGCTTTTCAATAAATCCTCTGGATTTCGAAAATCGAAACCCAGAGGTGTGGACCTAGGATAGACCAGTGCTTTGTAAAAATCTGTTGCTGAAATAGGGACTGCAAAGTTGCTGAATGGAAAATCAAAAGAACAATGGCTGACATGGTGATATAAGAGGCAGAATGAAGAGGTCATGGTATAATAGGCATAATATAGATTCCTTGATGGGAATGTAAAATCAATGGATACTATTAGTTCAAAAAAATCCCTGAAACAACAGATACGGTGTACTGCGTAGATGCCAGCTGCACCTTCCAAATCATTATGGTTACCTAATTAAAATACTATCAGGGCATAAATGACTGAAGTGAGGCTAACCTAGGGCAGGGAAGGTCATAGCTGGCCCACCAGCCTCAAGTGGTCATAGGCTAATTTGCCATTGAAAAAACCTGTGCTTTTTATTGAGAGTTGGCGAAAAGGCTCCCAAATGACGCACCTGTTCCTTAGAAGGAATGACTACCTCATTCCAACCAGACCCTTTTTCCAATAAAGTAAGGCCAAGAACTAACTCTCCAGAGCAGCTTCGTGTTACCCTTCAGTCTATTAGCCTACATCCAGTCCATCCCCTTTACACAAACTGTCAATACCTGCATAGCCTCTCCTGATTCAGCTGGAAAGATGAGGCAGATGGGTGGTTTCTAAATGTGACAAGAAATAAAAAAATTAAATCAAGGAATGGGGGTGGGGAGGGAGAGAGAGACACATAGGCAGAGAGTGGCTGTCATCTTGCATTACTGACTAATAGCCCAGACAAAGGTGGTTTGAACAAACCGGTAGCAGTGGCTGTGGGAGGCTCTGCCCACCCACCCCAATGTAATGCATGACCTTTTGCGAGCACGCTCACATTTGCGAACTGGTAGAGAAGGTAAGTGAATCCCACCGCTCAGCCTAGAATTCTGGATGGCCTCTCCCAGCAATTTCATGTGCGCAGTGGTGAGA
Source organism: Rhabdophis nuchalis (assembly GCA_039707465.1). Classification (NCBI taxonomy): domain Eukaryota; kingdom Metazoa; phylum Chordata; class Lepidosauria; order Squamata; family Natricidae; genus Rhabdophis; species Rhabdophis nuchalis. Next base: position 174,427,328 of record CM077643.1, read on the forward strand.
TTCAAAAAAAATTACTACTGGTTCTGTGGCCATGGCTTGCTGGGTGTGGCAGGGGAGGGATACTGCAAAATCCCCATTCCCTCCCCACCCCACTAACCTGCTTTCCAGCTCCGTTCTCCTGTGCAGGGCAACAAAAGAAGACCCAGCCAACTTGGGAGGCAATGAATAGATTGGGGGCGAGGCCAGCCAGAGGTGGCATTTGCTGGTTCTCCGAACTACTCAAAATTTCTGCTACTGGTTTGCCAGAACTGGCCAGAATTGGCTGAATACCATCTCTGCCATACATAATCAATTGGGAGAAAGTACAGAACCTGTAGGGCCATATAGCACTAGTAACATAACCTGATTATGCCCATTCCCCTGTCCCACCATTAATCTCTGTTGCCAGTCTTCCAAGAGGAAAGGAGTTGCACACTGCAGAATGCCCACCATTTGCAAATTGCTAAGAAGTACAGCTGTATCTCATGACAGATGCTGCTGAGAAAGCCAAGACAACACACAAAATTGGGCTTCTTCCCAATAAAGGCTGTCAGTCAGGCCACTGAGGCTGATTGAGGGACTATCTGAAGCCAGGAGAAAATGGTTCTAGGACTAGGTTCTACCTTGACTTCTTCTAAGCACCTCAGTAGTAGATGGATATCACCTTGTTTATCCTCTTGCCCTCAAAATTATGTGACTAAGCCCTCAAATTCAGGAAGGTCACCTTCCAAGAGATTATACTACCATCCAATGGTGAAATTCAAATGTTTTTACTACCGGTTCTGTGGGCATGGTTTAGTGGGTATAGCAGGGGAAGGATATTGCAAAATCCCCATTCCCTCCCCACTCCCAGAGGAAGGATATTGCAAAATCCCCATTCCCACCCCAATCAGGGGCCATCCAGAGGTGATAATTGCTGGTTCTCCAAACTACCATATTTTTCAGAGTATAAAACTCACCTTTTTTCCTCTAAAAAAGGCTGAAAATCTGGGTGCGTCATACATCGAATACAGCATTTTTTGCCTCCTGAATCCCCCCTCACCAAAATGGCCATGCAGAGCCTTATAGAGGCTTTGCAGAGAGCTCCTGGGGGCTGGGGAGGGCAGAAATGAACCTAGGATGTTTTTTGCCCCCTCAGCCCCCAGCCACACTCTATAAGCTTCCATAAGGCTATGCATGCAATTTTTTTTACCATAAAATGGCCCGTTTTTACAAAAAAGGGGCCATTTTTTTGCTCGTTTTGGCCCCCCCCACGCCCCCAGGAGCACTCCACAAGCCTCCCCCCGCCTGCCCCCCCAGGCTAGTCATGCTTTTTATTTGAAGAAAAATGGGCCCACTTTCACGAAAAATGGGACATTTTAGAGAGGTTTGCAGAGTGCAAAAAAAGGGTGTTTTGTTTCCTTTTGGAAAGCTGCTTAGTTAGGTGGATGAGAATTATGTTGGTCAAATGCTGTGTCTGCAGAAACAAAGCCTTAGGTGCTACAGTGATTTCCTCCATCATATGGGTAAATACACCTGGAAACATCTACCAACCTACCTACCTATCTACTCTCTCTCTCCCCCTACCTATCTACTGTATTTCTCTCTATATATATATTTCTCTCTCTCTATCCCTCTACCTACCTACCTATCTACACACTGTCTCTCCCTACCTATCTAGTGTATTTCTCTCCCCCCCTTTACCTACCTATATACCTACCTACCTACTCTCTCTCACCCCCTACCTACCTACTGTATTTCTCTCTCTCTCTATTTCTCTCTCTTTATCCCCCTACCTACCTACCTAACTACACACTCTCCCTCCCTACGTATCTACTGTACTTCAATTTCTCTCTCTCTCTCTCCCTTTATCTACCTACCTAACTACTCTCTCTCTCTCTCCCTACCTACTTACTGTATTTCTCTCCCTTTCTCTCCCTTTCTTTCCCTCTATCTACCTACCTACTTTTTTTAAAAAAAATTGCCTCTTCAAAACCTGGGTGTGTCTTATACTCTGGTGCGTCTTATACTCTGAAAAATATGGTATTCAAAATTTCCATTCACCAAAACCTGCTGAATTTCACCCCTGCTACCATCTCTCTCAAGGCTGAGGACCCAATACCTTTTAGATAGTACTTTGATAATTCCAACAGCGCTCTTTAAAGGGCAACTGGAGTTTCTTGGTTTTTTCCCTTGAAATTGTTTTGCTTCTCATCCAAGAAACTTCTTCAGTTCTGACTGAAGAACTGAAGAGAACTGAAGAAGCTTCTTGGGTGGGAAGTGAAATGTTTTCAAGGAAAAAACCAAGAAAGTCCAGTTGCCTTTTGAAAAGCATGTTTGGGACAACAATGACCTGGATGTTTGAGACTCTCCATAGGCATACTTGATCTGTCCCACTAGCTCTTTTGGCCAAGATCTAGAAACAGCTGGTTGGCTTGACTCCCACAAACCAATACTCCCCTTTTATTAATGGAAAGGTACATATCTTGCTCTTCTAATATCAAAAACATTATTCAAAGGATGCTCCTTCACATGTTCCAACAAACCACCCATAGTTGGAATGCAGACACTATTTTCCCCATCACTGAGCAATGAGCCAGGTGAGGCAAGCATTTTGGAGGTAACTGGCATGAAAAGGAGGCTTCAAGAATCTTCAAAAATGGTATCCAAGATATCCTTCAAGTGTGAAATGTTATGTCTTTGGAAGCTATTTGGAGACTATTTTATGGGTCTTGGAAGCCTCTTTTTCATTCCTGGGACATTAACTCATTCCCGAACATTTGGGAGCCCAAAGTTGTTGCCATTGCTAGGCAGCCTGTTGTTCATGGACCTCTGCTTTTCTAGTTGTTGACAAAGTGTTTTCTTAGCTTCGAAGGACTTATCCCAGAAAACGTCCCTCTTGGCATTATCTGCAGCTCCAGCCATTTGGACAGCATGTAGTGCAAAAGTATTTTCCGGCTTTGATGTCTTTGTCACACCCTGTAGCCACTGAATAAATCAAGGCCTGTTTACATTTCTGTTCAGCTTTATTTCCATCTCATTTAACATGTGAGAGGAATGGAAATGTATTAACCTTTGAAGGAAACTCTTCTTTGACATCACATTTGATTCAGATACGAGAGGTGCTAGTAATTATGTTCAGTTGTGGAACTCCCTGTCCTCGTGCTTCTGAAACTGGCTGTCAACATTGGCATTACATCTCTGAGCAATGTTATGCCTTTTCCAGCATGACGCGCAGTCTGGTTCTCTTAGCGGCTTAAATGCTGAGCAAATGTTCAGAAGTGCATGTCTAGACGAGCTTCTAGACCAAAGAAATCTGCAACAGCTTTGTTGTAAGGCAGTCTCTAGAACAGTGATGGGTAACCTTTTTGGTGCTGGATGCCCAAAGTGTGTGTGCATTTGCACGCGGCCATGCCCCAATCCCCAAAATGCAATTTGAGTGCCCCTCCCCCTGCACAGGTACCCTGTCTCCATAGGTTTGGCATCATGGCTCTAGAATAGGGGTAGTCAATCTTTTTATACCTACCGCTCACTTTTGTATCTCTGTCAGTAGTAAAATTTTCTAACCGCCCACCGGTTCCATAGTAATGGTGATTTATAAAGTAGGGAAGTCAATTAAATTAAAAAAAGGAAAGTGCTTCAGTATCAGACAAAACCCCTACCGCCCACCATGAAAGCTGGAATGCCCACTAGTGGGCGGTAGGGACCAGGTTGACTACCACTGATGTAGAACCTCACTGAATCGACAGGGCATATATGATTTGGAACCCTGCAGAAACTTTTGAGTTATTTTTATTTATATTGTGTTGGGGCGCTGATGGGAGTTGCAGGGGTCGAATTTTGGGTTCGAAAGCCACAATTGATCTTTGGATGATATTTTGAGCTGCTGGCACACATCCCTAAAGCACGTAGGGTAAGACGAAAATTAAATCTGACGTACGGTAACTTTGAATGTAGCTAATCTGATTATTGTATATCACCTCTCTTTATCTCTCTATCTTTGTATGTGTATTAATAGCCGTAGCACTTAGACTTATCTACTGCTTCACAATGCTTTTACAGCCCTCTCTGAGCGGTTTACAGAGTCAGCCTATTGCCCCCCAACAATCTGGGTCCTCATTTTACCCACCTCGGAAGGATGGAAGGCTGAGTCAACCTTGAGCAGGTCAGGATTGAACTCCTGGAGTGAACAGTGAGTTATCCCTTCAGTACTGCATTCTAGCCAATGAGCAACAACAGCTCTTTAATTAATTAATTAATTGTAATTAATAGTTACAATTCAACAGCAACTAAAAGAATTGGGTGAGACCTCTCCAAAAACTTCATGTAGCTCTAGGGCTGCAGATTTTGGACATTTGCTCAAGATCATGGGCAATGGGGGAGGAATGACAAGAGTGATTGGCAGGGGGGGGGGGGTGTAGTCCTGCATATGTGCTACTTGTGTTAGTTGTCCTGATGTAACTATTATGCCTAGTAGGAGTATATTCCACAGCATGTCATCAGAATTTTACACACAGTTTTAAATTGTTTTGATTGTGCTACATTGATGCAATTTTGCTGTCCAGATCTTTTATTGTCCCGATCTTTGATTAAATGAATTCAAAAAACAATGGTATGAATGTGTAATTATAGCGTTTGCACAAATGTTGCTACACAAATGTAAGCCAATTTGGTTTAGCGATTAAGGCCACAGAGAAGAAAACTGGAGACTCTGAATCAGTGGTGAAATTCAATTTTTGTTTTACTACTGGCTCTGTGGGCGTGGCTTGGTGGGCATGGTAGGGGAAGGATACTGCAAAATCTCCATTCCCACCCCACTCTGAGGCCAGTTAGAGGTGGTATTTGCTGGTTCCCTGAACTACTTAAACTTTCCGCTACCGGTTCTCCAGAACCTGTCAGAACCTGCTGAATTTCATCCCTGCTCTGAATTCTAGTGCTATCTTAGGCATGAAAAATTGTATGGGTGACTTTGGGCCAGTCATTCTCTCTCTCAGTCCAATCCACCTCATGGGGTTGTTGTTGTGGAGAAAAATAGGAGGAGGAAGGAATATTGGTTATGTTTGTTGTCTTCAATTACTTATAAAAATAATAAAGGTGGGAAATAAATAAGTAAAACTACAATATATAAATAATTTTGGGCATTGATGTGGTATGCTGAGGATACTACTGCCTAGGACCTTATGTACTTAAATTTAAGTGTGGCTAAACCTTTAGAAAAAGCTCATTGAGATGTTCAACTGAAAACCATTATGAGAAATAAGTCTAAAAGGGTCATTGCAAATTGCAGAGCAGTTACAGATAGTCCTCAACTTATGACCATTTGCAATGTCCCCAAGGTCATAGGATTGCAGTTTGGGCAATTTCCAACCAGCATGTATTTATGATGGTTGCAGCAGTGTGTGTGTATGTGTGTGTGTTACGTGATCCCCATTTGCAACTTCCTAAGCAGCTTTTGACAAAGTCAAAAGTCAATGGGGGAAGCCAGATTCACTTAAAAGACTCAGCAAAAAGAGGTCATAAGATTGGGCCTGGTGATATGATGATTCATTTAACAACTGTTTCGCTTGGAGAGGTTCCAATCCCAATAATGGTCATAAATTGTGGCAGGACCAGCCCTTTGGAACGACCTGCCCCCTGAAATCCGTACCATTCCTGACCTCCGCCTCTTCCGCAAATGTCTTAAGACTCACCTCTTCCAACTAGCCGGCCTTGCGTAACCCCAGCACCGCCAGTTGTAAATGGGGATTTTAAAATGGTCACAACACAGGCACAGATATCTCAGAGGGTGCCACAAAGAAGAGGGAGTCAAACTTTTCTCCAAGGCACCTGGGGGCAGGACAAGGAGCAATGGGTGGAAACTAACCAAGGAGAGAAGCAACTTAGAACTAAGGAGAAATTTCCTAACAGTAAGAACAATTAACCTCTGGAACAGCTTGCCTCCAGCAGTTGTGAATGCCCCAACCCTGGAAGTCTTTAAAAAGATGTTAGACAGCCATTTGTCTGAAATGGTATAAGGTTCCTGCCCATGCAGGGGGTTGGACTAGAAGACCTACAAGGTCCCTTCCAACTCTGCTATTGTATTGTATTGTATTGTATTGTATTGCACCTAATATCTCTGTATTTATGTTTATTGATGTAATTCTTTGTTCGCCGCCCCGAGTCCCTTTGTGGTGAGATGGGAGCGGGTTATAAATGTGAAAAATAAATAAATAAATAAATAAAGTTAAGGACTACCCATACAGTATCCTTGTCAGGCCTGCAAGCTTTTTGAACTTCAGGCCTGCCACACTTTCTACTGTGGGAAAATGGGAGGGGGGATTATATGGAGTTGGGCGAGGTGTAGCCATAATAACCTTCTTCTTAGAAACTCAAGGTCATCCTTTGTCTCTGCATCTGGTCGGAACTGGATGGGTGGACTCTGTCTTCAGGGCAGTGGAAGATTGGATGAATTTGTGGGTGTGGGGGCAGGATCTTGAACTTTCAACTGGGTGGGAAAACCTGGAAGCTTTTAGATTCGGGTTTTCCCAGATGTGCCAACATGACTCTCTTAATAAATTGCAACTTTGAGGAACTTCTAGCCTTGGAGTATTATTTGTTTGAGGATGCTATTTGGAACCCTGACAATCCTTTTATATAGCACTTGGTTATACTACTAATATTTCCCCCCCAATTTAATACATAGATTTTGTAAAAACTCTGATCTTTTTTATATGCTTAGCCACGGAATTCTAAAATGTGCTGCTTCAGCAGATAAGGTGGGAATATTAAGGAACTACGTTACTCAGAAATGCTACATTAACATTAAAGTCACGCTCCAAAGAGGGATCTTGGTTACAAGTGTTTAGATTCAAAATCCCAATAAGAGGACATGAAGCAAACAAATAAGCAAATCCACCCAGGACACTTAATTTATTCATCCTGTGATTGAGGTCATGATTTCCACTTAATAAAATGCAAGCCAGCCTGTACTGAGCATGATCTGTATACCTATCATCTCCAAATATGCTGAATCCCAAATTCTATCATCAGAAGAAATTGCAAATAAATAAGACAGATATATTTGCTGTGCCGTATGCCAAAGTCTTCAAAATGTGGAGAATCTGACAAGCAGAGGTGAAAATGTTTTATAGGATGCAGAGCTGGGAAGTTAGAATGGTTGTTGACAAATAAAAGGACCGATGGGTGAAGACCTCTCTTTAGCCATGAGATTAATGTCCATGGAATTAATATATACCAGAATCCAATTTGAAAACATTCCTAGCAATTGAAGAAGATATAATAGACGACGTTTCTGTAAATACAGGTAGTCCTTGTTTAATGACCACAATTAGCAACTTCATTTGCTAAGCAATGTGGTTGTTAAATTTAAAAGAAATCACATGACTACGATGGGCTGCTGTGGTTGTTAAATGAGTCACCCTAGGCCTAGGTCATTGACAGCAGGCATTAAGCAAGACATGGGACTGTGTCTTGTGATTTTGCTGATGGCTTCTCCATTGACTTTACTTCTCAGAAGTTGACTGTGAAGTGCACAAATGTGATGACATAGCCATGGTTATAAGTATGAAGTCCAGTTGTAAAGGTACCGGTACTTTTTCACTGCTAGTGTAACTTCAGACAATTGCTAAACAGGGAAGCTGCTGCCGTGGCCTAGAGGTAGAGTTCTCCCCTCACAATCGGAAGGTTGTGAGTTTGATCCTAGGTAGAGGAAGATGTAGGGTCTCTTTCTTGGGCAAGGGTTGGACTAAATGACCTGCAAGGTCCCTTCCAATTCTATTAATCTGAAGTGGGAAGCATATATGTTTGATAATAATAATAAAAAATTGAGAAACACATGAGTTTGATAGAATTGATTGTATTTTTTGATATAGAGAAGCCTTCGCCTCTTCTGTCGAGCATTAAAGACCTACCTCTTTCATGCGGCCGGCCTGGCATAGTTTGTTTTTACCATCGTTTTAATAGGGTTTCTTAATATTTTAGCACAGGTTAAATTTATTTAATTTAATTTTAAATTTATTTATTTGTATTTATATGTATTTTATCTTTTATTATCCCTGTGCACCGCCCTGAGTCCCAATGGGAGAGAGGGCAGTATACAAATTAAATAAATAAATAAATAATAAAATAAAATAAATAAATGATAAATTGAATAGGCTTGAATTATGGCTATTTTTTATGCAAACGGGTTAAAGGCTGGTTGCTGAATGCAGCCAGATGATATGTGCTGGAAACAAAACATATAGAAGGAATAAATTGAATATTAAGCAATTTAGTACTGAACAAGGAATAAGACAGGGATATATGATGTTGCTTTTGTTTGTTAATGTATTATGGAAAAATAATAAGTATTTTTGAAGATGTTAGAACTGTGTTATCAGGGAGCTGGATGCATCTCCCTTTACATGCAAAAATATTGCTATCTCAAATAATTTGCAGCAAATATTAGAGAGGTTATATGATGCAATCAGAAATATCAATCAGAAAAATAATAGGTCACAGACCAAACTATTTGTGTTTGACAGAAGAAGTAGAGGGCATGATTGCAAGTTATACATAAAAGCAAAAAAAAAAAAATGAGAACAGTTAGTTTGAGTATTCTAGCAGAAAGTGTCTTAAAGATGGGGGACATAAATGGAAAACTTTAAAGAAGTGCAAGTATTGGTAGAAAAGCCGTGGGCAGGAAATAAATGTTGAAAGAAGTAAAGTAGCTGTATATAAAAGTGTGCCTCTGCTCATTTTATGGAAAGCAAGAATTGGATATTTCAGGAGAAAAGCTGAATGCACTGGAACAGGTTTCTTAAGAAGTCTGGTGTTTGGTAGAACAAGAAGAGATAAAGTCATGAATGAACAGTGCTGAATGTATGTGGATTGAATGCAGAAGTAGGTGACCTGAATATTTTTGGCCTTGGATGCAGAACCTGGATTGAAAGAGGTAATAGCAAGAATGATTTAAGTATGGCATTGTGAATAGTGTTCGTGTAAACTAGATTTAATTATATGTCCTTTTTCTTATCTCCTGCCTCCAATTTCTTCCCTTCACTTCTTTGTGTGGTTTTTCTGTGCTTTGCATAATGTTGCATAGCCTCAAAAGAAATATTGTGATGGAAATGTATTCATGTATTTATCTTCCCGGTTCCTCAAATATAAGCATCATTTTTGTTTTGTTCTGTGTTTTTGCCTTTGAGTCTAATTTGAGTTCTGGAGACTGCAGTTTGCTAGGTAGCATTTTCAGAAGTGGTTCTTTCATCACTTTCTTTATAAGTTGGAGAAGGAGGGAATGGTCCAAAGTCACTCAACTGGCTTTCATGCCTAAAACAGGACTAGAATATAATTTTTCTCATTCCTAATCCAGAACTTTGTCCGTTCACTGTGAACAAATGGCTTTCTCTTCGGCATTTAGGATTTACTTTACTTTATTTAAATATACCGCCCTATCTCCCTTGCGGGACTCAGGATAAGAAAACCCTTATTGAGTGCCTCTGGTTATAGGTTTTGTTCTGTTCTGAGCAGAGGAAATCTAGTTGTAGAAACTATAAATGAAATGAAAAATGGGACAGGAATAATAAGGAATACCTGGGATTTTATTTATGGGCAGTGTGAATGGGTAACAAGCTTATTGGAGAAACATGATATTAAAACATCTCAAGAATTACTCCCCCTTGTGCACCAGATGCTCCTTTAGGAGATGATTTGGCTGGGCCTGAGGGAAGGGTCAAACACACCATCAGTTTGGGGTCATTACATCTCTGTAAGATATTTTATTTTATTTTATTCAGCTTGTCAAGCATGTATGAGAAAACAAGTATAAGTATGAATATAACATATAAACATTTACGTATAAGCAGGTATAAGTATATACATAAGAAATGAGTACAAATAAATGGGAACAGTAGGACAAGGATGGTAGGCACGCCCCTAAGATACCTAAGATACCTCAGTCCAGCCCCACTTGAAGTCCGCTGACTCTTATTATGTCATTGGGCGCTATCTAACAAAATAAGATTCAATGGTGAAAAAAGTAAGGTTCTACATTTAGGCAAGAAAAACAAAACACACAGGTACAGTATAGGTGGTACCTTGCTAAATAGTACTAACTGTGAGAGGGATCTTGGAGTCCTAGCGGACAACCATTTAAATATGAGCCAGCAGTGTGCAGCAGCTGCCAAAAAAGCCAACACAGTTCTAGGCTGCATAAATAGAGGGATAGAATCAAGATCACGTGAAGGGTTAATACAACATTATAATGCCTTGGTAAGGCCACACTTGGAATACTGCATTCAGTTTTGGTCACCATGTTGTAGAAAAGATGTGGAGACTCTAGAAAGAGTGCAGAGAAGAGCAACAAAGATGATTAGGAACGGTTGCAGGAACTGGGTATGTCTATTTTAATGAAAAGAAGGACTAGGGGAGACATGATAGCAGTGTTCCAATATCTCAGGGGTTGCCACAAAGAAGAGGGAGTCAAACTATTCTCCAAGGCACCTGAGGGCAGAACAAGAAGCAATGGGTAGAAACTAATCAAGGAGAGAAGCAACTTAGAACTGAGGAGAAATTTCCTGACAGTTAGAACAATTAATCAGTGGAACAGTTTGCCTCCAGAAGTTGTGAATGCCCCAACACTACAAGTCTTCAAGAAGATGTTGGATAGCCATTTGTCTGAAATGGTTTAGGGTTTCCTGCCTAGGCAGGGATTTGGACTAAAAGACCTCTAAGGTCCCTTCCAACTCTGCTATTGTATTGTATTGTATTGTATTGTATTGTATTGTATTGTATTGTATTGTATTGTATTGTATTGTATTGTATTGTATTGTATTGTAATATCTGGTGCCAATTTGCACTGACTGTCAGTAGATCCGATTCTTCTGTATAGGTAGCATGTAATAAACTTGTAGTGCTTTTGAACTCTATCCTGGCTCCTGATTTCTTGCACCTGACATCTCCATAGAGACTGTTCTCTTGCTATATTTCTTCTTGACAGCTCAACTGGTTCCCTATGCAGGGCGAAGCAAGTATGTCGATTCAGTTGCTTAAGGGCATCCCTCAGGTCCAAGGGAGCACAGTTCTCAACTTGATGCCCATTTGAAGTTACGACAGACTTCCCCAAGGCTACTTTTAACCCAAATTTGAACATACAACAGCCCCTCCCCACCCTCCATAATCACATGATCCCATTTTGATTGCTTGGCAACTGGCTTGCATTTAGTGTATCACCATTTTCAGTGTCCCATAGTCACGTGACTGGATTTACCACATTCCCACACCTCAGAAACCAATATTTATTTCCTGTTTTGGACAGAAAACTCTCATTGTGGAAATGGATTTGCTTAGTGACCATGACATTTGCTCAATAACCACTCGGCGTCGTAAAATGGTGACCGGCTTAATGCCCGGTGCAACTTATCATTTTAATTCCAGGCTGAATTTTGGTTGTAAGTTGAGGTCTGTTTATAGAGAACAGCCTTCTTCTTCAGACAGCGCAAATTTGTGACTGTCCTGTTACTCCTCAAATAAGCAAGGATAAGCCTCTCAGGCCCCCTTCATCCGCTTCAAAATCCTTCTGCCCTTGGACAGGATCAGCCGAACCTTTTTGCCAGACTTGAAGCTCACTCATGGCCATCGTCCTTGAATAAATATAATCTTTCTTAAAGAAGGAAATATTAATATGCTTTTGTGTTCCATGAAGACTGCGGGTGAAACTCTGAAATGCACTCGCTCAGCAGTTTTACAGTATGAGATTATTTTGTCCGTCTCACATTCACTGGAATTGGGTTGTTTTATTTTCTGTAAGAGGTAACGCTAAAGAGCAATCTAATCTAATTTCACCAAGATGGAATCTGAAATCCTTTCAGTCAGATGTTTCTATTTTTGAAAGTGTTGTTTTAAATGAATAGAATCTGGTTCAATACTTCAGGCGCACAGATAACTTCCAAGTTCTGTTACTGCAATAGGCAGAGTGGCCAAAGTGGGGGAGAGAAGCAAGAGGTTGAAACAGGTGGAAACACCCCCCCAAAGACTACATATATATAGTTCTGTATATATGCATCAGTGGTGGGTTGCAGGAAGTACACCCCAGTACAGGCGTACCGGAGCCTGCCTGGAGCACTGGGTACTGTTCTGGTACAGTGCTCCAGAGGGCTCACCTGCCTGCCCAAGCTCCTTACCTGTGTTTTAAGCACTTCTGAGCATGCGCATGGCATGTACAGTGCCTGCGTGATGCTCCACCGAGTAGGTGGAGCGTTGCGGAGGCTTGTGGAAGCATTGTTGGCAGTTACAATGCATGCGCGCTGCGCGCATCCATGTGAGCGATGCCAGGCTGTTGAGGTAATACACCCCCGTTAGGAAAAAAACAGGCGGAATAGTGCAATACACCGGACAGCAAGAGATATGTTGCTTAAACCACACAAGAACTCTCAAACACTGATAGTAGAAAAATAAATAGTCTTTACTCTTGATGTAACTAAAATACTTCTTCCAAACAGTGATACTAACTCCTCCAACAATAAACAGTCCTTCACCAAAACGCAGTTATCTTACAGTCAGTCAAAACAATGATTCTTTTTCCGTCTTCAGTTTCAGCGCCTTCCTCAGTGGCAATCAAGAAGCAAGGAAAACAAAAAGGGATGAACTGTGTTTCCTGCTGCTTTTTATGATTAAGCTGGGAAGCACAGCCAATCAGATTCCACATAGTCTTTAAAGATACATATATCCTTTAATAATCCTGGCATATATATATAGTTGGAGAGACAGCTGGCTTCGGGGCCTGAGCTGAATGTGGGGGAGGAACGCATGGGGTCCATCCCAGATGCAGTGGTGGGTTGCCAATTTTTTTACTACTGGTTCAGGCGTGCTCCCATGACACTTCTGCGCATGCGCAGAGCCTCCCAATGCCGCTACTACTGGTTTGCCTGATCCAGGCTGAACCAGGAACAACCCACATCTGGTTTGAGCGGAGAGGAAAAGAGAGCAGAGCAAAAGAAAGCAGTAAGCCGGCTCTAAGGGAGAGGCAGACACAGATGATAGCCAGCCCTTCCATGGCTGGGAAATAAATAAGTGGGTTCTGGCAGGCACTACTGCTGGTTTGCTTGTGTGCATGCTTTGTGTGTGTGCACAGTGCAATTAAGTTTTTTTCTGCACACGCGCAGAACAAAAAAACAAGATGGTGGCATTGCTGGTGCCACCCAGGGAACCTGTTCAGGGGCGTGGCAGGCCTGAGTCATTGCTGGTTCCAGCGACCCAGGTTGCCAAACCACTACTGGTTTGGCCAAACCGATTCGAACCAGTAGGAACCTGTTCTGACTCCCTCCTTAACACGACTAATCACTAAACTGACTGATACTTGGCAGCTTGCCCGGACTGACCTCGACTAGACTGACTGCATACACGAATGTTCCGACTCTGTAGCTTCTCTGTTGTTTCCTGCAAACCTACTCTTCACAGAGGATTTCTTTTAAAGCCTCTTGGGAAGGGCCAGGAAATTAGGCAGCTGATACTGATTATCTCTGATGGTGTCATTCTGCTAATTGCTTCCTCTCAATCCTTAGCCTGACATCTGGGACAAACTGGGTTTCCTCCTCTAGAGTTGACTCATAGGACTCCTCACTAGAGGAATCCATCAGCAGCTCATCCGGAGCCGACTGGGCCACAACAGGAACCTTTCATTGGAAATAAATACGAGTGGGTTTGGGAGTGATTTGTTTCTAGTATACAGCAAGTAATTTGGATTTCTTGGCTAAACCCAGGTTTGTTGGGAGTAATGACATTTGATTTTTTGCGTATCCATGTGAATAAAAGACTGTTACTGCCCTGTTATAAAAAGGGGGGTTGTTTTACTCACGAGTAGACATCACTACTTGCGAAGGCTGGGTCAGAACAGCCACCAGTTAAGGATGAACTTTATTGTAGCTATCTGTTCACTTTTTTCAGTCACTATTATAGACTTTCCTCTCTTATTCTCTTTTGGGGATTGCTCAATTAGTCGTTTCTGTGTGTATTTGTGTGTGTGGCTGTGTTTATCATCAGCCTCTCTATAAAGAAGGGACTGCATACTGTAGGGATTTCAAAAACCTTAAAGATCCATTGATTTCTGCAACTTTCCTTGGAATATGTCTGGCTGTTATACAGGTAATCTTCATTTAGTGACCACCATTGGGACTGGTAGCTTGATCATTAAGTACAACAGTAACTAAGTGAAACTGGAACTACACTTATCAACTCAGTTCTGCTTTCCTTTGCTTTACAGCAGAGGTTCCCAAACTTGGAACTTTAAGCCTTGTGGACTTCAACAAGTCTTAAAGTTGCCAAGTTTGGGAACTTCTGCTTTACAGACTTGTTAAAATCATAAATGGGATGCTGCACAAAAGATCAGGTCCACATGTGAAGGTCCAATTGAACTGATTTATTGCCTAAAAGCCCATGCATAGGAATATTCTCAACTAACAGTTTGCACCTGCTTGAAATTAGATAAGGGTCAATAAAATTCAAAGGAGGTTGGACTTCATTTGCTTGTGACTACGTAGGGATTCTAAGTCGATCCCTCTTTTAACTCCACTCCAGGTTCTGCCACACCTTCTCCTATGCAGGATTTATTGCAGAATTGCTTTGTCATCATTGTTGTAGCTGCAAACAGTTACTGTACAAGGCAGTTGCCAAATGAGGACTACCTGCACCTGGAATTCCAATTCAGTTTTAAAGAACTGGGGATAGAAGGCGTATTCAATTTAATAGTCCCTTTATTGATGTTGTATTCCTTTTAACCATATCTCATGCTGTGTTGAGTGAGTTTTGCCCATATAGGTGACCTGGAGATATTGCAATCTAGCACAACATTATGCAAGAGTTCATTTCGATCAATGGTAGTCAACCTGGTCCCTACCGCCCACTAGTGGGCGTTCCAGCTTTCATGGTGGGGGGTAGGGGTTTTGTCTGATACTGAAGCACTTTCCTTTTTTTAATTTAATTAACTTCCCTACTTTATAAATCACCATTACTGTGGAACCGGTGGGCAGTTAGAAAATTTTACTACTAACAGAGATACAAAAGTGAGCGGTAGGTATAAAAAGGTTGACTACCCCTGATTTAGATAATCAAATGCAAAACAGTATAGACTTGGGGGTCTTTAGGGTGGCTTGGGAGTTCCAGCACAGTTACACAGTTACAGTTACTTGCCCAAATGCCCTCTTCTGCCTGATTGAAAATATAGATGCCCAGACTGACCTGGTATCCAAGCATCCTTGTTTATAGGCAAATGTTTATGTTATGTCAGTTTACCTCTTTGCATGTCTGAAGCCGGGAGGGAAATAGCCTGTTTGGATAAATTCCTATTGACCATCATCACACATTTTGCTGTGCTTCTCCAAATTTCAAGCAAGTGCAGTAATAATCTTGGGTGTAAACTGCTAGTCAGCAAATATGGATGAGATTTAGCACAGAGGTTTTGAGCTTTAATGCCAAAAACGAATGCTTGGAACTAGACCTCCACACGCTGACATAAGTGCCGATCTTGGGTGTTCCACCCAAATGAGATTTTTTTTAAAGTGAGAAATCATTTTAAAACACACAATAAGCCTATGCCTTATCATTTTGCTGCAGACACAACTGGGGAAACTGAATTATAAAATAAGTCAGGACAATGAGACTTTGCCTATTAAGACTGCAGCCAATCATTCTGCCAGTTCATTTTCCTTCCTTCCTTCCTTCCTTCCTTCCTTCCTTCCTTCCTTCCTTCCTTCCTTCCGTCCTTCCGAAGTTAAAACCCACCCCTTTGCTAGAAAAATGAAACATCCTGGGAAATATTAAGAAGGCAGAACATTATATTTCCCTGGATAAGAAATGGAGAAACATGTTTTTAGGCAGGAAACAGACTCACTCTTAATAGCCCCCACCTTTGTCAATGGGTCATTAAAATGGCTGACTCAGTCTATTCTACATAACAAAGATCCCCCTTCAGCTCCAGAATGATGGAATTAAGGCATGATGGTATTAGCCCTTTACCCATCTCATCACAGAGCACCTGGGAGCACAACCAAGCTTGGGACTCAAAAGACATACAACCTACAAAGTTAGTTAAGACCCCGCCCCTGGGAGTCTGACAACCAATCAGAATACATTTCTTACACAGGAACAGGAAACAGAGACGTGGGGCCAAACAGAGGATATAAAAACCTCAGGAGCTCTCAGCAAGTCCCTTCTTCCCTTCTTTTTCTTCACTCAACATCTTTGAAGCATGTGATCCCCTTTTTGCCTAGGACCTCAAGCCATGTGGTCTTGTCCACCATTAAAACCATCTTTCCAGGGGCGTGGCTTATGGCCGAGTAGCTGAGGACATTCCTCCATTTCGTAGGGTTGTTTTTTTTTAATAAACTGTGGATTAAAAGTGATTAAATGCACCGTTAGAAGCCGAGATTGTTTACAACGGGGTCGGAAAGGCAGAGGACTGTGTTGACTGATTTTTACACCGATAGATCAAACCGGACTGCTTGAATTTCAAAGTTTCGTTTCTCCGTGGAGAACAAAGAACAAAGGTTTGATCGAAGCGGCGTTGGCAGCTTGCCTCTGCTTTGACAAGCGTTGTGATTTGTAAGTTTCTCTTATCTGCTACAAGGCATAATCACATTGAAAGAGTTATGTGGACTGCAAACTGTTGAACTTAAGTGGGTTGTTTATGCTGGATGTAGCGAGAGCTTCTGGCAAGCCTAAAAAAAAAAAAAGATACAGGCTTTGTATTTTATGAGTTTGGATTCCAGCCTTTTTACTTTTGTTTTGGCTTCGTGGTGTTTTTAAAAGCCATCTTAGCTATTTTTCATTGGGTTTCTGCTTTTTTTTCTTCATTAAAGACCCTCTTGGCAGGTTTAAATTAAAAAAAAATTTTTTTTAAAGAGATTACTGATTTGACACGATGACTCAACAGCCTTCTGAATTTGAACGGATTATAGGAGCATTGAATACGATTGGGGAAAAACTGACTGTTGTAACTGATCGTTTAGATAATTTGACATTGGAGGTTCAAAATATTAAAGAAGAGGTCAATAACATGAATGTTAACTTTGAAAAGCAAAATATGGAAATTAACTTTATAAAGGATGATATTAAACAGATTTTTGTTCACGAGGAACAATCTGATCGTAAGTTTGAAGGGATTTTTTTGAAAAATCAGCAACAAGACAGGAGAATCAGTCTTTTGGAAGAAGAAGCAAGAAAATATAATATTGTTATTCGCGGGATTCCGGAGGAGAGGGCGGATAACCTGAAGCAAAGAATGTTAAAATGGCTGAATGAACTTGATGCGTCAATTGTATACACGGTAGCGGACTTAGTAAGTGTTTTTAGAATTGGTTATAAGAGACAAGGTGGAGCTAATAGAAATGTCCTTGTGAGATTTGCAAACCTTGGAGATAAATTAGAAGCTATAGGAAAAATAAGGGAACTGGGAGAACCCCCAAAATTTGAGGGGAAGGAAATTCAAGTGTTTCAAGACATTTCTAGGGAAGACAGGGAATGGAGATTTTTCTTAAAACCAATTACAAAAGTCCTCAGAGACAATGATATTAAGTATAATTGGAGACCGTTACAACAGTTGAAATTCTTTTACAAAGGGAGAATGCAAACTATTACTTCGGAAACGGATGCCATAACATTGATACGGAAGCTCGGGCTGGTTGAGAAAGACGAGGATTTAGAAGAAATTAAAGATCATATGCTTAAGATGGGTGGAATACAAGTGGAATCTCCAACATTGGAGGAAAAAGGAGCAGTCAGTGGAGATCCTAAAAGTTTAAAACGGAAAGAAATCTCTCCGGCAATGTCCGAACATAAGAAAATCCGTGAAGAATCTAAGAGAGCGTCAGCTGAGGAGGAGGATCTTAGAAGAAAGCAGGAAGCTGAGTGCGGGGACAAGCCAGTGTTATCTTCTTTTTTTGAAAGTGGAAAACAAGAATAACCCGAAAGAAATGACCCGACCATGGGCACGTTCCCCCCCCCCACACTCTTTATATGGAGGCGTAACTCGAATGAGGATGTGGGGGGTGAAGATTAATTGTTATTTGTTGTGGTTGTGTCTTAAGTTTGTTTTTGTTGTGTTTTTTGTATGTCTTTTTTGTTTGGTGTTGGGTGTGCACATAAAGGAAGAGGAGGGGTCAGGATTAAAAAAGTTACTGTTTAAATGCGGTTTATAAAAATAATGACATGGAACGTGAAGGGTACAGGCAATCATATAAAAAGAAAAAGATTGGAGCTTAAAATTAAAAGGGACTCACCTGACATATTATTTTTGCAGGAAACTCATCAAAAATCGGAGGATTTTAATAGAATGAATATTAAAGGTATGCAGATCTATGAAAAATCTTTTGGGACTTCTAAAGCTAGAGGAGTTGCGATATTGATATCAAATAGGGTATACTTTGAGAAAAAACAAGTAATTAGAGATGAAGAAGGAAGATATTTAATAATTATAGGGAATATTAATGAGCAAAAAGTGACATTGGTTAACTTATATCTACCGAATGAAAAACAAAAGGGATTTTTTGATAAAATTACTAAGATTTTGGAAATAGAAAGTGTAGGGAAAGTAATTGTGGCGGGGGATTTTAATTTAATTAGGGATAGAATTGATAGTAATAATCCTACCCGCTTTAGACAAACAAATAAAGTGGAAATTTTAAACAAATGGATGCTTCGAAATAGTGTGGTTGATGTTTGGAGGGAGTTGAAAGGTTCTGAAAGGGTGTATACCTTTTGTTCTAAGGTATATAATACTTATTCAAGAATTGATTATATTTTTGTTTCTAAAGATTTGTTGAATAATGTAGATAAAGTAGATGTGGGAATTTTTAAGGATTCTGACCATGCAGAAGTTACGATGGAAATAGATTTTAACTTTGAGAAAAAGGAAAGAGGTTGGAGATATGATGAAAAATTGTATAAAAAGGAAGAGGATAAAATATGGATATTCAAAAAATGGGAAGAAAGTTGGGGACTGAATGATAATGGAGAGGTCAAATTTGAAATTGTTTGGGATACGATGAAAGCAATATTTAGGGGAGAAAGTATTAAATTGTCAAGTAGAAAATATAAGGAATATAAAACTAAAATAGAACAGGATACAAGACAAATTAAGATATTGGAGAACCAATTCTCACTTACGAAAGATAAAAAATGTTTGGAGGAATTGAACTTATTAAAAACTAAATTGATAGAAGAAGATATCGAATTAGTTAAAAAAAATTTTAAGGTATTTAAATAGGGACTTTTTTGAATTTAGTAATAAAAATTCTAGGTTATTGGCAAAGATGGCGAAAAATAAAACTCAAAAGAGAGAAATTGGTTCTCTGATAGATGAAAAAGGTATAAGGTGCTATAAGAGATTGGAGAAATGTGAAATAGCTAGGAATTTTTTTCAAAAATTATATTTAAAGAAACCAATCGATTTAGAAAAATTGAAGAATCATCTTGGAAAATATGCTATAAAAATAGATCCAACATATAAAGATTTGATGGAAAAAGATATAACACAGGAGGAGATCAACGAAATAATACAAGAGTTAAAACTAGGGAAGACCCCAGGAGAAGATGGATTACCTGCGGAATTTTATAAAGAATTTAAAGAACTAATAACACCAAGACTGCAAAAACTATTTAATGGAATTTTACATGGTGGAGAAGTCCCGATGTCATGGAATAAGACAGTAATATCTATAATTCCTAAACCTGATAAAGATCTTGAGAGGATCGAGTCCTACCGACCCATTTCTTTAATCAACCAGGATGCAAAAATATTTACAGCTATTATAAGTAATAGATTAAATAGTTTTATAGATAAATATATAAGTTATAATCAAGTAGGTTTTGTTAAAGGTAGATATATGAGTGATATAATTAGAAGAGTATTGAACATTATAGATGTTGCTGAAAATAATGGTGATGAAATAGGTATAATATCGTTAGATATTTTTAAAGCCTTTGATTCTGTACAATGGGATACTATTAAGATAATTATTGAGGCATTAGGCTTTGGTAATAAATTTATACATGTTATTTCAAAATTGTATCAAAAAAGTAGTGCAAAGGTAAAGGTGAATGGAACAATGACGGGAGAGATTAAATTGGAAGCAGGTACGAGACAGGGATGTCCCTTGTCCCCAACATTATTCTTGTTAGTTATGGAGGTTTTGATTAAATTGATAGAAGAAGATGAAGGATTGGAAGGGTACAAGGGATATAAGATAAATTTGTATGCGGATGATACCTTGATTATTTTGAAAGATATAGAGAAAGATTTAAAGAGGATAAATAAACATTTGATAGAATTTGAAGAAATGACAGGTTTAAAGGTAAATTGGTCAAAATCTGAACTACTAATGAATAAAGATGGTAAGGAGTGGGAAAATATGCAAGAACAATTTGGGATAAGAGTTAAGAATACATTGAAATATTTGGGGATAACATTTTCACTCAAAGTTAGAGAATTGAAAAAAATTAATTATGAGGTGATGTTGAAGGAAGTAGAGAGAAAGATAGATAAGTATAAAGAGATAAAGCTGTCTTGGTTTGGTAGAATTGCAATGTGTAAAATGATGTTGTTACCAAAGTTCAATTTTTTGTTTGAGATGCTACCACTAAATTTGATAGAGAAAGATATAGAAGAATATCAGAAGAAATTGGATAAATTTTGTAATGGTGGGAAAAAACCAAGAATAATGAAGAAAATGTGGTATCAAAATCAAAAAGAGGGTGGATTGGGAATTCCCAATCTACTTAATTATTATCGGGCGTATAATATTCGAACCGTGATAAAAATACTCAAAGGTGGAGATGGTCATTGGGGCGATCTGGAGCTAAAAGATATTAAGAGATTTGGGTCTATATGGTTTCTAGATAGAGCAAAAACAAAGGCAATTAATAGTTATTGGTTAAAGGGGCTGAGCAAAATTTGGAATAAATTTGTTAAAAAATTGATCCCGGATATAGCTTTCTTGGGGAAGACAACTGAAAGTTGGCCGATTAAAACTAATATAAGTCGGGATAAAGTAATTGAGGAGGAAAATATAGGAAATATAGTAAATTGGTTAAGAGCTCTAGGAATTGAGAGTAGGAAAAAAAAAGTAATCCAAAGATTGGAGTTGAATTGGTTCGAAAAAATACAGGTAGAAAAATGGACTATGAAAGTAAAGGGAATATGTAAAATAGATAGAAGTAAAACTAAATTTGAAAGTTTAGTATCTCAAATTATTAAAGATGAAATTGGGTTAAAAGGACTCGTTAGTAAGATATATAAGATTATAAATTTTGATGGAAATCCACAAATGGTAATGAAAAGGAACTGGGAGGAAGACCTTAAGATTAAAATATTGGATTTGGATTGGAATGAGAACTGGAAGAGTCGAATCATGAGGACTTTGTCTATAAGGATTAAAGAGCATAATTTTAAGGTTGTTTGGAAATGGTATTGGACCCCATTAAGATTATCATTGATAGATAAAAAAATGAGCGATAAATGTTGGAGATGTAATATGGAAGTGGGAACTTATGAACATATGTGGTATAAATGTGTGAAAATTAAAAAGTTTTGGCAGCAATTAGAAAAAATGATGGGTGAAATGATGAAAAGAATAATAATATTGAGATCAGAAAATATATTGTTATTGATAATTAATGAACCTGAGTTAACAAAACATGAGAAAGAATTGATTAGAATTATGATTATAATGGGTAGGATTGTAATAGCAAGATATTGGAAAATAGAGGTAAATATTAAAATAGAAGAATGGTTCTGTGAAATGTGGAAATTAGCCTTAAATGATAAAATGACGTGTGATATTAAATTCAGAGAGGGGGTTTATAAAAAAGATATCTTTTGGAAGACTTGGAAGCCATTTGTGGACTATGCACTTGGAACTTTGGATGCCTTGACGCCTGTACCTAGAGAACGTGGATTTTGGAGATCTTAAAGATAACAGAAGACACTTGAAACCAACTCTTCCTTTTGTTTTGTATAGCACTGGGTGAAATATTGTAAAATATTAAAAAAATTTAAATAATAAAAAAAAAAGATAAAAAACTTTACTTAAAAAAAAAAACCATCTTTCCAAGCAGCCTCCATGTTTCCAGTGTCTTTTTCCCCACTTGGAACTGAACCCAGATGGACATTCCTTCCAACACTTTCTCCCTCCCTCCCATTTAATGTAGTAGAGCAGGCATTGGTCTATAGCAGGGGTCCCCAACCTTTTTTGCGCCAGGGACCGGTTTCATTTTAAAGAAAATTCTGCGGACCGGCTGGCGCAGAGGACGAGCAGGGGGGAGGGGGAACAGGCGGCGCAACGGCACGAACGGCTTGCGCTCTCCCGCATCCGGTACACGCTCTGCCCAGGGGGCTGCCCCCTCCTCCCTCCTCCTCCTCTCCGGCTCTGCAGCGTGGTTCCTATCAAGCCACGGACCGGCACCGGTCCGTGACCTGGGGGTTGGGGACCCCTGGTCTATAGAGTGGATGCAATGATAAAGGCATTGCATTTATCAGACATATTATAGGTTGCAGTTATTTTGGATCTCCAAATATTTCAAAAAGAATCTTAGCAAATATCCTCACCCTCTCCTCCTCAACGTCCTCTATTTCTTTATTAGAACAGCTGCTTCAAGGTTGATGCTCGAACACTAGACTGCCATATCAAAACAATACCCACTGTCTAACTCCTTGTATCCTCTGAGGTCTGCTACTCCTAACACCGATGTTAACGAAGCAGAGCCGATACATGCATGATTGCTACTCCAGGGATGCATTAGAGACTATATGCAGGTGGCCTGACTGACCTGAGCCGGGATTAAAAGTCAACGGACACAATAGGAAGTTTGTTTGTTAGTTAGTTTGTTTTCTCCCTTCCTTTCTAGGGACAAGAAGTAAAGTTAAGAGAAGAATGAAAGCCAATCATCCCATTTTGCAGCTCCCCAAAGCATCTAAGTAATGGCAAAAGCTTGCAATAACAAATAAGGAACAAAACATGGGGGAAAGCAGAGAAATTGTTCTATACCTAAAGATAAATGGATGTGTTTTGTTACTAGAGGGTGTTGTGCTGAACACCAAAGGCACAGCTCCTTGTTTCCTCTTTTGTGTGAGAGAAAAACAAATTTATTTCAGGCTGAGAACGTGATCAATGACATCTAATATGTGGGACCAGAGAGACAGATGTTACTTAATCTTAAATCCTAAAGAAATAGGACTCCCCAGTCAATCCTCAAGGACTCAGCAGTTCCAGAAATCCAGAAACTGAATTTTTGTACCAACAAAGCAAACGTTGAAGAACTTAATCCCAGCCCATTTCAGTGACTAATAAAGCTTAAAGGGCATTTTGGCATTGAAAGCCCTTTCCTCAGCATATATATATATATATGTGGGGTGTGGCCAACTGATGAGAGCTAATAAACTCGAAATAAGCTCGAAATAGATCTATCTTGGTCTCTCAAATTTAAATTTATTGATCAGCTCATAAAACTAATATATGTGTATATATATATACACACACACATACATACACACACACACACACACACATATATAATGTTCTGCTTCAGAAATATCCTGGGTTGAAGGAAGAGTGTGGTAATTCGTGGAGTCACATCAGTGTCTTAAAAATACTCCCGACATAACTTATTTGTTATTACATCTCTGAGGAAATCACTATTGAACATAAAGCTGCAGTCAACATCCTGAAATAAATATGCACTTTGGAATGTTTTTAATCAGGAAAAGACATGATTAAATTATAAGAAACAAACGGGGTTGGGGATGAGATATCTTTTTTTACAAAAAAAAAAAAAGCATATACAATACAGCTGAATGCAAGAAATATTCTTTATCAGCAGATGGAGGGATTATTAGGAGCTCTTTCAGTCAGGATTCAGGTCAGAATGTAGGACTGAGATGGCACTGAGCATGCTCTGGGAGGACCTCTGGCAAGAACAGAGTGGGCGGGGATAGTGCATCCATCCTTGCTCTTCATGACATTTCAGTGGCCTTCAATACCATTGATCAGGATATCCTTCTAGACAGCTTTAAGAACTAGGATTGGGCAGCACTGATGGGTGGCGTAGTCCCACAGGGCCCTAGGGAAGGGGGCACAAGAGGGCTTGGCAGGGTAAAGGGGTTGGGGTTGGTGCAGCACACATGAGCAGACCCTGCTTGTGGGGGGAAAGAGGGAAGGAGGCTGTCCTCAGGGGTCTTAGAGGGGCAGAGGTTGGCTGGCGACGCCCAGGGCAGAGCCTTCTCTGTGAGAGCGCCTTTCCTTTGGAATGAACTACCCCGGGAGCTTTGCATAATTCCCGACCTCCCGTCCTTCTGGTGCGCCCTAAAAAGCTGGCTTTTTCAGCGAGCCGGCCTGGCCTGAACAAAATAACTTATTTTAATAACATTTTAATTGATGTTTATTGTATTTTGTGTTTTTAAATAATGCCTGTGCGCCGCCCTGGGTCCTAACAAGGAGAAGGGCGGGGTATAAATTTAATAAAATAAATAAATAAATAAATTATTAATTTTAATTGCTAGTTTGATTTATTTTAAATCTAATGTGTAAGTTGTTAATGTATTGCTTATTGGATTCTTTAGTTAATCTTTTTAAAACTTTTGTATTATGTGTTTCTTATGTTGTACGCCACCCTGAGTCCTTTGGGAGAAGGGCGGCATATAAATCCAATAAACAACAACAAACAACAACAAGAGAGGTAGCCTGAGAGGATACAGGGCAAGGGGAGAGGGGGTGAGTTCTGGGCTTCATAGGGAATTTGGCTAAAGCAGGGGTCTGCAAAGTTGGCTCTTTTAAGACTGGTGGACTTCAACTCCCAGAGTTCCCCAGCCAGCATAGCTGGCTGGGGAATTCTGGGAGTTGAAGTCCACCAATCTTAAAAGAGCCGACTTTGCAGACCCCTGGGCTAAAGGGACCGTGTCCTGGGTTAAACCCGGTGTGTGTGTGTGTGTGTGTGTGTGTGTGTGTGTGTGCCTGGATTTGGAGGGGGAGTCCTTGGGAAGGAGGGGGGTGAGGCAGGGGTGAAATCCAGCAGGTTCTGGAGAACCGGTAGCGGAAATTTTAAGTAGTTCAGAGAACCAGCAAATGCCACCTCTGGCTGGCCCCAGAGTGGGGTGGCAATGGAGATTTTGCAGTATCCTCCCCCTGCCACAGCCAACAAGCCATAACCACCAAGCTACACCACACCCACCAAGGCACGCCCACAGAACCGGTAGTAAATTTCACCACTGGGGTGAGGGGAGGAATTGGAGATGCCCTCCCTCCCAAGATCTGGGGTTCATTGGGGAAAAGTGACCCAGGGGGCAATGGGGGAGCTGAGGGGTCAGAGCCAAGTCCCCCCCACCCACTTCCACCTTGAGACTTGTCTGATCATTAGGTTCTCTCCTGTTGATCCTACTTTAGTTGGTATTGATAATGAGGAGAGGTTCAGGCCACAGCCCTTATTTTGTGAGTGTGCTGCAAGGATTGGTCTTCTCTCCCCTCTTATTTAACATCAGGCGACTGGATGAGGTGATCCAACAGTTTGGGGTGAGCTATCATCAGTAGGCTTTATATCTCGAACTCAGGCTAGGAGAGCTTTTATGCACCCACTCCTGGACTGAGAGACTCTGCTCACAGTCATTCATGTCCCTATGACCTCCCATTTGGATTACTGCAATGTGCTCTACCAGGGGCTGCCCTGGAAGACCATTTGACAGCTTTAGCGGTATGGAATGCAACTGCACAAATAATACATGGTGTCTGATATTCGACACGGGTAGCAATACTGCTTCCTGAGTGCATTGGTTGCCAGCGGGTTGGTAGCAGGATGGGCATATTCCGGGTCCCATCACCTAAAGAATGTTGCAAGTGGAGACCAGGAAGTATGCCTTTTCTGCCTGTAGTACCTGCCCTCTAGAATATTCTCTCTCCTGAGAGTAGGTTGCCTAAACTCTGTTGGCCTTTTGGAAGGCCTTGAAGGCCTGGTTATGTGTTAGACCTTGGGATCCAGTGTGTATGTGTGTGTGTGTGACAGACCCCATTTTTGGGTTATATTAACATCTACGGTTATGATTTTTCTCAGCTGCTATGCCTGCCTGCCTGCCTGCCTGCCTGCCTGCCTGCCTGCCTGCCTGCCTGCCTGCCTGCCTATCTATCTATCTATCTATCTATCTATCTATCTATCTATCTATCTATCTATCTATCTATCTATCTATCTATCTAATTTTTTTGTATTGTGATGTATTTGTTGGTAACTGATTTTATGACTGTTCATCATCCAGAGTCTCTTGTTTGTAATGGATGGCCATAGCGATGTAATAAACAAATAAATACTAAACCATGGATCCTCCTTATCACTACCTTTCTTTGTTTGCTTGTTTATTAAATGTATTTTCATTCCATCGTGATTGGGGACATTGTTCCAGTTCAAAGGTTTCTTATTGCAATATTAAGGCAATTAGCGTGAATCGATAAGTTGTATCCACAAATTGGAATAATGTGAAAAAGAGCAACTTTCCAGGTAGCATAAAGTGATTTTTCTTGTGTGTTGAAGAGAACCTGCCCAAGGTAATACATCTCTTTAAGTTTAAATGCTCTGTTATAAGAATAGGAACATGTACCAACTGTCAAGCTTTATGTAGTTGGGCAAAATCAAGAAAACAAGAACAAGAACATAAATTTCTGTATGCTGTTTTATATACTGGTTATAAAAGTACCTTGATTATTCAGAATGCTCAAGGTCAACAGCTCAGGATATCTCATAGGGATAGAGGAAAAGATGTAGGAGAAGATCAGGCAGAGCTGGAAAGTGGAGTTAAATATATTATCTTAGAGTCCTTCCGTTGCCACAAGTGATCCAAGTCCAGGCCTCCTTGAATTCATTGGCCCTTGTTGCTGTTGTTAGTTGAGAAGTTGTGTCCAGCCCATCGCGACCCCATGGACAACATTCCTCCAGGCCTTCCTGTCTTCTACCATCCTCTGGAGTCCATTTAAGCTCACACCTACTGCTTCAGTGACTCCATCCAGCCACCTCATTCTCTGCTGTCTCCTTGTTTTGCCCTCGTTGGCCCTTATCTAGTGGCAATTTAGTACTGCCTGTTAGTTGATTACTCTCCCATGCATAGGCTTGAATAAATCTTTTGTGTTGCAACTTAACATACAGTTCCAATCCTTTGTGCCTGATAGAGGATTTATAAATAATTAAGAAGCCAGAAAGAAAAAAGAAGATGGATTTTCCCCCCAGTGATACAAGCATAGCTGAAATATTGGAAAGTAGTAAATATGAGAATCATTTTTCAACCCAAAAGTAAAACAATGCATTGGAGTAACTCCTTTCCATTTCATGGGATTCCCTATTATTTAAAAAGTCTGTTATCAGAGCATTTTTTTTCTCTGATTCAAATTTCCTGCTTACATTTCCATGTGAAAACGTATGACATCTCAAACATCTACCCCAGCATCCGGTTTAACTTCCCAAGATACTGTCCATATTTAAATGTCAAAATCAAACCAACTCCATTTTTCAAGAAGCTGTTTTTATTATCATCTGCTGCTGTGGCCTAGAGGTGGATCTCTCGCCTCACAATCTGGAAGTTGTGAGTTCAATCACAAAGAGGCAGATGGAAGATCTCCTGCTTGGGCAGGGGGTTGGGCTAGATGACCTGCAAGGTCCCTTCCAACTCTTGTTAATCTGTTAATTCCGTACGAAGATGCGGCTCTCATGAATGCTCCTTTATTCATAGCAATCCTACCAAGTTAGTATCCTCCAAAATTATTTTGGATCTCACAAGGAAATGATGGCCTTTGATAGTGTATTGTTAGGTTTCTTCACTGTTAAGTATGGAATTATAATTACTTTGGGTGATCTATTTGGTGGCTAACGACCAAATGGAAACTTTATTTACAACAGCATCCTTTGGGGAGGGGAATTTCAATTATAGTTGCCTTAGCTTAAAACCTTCATTTACTTTAAATCGTTCAAACAAATCCATCAATCTTTCCGGTTGCACTTTTACTAAACTCTGTCTATGTTTGGCTTTTCCCCACAACCTTGTTTCTTTTCGTTACATTAAAAAAACAAAAACCTTCCCTATTTAGAGGGAGGACTAAGGCAGTGAAATGTATCTTGTTCCATATTGACAGAGCAACTATCTCAAAACCTCTCCTTCCATTCTCTAATGGAATTTACTGGCATGCCAGATAATATATAGAAACAAAATGAAGATAGCTGAAAAACCTTTCTTCTCATTGAGTGTGGAGAGAGACCATGAATGAAATTGTTTTGATTAGCATTTCTGAGAGTGTATTGGACTTTCCAGACTTCTCTGTTTTACATTTATTTTTCTCTGCAGATGCCTCTGTGAGATCAGGTTTCAAAATTGCTTTCTCTTTCCTTAACAAAAATGCAAACTGAACAGAAAAGCGGTAGAATAATGCAAGAGCAGTCTTCAGAAACCAAGCCTGGTTTCAGTTAAGATCTTCTGGAATAGGAATTAGAACTCTTTTGCTGTTTCTCTTCTCGTAGTCTGTGTTAAATGACCATTTGCTGAATGACTATTAGAAATTGCAACACATTTACAATCCATCCTAGAAGTTACAACTGCCACACATACACACTCCTGCCATCATGTTTTCTGAGAATGGTTTTTAACACTAGATGTAAGAACAATAGCTGATAAATTCAGGGCTGTAATACATTTTTTCTACATTTTCCGTGCTAAATTTGTTATTTGCCTTGGAGCAAAATGCGAAATAAAAAAACTTGGTTCTTTTGTACATAATCATTTATAGTTTTCAATTAGCTGCTCCATTGGGTTATTCATTATACACACCTATAAATTTCTGCTGCAAATTAGGGATCACTCACTAGCCTTGAAAAGCATCAGAGAGTCAAGTACTTTTGCCATACAATGATGTTGCTGAGATTAAGTCAAATGCACCATTGTGGCACTGCTTTGTAAGAAGGGGACAAAAGTCCATAAAATTCTCTGTTACAGTTCAATACTTCTTATATGTAGAGCATTTAGCTGGAATAATTTAATCTACACAAATTAGGTCCACACATCACTTAAATGTATAAATGATGATTTCCCACAATAGCAGAAACTTTCCATTTGTAAAATAAGAGTGAAAAAAAAAAATTAAAAATGAGTAGGTCTGAACTGCAGTTAAAGGGTTATCTAACATAAGAACCGCCAACTGCATTGAGACAGAATTATGTAATAGTTTATATAAGGGACATGGTGGCTCAGACGCTGAGCTTGTCGATCAGAAAGGTCGGCAGTTCAGCAGTTCGAATCCCTAGTACCACATAACGGAGTGAGCTCCCACTACTTGTCCCAGCTTCTGCCAACCTAGCAGTTTGAAAGCGTGTAAAAGTGCAAGTAGAAAAATAGGAACCACACATTCTGTGTGCCTTTGGCATTTAGTCATGCCGGCCACATGACCATGGAGACGTCTTTGGACAGCGCTGGCTCTTTGGCTTTGAAGCGGAGATGAGCATCACCCCCTAGAGTCGGGAACAACTAGCACATATGTGCAAGGGGAATCTTTACCTTTACC
Source organism: Rhabdophis nuchalis (assembly GCA_039707465.1). Classification (NCBI taxonomy): domain Eukaryota; kingdom Metazoa; phylum Chordata; class Lepidosauria; order Squamata; family Natricidae; genus Rhabdophis; species Rhabdophis nuchalis. The sequence continues at coordinate 174,456,832 of CM077643.1, forward strand.
TATATGACATTCTATTTGTCACTAGCTGTATTTTTATGCCCCAAATAAAAGTTGCCTGATTGTGTTCCTGCAGTGGCATTTCCCCTTTCTCTCTTCTTGCCTCCCCAATTCATTAGCTCCTTCTCGAATGGCTCCAGATGATCCCTTGCCTCCCCAGAGACAATTTGTATGGAGAATGACAACAGGGTGACTAATACCTTCAAACCTGTTATTTGTGGCTGTTATTCACCCGGGCTGTATTTGATGATGAAGAGGCAAATATATGTGTCCCAGGATAATGTTGCAGGATTCAATCTGGGTTGGTCATCAGGACCAGAGGTTTTGACTTCTGAGCTTTCAGACTCTTGCTGGGGTCCATCCTTGGGGAACTTCTCTGTGTGCTTTGGACAACTCTGTGTGTGGTAATTATATAATGCCTGTTCTGTGTGTGTGTTTTAGATATTGATGGCTGGCTATTAAGTCATCGCCTGTTGAATTTGATAGATATTGTAGAAAATCCATCATATCCAATAGTATCCAAATCCAAGTCCACCTTCAGGAGGACTTGAAAGTGGGTGTACTTATTGGCTTCAACCTGAGTAGAGCCTTCCATGCTTGTTCGGGATCCTGCTTGGGTTAGTCTTGGATTGGACTGACTACTGCATTTCCATTCAAGCAAACACGAGCGCCATGTTTCTTCAGATAATCTCAAATCTGGATGACTTTGAGAAAATTAGAAAATCTAGAGGATGGAGCTTCTCTTCGATCCCTGATACATTTACATACATCCAGAAAGGAGCTACTGTATGTTCTACCTTCCAATCCTAAAATTAGGGTGTTTTCTAGATGTAGCAGAACTACATTATATCACTGATGAGCAATGGAAGCCAATCCTATGCTGATATCTGAAGCAGGAATTTTAAATTCTTTAGACTTGGTACGAGGGTGGACCTGATCTCCAGAATCACAAGTGACTGTATAAATGACTTTGGTGTGTGAGTATGAAAAATAGGGGACTATTTACGTGGAACATTTTCAAAAGAAAACAATTTTAGCTTTCCTTTTTTTATATACACACACCTCTGTGCGCCAAGTAATAAATGAGCGCATTAACCAAACTAAACCAAGAGAAAAAAAAGCAGAAAAGATTAGGCACCGAGGCATGAAATTAAGATGATTTATGTCAGACATAACAAAGAAATGAAATTTTAAGAACATTATTTCCACAGGGAGCAATTACATTGATTAGATTAAGGCCCAAAAAGAGTTCACACTGTTAGTTATCCATCCATTTACAGACCATTTGCAATACAAAAGATTAAATTCTATACAAAATATACAATAATACAGAGCCACGGAATAAAGCAATCAAATAAAAGCAAAAATCAAAGGCAACTAAAACGTCATTCTCCTGTTTCATGTGATCTCTTGAATTTAAATGGTTAACCCCAGTTTAAGAATGAGATTTCTTCCTAACTCTGGCTTTTAAATTGAATTTGTATGTGTCGGAACAGGTTGATTACCCATTTTTTTTGTCTTGTAGTATTTATTTTATCTTTCTATGCGTATAGCACACTTAAAGAAGTACTCCCAAATACACTATATCTTAAACATAATAATATAGTAAATACATTCAAAGCCAGAATTAACACAACAGCAATTGACAGCAAAGACAGCAAAGAAAAAACGGACCACTTAGTTAGCTGCTGCAAAAAGACCACATGGCAACAAACAAGAGACATGACAAGATAGCAACAATGGTACATTGCAATATCTGCAAGAAATAACATTTGCCTCGAGGAATAACTGATAGACCAAAATTAGAGAAAGCAATAGAAAATGAAGAAGCAAAAACACTCTGGGATTTTGGAAGTAAAATAGATAAGCCCCTGCCACATAATACCTCAGACTTAACAACTGTCAATAAAAAAAACAAGGGGCATTGCAATAGTTGGAGACAGCAAATGGAAGTGACAGAGCTGCAGAATATCATAAAATATAAAGACCTGTAAATAGAAGTAGAATGACTATGCCAAAAGAAAGCCATGATAGGCTCATTGGGAGCAGTCCCAAAACACTACTTGAATTCCATCACTTGGACAAAACCACTACCAGTCAATTGCAATAAGCAGATTTATTTGAAACAGCTTAAACCCTGTGGTGATACTTTTAACATCATCGAACATTTATTTTATTTATTTATTTAATTGGATTTATAAACCGCCCTATCTCCCCGAAGGGACTCAGGGCGGTGCACAGGAAACAATAAAACATCATTCAATAAATACAATGCAAAATAATTAAAATAGATTAAATATACAGGCCTGTGCTAAAATAAATTTAATACCCTACTAAAACCATCTTAAAATTATGACAGGCCGACCATCTGAAATAGGTGAGTTTTTAGTGTCCGGCGGTAGAGGCGCAGGTCCATGATTGTATGGAGGTTGGGGGGAAGGTCATTCAGGAACATCTATCTTAGCCTATCCCAAATCTATCTTAGCCTATCCGTGATTGTACAGAGGTCGGGGGGAAGGTCATTCAGGAACATCTATCTTAGCCTATCCCAAATCTATCTTAGCCTATCCGTGATTGTACAGAGGTCGGGGGGAAGGTCATTCAGGAACATCTATCTTAGCCTATCCCAAATCTATCTTAGCCTATCCGTGATTGTACAGAGGTCGGGGGGAAGGTCATTCAGGAACATCTATCTTAGCCTATCCCAAATCTATCTTAGCCTATCCGTGATTGTACAGAGGTCGGGGGGAAGGTCATTCAGGAACATCTATCTTAGCCTATCCCAAATCTATCTTAGCCTATCCGTGATTGTACAGAGGTCGGGGGGAAGGTCATTCAGGAACATCTATCTTAGCCTATCCCAAATCTATCTTAGCCTATCCGTGATTGTACAGAGGTCGGGGGGAAGGTCATTCAGGAACATCTATCTTAGCCTATCCCAAATCTATCTTAGCCTATCCGTGATTGTACAGAGGTCGGGGGGAAGGTCATTCAGGAACATCTATCTTAGCCTATCCCAAATCTATCTTAGCCTATCTGTGATTGTACAGAGGTCGGGGGGAAGGTCATTCAGGAACATCTATCTTAGTCTATCCCAAATCCTTGAGGAGAACTTTATAACGGTCCCAAAGGTGCTTTTTCAGGAGGCAACTGTTTTCTTTGAAGTGTTTCGCTTCTCCTTCCATTCCCCACCGTCTAGTCAGAGCTGAAGAAGATTCTTAGATGAGAAGTGAAACATCTTCAAAGAAAACAAGAAAGTCCAGTTGCCTCCTGAAAAAGCACCTTTGGGACAACCATGACCCAGATGACTGAGAATCTCAATAGACATTGAGCTATTTATGCACTTTGGAATGATCACGCCACGAATGGTGTGGGAATATGAACGAATTTCCTGAAAAAATTCAGACTACAGGAATCATTTGCATTTCAATTTGTGATGCCATCAACACAGACTCATCCCCAACAGCCTGTGCTTGCCTTCAACAGTGAAGGGACACAGGGCAGAAAACATCCTGCAGCCAAGAAGACTCCATAGATATCTGCACTACTCAGGTGACCTTGACAACACAGATAAACCTCCAAGTGGCCTCAAATACTCTCTTAAAGAATGCAAATGACAAGCTGTCTACAAGGAATATCAATCCTTCCATTCCAGTCAGAGCTGAATAAGCTTCTTGGATAAGAAGTGAAATGTCTTCAAAGAAAACAAAAAAGCCCTGTTGCCTCTTGAAAAAAAGCACCTTTGGGACAACCATGACCTGGTTGACTGAGAATCTCCATAGAACAAATCCAGGCTAGACATCTGGCTGACTAAGTGACCAACCATAAAAATATAATAATAATAAAATAAACAGTTCTTAAAATACTTTACATAGAGGGGGGGGGGAAATCATCTTTAAAGGTTAACTCAGGGGTCAGCAAACTGCGGCTCTGGAGCCGCATGTGGTTCTTTCATCCCTCTGCTGCGGCTCCCTGTCGCTCAAAATATGCCTCACAACCGTCAATGTGTGATACCTGCCAGCACACGATTTATTGAGCTTTTCCACTCCCGGTAGGTCAACCATGGATAAATCCAAGAAAAGAAAAGTTTCACGAGAAAACAGAATGTTTAATTCAACTAGATATACTAGTTTTGTGGCCACTCAGGAAAGTCAGGCACAGGAAAGCTTTTGTGGCTCCCGGTGTTTTCTTTTCTGTGGGAAATGGGTCCAAATGGCTCTTTGAGTGTTAAAGATTGCTGACCCCTGGGTTAACTGAACATAGTGTTGAAGATGATGGGCCTGGTTGTTGGAAAAAAATGGACCTTGTGCTGGAGAGTCAGGGTTTGATTTGGCTGCTGGGGGGAGATGTTTATTACTGGAATCAATTTCTTGAAGTAGGCATCAAGGCAAGTTTGCACATAGATTTTTCTCATCATAAATAACCTCATAGCAGCTGAGGCTCTTTGTAACTGTATGGAAAAACTGAGTGAACCTATTATGATCTTGATCCTCTACCTTTGCCATCCCTCTTTCAATGAGATGAAAGGCTTCAACTAACTCTTTTGTCAAAAACCTTCTTTTGGTTCTGGAGTTTGGAGGTCTCAGTCTTCTTCCTCAAATACTATCATCTGCTAGTCTACTTCTGTAAGGCCTTCATTGATCAGTTCTTTAGCACAGTAGTCGAATAACTGTACAACATCCTTTCTACTTATGTCTAACTGCGGTTGATTATCAATATGATAATCAACCGCAGTACACTCCTGAAAAGACTGCGTGACTGGGGAGCACAATTTATTCTACGCTCCTTTCACATTTGACTGTTTTACTTCAATCCAAGAATCAGTAATATTTTTGATGGCATCATAGATATTATAATTCCTCCAGAACTTCCTTAAGTTTATCACATTATCTTGGGTAGTTTTGATTATTGTGAAAATGTTTGCTGTAAATAATGGGCCTTACAGGAGGCAGATCCATCCCTGATCCATTGGCTGAAGTAGCAAGCTGGTGTTGCATTGTGTGTGTGTGTGTGTGTGTGTGTGTGTGTCTGCAAAATACCACCTTTCATGTTGAGTGACAGTCATCTAAAGTGCCTGTCCAGGTGTGGTGTCAAACAGGAAGAGATTCTTGAAAGGAATTTGCCAAGCAATAACATTCAGTAGCAGGTTTGACAAAATGGTTTCACAATCTATCTTGAAAAAAATGGCAAGCGTAACCCAAGGCTTTGAGGATTTGCCTTCCAAATAATCAGAAGGGATGCCTTATTGGTATGACAAAAGGTCCTTGGATTTAGAGAGTGATAAACATACAGTATGTTACCCCAAACAATTATGTTAGCTTATCCCCATGATGGCGAACCTACGGCACACATGCCGGAAGTGGGATGCAGAGCCCTCTCTCCGGGCACGTGAGCCTTCACCCGTTGCCCTTCAGGGTTCCAGCGTGCCAGCCAGCTTTTCTTCACATGCACAGGAACACCAGAAACAGGAGGAGCAGCTGCCCGGTGCACATGCGCATTCCAGGTAGATGATCTTCCAGTTTCTGGCATGTGCATGCACATCGGCCACCTGGTCTTCCAGTTTCTGGCATGCATGTGCGCACGAAGACCAGCTGGCCGGTGCACATGTGCACACCAGAAACCGGAAGATCATCTTTGCACATGTGCACCGGGCGGCTGCTCTTCTGGTTTCCGGCACTCAGTGCCGAAAAGGTTCGCCAGCACTGGCCTATCCTCTGCTGCTTTATTCCCCGCTGCACTTTTTCCCTCTTTCAAAATATAAGTCTTGCGGAGCATTTTTGCTCAAAATAAGCCAGTCTTCTCTACGTGAAATATCTGGTACGGCAAATAACCTCCCTCCTCAATAATTATTTTAAACATGTCAGGGAAATCATCACGCACAGCACTTTCATCAGCACTTGCTGTTTCACCTTGCACTTTAATGTTATGTAAATTTGCCCTCACTTTGAAGCAATTGAACCAACCCCTACTCACAACAAATTCTTCAACACAATTACTTCACTTGCTGCACGTGCAGCTTTTAAATAATTGGAAAGGCTTCAAGCCTCTTCTTGAATAAAGTAAGGCTGCTAGGCATATTACTCTGATTTTGATGGTCTAATCAAATTATCAATAGCCTTTCCATTTGAGTGATTAAACCACTGCGTTGCTTAGTAATAATTGTAGCTTTCATGGGACAGGGTTCTATTTTTTTCACTGTATCCTTTAAAATTGTTCCAGTTGTTGATTGGCTGTAATCCAACACATTTCCAATGTCCTGTTGGTGTTTCATCTCTTCTTGGACACTTTATTATTTCCACTTTATTTGCACGTTGCCATTCAGTTGTCTGCCATTTTAAGTAATACAGAGTTATCTCTAAATTGGATATTCTTAGTCTAGGGAGTGCCAGTTGTTATTTTTTTTTTTTTTTAGCATCTGGCAGATATCTACAGAACAGTTATTGTGCTAATTTGGACACCAATCTGTTGCATTTTATGTATCAGTCTAGACATAGTACAAATTTCTTCTGATTTCTAGAAACATGGTAAAGAATTTCGTTTTCCATTCTGCCTATAGATATTCCTGGTTGTAATTCTAAGAATTCTAAGAATTCTTATTTCCAACTTATTCTCAACTCCCTCTAATTTCCCTTGCTTTTTCTGGTCCAGATCCAGCTGGGGAAGCCTCACATAGGCCTAGTTCGTATTTTTCTTATATAACATCTAAATCTTTGCCGTAGTATTCCATTTCACTTCTGTGGAAGCATTATTGTTAAGCTTCCAGATTCCTGAGATGGTGGAGATAATGCTCACCAGCAAGTTTTTTTTTTATTAAAGGGTTTTGAAGTTCTCTGCCGAATGCTCAATAAAAAAGAATGCCATTGGTCACTGTGGAAAGCATTTGAGCTGGGCATGGCTAATCTAGTGGAGAGAAGGACCAGGGGAGACATGATAGCAGTGTTCCAATATTTGAGGAGCTGTCATAGAGAGGAGAGGGTCAAACTATTTTCCAAAGCACCTGAAGGCCAGACAAGGAATAATGGATGGAAACTGAACAAGGAGAGATTTAAGGAGGTCTACCCGATCTGAATCTGACCGGACACAGGTAAGAGCCCATTTACGGACTTACATTGTGGCGCTGAGAGTGGCCAAACGCCATCATTGTGCTACTCTCATAGCATCCGCAGAAAACCGCCCTGCCGCCCTGTTTAGGGTGACCCGCTCCCTACTTCAGCAAAGGGTGCGGGAAGCCCCGTTACAGGGTAGAGCAGAGGAATTTGTGACTTTTCTGCAGGAGAAAACCGCTCAGATACAGAACGGGTTACCCTCCATTGATGGCCCAGTGGGATGCCACGAGACAGATCTTGTTTGGGAGGAGTTTGACTCCGTTACTTCCGATGATATGGACAGGTTACGTGGGCGACTGCGGGCCACCACATGTTTATTGGACCCGTGCCCCTCCTGGCTTGTACTGGCATCCTGGGAGGTGACACGAGGCTGGCTCCAAGAGGTTGTCAACGCATCCTTAAGTGAGGGTTCCTTGCCTGCTTCCCTAAAAGAAGCGATAATAATAATAATAATAATAATAATTTTAATTTATAAAACCGCACCCTCTCCCCACAGGGACTCGGGGCGGTGCACAGGTAGAATAAAAACCAAATACATACAACAATTCTAAAAACAAATTAAATATAACCTGCGCTAAAATTCCCATTAAAACTAAATAATACTAATTCCCCATAAAACCCCAGAGGCAGAGAGACTCATCCTAGGCCGGCCAGACAGAAAAAGTGAGTCTTTAATTTAAGACGGAAGGAGCGGAGGTCCGTGGTCGTCCTGATATCGGGGGGGAGGTCGTTCCAGAGGGCCGGGCCCGCCACAGAGATAGCCCTTCCCCTGGGTGTCGCCCGCTGACAGTGTCTAGTGGACGGCACCCGGAGAAGTCCCTCTCTGTGGGAGCGAATCGGCCGCGAGGATGTATGAGGCAGGAACCGATCCCGCAGATAGCTAGGTCCCGAGCCATGGAGGGGCCTCACCATCGCTTCTTTTAGGGAAGCAGGCAAGGAACCCTCACTTAAGGATGCGTTGACAACCTCTTGGAGCCAGCCTCGTGTCACCTCCCAGGATGCCAGTACAAGCCAGGAGGGGCACGGGTCCAATAAACATGTGGTGGCTCGCAGTCGCCCACGTAACCTGTCCATATCATCGGAAGTAACGGAGTCAAACTCCTCCTTAAGGTGAGGCCCCTCCTTAAGAAGCCCTCTTTGGATCCAGCTCTTTTAAACAACTACCGTCCAGTCTCCAACTTTCCCTTTGTGGCGAAGGTTGTTGAGAGTGTGGTGGCACAACAGTTTCCCCGTCACCTGGAGGAAGTTGACTATCTAGATCCGCGCCAGTCCGGCTTTCGGCCCGGGCATAGCACCGAGACGGCATTGGTCGCGTTGGTTGATGATCTCTGGAGGGCCAGAGATGGGGGTTGTTCCTCCATCCTGGTCCTATTAGACCTCTCGGCGGCTTTCGATACCATCGACCATGGTATCTTATTGCATCGGCTGGGGGGGTTGGGAGTGGGAGGTACCGTCTTACGATGGTTCTCCTCCTACCTCTCTGGCCGATCGCAATTTGTGTTGGCAGGGGGGCAGAGGTCGACCTCGAGACCACTCACTTGTGGGGTGCCTCAGGGGTCGGTCCTCTCGCCTCTCCTGTTTAACACATACATGAAGCCGCTGGGTGAGATCATCCGTGGTTTTGGGGTAGAATACCATCTATACGCTGATGATACTCAGTTGTATATATCTACCCCAAACCACCCCAACGATGCCGTAGCGGTGATGTGCCAGTGCCTGGAAGCCATGCGGATCTGGATGGGAAGTAACGGACTTAGGCTCAACCCGACCAAGACCGAGTGGCTGTGGTTTCCGGCTGCCCGATTCAACCAGCTCACTCCATCGCTGGCCATAGGGGGCGAACATCTTGCCCCTGTGGATGGGGCGCGCAATTTGGGTGTCCTCCTGGACTCCCGGCTGTCCATGGAAGATCAAGTGACAGCCGTGGCCAGGAGGGCGTTTTACCAGATTCGCCTGGTTCGCCAATTGCGCCCCCTATTGGATCAGGACGCCCTGCGCACAGTCACTCATGCGCTCGTGACATCCCGACTGGACTATTGTAACTCTCTCTACATGGGGCTCCCCTTGAGGTGCACCCGGAGACTTCAGCTAGTCCAGAATGCAGCCGCGCGAGCAATTATGGGAACCGCTAGGTTTACCCATGTAACATTGCTCTTGCATGAGCTGCACTGGCTACCTGTCGTCTTCCGGGTGCGCTTCAAGGTGTTAATTATCATCTTTAAAGCGCTCCATGGCTCGGGACCTAGCTATCTGCGGGATCGGTTCCTGCCTCATACATCCTCACGGCCGATTCGCTCCCACAGAGAGGGACTTCTCCGGGTGCCGTCCACTAGACACTGTCAGCGGGCGACACCCAGGGGAAGGGCTATCTCTGTGGCGGGCCCGGCCCTCTGGAACGACCTCCCCCCCGATATCAGGACGACCACGGACCTCCGCTCCTTCCGTCTTAAATTAAAGACTCACTTTTTCTGTCTGGCCGGCCTAGGATGAGTCTCTCTGCCTCTGGGGTTTTATGGGGAATTAGTATTATTTAGTTTTAATGGGAATTTTAGCGCAGGTTATATTTAATTTGTTTTTAGAATTGTTGTATGTATTTGGTTTTTATTCTACCTGTGCACCGCCCCGAGTCCCTGTGGGGAGAGGGTGCGGTTTTACAAATTAAAAATTATTATTATTATTATTATTATTAACCTAGAAATAAGGAGACATTTTCTGACAGTGAGAACAATCAACCAATGGAACAGCTTGCCCTCAGAAGTTGTGGGAGCTTCATCACCACTCTTCATCAAGAAGATATTTGCCTGCCATTTGTCAGAAATGGTGTAGGGTCTCCTGCTTGGGGGTTGGACTAGATGATCAACAAGGTCCCTTCCAACTCTGTTAATCTGAGCTCAGTCATTTCTATCCAGATATAGCATCCATATGGCAATCTTCAATACTGTAGTCAGACATCCAATGTAAGGAGAAGCCCATGAACATGCAAACCTAAACAACTGCTTTTGGAGGACAGTGTACTTACTGTAGTGAAGCTTACTGAAGTCATATTGTCTGATGCTGTAACTTATTGTCTGACTGTGTATAATTTGCTACAACCTCTGTAATCATACAGCAGAAAGAACTATAATTTTTTTTTTTTTAAACTGACACGGCATAATTGTTATTTTTCCTACAACAACAGCAAATGTTTCTTGGTTAGAAGACTCTGCCGTTATATTTTCAATTTCTTTTGGGCATAAATTTGCTAATGGCACCCTCTTTTTCTCTTATAGTAATCTGATCATTCTGCCTGGATGATGTCTGTAAAACAAGTAGAATAACAACATAATCCTTTGCAGGCTTACTCATCTTAGTTTGACAGGGTTTGTTCCAAGGAAGTACATGCAATATTTCAGTGTTAAAGGTAAAGGTTCCCCTCACACATCTGTACTAGTTGTGCCTGACTCTATGGGTGGTGCTCATCTCCATTTCAAAGCCGAAGAGCCAGCGGTCTGAAGACGTCTCTGTGGTCATGTGGCTGGCATGACTAAATGCCCAAGGTGCATGGAACGCTGTTACCTTCCCACCAAAGGTGTTTTTTTCTACTTGCATTTTTACATGCTTTCGAACTGCTAGATTGGCAGAAGTTGGGACAAGTAACAGGAGCTCACTCCATTATGCGGCACTAGGGATTCAAACTGCCAAACTGATGACCTTTCTGATCGACAAGCTCAGCATCTTAGCTCCTGAGCCACTGTGTCTCCTTTCAGTGTTTCAGTGTTAGAATAGTATATTTTTCTTTAACAGCAGACTTCATACATTTAATAATTTAAATTTTCATTTACTTTGTACACAAACATTCTTTTTTCCCTTTAAATATTTTTCTTTCTTGGGTATATGGATAAAATTTATTTCCATTTCTTTTCTGCAATCCTTAAATTCTCTCCTCCTCTCCCTTCTCGCTTGAAGCCTCTTGTCAGTAGAACTGTGGCTCTGAATTTCTTTATTGATTACTGCCTATCAGGTAAATGCTTAGCATTTGGGGGAGTGTTGAACTTAAAGGACGTGGTTTCTTATTCCTCTGATAAATTTCATTCATTAAGTTTCCTCCATGACTAGTTTGTAATAGTGACCTTCCGATCAGTGGTGGGTTTCAAATGTTTTAGAACCTACTCTGTAGGTGTGGCCTATTTTGTGGGTGTGGCTTGGCAGTCATGTGACAGGATGGGAGTGGCCACCTTTTAAAATGTGGTGAAACTCATTTAACAATGCTCTTGCTTAGCAACCAAAATTTTGGACTCAATTGTGATGATAAATTCTTTCTTTCTTTCTTTCTTTCTTTCTTTCTTTCTTTCTTTCTTTCTTTCTTTCTTTCCTTCCTTTCTTCCTTCCTTTCCTTTCCTTCCCGTTGGGTCACTGGCAGATTTACTTCCAGGTACGCCAGTGGAACCCCCTCTCACCGGTTCTCTAAATTTCACCAACCGGCTCTCGCGAGTAGGTGCGAGCCTGCAGAAACCCACCACTGCTTCCGATTCACTTACTGTGATCTGCTGAGATCATATCTTCGTGAAATGGGCAGAATGCGCTATTCCTATAGTCACTGTACTATGTTTTTAATTTTTTTAAATTTTTATAATTATATTAGCTTGCCATTCAAATCTCCACTTCTATTCATGTGCTCTCAAGTGATACATTTCCAAGGCCAGAATGAAAATAAATCTTAGTCTAATCTCCCCAGTAATTCCCATCCATCATTTTTATAGCCCAGGTTCAGAATTAATTTATTTTCAATATGCTTCTGCTGGTGGTGGTAGTTATTTTGGTTCTAGCTTTCTACAAAATGCCTTTTAAAAATGGTTGGCCTTATCACATCAGGTTTTGAATAGATTGAAATGATAGCAATGACTTCCTAAAGCTTTTGAAAAGTAGCTTTGTATAGAGCTGCAGATTTAAATGTAATGAAGATGCCGTTTTTAACTTGCCCTTACTCCAAAACTGGCATTCACAGTTCCATCTCTCATTTTATTTAAATGAGTGTATGAAATAGCTTCAATAAGATAATCTTTCTCAAGCTGGTGCGCTTCAAAAATGTTGGATTTTATTATGGACTCCCATAATTCCTGGTTTGCACAACCATTGAGATTAGGGAACTCAAAGTCCAATGTGGCTGAAAAGTGCCAGGATGAGAGAGGTTAAGCTAAAACAGGGGTGTCAAACTCAAAGCCCTGAGTCCTGATCCGGCATACGGAGTGTTTAGATCTGGTCCACGGGGCTGCCCTGGAAGCAGTGAAGGACCAGCCCATGGTCTGCCTTCAAAAACGGAGCTCAGGAGGGCCACAGGCAGCCCTCCCAAGCTCCATTTTTGCTGGCAGAGCATTGCAGGAGGCCATCGCAGCAAAAAATGGAGCTTGGGAGCCCATTTTCGCTGGCAGAGCGGTCGGGCTGCCACAAGTGATGTTGAGTTGGCCATGTCCACCCTGGCCACACCTACCCCGGCCCCCCAAGGCCAAATGCAACCCTCATGTGGCCCTGAATGAAATTGAGTTTGACACTCCTGAGCTAAGAGATTTTGAGTGGACCATGGTCACCTGGTGAGCTTTATAACTGACAGGGAAGGTAATGCTCTAATCATTATAAGCTCACTGATAACAAGCCTGTTAAAAATTGAACATAACCTATAACCCATAAGTTATACATAAATGCCATGTATATATTAATTACCCAGCACTATCAAAACTGAGCAACATTCTTTTTCTTTGAAGTTCTCCCTAAGTCTGTAATTTTATTAATGAATTTTCTGCGTTGGCTGTAGAGTTGAACTTTATCTCCTTTGAAATATCTCCCAGCTGTCAGAGTTTACAGTTTTATTTAGAAAAGTCACATCGCACATAATAATAAAGTTGGATATGAAAGCATTACTCATTGTCTGCCGTAGCGTTGCCTGAAATACTTTCATGAAAACAAAGGAGGAACACAATTCACATTGTTGTAAGACAATCCATGCTATTTTTCAAATTGTACATTAGCACTAGGTATCAGTTTGGCAGTGCTGAACATAATGGTTTAGGGTGGCAAACGGCCTCACCCAAATAAGCCTGATTTGTTTCTCTATTTGAGAATGCAAAGTAAGAATGCATAAATGTTATCTGAATGGATATAACCAGTGGTGGGTTCCGGATTGCGTTCCAACCATATCGGTTGGAATGGGCCGAGCTGGATGCGTGCACATGGATGCGTGCAGCGCACAATGCTCACATTCTTCTTACCGTCCAGCGACGCCTCTGCGAGCCTCCATAGTGCTCCAGCTGCTTGGTGGAGCATCGTACAGGCACTGTACACACCGTGCACATGCGCGGAAACACCAAAGACTTTAAAGACAAGTAAGGAGCGTGGGCGGGTGGGCCCTCCAGAACACCATGCTGGAACGATACCCAGTGCTCCGGGCAGGCTCCGGTATGCTCATACCGGGGCGTACCGCCTGCAACCCACCACTGGATATAACTAGCTATGAATGTAACTCTAGGTCAGGAAGATAGAATTTCCTAAACAATATTGGGCTTTTTGTCAGAAATTAAAAGGAAATGGAAGCACACATAATGGAAGCAGACCCTAAAGATGGATGCAGAAGAAAGATGGATCAGAGAATAAACCATCCAAATCAGGACTATATTAACAGCAATGATTCATGTGGATATTAAATGGCATTGTAAAAGAGTTAACACTAAACCTTTCCATGCATTGTATCTTATTCCAAATACACAATATTAGAATGGTTCAAAGTGAACTTAAACACGGGTAAGCTTATAACCAGATATTTCTGCTTGTAGTGTTTCCCACTATAAAGTGAATGCCATGGAGGTGAGGTAGGAAACCACACAACCCCATATGTGCCCATGTTCTAAATGGATCTGTTCCAGAGTGTTTTCTTGGCCAGCATAAATTTAACTTTCCATTCAAGGTTTGGCTATGTACGTGGATGATCTGTATATTATGGCATTCAGTAAACTGTCGGAGAAATGTATTGGACCTGTAACTCTTGAACTTAACAGGCTACAACTACCAGCTATTTTGCATTGTCTCCATACTTGTCAAGTGACTACAGTAAAAATAAAGTAGATATAGCAAAGCAAAACATCTGTATAATAAGCTTATAAATTAGCCCCTATACCAGGGGTGAAATCCAGCAGGTTCTGACAGGTTCTGGAGATTTTGAGTAGTTGGAAATTTTGAATAGTGGAATTTTGAGTAGTTCGGAGAACCGGCAAATGCCACCTCTGGCTGGTCCCAGATTGGGGTGGGAATGGAGATTTTGCCGTTATCATTCCCCTGGAATTGGGTGGGAATGGAGAGTTTGTAGTATCCTTCCCCTGCCACGCCCATCAAGCCATGCCCAAGCCACACCCACATAAGTAGTAAAAAAAAATGAATTTCACCCCTGCCCTATACTTTTTGTTTTGTTATTCAGAGCCTGAAAAGAGCAGGCTATGAACCCTGTGCCTACTCCAGTCATTGCAGAACCAAGAACTTTCCTTTGTTGTTTTACACTGCAAGCAACATTTCTCAGGTAGCTGCAAATAACCAATCTGTTTGCCTAGTTCTCCACCCCCATCAGCTCTTTTGGACCATTCTTGGAATGATTTTCTAGATCAGAGGTCCCCAACCTTTGCAACTTTAAGTCTGAAGGACTTCAGCTCCCAGAATTCTCCAGCCAGCAAAGCTGGGAGCTTTGCTGGCTGGAGAATTCTGGGAGCTGAAGTCCTTCAGACTTAAAGTTGCAAAGGTTGGGGATCCCTGTTCTAGATCGAACCAGCATATTGCATGTACAACTCCCTGGATCAAAGACTGCCTTGTTGCTTTCTTAGCTTTTTAATCTTATTTTTTTCCTGCTTGTCATTTCAGAATTCAAATAAGTCACTGTTTTTATAGAACAGGAGTGATTTTTATTTTTAAAGAATAATTTTACAACAGTTTGAAGAAAATCAGTTTGGGAGGGAACTTAATCAGGAAACAAAACTTCTCTTTCATTCTGCTAAATTAGTTTCTCCTCCCCTTAATTGGTCTGTATATTTTATGCTTCTGGTTTGTCTTTGAAAAACTGTTCTAACTCAGAAGCGAGGAATACATTAATGAGAGCCACAGGTAATGAAAAACTATGTTTTTGACACTCCCACAAAGACAGCAAGAATTTTGCGGAGATGAGTATGGAAGTAATAAACTTGTAATAAATGTCACAGAGATTGGTGCTTTGATTGGAAGGAAACTCAGATACTCTTCCAGCTGCTGAACCTGTCAGTTATATAAATGAAAATGCATATTGGGAAGAAATAGTCGATAAATCTTTTACTCTAGAGATGAAATTTTGATTGAACATAGAGAAATATGGTAATAAGTAAATTAGCTTCCTGTTATTACTTGAAGATGGCTTCTTTTCAATACCAGATGCCTGTTTTAAACATAAAAGCGTATCTCATAAATACACACTTTTTCAGAAGAAAAAATAATAATAGTGCACATACAACAGATAAAGAGAATCTTTTCTTTGAATCCAAGTGTATATGATAGAAGTCGAATGCTTCCTCTATTATAGGAGTCAGTGATAAGCACTGTATTTTCATAAGTAAAAATATGGCTCAAAAATGTCATCAATAAGACCCACATTCTACTCAGTGCTCTGAATCCCAAATACTATGGGAGAAATTAAATCAGAGTAACAAATAATTTCTACTTATTGACAGGATATTATATATTAAAGGTAAAGGTTCCCCTCGCACATAGTTCTTTTCCTTCTCTATTTATTTCTAGAACTTTGACCCTTCCTTACCTTTTACTACATTGTGCTTTTGTTCCCTTGAATCCTATCTTTTGTGCATTTATTATTGTCTCAGTTTTTTATATTTGACCAGTTTTGAGTACATTATAGTTTTCTTTGGCTTTTCTTGAGTACTCTCTGACCTCTTTGTTCCAGGTCCCCTGGAAATCTTATGAATGTAGCCTGTGTTCATTATTAATAAAGTATCTTTGACAGTGAGGAGGAGGATAGTAGTTTGACAGATATTGCTATGGAATGAACTCTAGAGGCATTAGTTCATTGTTTTAGGGAATTAGTGAAGGAAATAAATTAGCAAGTCGGGGCACATGAAATAGCAAATAAAACGATGGCTAGGATAGTGGGGAAAATGAGTGTATGGTCTGGGAGTCAAGCCAGGGTCTAGGACAATTGGTTATGGCCATATTGGCATGGCAACTTCATTGTAGTTCCGTCCCAGCCAATCCACTGCAGGCCCCATGGCCCCGTCTCACTGCCACAGTCACTTAGACCCGGCTGCACCACCACAGGCTCAATATCTGGGGTGTCTCTTCACTGTTGGTGCTGTCCCGCCCAGCAACCTCCAGCCCTCTTCCCCTGCTTTCTCACACCTGACGATTCACTGGGAGACAAATCTCCCTGGTTGCTATCCCGTGTGGGACAATTGGCTGCACAAGTTAACTCACTAAATGTAGCTCGTATATGCTTCCTAGATAGATAGATAGATTTTATTTTTCTATACCGCGTCCTCTCCCCAGGGGGACTCGGAGCGGTGCACAGGGAAAATTAAAACAGCATAAAATATATACATAAATAAATACAATAAAAACAAATTAAATCAACTGTCCCTGTACTAAAATCCCCATTTTAAAATTAACATTCCCTAACCCCTGAGGTAGAGACTAACCTAGGCCGGCCAAGCAGAAAAAGTGAGTTTTTAATTTCTGACGGAAGGAGCGGAGGTCCGTAGTTGTTCTAATGTCGGGGGGAAGGTCGTTCCAGAGGGCTGGGCCCGCCACAGAGAAGGCCCTTCCCCTGGGCGTCGCCCGCTGACAAAGTCTAGTGGACGGCACCCGGAGAAGTCCCTCTCTGTGGGAGCGAATGGGCCGGGAAGATGTTGTACATATCCACCCCAAACCACCCCAACGATGCCGTCGAGGTGCTGTCCCGGTGTCTGGAGGCCGTACGGATCTGGATGGGTAGTAACAAACTCAAGCTCAACCCGGCCAAGACCG
The DNA here is from genome assembly GCA_039707465.1 of Rhabdophis nuchalis. Taxonomy (NCBI): domain Eukaryota; kingdom Metazoa; phylum Chordata; class Lepidosauria; order Squamata; family Natricidae; genus Rhabdophis; species Rhabdophis nuchalis. The sequence goes on from CM077643.1 coordinate 174,473,952, forward strand.
AGTGGCTGTGGTTTCCGGCACCCCGGTTCAGCCAGATAAGTCCAACACTGGCCATTGGGGGCGAACAACTGGCCCCCGTGGAGAGGGCGCGCAACTTGGGCGTCCTCCTGGATTCCCGGCTGTCCATGGAGGACCATGTGGCGGCCGTGGCCAGGGGGGCATTCTATCAGGTACGCCTGATACGCCAGTTGCGCCCCTTACTGGACCGGGGAGCCCTTCGCACAGTCACTCAAGCGCTCGTGACATCCCGGCTGGATTACTGTAACGCTCTCTACATGGGGCTCCCCTTGAGGTGCACTCGAAGGCTACAGTTAGTACAGAATGCGGCCGCGCGGGTGATTATGGGTGCCACAAGGCAAACCCACGTAACACCTCTCCTGCGCGAGCTGCACTGGCTGCCTGTGGCCTTTCGAGTGCGCTTCAAGGTGCTGATGACCATCTTTAAATCGCTCCATGGCTCGGGGCCTAGCTATATACGAGACCGCCTCCTGCCCCATACATCCCTTCGTCCGATCCGCTCCCACAGAGAGGGTCTTCTTCGGGTGCCGTCGACGGGGCAATGCCGGTTGGCGACACCCAGGGGAAGGGCCTTCTCTGTGGCGGGCCCGGCCCTCTGGAACGACCTACCCCCCGACCTCTGTACTATCTCGGACCTCCGCCTCTTCCGCCAACGTCTTAAGACGTATTTATTCCAACAAGCCGGCCTAGGATAGCCCCCATTTCTGACTTTTTAAGAAAATAATTTATAATTGGCAAGGGTTTTAATATTGGGTTTTAGCACGGGTTTATTAATTTAATACATTTTAATAGATATTTATTGTATTTTGTGTTCTTAAATAATGCCTGTGCGCCGCCCTGGGTCCTAACAAGGAGAAGGGCGGGGTATAAATTTAATAAAATAAAATAAAAATAAATGAGGCAGAATCCGATCCCGCAGATAGCTAGGTCCCGAGCCATGGAGCGCTTTAAAGATGAGGACTAACACCTTGAAGCGCACCCGAAAGACGACAGGTAGCCAGTGCAGCTCGCGCAAGAGCGGTGTTACATGGGTATACCTAGCGGTACCCATTATTGCTCGCGCGGCTGCATTCTGGACCAGCTGAAGTTTTCGGGTGCACCTCAAGGGGAGCCCCATGTAGAGAGAGTTACAATAGTCCAGTCGGGATGTCACGAGCGCATGAGTGACTGTGCGAAGGGCGTCCCGATCCAATAGGGGGCGCAACTGGCGAACCAGGCGAACCTGGTAAAACGCCCTCCTGGCCACGGCTGTCACTTGATCTTCCATGGACAGCCGGGCATCCAGGAGGACACCCAAGTTGCGCACCCCATCCACAGGGGCAAGATGTTCGCCCCCTATGGCCAGCGATGGAGTCAGCTGGTTGAATCGGGCAGCCGGAAACCACAGCCACTCGGTCTTGGTCGGGTTGAGTCTGAGTCCGTTACTTCCTGCAGGGTCTACGGAGGGGACAACCACACAATAGGGGGAGGAAGGACGCCCATGTTCCTCAAGCCCTACCCTTTTCCCTGCCTCGCATTCTTCCGTGCACCTTCACTGCCCTCGCTCTCTCACTCTTCCTCCCCCCATCTCTACTGCTGCACTGAGACCTCTTTCAAAGCTTCAGGGCACCTGTGAGCTTTATGCTACCTGCTGCAGTTCCCACAGAGCCTCCTGCTCTACTTGATCCTGTAGTTAAAAGATTTAGATATTTTACAGAACAGGCCTTTTGAAAACTGATGCAAAGATAGTACAGCACTTTTAGCAAAACAGACTTCTGGGGGACAATCCCATTTATTGTAGGGATATATTATGGAATAACCAGTAGCAGATGATGATTTTAAAAAAAATCATTAACAAACATGTCTTGTACATTTATCGTTTAGTTGTTCCAGCTAAAGAGTGGAAGAACCGCACAGAGTTTGTGTTTTGAAAACATCACTCACAATTGTTGTGTTCTCAAGAGTTCAAACTTGCAAACCTTCTTGATTCTGTACACCTTCCAAACCCCTCTGAAGAAAAAGATAATATAACATATTAAAATAGGTTCTTTTACTGTTTTTATTTAAAAGAAAATTCTGTTGCCTGTTTAAAAGGAAGAGAGGGTGTGAGACAGTGTGAAGAAATCTCTTCTCTGTCCATCCAATCACTGTGGCCATGGGTTTGGGCACAAGGAGGTGGCAATATGAAATATCTAAAGGGCACCAAGTTGTCTAAATAGCTTGTGATAAACAGAATATATGATAACATAAATATCTTCTTAGTATGCTTGGCATTATTTAAGGGCCACATATTGACCAACATGGAATAATTTGAATTAGGACTATATAATATATCTAATATTGGATACAGAGCAGAAACTATCTTGAATACCCTGAATACACAAAATCAGTGTTTTCCAAACTTGGGAATGTTAAAGATGTGTCAACTTTAACTCCCAGAATTCCACAGCTAACAAGACATGACTTAAAAAGAATGTCTTTTTGATCAAATGAACCAGAGTTTCATAGAATTGCAGAGATTGCTTTAATCTCTCATTAGCAGGAGTTCTATCTAACACACTGTGTTTTTCGCCATTAAAGAGATTAATAGGGAGTTCCATAGGGCATGTATAAGCAATAAGCAAATGTATTTTAAGCTGTCATGAGGTAAACTACTAAATTTTTTGTGTCTGTTTGATAATTTGTGACTTTCAATTGGGGAGGGAGGGAGCAGAGGTGGGTTGCTAATTTTTTTACTACCGGTTTGTGCAGGCTTGAGCTCATGCGATGCTTCCGCACATGCGCGGAAGCATCCGGGTGGGTGGGCGGAGCCTCTGGGAGGGAGGGATCAGTCTGATCAAACCACGAGAGGATCATGCATTATGGAAGAGATTAGGTGCACATCTGTTGTCCAATAACAGTCAAGAGGAAAACCCTATGCATTCTGATTGGTTATTGGAGTTTTTCACTTCAGGTCTACATTTGTATTTTCTTTCTCTTTGAAGGTTGTAATTGGGTTTGACCCTTAGCTCCTGTTAGTTATTTGTGAAGATTAAATGACAGATGATGGGCTTCCTCTGCCTTCTACTCCGGAAAAGCATACCATTCTCTCTGTCATTGTGTCTGGCATAGAATCTAAGGTAATTCTAAGTTCTGAACTGAAGAAGTTTCTTGGACGAGAAGCGAAACATTTTCAAGGGGGGAAAAAAACAAGAAAGCCCAGCTGCCTTTTGGAAAAGCACCTCTGAGACAACCATAATCTGGGTGATTTAAGAATCTCTATAGACATGGGGGTTAAATGTTGATTTCTGGCTGTACTTTTAAACCTTCTACTTTAAAGAATTTGCGACTGCATTACCTTTATCTTTTTCTCTGATACTGAAACATTTAGCAAAACCAACAGATTGTGAGGTACCCAAGGGTTTGGGTGATGGAAAGAGATTTTAAAATAGAAAGGTAAAAGAACCCAAGAAATCAGGCCAGTACTTAAACCCATCTTCTTAACCTCATTGTATATTATATTCATTTCCTCTTCTTTTTCCTTCTCCCATCCCTCAACATTTATATTCTGGATTTATACTTCAGAGATGATAAAGGTAAGATGTGCAGCACTGAAGAGAAAATAGCTAAGATATTATACTGCGATAAATCACACAAACTAGATAGTATTCTCTGAGCACCTTGGAAAAAAAAGACTGTAGTCTTGGAAGAACTGGATTACTGCCCAAAGTATGTAGTTTATCATTGTGTACAGCCGCAGCGTTAAAACGGTAGACTGTCTGGTCTTGTGGTTTTGTTTTTTTTTAAAGTATAAGATTTGTGCAAGGGATATTGGAGGAATATTTCATTAAAATATTGCAATACAAGGTTACTTCAACCTTCTAATGTATACTTTTATCTTTGTAGGATTAAAAAAAAGGAATGTGATCAGAGTTTATAATCTGAATTAGAAACATTTGTCTTTTGTGTTGGGGCTCCAAATGGAGAGATTCATGTCCAGGCTGCCACTTAACCACAAAAATTGCTGATTGACTTTGGGCCAATCATTCCCTCTTAAGGTAATCTACCTCTCAGGGTTGTTATGAGAATAAATTATTGGAGACACCCACCTACCCACCCACTCTCTTTCACCAGGAAAAGCACAAAGTGTAAGCAAACAAAATAGAAGCATATTCTGTAGTACAGTATGTAGTATGTAGTACAGTATGTAGTACAGTATGGGCTTGTATACAGTATATAAAACTGATTAACTAAAACTCTGCAGCTGAAAAAATACTTACCGGTATGTGATATTTTCAGCAAAGTATCTTTTTAAAAAACTCTGTTGACAAAAAATGATTAGGTTATACAGTAAATATTATAGAAGTGAGTATGTAGCCTCGGCCACTAAAATTCCTTTCCACAGTTTAACAGAATGATATGTAGGCATTTAATGTTACATGTTTTATTCTACAACTGATCTTATGTGAAGATCACTAATCTAGACTGAATCAAATATATTCTATAGTTCAGAACACCACATCCTAGGAAGAACACTAGATGAATATTATCCCCAGAATCAATCTATCTATCATCTATCTATCTATCTATCTATCTATCTATCTATCTATCTATCTATCTATCTATCTATCTATCTATCTATCTATCTATCTATCTATCTATCATCTTTCTTTCTTTCTTTCTCTTCCTTCCTTCCTCCTCTTTTTTTTCCCTTTTCAATGAATTTTGACTCCTAGCAACTGTAAACAAGTCCATGACTACATTTTTAGAAGTGGTTTGCCTGGCCTTTATCCTACAAAGTGTGACTAGCCCAAAATACCTCAGTTGGTTTTCATGACTATGGCAGGACTAGAACTTAACATAATTTATGTTCTGCTACTCTATCGTTATTTTATTTTATGTCGTTACTATGCCTTACTGTTGAAAAATAAAAATGATTCTTGTGATATATCTGCGGGAGCATTCCAACAAAATGCCTTATATACTGATCTGAATGTCTGCATTCAAATAGACCCACAGAAGTGTCTCAGTATGATTGTGAGCTAGGGCATATTTTGCTAAATATGAACTAGATAATGGATTTTAGATCTACCTATGTTTGGTGATCATTTAGCAACTGGCACTTATATGGTAATACTTAATCTGGAATCATAATACTCTGCAACCCTAGGAACCAATCCAAGTGGCTACATCCCAAAGATAACAAATGACATTATCTTTTCTTGGATCTGTCACCTCTGCATAGCCCTTCAAATGTTTATGTTTGTGGAAAGCAAACATCTGTATTTTGTTTGGTAGGATCCATACAATCCATCCTACAATCCATAAAGAAGGTCAACCTGTTTAAATAAATGGAGGAAATTAACCATTGCAATATTTTTTTTCCAACAAGCTAGGCCTTTTTGCAGATTTGTCTGGTTTTTCCTCTACCTCATGGAAAAGGGAAGGCATTAGCGTATTGGCTGGCAGCTTAACTGCAATTAAACTTGGGGTGTTCCTCCTGCATTCTAAGTACTCCACTTGAATGCAACAGTAAGTCAGTAACTCTAATTGAATGGTTACTTACTAGGGACTAAGGTTTATTGCACTCCGTGGGACCTATTTCTGTGTTAATATAATACTCATTTAATTTTTAACCCTCTTAAATGTGCTTAAAATGGATCTACAGTTATAGGACCCTGTTATTGGTACTAAATAGCTTTATCCTCCACTGAAAGCCACTTTAGGAAGGCTGCCATTTTGGGGGGGGGGGGAAGGTGAAAAAAGCATTTAAACGTAAATCAGAAAAGTATACAGTTTCTATCAAACTATTAGTCTCTTTTTCAAAATCCTTATGTAGTATTTAGTGGGGACTACGGTTAATGCTTGCACAGTTTCTAATCTATCACTTGATGAATTGATTGAGGGCAGAATCAAATTAATACCCATCACTCTTTTTGCCACGATGCTCAATGGAAGACAGCTAATATTTCTGTAATAGTGCAGAACCTTCCCTTATTGCTTTAGTCACCAATATGGCTTGTGAGGTGTCAAACCCCCCCCCCCCAAAACAGTACTTCTATGAAGCTAATGCTATTGCTGCAGATTTAAAAAAAAAAAAATCCCAAAACTTTTATTTTTTATAAAAATCTAAATTCTTATATGAGAATGCCTTTCACAAATAAGAACAATGAGACAGGTAGGGCATTAAAACTATCCTCATTTCCCCCCATTTTTATTCCTATACCAACACTACAGTGGTGGTGGTCTCTTTATCTTGATTACTTTTTATGTGTAATTTAATTAATTTTTCATTTGTTGGGAGAGTGAGAAATGCCTCTGGTTGTGCAACCTGATCCTGACTTGTTTAATATTAGTCTTGTCCCAGCTTGCTATTTCTTCTAAGCTTGTAGAGAAAACACTCATATTAATTTTAATTAACTAAAATGAACGATCTCAGCAGGTGGCAGCATTGGCCAATGCTGTCTCTCTTTGGCAGGTAGGCAGGGTCAGTCTTGATTAAATCCTTGAGAAAGCACCAGATGTCAGAATGGTAGACTTGATGGAGGGGCCCCAAACCTTTGGAAGGCACCGACAAACAATTTCTATAGCATTGCCAGCCAAACTGCATGGTTACAGTCACCACGTGTGAAGGGGCTCCTTATTTAAGGAACCCAGAAGCTCTTGCCCATCATGGCTGGCCTCAAAAAGCTAATTAGTGTTACAGGGGAAGTTCTTGTTTCTTTTTTTGCCTGCCAGCAAGTAGTGCTCACCAATTGATTACATCTGCTTATTTCAGCTGTCTCACTCTTTTTTCTTCTCCGCCAAATGGGTTAGGATTAGGGCACTGATCACTGGCTGGGTTATCTCTGTGAATTTATGTAAACCCCCCCACCCTTGAAAAATTCAATTTTTTTTACTACCGGTTCTGTATGTGTGTGGCTTGGAGGGCACAGCAGGGGAAGAATACTGCAAAATCTCCATTCCTTCCCCACTCCAGGGGAAGGATACTGCAAGATCCCCATTCCCTCCCCACTCCAGGGGAAGATACTGCAAAATCCCCATTCCCTCCCCACTCCAGGGGAAGGATACTACAAGATCCCCATTCCCTCCCCACTCCAGGGGAAGGATACTACAAGATCCCCATTCCCTCCCCACTCCAGGGGAAGGATACTACAAGATCCCCATTCCCTCCTACTCCAGGGGAAGGATATTGCAAAATCTCCATTCCCATCCCACTCTAGGGGAAGGATATTGCAAAATCTCCATTCCCTCCCCACTCTGGGGCCAGCCAGAGGTGGCATTTCCTGGTTCTCCGAACTACTCAAAATTTCTGCTACCGGTTCTCCAGAAGCTGTCAGAACCTGCTGAATATCACCCCTCCACTCCCATCCCCACCCCTTTACTCCAACAAGGTCATCGTATAAATTAGGTTCACAGCAGGTCAAAACTTTTTCAGGCAGAGGTGAAAAAAAGGAACAAGAGCCAGAGGAAGAGACAACCACGATACAGTGTTGTACAACAATTTGGGGAACTGAAACACTCCGTAAAGACAATACAGAGCATCTCTTTATGATTGATGGGAGAACGTTATGGGTGCATCCACAAAACGGCAAGCGTCTTTACCTCTACTTATAAAACACAGGTCGCCAGCCTCCTGCCCTCAGGACAAAATCCACTCTCCTTAGCAATGGGCTATATCGTTTGGGTTGATTGGAAATGCAGTTCCAGGATCCCCGGAGGCCATGAACCCGAAGAGGCCAGTGGAAAGTTGCTCTACACGTTGTAATTATCGCGATTAAGTCTTACTAAAAGCCTTTGGGATTACTAACTGCCGAGGAACAGAGAGCTTGGGGTTGAGTTGCGTTCAGAAACAAATCTTCAGTTTTCAATTGTTTTTTTTTAAGCCGCTCGTCCTGCGCTACGATCCAAGGGGAAGGGAGGGAAAGCAAAAGCCAGGTCATCCCCCCCACCCCCAGCAAAGAAGAAGGGCACTCCTCCCGCGAAACCAAAGGGGGAAATGGCCCTGCATATACCATCGCAACGTATACTACACACGCCTTCCTAGAGCCATGCTTCCCGCGGCAAAACTAGAGACCTCCGAGTCATTAAAGAAGCAGATTCCATTTTAAGCAAGCAAGCAAGCAAGCAAGGCAGCGTTCCATCGGCGGGGATTGTACGCGAAAGGGACCAAAGGAGACGCTCTCTCTTTTCCTCCCTCCCCCCCTCCCCAACCCGTTTGCTTCATCCCACCCACTGGAGACTCGATGGTCCAGGCACACCAAAGCTGCCCAAAAGACTTAGGAGGGCGGGCCGGTTACGTAAACGATCCCAGCAGTCCGAAGGAACAGGCAGGGGCCGGCCTCCTTCGGTGGCGGAGGAGGGCGCAGAAAGCAGAGCGTAACCCGCCGCGCGCAACCCATTTGCTGCCTCACTTCCCTGGGCGGAGAGAAAAGAGAGAGAAGGGGGAGGGGGGGTCGATTACGTAAAAGCTTCCAGCCCAGTTCCAGCCAATCCCCTGGGCGATTTTTGGAGGCGGAGCCGGGAGAGAAAGGGGCGTGGCTTATCCGAGCTCCCTCGCGTCTGTGCCGTGGCTTGATATTATTAGTAACAGCCCCGGCAGCAGAAGCAGCGGCGGTCGCCGCCGAGGTGTGGACGGGTGCTCTCGTTTCATCCCGGAGGAAGGAGGGAAACGAAGACTCTCCCACCCCCGGAGCAGAAAGCGGGCCGAAATGAAGGAGCCTCCTTTGGCCGCGCTGGAGATTTCCCCTCGCCAGGCGTGTCCTTTTTAAATCGGGAGGGGATCCAGTGGGAGAGGAGAGCCGGGCTTTACCTCCAGGGCGGCAGCGCGGCGGCGAGGCGAGCTGACTCTTGGGCAGGTAAGCCGCAAAAGGGAGGCGGGGGTGAGTGGGAGGAGGAGGAGGGACAGCGGCGGCGAGGCGAGCGCTACCGATTGCCGGCGCATCTCCAAGGGGGGGGGTGGAAAAGGGGAGAAGTAGGACTGCCCGCGCGGGGTCCGTCTACGTGTCGGAGGTGGGCTCTGGCGAGGGGTGTCGGCAAGGCAGGCGCGTGAGAAAGAGCGGGGCGGGGGTACAAACCCTGTAACTTTGGCCGGCGCGTCCGCCCCCCAGGTCTGCCGGCGGCAGCGCGCGATCCCCGGTTTGCGAGAAGCGTTTGCGCGGCATCGCTGGGGCTGGTTTGCCAGGGGCGCGCCAGGCCGGTGGAGCAGCGGTAACTTTCTGCTCGGCTTTTGGGGTTTTTGGGGTTGTTGTTGTTTTTTGGGAGCCCCGGGTGTTGGGAGGGTTCAGTCGTGGTTTGCGTGTGTGAGTGAATCGGTTGATGAGGAGCAACTACAATTTATATTGGAATTGATTGTTTCCTGATGGCTTATTTGTACCCTATAACTATCATTAAGTGGTGTGCCTTAAGATTCTTGACGAATGTATCTTGTCTTTTTATGTGCACTGAGGGCATATGCACCAAAGACATTCCTTGTGTGTCCAATCACACTTGGCCAATAAAGAATTCTATTCTATTCTATTCTATTCTGGAGGCAGGGTTGGAGCAGCTGTTTTGGAAGGCAGGGGAGGAAGAAGAAGAAGAAGAAGCGGGCGCGATCACTTCATTTTTCTTTTAAATGAAATGAATCTGTACGAAACGGCCCCTTATCGGCTTAAACGGAGGGTGGCTTTGGCTGAAGCTTGGCGCCTTCGCTTCCTTTAAGGCCGAGGGAGCTACCATATAGAAGGGCTAGTCTCTTTCCCAGATCCAACGAAGTACGCAGTAAGATTTCGCACGGGACTCCGTGCTTCTCCCCCCCCCCCCCCGGTCTCTCGTCGCCTAAAAGAGGCGAGCGGGCGATCACGGCGGTGCCAGCCTCTTGGAAAGGTGACCGGGAAGAGTCCCTCCTTTTAATTTCATCTCTCTGGATGGTTGTGGCTTGAGGGCAAAGCGTAGTGCTGCTTAGCCACAGCTGGTGCCGATTGTCTGCTGGCTTGGCTGCGGATCATGGACTCAGGACCGGGTGGGCGGATGAAAAGATCAAGAGAGGCTTAAGCACTTAATGTTCCCTTCCTTTCTTCCTTTCTTTTCGCTGGGAGATTGCTACTGCGGAGGAATTTGTCTCACATGGCTCTCCTTGGCATCATGGTTCCTCTTTAAAGATGAGGAAGAAAATACTGGATAGGGAGGAATCCTTAGAGTTGGGGGGGGGCTGCTCAGGATTTTCTGTATGGTTGAGGCACTATTCTGGTTTTGGGTTGGTTTTTTTTTAATGTCAGAAGTCAGCCGGGGAATAGTGCACTGATGTCCTTGAACACATCTTAACTCATTTCCCTCCATAGTAAGCAAACATCATGACAGTATTGATCCCTGTCCAGAATTTCCATTTCCTTGCCAACCTATTTGAGCTACATTTTGGGGGATTTTGAAATTTACTGTTTTGGTTGCCCTTAAAATCTTTGCATCCAGTTGTCGTCCCCCGTCCCCCCCCTCCATCCTCTACTTCTCAGTTTCTATGGGATAATGCAGCTAAGGTCCATTGTGCTCCTAAGGACAGCTATTTATAAAGCATGCACAATCCGTAACCCCAAAGTGAATTACATTCGGAAACACAGGGCTGTGTACATTTTGCAAAGGTTTTAGAATCAAATCAAGATTGTGTATGAAAGAGATGCAGTGCATCCATGAATTGGATATAATAGGGTGTCAATCCATCTAGCAAATACATCCAAATTTTAGTAGATCGCCATGCTTAGGTATTGTTGGTATTTCTATGTATGTTTGCTCAAAGCTAATAGTGAGTCTTCTTTACAAGCAAGTGTGCCTATAAACTTCATGGGAACTTCTGAATAAATATGAAAAAATCAAGCTGCAATCTTATATCCCCTTTATGAGGAAATAGGTATACAACAGGGTGTGTTTCTGTCTCTGGGTTTTCCTCTCAGTCCTATATAAAAGGAACAAAATGCCTGTAATTATTCAAATCTATGAGGATGCTTGCCACTTTAAAGAAGTTTAAATACAGAATCAAGTAATTTTGAAGTCTGCTAGGCAATTGACATTGCTTAAATGAGCTCTTGAGAATATCAGATTCAGTAAGTGTTTTTTGTAAATCCGTGTTCAGAAATAGCACAATTTAAGATGACGTATTTACCTGTTGGCCATAATACTATATAAAAGGAGGCATTTCAATATTTTGACTATAGGCTGCCATTAACTATATGGAGTCTATGCCTAGTGGTGGTCTCACAGGAGACAGGAGCCATGAAATTGCTCCCCCCCCCCGCCCCCACGGGGAACCTAGTTGTAAAGCAGGATCATGTATTTGGTTCAGGGTCTCACTTTTTTGACTTATTAAAAAAATGTTAAGTTAGGCTACATTGTTTTTGTTTTATTTTTAAATAAATGCTTACAGAGCAGAAAGGCATTAAGATCAAACACATCGTCTAGATTTATATGTAATATGTATAGTTGAGACTGCTTCTGGTCTAGGAAGAAGAAATGCCGTGGCAAGAATGACTGTATTTTAGCAAAATAAAGCTGGTAATGAGAATGGTATACTATATAATTTCTTTAGGATACCATCTTAATTAAGTCTCTTGAGAATGCACCTGAGATCCTGTGTTGGAGATTATTTTCTATGTTAGCTGGAGGGTTGGGGGCATTCTTACAAACATAATTTGTGATCCTTGTCATATCTCCAGGAATGTCTGTACAGTTCATGCATATTCCAGGGGAGACTACTTTGCTCCTCGCGAATAGTTATTTTCCATTTGAGAGCAACATCTGTTGGGAGTGCAAATGTTTTTGACTTTGAAGTCTTGCAGTCCAGGGTTTCAGTTTGTTCAGGACAGGGATAAAGAAGGACTTACGATTGCTATTGGGGGCCCCATTTTGAATTATGACTGCTTTAATTCCAACTGGGTAGTTCTCCAACCTATGACCACAATTGAGCCCAACATTTCTGTTGCTAGGTGAGGCAGTGGTTAAGTGAATTTTACCTCATTTTATCTTTCTTGTCACAAATGTGGCAAGTGAATCACGGCAGTTGTTAAATTAGTAACACGGTTGTTAAGTGAATCTGGCTTCTCCACAGACTTTGCTTGTCAGAAGGTCACAAAAGGTGAACATATGACCCCAGGACACTGCAACTATCATAAATATGAGTCAGTTGCCAAGTATCTGAATTTTGATCATGTGACCATGGGGATGCTTGTACGATTGAAAGTAACAAATGATCACAAGTCCATTTTTTTCAGTGCCGTTGTAACTTCAAACGGTCACTACATGAACTGTTGTAAGTCAAGGACTACCTGTATGCAAGTAGGGGAAGGTTGATGGAAGTTGTGAGTTGCAAGAATTCTGGAGAATGTACTCTAATATAAGAAATGATGTTTTGATAGGAGACAGTTGAAAACAGTTCCATAGTTTCTAAAGTCCGCATAACACCTCACATTGCTTTTATATCTTTTAAACAAATATTTTCTTTGCAATTCCTAAACACACTTATTAGAAGATAACACCATTATAATTCAATAATAAGTCACCCTGAACTCAGGGACATATTTTTCAATAAACTAATTCAGTCCTTTATTGCATCATACTATGAATGTAATTGCGTCAGAAACCAAGCCATCTGATTTAATTTTTGGTTCAGTTGTCGTCCAAGCATACATACAAAGGCACATTCAAGGCTTTCTTCCTTTTAAGTTTGAGTTGACCTTTCTGGTGTGCATGGTGAATGTATTTCTAAGGTTTAGCTTTAAATATTTCATAACCTCAGTCAGCCTTCTGTATTTAAAGCATCTTTTACAGGTGTTAAGCATAATATAAGGGTGGAGCTGCAGTCCTAAAAAACGATTCGCTTTGGTCTTGAGATGGCACATGCAGTCATATTGGGTTCTTAAATGATTGGGCTAATTGGCATTAAGAGCCAGTTTGGTGTAATGGTTAAGGCACCAGGTAAGAAAGCGGGAGACTGTGGGTTTTAGTCCCTCCTTAGATCCCAAGCCAGTTGGGTGACGTTGGCCAACCACTCACACTCTCTGCCGTAGGAAGAAGGCAACGTCAAATCACAGTCTTGCTAAGAAAATTTGCAGGGACTAATCCAAACTTATCAAGAGTCAATACAGGTAGCCCTCGACTTACAACCACAAATGAACCCAGAATTTCTGTTTCTATATGAGACATTTGTCAAGTGAGTTTTGCCCCATTTTATGACCTTTCTTGCCACTGTTGTTAAGCGAATCACTGCATTTACAATACAACAGCAGAGTTGGAAGGGACCTTGGAGGTCTTCTAGTCCAACCCCCTGCCTAGGCAGGAAGCCCTATACCATTTCAGACAAATGGCTATCCAACATCTTCTTGAAGACCTGCAGTGTTGGGGCATTCACAACTTCTGGAGGGAAGCTGTTCCACTGATTAATTGTTCTAACTGTCAGGAAATTTCTCCTCAGTTCTAAGTTGCTTCTCTCCTTGATTAGTTTCCACCCATTGCTTCTTGTTCTGCCCTCAGGTGCCTTGGAGAATAGTTTGACTCCCTCTTCTTTGTGGCAACCCCTGAGATATTGGGGTTAACATAACATAACTGAGATATTGGGGTTAACATAACATAACTGAGATATTGGGGTTAACATTTTTTAAATTAGTAACCTGGTAAGTGAATCTGGCTTCCGCGTTGACGTTGCTTGTCAGAAGGTTGCAAAAGGGGATCACATGACCTTGGGACACAGCAATGGTCATAAGTATGAACCAGTTGCCAAGCGTCTGAATTTCGAACACATGCTCATGGGGATGCTGCAAAGGTTGTGACTGTGCAACATGTTCATACGTTACCTTTTTCCAGTGCTGTTGTAACTTTGAATGGTCACTAAATGAACTGTTGTAAGTGGAGGACTACCTATAGTCAATTAGCCCAGTTTGGATTAGAGTTTCTGCAGATATACCTCATCATCTAATACTATTAGGCAATCAGAAAAATCCCATTTTCCTGTTTCTGTTACTATCCAGAATATTACAGTTGCAGGCCCATTTGAAATTCATAGTGGTATGCGCTATCAACTATGATGGCTTTAGTTTCTCCATATGGAATTTGAATTGCCACATTAAAGAGGCTTTTAAAAAATGTTACATTATTTTCTATTTTTAATCATTATGCCATTGTACTCTTTTGTTAATTAGTTATAAATATGGTTTTCAAATGAATATTTGTGTTGGACATATGGCTTTGAAATGCAGAATCATCCAACTAGAACTATCATACATTGTTCTGTTGCAGAATAGAGAAGTTGGATATCAATGTGTTTTTAGTTGCTTGAAAATACTAAAGAGGAAAAAAAAGATTTAAGAGAACCAATGGTCAGAATAAACCCCTGTTAGAAAAGCGGGGGAAATATTGATTAATAATTGACTACTGAATTGTTTGACATAAGTTTGAATACAAGCAATCTTCTCTTTCATTTCATTTTGCTGCTATTAATTTAATTAGGGTTATATTTTATCCTGGTGTACTGCAATCATTTAAAAGTGAATGTATTCATGATTGTGTGTGTGTGTAGGTAGGTAGGTAGGTAGGTAGGTAGATAGATAGATAGATAGATAGATAGATAGATAGATAGATAGATAGATAGATAGATAGATAGAACAAACTCATTTATTTTGGCAAAGATTGTGGATGTCCACTGAATGGATTTCTTTGCTGTCACTAAACTATTTAAGAATGTATGTATGAATGATCTTTCATGCCTTCATAATACTGACTGAAACAGTTTCAGGATTTATGTAATCAGATGTACAGTTGCAAGAAAAAGTATGTGAATCCCTTGGGATTACGTGGAGTTTTGCATGAATTGGTCATAAAATGTGCTCTGAACTTCATCTAAGTCATAACAATAACAAAACACAGTCTGTTTAAAACAATACTACACAAACATTAGATGTTGCCATGGTTTAATTCAGCGTTTCTCAAATAGTGGGGCGCGCCCCCCCATGGGGGCCCGAGGCTCCATAAAGGGGGGCGCGTTTGATAGTCAGGAGCCGCACACCCGGAAAGACCGATACTGCCGCCGCCGCCGTCTTGGCATCCCAGGCCCACTTTGTGGCGGCGGCGGCAGCGGCTGTAGGTAAAGCCCGAAGGCGACTGAGAAAGGCGTCAGAGAAGGAGCTGCCGGAAGCCGTGCCTCTTGAGCACCACTAGGCTGGACGAGGCAGAAAGCGGACGCGGGGATAAGGAAGGGGATGGCTTCGGGCCAATCAGCGTGGAAAGGTGAGGTCGAAGGAGGAGGGGGCAGCCCCCTGGCAGAGCGCGCAGCCAGGCGGCCGGGGCAGGCTAAGGCGAGTGATCGCGACGGGCGGGGATGGGGGGCGGGGGCGGGGACGCCAGGTTCCTTCGTCCGGGGGTGGGTGAACGAGCGAACAAGCAAGCGCGGGCGGGCAAGGAAACTTGCTGCAGCAGCGCCCAACAACCTGCCTGCCCACCGCCTGCGGTTACTCGCTCGCTCACCTACCCACCGGACGAAGGAAGCTGGCGTCCGGTGGGTGAGCGAGCGAGTGAGTAACTGTGGCCGACTGGCCGGCGGGCGGGTAAGGAAAGTTGCGGCAGCGCCCAACAATCCGCTGGCCCGCTGGCCGCGGTTGCTCGCTCGCTTGCTCACCCATCGGACGCCAGGTTCCTTCGTCCGGTGAATGGGTGAGAGAGCGAGCGAGTAAATACAGCCAGCGGGCTGGCGGGCCGGTCAGGCTACTTCCAGGAGCTGAGGAGGTTTGTGGGGGGGGGGGGGGGGAGGGAGACAGACAGACAGAGAGAGGCACAGACACACAGAGAGACAGGGAGGGAGGGGGGAACCAGAGAGTGACAGACACACACAGAGAGACAGAGAGTGGGAGGGAGGGAGAGAAAGATAGACAGAGACACAGAATGAGTGATTTAAGTGCCTGAATGCGAGACAGACACACACACACACACACACACACACACACACAGAGTAACAGATGGGCAAACAAAGGAGAGAGAGACAGAGAGAGAAAGAAAAAAAAGAAGGTGGGAGAGAAAGAAGGAGAGAAAGAAAGACAGACAGAGAGAAAGAGAGAAAAAAGAAAGAGAGACAGAAAGGAAAGAAAGAGAAAAAAGAGAGAGAAAGAGAGAAAGAAAAGAGACAGAAAGAAAGAGAGAGAGAGAGAGAGAGAGAGAAAGAGAAATAGGGAAAGAGAGGGGGGGAAAGAGGGAAAGAAAGAGAAAGAAAGAGAAAGAAAGAGAGAGAGAGAGAGAAAGAGAAAGAAAAAGAAAGTGGGAGAGAGAGAAAGAAAGACAGACAGAGAAAAAGAGAAAGAAAGAGACAAAGGAAAGAAAGAGAAAAAAAGAAAGAGAGAGGGAAAGAAAGAAAGAGACAGAAAGAGAGAGAGAGAAAGAGAGGGAGAGAGAAAGAGGGAAAGAAAGAAAGAGAAAGAAAGAAAGAGAGAGAGAGAAAGAAAGAGGGAAGGAAAGAAAGAGACAGAGAGAGAAAGAAAGACAGAAGGAAAGAAAGAAAAAGAGAGAGAGAGAGAGAGAACTTATGACCACAATTAAGCCCAAAAGTTTGGTTGCTAACCAAGACCATTGTTAAGTGAGTTTCACATTTTCCAAATTGGCCACTCCCACCCGGTCACATGGTTTGACATGTCCAATCAAAAAATGTTTATAGTTTAATTAAGGATTTAATGCACTTTAAATCTTTTCTGCTACAGTTAATAAAGCTATTCTTTGTTGTAAATTGATCCACATTTCTTTCTTTCTTTTATTCTCTTATACGTTAATAAGGATACAGTGTTATGCAGAGGTGTACTAACAATTTTATAGACAAATGATACTATTTACAGTCGCGCGGGGGGCGCGAAATGTTTTCTTCTTCCTAGGGGGGGCCTGACAGAAAATAATTGAGAACCACTGGTTTAATTGAACATAACATGTAAACATTCACAGTGCAGGGAGGAAAAAGTATGTGAACCTGTGGACTTAACACCTGGTTGACCCTCCTTTGGCAGCAATAACTTCAACCAAACGGTTCCTGTAGTTGCGGATCAGACCTGCACAACAATCTGGAGTAATTTTGGACCACTCCTCTTCACAAAACTGTTTCAGTGTAGCAATACTCTTGGGATGTCTGGTGTGAATCGCTCTCTTAAGGTCATGCCACAGCATTTTAATCGGGTTGTGGTCAGGACTCTGACTGGGCCACTCCAGAAGGCCTATTCTGTGCTGTTGAAGCCATTTTTTTTGTTGAATTACTTGTATGCTTTGGGTCATTGTCCTGTTACATCACCCATCCTCTGCGGAGCTTCAGTTGGCGGACAGATGGTCGTACGTTTTCCTGCAAAATGTCTTGATAAACTCTGGAATTCATGTTCCCATCAATGACAACAATCCGTCCAGGCCCTGAGGCAGCAAAGCAGCCCCAAACCATGATGCTCCCTCTGCCATGTTTTACAGTGGGGATGAGGTTTTGCTGTTGGTGTGCTGTGCCTTTTTTTCTCCACACATAGTGTTGTGTGTTCTTCCCAAACAACTCAATGTTGGTTTCATCTGTCCACAGTATATTTTGCCAGTAGTGCTGTCCAGGTGCTCTTTTGCAAACTTCAAACGTGCTGCAATATTTTTTTGGGACAGCAATGGCTTCCTCCGTGGTGTCCTCCCATGTACTCCATTCTTGTTTAATGTTTTCCTTATTGTAGATGTGTCAACAAAAATGTTAGCATGTGCCAGGAACTTCTGTAGGTCTTTAGCTGACACTCTAGGATTCTTCTTTACCTCATGAAGCATTCTGCACTGTGCTCTTGCAGTCATTTTTACAGGACGACCACGCCTAGGAAGAGAAGCAACAGTGCTAAACTTTCTCCATTTGTAGACTGTCTTACCGTGGATATATGAACATCAAGGCTTTTGGAGATACTTTTGTAACCCTTTCCAGCTTCATGCAAGTCAACAATTCTTGATCGTAGGTCTTCTGAGAGCTCTTTTCTGCGAGGCATGGTTCACATCAGACAGTGCTTCTTGAAACCAGTAAACCCACAACAGGTGTGTGTTTTTAAAGGGGAGGACAGCTGTCAGCAACACATCCAATATCACACTGATTGGAGTCAAGGTTGGCTCACTCCTGGTTCCAATTAGCTCATGGAGAAGTCATTAGGCTAGGGGCTCACATACTTTTTCCTCCCTGCACTGTGAATGTTTACATGTTATGTTCAATTAAATCATGGCAACATCTAATGTTTGTGTGGTATTATTTTAAGCAGACTGTGCTTGTTTATTGTTGTGACTTAGATGAAGTTCAGAGCACATTTTATGACCAATTCATGCAAAACTCCACGTAATCCCAAGGGGTTCACATACTTTTTCTTGCAACTGTAACTAGAAAGTTTAACTTGTGTGTTTGGCAGCAAGCATCTTAGTAGATCAGATATTTTGTTTAGAAAAAGCTCTCTTGGTGTTTTGTGAGCTGTTAATAGATTTAAAACCCTTAAAGGTAATTGAACCTCTACATGGAAGAGTCTAGTCCTCTTGTTATTGCAGAAGCCAATAAATAAATAAAGCACTTGTCTAAATTCACTGATAAAACAGAATATTTTGTCTCACTTATTTAAGCAAAAGGAAAGATTGTGGTAATTATTGCTGCTACCGTGTGGCTTCTCTTTCCTGCCTCCCACAAGCCTTCACTCCTGTTTAAAAGGCTCCTATTTTAAATCCTTGATCTGCTACTTAAGAGATTACACTGCCCAGATGCATGTGTTCAAAGCAGGATTTCTGAATCATAACAGTTGTACAGAGGACAAACTCTTGACAGTTACTGCTTGCCATGCAAGAGATGAGAAACACTTGTTGAAATTTGGCATCAGAAAAGGCCCAATTTCCTTGATTTCTAGTCACGATTAGGATCGTGGGCTAATCTAATCAGTGTACAGATTTGTGTCTGCATAAAAAATACGTTGAAAAGGATTAACATATGCAAGTCTGAAATATTTTAAAGACTTGTATTTTGGCTTCTACCTCAAATGGTACGAGTTATTCTCATACAATATATCAATGGCTTAATCATATGTCCCACCCCCTTGGGGACTAGAATGTATAGAATGTGTCAAGAGCCATGGTGGTGCAGTGGTTAGAATTCAATATTGCAGGCTAAATTCTGCCAACTGGCAGGAGTTCAATTCTGACAGACTTAAGGTTGATTCAAACTTCCATCCTTCCGGAGTTGGTAAAATGGCCATTTTACCAACTTCGGAAGGATGGGGGCAATATGCTGATGTTGTCAACCACTCAGAGCGCTGTAAAACACTATGGAGCAGTACATACCGTGTTTTTCGGAGAATAAGATGCACCTTTTTCCCTCAAAAAAGAGGGTGAAAATGTGGGTGCGTCTTATACACTGAATACAGCAGTTTTTTGCCTCCTGAAACCCTGCCCCTTTGACCGTGCATAGCTTTTAAAAGGCTTTCAGAGAGCTCCTGGAGGCAGGGGAGGGCAGAAATGAGCAAAAATAGTCCATTTTTTGCCCTCCCCCCAGCAGTACTCTAAGCTTCTTAAAGGCTAACCATGCCCTTTTTTGACAAAAAACAGGGCCGTTTTTTGCTTGTTTTTGCCCCACCCCCACCCCCTAGGAGTACTCTACAAGCCTCCTAAGGGCTATTCATGCCCCTTTAAAAAAAAAAAAGAAATGGGCCTGTATTTGTGAAAAACGGGCCGTTTTTCCAAGCATCTTTTCTCTCTTAAATCTGAAATTCCAAGCATCTTTTCTCTCTTAAATCTGAAATTCTGTAATATACATGCATACATATGGTACATGCATCCAAAATTGTTCCAGCTTCATCTTAAAGATGTCTTCAAAAATTCTTAAAAGTATACTTTCTGTGGTGAAAAAATACAGCAAATAAAATGGTATGTCAGAATCAGTTCAGTGTAGTGGTTAGAACATCAGGCTAAAAAAAGGAAGGTTATGTGTTCTAGTCCTGCTTTAGATAGCAAACAAGCTGGGTGAACTTGAGCTAGTCACTCTCTCTAGGAAGAAGGCAGGGGCAAACTGACCTGAAGGCATCAGTCAATCAAATAGAATCTACTATTTCCATTTTTCTATGTCTTTTAGAGGTGACCATCTCTCTATGCAATCTTACCAGGCCGTGACTGACCCTCTCTGTCCCCAGACAATCCCATCTAGACCAAGTACAGGAGCCTCCTCACCTGCTGCCGGTTCAACCCAACCTTCCCACTTCCATCAGCTGATGATCTCCTTCACAATGGGCTTCCTCATCTCTGCTGTCTCTCCTGAGTGAGCAGCTTTACAACAGAAATAATCTCAGGGACAAGGGCTACCCTGTTTCCCCCAAAGTAAATTAGATCCTTAGGACTTCCTACCTTGAGGCCCTCGAGTTCTATCAAAATGTTTGCTTTCCCCATTGTTTGGGATCCCTCTTTCTTGTGTCGCAGGCATGCATTGATGGTTGCAATAATCATGGTCCTTCTCTTCCATAATATACCCTGTACTTCTGAATTTTCTATGATATTTTCATCTAGCAGTTAATTTTAGATTTTGGTACTTTATCTCCCCGCCCCCCCCAAAAGAATGCATCCATATCTCTCTGTCTGTTTGTCTGTCTCTCTCTGTCTCACTCTTTGTCTCTCTTTCTCTCTCTCTCTCTCTCAGAAAATGACAGCTTTATATAGATAAGAAAGAATCATCTTTCAGTGTTGTGCCATGTATATTCAAAGAACAGAAATGATAAATTGAAATGCTTAAATACTTTTTTCCAAGGTTTTTTTAAAAAAAGAAACATGATGTAAATAGTTCCTGAGTTAGCAGAATGGGTCAGTACAGGCAGTTGTATTGATCTTGGAATTACAGTCATAAGTTGTGGTTGTTACATGAGTCACCATTCGACCACACCTGATTTTTGCAGCGGTGGTTTTACCAAACTCATTTTCTTCAGTGCGGGTTGGGGTTTGTTTTTTTTTGGCCGGAAACAGGAAGTAAATGGTGGAAACTGACTAAACCTGCAGAAAATTGTTGCATTGTAGCTGCAGGATGCTGCAAACGGCTGCTTGCTAACTGCCCTAAATTCACCCATGTGATTGTGAGAGGAATGTGACTTTTTTAAGTTTCACTGTGGAGGCCTATCGTAACTTTGAACATTTGCTAAACAACCGGTCGTTAAACAAAGACTACCTGTATGTCTGATTGTCAGCCAGGTCTTGAAAGTCATCTGGCAACTCTTAGTACCTGGACTATATAATGCATGAGAAATTGGAAAAAGTCACATTCTGGCTTCTTGACTCTCTTTCCCTGTCCTCCCATTTTAATCCTAAATATTAAGTTGCGCTATGACATTAACTGTTGCATTTTGATCAGACATAGTTATTTTCTAATATGTAAGTATCTGCAACTTTCAGCTGGGATTATAAAGACTAGGCAGGTTTTTCCTCCCTGATTCAAAACCAATAGAGAATGAGCTGGCTTTAAATATTTTATACATAAGTAAAGTGTAAGTTTGTGCAAATCTTTGAGAGAAGTGATTTGGAATGTGGGGATGCATGCAAAGCACTTCCTTTTGAATTCTTAAAGCAATGATGTCTTCCCCCCCCCCCCCCCCCCCCTCCGAAGCTTGGTAGGGTTGCTTTGTAAGCTGATCTCTGCTGGGTCTGAATGCATGTGTAAGCACAGCTAATTCACTCTACTGGGAAAAATGCAGAATTAATGACTATATACTCCTAGTGGAGTGTGCAGCTTCTATGTGTCAAATGAATAGTTCTGAATCAAGAAAATTGAAATTTCTTGACCTTTAGAGTGCCCTCATTATGCATTGGAGGTAAACCTGCTTTCTATGCATTTATTCCTTGCTAATCAAGGAACATATGGCAATGAAATCGAAATATAACCATAGACACTACTGTCAAGTGCCTGTGCAAACTATATTTGAGAGACTAGATTTAAAACGGATGGCTAAAGTTACGGCATTACAAGTAACATAAACCAAGTAGCTATTGTCTTGTTTGTAAAAGCAAAATTTATAGTTTCTATTTGAATGTGGCTGTTTAATCATTCTACGTACAACCCATTCTTTTTCTAAAAACTCTTGATTGGAAAGATTTTCCTAAACTTTGGAAAAAATATGATTTGTTCTGTATAACACTGAATCAAATCTAACATAGAGACAGGCTTTAAAACCTTGGTTGCTTGAAAATATTTTTTCAGCAAGCTATTGTCAACCTGTAGGCTACATTTTAAAGTTCTACTTTATAGACTTCAAAGACATAAGACATCTTGGCTGCAAAGGATGGATTTCCACTTTTCAATGGGCTGCTTAAATCCCATTAAGTCCCACAGGCTCTAATAAGATAAGATGAGGTGAATGCATATCAAAGCTAGGTTGGTTTCAGTTTTTTTGTATGCACTTGATTTTAATAGTTTTAATATGTTTTTAAATTTTGATTGGGAAATGCCCAGTTTGTTATATGGGCAGCTATAAACATGTTTTAAATAAGTAAATAATAAATCCATCAGCTAGGGGATGTTGAAGTCTGTCTATATCATGGCAAAATGTTCCATAGTATGGATTGTGAAAGCAACATTTCCTGCTGGAATTTTGTGAGGGAAAATGTCTATTGTCAGGATGACAAAGAGCCATCCTGGGAAGTTAAATTATGTAATTATCTAATGCTTTTGTGGGAATAGCCAGTTCTTCACGGATGCAGGTGTGTTTTATTTGGCTATAGATGAATATGAAAGGAAGTTGTGTGCTTAGCAAAAACATCATACATGGGGTAATACAGTTCTTAATACTGCATTTTCTGAAGTCAAACTTTTTAATACAAACTCAGGTTGATGGATTATAAACTTATTTGTATATAGTTCCATCTCCCTTGTGTTGAATAGCATTTAAATATATATATATATATATATATACAGCTACAAACAAAAAGAACAAGGAAATTTTTAAATAGAATTTAAATAGAATTTTTGCCACTTCAGCTGTAGTATGTTTTGGAAATGCTATAGTAGAGCTAAAAGCTGCAGGTTGAAAATTATTAGAAAATAATTTTAAATTTAAGATGGTTCTGGATGAGGAGGAACGGGCTATGACTCAACCCGTCCAAGACCGAATGGCTGTGGCTTCCGGCGCCACGACATAGCCAGTTGGCTCCATCCCTGGCTATTGGGGGCGAGTCAGAGAGGGCTCGCAACTTGGGCGTTCTCCTGGACTCTCGGCTGTCCTTGGATGACCATCTGACAGCCGTAGCCAGGGGGGCCTTTTATCAGGTTTACCTGATACGCCAGTTGCGCCCCTTTCTGGATTGTGACACCCTGTGCACAGTCGCGCAAGCTCTTGTCATTTCCCGCCTAGACTACTGCAATGCTCTCTACATGGGGCTTCCCTTGAGGTGCACTCGGAGGCTCCAGTTAGTGCAGAATGCGGCCGCGCGGGGGATCTTAGGAGCACCAAGACATTCCCATATAACACCTGTCCTGCGCGAGCTGCACTGGCTGTCTGTGGCTTTCCGGGTGCGCTTCAAGGTTTTGGTAACCATCTTCAAAGCGCTCCATGGCATGGGTCCTGGTTATTTGCAGAACCGCCTCCTGCCTCATACCTCCATCCGACCTGTCCGCTCCCAGGGGGAGGGCCTCCTCAGGGTGCCGTCCGCTGGACAATGCCGACTAGCGGCTCCCAGGGGAAGGGCCTCCTCTGTGGCGGGTCCAGCCCTCTGGAACGACCTGCCCCCCGACCTTCGCACTACCACGGACCTTCGCCTCTTCCGTAAAGCATTGAAGACTTACTTTTTTCATGCGGCCGGCCTGGCATAGTTTGTTTTTACTATCATTTTAATAGGGTTTCTTAAGTTTATTCTAACTCAGGTTAAATTTATTTAATTTAACTTTAAATTTATCTATTGACTGTATTTAAATGTACCTTTTATTTTCCCTGTGCATCGCCCTGAGTCCCTATGGGAGAAAGAGCGGTATACAAATCAAATTAAATAAATAAATAAATAAATAATAATCTAAATATATGTTAGTTTATCCCCCCCTCCCCCCTCCTGTTTAAGTCATCATATGAAGACTGCTAAGCAACTAGTGGTATATTGTCATATCTATAAAATAAATATACATATCTTAAAATACTGGGAATTAAATGATAATGTAACTTTTTTTCAGAGGAGTTGGGCTGAAAGAGTGAGTGACTGGCCTAATATCATCCAGCTGGAGGTTTTTTTTTTTTTTTTGGCTAAATCCAGACTTGAATTCACAGTTCCCCATTTTAAAGCCTGGTGCCTTAAGATCAAGCCTAAAGGCCTGTTTTCCCCCTGGGTCAAGATGTCTAGTGAGCCTGCCTGGCCTTTGGTGGCTTCAACTGGCTGTAGTGCAACATGTCTTCTTACACTACTGACTAGTATATTTCATATTTTGTAGTCAGTTGCTGTTGCTTCTCTGATTCACGTGTTAAGTGGGCAATTATAAAAATGGAATAAATGAGGGAAAACATATTTAACGTTGCTCTAGCCTGCATAGGAGAAAGATAATTAATCGGTCGAATATTGAGCTCCTCTCTCTTTAAGTTCAGGGGATGCAATTGTAATAGTCTTATTGACGTCTGTTCTTATTTACAAATAACAGCTATCGAGGATAGGTTTGTGACCATACCACAAGGAATATGATTTTTGTAACATTAATTTAAATTAGTTGCTGAAAAAAACTGATATTATCCAATAGAAGAACTTGGTGTTCCTTCACATTACTCAAAATGTGGCAAATAGAGAAAAATGAAAAATAACTATTGGAAAAAGCTGAAAAAGAATACGCCTAATCCTTTAGTTAAAAGAGCTGAAAACATGTTTGAGCCTTCCTATCACAAGTAAACTGGTCTTCACCTCTTCACCTCTATCCACACCTCTGCTTAGAAGTAAATACTATTACACTTAATCCTATTTATTTCCAGGAATATATTATTTCATAGATGAAATTCAGAAAAGTCCTTGTTTAACTTTCACAGATCTCATGCCTGCCAGCTAGCCTGCCTACCTGCTTACCTATACACATGCATGCATGCAATTAAATCCTAGTTAGTTCAGTAGAACATGAAAACCAATAACTGTGTATACTCTTAGCTACAATCTTCTATTAGTGCACCATTATTTTTCAACAATTGTTTGGACTGTTTTAAATGTTGGACTAAGTGAAGTTGTGTATCAGTGAATTCTACCAAAATCTGAGAATGCAAGCCCCACAGGTACAATGGAGAAAACTACTAATTTTGTTGCCAAGCAACTGCTGTCAAATTCAATGCCTCATAGTGAAGTTGGTGATGGATTCAGCTGTGGAAAGTCAAATGTGTACAAAAGAAGGCAGGCAGTCATATTGTTTAATTTAATCTTGTGACAAACATTTCACAAACATATATGTTACCAAAAATTGCTTAAAATGTAGGGTTAGGATAATATTTGTTGAGAAACAGGTAACAACATGTTGTGTATTGTATTGTTTCTCATTGTCTCTTCTGAGTTGGAGTTAAATAAATGAATTAATCTATCCTTGGAAATAAGTCTGTCAGAAGTATGAAATGAACTTATTTTTAAGAAACTGTTTCTCTAAAATAGGGCCAAGATAACGTTGTCAGGGTATGTGCCTTTACTTCTGAATATTAGAGAGGACATGAATTACACAGATGTGTAAAATGGCATTAGGTTTGTAGGGAGTGTCTTTCGTTTTAGCTTAGGACAGTTTTGAGCTTATAGAATGTAAAGAAGTAGATAAGGATCTTGGCAATGTGAACTCCTATATCTGTTGGCCAAATCCATGTCCATTCTGTTTTCTTCAGGCAGGACATGTGTGGCTGGATTTGAGAGGTAGAAAATGGTTCTTTGAAAAAGGTGAGATGCTACTAGCAGTGTTGCACACACACACACACAAACAGACACACACCCTTTTGACGATCTTGCTTGTCAATCCATTTTTCTGACCCCTTTTTAGGAAAAATTGTTGCAAAGGTGCTGTAGGTTACACTGCAGAGATCTGATTAAAAATCATCTAATTACATTAGTGACTCTAATAAATTACTTTGGTTGGCACCTGGATGAGGGAATGTACTCCTCATTTTGGATACCTAGGCAACATTTAATATTGTTGATCATGATAATCTTTAAGATCACTGAAATGGCTGGAAGTAGGAGCCACCATGCTATACTGGTTCCAATACTACCTGAGTAGGTAATCCAGCCAGGATCATGGAGACATTGATTGGGTCCATGGGTGTACTATTTTGGAGTCTTGCACGATTTGGTTCCTTCCCCTTATTAGTTATAGGAGAGAAGTTATCCATCAGTTTGGAACGAAATGGCATCAGTATTTTTATTTATATTGCCACCCCATGAAAAACTTGAAATCCCATAGATAGCTTGAATCTAGGGTGTGGGTAAGATAAACAAGCTCAGGTTCAATATAGTATTGCTGTAAACATTGAGCTCATCAGCTAACATCATTCCAAATGTCAGGGTTCCAAATAGCATCCAAAATAAAATCAAAGTCCAAGGCAAAGTATTGCTCAAAGTTCCAATTTATTAAAAGAGCCATGTTGGCAATTCTGGAAAAACCCGAACCTGAAAGCTTCCCGGTTTCCCCCACCTAGTTGTAAGTTCAAGATCTTGCCCCCACACCCACTAGTCCATCACATGGTCCAGTCTTCCACTTCCATGCTGGCAGTTCCACCCATCCAGTTCCGGTCAGGTGCAGAGGTGCCAAGACAAAGGATGACCTTAGCATTCTAGAAAGGAGTTTCATTTTGGCTACATAGCATTTTTCTCTGTACTATCCCACCTCCCAATTCCCCACTATAGAAACAGCATAGTAGAATATTAGAAAAGAGTGGCAGACTAAAGATCCAAAAGGAACATGGCTGCAGGCCTGACAGGCGGCCTCTCCTCAGAAGACAACCATTTCCATAAAAAAAAATAGGTAGGGGTTAACATAACAAAACTAACCACCTATCACCCACAACTAACTATTTGCTGTTAGTTGGGTCAAAGGGCTGAAAATGATCATTGGTATTTACCTGAACATCGATTCTAATGATGAGAGTGGGATGTGCTACCATTGGGAGCAGTAATTGACTCTAGGGAAGGGGTGGTTTTTCTGTCACAAGACCATAGGTCCAAGTTACAACAATTAGTACGCAAGATACGTTTCAGGCGGGTGGTCCCTATAGATGATCTTTCATGCCTTTTAGGGACAATGATATAGTGTATAGGCATAGTTCCCTGGGCACGTTTTCATGCGAGAACATTACAGTGGGCCTTAATCCCATATCAAAGAGAGATGATGAGCAACTCACCTTTGGCCATTCCAGTTTCTCCACAGGTCCGCCTGTCGCTCCGGTGGTGGCTCTCCGCAGCACTTGACCAGGGGTTGCAGTTCAGGGAGACAACGAGAGTAACTGTGACTACAGAAGCAAGTCTCTACGGCTGGGGGACGTTGATGGGCTCAAACATGACGCAAATATGCTGGTCAGCCACAGATCTGTGTCATAACATAAACTATCTAGAGTTCAAGGTGGCGCGTCTAGCCCTTCGTCATTTCCAGCGAGACTTACAACACAAGCATGTGTTACTTCTCACTGACAACATCGCCACGAAGGTTCATGTAAACAGACAAGGTGGGACTTGTTCTAAAGCTCTGTGGACAGAGCAGTGGTGGGTTTCTGCAGGCTTGCACCTACTCGCAAGAGCCGAATGGTGAAATTTAGAGAGCCGGTGAGAGGGGGTTCCACCGGCGGACCCAGAAGTAAGTCTGGCCTGCTGCTGCCGGTAATCCAATGGGAAGGAAAGGAAGGCAGAAAGTAAGAAAGGAAAGGAAGGAAGGAAGGAAGAGAGAGAGAGAGAGTTTATCATCACAATTGAGCCCAAAATTTTGGTTGCTAAGCAAGAGCCTTGTTAAATGAGTTTCACCACATTTTACAAGTTGGCCACTCCCACCCTGTCACATGACTGCCAAGCCACACCCACAAAATAGGCCACACCTAGAGAGTAGGTTCTAAAAAAATTTGAAACCCACCACTGGGACAGAGGCACACAGACTGATTTCGTGGGCGGAGACACATGTGCTCTCAATCATAGCGGATCACATTTCCTGGACTGCCAATCACCAGGCAGATTGGCTCAGTCGAGCCACAGTGGACCACAGGGAGTGGCAACTCCATCCGGACATATTTCAACATATCTGTTGCAGATTTGGGATGCCAGTGATTAACCTCTTTGCGACCCTGATGAATACACAACTGCCACGATTTGTGACCAGATATCAGACATGAGGAGCCGAGGACCCAGATGCTCTAAGATGCAGCTGGCCGGCGGGCCTGTTATATTCTTCCCTCCCTTCCCCTTCTTTCAGGGACCATGAGGGAAGATAGTGTCAGAGGGGACAGAGATAATCCTCCTAGTGCTGGAGTGGCCCAGGAGACCATGGTATGCGGACCTAATCCAACTGTCAGAGTCTCCACCTTGGAGAATTCCCAGGGAGGAGATATTTCTGTGCCAGGGAGTATTGAGACACCTGGAGCCTCAATGGCTAAAATTAACCGCCTGGCACTTGAAAGGGACAGTTTTAATAGGGCCAAGGTTGCTGATAGGGTCATCTCCACCTTTGAAGCATCCAGGAGACCATTGACCACCACGCTATATAATGCCACGTGGTTGGCGTTTGTCAAGTGGTGCGAAGCAGCATCCATTGTTCTCCTAGATGCTGCTTGGAGTGTCCAAACGCGGGTTATCCTCAGCTTGCTGCCCATTGGACTGAGTTTCACTTTGATGTGTAGCCACGCCTCTTGCCTCTGCATAGGGCCAGTTCTAAAAACTCAGTCGCCCTTATCGGACGCGTCTGGGGAGTCTGCAGTCCTTTGCCAGCAATCTGACCTCCCCAGCAGTGAGTTAGTGTAGCCTTTGTTGTTGTTTTTGTGTGTAGTTGTGTTAGATAGGTGATTTTTTGTTTTAGTTCCTGTCTTCGTTGCGCGGAGCGGGCTGTTCAAACCGCGGCCGTTTCCCGCTTTTTCTGCGGAGCGGCTTGGCACTGGGAGGGCTTGCCAGCGGCTGCTGGTAAGCTTCTAAGGGGGCTAGGTAGCTAGTTAGGACCCCCCAACTTGACTATCGGGGGTTTTCCTCCCTAGGGAAGCCTCTACTGAGGTTTTTCAGCCCGTTGTTTCCCCAGTGCCGGTTTGAGCTTAGGCGGCCGTTCGCAAAGGAAAAAAGGCGCGCGTTTTAAACTTGCCGCCATTTTTCTGCCGCAGCCCGACTCCTCTCCGCAGATCGCCGCTGCTTCGTTCCTGGGGCGGTTCTAGTTCTGGGAGTCCCGGACAGGATCCCCTGGGGCAGCAGAAGAGATCCTTCCCAGCGGCTGCAGGGAGATTGGCAGATTCAGTTGCCATTCCCTGGTCTACTCCAGCGCAGATCTGCAACGCCTGAGACTTTTGGGTCTGATTTTGGCGCCAAAACCAGGTTCCAGTTTCTTCTTGTTTTAAACTGTATATTGTTTC
This sequence comes from Rhabdophis nuchalis, assembly GCA_039707465.1. Taxonomy (NCBI): domain Eukaryota; kingdom Metazoa; phylum Chordata; class Lepidosauria; order Squamata; family Natricidae; genus Rhabdophis; species Rhabdophis nuchalis. The sequence continues at coordinate 174,503,444 of CM077643.1, forward strand.
TTCCCTGGTGGGATTGGGGTGCCTTGACTGGATTTAATTGTTTGTTCTTGTTCTTTCAGCCACTCCATGGCTGATCCCAGTGAGCAAACAGGAGAACCTGCCTCCAAGCGTAGCAAGACCAACCCTGCTGCCAGGGGCGATTCTGCACCCTGTCCTGACAAGGGGAAGAGGCCTGCAGCCAAGGCCACCAAGGCTGATGAGAGACTGGCGGATAGACGGCTGAGGATTCTAGAGCAGCAATTCCAGAAGGCTCTCTCTGCCCGGGACAAGGCTGTGACAGATAAGACCCCCCCTGCCCCGCAGATTCGTAGGGAGACCCAATCCATTCCCACTGGTGATGGGGATTTTGGGTTTTCTCCCAATCACTCAAGGGTTTCCCTTGCCTCTCCAGTCCCCTCAATGGAAGTGGAGCTAGAGGAGGAGGAACCAGTGGAGGAGGAGTCCTCCATGGTGGGGGAGGGGGAGGAGTCAGTGGATGAGGAAGAGGAGGCTCCGGCCACTCCCATTTCTGCACCCGCTGAGACTGCCTTGCCCGCTGCCATGCAGGAGGTTGTGTCCAAGGCCATTTCGCAGGGCATCACGGATTGCATGAAGCAATTAGTGGCTTCCTTGCCCCTCCTTTCTACCCCCAAGCCCAGGGCACCTGGGAAGGTGGTTCCTGCCCAGGGGGGTGGCGTTTCCCCTTCTGCCTCTTCTGCAGTCAGCGAGGCATCCGAGGGGGAGGATGATGAGGAGGTGGTTACCCAGGGGGCTCCCGACCTTTCAGGGGATGAGAGCTCCACCCCGGAGGCTCCCGCTTCCAAGGGGCTGTTTAACCCCATCATGTTCAAGGCTATCTTGACCAAGGCTAGGGAGTCGGCCGTGCAGATGGGTCTACCGGCTCAATCTGATAAGAAGGCCTCTGATCAGGACAATGCCATCGTCGTCGGTCCTGGACACCCTGGGGCGGGTCTTTTTAGGGAACCTACACCTCCCCAAGAATTGGTGCCGGCCCCTCAGTTGTTCCTCGACATTATTCAGCGCCAGTGGGTTCAGCCCGCTACTATGGCACACCCCAGCGGCGTGGATAAAAAGCTGTACGCTGTTGGGGACGCTATGGAGACCATTCTGGCTCTCCCGCAGGTTGATGACCCCATTGTGTCTTTGACCTCCACATCCTCTCTCCCGGCCGAGCTGGTGGAGGGGCTTAAGGCGGAGGACAGGCGGATGGAGAAGTCTTGTCACAAGACACACCAGGCCACTGCCTGGGCCATGAAGGCCTCGTCCTCTGCGTCGTACTTTAGTAGGGCAGCCCTATTCTGGCTCAGGAAGCTATTGGCCTCCTTGCCTGAGAGACAGGTTAGATCGAGACAAAGGGTCAATAAGATCATCGCTGCGGTGGAATATTCTTGCGACGCATCGCTCAATTCCACAAAGTTTTCATCCAGGGCTCTAGCATCCAATGTCACCTCACGCCGTCTGCTGTGGCTCCGCCATTGGCAGGCGGACATGAAGGCTAAGTGGAAGTTGGCGTCGGCCCCCTTCAAGGGTGGCAAGCTCTTCGGCGAGGCCTTGGACTCCTTCCTAATCGAGTCCAAGGACAAGCGGAAGATTCTGCCGGCTGTCACCAAGAAGCAGGACCGGAAGAATCAGTCTTCCTACCGTAGACAGCCCTTTCGGTCTGCGGAGGCTCCCTCTACCTCGGGTGGGGCCTCCAGAACCTACCCCCAGGCCCAAGATCGTTCCCAGGACAGGCCGGCCTACAGGGACAGGTCCCGGTTCCAAGGTCAGCGTAGGCCCTTCAAGGGTGGTCAGGCCAACCGTCCCTTCAAGAAGAGCAAGTGACCCCTGGGGGATCCCTCCCATAGGGGGACGACTACAGCAATATGCGTCCACGTGGGAGGCGACCACGACGGACGCCTGGGTCCGGAATGTGGTCCGACACGGCCTCACCCTCGACTTCCTATCATTTCCCCCGCGGAGATTCATCCGCTGCCCCCTTCCCAGGTCCCCGCACAAGCAACAGCTCATGAGGGCGGAGATCGGTCACCTTCTGGAGATAGCGGCCATAGAAGCGGTGCCGGGGGGGCAGGAGGGCAAGGGGTTTTATTCCATCCTCTTCCTAGTCCCCAAGTCATCGGGGGGGGGGTCAGGGCCATTCTGGACTTGAAGAAGCTGAACCGGTATCTGCAATACAAGCGCTTCAAGATGCAATCCCTCCAGACGATCCTGGGATGCATACGACAGAACGACTTCCTGGCCTCGATAGATCTGAAGGAGGCGTATCTGCACATTCCCATCCACCCGGCGCATCGCAGATACTTGAGGTTTCAGTTCGCCGGCCAGCACTTCCAGTACAAGGCCCTACCTTTCGGCTTGTCATCGGCTCCAAGGACCTTCACGAAGGTCCTCTCCGTAGTGGCGGCGCATCTTCGATCCAGACCTGTGCGTTTGGTTTGTTACTTGGACGATATCCTGTTGATGTCACCTTCCAGGGACCAGGCCCTGAAGGACTTGGGCTGCACCATCCGCTCCCTGGAGGACCACGGGTTCTCGGTGAATCGGGAGAAGAGTCACATGCAGCCCACCCTCTCCATACTTCATCTGGGTGCCGTCATCGACTCGAAGACCTGCAAAGTCTTTCTTTCACAGGAGCGCATCTGCAGCATTGTGAAGTTGGTGGGGTTGGTCCAGAATTCCAGACTGGTCCCACTTGTGACGCTTTCCCAACTGTTGGGGAAGCTGATCTCGTGCATAGCCATTGTTCCCTGGGCCCGCCTGCACGCACGGGAGCTACAATGGTTTCTGCTTCCTTTTCAACGACGCAAGATCAGCAACTCCAGGAGACGAGTGACAGTTCCACCCCCAGTGCTTCGGTCCCTCAGGTGGTGGAGGTCTCCCGCCCTAAGAGAGGGGTCGCCCTTCAAGGAGCCAGACCGTGTCACCATCACGACGGACGCCAGCCTTTACGGCTGGGGGGCTCATCTGCATCACCATGTGGCCCAGGGCAGATGGTCTCAACGGGAGCTCGCCCACACCATCAACTGGCTGGAGCTCCGGGCGGCCAGGCTGGCTCTGCGGCATTTCGGCAATCTCGTAGAAGGGTCCCATGTCCTTCTCTTGACGGACAACATCGCCACCCGAGCATACGTGAACCACCAGGGAGGCACACAGTCGAGGGCGCTCATGACGGAGGCAGAGGCTCTGGGCAGGTGGGCAGAGAGGCATCTCCTGTCCCTGAGAGCGGACCACATCGCGGGCGAGGAGAACGTGACGGCGGACTGGTTGAGCAGGACCACCATCAACACCTCAGAGTGGCAGCTGCACCCGGATCTTTTCCAGCAGATTTCCCGGAGATTCGGCCTGCCCGTCCTGGACCTGTTCGCCAGCCCGCAGAACACGCACCTGCCAAGGTTCTTCACCCGTTTCCGGTGCCCGCAAGCAGAAGGGACAAACGCCCTCCGGTGTCGTTGGCCCGCAGGCCTGCTATACGCCTTCCCTCCTCTCCCGCTGCTTCCTCAGGTAGTCCGGAAAATCATCTCGGAGGGGGCGGAAGTCATCCTGGTCGCTCCCCATTGGCCCAGACGGTCCTGGTTCGCCGATCTAGTGGGACTGTCCGTAGAGAAGGCCTGGTGCATTCCTCCGAACCAGGTGTCGCTAATACAAGGGGCCATTCGTCACCCGGACCCTCAGTGTTTCCAACTAGCCGTCTGGCACTTGAGGGGATCGTTCTGAGACGGAAGGGCTATTCGGACAAGGTGATAAGAACGATCCAGGCTTCCAGGCGTCCTGCCACCGTTCGCATTTACGAGACTACATGGTCCACCTTCTCTACCTGGTGCCGTGCCAGGCACATCGCTGCGGCTGAGGCCTCCACACCTCAGGTGATGGACTTCTTGCAGGAGGGTTTGGACAAGGGGCTCGCCCCCAATACCCTGAGAAGGCAGGTGGCTGCTCTCGCTACCATCCTGTCGCCCGGTGGGTCCCTGCCGCTCAGCAGACATCCAGGGGTGCGTGGTTTCCTGAAGGGGGCCTCGAACATTCGGCCCCAAACAGTCCATAGATATCCGACCTGGGACTTACCCTTCGTCCTCCAGGCCCTGACTGAGGCGCCATTCGAACCATTGCGCTCCGTGTCACTGCGCCACCTGACCTTGAAGACGGTGTTCCTCATAGCAATCACATCTGCAAGGCGAATTTCGGAACTCTCGGCCCTCTCCGTGCGGGAGGACTTGTGCGTGGTCCACGCGAACAGGGTGGTTCTCAGACTAGACCCGACCTTTGTGCCCAAGGTCAACTCCTTGTTTCACAGATCCCAGGAGATCGTCCTACCTGACTTTTGTCCGCACCCCTCTCACCCCAGGGAAAGGAGGTGGCACAAGTTGGACGTTCGCAGGGCGGTGCGGATGTACAGGAAGAGGACGGCTGAATTCCGCAAGTCAGAATCCTTCTTCGTTTCCTTTCAGCCGGTGTCCATGGGTCGCAAGGTCACGTCTACCACGATTGGGCGCTGGCTGCGTGCCTGCATTACACTGGCATATGAGCACCGGTCCAGAGCTGTACCTCCACGTATTACCGCTCACTCCACCAGGAGCGCTGCAACCACGGCTGCTTGGGCCACCCAGGCCCCCATAGACGAGATCTGCAGGGCCGCTACGTGGGCCTCGCCTGTGCCGTTTATCAGACACTACAAGCTGGACGTATTTGCATCCTCGGAGGCCTCCTTCGGCAGACGTGTTCTCCAGAAGGTCCTTGATGCTCCCAGTTCCCACTCAGACGAATCTCCCCTCCCAGGGACAGCATAGCGTTGGCATGTCCCGCGTTTGGACACTCCAAGCAGCATCTAGGAGAATGACCATTGGTCTTACCTGTGAATGGTCTTTCTCTAGATGCTGCGGAGTGTCCAAATCCCACCCTAGGCGTGGTGGGAACTGGTCCCATGTTTAGTTGAAGGTTAAGACTAGTGTTGTTCCAGTTGTTCTGCGTTTTTTCTGGTCTACCTTCGTTTTTAGAACTGGCCCTATGCAGAGGCAAGAGGCGTGGCTACACATCAAAGTGAAACTCAGTCCAATGGGCAGCAAGCTGAGGATAACCCGCGTTTGGACACTCCGCAGCATCTAGAGAAAGACCATTCACAGGTAAGACCAATGGTCATTCCAGAGGACGCCTCGGTGCCTCAGGTTTTAGATTTTTTGCAAGATGGTTTAGACAGGGGCCTTGCCCATAACACTTTGTTACACTAAACGCCTGCGCTTTCTACTATTCTACTGGGAGACTACCTTCCCTTAGTTAGGAGGTTTTTAAAAGGGGCAGCCAATCTTGCTCCTATGATTACACAGGTTTCCTACATGGGATTTACCTTTAGTCTTACAGGCAATGACAGAGCCTCCCTTTGAATCCATTCGCATAGTCTCCCTTCAGTTCCTGACATTGAAAGTGACATTCTTAATAGCCATTACATTGGCTAGGCGCATTTTGGAGGTTGGAGCTCTATCTTCTCGTAACGAGTTATGTGTTTTCTATCAGGACAGGGTAACCTTACGGTTAGACCCTGCTTTCCTACCCAAAATTAATATTCCTTTTCACATGGAATCCAAATCTGCAACAGATGCATTGAAATATGTCTGGATGGAATTGCCACTCCCCATGGTCCACTATGGCTCGACTGAGCCAATCTGCCTGGTGATTGGCAGTCCTGGAAATGTGATCTGCTATGATCGAGAGCACATGTGTCTCCGCCCACGAAATCAGTCTGTGTGCCTCTGTCCACAGAGCTTTGGAACAAGTCCCACCGTGTCTGTTTACATGAGTCTTCGTGGCGATGGTGTCGGTGAGAAGTAACGCTTGTGTTGCAAGTCCCCCTGGAAATGACGAAGGGCTAGACGTGCTGCCTTGAACTCTAGGTAGTTTATGTTATGACGCAGATCTGTGGCTGGCCAGTGTCTTTGCGTCATTTTTGAGCCTGTCAATGTCCCCCAGCCGTAGAGACTTGCATCTGTAGTCACAATTACTCTCGTTGTCTCCCTGAACTGCAATCTCTGGTCAAGTGCTGCGGAGAGCCATCACCGGAGCGACAGGCAGACCTGTGGAGATACTGGAATGGCCAAAGGTGAGTTGATCATCATCTCTCTTTGATATGGGATTAAGGCCCACTGTAATGTTCTCGCATGAAAACATGCCAAGGGAACTATGCCTATACATGATTTCATTGTCCCTAAAAGGCGTGAAAGATCAACTACAGGGACCACCTGCCTGAAACGTATCTTGCGAACTAATTGTTGTAACTTGGACCTATGGTCTTGTGACAGAAAAACCACCCCTTCCCTAGAGTCAATTACTGCTCCCAATGGTAGCACCCTCCCGCTCTTCATCATTGAGAATATTGTTGTGTGACACAACAATATCCTGGATGCACAAAACCTTCCTGGATCAATGGGTGGAAGCAATAAGTAGAATATCCCTTGGCTTCGTTTGGCTGGTGTGCGGTTGCAGCTCTGTCTGAACTTTAATGCTCTAGCAACAATAAATTATACTTGATAACTTCATCACTGGACTGCTTCAATGTGTACAGGAGTTGCTTTTGAAGATGACCTAGAAGCTATAACTTGTATAGAAAGGCAGCAGTCAGACTGCTACAGTAGTTGAAGAAACCTGTTACTGCGAACTAGGCTCTGTATTGGCTGCAGGTAAATTACTGGGCCCGACTCAGAGTGCTTCTAGTTACTCTGGTGAAAGTTCAGGATTTATTTTTGCCTTGCCAAGAACGATTGTGGCTGTCTGGTATATAAAAAGCAAGGGAAAGTCCACTGCAGAATTCACTTCACCACCACAGGAGGTCAAAGAACTCTGAATTTTAACAGACTTATTGGTAGTACTGTGTTTCCCCAAAAATAAGACAGGATCTTATTTTCTTTTGACCCCCCCAAAATAAGCGCTTGCCTTATTTTTGGGGAGATCTTATTATTTTTAAGGTGCAGGAGGTGGCGAGTGTGGTCACTTCATGGCTGTTGCTGTGTTGTGTATCGCTGGGCCTGCTGCTCTTTTTGTGGTGGCCATTAGTATGACAGTGCGATGATTAGGTTTGCGGGAGCGGCCATTAGGTAAGGGCATGTGGGGTGCATGGGACATGTTCTCCCCCTTCCCCCCCTTTGGTCTCGCCTCCTCGTGTTGTTTTCACAGCAAGCAACCAGAAGAAATGGCAGGGATCGACTGTGCATGCATTTAAATATTTTTGGGGAGGGCTTATTTTTGGGGGAGGGCTTATTTTAGCGCATGTGCCAAAAAGCCCAATTAGGCTTATTATCCGGGGAGGTCTTGTTTTCGGGGAAACAGGGTAGACTTCACACATTCTCCCATCAGCGGTATGATTGAATTGTGCAACTCTTTTTATTCAGGGAGGCCCTTAAAAGAGTTTTGTTCAAATGGAATTTGTATTTTATTTTGGGGTTTCTTTTAATTGCTTTCATTATTTGGATGATTGGAATGTTTTTATTGTCAAGATATTCTATCTTAGTTTGCTTATTTATCCAGTCAGCTAGATTGGGGTGGTTTCTAAATGTGGTCAAACAAATACATTTCATGAAATGAAAAATATTTCATAAAATAATCCAATCTCATTATATTTCTGTGTTCTTATGAAATCACTCATGAGAATGTGACCGCTTAATTTTTTCAAACATAATTGGCTGTTGTTGTGTTACACAAAATCATGTCCTTTCCTTAAAAAAAATATTGGGTCTCTAAAAAGCTGTGATTGAGTGATTTGAATATGAGATGAAAATAGATAATTGATAAAAGTGTCTTACCAGATAACATGGCAAGTGATTCTTGGAAACAGTTTGCTAGTCTTCCAGCCAGTGTCATAGTGGCTTATTTGGAATTGTAGCCACTATGAGTAAATTGAAGAAAGTTAAGTTTTTCCCAGCTGTCTTGCTGTTTAAAATAATCTAGCAGAGGCGTGTTTGCAGAAATAGAACTGCTTTGTGGCTATTCCTGTTTCTTACCACAATATAGTGTAATACGTTGCGCAAACTATCCACCAGCATTTGCAGTCCCTTCACACTTGCTTTAGTTCCCTTTTTGCATGAACTTTCTTGTAATGACAGAGAAAGGAAAGGAAAGGAATTTTTTACCTACAGAGTTTTTAAACTGTACTGTGTAATTTATGAAGCTGGTTTATTTTAATGCATCATTTTGAAAAATTGATAAACAGATCTCTTCCATAGACTCTTTAGGGACAAGTGTTGTGATAGGTGCCTATCTTTTTTATTGGTTTTGAGTAATTAGTTAAACCTGCTTAGTAATTTTCTTAAGTATTTTTGCAATTATTTTATTAATACGAATTGGTAGCTTACGGTGTTATAATGGTTGCAAACTGCTATCACTCCTCACACACATGAAAAATAAATTAATTAGCCAAATGATAAATTAATGTCTAGTTATGCTGAAATTTGCTTTTTATTTATCTTCTTATGCCATGCAAGAAATATACATTGTACATCTGAGTAATAACCTTTTAGATTTTTATGAATTTCATGACTGCATTTTAAAATTGACCAGAACCATGATATATTAATATGTAATAATTGTCCTCTTCTATCAGCACCAATTTTTGGAACGGTATGTCCAAGCTTGAGATAGAATACATGGCCATCAATTGGTATAAGCCTAACTATTCCAATTAGGACACTAATGTTTTGAACTGGAAGATCTAAAGATGTTTTGAGGTTTACAAAGAAGCTCACATAACACCGGCCAGCTGCAAACAATGGTGAGAAAATACATATTTAATCTATTGAATTACAGGCAAATGCTACATGTACATTCAGATATCTCTGAAGCGTTTGTGTGAGTGTGTGTGTATGAGAGAGAAGCTTCACATCTAAAATGCCACACAACCCTGTGGTTAACTGGAAGCTGTGAAAGGAAGGGGAACAGTGGCTAGCTAAAAGCAGAATGGGCAGATGCAGAGTTGAGGAAGTGACCAACAGAGAGCTCATTTTCAATTCACACAGCCTGGCTTATCATGTCCTGCAGTGCCCGAGATCCATGACTCTCATTTCCTCCAGCTCTGGATATCAAAGGATTTCGCATGTGTGCACTCAGATATCGTATCAAGTAGATATTAATCCTAATTTATTGCTCTCCTGTACCAAAGTTCCCATCCTCCAGAAACAACTTTCAAAGCTCTGTGTAATGCTTGCAGTGTTGGATCAAGATACAATTTGGTAATGGTTTGGAGCAAGCAAGCTGAATGATCTAGACCAGAGGTTCCCAAACTTGGCAACTTTAAGACTTGGCAACTTTAAGCTCTGCTGGCTGTAGAATTCTGGGAGTTGAAGTCCCCAAGTCTTAAAGTTGCCAAGTTTGGGAACCTCTGATCTAGACCCTGAGCTTGACTAATACTGATTAGTTCAAATGAAACAGTAAGAACTGTCTCTCCAGTGCTAGATCTAGGTATGAAGATTAAAGCAACAGCTTACATCTTATATAAAGAATATATTAACCTCAGTAATTTGGTGAGTCGGTTTTGGGGAGATACCAAGGAGAGAATATGTCTATTGGCATGAGGGTCAGTCTTCATGGAGAATCAGAATGTCAGTGGCAGCTAGCCCTAAGGGTTGCATGTTGTCTCTGGAATTTTTATTTTATTTATTATTCTATGCTATCCATCTTGCCAAGGTGACTAAGGCAGTGATGGTTAATCTTTTTGGTGCCAAGTACCCAAAGTGTGTACGTGTGCGAAACCCCAAAATGCAATGAGAGCGCCCTCCCCCATGTTTGTGCCCTGTTCCCGTGTATGCACCCCACCCCTGTGCATGTGCCCCATCCCCATGCATGTGTGTCCATCGCTGTGTATGTGCCTCACCCCCCTCACCCATTTTTGGCTTCCAGGTTGGTGCAGGTGGTCTTCCAGGCCCAAAATGGGATGTCAGGGGTGTGTGTGTGCGCATGTGCACAAACCCCCCAAATGCAATGCAAGCACCACTGTGCATGCGCCCTGCCCCCAAATGTATGAATGTGTCCCCTGCATTCGCTGTGCATGTGCGCCGTGCATGCGCAGCAAAGATCTGAAGATCAGCTGGCCAGGAGAGGCACGCACACATACACGGTGGAGCTGTATGGTGTGATGACTGGGATGCCCACAGAGAGGGCTTTGCATACCATCTGTGGCATGCGTAGCATAGGTTCGCCATCTCGGATCTGAGGTGATTTCCAAAGCAAATTGTGGGAAGCCGCCTATGGAAAAGAGTTGTAACTATCATGTTCATTTTCTGAGCCTGAATGTCTCTTGTTGGCTAGAAATAATACAGAATGTACTGTATTTCTGGTAATATAGAGATAATCAGATTGATAAGATCCAAAAACCTGCGTATGTTCCCATGAAATAATACCCGCTAGAAAAAAGAAGTCAGAATGATATCCGGAAGTTATCTTCAACTTACATCTGATTAAAAAAAAAAAAAGCTTATCGGAATTTTATTTTTTTTTGGCTTTTTTTCTCATATGCTTTTTTTCCGTGAGGTTATTCTGAAGCTTCTTTACACTATTTAGCTCAAGGAGATTCTGGATTTACAAATAAGATGGGGAAAGCAGGCAGTTGGGGATAGCCTCTGGAATTTCAACCCTGTTAGCCAGCAGTGGCCATAGGAAGCATCTGTATTCTCCCCCCCTCACCCCCTCATGATGAGGTAATGTGTTTGTCCGTGTTTCTATATTCCTGTTGTGTTGTGTTTCCCTGTTCGTGGTTGTGGGCAAAGCTTCAGCCCTGAGTCACATGACCAGGAGGGAAGAAGCTTAAAGTGAAACTTTCCTAGATGGGCCCAACTGCTTCTTCCATTATGGTACACTTTTAGAATTGGGGAGAAAGGAAGGACTGGTGTACTTTATCACATTTGTTTGATGAGTTCCTATAACTGAGTTCCTTACTTCACAAGGAAGCTGTGCTGTGTATACAACTCGGGAGCCACCTGATTCCTGGCACCCTAAATATCATCACTGAGGGGATTTTGCACAATTTAGCTCACTCACAACTCTCAGTGGCGTTTTCGCCTCGGATGAAAAAAAAAAAAAAAGCTATGACGAGGAACAGTTGAAAACTTATTTTTATTGGGAGAGTCTTTTGACCTTAAATAAAAGTGGATGCAAAACCTCAGTGATCTATGTCCGAAAAGCAGATTAGTATCTTTCAAGTCAGTGGTGGGATTCAATTTTTTTTACTACTAGTTCTGTGGGCGTGGCTTGGTGGGCATGGCAGGGGAAGTATAGTGTAAAATCCCCATTTCCTCCCCATCAGCTGAGACTCGGGAGGCAGAGAATAGATGGGGACAGGACCAGTCAGAGGTGGTATTTACCAGTTCTCCAGACTACTCAAAATTTCCGCTACCAGTTCTCCAGAACTGGTCAGAACCTGCTGAATACCACCTCTGTTTCAAATCTTCTTGGGATGTAAATGCCAAATTGTTAGCATCCCTTTGTTCATACTTATGGGAGTGTATACCATGATACATGAAAGGCCCTGAGGGAGATTGAATAGCTATGAATTTAGAAAACTCCACAAGGAGGATTAAATCTTGTGTTAACCCGGAATATACATTATTAAAATGTAACTAAATCGTGAATCAGGAAATTATAATCCCCTTTAAGGGCGATTGAGCGAATAGTAATTTATTTTTGTAATTCTCCTGTCCTTGGTTCAGAACTCATGATTTAAATGGTTTTTATAGTCGGCCGTGCTGCCGGCAAATTGATTTTACTTTTAGGCGAGAACCATTCCGCATATAGCATGTTATCACATATTACTTATGCTTCCATTGTAATGCAGCTTTCAGGCTTTTTACCTTGTTAACAACAACTTTTAACCACCAGCGCTTTTATAGCTCTCCTGTAATGAGCTCTGTGAAAGCCCCAATTCATGAACCTTTTGCACAATCCCTTCTTCAATTATGAAGCATTACATTGCCAAGATAAACACTCATTTTGAGTTTAACTGTTCTGTTGCCAGACTTGATTCTAACCAATGTTGGTTTACAAAACGTTAGAAAATGTTTTGAAAGTCTATGAGCTTTCACCTGCTCTGATATTTAATATCAGAAATGCAACCTTCCTTGGCATTTGTTGTTGTTAGTTATAAAGCTGTGTCCGACTCATCGCGACCCCATGGACAACGTTCCTCCAGGCCTTCCTGTACTCTATCATCCTCTGGAGTCCATTTAAGCTCACACCGACTGCTTCAGTGACTCCATCCAGCCACCTCATTCTCTGTCATCCCTTTCTTCTTTGGCTCTCAGTCGTTCCCAGCATTTTGCTCTTCTCCAGTGAGTCCTTCCTTTTCATTAGGTGGCCAAAGTATTTGAGTTTCATCCTCAGGATCTGGCCTTCTAAAGAGCAGTCAGGGTTGATCTCCTCTAGGACTGACCGGTTTGATTGCCTTGCAGTCCAGCGGACTCCTTGGCATTAGAGTTCAATTAAGGTAAAGGTAAAGGTTCCTCTGGCACATATATGCTGGTCGCTAGGGGGTGATACTCATCTCTGTTTCAAAGCCAAATAGCCAGCACTGTCCAAAAACGTCTTTGTGGTCATGTGGTTAGCATGACTAAACACCGAAGGAGCACAGAATGCTGTTACCTTCCCACCAAATGTGGTTCCTTTTTTTCTACTTGCATTTTTTACATGCTTTTCAACTCCTAGGTTGGCAGAAGCTGGGACAAATAATGGGAGCTCACTCCCTTATGCGGCGCTAGGGATTCGAGCGGCTGAACTGTTGACCTTTCTGATTGACAAGCTCAACGTCTTAGCCACTAAGCCACCCTTACAGTTCAATTAAAAGACACTTAAGCTGTTTTAAGAAGAGCACTGCTGGAAGCCAAGGCCTGTGTATATTAAATCTGTTGTGTAGCAGCCTTTGTATCTTCAGATGCTGTCTCAAAGCCTCTCACATTGCAGTGAGAACTAAATTAAAGAGCCATGAACCTAATAGGTTGAATGACGTTCTGAATTTGTTCAGGCACCTTCTAGTCTGCTACATCCTTTCTGTTTAGTATGTTTTCTTCTCTGTTTCTGCAATATATAGCTCTCAATATATTACTTACGGTAAAAATATTACACTGAAAGCATTTCAGATTTCTCACTGAGAGGTTTTAAGTTCACTGAGTGTTTAGAAATAGTCCAAGAATGATATAGGCATTTCTTGAACCCAGGACGTTATGTAGAATACATGGAATAACTTAATGAATAACTTAATAATTCATTTCCTTCCTCCTCATTGCAGTCGCCCCCACTTGTCCCCATCCCAAGGTTTAGGGAATCTTCTGGAAAATCCAAAATAGGAGGAGGAGGGAAACAATTCAAAATTAGCATGGGTTCCAAATGTAAATTGTTTGGGGAGTATCCTCTGAAAATTGTTTTTGGAGGAACTGGGGGTGGGGGTGGGGATAGGCATGGTAGCCTAACAGTTAAGATGTTGGCTTGTTGGCTGGAAGATTAGCAGTTTGAGACCAAGTACCACCTAAAGAAGTGAGCTCTCGTTCCTGCCCCAGCTCCTGCTCATCCAGCAGTTAAAAAGCATGCACATAAGAGCTGTAGGGGCAGGGTAATTAGAATGCAATACTGCAGGCTAACTCACTGCTCACTCCAGGAGTTTGATTCTGAGCGGCTCAAGGTTGACTCAAGCCTTCCATCCTTCCAAGGTTGGTAAAATGAGGACCCAGATTGTTGGGGCCAATATGCTGACTCTGTAAATCTCCTAGAGAGGGCTATAAAGCAGTATGAAGCGGTATGAAGCGGTATATAAGCCCAAGTACTATTGCTGTTGCTAAATGAATTACTTCAGTGGGAAGGTAACAGCATTCCATGCGACTTGGTATATTGTCATGCCGGTCACATGACCATTGGGCCGGTCTCTAAACAATGCTGGCTCCCTCAGCTAAGAAATGGAGATGATCACTGCCCCCTAGTGTTGGAAACAACTGGTATGGGGTAACCTTTGCTATTTTTGGGGGGGGGGGGAGGAGGCCAGGTTTTTCTAGCAGTAGAAGGAGTGGCAAGCTTTTCTTCTACAAACCTCTTTGTATTAACATACCTTAGGATGCACATCAATATACCTTGAGTATTATATATTTCATTAGCTGGATACCCGTGTTCATGATGAAACTATGTGATTGGGCAATGCAGGAGAAATCCAGTTTACTCTGGTTCAATCCATTGACTCAGAGGTGGTCGGTGATTGAAACACCTAAGGAAATATCATTGGGTCTGGAAGCAGTTCTATAGGTGGAAGTTGTAGACATTTTGGTGAGGTACCGACATTTAGTACTGTAAGGAGCCGCAGACCGCTCCTGAGTGAAGGAATGGAACATCTACCAGTTTGAACTGAGGTAACAGAATGTGAGGAAACTGGCAGTTGGAACAGAATTCTTTTCAGGTGGGGAGGGAGAGTAGAACTGCTTAGAATCAGAGCCAGAGGTGGGTTCCTACCGGTTCGGACAAGTAGGTGGTAACTTGGCTGGCCATGCCCCCAAACTGGTTCTATCAGCTGTACCAGTGGTGTCACCATCTTCTTTTTGCGTCTGCGCATGCGCAGAAGCATTTTTTTACCTACTGCACATGTGCACATAGCATAAATTGAACGTGCATAGCACACATTGAACGTGTGCATGCCCAAAGCGCAACCCTGAGCAAACCAGCAGAAGAAGAAGCCGGAACCCACCCCTGATCAGAGCGTATTAATTACTGTATAAGAAATACTAATGATCTGATGGTCATTTCAAAAAATCCTTTCTTAGCAAGCACCTAGAAGTCAAGAGGAACATACGTGCCAAATTTCATGCTTGTAGGCTTTACAGTTCTGGAGATTTTGTGATGAGTGAGTGGTATTTGGCTTTTCTTTATAGAGATTTTCTTAGATGGCATGAATACTATTTTGAAAGTTTTTGCATCTTTTGCTTGGGTGTCATGATAAGAGTGGATATATAATATGAGTTTATACCCTCCACTATTCTTGTTGCAGGGGGCGAGTCATGAATGACGTGGAAAATCATCTGTGTGAGATAGGCTGAAGCAGATTGTCTCCCAAAACTCAGAAAACTAACTGTATAGTAGATTTTGCCCTAATTGTTACCCACGTAAATTATTTACACTTGGATTGCTTACGACATAGCAATGTGTGAGTTTTCTGGATGCTTTTTCCGCTGAGTTTGTTTTAATAAAGGAAAGTCATGGAGAACAGCAGTCTTGGTTATCAAATAGTGTGCAAGCTGTTGATTCCTTAGGGATAGGTTAAACACCGTCTTTTGTCAAAGTTATCTTAAGATAGTTCCATAAAAAACAGGAAACAGACACACAGCATTCCCCTGATACATAACCACACAGAAATGTGTTTTCACCTTCCAATCAGAGAGGCACACAAACATATCCTTCCCTTCTCTTGCACTGTCTGTCATACCCACAGGCATTCGTACATACATACAACTTTATAGGCCTTCCTTCCTCCGGCTTTCCCCTTGCGCTGACATGAAAACCCCCTTTTTCTAGAAAGGTTAGCAGGGGGAAAATAAATCCTGTTTTCACAATGGGATCTTCCTTACTGCCTCGCATGGGGAAAAATCAAAGTTTCCAGTACTGAGTGTCACTTGTCCCACCATGTTTGGACTGGGCTTGTCTCTGAGCATGTCTGTTAATGTGCTGTAACTGGAGAGAAGAGACACCTTAAAGATTAGCAGCTACACTCAGAGCTGGACATAGAAAACATAGTGTTGAAAAGACTTTTTATGGAAATTGGTGAAACTAGTTCCAAAGAAGATAGGAGACAAGGTCCATTTAACCATGGAGGAACTGAGATGTTGATTGATCAGTCACATGTTTTAATCAGGAGTAGGCAACCTTTGTAGCATTGTACATCAAAACTGAAAGCCATTTGAAACATTGCATGGAATTAAGAGCACTTAAACTGGAATACCGTTTCACAGTGCTTTACAGCCCTTTGTAAATGGTTTACAGCAGGGGTCCCCAACCTTTTTGGCACTAGGGACCGGTTTCATGTAAAAAAAATTCTGCGGACCAGTGGGAGCCTCCAGCGGGTGAGTCGAGTCACGTGGGCCGTGCATGCATTTGGCGGTCACGTGGAACCCGAGGCTCACTCCGGCCTGGTTACTATCAAGCCATGGACCGGCAGTGGTCCGTCGCCAGGGGGTTGGGGACCCCTGGTTTACAGAGTCAGCCTATTGTCCCCAACAATCTGGGTCCTCATTTTACCCACCTCGGAAGGATGGAAGGCTGAGTCGACCTTGAGCCTGATGAGATTCAAACTGCCAAATTGCAGTCAGCTGGCAGTCAGCAAAAGTAGCCTGCAGTACTGCACTCTAACCACTGTGCCACAATTATAATTTTAATATGTTAAGTAGGAAAATTAACTATATGGAAATAACTCTATTAACTCTATTTAAGAAGTTGCCTTTAATAATGCATTATAAAGGAGTTTGTTTTAATTATTTTATTTTATTGGAGTTTATTATTTTTTAAATTAAATTTTACTGTATTGCTGTTTTGAGTTTGAATACTGGTAGTCCTCAACTTACAACAATTCATTTAGTGACGGTTCAAAGTTAAAACAGCACTGAAAAAAGTGACTCATGACTATTTTTCACACTTAAGACCATTGCAGCATCCCTGTGGTCATGTGAGTTACATTTGGATGCCTGACAACTGACTCACATTTATGATGGTTGCAGTGTTCCAGAGTCTTATGATCCTCTTTTGCGACCTTCTGACAAAATCAACGGGGAAACCATATTCACTTATCAACCGTGTTACTAATTAATTAACTGCAATGATTCACTTAACAAATGTGGCAAGAAAATTCGTAAAATGGGGCAAAACTCACTTAACAAATTTCTCACTTAGCAACACAAATTTGGGGGCTCAATCATGGTCGTATGTTGGGGACTGCCTGGATATATAGAAATGGTGACTCCCTGATGTTGAGCTCTAAAGAATGAGTGAATGGAAATTTAAATATTTGAATTTTATTTAAAAAAAATCATTTTTCACTATAACAAAACCATAATTCGGAGATAACCCTGCTTTTTGGATGATATCTTATAAATAAATTATATATAGCATCTTTTTATTTCCTAATCAGTTTCAATGTGGCTACTTCTATCACAGTTTTTAAGATAATGATCCAATTAGTGGCCCATTTTTCTGACCTGTTGTTCCTGGGAATGGCTACCAAGGTATTCAAAACTACTGCTTGTCTGTTTCTTTTTGGAAGGGGGGTGGGAAGGGAAAGGAGTCCCTGCGGATTTGGAAGAAAAAAGCCGTTATTTATTCAGCTTATCAGCTTTGATTCCTCCTATTCACGGTTTCTGAATTTGGGCTTAAAATGTATTCCACTGTGCTTGATTCTTCCAAATGTCCCAATTGTATCCTCATTTTCCCCCCTTCCTGAGTTATGTGACTCATTGGGGACATTTCTTCGAGATACTTGAAAGAAGCTTGGAATTTCAGCTGGTAGAACTGTTTTTAATACATTGGAAAGGAAAAAGTTTACAAAATTAGAAAATGGTAAAAGTAAACAGAGGAAGCAACCTCCTGCTAAGTAATAAATGAAAATGGATGAATTTAAATTTAAAGAACCTCACACCCAGTATTATATTTCCATTTTTTCCAATATGTCTATATTTTCCTAACGGAGTCATCAAGAGATTAATTGCACCATTATTGACTGATCATAATCAACTGAAACTGAATTACATCGTTGACTTACTTTGGAAATTAGTTTCATATTGTAAAAGTGAAAATGCTACAATAATTACTTGTGTGAAGTAAGGTTATGCATAGACCAGACAAGAACCACAAAGAATGTCAACAGAAAGCGATTTTTTTAAAGGGGGCGGGGGGGGGGAACCATGTAATTGCATGTATGATGAAAGGAAATGTGAAACAATCTCTATTGATGTTGATACTCCATGTCTGCCCACTTGAGCATGAATAGCGCATCTTTTAGCTGTAGTTAACACCAGTGCTATATCGTTTATCCATTTTCTTGTAAGTGTTATTGCAACAAGATATTTCACTTGAGAATTCATTAAATCCTCTGTTTATGCTTGCTCGTATTTTTTTCCTTTCCTTTTTTTTTTTTTTTGAGCCAGTGCATATTTCTGAAGAGTGCTTTAAAGCTACGCATAACCCGAATTTGGAAAACATCAAAGCAACCACCACTAAAATACACTGATAATGTGCAAGATTCTCTTTAATGTAACTCTCTGCAATAAAGTTAATGTTAGTACATCTGGGTGCTTTTTGTCTCAACTACTTTGCAAGGCAGAACAACTATCTTGCACATCTGAAAGTACATTCTGCCTCCCCCCCCTCATCTTTACAGGGCATAAAACAAGTGAGGGCGCCTTCTCAGAAATTTGTTACATTCCTATTCCTTCTGCAGGCACAGTTGCTCTTCTCTGACTGTCGCCTAGTCTGCTGCTCTTCCTCCTGTCTCCCAAAGTCGTTTTTCACATGCCATTTACATACTGGAAAGTTCGTTTCATTTTTGTTTCTGAAAATCTGGTCTGCGTTTCTCGCGTACAGATGACAATAAAAAAAAATTAATAAGCATGTTTTAAAAGAAAACAGTAGCAGATGAAAATGGTTGTGTTTATGAGGTTGTTTGCTTGTCAGCTGATTCTAATTTTTATGCTTTTGTTTTTCAGTGGGATGTTCTCATCTGTGCATTCGTGCCAGCTTTCTTGGCTTGGATATAGCATCGTATTAGCACCTGCTTTTTACTACAGCCTATAACTAATAACTCAATAAAGGATGAGGAGATTTGTCTACTGCAAGGTGGTTCTTGCCACTTCTCTCATGTGGGTCTTGGTGGATGTGTTCCTCCTGCTGTACTTCAGCGAGTGTAACAAATGCGATGACAAGAAAGAAAGGTCCCTGCTGCCTGCTCTAAGGGGTAAGATAAAACTTGGTGATCACCCTTGACTTAATTTTGATTGTTGGTGAGTGGTGCTGAATGTAATTTGAATGCCTAGGTGAAATACTTACATTGGAATTGTTGGCAAGAATAATGTAACAGAAGTCCTTTCAACAAATCCAGCCTGAATGCTGTAAAATGTTTTCCCCATATACGATTAAGCTCAAAAAGATGTTCAATGTACTGCAGCTTTCCTCAACCTGATGCTCTTCAGGTGTCTTGGGGCTACACCATTAGAATTCCCAGCCAGTTTACTTACAATCTGTGCGGACTAAAAATTCACAGAATTATACTCTAATGTAGCTGGAGAATAGCAAATTGGGGGATGCTGATCTGGGTTATTATCTAAGGCCCTTCCATCTGGCATTTCAGTCAGAAATTCACAAGAGGCTCAAACAGCACTCTTCAACTTGAATTCTAAACAGTAATTCCTCCAGTTAAATTTGAGTGTAAACACTTGCTACTTGCTCATCAAGGGGAGTGTAAATGGTTCACAGAATTGTTTTCAGAGAAGAAGCCCATGACCTTCAAGATGAACTTTAACTTTGCATTTTAAAAATATTGATTAGCAAAATAACGGACATTTTTAAAAGGTTTCATTGGCTTTTAATATTCATTGATTTAATATACATTGTTCATGAACAAAAGCAATATCAAAACAAATAATATTTGCTCTAAACATCTGTGTATGGATGTACATACCATACAATGTCATTCTCCTTTTGGTAAGCAACTTGGTTAGAATTACAAAACATCTGAAGCATCACTTGAATATTATTGGCATTGACAAAATCACCACCAGTCAATTGCAAAAAAGCAGCCTTACTTGGAACAGCTGACATCCTTTGATGATACCTCTAACAGCATCAAGCAACATCTGTCTGTCCTTAGGAAGACTATATATCTGGCTGACTGTGTGACTAACAGAATAATTCATTAAATTTGTATGCTGCCTGACTCTCAACAACTTTGGGTGGCTCATAACAATCAAACAGTAATCAACTAACAATCAAATAGGGATTCTAAAGAAATTAAAGACATGAGAATATCAAGAATCCAAATCCAAACCATTCCTGTAAAATATAGTAGCAAATATAAACTGTGGCTGTTATGGACTAATTTCAATCAATGTAAAATAAGCAATCATTCTAATGCCCAGTAACCAATTATAGTAAGCAGTTATTCCATAAGCCGCAAACTGAAGAGACAGTAAGAATGGCTTGACAAATTAGTCATTGATCAATTGTCCTTCCTAACTTTTTAATATAATTCATAAAAAAGGAGATGGAATGATCCTGAGCCTCAAATTGGATTGGGATATGTCACTTCTAAAAGGCCCTTTTAACTACTTTCATTTATAAGAAAGGGGGGAAATGGAACCCATCACTTTAATGAATAATGTAGATGTCAACGTATTTACTGATTTGTAGACCAAACATGAGAATAAATCAGTAGTCTCTACCATGCTCTACATATACAGTAGCTGCAGCCTTTAGCCTATTTTGCTAAAAGTGGATGTTCCTGATGCATTGCTTTGGAATGAAATGATCGGTTTCTCATTTTTTGAACTGATTCAATCTGCCCAATTGCAAAGGCCAAAGAACCTGATGCAGCAAAAATGTCTCTTTTTCTGGGGAAGGTCAGAAAATATTGTTTTGTTTGTCTGAATCTTTTAAAGAGAAGCATTATCACCACATTGAATTAATTAAGCTAGGGCATGAACTGGGTCATGAATGTTATATGATAAATGGTTCATTCAACATCAGAATTTATTACATAAATAATTAAATCTGACACTTACAGAATGCAGCACTTCTTATTAAATCCCAGCCCAGTTCTGTTCTGTGAGCACATGCTGAAATGTGGCTAAGTGATATCCGTCTGCTATTTCCAAGTCAATGATGGTCTACTCTTCTGTGCTGGAATTACAATCATAGGGCAGATCTTTTTAACCTATTACATATCTAGAAATGTGGCTATGCCTGTAAAGAACATTGTGTATAGAGCTTTGCTGATTGTAAGTAATGTTTGTTGGTTTTGACAATACATTTTTGAACATGCCACGGGATGCATCCCCAAAATAGATAGTGACAAACAATTTCCAAATTGTACGATGCAATCTGGCTCTGTCACCGGGACAGAGGTTTTGTCTTTCGGAGTTTCGGAACTTCTCTTTGGAAGTTCCCTGAAGATGGACTCCAGTCCAAGTCCAAAAGCTCAGAAGACAAACCTTTGGTTCCAGTGACCGACTCAGAGTGGATCCTGCAACATTATCCTGGGACACATATTCACCTTCATTCATAATTTCCAAATTTTTCAAAGTATGTTCAAGGAGACTTAGGACTTGTACTAGTGAGAAACCAGAAATGCCTTTCTACCTAGTCAAGTGGGCTCCATTTGGCTTAGTTTTGTCTACTAGACTGACTGTACTTTTCTGGCAATCTGGACAAGAATGCACTTCGGTCCTCCCATTTACAGGTGCTGCAAGTAGTTATAAAAATTTTGCTATGACCTTTTCCTATTATTCAGTGGCTTCAGCATTCTGGACTTTAAATTTATTTTACTGGTTGTTCTATTGTTGACCAGCATTGATTTGTTTTCCTGTAGTGATAAAGCTTGCAACTTGCATAAACGATGCTCTGTTTAAAATGCACAATGTGCAGTATGTTTTATATATGAGAGTTACTTTTGCATTGTTATTTGGGGAGGCAGATTCATGTGTGAATATTGTTTACCTGGTTGTAACTTTATACTGGGGAAAATTTGCTTTGCTTTGCTGAAGCTTCTGAATTGCTTGCAGTCTTACAGTATATTTTGTGTTTTAAATATTAAATGGATGAAAGAAACCATTCAGTAACTGCACATTGATTTACTTGGCCTTCAGGCATAATCTTACAGTGCAATTCTAGACACAGCTACCCATAAGTAAGCCCATTGTTTAAATATGTACTCCAATATGGGATTAAAAGCATCTACAGATACCTGTGCTTCCAGATCCAGTAACAACTAAATTGGGCCCATATTTAGCAGATGCAACAAATTCAATTTCCACTCAGGTATTCTACCAAATAACAGATAAAGTCTCTGATTAAAAGTGGTGCTAATAATTCCCCTATAATACACTTATATTTTTATACATTTCCATATAGACCTGAGGGACAATGTATGTCATTTCTAGAAATATTGCATACTTGGATTTATGGACAGGAGGAATAAATCCCCTTTCCCCAAATATTTTGTTAAATCATGGTTCAGTTGTAAATTTCCAATAGCTTTCTCTGAGATCTAGAGAAAGCGTGTGCATTGTTAATCCCTTAATACTTTTAAAGTGTGTGAAAATACATGCTGAATACTATTATTTTTGTTAAGACTTTAGTAAAACGAAGCAGTAATATTTGAAAGATCATGTAGCAAAAACACTTCCTCAGTCTCCCACCTACCACATATTCACTCTGTTAACCATCTATGTATCTACAACCATGCTGTTGTCCACTCCAACCCGCTGGTATGCCTCCTATCTATCCTCAGTGGCAGTCTCTCATTATCATTTCGTGGTATACAGATTAATAGTAAAATCAGCACCCTTCTTCTTATGCTTCTCTTTTCAGTTTCTGATTTAAAAAAGTGACACATTTTTCATGCACACCAAGATCAAAAAGCTTAGCAGAAGTAAGCTCCTGGCAGCACACAGAATATTTTGAATTTGAAAAAGGGGTTTTGAGTTTCAAATGGATTGTTTTGATATACCTGAAATGTTCCAGAGTTGTTACCACCATACTACAAATATTGTCTTTTGATCCAGCCTTATTTCAGTTAGGTCATTTATTATTATTGTTTATTGTTTATTGTTTAAACTTATATCCCGCACCTATCTCCTACAAAAGGACTCATAGCTTAGAGCACTTCCAATAAAGTCTGAGTAGCTGTTTTAAATTTGTTTCCCCTGCCCCTTCACAGCCTGTGTATCATGGATAAAAGTACAGATAGTCCTTGACTTACGACCACAATTGAGCCCAAAATTTCTATTGATAAGCAATAAAATGAGTTTTGCTCCATTTTTATGATGTTTCTTGCCACAGTTGCTAAATGAACTACTGCAGTTGTTAAGTTGGTAACATGGTTGTTAAGTGAATCTGGCTTCCCTATTGACTTTGCTTGTCAGAAGGTTGCAAAATATGATCGCATGACTCCAGGCTGCTATTGCAACCATCATACATATTCATCAATTGCCAAACATCCAAATTTTGATTATGTGACCATGGGGATGCTACAGTGGTCTTAAGAGTGAAAACTGGTCAGAAGTCACTTGTTTCAGTGGTGTTGTAACTTCGAACGGTCACTAAATGAATGGGTGTAAGTCAAGAACTACCTGTAAATATTCATTGTGACCTTGTGTTTATGGACTACCCATTGTACATTGTGTAACGATGTCCCAGCTATAGTATCTTGTGATATAGTTTGCTTTTGCAGAACTGGCTCTTGCCCTCTTTTACATATATTAAACTTACTTAATCATTGTGTGGTGTGGCTAGTAAAATGTTGGACCAGAAAACCCTGGCATATTTTTTAAATCTATTAGGACAGGGGTCTGCAAAGTCGGCTCTTTTAAGACTGGTGGACTTCAACTCCCAGAATTCCCCAGCCAGCATAGCATAGCTGGCTGGGGAACTCTGGGAGTTGAAGTCCACCAGTCTTAAAAGAGCCGACTTTGCAGACCCCTGTATTAGGACAACCTTATTTGCTTTGTTGTGAATTTATTTGAACAAAACTGGGTTAATCATGTAGTTTAAAGAATAATTGTTTTAAGATGATCTGATATATGACCTCAATCCTCTTGAAGTCAAAGAGATTAAAATTTCCTAATTGGGGTAGAATTATAGCCTCAATTACTCAATACTTTATCTTAACATTATCTTTGCTAAACAACAATCAAAGATTAAAATGTTTTTCTCATTCCTGGCTGTGAAATCTGAAGCATCTTAGTTTTTTTTTTTTTTGTCTGTTATGTTTTATGCTGTTAATTAGCAGAGGTTGGATTTGGATGCAAACATGGACTGTTTACCAAATATTACTAAATGCCACTATTACAGTTTTAGCTGCCTGTTTTATAGGCCTCCCATGCTTTCCTGAATTAGCTTTAAAAGAACTTCTGCACAGACCCACAAACGTAACTATACAAATGTCCTCACCAGTATCGCTTCATCTGCACGAGACATTGTTATTACGGTCCTGACTGAGAGATTGGAAATAGTCTGTATTTGCTTGGTGCTCTTTCAAAGTGATCTCAACTCTTAAGACATGAAGGCATTAACTATGTCTTATCATAGTTCCCTGGCATTCTCGGGGGGAAATAAAATGTTCATAGTATTTTATCAGGTTAGACAAGTGCAGCATTAAGACTCAAAGTGATAGGCTTGAAAAGAAGTTATTACCACGACTGATAAAATTTTATGATCCACTTACAAGGGTGAAAATGAAAATATGTCTTCTCATTCTAGTGAGTGAACACCCTTAGATGTGTTGAAATATTGATTTGTTTGGCTGTTCAAGGTATGAACAAATTGACTACATTCCTCCTTTTGATAGATAGAAACAATGATACCGTAAGTCTTTTGACATTAGAAAATATCAAAGTTAAATAGTTGAAACAGACTCATAAATATACCCAAACTGCATAAGCATATTAAGACATCTAGAGAGTCTTCTGACAAGCCTGCTACTTCTAGTTATCATACCCTGGCTGAAGTTTACCTCGGGACTCCATCCCCCCCGCCCCCTGAGCTATTTTCTCTAATCCCAGCATCCTGGGATACCGCACATCAAATCAGAACTGAAGGAATTGATATCTCACTGCATCTGATTGAGGTAGATTGTTTTGCAAACACTCTGAGGAATTGTACTTTCAGACTTGCAAGATTTGATATCTCCCTTACCAGGTGGACCAGACAAGGAACACAACCTGATAAGCTAATTATACTTTATTGCAAAGCTACATTAACAGAATATTACAAGTCTGAAAGTACAATTCTTCCGCTGTCTACATCTTAAGAAACTAGGAAGGGTCTCCTTTGAGCCACTTGCTCTACCCATTATCTAGCTATGGGCTACACTCTCTCTTACCTGATTGTTTACTAGGCAGAATCCCTTTGCCCATTTTCCCTGTCTTCCAAGATCTTTCCCACATTTATTATAGTACCTTTAGATAATTATTAGTCAAAAGGCATCAAAGACAGAGTCACTAATGGACTAATTGCACTGTATTATCACTGAGTGGAACCACAACCATTAAGGTAGTCCTTAATGATGTTGTAGTTGACAGTAACAAAAATCACTGACAGATCAAGTAGGACAAGAAGGATATGACTCTCCCAAAATTGTTTGATCACGGGATCTGGTTCAAGTGGGTGATGCCCGAAGGGATGCTGGTGTTCTGGGAAGGAGGAAGAGTGAGGATTAAAACAGTTGCTGAGGCGGAAGCCTTTCTTAAAAAACATTCCTCTGTCCTGGGGGAAAATCCAGGGAGGCCAGGGGGGGCCACGGCCCCGCCCGCTGGGGGCCTGGAAGGAGGGATAGAAGACACAATTGCCAAGAGACTTAGATCTAAAAAATAACTTTGCTTTGATTTTTTGAGTAATATTGTATAACGTGTATCTGGATTTTTGCAAATGACTGACAGCATAGAATTGAGAACTTAGAAATATGTACTTGTTTTCACTTTGTAGTATTATGAAAAATGTTTTCTGTTAATGATTTATTATGAAGCTCCGGAAGGGCCGACGACTTCGACGCGAAAGCTCTCAAAATTTCTTTGTATCTCTTACCCTACCCTATTGAAAAACTGTAAAACCAATAAAACTTTTTCAATATAAAAAAAAGAAGGATATGACTCTCCCCATCCAAGTCCTGACATCAACCTTGCTTGGATCTGAAACTTAGCTGAAAAGGAGTCCAAATGAACCATTTCTAATAAAGTGGTTTGCAGCTGAAGCAGAGGTGATATTCAGCAGGTTCTGGAGAACTGGCAGCATAAATTTTGAGTAGTTAGGAGAACCGGTAAATACCACCTCTGACTGGCCCCATCCCCATTTATCCTCTGCCTCCCAAGTCCCCGTTGATTGGGAGGGAATGGGGATTTTGCAGTAACCTTCCCCTGGAGTGGGGAGGGAATGGGGATTTTATAGTATCTTTCCCCTGCCATGCCCACCAAGCCACGTCCACCAAGCCATGCCACATCCACCAAGCCACACCCACAGAACCAGTAGTAAAAACATTTTTTGAATCCCACCACTGAGCTGAAGCCTTACCATGAGCTCAACAGATTTCAGGAAAAGGGAAGTTTGGGGGCTGAGTGATATTTATAACTCAGTCCTGGGTTCAGGGAGAATTGCTTAAGAAGAATGGAGCAACACATTCTCCTTCAAAGCTGCAACATCATCTTTGCCCAAAGAGAGGTGTTGATGATCTAGATCTAGGTTGTCTGTCCCCCATCAGCCCTATGAAGGAACCAGGAGAGACATGGATCAGGATCACAAGTCCTTCCTCTCCTCCTTTACTAAAAGGAAATTTATTTCCTTTTAATCAACAGTTTGTCAATGTAGTCAGAAATAGGAATACATCATTATGGGGTGTGGGCCAAATATGAACTTATGCAGCTAGTTCTCGACTTACAACAGTTCATTTAGTGACCAAAGTTACAACAACACTGAAAAAAGTGACTTATAACAATTTTTTTACATTTATGACCATTGCAGATCCCTACGGTCATGATTTACATTTGGATGCTTGGCAATTGACTCACATTTATGACAGTTGCAGTGTCTCGTGTCATGTGATCTCCTCTTGCAACCTTTCTGGCAAGCAAAGTCAATGGGGAAACCAGATTCACTTAACAACCATATTACTAATTTAAGAACTGCAATGATTCGTTTAACAAATGTTAAGTGAAAGAAAGTTGTAAAAGGGGGCAAAACTCACTTAGCCAATTTCTCACTTAGAACATAAATTTTGGAGTCAATTGTGGTAAGTTGAGGACTACCTGTAACTATAATTTGGTAAGACTCATCTTTGGATTTCCTGCACTGATATTTTAGGCATTTATAATACTTCATCTCCTGAGGTTTTCCAATGAACTAGGCTATATCCTAGTATTGGCCCACAAAGAGTGGTTGTTTGGAGCAATTTTGTCAAGAGCCCAATTTGCCTCCTGTTGCCAAAGGTTAACAAGGCCCTCAATTGCACTGCTTGTGATATCATTGGGGAAACTCCCAAGTGTACTCTGGAAATACATCAGATCAAGCATGAAGATCAAGCCCTTGTGTAAGTCTAGTCCTGCAGAAATCCTGAATGGCAATTAAACTTAACTGGATCAAAAGCGGTCCTACCATGGTACCAAGCTGGATTTAATTCTCTCCATATTGAAACCATCACTTTACTGTTTGAAAGTTAATATGTGGTCTAACGAGAGGGTGGCTCAGTGGCTAAGACACTGAGCTTATCGACCAGAAAGGTCGGCAGTTTGAATCCCTAGCGCTGTGTAACGGAGTGAGCTCCCGTTACTTGTCCCAGCTTCTGCCAACCTAGCAGTTGGAAAGCATGTAAAAATGCAAGTAGAAAAATAGGGGCCACCTTTGGAGGGAAGGTAACAGCGTTTCATGCACATTTGGTGTTTAGTCATGCTGGCCACATGACCACAGAGATGTCTTTGGACAGAGCTGGTTCTTCGATTTTGAAACAGATGAGCATCACCCCCTAGAGGCGGGAACGAGTAACACATATGTGGGGAATGTTTACCTTTTATGTGGTTAACATGTGACTTCCTGCATTTGGCATATACTAGAACGGGTGGGCAAACTTTGCAACTTTAAGTCTGAAGGACTTCAGCTTCAGACTTAAAGTTGCAAAGTTTGCCCACCCCTGTACTAGAATAATGGTGTCCATGAACCTTTGGTTTTCTGTCATCTGTACAAGATGGTCCAGATGAAGAAATAGGCTCCATGGAAGATGAAAAACTACTTTTATTTATACTAAGTATAATAACGCGATCTTGATGTCTGATTGTGAAGCAGGTGAAGACATCTGCTTGGGAAGACCCTGAAGCAAATGGGGAGCCACTGTGTGCGACAGAATGCTGGACCAGATGGGTTGTGGCCTGTTCCAGCAAGGCTGTTCTTATGTGCTTCCTGTCCTCTGTTTTCTATATTCATTTGAATTTGGAGGAGGAGCTGTCTGACTCGGAGACATTTGTCTAATCCTCCCCCCATCATTTGGACCTATGCAATATATTTTTCCTTTATTTTGCTTTGGCAAATGAATCTTCCCTCCCTCCAAGGTCATCTTTTTAATTTTCTGCACTTTCCCAGGTCCACACCCAAACCATGAATGCTGAAGTCACTCAACATTATAGGCATAATGATGCCAGCATTCACCAGAGAACAATCTAACTGAGCAGCAGCGTATTCATTACAGCAGAAATACACCCACCCTGCCTTTACAGCCCAATTAAACATCTCTGCCACTCATATACCTCACCATCTCAGAATGAAGTTCTTCAGAGACTGATAAATGTTGAAATTACATTGGATATGGATTTGTTTCGAGATTTTGCATAAATTGTAAAGACATTTTGTCAGTAGAATAGTGGGATGTTGTTAATTTAAAATGTTATGCTCAAATACAGTTGAGTTACAGGTGATCCGTGCTTAATGACCCTAATTGTGACCAGCAATTCCACCTCTGAGCGTAACAGTCACTAAGTGAGAAATCATGTGACTGCGATTATGTTTTTTGGCTGAAAAGAGACACTTTTACTCGGTTTCACACCTTTGGCTTTTGTTTGCCTCCTAACAATTTGGAATGCTCAATTCCTTATTGTTCTCAATGTATACAAGTGCAGAAAGCTTACTCTCTTGAAATTCATCTCCAACCTCTCTGCTCCGTGGGAAGGGTGTGTGTGAGATCGGTAAGTGAGGACTACCTGTACTTTATTTTGTTTATTTATAGAATTTATAAACTGGCTTTAGGTGGTGAAGGTGAACAATTAAATTTCTGGAAGATGAGTTACTTTCAAACTTCAGATCATTCTGCTTGAATATTTTTGTGGAGTATTTCATGTAGATACTTGTGTGTATATGTATTTTTAAACATGTTAAGTAGATTCAAACTTCTCCTTTGCTTTGCATAAAATTGATTTGTTGATTCTTTGATTGCATAATATATTGTATTCTCTTGCTTCATCACTTATCCATAAAAGGTATGAAATAATTTCTTTAGCTGGAAGACTTTTCTGTATGTCATGGGTCCTATCTGTAATATACAGATAAACACAGATTGCCTGCAGGGATATTTGTGATGCAGGGTAATAGCACGTCACTGTTGTCATGTCCGCTATGTTGTCAGCAGGCCATTAGGACACACAGCTGGAACCCGCCTAGGCCAATCTGCTAGGGCCAATTGATTCTTGGGGGAAATGCTTTCAGTCTTAAGTCATATTCCTTGCCTTATCAGCATTGGACACAAATGGTGTTGTGCATGCACTCATCCATGGTTATATCTGCCTTTGTAGGACACTCCCATTAAACAATAAACAGTTAACCATAAGAATGGCTTTTCAGCAGGTTGATGCGTAGGGAGGTCTAGGCAATGCAGACAGGACTGATTCAACAAGTGGTCATTTCTAGCTATAGTATTTTGGCGGTCTAGTAGGTAAGTAGATGGGGATGGGAGAATCAGAATCAGATCTGTACCATTGATATATTAAGTGTGGTTATTTATATGTGTTAATATTTGTACCTCAGTCCTAGTGGATTCGAAGTGGTGGTAATAAATAGTAAATTAGAATGAACTTTAAAACTACAGGTACAAATATTATAGATATATGAGCACATGAATATTAGAACAAAGAGAATATCTAAGGTTCCAAGATCTGAAGGACACATGGCTACGTCCCTTCACAAAAAGTATTCCAGGACAACACTGATGACTGTTTTTAGGAGCTCTCTAATTGTGGTATTTAGATATAAATATAATTGATCTTTTGGGGAAATTGCTATAAAAATACTAAGTCTTTGTTGGAATGGCTTTTGTGTTGCTCCATTTGCATACACACACATAGACAGACAAGCATCTCTGGAGATGCCAAGAATATTTTGCAGGCAGAAAATCTCAGATTGAGTTGTGAGTAAGCCCAAGGTAGAGTCAAGGAGGATCGTCAGCAAATTTGAGCAATGCACATTAGAAGAAAAAGGATCTGACTCAAGTTGAGGTTATTCCTGGAATTAGATGGTTATGGAGCCTTGAATTTGGGTATGTCCTAGATTTATTTTGTCAGTTGGCGATTGTTTTAAGTTATGTTTGAATAAACAGAGGCATGCAGCTCAAAAAAGTTAGCACACACTTTATCTCAGCTTCATCCAGTCTATACTCTAGAGGCAGGATCAAGGACTTAGGTGACCTTCCTAACCAAGGGACAGCCATCATTTAGATTATTTTAAGAACTTAAATTCATGTATCCCATTTCTAAGCATTTATATGTGGCTTTCCTTCAGCTGTGTGGATCTTGAATTGGTACAGTATGTGCTGCTACAAAGTGTGCTTTTTCTGTTAGTGATCATTATTCTTTGTTTGCTTGGAGAACAAATGCATTCTTTTGAGGTATGCAGTTTCTCAGAAATAAGAAATATTTGAGGATACTTTACGGAAAGATGATGCAGACTGGCAGTTTTTCTATTTTGGTATTTAGATAATTCTGTTCATCTTGTGCAAAATTTATGGCATCATTTATAACATAACTTCTGAGAGGCAAAAGAGTTCATGCATTTCAGAATCCATTTGTGTGTGTGTGTGTGTGTGTGTGTGTGTGCACGCGTATCGCTTTGGGTCTCTTTGTTTATTTTGGCTAATCTGGAGAATCTCTACCACTCTGTTTTAAAGTTTGGTGCTGGGTGTATATCACTTAAAATATTATTTTATATTATGGAATTGTCTAGAACAGAGGTCTCCAACCTTTGCAACTTTTAAGTCTGGCTGGAGAAATCTGGGAGCTGAAGTCCTTCAGACTTAAAGTTGCAAAGGTTTGGAGACCCCTGGTCTATACAAACATGTATGTATGTATGTATGTATGTATGTATATGCTGGTCTTGTTGTATTCGGGTGTTTTCCCGTGTAAGAATTCTTACACGGGAAAACACCCGAATACAACAAGACCAGCATACCCATGAAAATCTACACACACACACACACACACACACACACACACACACACACACACACACACACACACCAAATATAAACATTAGAAGTAGTACTACAGTACAAGTAGTTGCATAACCCTCTTGCCATACTATATGTGTCAAAAAAGAGTTTGCTAGAAGGCTTGTTCCATATCTATAAGTAAATGCTGCAGGGATATTTTAAACATGTTCAGATTTAGCTCATTTCAGATAATAGGGCTGATGGTTATTGCTTTAAGAGGGAAATAGCTACCAAGTTGTAATTTGCAGTGTAGTAATTTGTTGCTTATGGGTAGTACTGTCATGATTGGATGATTGTAATTAAACTTGCCCCTAAACTTTCCAGGAAGCAAAGAGTAACTTCGTCAAAGTGGGTGTA
Organism: Rhabdophis nuchalis; assembly: GCA_039707465.1. NCBI lineage: Eukaryota > Metazoa > Chordata > Lepidosauria > Squamata > Natricidae > Rhabdophis > Rhabdophis nuchalis. The sequence continues at coordinate 174,535,005 of CM077643.1, forward strand.
CAATGTTCTCTTTCCTTCTGGCTTAAAATCAGACGTGTGAATTGGTGCCACACTTTTGCTCAGGAGAACTCAAAAACATCCAGCAAGGATAAAAACCATAAATTAACCATTTTAAATGACCTGTACTATATAACAATATAACAGTAGTGAAAAACGGAATAGAACAGAAATAAATTATTCAAAAACCAGAGACTGCTGAAACTCACTTCAGTGAAACAGCAATTCGCAGCCCAAATGCTCTCCTGAAAAGCTAAAGCCTCACCAACTTGCAGAAGGCTATAATTAGAGAAGAGATGAAGCAGCCTACTCTTTTGAAAAAAATGAATTCCCCTAAAAACTAGTTGCTAGTTGCCGCAGTGGCTTTTTTCTTAGTCTCAATTAAGCATATTTCTGGGGTATTCAGAAACTCCCTAAATGGGAATGGGAAAAGGGGATCTTTCAAATGTACCCTGGTTTCTAATCATTCAGGTAATTAAAAAAAAATCAGTATGTACTTTGGGTTATGCCTCAAGACAGTGTGCCTGTTTATATTTCATGTTTCTAGACCACTTCAAGGAGGGGCTCTGGAGAGTGGATAGGAAAACCATGCAGGCATTCCAACTGTGAAACTGCCCTCTTTTCTGGCATAAGGAGGCCTTTTCCCCCTTGTTTCACAATCAGGATGTTTTGGGATTTATTCTGGTGATGATTTTGAATTAACTTCATTGTCCTGAGTGATAGAGTGCTATTTCCTATGTGAGATAGTTGCACAAATCTCCCATGTTTTATGGTTTCCCTGTTTCTAATTCTAAAAAAAAAAAAAAAAACCATGGGAGAAGTTTTCAGATTTAATTGGAATTTATTAGGTTGATTTGAATTCATTTGGGAAGTGAAAGGTGCTGCTGCAGATTGCTAGATAGATGATAGTGTGATTAATGACAGGAGGTGTTTTTTTTACATGCCCATGGAACTTGATCTCCTTGTAACTAAAGCACACTGCAAAGAGCTTGCACTTATGAGGTTTTCACTAGGATTTATTTGAAATATTGTGAATTATCAGTTTTGCAGAGTGACACGTTTTCATGAAAAAAAACTCCAAAGTGCTGTATGATTAAAAGCAAAGCTACAGATTCTGTGCGGATGTACATGTTGAGTAGAAAGTAATACAGAGGATGGATTTAGGAATATGCCTGCAAAGCCATCCTTGATTTCTGTATAGTTAAGATTCTATTTGCTTGGGCCGTTGCCCACATGAAAATTGAAAATAAAGATTAGATATCAAAAACACATATGTAGATCCTCACAAAAATGGCAACTTGAAAACAAGTCCAGAATAAATTCAATGAACACAAACCTGTTTTTTCTCTTTTTCCCATCTTATATGGGAAAAAATAGAGTTATTTTATATAAATTATTTATATGGCTGCCTTGAACACTGTGGCTTTGGGCAGCTTACAATAAAAAATATTAATAGATATATTCCTTTAAAATAAAATAAAAAACCTTTAATAGACGACTAGGAATTGACGTATTTGGAATGAAGTGTCTCTGCTTGTTTGTTTTGGTGTTTCCAGTGTATTGTTTTACTGTAGCCATTCATAGGTCCACACAGAATGTGATATTGAATGTGCTCTAATAGGTATTTTATATATCCTGCCAATTCTCACATCTTGCACCTAAAAAAATCCAAATGAAGGTTAGCTGAGAAGCTAAAATAAATGAATCTAGTACTAAGCAAAAGTTGCTGAGTTGTTTGATTGGGACAAAGAAAGAAGTGTTGGAAATCCAAATAAATCCAAGAAAATAAAAACATTCAGAAACAGAATTTAAAAATATCATAGTGATAATTAGATAGGCCAATTTATTGTCATGGTTAAGGTACCAGGCTAGAAATCAGGCAATTGGTGAATTCTAGTCCTGCCTTAGGTATAAAAGCCAGCTGGGTTCCTCTTTTAGCTCACAGTGTTAGGCCTCAAGCCAGTGGAACAGTTCCTGTCACAACCAATGGATCAACACTAGGCTGATCTGAGAAAAAGTAGACTGCACTGGCAGGAAAATGCTTAGAAAATTTTTTTTTGATGATCATAAGTAAAGAGTTTGCTCAAAGAATGATAATTCTAAGGCACTGCACCATATTTAGTGGGAGAAAAACATTTTTCCCTCCCAGTTATTACCGGTGGATGGAGTGGTGGTGTATATGTGAGTCATTTCAATGATAGTTCTGACAGATACATTTTCCAGGCATGCATATACAAACTTGGATGTTATGGGTAAGTCCTTGAAACTGCTGCAGTGAGTATTTCAGCTGTTGTGGCCCTTGCTGAAATACCCTCCTTAGGAGCAAGGACTACTGAACTCAGGGAGACTGACTGCATGCACATCGAAGGGTCCATGCCAACTGGTTTCCTTTGCACAAATGGAAGGAAGAAAGGAAGAGTACAAGACCTCTGATCTCTCCACTACTGTAGTTATGAAAAAATATGGGCAATTCAAATCTGTTTTTAGCATTGCGGAAGCCCTCTTGTGCTTAACCTGGAAGTGGCTGAGTACAGTGGACTTTTTACATAATATGCAGGGGTGGGATGCTGGGGGTTGTCGGGTTTGGGAGAACCTCTAGCTAAGATTCTATGCAGTTCGGAGAACCCCCAAATCCTACTCCTGGATGGCCCCACCTACCCTGCCTCTCCCAGGAGTCCCCATGCAGCTCGTTTTCGATGCAGGTAAGTGCAGGGTACCTGCGGAGATTTGGCGAGGGCAAAAAATAGGCCTACCGGAAGTTCGGGAAGGCACCCTTTTCTGCCCTCCAGATGGCCTCCAGACCCTGGGGAGCCCGTTTTCGCCCTCCTGGAGACTCGAGGAAAGCCTCCATAGCCTGGGGAGGGCAAAAATGCCTCCCCCATGGTGCAGGAAGCCGATTAGGCCATGCCCACCATGGCCACGCCCACCCAGCAACCGGGCAGAGAACCCGTTGCTAAATTTTTTGAAGCTCACTCCTGATAATATGCATGTTTGCATTTATCCTCATGGAGTAGCCATGAGTGTGCGTGTAAACTACTTTGCATATATGTATATATACAACACACTTGATAAAGAACAAGTTTTGGATGGATAGATTGACAAAGTTTAGGTAAGTTTGTTGTGCAAATTGGGTTTCTTATTTAAAGCCAGTTACTAGACATGTCATTTCGGTAAATAATTTCTTCATAGTTGTGTTACACGCATTCATGCCATGTATTCGGATGTATAGATTCTTGTTGGGGTCAGTGAGATTCAGGATTGCTCTAGGAGGGATCTGGTAATTCTAGATAAATTATGGACCAAAACTGAAAGGCTCTAATTTTCTTTGTGGGGACGGAGAGATTGTTTTAAATTCAAGGTTAATTTTCTTCCAGGCAATACACTATTAAAATTCCTACTGTCCTTATGTCTCTTTGCTGCAATTTAACAGTAATTGCAACCTTTTACTTGTGTATCAGTGGAATAATAGAAGCTAGGATAGCCTAGCATATGGCGATGAGTAAAGTTTGCTACTAGGGTTGAACAGTTATGAGGTGTGAACCGTCTTTTCAGGAGTCAAATTATTCAGGATAAAAATAATACGTTAAAACTTTTAACTGCAAAAAAAATGTATAATTTACTTCACAGTTTTCAGTAACAGAGCCCTTCTCAGCAGCTGCATCTTTTCCTGGGACTGCAGGGTGGAAGGATTTGCTGAGTGATGCTACCATGTTTCCCTGAAAATAAGACCTCCCCAGATAATAAGCTCAAATGGACTTTTGAATGAATGCACTAAAATAAGCCCTCCCTAAAAATAAGCCCTCCCTGAAAATATTGCAACACAACAGCAGCCATGAAGTGACTACTCTCGCCGCCTCCTGCACCTCAAAAATAATAAGACCTCCCCCAAAATAAGGCCAAACGCTTATTTTGGGGGGGGTGTCAAAAGAAAATAAGACCCTGTCTTATTTTCGGGGAAAGACGGTATGTCCATGCTCATTTCTACTTCAAAACATCCTCCCCCCCCTGTTTAGATCTGAAATGCTCACAACCTAGCAATTGACCATTTAACATTTGTGACATCCCGGCTGGACTACTGTAATGCTCTCTACATGGGGCTCCCCTTGAGGTGCACTCGAAGGTTGCAGTTAGTCCAGAATGCGGCCGTGCGGGTGATTATGGGTGCCTCAAGGCAATCCCACATAACACCTCTCCTGCGTGAGCTGCACTGGCTACCTGTGGCCTTTCGGGTGCGCTTCAAGGTGCTGACGACCATCTTCAAAGCGCTCCATAGCTCGGGGACTAGCTATATACGCGACCGTCTCCTGCCCATACATCCCTTCGACCGATCCGCTCCCACAGAGAAGGCCTTCTCCGGGTACCGTCGGCTGGGCAATGCCGGTTGGCGACGCCCAGGGGAAGAGCCTTCTCTGTGGCGGGCCCAGCCCTCTGGAACGACCTGCCCCCCGATCTACGCATCATCGGGGACCTCCGCCTTTTCCACCAACATCTTAAAACTCATTTATTCCAACAAGCCGGCCTAGCATTACCCCCGTTTCTGACTTTTATAGGGATATTTTTAAATTGTAGAGTTTTATTAGTTTTAGCACAGGGAAAGTTTAATAGTTTTTAATAATTATGTATTTTTGCATTTTTGTATGGTTTTAATAACGCCTGTGCGCCGCCCTGGGTCCTTTTTTAGAAGAAGGGTGGGGTATAAATTTGAAATAATAATAATAATAATAACATTTAATATGTATAAATTGGGCAGATAGGTTTCATGTTAGACTGTCAGTTTAAAAAATCAATGATCATTCGCTGGAAGAATCTGTATGTTGCACATTCTCTTATAACAAAATTTGAATTTTAAGGTAGGAAGGAAGACTATTTAGTATTTTCTCAAGTTTGGGAAGATCATTGTTTATATTATCACAATATGGAAAGCCTTAAAGAAGTAATTTGATGATGATTATGATTAGATGCCAGCAAGTTGGTGCTGACCCCTAGTAACCTCATATATAGATTTTCTCCAGAATGATTTATTAAAAGTATGTGAATTATTGCACAAAATCAAACAAGCATGCATTATTCATCGAGTGTTGCTATTCTGTGGAAAACTGTAACAGTTTGCTGTTGCTTTCCTTTCCTCAGTACAGGTAGTCCTTGACAATTCATTTAGTGACCGTCCAAAGTTACAGCCAAAAAAGGTGACTTATGACCATTTTTCACAGTTACAACTATTGCAGCATCCCCATGGTCACGAGATCAAAATTTGGATGTTTGTCAGCTGACTCATATAATGGTTGCAGTGCCCCGGGGCCATGTGATTCCCTCTTGTGACCTCAATGTGGAAAGCCAGGTTCACTTAACTGCAGTGATTCACTTAACAACTGTGGTCAAAATGTTGTAAAATGGGGCAAAACTCACTTAGCCAATTTCTCACTTAGCAACAAAACTTTTGGGCTCAATTGCGGTTGTAAGCTGAGGACTATCTGTACACATAAATGGAATATGCTGCTTTACTATCATGTATACAAGGGGAAATAATCTTAAGGAAACTAATGCAGATAATCAGAGATGGAGTTTTTGCATGACATTCTGTACCAGTTACAAGTTTTTCTTTATCAAATGTTGGGCACAGAACAATAAGCACAGTGTTGAATAATAGGGTTGTTTTCACGTAGGAAATCCACTCATTAGAGTTTATGTGATTTTTTAAAAAAACGAATGCCTCGTCTGAGCCTTGTGTAGAAACCTGAAAAAAAAAACACCAGGCGATTTTAATGAATAGTAGAGCATTTTATGTTACCAGCGTGATGTCTGAAACACTTCTGAATTGTTTTCAAAGTGTGCATAGCTCTGTTTAATAATTAGCTGTTTGTTGTTAACTCCTGACAATTCTTTAATTTATGCTGATGTTGCAAATCAAAAATTGCACTCTAGATTACAGTGCTGAAGAATATACTAGAAATATAATTATGGTCCTATATTTTGAGATAAATTCAATTATTGTCTTGAAATAATTTTTGGAAGGGATTGTCTACAAATGTAACATATCCTTCTACTTGGTTTCTTCCAGGTGCCCAGGAAGGATTTAGAGCAGGGGTCTCAAACTCAATTTACCTGGGGGCCGCTGGAGGCAGAGTCTGGGTGAGGCTGGGCCGCATAAGGGATTCACTCCCCCTGCGGGCCGCACTAATGTTATACTTTCATATCACGGTGGGGGCCACAAGATACCGTTCTGCAGGCCGCAATTGGCCTGCGGGCCGCGAGTTTGAGACCCCTGATTTAGAGTGCTCAAGGTGAAAAAGGTGATGTCTCTGTGCATAAGGCTAAAGCTGAAGTGCATCACATTTGGAGAGCATAAGATTGGGGAGGGCATATATATACAGTGGTACCTCGGTTCACGAACGCCTCTGTTCACGACCAACTCGGTTCACGAACAGAAAAGTTCCTCAAAATGTGCTCCGGTTCACGAACTCTGCTTCGGTTCACAAACAGGAACCGCGGCCATTTTTAATGTATTCCTGGCTGTCACATGGTTGTGACTTCCTGTAGGAAGATCGTAGAGAGAAGAAGACACAGAAAAAAGCCCCAGCACGCACACTGTGAGTACTTTCAGTGACTTTTTTTAATTTTTGCTATGCTTTTAGCATATGGAAAACTGTGCCTCGGTTCACGAACAATTCGGTTCGCGACCAGAGTCAGTTCACGAATTAAGTTCGTGAACCGAGGTACCACTGTATATATATGCCGGTTCGAATCCCAATGGGGTGTGGCCAACTGATGAGAGCTAATAAGCTCGAAATAGATCTATCTTGGTCTCTCAAATTTAAATTTATTGATCAGCTCATAAAACTAACACACACACACACACACACACATATATGTGTGTGTGTGTACAGTACATCCTACTGTTAATGACTCTTAGCATTGTAATATATATATATTACAGGAAAATCAACAGTAATGATACTGTTGATTTTCCTGCAGTTCAGTTTCTATATTTTACAGCCTCAGGAACAGGGTCAAGGAGAAGCAAAACATTATCCAGAAACACATTTATGGTTAGCAGTGCATGGGTGTCCATTCCTTCCTGTGGATAACGAATAGCATTTTTCTACTCCTTTGGTAGCATCTCAAACATAGAGTGTTTCTATTTGTATCCTGTTGCTTACCTATTCATTTACCCTCTCCTGCTCAGCAGCAATTCTGTCTCCCTAGGAAAGCATGTTAGTCTAATTAAGTCTTCCATATTCTCACATGATCAGATCGCTCTGCTGTTTGCACAGAAGACTGATTAGGTTTCTGGTTATTTCCTGCCAAATTTGATGTGGGGTTCTATACTCCTACTCTGATAATGTCAGCAGCAATTGGAGGTGCTCTGCTTGAGCTCATGTGAATGCAGTACATTAGAACCCCAGATTCTGTTAGGGCTAAATATAATTGTTCTAAGGAAGCATGCAAAATCTATGAAGTCTCCACTTTGGGGTGAAATGTTTTTGTTTTGCTCTGCAGAGAGAATACTAATTACTAGCCTGCTAATAAACGTTGAAACAAATGCAGCTTGTGTATTTGGACACTGTAATGTTCTTTTCTTTAAAGATGGTAGCCAAGATGATGATTATTCCAAGTAATAAAGATAATGGAGTGTTCAGAGGATATGGCCATTTAACTGGGCACGCTTTTCCTGAAAACTTAATGCACAGTATTAAATTTTTATTGTTCATGTGAAATAGGGCATACAATACTTGCATGTTGCATGTATCCAAGAAGTCCAGTCTATTAATCTTCACAAATGAAGTGAAAGACCGTGAGAGCTAATTTATTTTGTAAAGGGCTGTTTCATCAGAAATTTTAATTTGTATATATGCAATGCATTGTCTTACGGTTCTAATATAGTTAGAGTAGGATTTTCAAACTTGTTTTTCTGAATGAAAAAGCTGAAACAACAACAAAAATGTAGATACAGCATTATACTCTATTTGTGTATAATACCTCCTACTTTTATTTGCTAATGTTTGTAGGTAATCTTAGATTGAATATACAGGAACATTTTTTTGCATACTTTGAAAAAGAAATAGCATTTTCAGTGTCAAGTACATGATTAAGGTAGTCCTTAACTTACAACAGTTAGCTTAGTGACCGTTAGAAGGTACAATGGCATTGAAGTGACTTATGACCATTTTTCACATTTATGACCATTGCAGCATCCTCATGGTCATGGGATTTACATTCAGATGTTTGACAACTGACTCACATTTTGATGGTTGCAGTGTCCTGGGGTCATGGGATTCCCTTTTGCAACCTTCTGATGAGCGAAATCAATCAGGAAACCAGCTTCACTTAATGATCGAGTTGCCAATTTAACTACTGCAGTGATTCACTTAACAATTGTGGCTAGAAAAGTCACTTAACAAATTTCTCAGCAACATACATTTTTGGGTTCAATTGTGGTCATTTGTCAAGGACTACGTCAGTGGTGGGTTCTGGATCTCATTACAATTGGTGTGGTGCAACGGAGCCTAGCATCCACCACATGAATGCATGCACCAGTGACGCCTCCGTGAGCTTCTGCGACGCTCCAGCTGCTTGGCGGAGCGTTGCGCAGGCTCTGTACGTGCCATGTGCATGTGCAGAAGCACCAAAGAGTTCAAATACAGAGAAGGACAATGGGCGGGGGCCCCGGAATAGTACCTAGTGTTCCAGGCAGGCACTGGTGCACCTGTACCGGGCCATACCGCCTGCAACCCACCACTGGACTACGTGTAGTTACAATAGGTAAGACAGTAATAGCAATTCAGTGAGCAAATTTGATTTTTTATTGCCAATAGTAGTGATGCTTATTGCGCCAGAGAATCATGGAAGCTACGTTGGAAGAAATATCCATTTGGGTTCAGTTCCAAGTGGGGAGAAAGACTGCTTGGAAGGATGGTTTAATGGTGATGGGCAGGACCACATGGTTTGAGGTCCTGGCCAAAAAAGCACATGGGTGAGAGATAGATGAGCTCTATTGGGCTTTTGAATTTGAGCTTGTATTCTGATTGGTTGTCAGACTCCCATGGGGCCATACAGGGGTAACTTTGTAGGTTGTGCTTTGGAGTCCCAAGCTTCGTTGAGCCTTGCTGGGTGATGATGTAATGAAAGGGCTTTGGGCAATTTCTACCATGGCTCTGTCTCAAGGAGGTACAGTAGATGTTTGTTATGTAGAATAGACTGACCCAGGCCTTAATGGCCCATTGACAAAGGTGGTGGTGGTGGGGCTGAGTTTCTGCCTCCCTTTTAGGAGAAATATTCTGCTCTTTTAATATTTCCTAAAATATTAAATATTTCCTATCTCATTTTTGTAGGAGAGGGTAGCTGCTAACTTGCTATACAACTTTAGAAATCATCTAGTCACTTAGTCTCTGGATCTACTAGACCAGTGATGGCAAACCTTTTTTGGCTCACGTGCCAAAAGCAGGGGGAGCGCAGGTGGGGGGCATGCGCAGGCATGCCACACATGCATGCATTTTCCCCCTCTGGTTTGCTTGTAGGGTCATTTTTCGCCCTCCAGAGCCTTCAGGAGCCTTCCGGAGGCTGAAAAATGGTCTCAAAAGAAAGCTGAAATCAACTGGCCATGCGCGCTGGAGCTGACAGGGCAAAGCCTTGCGTGCCCTAACAAATGGCTCCGCGTGCCACCTGTGACACCCATGCCATAGGTTTGCCATCATGGTACTAGACTAATCACCATCCAACCTCTGTTTAGAGTTCTCTCTAGTCAAGGCAAACTCACTCTGCAGCCTGATCTGACAGCTCAAGATTGTATTTAGCAATTGCATTATAGCGCTGGCCAATATTTACCTTGAGGTGTGTAAGGTCACCTATATTCCTTTCAGGAATACTGTTGTCAAGCCAGGTTTTCTCTGTCTTGCCTTATTTTTTACATTAAAAAGGTAGACATAAAGGTTCCCCTCGCACATATGTGCTAGTCATTCCTGACTTTAGGGGGCGGTGCTCATCTTCGTTTTAAAGCCAAAGAGCCAGCGCTGTCCGAAGAGATCTCCGTGGTCATGTGGCCGGCGTGACTAAATGCCAAAGGCGCATGGAACGCTGTTACCTTCCCACCAAAGTGGTCCCTATTTTTCTACGTGCTTTCGAACTGCTAGGTTGGCAGAAGCTCGGACAAGTAATGGGAGCTCACTCCGTTACGTGGGCGCTAGGGATTCAAACTGCCAAACTGCTGACTTTCTGATCGACAAGCTCAGCATTTTAGCCACTGAGCCACCACGTACCAATTTATTACATTATGCTTATCCTAATTGGGAATTTTACTACTTTCCCCTTTTATCCTGTTCATTTCAGCCCTATCTAGATCTTTCTGAACCTTCTCTCTTTCGTCTAAGGTATTAAATGAAATAATCCCTCCCATTGATGATGATGGTGATTTTGTAATTTAAGGGACACTAATCTGATTAATTTCTTTATTTTCCCTCTGAAACCAGTGAGAAACTTGCTCCATCATTTTCGGCTGTTTTCTAAACTAAACTTAACTGGTACAATTTCAGACGATTCCTTCAGGACACAGAAAAATGGGTGGAGAGCTGGTTTCAGTTTGTGAGAAATATTACAAAATAAATTTTATTCAACAGGATTTAATATATATATATAATATATATATTGTTTAAATATTTCCTTTTCTTTCTGTTCCCTCAGATTAAGTTACTTTAAGGGTTTTCTAGTGAACCTTCTCTACAATCATTGATTCAGTTGCTGCCTGCTGAGATTTGAAGATATTCTACCATGTTGTGGTAGAATCTGATATACCCAGATGCATTATATCCAATTCTAGATTTAATATAGTTTAAAAAATCGATAACACCTGCTTGAAAATGTCAAATTTTTTACTTGTTTAGTTTACAGGTGTTTCTTCTGAAGAAATTCAGTTCTCTAGTTTAGTTCGCTATACAATTTCTGTGGTGTAACACTGAAACTTAATTGCTTTTAGATAATTCAGGTTTATTGATTTTACTGTGACTGGTGTCACCTTTAATTCATCCTACTCCAACAATTAATTCAAAAAGTAATGGTAGGTTAGAGAGTTTGCAATATTGAAGAACATAGCATATCAGTAAACTGTACCTAAGATAATGTTACCAGAACCCTTGTAATGGGTTTAGCGGCTTAACTTGAACCCATTTAAAATGTTAAAAGAGTTTTAGTCTGTGTACAGACTTTAGTCTGTTAAAAGAGTTTTAGTCTGTGTACTGTTTAGTCTTAGCCCACATACATCCCTTAGACCAGTGGTTCTCAATTATTTTCTGTCAGGCCCCCCCTAGGAAGAAGAAAACATTTCGCGCCCCCCGCGCGACTGTAAATAGTATCATTTGTCTATAAAATTGTTAGTACACCTCTGCATAACACTGTATCCTTATTAACGTATAAGAGAATAAAAAAAAGAAAGAAATGTGGATCAATTTACAACAAAGAATAGCTTTATTAACTGTAGCAGAAAAGATTTAAAGTGCATTAAATCCTTAATTAAACTATAAACATTTTTTGATTGGACATGTCAAACCATGTGACCGGGTGGGAGTGGCCAATTTGGAAAATGTGAAACTCACTTAACAATGGTCTTGGTTAGCAACCAAACTTTTGGGCTTAATTGTGGTCATAGGTTCTCTCTCTCTCTCTCTCTTTCTTTTTCTTTCTTTCCTTCTGTCTTTCTTTCTCTCTTTCTCTCTCTGTCTCTTTCTTTCCTTCCCTCTTTCTTTCTCTCTCTCTCTTTCTTTCTCTTTCTCTTTCTCTCTTTCTCTTTCTCTCTTTCTCTTTCTCTCTCTTTCTTTCTCATTTTTTCTTTCTTTCCCTCTTTCTCTCTTTATTTCTTTCTTTCTCTTTCTTTCTTTCCCTCTTTCTCTCTCCCTCTCTTTCTCTCTCTCTCTTTCTGTCTCTTTCTTTCTTTCCCTCTCTCTCTTTCTTTTTTTCTCTTTCTTTCCTTTGTCTCTTTCTCTTTTTCTCTGTCTGTCTTTCTTTCTCTCTCTCCCACTTTCTTTTTCTTTCTTTCTCTTTCTCTCTCTCTCTTTCTTTCTCTTTCTTTCTTTTTTTTCTTTTTCTTTATCTCCCTCTTTCCCCCCCTCTCTTTCCCTATTTCTCTTTCTCTCTCTCTCTCTCTCTCTTTCTTTCTTTCCCTCTTTCTCTCTCCTTCTCTTTCTTTCTTTCTCTCTCTCTCTTTCTTTCTCTTTCTTTCTGTCTCTTTTCTTTCTCTCTCTTTTTTCTCTTTCTTTCCTTTCTGTCTCTCTTTCTTTTTTTCTCTTTCTTTCCTTTGTCTCTTTCTTTCTCTTTTTCTCTGTCTGTCTTTCTTTCTCTCTCTCCCACTTTCTTTTTCTTTCTCTCTCTTTCTCTCTCTCTCTTTCTTTCTCTTTCTTTCTTTTTCTTTTTCTTTCTCTCCCTCTTTCCCCCCCTCTCTTTCCCTATTTCTCTTTCTCTCTCTCTCTCTCTCTTTCTTTCTTTCCCTCTTTCTCTCTCCTTCTCTTTCTTTCTTTCTCTCTCTCTTTCTCTTTCTTTCTCTTTCTTTCTGTCTCTTTTCTTTCTCTCTTTCTCTCTCTTTTTTCTCTTTCTTTCCTTTCTGTCTCTCTTTCTTTTTTCTCTTTCTCTCTGTCTGTCTTTCTTTCTCTCTTTCTTTCTTTCTCTCCCACCTTCTTTTTTTCTTTCTCTCTCTCTCTCTCTCTCCTTTGTTTGCCCATCTGTTACTCTGTGTGTGTGTGTGTGTGTGTCTGTCTGTCTCGCATTCAGGCACTTAAATCACTCATTCTGTGTCTCTGTCTATCTTTCTCTCCCTCCCTCCCACTCTCTGTCTCTCTGTGTGTGTCTGTCACTCTCTGGTTCCCCCCTCCCTCCCTGTCTCTCTGTGTGTCTGTGCCTCTCTCTGTCTGTCTGTCTCCCCCGCCCCCCCCCACAAACCTCCTCGGCTCCTGGAAGTAGCCTGGCCGGCCCGCCAGCCCGCTGGCTGTATTTACTCGCTCGCTCTCTCACCCATCCACCGGATGAAGGAACCTGGCGTCCGATGGGTGAGCAAGCGAGCGAGCAACCGCGGCCAGCGGGCCAGTGGATTGTTGGGCGCTGCCGCAACTTTCCTTACCCGCCCGCCGGCCAGTCGGCCACAGTTACTCACTCGCTCGCTCACCCACCGGACGCCAGCTTCCTTCGTCCGGTGGGTAGGTGAGCGAGCGAGTAACCGCAGGCGGTGGGCAGGCAGGTTGTTGGGCGCTGCTGCAGCAAGTTTCCTTGCCCGCCCGCGCTTGCTTGTTCGCTCGTTTACCGGCGTCCCCGTCCCCGCCCCCCATCCCCGCCCGCCGCCTGCCCCGGCCGCCTGGCTGTGCGCTCTGCCAGGGGGCTGCCCCCTCCTCCTTCGACCTCACCTTTCCACGCTGATTGGCCCGAAGCGCATCCCCTTCCTTATCCCCGTGTCCGCTTTCTGCCTCGTCCAGCCTAGTGGTGCTCAAGAGGCACGGCTTCCGGCTGCTCCTTCTCTGACGCCTTTCTCAGTCGCCTTCGGACTTTACCTACAGCCGCTGCCGCCGCCGCCGCAGAGTGGGCCTGGGATGCCAAGACGGCGGCGGCGGCAGTATCGGTCTTTCCGGGTGTGCGGCTCCTGACTGTCAAACGCGCCCCCCTTTACAGAGCCTCGCGCCCCCCTGGGGGGGCGCGCCCCACTATTTGAGAAACGCTGCCTTAGACCGATACGCTCCCATAGAGAGGGCCTTCTCAGGGTGCCGTCGGCTGGACAATGCCGACTGGCGACACCCAGGGGAAGGGCCTTCTCTGTGGCGGGCCCTGCCCTGTGGAACGACCTACCCCCTGAACTCCGTACCATCACCGACCTCCGCCTCTTCCGCCAGTGTTTAAAAACACACCTGTTTCATCAAGCCGGCCTAACATAGCCTCCGCTGTGGCTAGTATTAGATAGTTTTAAAATGTGAGATTTTAATTGGTTTTAGCGCAGGTTTGGATATTTAATAGGTTTTTTAAATTTTGTATTTTGTATTATTTATATGTTATTTTAAATTCCTGTGCGCCGCCCTGGGTCCTTTTGGAGAAGGGCGGGATATAAATCAAATAAAAAAACAACAACAACATACATTATCAGAATTATGGAATTATAGTCTGGGAATGCTTGTTGTCTAGTTTGGCATCAGTTGACACCTTACTACAGTGACAGCTAAACTTTTCGGCACTGAGTGGCCAAACTGGAGTGTGAGCATGCATGTGTGCATATGTGTGTGTGTGCTGGAACCTGGAAGGGAGCAGCTGCCTGGTGTGCATGTGCAGGGTAGCCAGCTGCTCTTTTGGGTTCTGTTGCACGCATGTGCGCCGGCCAGCTGCTCTCTCTTGCACCATATATATGTGCACTGGAAAAGAGAGTAGCTGGCCAGTGTGCATGTCCAGGAAGAGCAGCTGGTGACTGCACACGTGCCACCAAACAGAGCTCTGCAATCCACCTCTGGCACCGTGTGCCATATGTTCGCCGTCATAGCCTTACAACAATTATGGTCTCTTCTGAACAGAAACACCAGCCTACATGTGTAGCTGCTTTTCAAGACATTTTGGATACTTCTGCTGTTTCAAAACACAGCACTTAGTCTGTTCATTGAGACAAAATGGAAAATGGTAAGAACTACACAGTCTCTCGAACGTGCTGGTTGATTCAGATGGGATCCATGTCTATGTTAAAAGTTTTGATATATTTCTGGTACTGAGAATATTTTTTGTCAACATTTTTATTGTTGGAAAAACTTTGTTATTCTTCAGTAAGTTTCCGTTATATAAAAGGCCGTCCAGAATCATCTTGTAGCGAGGTGGGCAGCATAGCGATTTGATTTGTTAAATAAATGAATAAATATAAAGAATTGTGTATGTAATTCTACTATATATTTTTTTAAAAAATACAACTGCTCCATTCTATAAGGTAATTTCCCCAAATATTTAAATTTCAATGCAGGTTTTGAAAAATAAACTTCCTTGTGTGAAAATTTGAGCAAGGAATAATGGGCAATAGTGGACATTATTAATTTCTGCCTGTCTGTGCTGTGCCACGGCTCATTTCAGTGTCCGTTTGCTGAAATGGAGAACAGAATTAGGCTTCTTTTACCTGTCTCCTGGCTGCTGGAGTGTTTCTGAGCTTCGTTCAACATCCAGATCTTGCTTTCAAAGCTGTAAAAGCTGAGGCGTCTCCTATCTACAATGTTCATGTCACACATGATTCCCCCTGAACTCATCAGAAATTATCTCCCCCCCCCCCCCCCCCCGCGCTTTCCTTAACAGCCTTCAGAAATAAGGAGGCTGATGATCAGACGGGGATCTTTGCAATTGTGCCTCATATATAGAAAGTGCTCTCCAGAAACTCATTAGTACTAAATCTGATGTTCTTCCCAGCGTAAAGCCATAGCAATCTTAAAATGTGCATGTCATTTACTGAGGGCTTATTGGTTTCTGCTAAAGTCATATTGCTCGGTTGAGCTCCTATTGAGACTGCTTTGACTTTTGTGATCAACATGGGATTATATAGGTAGTCCTCGATTTACGATCACAATTGAGCCCAACAAGAGAGTTGAGTGAATTTTGCCCCATTTTATGACTTTTTATGACAAGGGAGGTGGTGGCTCAGTGGCTAAGATGCTGAACTTGCCAATCAGAAAGCTCATCAGTTTGGCAGTTCAAATCCCTAGCGCTGTGTAATGGAGTGAGCTCTTGTTACTTGTCCCAGCTTCTAGCAGTTCGAAAGCATGTAAAAATGCAAGTAGAAAAACAGGGACCTCCTTTGGTGGGAAGGTAACAGCGTTCCTTGCGCCTTTGGCATTTAATCATGCCGGTCACACAACCACAGAGACCCCTTCAGACAGCACTGGCTCTTCGGCTTTGAAATGGAGATGAGCACTGACCCCTAGAGTCGGGAACGACTAGCACCTATGTAGGAGGGGAACCTTTACCTTTATGACTTCTTGCCACAATCTATATAAATAAAAATGTAACAAGAGTTTGTTCAAAACCGCTAATCTCCAAAAGTACTGCACCGATTGCTTCCAAACTTTCACACAACGTTCCTTTCAAATACGGCACCAATGATATATATAGATTGTGTAGATGTCACACCTGTGCCAGGTGCAAGCAACGGAAATGTAAAAAATGTAAAAAAAGGTAGGTAGATGGATACAGAGAGAACAGTGCGCCACAGGAATTATGCCATAACATTTTGTATTATGTCATAGTAGTAGGTAGGTAGGCAGACAGCTATAGGGATAGAGAGAGGGAGTGAGAAATGCAGTAGGTAGATAGGTAGGTAGGTAGAGGGATAGAGAGAGGGAGAAATGCAGTAGGTAGGTAGGTAGAAGGAGAGAGGGAGAAAGGGAATAGGTAGTTGGGGGTTATACGGTGGTTGTGTGTACGGGTTTGTGTGTACAGGTGTAGAACTACACAGATTGGTTGGCCATTTAATCAGACTGGGCCACAGCAACGCATGGCCGGGAACGGCTAGTTGTTAAATAAATCACTGCACTTGTTAAGTGGTTGTTAAGTGAAACTGGCTTCCCCATTGACTTGACTTGTAAGCAGATTGCTAAAAGTGATCACATGACCCTGGGACACTGCAATTGTCATAAATATGTGTCAGTTGCCGAGTGCCTGAATTTTGATCACGTGGCCATGGGGATGCTGCAAGAGTGGTAAGCATGAAAAACGGTGATAAGTCACTTTTGTGCCAATAACAGTCACTAAATGAACTGTTGTAACTCGTGGACTACCTTTATAGCTTTTAAATGGAAAAGAATCATGTTAACTTAACTAGCAAATAGTCCAGAAACAGGTCGACTCAGCCTTCCATCCTTCCGAGGTGGATAAAATGAGGACTCAGATTGTTGGGGGCAAGAAGCTGACTCTGTAAACCGCTTAGAGAGGGTTGTAAAAGCGCTATGAGCCGGTATACAAGTCTAAGTGCTATTGCCAAACTCTGATTTTTGAATAGGGAATAACCTTTTAATACTAGTCCTTTGGATATGATTTTTTTTAAAAAGCTAAATGAGATTGAGCCAATTCTTCTTAGGTATCTGGGAGTGAATTGTAAAATATTCAGAGCCACTTTGTGGCCATTCTTTGTTTTCTACCCTTTGTTTCTTGTCATACTCCCCCCCCGCCCCCCGCCCCCCCAATTTCTCCTTTACTTTTGCATCAGCTAGATATATGAGGTTTAATTAAAATCTGGGTTTTAGATTTTTTTTCCTTTTTTTCCCTTACTATTTTTATTTATTTTATTTTAATTGTATCCCACCTTTATTATATGAGTGCATGGAATTATCTGAATTTTTTAGCACGTTTTGAACTACTCCCCAAAAATATGTATCTTAAGACAAAAGAAAACTGATAAGCACAGTTCTAAGTCTTAGAGTGGAAATAATTGTGCCAATAAGTATTTTGATTTTGGACAATGCTACTGAGAAGAATAGCCTCAAATTGCCTGAACTGACTAAAATATATACCTGGAAATCAGCATTGGTACCCTTGGATTGACTGTATGAATTCTCCAACATCTGCCTTTTCCATGTACATAAAGATGCACGATGTGGATTTTATTTAATTTATATTCCACCTTTATTATTTTTACAAAGAACTCAAGACAGCAAACATATCCAACACTCTTCCTGTCTCCCCTCCCTCCCCCAACAACAACAACCCTGTGATTTGAGTTGAGTTCAGAGAGAGTGAGGTGGAATTTAAATTAAATTTTGTGAACTTGGTTTTACTATATTGCAATAAAAAGGTAAGTTTCCCTATCAGTTCTGTCGGATCGTAGGGCACGGTGCTCATTTCCATTTCTTGACTGAGGGAGCCAAGTTGTCTGATGACAATTTCAGTGGTCATCTATATGCCAAAGGTGCATGAAACGCTGTTACCTTCCTACCAACCTATTAATCTACTCACATTTGCATGCTTTTGGAACTGACAGGTGGGCAAGAGCTGGGGCAGGAATGGGAGCTCACCCCGTTGCATGCAGCTCGTTTCTTAACCAGGGTTGCCACCTCTCCAGCTGACAGGTTTGGTGTCTTTAACCACTGAACCATCATGTGCCCTTTTTCATTTTTACATATAATAATAATAATAATAATAATAAAATAATAATAAAATAATAATAATAATAATAATAATAATAATAATAATAATAATAATAATAATAATAATAATAATAATAATAATAATTTTATTTATATCCCGCATCCTCTCCCCAAGGGGACTCGGAGCGGTGCACAGGGAAAATTAAAATAACTATAAAATACATAAATAGAATAGATAAAAACAAATTAAACTGAAATTATCCCTGTGCTAAAATCCCCAATTATAAAGTACTAAAATCCCCTAAAATCCTAATAGACGGAGACTAACCCAGGCCGGCCAGACAGAAAAAGTGTGTTTTAAGTTTTTGACAGAAGGAGCGGAGGTCCGTGGTTGTTCTAATTTCTTGTTGTTCTAATATAGTCTTGTTAGATAATAGCTGTTATTCAAACACAGTTAATTTATCTCTGTGATATTATAAAATAGAAACGACAACTGTTTTTCTGATTTAGGAGGCTGTGAGCGAGTATATGTATGAATGAGAGAAATTCTCCACTATATAATTCATAGACTCAAGTCATAGAAAACAGGATGGGTAGAAGAACACAGCCCTTAATTTTTCAATAAAATCTGTGCTTAATTAAGTCTAAAGGGGATATTACAAAATAAAGTCTGTGAAGGGAGGCAAACAAGGTGTATCTGACATTTTGCTTAAGTTCAAACTGTAACCTTTGCAAATGGTAAGGTGTTTTGCGAGTATGTTGTTTAAATATTACTCTGAATTCTTGTTGAATTCATATTCTGGGTCTTTTTCTAGTCTTCCAGGTTCCCAAATCATATCAATAAGGTATTAGAAATTTAACCGTACAAGTTTAACTCTCCCATATATATCCTTCAAAGGGATGCGATGGTTCATTGGCTAAGACGCTGAGCTTGTCGAACAGAAAGGTCGGCAGTTTTGTGGTTTGAATCCCTAATGCCACATAATGGAGTGAGCTCCTGTTACTTGTTACTCCTGTTACATGTCGCAGCTTCTGCCAACCTAGCAGTTCGAAATCATGTAAAAATGCAAGTAGAAAAATGGGGACCACCTTTGGCGTTCCGTGCACCTTGGGCATTTAGTCATGCCGGCCACATGACCACGGAGACGTCTTCGGACAGTGCTGGCTCTTCGGCTTTGAAATGGAGATGAGCACCAACCCCTAGAATCATGAACAACTAGCACATATGTGTGAGGGGAACGTATCCTTTATCTGTACTTTGAAACTATAATAACATTTTACAAGTTTTCACATATAAATGATGTGTCTAGTGTAGTGATTACAGTTTTGCACAGGAGACCAGATTTGAATCCCAGCTGGTGACTACCATACCAGTAGGGGGAAAATGGGGTAAAGTCCCCTTAACTCTTCACCTTCCTATTTTGAATATGAGAGTGATATGAATTAATAGAACCATGCTGCTTTGGGTGTTTCCTGGTTTAAAAAGATCCTTGTGAGACTAACAGGGCTAAGAGCCTGTAGGACTTCCATATCCCAGCAGAGAGGCAGCTACTAGCCAGTCAACCAGGCTTTGTGGTAGTAGACAGTGTTCAGAAGACGTGGCAGTGATAAATGTAGCGGTGCCAAATGAAACATCCAGAAGAAGGAATATGAAAAGCTGAAAAGGTACCAGAACCATAGGAAGAAACTACAAAGGAAATGGAAATTAAAGGCCAAATTGGCCCCAGGGTTTGTAGGAGCAATCCGGGGCTGTATCCTAAACTGGGAGAGTGGCTCCAACAAATTCCAGGAACACCCTGCATTGTTAGGAACAGATAAGATCTGGCACAGAACCCTCAAACTCCCACACCTCTGGGAGAGGACCCAAAATTGAGGAAGACTCACCCCACCCATATGGATGAGAAGAGATCACTCACTCAATCACTCACTCTTCACAGGACCGACTTTTTTCAGATCAAGTGTTGATCCATTGAGTTGTGACAGGAATTGACTGATGGCTGTCATGCCGTGGGCTGAAAGAGAATGACTGGCCCAAAGTCACCCAACCAGTTCTTTCTAACCTGATGCCTTAATCACTAGGCCAAAGTGGCTGTCTCCCCCCCCCATACAGATAGACACACACACACACACACACACACACATACACAATTTTAAAGTGAAACTCAAATAATTTTGTGTTGGAATCATAGAATGTATGAGGAAGGAAAGACCATATTGATCATCTGTTCTAACCCCCTGTTAGTGCCAAAATCTACTAATTAACCATTCCTGATAACCGGCCATTCAGTCTCACTGTTACTTTGAAAATATCCATTGAGGGTGAGTCCATAATTACTTTTACTACTTAACAATTGTAAACAACTAAAGTTAATTTAATTTCACTTGGTTAATCCTAGTTCTGTTCTCAGTTTCAACAGTGAATAGGTCTACCCTTTTTTCATGTACCAGCATTTTTGTTACTAGAAGACCACTATTGTAGAATCTTCTCTTTTGCAGGCTGAACTTACCCATCTCTTTTAACTATTCTTTGTAGGGTTTGGTTTTCGGAACCCCCTTAAACTATACTGGCAGTTCTCCTCTGAACAGTACTCAACTTCTTCATGTCCCTTTAAAGGTTCGGTGTCCAGAATTAGACACAGTGCTCCATCTATCCCACGAATAATATGGTGTCAATAATTCCCCTTATGATAAAGACATAATGATTCTGTTAAATTCATCCCAAGATTGCATTGGCCTTGTTAGCACCACAACGTTTGCACCTGTTCAGATATTGTCCCTCGTACTTCTAGAGCAGTGATGGCTAACCTTTTTGGCATCGCATGCCAAAAGCGGAAGGAGTGCGGGGGGAGTCGTGGACGTGCGTGCCCCCCCCCCGGTGCATGCGTGCATGACCGTCCCCTCTGCTTTCGCCCTCCCCAGGCTCCAGAGGCTTCCTAGGAGCCTGGTAGGGCGAAAATGGCCCCTCCCGCCCCCTTGCATGCCCTCCAGAGGCAGGAAACGGCCTGTTTTCTGACTTCTGGGTTGCCTGTAGTGCTGTTTTTCACCCTCCGGAGGGTTCAGGAAAGCCTTTTGAAGCTTCCAGAGGGAGAAACTGGCCCAATGCGCAAAAATAACCAAAAATGGAGGCTGAAATCAGCTGGCCAGTGCATTGATGCGCGCTGGAGCTAACAGGGCAATTCATCACATACCCTAAGAAATGGCTCCGCGTGCCACAGGTTCGCCATCATGGTTCTAGAGGCTTCTTATATGTGTTGCATTCAAACTAGTTCTCTCTAATCCTGTACTATTGCATTTGACTTTCATATGCACATTGAGAGTCTTAATGTAGTTGAACAGCAGCCTGTTGTACTTAGCTCCGTCTTGTGATTTTGTCCTCTAAGGTATTAGCCAATTTTCACTAATTCAGGATTGGATAAGCATTCCTTTTGTTCCATTCTTTCAGTCTCTTTTATGAAGGTGCTGAGTAGCATTGGGCCAAGGATGAAACCCAAGGGGCCTCCCGTCAGTGCTCCGCCCACCCCCAGGATGTTGCAGAATTGCAGACAAACCATAACCCTTTGGATTCAGTTGTTGAATTGTTTGCCACCGCTGAACCACAGTATGTCAGAATACCTTGGAATATAGGGCAAAGAGATACAATCAAGGGAACGGTCAGATAAAAGACAGCTGAGCCTCCAAAAGGAATGTGGGTGGGGCAAAAGGTCCAGAAAAGACCCTCTAGTTTCTTGGGCTGTAAAGGAGATGGGGGAGGGGGAGAGATATTTGCAATATTCTGTTAATGTAGCTTTACATTAAAATAGAATTAGCTCATTTGATTGTGTTTCCTGTATAGTCTACCTACCGAAGTTGGATACCACAGACTACCGGTTGCGAGTCCCTCTGCGTGAAGTGGGGCCTAGGGAGGCAGTTGGGCTTGCTGGTTATATACCTGGCTCCTCGCTATGTAGCAGCAGCCCTGCCCGAGCTCCTGGAGGTGATCGCTACGGTGGCAGTGGAGACCCCCAGACTTATAGTCATGGGGGACTTTAATCTGCCATCGTTGGGCGAATCATCCGAGGTAGCTCGGGAGTTCATGGCTTCCATGATGGCCATGGACCTGACCCAACTAATTCAAGGCCCCACCCACGAGGGTGGACACACACCGGACCTCATTTTTGTCTCAGGCCAATGGAAGAGTGATCTGGGTATAGGGGACATAGTCATCACACCCTTGTCATGGTCAGACCACTCACTTCTCCGGCTCGACTTTCCGACCGCTACTCCCCTCCGCGAGGAGGCGGCGCCAGAACCACCTATCTGGTTCCGCCCCAGGCGCCTGATGGACCCTGATGGGTTCCAGATGGCGCTTGGGCCACTTCCTGTACCCCTGATGGAGGACCTCGTGGCCGCATGGAATATTGCGACCACGGGAGCCTTGGATCGGGTTGCGCCCTTGCGGCCTCTCTTGCGGCGCCGAGCCGCCCCGGCTCCTTGGTTTACCGAGGAGCTGAGGACGATGAAACGCCGCAAGAGATGCCTAGAGGGAAGATGGAGGGCTACTCGCTCTGAAACTGACCGGACACAGGTAAGAGCCTATTTACGGACTTACATTGTGGCGCTGAGAGTGGCCAAACGCCATCATTGCGCTACTCTCATAGCATCCGCAGAAAACCGCCCTGCCGCCCTGTTTAGGGTGACCCGTTCCCTCCTTCAACAGAGGGTGCGGGAAGCCCCGCTATAGGGTAGAGCAGAGGAATTTGTGACTTTTCTGCAGGACAAAACCGCTCAGATACAGAACGAGTTAGCCCCCATTCATGGCCCAGTGGGGTGCCACGAGGCTGATCTTGTTTGGGAGGAATTTGACTCCGTTGCTTCCGAGGATATGGACAGGCTACGTGGGCGACTGCGAGCCACCACATGTTTATTGGACCCGTGTCCCTCCTGGCTTGTACTGGCATCCTGGGAGGTGACACGAGGCTGGCTCCAAGAGGTTGTCAACGCATCCTTAAGTGAGGGTTCCTTGCCTGCTTCCCTAAAAGAGGCTATGGTGAGGCCCCTCCTTAAGAAGCCCTCTTTGGATCCAGCTCTTTTAACCAACTATCGTCCCGTCTCCAACCTTCCCTTTTTGGCGAAGGTTGTTGAGAGTGTGGTGGCACAACAGTTTCCCCGTCACCTGGAGGAAGTTGATTATCTAGACCCACGCCAGTCCGGCTTTCGGCCCGGGCATAGCACCGAGACGGCATTGGTCGCGTTGGTGGATGATCTCTGGAGGGCCAGAGATGGGGGTTGTTCCTCCATCCTGGTCCTATTAGACCTCTCGGCGGCTTTCGATACCATTGGCCATGGTATCCTATTGCATCGGCTGGGGGGGTTGGGGGTGGGAGGCACCGTTTTACGGTGGTTCTCCTCCTACCTCTCTGGCCGATCGCAATTTGTGTTGGCAGGAGAGCAGAGGTCGACCCCGAGACCCCTCACGTGGGGTGCCTCAGGGGTCGGTCCTCTCGCCTCTCCTGTTTAATGCATACATGAAGCCGCTGGGTGAGATCATCCGTGGTTTTGGGGTAGAGTACCATCTTTACGCTGATGATACTCAGCTGTATATATCTACCCCAAACCACCCCAACGATGCCGCAGCGGTGATGTGCCAGTGCCTGGAAGCCGTGCGGATCTGGATGGGAAGTAACGGACTCAGGCTCAACCCGACCAAGACCGAGTGGCTGTGGTTTCCGGCTGCCCGATTCAACCAGCTCTCTCCAACGCTGGCCATAGGGGGCGAACATCTTGCCCCTGTGGATGGGGCGCGCAACTTGGGTGTCCTCCTGGATACCCGGCTGTCCATGGAAGATCAAGTGACAGCCGTGGCCAGGAGGGCGTTTTACCAGGTTCGCCTGGTACGCCAGTTGCGCCCCCTATTGGATCGGGACGCCCTTCGCACAGTCACTCATGCTCTCGTGACATCCCGACTGGATTATTGCAACTCTCTCTACATGGGGCTCCCCTTGAGGTGTACCCGGAGGCTTCAGTTGGTCCAGAATGCAGCCGCGCGAGCAATTATGGGCACCTCTAGGTTTGCCCACGTAACACCGCTCTTGCGCGAGCTGCACTGGCTACCTGTCGTCTTCCGGGTGCGCTTCAAGGTGTTAATTACCATCTTCAAAGCGCTCCATGGCTCGGGACCTAGCTACCTGCGGGATCGGATCCTGCCCCATACATCCTCACGGCCGATTCGCTCCCACAGAGAGGGACTTCTCCGGGTGCCGTCCACTAGACTTTGTCAGCGGGCGACGCCCAGGGGAAGGGCTCTCTCTGTGGCGGGCCCGGCCCTCTGGAACGACCTTCCCCCCGATATTAGAACGACCACGGACCTCCGCTCCTTCCGCCTGAAATTGAAGACTCATCTTTTCCGCCTCGCCGGCCTAGGGTAGTCTCTCTCTCTATGGGTTTTTAAATGTATATTTATATTTAGTGGGGATTTTTAGTTAAGGGATTTTAGCACAGGAATTAATTTAATCTGTTTTAAATTGGTATGTATTTTGTATATTTATTGCTTTTATTCTCCCTGTGCACCGCCCCGAGTCCCTGTGGGGAGAGGGAGCGGTCAATAAATTCAACTATTATTATTATTATTATTATTATTATTATTATTATTATTATTGTTGTTGTTGTTGTTGTTGTTGTTGTTGTTGTTGTTGTTATTATTATACCGTAGATATGCAAACTCTCCATAAAGACATATTAAGAGACCTTGCACTTCTTAATGTCCCAAATTAATGTGATGAAAAGATAGAAGATTTTTTGAAAACAAACTTGTGGTAGTTGTGGTAATGGTAGCTTTATTGTCTAAGTGTTTATGGGCAATTTGTTTCTCCTCTAATAAAAATCCCAAACAGTAGCTATTTTGAGTCTGTTGTAGGAAAAGCGAGAATGGTCCTTTGACAAGAATTGCTACATTTTGGACAAGTTAGAGAGTGAAATGAAGGCTTCGTTTTTTATTAAATCCCACCCTTCAACTTGTTTTGAGAGTCTTGCCCCTCTAAAACCTCAATACTGCAGTTTTTTAAGCTTCATAACATGGCAGATACTGTTGAAAACTTGAAGTTACTACAGGACACTGCTTATGTGGTATCTTCTTTCCTTCATTTCCTGCCATTTAACCCCCTGCTTGTCAATGTGACCTTTTGTTCAGTTGTAATGCAGGACTGCCTATCGGGATAAAAATTCCATCCCAGAAAGAAAGCAAGTGCATAATTATGCTGTTGAATGCATGAGAAAAGATATTTTTTTAAGAAAACCATAACTGGGAAGTCTTTCATGAAATTGTCCCTGGCAATGAAATGATTCAGAATAAACCACATTGAGCAGACGCAGTATAAAACCTTGACTGTTTCAATAGAATAAAACCTTGACTTTCCTCAGCTTCTATTAAAAAATTTTTTTTTTATCTAGTTAGTCATTCATCGTGAACCTATGGAGTTGTGAGGCCACTTCTTCTTAATTTACAATTCTTTGCTTATCTCAGAAAGAAACTTCTTTGAGCTACGTGATGTCACCAAGTGGCCCCAAACAAGCAAGGCCTTTTGGGATACTTCCCAGACTTTGACTTGATGTTACACCCCCAAGGAGCTACTGAGCCTTCTAAGAGCCGAGTTTCTCCAGTCTATTGCCTCCTCAGATGTCAGGAGAACAAATCCATGGAATAGTCCCCCTCTGAAGCCAGTTTTAAGTCATGGGACAGTTAGCTGACTTCACATAACCAACTGGGGCCTTTTGGAGCAGTATCTCAGTGTCCACTTTTTTGAGCTGTTCTAGATTCCCAATTGCAGGAAACCTGTGAGTTCAGGAAAGCAAGATAAATGTTGAAATAACTCAGGATAAGAGGATTGGTAAGCAGATATTGATAGGGACACCATTTACCTCATAAACTTCTAGACGTTCCATTTATCATCGCTCCTCAGGAACCAGGACACTTATTTATTTAACAAATTTATATGGCCACCCAACTCACACAGGGTGACTTGGGGTGGCTTACAAACATTTAAAATCTGCAGTAACCCCAATACACCCCACCTCCCATGTCGGCAACAAACACCAGCCATTCCATCAGCTCCATATCAACCTGGGTCTCCAGGTCTCCTGGTAGAACCACATCTTCACGGATCTTCCAGAAAAGTATCCAGCTGGTGGCAATTTTTCTATGCAGTGGAAAGCTACTGTCAATCTTTTTTTTTTTGTTCCCACTTCTCCTGATGCCTCTTACTTGTCGTTTTATGCACAAAGAGGCTTCCTAGCCTCTGCCCCCCCCCCCCCCCCTTTACAAAAATGCCAACAATTTCTGTTGAATGCTGTTTCCGCCAGAATGGCTACTTTCTCCTTTTTTGCCATTTTGCAGTGAGTGTCACTCTGTTCACTAAGTGCTTTGTGAAATGTTTTCATATCTTCATTGCTATTCTATCAACACTGTTCTAAAAGCTATTTCTCCATCCAATGCTATTTACTCAATAATTGCTTCTTTCATGATCATTGCTATTTTTCAGTGACATGCTTTCAATCAATTGCGAACTGAGATATTGTTCTTCAATAAAATTCAGCCGCTTTCTCTGAGGTCAATCAATCAATCAATCAATCATTTAATACTTATAAACCGCACCCTCTCCCCATGGGGACTCGGGGCGGTGCACAGGTAGAATAAAAACAGTAAAAAACATACAAACATCAATAAATATACAAACAATTAAAAGCAAATTAAACACAGCCTGTGCTAAAATCCCATTTAACTAACTAAACTAAAATTTACCCAATAAAAACCCTAGACAGGGGGACTATCCCAGGCCGGCCAGACGGAAAAAGTAAGTTTTTAATTTAAGATGGAAGGAGCGGAGGTCCGTGGTCGTCCTAATATCGGGGGGAAGGTCGTTCCAGAGGGCCGGGCCCGCCACAGAGAGAGCCCTTCCCCTGGGTGTCGCCCGCTGACACTGTCTAGTGGACGGCACCCGGAGAAGTCCCTCTCTGTGGGAGCGAATCGGCCGTGAGGATGTATGAGGCAGGATCCGATCCCGCAGATAGCTAGGTCCCGAGCCATGGAGCGCTTTAAAGATGATAATTAACACCTTGAAGCGCACCCGGAAGACGACAGGTAGCCAGTGCAGCTCGCGCAAGAGCGGTGTTACATGGGTGGACCTTGCGGTCCCCATAATTGCTCGCGCGGCTGCATTCTGGACCAGCTGAAGTCTCCGGGTGCACCTCAAGGGAAGCCCCATGTAGAGAGAGTTGCAATAGTCCAGTCGGGATGTCACGAGCGCATGAGTGACTGTGCGAAGGGCGTCCCGATCCAATAGGGGGCGCAATTGGCGAACCAGGCGAACCTGGTAAAACGCCCTCCTGGCCACGGCCGTCACTTGATCTTCCATGGACAGCCGGGCATCCAGGAGGACACCCAAATTGCGCGCCCCATCCACAGGGGCAAGATGTTCGCCCCCTATGGCCAGCGATGGAATGAGCTGGTTGAATCGGGCGGCCGGAAACCACAGCCACTCGGTCTTGGTCGGGTTGAGCCTGAGTCCGTTACTTCCCATCCAGATCCGCACGGCTTCCAGGCACTGGCACATCACCGCTACGGCATCGGGGTGGTTTGGGGTAGATATGTACAGCTGGGTGTCATCAGCGTACAGGTGGTACTCTACCCCAAAACCACGGATGATCTCACCCAGCGGCTTCATGTATGTGTTGAACAGGAGGGGCGAGAGGACCGACCCCTGAGGCACCCCACATACGAGGGGTCTCGCGGTCGACCTCTGCCCTCCTGCCAACACAAATTGCGATCGGCCAGAGAGGTAGGAGGAGAACCACCGTAGAACGGTGCCTCCCACCCCCAACCCCCCCAGCCGATGCAATAGGATACCATGGTCGATGGTATCGAAAGCCGCCGAGAGGTCTAATAGGACCAGGATGGAGGAACATCCCCCATCTCTGGCCCTCCAGAGATCATCAACCAACGCGACCAATGCCGTCTCGGTGCTATGCCCGGGCCGAAAGCCGGACTGGCGCGGATCTAGATAATCAACTTCCTCCAGGTGACGGGGAAACTGTTGTGCCACCACACTCTCAACAACCTTCGCCAAAAAGGGAAGGTTGGAGACTGGACGGTAGTTGTTCAAAACAGCTGGATCCAAAGAGGGCTTCTTAAGGAGGGGCCTCACCATCGCTTCTTTTAGGGAAGCAGGCAAGGAACCCTCACTTAAGGATGCGTTGACAACCTCTTGGAGCCAGCCTCGTGTCACCTCCCAGGATGCCAGTACAAGCCAGGAGGGACACGGGTCCAATAAACATGTGGTGGCTCGCAGTCGCCCACGTAACCTGTCCATATCCTCGGAAGTAACGGAGTCAAACTCCTCCCAAACAAGATCTGTCTCGTGGCATCCCCCTGGGCCATGAATGTGGGGGCTAGGTGAGGTGTATGTTGTCATCATTTTTGAGGTCCCTATTTCCTATCAGATCCATCGTTGTAAAATATTCTTTAGTACCATGTTTCCCCGAAAATAAGACAGGGTCTTTTTTTCTTCTGAAACCGCACCCCCCCCAAATAAGGACTTGGGCTTATTTTTGGGGAGGTCTTATTATTTTTGAGGTGCAGGAGGCGGTGAGCATGGTCACTTCATGGCTGCTGCTGTGTTGGAATATTTTCAGGGAGGGCTTATTTTTGGGGCAGGGTTTATTTTAGCGCATGCTCTCAAAAGCCCAATTGGACATATTATCCGGGGAGGTCTTATTTTTAGGGAAATGGGGTAAGATCTCACTTGCGTACCACACCCCATATAACAACCGAATTAGCAATTTTCCACTGTAATATAAGCTTTAGGCAGATCCTGCATACAGCCTCCCTCTCCTTCCCTCCCTACCTATTTCTCTCTGTCTTTCTCTTCTTTCTCTGTTTCAGTCTTTCTCTTCTCTCTCTCTCTCTCTCTCTCTCTCTCTCTCTCTCTCTCTCTCTCTCTCTGTGTTTGTGTGTGTGTGTGTGTGTGTCTATGTCTTTCTCCTCTCTCTCTCTTATTTTATTTATTTTTATTTTATTAAATTTATACCCCGCCCTTCTCTCTCTCTCTCTCTCTCTCTCTCTCTCTGTGTGTCTATGTCTCTTCTCTTCTCTTCTCTTCTCTTCTCTTCTCTTCTCTTCTCTTCTCTTCGCTTCGCTTCGCTTCGCTTCTCTTCTCTTCTCTTCTCTTCTCTTCTCTTCTCTTCTCTTCTCTTCTCTTCTCTTCTCTTCTCTTCTCTTCTCTTCTCTTCTCTTCTCTTCTCTCTTCTCTTCTCTCCCTCCCCACCCCCCATTCCTACAGTTGGGCACAGTATTGGGTATGGATGGGCTATTTATTAGAATTGTGATAGCTGTAAGTGATTGAAGAGTCTCTGAAAGTGATGAGCAGCATTAATTTGACAGCTTCTTGTCATTGATCCTACCTGGCCTTGAAACCTGTTGAGAAGCAAACACACTAGGAAGGTTTATAATATGCTCAGTATGCTATAAACTGTCTTGAGAACTAATGGACAAGAATGCTGTCAAACCAAATGCTGTTTGGAGCCTGTTAATCTCCCTTCTGTTGTTCTTGGTTTTTTCTCGACTGTGAAAAGTTAACAAAATGCCCTTTTAGCCAAGGGCATTGATCCTCTTTCAGGAATTCTAGGCAAAATTGTGTTAACATCCTTCAGCTAAAATGTATAAGAGGCTGGAATGTGACTGGGAAGGGAAAGTTAGGCTAATCTGCTTTGATTATTGTTTGATTTGCTCACTTATTTATTTGTGACACAATTTGCCACAGTAACTTTTTATATTTGGGTCCCTCTTCGCCTGTACGTGCCCTACCTTAAGGAATCCAACTCAAAAGTGCGCTATCCAGTATATTTCTTATACTAAGTCCTAATGTAATGTTTCTTTCAAGAAAATTACTTGCCCATATCCAATTCCTCCATGCACATTTGTTTTGTTTTCCTGTTTTCTTAGTTCACCAAGATACATTTTTAAATTGGATTCCAAAATCAGAAAAAATCAATTTGATATGCTGCAGCTGAGAAATGCTGTCATTTAAATATTACCATCCGTATGTTGTGCTGTGGGGTATTCCCGTTAAAAAAAATATTTTGGAATAGTCTGATTAACTTTAATTGTAAACTAACTTATTTTGGAATAGAAATACTTGGCATTATAAGGAAACCAGAAGGCAGAAACTGAAATTGGGGGAAATTGTTATCACGTTAATGTAGGCTGTATGTGATATGTTTTATTTTGTGGTTTTAGGGAAAATTCAGTAGCAGTTCCTTCCTTTTTTTTACCAGTTTTATCAGTTTTTTTGTACTTTGTTTTTCATTTACTGTGAAAGAAGCGCAGTTTCCAAAAAAGATAAAGGAATCATTTGATTTAATAAATTCCTGTTTTAAAGGTGCTCTCATCCAAAAGCAAATTCTTACCTTCAAGACCTAATAATATTGTACATTAAGAAAAATGGGTAGACCCTTGTTCATTTGGGCTATGATTCTGGGTTCCATTAGCAAAGTAGAATAAGACCAGAAAATATGCCTCTATCCCTTGAAAGTTTGGGCAGTTTTCTCTAGTTTTTTCTATCGTGTTTATTGGGAAATGCATAGTCTTTCACCTCTAATGCAGGGGTGTCAAACTGAAGGCCCGTGTGCTGGATCCAACCCACAGGGTGCTTAGATCTGCCCTGTGGGGCTGGCTTGGAAACAGGGAAGGACCGGCCTGTAGTGCTTCTGCCAGCGAAAATGAAACTCAAGACGGCCATGCCTCCTGCAGCAAAAACAAAGCTCGGTGTATGTGTGTTGCACGCAGCCCCCTACAAGCTCCATTTATGCTGGTAGGGAGCTACAGGAGGATGTTGTGGCCAAAAACGGGGCCTCGGCAAGTGACATCAAGCTGGCCACACCCCCTGGTCATGCCCACCCCAGCCACGTCCACCCCTCAGCCCCCCAAGGTCAAATACAACCCTGATGCATTCCTCAATGAAATTGAGTTTGACACCCCTGCTCTAATGCATAATGACTGTGTGCCTTGTCAAAAGGCACAGAAGTACTTGGCTGTGACTTTTTCAGTCTTGGCAGAAAATGTTGTAATGGTAGGATTGCAAAGGCTAATTGAAACCTTCTAAAAAAAGTAGGTTGTTTGCTCTGGGACCACAAAGAAAAAAACCAACAGCAACAAATGTTCTTTGTTGCTTGAATGGCAACTATAAGCGATAGTCAAGCTGTTTGCTCTCCGATAAGGACTCCTGAAGGAAAATTATATAGACTTCTATAAGGATACGGGGCAGAAGTCAAAAGTTTAATTTTCTTCGTCTTTGGTTTTGTTGCTGCTGTTGTTGCTTGCTTGAGAGCACAACACATAGATCTTAAGATTTTCATTCAGTACTTTCTGAGAAAGGATTGATTGGTGCTTCATATTAGCACTGGAGTAAAATGAAATAAATCAGTGATGATAATTAGGAATTGCATTATGCATAAGCTGTGTCAAGAAAGACACAGTGCTTGTAATGACAAAAAAGCAATTGGGAAATAGAAAAGCTAAAATAAAAGCTAGCATTCAATATTGCATTAAAATTTCCTGACATGCTTCATCACTACTTGGTTTAATTTATGAACAAAAATTCAGATTAATTCCAGTTCATATATATACTGAAATTACTTTCAGTTCATTTAATCATTTATTTGCCAATTAAAGCTGAAATATTAATTGTGTGGACCAAGAAACTTTAAATAGCTCAAATTTACATTATCTCATTAAATATACATATATAAACTGTCCAAGACAGAAAATGGTCTGTATAGTTATATTTGCACTATTTTTTTAAAATCCTCTATTATTTTATAATTAATTCAAGGCAGTAAACAAACATAGCAATAGAATTTAGACTTCTATACCGCTTCATGGTGCTTTACAGCCCTCTCTAAGCAGTTTACAGAGTCAGCATACTGTACTCAACAATCTGGGTCCTCATTTTACCGACCTTGGAAGGATGAAAGGCTGAGTGAATCTTGAGCCAGTCAGGATCAAACTCCTGGCTGTGGCCAGAGTTTGCCTGCAATACTGCATTCTAGCCATTGCTCCACCACAGCTCATAATCAGGGGTGGGTTCCTAAGGGTTCGCACGGGATCCCGCGAGCCCTTTCGTCAAATTTCCCGATCCCGAGCGATCCCTTTGGACCGTGGACCCGGAAGTAAGTCCTCCGCGTTCGTCCCCGCCCCCCCCCGCCGCCCAGCCAACGCTAAAATCGCTGGACGCCGGGGGGGGGGGGTTTGGAACTCGGAGGGGTGCCCGGGACGCGTGCGAAGATCGCCTCTCCGTGCCGCTTCTCACCGCCGGCCAGGGAGCTTAGCGCCAAGCGGCAATGAGAAGCGGAGCAGAGGGGCGAGCTCTTTCACACAGAGACACAGACACGCACACATACACGCTGGCGTGCTCTGAGAGACTGGCTCTTTTCTCTAGCCGAGGCTGACGTCTGGCTGAATCTCTAGCCCGCTCCCTTATCGTCACGACGGGGTCGGCAGCGGCGCTCTCTTGTGCGGCTACCTCAGCTTGGCAGCCTATGCCCCGCTAAGAGACAACGCTGTGACAGCCGCCGCCACGCTCCCTTCTCTTTCCTCGCCTCTCCTCCCTTCGCCGGCAGGAGCGCGCGCGCCTGCTGCTGCCGCCGCCGCCGCCGCCACTGCTAACTGCTGCTCCCTCAGCTGGGGCGGGCAGGCAGGAAAGCAAGCAAGGCGGCTGCGCTGTCTTCTTTTTCCCTCAGCGAAGCGCCGCCGCGGCCGCCTCCTCGCCCATCGCAGGTGGTGGTGGCCGCGGCGGCGCTTCGCTGAGGGAAAAAGAAGACAGCGCAGCCGCCTTGCTTGCTTTCCTGCCTGCCCGCCCCAGCCCCTGCTGCTGCCGCCGCCGCTAACTGCTGCTCCGGAAAAGATCGGCGCACGCATGCCCCGCTCGATTACAGCCTCGGAGAGCTCGTAGCGATGCGAGTCTGCGCTGTAATTTTGTAGGACCTGCACGCGCCTATCTTTTCAGCGCACCGTGGAAAAGCGCCGAGTTTCTGGACGGCCCCTGATCACTCTAGACGCCATCGGGGAATACGGGGAACGCGAGGGGGACCTCGCGGATGGCATCGCCGGCAGCGCAGAGTCGCCGCTGCTTCACACGGTATTCTGTGGACACAGTGACCGGCAGACAGAGAGAGGCACAAAGAGAGAGAGAGAGAGAGAGAG
Source organism: Rhabdophis nuchalis (assembly GCA_039707465.1). Classification (NCBI taxonomy): domain Eukaryota; kingdom Metazoa; phylum Chordata; class Lepidosauria; order Squamata; family Natricidae; genus Rhabdophis; species Rhabdophis nuchalis. The sequence continues at coordinate 174,568,290 of CM077643.1, forward strand.
AGGGAGGGAGGGAGGGAGGAAAGGAATCAGAATCTGACACACAGAGAGAATGACAGAGAGAGACAGGAAGGGAGGGGAGAGACACAGAGATAAGAGGGAGGGAGAGAAAGATAGACAGAGACACAGAATGAGTGATTAAGTGCCTGAATGCGAGACAGGCAGACACACACACACACACACACACACACACAGAGTGACAGAGATGGGCGGACGAAGGAGAGAGAGACAGAAAGAAAAAGAGAGAAAGAGAAAGAAAGAAAAAGAAAGTGGGAGAGAGAGAAAGAAAGACAGAGAAAAAGAGAAAGAAAGAGACAAAGGAAAGAAAGAGAGAGAAAAAGAAAGAGAGAGAGGGAAAGAAAGAAAGAGACAGAAAGAGAGAGAGAGAAAGAGAGGGAGAGAGAAAGAGAGAAAGAAAGAGAAAGAGAAAGAAAGAAAGAAAGAGAGAGAGAAAGAGGGAAAGAAAGAAAAAATGAGAGAGAAAGAAAGAGAGAGAAAGAGGGAAAGAGAAAGAAAGAGAGAAAGAGAAAGAAATAAAGAGAGACAGAGAAAGAAAGAGGGAAGGAAAGAAAGAGACAGAGAAAGAAAGACAGAGAAAGAGAGAAAGAAAGACAGAAGGAAAGAAAGAAAAAGAAAGAGAGAGAGAGAGAGAGAACTTATGACCACAATTAAGCCCAAAAGTTTGGTTGCTAACCAAGACCATTGTTAATGCGGTGATGTGCCAGTGCCTGGAAGCCGTGCGGATCTGGATGGGAAGTAACGGACTTAGGCTCAACCCGACCAAGACCGAGTGGCTGTGGTTTCCGGCTGCCCGATTCAACCAGCTTTCTCCAACGCTGGCCATAGGGGGCGAACATCTTGCCCCTGTGGATGGGGCGCGCAATTTGGGTGTCCTCCTGGATACCCGGCTGTCTATGGAAGAGCAAGTGACAGCCGTGGCCAGGAGGGCGTTTTACCAGGTTTGCCTGGTCCGCCAATTGCGCCCCCTATTGGATCGGGACGCCCTTCGCACAGTCACTCATGCCCTCGTGACATCCCGACTGGACTATTGTAACTCTCTCTACATGGGGCTCCCCTTGAGGTGCACCCGGAGGCTTCAGTTAGTTCAGAATGCAGCCGCGCGAGCAATTATGGGCACCTCTAGGTTTGCCCATGTAACACCGCTCTTGCGCGAGCTGCACTGGCTACCTGTCGTCTTCCGGGTGCGCTTCAAGGTGTTAGTTATCATCTTCAAAGCGCTCCATGGCTCGGGACCTAGCTATCTGCGAGATCGGATCCTGCCCCACACATCCTCACGACCGATTCGCTCCCACAGAGAGGGGCTTCTCCGGGTGCCGTCCACTAGACTTTGTCAGCGGGCGACGCCCAGGGGAAGGGCGCTCTCTGTGGCGGGCCCGGCCCTCTGGAACGACCTTCCCCCTGATATTAGAACGACCACCGACCTCCGCTCCTTCCGTGTAAAGTTAAAGACCCATCTCTTTCGACTGGCCGGCCTTGAATAGTTCTCTCTGTCTTTTAACGATAAATTTTAATGGGTTTTTTAATTGTATTTTTAGCACGGGTAATTTATTTAATTTTATTTTAGTAATGTCTGTATTATCATATATTGTTTTAATTATGCCTGTGCACCGCCCCGGGTCCCTGTGGGGAGAGGGTGCGGTTAATAAATTCCAATTTATTATTATTAAGTGAGTTTCACATTTTCCAAATTGGCCACTCCCACCCGGTCACATGGCTGGCAAGCCACTCCCACCCGGTCACATGGCCGGCAAGCCACTCCCACCCGGTCACATGGCCGGCAAGCCACTCCCACAAAGCAGGCCACACCCACAGAACCTGATCCAAAAATTTTGAAACCCACCCCTGCTCATAATACACAAATATCTATTATCAATCAATCATCTTTTAACAAAAATAATTAATTGAACTGATATACATGTTGATGTATAATATGTAAGCAGTATGATACTTCCTTTTCCAAGTATTTATCTGGATGTTGAAATTTTTCATTACTTATCATTGATGTGATTATAGATACGATCATATTAGACTTTAAGCAAACAAAACAAAAAACCTAGAAGCTGAATACCTCAAAGGAAAGAATAATAACAGTCTTTTCAAGAATTATAATTCTCTCCCACCCACCCCTGCCATTTCATTTCCTGTGAAGAATGTCATGCAGAGTATATGAAATTTCTATTCTCTCGAGATGCTTGTTTTTTTTTAAATTTTCCTTTGGGAGTGAACTTTCTTAAATGGCGCATCAGGGGCTAACGGGTAGATTAGAATTCCGTAGCTCTCAGATTTCATTTTTATAACTTAGATTATTTGTCAGTATACAGTAGTTGTTTTTGTAAAAATTCAAAAGTTCATATTTATATGATGTTAAAATATATACTCACAAATTAAAATGACTATAAGATGAAACAGACATATGAGTATAAACAAATATAAGCTTGATGCAGACTAAACACAGATTTATCCTTTTCTCTTTTCTGTGTGCAATCTGTGACTCCGAAAGAGATTTTCTAAGATGCTTATCATTTTTCATACACACATAAGAATATTAGAAACTTTATTGTCACAATAGAATACGGAGCAAAAAACTATTTGAAAAATAGGAATATATGTCTGTTGCATGCATGTTTCTATTATCTTAGTTGACCACACCAATTTTTTATATCTAGTAGTTAAGCAATTCTCTGTGCATCTAAAATTATAGCTATCATTAGAGACATACCTAGTTTCTCTCATCCAATAATCTTAACCTCAATTTAGAGGTTAGTCAATATTTTCAGTCAAACTTGTCTTTTCATTTTGTATAATTATTTAAAAGTCTTCCAGAAACCATACATTCTATTTGATGCTTACATGGAACATATCTCAGATATCTCAGAGGGTGCCACAAAGAAGAGGGAGTCAAACTATTCTCCAAGGCATCTGGGGGCAGGACAAGAAGCAATGGGTGGAAACTAATCAAGGAGAGAAGCAACTTAGAACCAAGGAGAAATTTCCTGACAGTTAGAACAATTAACCTCTGGAACAGCTTGCCTCCAGAAGTTGTGAATGCCCCAATCCTGGAAGTCTTTAAAAAGATGTTAGATAGCCATTTGTCTGAAATGGTATAAGGTTCCTGCCCACGCAGGGGGTTGGACTAGAAGACCTACAAGGTCCCTTCCAACTCTGCTATTGTATTGTATTGTAAACATTACTGTCTCTGTTCTTGGAAAACAATGATTAATTTTCAGTGTCTTCTCAGGAATCATGATTATTTCTCATAAACTGTATATGTAATTCTCATGTAATAAGGGACTTCAGAGGCTATGAGTTTCTTGCTTTATAGCTGATTTTGCTTCATAGCAAAGACACTCAGTTAGAATGCAGTATTGCAGGCTAATTTTGTTGACTGGTAGCAGTTCTATTTTTGCTGGCTCACGGTTGACTCAGCCTTCCATCCTTCTGAGGTCAGTAAAATCAAGTCCCAGATTGTTGGAGGCAATATACTGAGTGTAAAACCACTTAGAAAGGGCTGTAAAGCATTGTGAAGTTGAATATAAGTCTAAGTAGGCTATTGTTGCTATTAGTAATTTAGTTGCTATGTCTGCTTATATCTAAAGCATTGGGAATATTATTTTTGTTGTTCTCCTTAACTTCTCTTTTTCAAATAAATCAGTAGCTTTTTTAAAAAAAAATGATTTTTGGTGTTTTTTAGAATTTGATTTCTTATCTGCCAGACCATGGGGATCTGTATTTCAAATCAAAACTTGCCTATCACTGAGACAAATACTTTTCTAAAAATGAAGGCTGTCTAGTTCTATGTTCGTTTTGTGTTACAACAGAGGATAGAAATCCATAGGAAAGTCCAATTTATGTTTTCTCCCACTTATGTGAAATGCTCCAAGCTTCCTATTACAACTCACCAAAAATGGTAGCACGTCTTATGAATGTGATCTCTCATTTTCAAAGTAAATCCTCTGTTGTGTGACAGTAAAATGTATCTACTGGCAGAAGACACGAAAATTAATATTTTCATTCCTTTTAGACATGCTTCCAGTCAGTTCTCTTATTCCTTGGGATCTAGAACAGGGGTGGGCAAACTTTGCAACTTTAAGCTTTGCTGGCTGGAGAATTCTGGGAGCTGAAGTCCTTCAGACTTAAAGTTGTAAAGTTTGCCCACCCTTGATCTAGAAGAATCCGTGAAGAATTGTTTGTTGCTGCTTTGAAGTTCTTTTCAGTGGATAAATTTGTCCCAGTAATGTATTTTGAAATGAGTTTGAAATGTAATTTAAAATGTATACTAATGCACAGGCTGGCAAATCAATCTAGTTAGTATATTATTTTAAACATAATTTTAATTTTTCTTTAAAAAAGATTTTACATAAAACATAAAAGAAAAAGTGGAAAATGAAAGAAAATATGAAAAGCCAAAAGAAGAAGTGAAAGGTAATAGGAAAGAAAAAGAAAGATGTCTGAAAAAGCAACTTTCTACCTTCTTTGCAGCAACTGCAAACACAATAACGATCGTCTCCACCCTGCCATATTTCATATCATAGTTCTGTTCTTCTCATGGAGGAAACCTTTTTTTAAAATAAATCTTGAAACCACTAGTTCATTTTTGTCCATTTTCAGCAACAATTGCATAAAAGATGTCTAGCCTTTTAAAAAAATAGTTGTAATTCCCTGCTTAGGCAAGTCAATTTAGTCATTTTTGCAAGTTCCACCTTCACAATCCATTCCTCCTTTATAGGTGTTATACTGTAGTTTTCCAACTTTGTGCATGCAATAGTCTCACTGCAGTTACCACATGTAAAACCAGTCATCCATTTTAGCTTTTTTAGTTGTGCAGTTGTGGCACAGTGGTTAGAATGCAGTATTGCGGGCTAATTCAGCTAATTCAGTGGTGTCCAAACTTTTTTCAAAGAGGGCCAGATTGGATGAAGTGAACATGGTGGAGGGCCGAACATTTTTCTGAACATTCTTTGAACCATTACAATTAAATGCAAATAAATTATTTTATGCCAAGTTAATTGCAAATGACATACTTTTCATTTCATAACATTAAGATCAACTGACAGTTGAGTATTCACAATGTATTGAAAATAAATTTAAAAAAAACTTACCTACCTTTCTCTCTTTCTCTCTTTCTTCCTCTCTCTCTCTCCATTTCTCTCGCTCTTTCTCTCTTTCTTTCTCTCTCTCTTTTTCTCTTTCTTTCTGTCTCTCTTTCTTTCTCTCTCTCTCTCTTTCTTCCTCTCTCTCTCTCTCCATTTCTCTCGCTCTTTCCCTCTTTCTTTCTCTCTCTCTTTTTCTCTTTCTTTCTGTCTCTCTTTCTCTCTCACTCTCTCTCTCTTTCTCTTTCTTCCTCTCTCTCTCCATTTCTATTTCTCTCTTTCTTTCTCTCTCTCTCTCTTTCTCTCTTTCTCTTTCTCTCTGTCACTCTGTGTGTGTGTGTGTCTGTCTGTCTGTCTCTCAATCAGTCTCTATCTATCTGTCTCTCCCTCCCTCTCTCTGTCTCTCCCTGTCTCTGTGTGTGTCACTCTCTCTGATTCTCTCCCTCCCTCCCTCTCTCTGTATGTCTGTCTCTCCCTCTTTCCCCGTCTGTCTCCGATTCAATCCGATTCCGATTCATTCTCTATCTGTGTCTCTCTCCGTCTCTCTCCCTCCCTCTCTTTCTCTCTGTCTCTGTCTGTCTCTCTGTCTTTCCCTCCCTCCCCTTCTGACTCTCTCTGTGTCTGTCAGTCACTCCCTCGCCACTCGCAGCGGGCGAGGGAGCAGGCGGGGTGAGCACCCAAGGCTACCATCATCTTAAGCACCACCGAGGCTGTCGCCGGGCAGGGGCGTCAGGCAGGGAAGCCGGTCGCGTCTCCATCGTGGCTCCCTCCGGCAGGCACCACGGCTTACGTTCTGAGGCCGCGCCTCCGTCTTCCCTGCCTGACGCCCCTGCCGGGCGACCTTGTGCAGCGGGAGCTGCACGTTCTGGGGCTGCGTGGCTGGGAGGGAGGTGAACACGCGTTCTGGGGCCGCGCGTTCACCTCCCTCCCAGCTTCGCAGCCCCAGAACGTGCAGCGATGGAGGCGCGACCGGCTTCCCTGCCTGACGCCCCTGCCGGGCGACAGCCTCGGTGGTGCTTAAGATGATGGTAGCCTTGGGTGCTCACCCCGCCTGCTCCCTCGCCCGCTGCGGGAGGAGGCGTCCGTAACCTCCGTCCACCTCCCTCCCAGCCACACAGCCCCAGAGACAGAGGGAGGAATGGAGGGCCACATTTACACAGAGCAGGGAGGGCTGTTGGGGGGCCGTATTAAACCGACCCCCGGGCCGCAAATGCCCCCGGGCCTGACTTTGGACATGCCTGAGCTAATTCAACTCACTGCCAGGAGATTAATCCTGACCGGCTTAAGGTTGACTCAGCTTTCCATTCTTCTGGTAAAATTAGGACCCAGATTGTTGGGGCAATATGCAGACTCTGTAAACCGCTTAGAGAGTGCTGTAAAACCCCATGAAATGGTATAGAAGTCTAAGTGCTATTGCTATTGCTAGTTGATTTTGTATGAGTTCAAATAGGAAAAGTTCTGGTGTCATCGAATGTTAATTTTTAAACCTCTTTGTATCACCATATTTATTTGTATCCACTATCTTTTCACTTTTTCACAAATCCACCGTGCATGATAAAGCATCCTGCCAGGTTCCTCACATTTTCTGCAACAATTAGAAATACCTTTATACATCTTAAGACAGTTTTCCATTGTCATATATACCAAAGGTACACCATTTAAAAAATATTTTAAATTGTAAGACAATGTGAATTTCAAACAGTTTAAATTTTCTCCCATGATCCACTTAAGTGTTATAACCAAAATTCTTGACCCATTTTTATCATAAATTCTTTAACTTGTTCTTCCTTTGTTTCAAATCTCAGCAAAAATTTAGACCTTTTTGCAATCACATATTCATTTGCATTTAAGGCACTTTCAAATTCTCTTTTACTATATTCTATTCCTGGTACTTTTTATCTAAACTAAATCCTTCTCTTAATTGGATATATGAGAACCTGTTAAAAACTAAATCACAGTGCATATAATTGTTCTCATGATTTCATCTTAAGTGTTCCATTTTCTTATACAGGCAAATCTTCGTATATTAGCCATTTTATTTTGCCTACTTTTTCTTTTCTGTAAAATGTTTCTCCAGCTGAGCCCAACAAAGGTATTTTAGGTATAGCCTGCCTCTTTAACTGTTCCATAATCAAGTCTAGTTAGTATATTCTAACTCTTCTATATTGAACTCATTGAGAAAAGTGAAGCTTTTTCTTTAATTCATCTCCTTACTTGAGCAGCATTTTTTTACCCATTATATGGTAATACACTTGAAATTGAGATAACAGTTATACATTTTTGTTCTAAATATTCAGAATATGTTTTGTGTTTATCAGGTTGTTGTTGTTTAAAAAAAAACATTTTGGTACATTCAAATTAGTTTTGACTCCTGACAATTGACTGGACAAGTCCCTGCAATCTTCTTGGCAAGATTTCAGAAGTGGTTTCTTCAATTACTTCAATCCTAAAGCTAAGAGAAAGCAACTAGTCCATGGTCGCCCAGCTGGCTTTGTGCCTATGATAGTACTAGAACTCATGGTCTCCTGGTTTCTAGCCTGATGCCCCAACCACAACAGCAAACTGGCTCTTTATTACTTTTATGCTGCACCAGTTTAGTGGAGTAGTTAGTTTTTGCTTCCAGTAGGCTGCAGGGAGGTCTACTAGGTCCAAAACAGCATGGGGCGGCGGGGGCAGGTGGGCGTCCTTGCATGCATTGCATTATGGATACAAGTGCTTTCGGCATGCAATGACAAAAAGGTTAGCCATCAATGGTATAGGACAGGGGTCTGCAAAGTCGGCTCTTTTAAGACTGGTGGACTTCAACTGCTAGAGTTCCCCAGCCATGCTGGCTGGGGAACTCTGGCAGTTGAAGTCCACCAGTCTTAAAAGAGCCGACTTTGCAGACCCCTGGTATAGGAGAAAAGGAAGTGACAACAATTAGGTATTTAGAATGAGAATGAATATAGATTTTCCTTTACAGTGAAGTTTCCACTAGTTATCAATCTGCCAGTAGGAGATAGGAGTTGTTTGCCACATGATATAGTTTCTATTGTTTTTTGCAATAATCAAAATTAGAACATAGCTGAATGACCTCTTGAGACTACTTGTTGAGATTTATGATTGACTAAGTCATTTCAAACTGGATCTCATATCTTAAACCATTGTTTCTATCGACTTTCCTACACAGAAATGATGGAAAATGCAACATAGGGGATTGTCCAAATATTCAATCAATAGTGTTTCTCTGTGACACACTATTCAAAATGATTTATGTAGTAATTAATCATTATATGCAATCACTGTTCTAAATATAAAGTTGTTTCCCCCTATTTTTCTGGATAACTCAGTTCTGAATGTTTATTTTTTAGCTGTTTAGTATGCAAGCTTTGGCAAGAAAGGAAATAAGTAAATAATTTGTATGGTGTTTATGCAAAATGCAAAAAGCACAAATAATTGATCTGTCATTCAAAAGGATACCTTGCCTAGTGAGTGTTGGGCAAAGATGCTTGTGCTTCACTATAAAATGAGCATATTTCAGCAAAAGCAATTTAAATATCATTTGAACCCCAGATGCTTCATTGAGAGCAGTTTAGTTCAGAACTCAAAAAGCAGGATTCTTGTTTATATGGAGTACTGCCTATGTTTGTAAAAAAAAAAAAAAAAAAAGGCCTGGCAAGAATGCACCCAAATATACATACATATGGAACGGAGTATAGCGTATTGCCTCTTGCATTCTGTGCCAAGACCCGTTACAGGATTTGAGCCTGTCAACAGCTTTTATCGTTCCAGAGATATGAATGACTCATTCGGAGGGTCCTCAGAAATCCGAAGAGGAGGTATGCCTCCAGTTGACCAGATTGGAGATTAACATAGTTGAATAAATGCCCATTTTTATACATTTCTGCAGATACAGCTCAATATAAATATGGATACTCTCATTTTCTTTACTCTGGGATTAATTGCTTATGGAGGGAGATTAAAAAAAAACATTTGTAACTCTTAAATTCGGACATTGTGTTTGATTAATGCAATAGGCAATATTACTCCAAGAAAATAAATGAATGCTTTGGATCATGGAATTTGTTGTCTCTGAAGAGAAGCTACTTTCACAGAGCACAAATATACGATGGAAGCAAGTACATAACATGCATTAAATATAGCTGAAGCCTGGGTGGATAAGAGCATGGGATGTTTGTTTGTTTTTTTAGTAAAAACAATAGCCTTAAAAACCCTCCATGGCTGGAGTTCAGCTGTCTTAATAAAAATATGGAAAAGAACCAGTTAAGGATAACTAGGCCTAAAAGACCACTATAAGTTACAGCTATATGCTAGAAATCCATAATTACTGCCAAGGAAAAAAGAAAATGAAGAAGGAGGAGATGTAATGTAATGTAACCAAAAAATGTAATTTTTTTCTTGTAAATTGAGGATGGTGATTTAACTAACTTGATTAGTTATGATATATATTTTTCATCTGAAATAATTCCATCTGCTTTTTGGGTTCAGAATTTGCTGTAGAGTCAGCAATTACATAACATTCCTCTCCTAAAATTGTCTGTATTCTGCTAAAATTAAATTATTAATTTTTGGTCTTTTATATTGCTTAGAACAGGGGTGTCCAAACTTGGGAACTTTAAGACTTGTGGACTTCAACTCCCAGAATTCCCCAGCCAGCGAATGCTGGCTGGGGAATTCTGGGAGTTGAAGTCCACAAGTCTTAAAGTTCCCAAGTTTGGACACCCCTGGCTTAGAACCATTTGATAGACGTGGCTTAAAATGTAGCACAGTAAATACATAAAACACTGCACACATTTTTGCTAGACTTTGGTGAGCATGTAGAAGACATCCTGAGTTCTCTCACAAAAACTTTGAAAAACGAATCCATTATTTTTGTTTTGTGAACAACCTAGATGTTGTGAACAACATATGCATAGGCAGAAACCTGCTTGGAAACAACCACTTTTAACCCAAAATGTTAAGAAAAATGAAGTATAGAAACTGGTCCCAATCGTGTGTATATAAAGCCTATAAAAGGTAACGGTAAAGGTTCCCCTCGCACATATGTGCTAGTCATTCCTGACTCTAAGGGGCGGTGCTCATCTCCGTTTCAAAGCTGAAGAGCCAGTGCTCTCCGAAGACACCTCTCTGGTCATGTGACCAGCATGATTAAACGGCGAAGGCGCACAAAACGCTGTTACCTTCCCACTAAAGGTGGTTCCTATTTTTCAACTTGTGTATTTTATGTGCTTTCGAACTGCTAAGTTGGCCGAAGCTGGGACAAGTAATGGGAGCTCACTGAGTTACGCGACGCTAGGGATTCGAACCGCCAAACTGCTGACCTTTTTGATCGACAAGCCACTGAGCCACTGCGTCCTACATATACATGTTTATGTGTGTGTGTATATGTGTGTGTTTGTGTGTGTGTGTGTATGTGTACAGAATGCAACCAGAATGATTAGGGGGCTGGAACACCTTCCTTACCATCTGAGGCTGCAACGACTGGGCCTCTTCACTCTAGAACGACAGCGCCTGAGAGGTGACCTGATTGAAGTCTATAAAAACATGCACGGTGAGGACAAAGTAGAAAAGGAAAAACTGTTTTCCCTATCGCACAACACTAAAACTAGGGGGCACTCCATGAAACTTTTGATAACTAGACCTCAAACAAATAAAAGGAAGTACTTTTTCACCCAGAGGATCACTGGTCTATGGAACTCCCTGCCAGAAGAAGTGGTGACAGCTGTCAGCCTCGACATCTTTAAGAAAGGATTAGATGAGTTCATGGAGAACAAGGGTATCAATGGCTATCATTATGGATGCCTAAGGACACCCTCCGGGATGGAGAGATAGGCAAGATATCTCTCAATGCCATTTGCAGGGAATCATAAGCAAGTGAAGACATCTGCTTGGGAATACCCTGAAGCAATTGGTGAGCCACTGTGTGAGACAGAATGCTGGACTGGATGGGCTGTGGCCTGTTCCAGCAAGGCTGTTCTTATGTTCTTATGTATGTATGTATGTATATATGTATGTATACTATACATACATATATATGCATATGTATATATGGATACATACAATTTCATTGTAATTTTTACAATGACAAAGATTATTATTATTATATTAATACATGATACATTAAGCCACTAGGCTAGAAACAAGGTACAAGGCTACAGACCATGAATTCCTGTCCCATTTTAGGCAGAAATCCAGCTAGGTGATCTTGAGCCAGTCACTTTCAGCCACAAGAAGCAAACAATGGCAAATCACTTTCAAACTCTTGCCAAACAACTGCAGGAACTGTCTAGGCAATTGCCAAGAATCAATAACCACTCAAAGGCACATATACATAAGAGGGAGATTCAACAAAACAGTGTTTTAGTTGGCTATGGGTCTATGAGCTTGTCCATGACTTCTAACATAATGGGTAGCATTCGGTTGTTTTGAAGAAGATTGTGGTGTGCTACTTGCTAAAGAGCCTGTCTTTCAATCCTGTGATCCTGAATAATCACTCACCAGCACCGAACTTCCTTTCTTTGGGGACAATTATTGGTAACATGATGGCAGAACCTTTGTGAGGAAGTGAATTACCTTAATCCTTTTCATTCTCCAACGTTGGTGGAGACAGTGGTCATGTGCGGGTTCACACAGGCAGTAATCAATGGAACTGAGTCTACAAAGTGATGTGATCGCAACACAGGATGGCCAGGGGGGCGTTTCATCAGGTACGCCTGATGCGCCAATTGCGCCCCTTACTGGACCGGGCTGCCTTTCGCACAGTCACTCAAGCTCTCGTGACGTCCCAACTCGACTACTGTAATGCTCTCTACATGGGGCTTCCCTTGAGATGCACTCGAAAGCTACAGTTAGTCCAGAATGCAGCCGCGCGGGTGATTACGGGAGCTCCAAGATGCTCCCATATAACACCGATTCTGCGCGAGCAGCACTGGCTTCCTGTGGCCTTTCGGGTGCGCTTCAAGGTTCTGACGACCATCTTTAAAGCGCTCCATGGCTTGGGGCCTAGTTATATGCGAGACCGCCTCCTGCCCCATACATCTCTTCGGCCGATCCGCTCCCACAGAGAGGGCCTTCTCAGGGTGCCGTCGGCCGGGCAATGCCATCTGGCGACAACCAGGGGAAGAGCCTTCTCTGTGGCGGGCCCTGCCCTTTGGAACGACCTACCCCCTGAATTGCGTACCATCTCGGACCTCCGCCTCTTCCGCCAGTGTCTAAAAACACATCTTTTTCAGCAAGCCGGCCTAGCCTAACCCCGTTGGGACTATTTTAGATAGTTTTAAATTGGGGATTTTAATTCAGATTTTAGCATAGGATTATAATTTAATATGTTTTTAAATTCTGTATTTATTGCTTTTGTATGTTTTTAAATTCCTGTGCGCCGCCCTGGGTCCTTTGTGGAGAAGGGCGGGATATAAATGTGATTAAAATAAAAAAATTAAAAAATTAAAAAAGGAGTATCTTCCCGCTTTTTAGACTCAGTTCAATCAAGAACTGGCTGTGTGAATTGCTCTCTCCTCCAACTTGGTACCATTTTTCTAAATTTTTCACAAAAACTTTTTTTCTTCGCCTCATCGCCTACGGACGACGGCTACAGGGCTTGGAAGCTCCCTCCTGCCCCCTGCGGCTTTCTGGGTCCCCCGGAGTCTGCTCTTCGCGGCGCCGGCCCTTTAAGGGCTTTGCCACCTTGCGACGGTCCCTCTGGCCACTCGTGGCTTTCACTGCCGCCTCTCCACTGCCGCTGCCCTCGCCGCTGCTTCGGCCGCCTCTAGCCGAGTTCAAGGCTGGATATATGATTGAAATGGGACTAGTTGTTCTTGTGGAGGACCTGTGTCAGGACTTAAGCAAGTGCACCTCTTCCGGTCCTTTTTAGAGTTCTAAATAGCCCTTTGTGCTATCAGCTGTGATATCTTGTGAAACTGGCAGTATAAGTTGAAGATTAGCAACAATATTTTACAGTATTGTTTATTTGTAGATGGCTTTAGTCTGTGGGGAGGGAAGGGCCTTCATTTATGAGATACAATAGTACTTGACCCTCACCCATTATTTTTTAACCTCTGTATGAAACTGCTGTGGGAGGAACTGCACACCATTCCCCTGGGATGTGAGGGAGATGCTGCTGTTGTTCTATTCCAGGCTGTGGAAGATATAAGATTCTTTATGGGAATTCAGTTTCAAGCTGAACTCATGCAAGATGGACTTCAGATATTGGTGCTCTGCTTTACTGCCAATGGTATCTCTGGACAGACCAAAACTATCCAAATCAAGAACAGATTTTTTTTTTAATTTTTAGCATGATCCTATCGACAAAAAGTTCCTGACTGAAAAACAGGTAGAGAACCTGATTGAGGAGCGCATTTTCTCAGCTTTTAGTTAGTGCACTAATTACGGTATATCCTTATCTGGTTCAGAAGGTTTCCACAACAATAACTCCTGCTCTCACAGACTACAGCTATGTCTTTAAACTCTTTCAAATTGACTTGGAAATTGCAGGTAGTAGATAATGCAACAGTTGGTGGCTTAATTGGCTTCTGACAATGGGAGCACGTTGGAAATCTACTATAGGCCTTTGGCCAGTTATGAGTTCCTTTTGGAGTACAATTTAAAATGCTGATGTTAGCCTTTAAAGTCCTCCATGTTTGGTATCTGGATACCTGTAGGATCACTTCCGCTGAGTGTATTTGGATGGATCCTTTATATCATTTATGGAGATGTTCCTTGTTGTCCCACATTTATAGGATGTCAGGGGAGCCAAAGGTAAAGAGTGGACTCTTCAGGTTGCCCCTTCCATAGCTTCTCGGAATAACTTTTTCAAAGAACTTTTCAGTAATATGTTGTTTTCCTTTGAAACTCTTTCAAAAGATCTATGAACTCAAAAGCTATACAGCCTCAAATTGGTAGGCTAAAGGATGCCAAAGGATGAATAGTAAGAAATTCAAAGGAAATCAAAGGAAAATGGAAATATACCGGAAAACAATTCAGTAGAGATATCAACTTTCAATATACTTGGAATATATTCTTTACTTACAAGAATTTCTAGAACTATGAGCTGTGGTGGTGCAGTGGTTAGAATGCAGTATTGCAGGCTACTTCTGCTGATCGCTGTCTACCATCAGTTCAGCAGTTCGAGTCTCACCGGCTCAAGATTGACTCAGCCAAGGTGGGTAAAATGAGGACCCAGATTGTTGGGGGCAATATGCTGACTTTGTAAACCACTCAGAGAGGGCTGTAAAGCATTGCAAAGTGGTATATAAGTCTAAGTGCTATTGCTAGAAGATGAAGTTTGATCAGCACTTGGTCACTAGCAAGTTGGAAGGCTGCAGAACCTGATGAAATATACATTGAAATATACAAGCAACAGAAGTTCAAAGTTCTAACCAAAGTTCTAACCAGGTTACACTAGGAAATCTGGAGAACAACACCATGGCCAACCATTCCAATGCTAAAATAAGGAGACTTAACTGTGTATGCATACTATAGTACAGTATCCTTAATTTCACATGATAGTAAAATAACGTTTAGGATAATCCAACACAGAGCTTTATGTGAAAAAAAGATGCCAGATATTCAAGATGGTTTTAGAAAAGGGTGAGGAACACAAGACGTTATGGCTGATGCAGGCTAGATATTTGAGAAAGTTAAAGAATACCAAAAAGAAGTCAGTATGAACTTCATTGATTATAGAAAAGTCTTTGATTTTGTTGATCACGTCAAGCTACAGAAAGTGCTCAGAAAAAAAGGGAATCCCTGAAACAACTCTTTGTCCTCATGAGAAACTTTTATGCAATCCAAGAAGTCACAGTATGGAGAGAGAACATAGTGGAAAAAGACTGATTCCAACTTGGCAATGGAGCATGAAAAGATTGCACATTTCCTCCTTATTTATTCAACTTACAGTATATGTGGAGCCTATATTAAGAGAAACTGGACTGGAAGAAGAAGAGTGTGGTTTAAAATGGGAAGAAGAAACATCAGTAACCTGTGCTGTGCAGGTGATGCTACCTTGATAATGAAAAATACAAAGGATTTACAAGCCCTAGTACTAAAAGTCAAAGAGCAGAGTGGAAAAAAATGAAATAGAAAGAATGCCAAATGGATGACAACAGGTAGAAAAAACAACAACCAGCCTTAGAATTGATAATAAAATTATTGAAGTGGTGGATAGTTTCTGCCGTTTACGATCAACCATCAACAGTAAAAGAACAAGCAGTTAGGAAATAACACTGCAGACAAATGCTCAATAGCGCAGCCATTAAAGGACTTGGAAAAGATCTTCAAATGCCACGTTGTGTCTGAACGTATAGAATAGCAAAGATCAGAATCGTGCAAGCCATGTTGATTGATGATGATTCTGATCTCTGCTATACTATATGTGCAGATGCAATGTGACAAATATATGTTTTATTATTAGAACTCTATAAGCTTGTTAAATGTAAATGTGATGAATATTATTTTATTTGTATTAAAATGTGGATAGAAAAGAAATATTTTTAAATATAACAGTGGCATAATTAAAAAGTAGAAAGGGGATGGAAATTGGAGAGGGCGGTTAGCGGAATACACATGTCAAATAATAAGGTGAAGTAGTAATGGGAAATTAGAATTTGAATGATGGTAGTATTGAGAATGTTTCAACGTTATGGTGATTGGCATAAAAATAACATACTGAAACATTGAATAATTAAACAATGGAAGATTGTAACAACATAAATATGTGCATTACTATTAGAACTTTGTAAGTCTCTTAAATACAACAAATAGGATTATTAATATTTTATTGTAAAAGGAGTGACATTCAGAATATGGTGATTCGCGTAAAAATAACATTGAAATATTGAATAATCAAATAATATAAGATTATAACTTAACAAAATATGTGTACTATTATCAAAACTATATAAGATTGTCAACTCTAGTAAATATGAAGAATATTATTTTATTTGTACTAAAATGTAAGACACCCAGATTCCCCACTCTTCACAAAATGATATATTTGTAATAAAAATAAAAACAAAAACTTGGGGGGGGGGGGAGGGAAAGAATCTTGTAAGCCATGATATTCCCTGTGACAGTCTCTGGAAGTGAAAGTTGGACTCTAAAAAAGCAGGATATGAAGTGTTTTGATGCCTTTGAACTTTGAACTTGGGGAAGCCTCCTGGGAATACCATGGACAGCCAAGAAGACAAACCAATGGATCATTGAACAAATCAGCCCAGAATTTTCATTTAAAGTACAAATGACCAGGATCAAATTATCCTACTTTGGACACAATGTGTGAAGGCCCAGCTCTCTCGAAAAGGCTCTAATGTAGTGATGAAATTCAGTAGGTTCTGACAGGTTCTAGAGAACCGGTAGTGGAAATTTTGAGTAGTTTGGAGAACCGGCAGATCTCTGACTGGCCCCAGAGTGGAGTGGGAATGGAGATTTTTGCAGTATCCTTCCCCTGCCACGCTCACCAAGTCATGCACACCAAGCCACACCCACAGAACCAGTAATAAAAAAAATTGAATTTCACCACTGCTCTAATGCTGAGAAAGTTGGAAGGAAAAGAAGAGGACAACCAGCAGTGAGTTGAATACTCTTAATTATGTAGCAATAACTGTTGGGAGACATGAAAAATATATATGTTAGGAATAGATCATCATGGGAGAAAATCTATGCAGTCACTAGTAGTCGAAAAAAACTTGATGGCACATAATCGATCAGTTCTTTTAATTGCTTACATTATAGCATATCATGCCTACTGTGAGCTGAAAAGCCTGAGGTTTTATACAGTTACTGAGCACTTGGAAAAGGGCCTGAACGATTGTTTATGTTTACTTAGATGACATTTAATTACATATTGCAGATGGAAGAATTTGAAGTGCCAGAAAAATGTGTATTTTTAAGGCAGGGGTTGGGGGTGGGGCAAGGGTGAACAGAATAGCATATAAAATGATACCCTAGTGTATCATCAGTTTAAACTATCAACCTTAACATTTAGTGTTCAACAAAAGAATATAACAACCTACTCGGGAAAGGAAATGAGCATTACAAATTGATGGAATAAACTGCTTCAAAGATTTCATTTTTTGTGCTTCATCAAACATATTACTGATAATTTCGGCAGATGATGTCATTATGAAGTCCTTAAAAAAGCCTGGGAACTAGTTGGAATTACATGATTTAATATTGTCCTGGTTCTGCACAAAATTCTAGCCATTTAGCTCAGAAATGAGTGTAGATGTTATCCGTGCTTGTGATGGATTTTCTCAAGGGATAGAGACTTCAGAGTGCATTAAATATAAATACGATATCTCCTCTTCCTCAGCTCAAGCTTCATTCCTTTATATAAGAATATAATCATAGTTGAAGTTTTGATAATGGTGAAGTAATATTAGATGTTCTCTTTTCTGTTTGCTAGCCATTCCTGAGCTTGGAGAACTTTATTTCATGTTAAGATGGAGCTTGTGAATCTGAAGGAGAAAGCAAAGAAAAGAACTTGACATTTTTTATACAGGTTCATTTCCAGAGAACATAGTTATTTCTGGGGCTGAAGCATGAGCTGGGAAAGAATGACTGAATAGCAGAGTTGGAAGGGACCTTGGGGGGGAGTCTTCTAGTACAAACCCTTGCTCAGACAGGAAACCCTATACTCGTGATGGTTAACCTTTTTGGTGCCAAGTGCACAAAATGTGTGTGTGTGAATTCACATGCATGTGCCCCAACCCGCCAAATGCAATGCGAGCGCCCCTACAAGCATTCCCTGTGCATGCACCCCACCTCCTGCGCATGTGCCCCGTCCCCCATTTTGGTCACCACATTGGTGCAAGATGCTTTTCAGGTCCAAAATGGGGCACAGGGGAGCCTTGTGATCCATGCAATTTCTCCCTAGGTTTCTCCTGCATTCCTGCCATGGAGAGGCACCTGTAGAGGGTGGAAACTGCAGAAATCGGGGAAGGCACTGGCAGCAGAAATGCATGAGAAAGCTATAGTGCACTGGTGGTGGGGGAGAAAGGTGGGGGGGCAAATGACGAAGATCAGGGAAGGCCCCACACATGCACGGCAGAGACCCAAAGACCATCTGGCTGGCGGGAGGCGCACACACATGTGTGGTGGATCTGGGCTGAAGCGACGGCTGGCGTGCCTGCAGAGAGGGCTCTGCATTCTACCTGTGGCACACATGCCATAATTCACCATCACAGCCCTATACCAATTTCAGACAAGTGGTTGTCCAATCTCTTCTTAAAAACTTCCAGTGTAAGAGCATTCACACCTTCTGGAGGCAATTCATTCCACTGATTAATTGTTCTCACTGTCAGGAAATTTCGCCTTAGTTCTAGGTTACAGTTGAATAGACTTTGATGATTTATGGTGATATATGTTGGACAATGTTTCTGAATTATCATGATTAACTTTTATATATTAATGTTACGGTGATTTTTTAAATTATGTTGTTGACAATGTGTTGATTATTATTGTGAGTCACTTGTAATCATGATGATGGAAACAGCCCAGGAGTGTTTGAAATAAACAAGCAAATATATAAAGTATTCGCTGACGAAGGCTAACAGTATATGAGGGCTCCAGTCTTTTATTCTATCTTCAGCAAATGCTAGCCTCTTTTCTACTGTAATTAAATACAGTAACCCTATTATGAATGTGGAAATTGAGGGGAGGGAGGTAACCATAGAGAAAGAAATACAAGCTCACCTATGTCTATCACTTGTTCTGGCTGTGTGTAGTAATTGCTTTTCTACAAGTTTTATGTTGAGGGATGCGGTGGCTCAGTGGCTAAGACGCTGAGCTTGTCGATCAGAAAGGTCGGCAGTTTGGTGGTTCGAATCCCTAGCACCACGTAACGGAGTGAGAGCTTCTGTTGCTTGTCCCAGCTTCTGCCAACCTGGCAGTTCAAAAGCATGTAAACATTCAAGTAGACAAATAGAACCACCTTTGGGGAGAAAGTAATAGCGTTCCATGCGCCTTTGGCATTTAGGCATGTCGACCACATGACCACGGAGACGTCTTTGGACAGCGCTGGCTCTTCAGCTTTGAAACGGAGATGAGCACCGCCCCCTAGAGTCGGGAACGACTGGCACATATGTGCGAGGGAAACCGTTACCTTTTATAGGTTTTATATACACACGATTGGGACCAGTTTCTATACTTCATTTTTCTGAACATTTTGGGTTAAAAGTGATTGTTTCCAAGCAGGTTTCTGCCTCTTTGACATTTCTGAATGTTGTTGACAAAAGGTCTTTAAATCACATACTTGCCCTTCATTTCTCCCATAGCCCGGCAACCTTCAAAGCCTTCTTTTTCCCTCCCAATATTTTAGCAGATCTGAAAGGTCAAGAAAAAGATTCCTTTACTTCAGGACACTTGGTCTTGTTAAATGATCAAAGCTGTCTGCACTAGATGCTGGATACTTATTGTATGTAGGAGTCAGATGATGAGAAGAGAGAGAATTTTCACCAGAGTATGCACATTAAATACTGATATGTACCCAAGAATGCATAGACCCAATAATAAAATTGTGTGTTTGATTTATAAGTAACAAATGTGGATCATGAGAGTTGTGGTATAATAAGACTTTAAACTTTTTTTAACTAGCTGGTGAAAAATAGTTTTTTTCAAATGGTTTGACAAATATGAATTTGCAATGAAAAGTAAAGGTACTGTTTCTACGATTGCTAGCTTTTAATGTCACTTGTTTGTTTTTAATGGAAAGCATTCATTTGAAGTTGCTTGTTTCCTCTTCACATATAACACATACTTCCTTGTTGCTAGGGAGTATTACCTTCTTTAGGGAGGGGGGGAAAGGTTGTGTATTACCAAAAATACAGTTATTGAGATCATAGAATCTTAGAAATGGTTTCTTTTCATTTGCCCCTAATCCTTTTCTCTTTAGTTCCAATCTTTTAATTATCTGGCCTTTTGTGTATCTTTTTAAGGATGGTGGTGCAGGAAATTACCACATATAAAATATTTGATATTTGTACTTTACATCTCTTCAGTGAAGTTATTTTTGGATCCATGATTAAAACATACCTAACCAGCGCTTCCATAAAGAAAATGACAGTGATTTTATGTGATTGTGTGACTCTTATTCACTGTTAGTATGGGAGGAAACATTTCAGTGTGAATTAGGACTAACACTACATACCGTATTTTTGGAGTATAAGATGCACCTTTTTTCCTCTAAAAAGGCTGAAAATCTGGGTGCGTCTTATACACTGAATACAGCATTGTTTGCCTCCTGAAGTCCCGTCCCATCACCCAAATGGCCATGCATAGCCTTATGGAGGCTTTCAGACAGTTCTTGGGGGCTGGGGAGGGCAGAAATGAGCAAAAAACTGGCTGTTTTTTGCCCCCCCCCAGCCCCCAGCAGCACTCTGTAAGCCTCCATAAGGCTATGCATGCAATTTCTTTGACAAAAAAGGCCTTTTTTGTGAAAAATGGACTGTTTTTTGCTCATTTCCCCCCCCCTCTGCAAGCCCCCCCCCCCCCCAAGGCTATTCGTGCCTTTTTTTGAGAAAAAAATGGGCCAGTTTTCATGAAAAACGGACTGTTTTGGGAAGGTTTGCAGAGTGCAAAACTTTTTTTCCCTTTCGGAAAGCTGTTTAATTAGAGTGGTTGATGAGAGAGAGAGAGAGAGAGAGAGAGAGAGAGAGAGAGAGAGAGAGAGAGAGAGAGAGAGAGATACAGTAGGAAGGGAGGGGGGGAGCGAGAGTAGATAGGGAGGGAGGGAGAGGGATAGAGAGAAATAGAGAGAAATACAGTAGATAGGTAGGGGGAGAGAGAGTAGGTAGGTATATAGTTAGATGGGGTGGGGGGAGAGAGAGAGAGAAATACAGTAGGTAGGTAGGGAAAGAGAGTGAGTAGGTAGGTAGATGTTTCCAGGTGTATTTATCCATGTGCTGGAGAAGGAAATTGCTGACAACTTGTAGCACATAAAACTTTGTTTCTGCTGGGACAGCACTTGATCAGTGTAATTCTTTCTCTCTCTCCCTCTCTCTCTCTCTCTCTCCCTCTATCTATCTACCTACCTTCTCTCTCTCTCTCTCTCTCTCTCCCTACCTACCTACTGTATTTCTCTCTCTTTCTCTCCCTCTCTATCCCTCTATCTACCTACCTACTTTTTTTAAAAAATTGCCTCTTTAAAACCTGGATGCGTCTTATATTCCAGTGTGTCTTATACACCGAAAAATGTGGTAGTTAACAAGCAAGTGGAACTTCAAACTGTTTCCATTTTTGCTTATTATTATTATTACTACTACAGTGTAGCAGAATTCTACACAGATTTATCTTTAAGTACACATTGTGACGTTCATATTCATTGTTTAAGATAATGCATAAAGGCAGTAGCTCAGTTAGGTGTGATGGACCATGGTGAGCTTATCTTGTAGAATGAAGTGCTAATTATATGCAATAAAATCTGTTGAAAATTTCACTTCATATTTGTGTATGAGGATGCATTCAAATGTGGTACACAGAAAATGATATTTTAGGGAGAGCAGTACTGGTTTTTTTTATTGCTATCTATCTAGGTGGTTTTCTTGGTAAAAATACAGGAGTCGTTTACCATTGCCTTCCCCTGCACAATATGAATCAATGTCCTTGCCATCTAGTACTAGTACTATTGCCGCTAAAGTGCCATTGCCACATTTGTTTCTAGCATATTCTTATATCACTGCTGCCCAATATAGATCACTGCTTGTTTTAGCTGGACTACTTCATGCCTTGAGTGACCCTGCTGGGAATATATATTTTGGCACTACACTCCTAACGGTCTTTGCTTATCCCTCCCAAGAGCATACATAGCCTAATGGCAACTATAATGTTTTATATGTCAGTAAACATTTAAAATTAAATTGAACTAATTAATCTGCTTTTGGGGCAATTGGGACAGTTGACCAAAGGGACAGTTTTCAGTCACAAGAGAAGGGCTGCCCCTTATAAAGACTGAAAAGCATTTCTTTGGAAGGCATTTTACCAAGGTCATCTGGATGCTCTAAGCCTGGAGAGTAAGGGATATCAGAAGCCATCATGAATTTGTTAAAAAGAGGTCATGCCGGTCAAATTTCATTGCTTTCTTTAACTAGATTAGTGGAACAAGGAAATACTGCACATATTAGTATATTTAGACTTCAGTAAGGCCTTTGCTAGAGTAGACTTCCACTTTCTTCTTAATAAAATGGCACAATGTGCATGCATTATTCTGCATTATACACTGCTTAAAGTCTATTGGAGTTGAAAAGATTATATATACATATACATCTTTTCAACCCCAATAGACTTTAAGTAGTGCATGATGCAGAATAATGCATCATGCACCACTTAGATGAACTATTCCTACCACCCTCGATTTTGTGAACAAGTGCTGAGCCGGACTATATATTTCTCCCTTGCATACTGTGAACAATGAATTTTAGTGTATTTATTGTATTTAATGTATTTAACAGCTATTTAAATACTATTTAACATCTATTTAATATCTATTTTTAATATCTATTTAACATCTATTCTATTATTCATTTTAACATCTTTATTATGTATTTATAACATCTGTTTTCACAGTTTTTAACATCATCGTAGCCAATTGTAGCCCTAGATTAACAGCTTGACCCATTTTATTAGATGTACTCTAAAGCAGACCTACTGTTACTGCGAGAGTCCCCCCTCTCGCAGGTATGGCCCGCTGTGTTATCAAGGGCACACTTTGATGAGGGACTAGTAAGTCAGGAGAAGTGGCGAAAGCGCAGGTGTAGGGGTTTTTTAGTAAAAAAGCTGTTGTCTGTTTTAGGGGGTACCAGGGAGGAGGGAGGGTTTAGACAGGTTGAGACTAGCCAGAAGGGAACGGGCCAAGCCAGCAGACGACGGAGGGAGGCGGATGGTTCCGTTAAGAGGGGGGAAACACAAGTCATTCCGGTGGAGGGCTTCTCCATCCAGAGGGTCGTGGGGAGGGGCAGGACCGAGGGGAGACAAGTTCCTTCCTCCCGGTTGGAGGCACGTAGCCGTTGGTTACAAACGGTTGGATGCCACAACCCCCGCAGGCTAGGTGGCCAGGGAATACAGAGCCAGGGTCTGCGGCTGATGTTTTGCAACGCCAGGTCCGTTGTCAACAAAGCCCCCCTCATTAGTGACCTTGTGTCAGAGGGGGAGCCGGACCTGGTAGGAATTGCGGAGACCTGGTTGGGCCACGAGGGAGGACATCCCCTCGTTGAAATGTGCCCACCAGGCTACCGCGCATTTCATCAGCCGCGGGCCCTAGGCAGGGGTGGTGGGGTAGCGGTCATTATTAAGGAAGGCCTTGAGCCGAGAGAGACCATTGTGCCTCAGACTTCCGGCTGTGAGTCCCTCTGCGTGAAGTGGGGCCTAGGGAGGCAGTTGGGCTTGCTGGTTGTATACCTGGCTCCCCGCTATGTAGCAGCAGCCCTGCCCGAGCTCCTGGAGGTGATCGCTACGGTGGCAGTGGAGACCCCCAGACTTATAGTCATGGGGGACTTTAACCTGCCATCGTTGGGCGAATCATCCGTGGTAGCTCGGGAGTTCATGGCTTCCCATGACGGCCATGGACCTGACCCAAGTAATTCAGGGCCCCACCCACGAGGGTGGACATACGCCGGACCTCATCTTCGTCTCGGGCCAATGGAAAAGTGATCTGGGTACAGGGGATATAGTCATCACACCCTTGTCATGGTCAGACCACTCACTTCTCCGGCTCGACTTTCCGACCGCTGCTCCCCTCCGCGGGGAGGCGGAACCAGAGTCACCAATCTGGTACCGCCCCAGGCGCTTGATGGACCCGGATGGGTTCCAGACAGCGCTTGGGCCATTTCCTGTATCCCTGACCCGCGCCCCGATGGAGGACCTCACGGCCGCATGGAATAGTGCGGCCGTGGGAGCCTTAGATCGGGTCGCGCCCTTGCGGCCTCTCTTGCGGCGGCGAACCACCCTGGCTCCTTGGTTCACTGAGGAGCTGCGGGTGATGAAACGCCGCAAGAGATGCCTAGAGAGAAGATGGAGGGCTAGCCGCTCTGAATCTGACCGGACACAGGTAAGAGCCCATTTACGGACTTACATTGTGGCGCTGAGGGTGGCCAAACGTCATCATTGTGCCACTCTCATAGCATCCGCAGAAAACCGCCCTGCCGCCCTGTTTAGGGTGACCCGCTCCCTCCTTCAACAGAGGGAGCGGGAAGCCCCGCTACAGGGTAGAGCAGAGGAATTTGTGATTTTTCTGCAGGAGAAAACCGCCCAGATACAGAGTGAGCTAACCCCCATTCATGGCCCAGTGGGATGCCACGGGGGAGATCTTGTTTGGGAGGAGTTTGACTCCGTTACTTCCGAGGATATGGACAGGCTACGTGGGCGACTGCGAGCCACCACATGTTTATTGGATCCGTGCCCCTCCTGGCTTGTACTGGCATCCTGGGAGGTGACACGAGGCTGGCTCCAAGAGGTTGTCAACGCATCCTTGAGTGAGGGTTCCTTGCCTGCCTCCCTAAAAGAGGCCATGGTGAGGCCCCTCCTCAAGAAGCCCTCTTTGGACCCAGCTCTTTTGAACAACTACCGTCCAGTCTCCAACCTTCCCTTCTTGGCGAAGGTTGTTGAGAGTGTGGTGGCACAACAGTTTCCCCGTCACCTGGAGGAAGTTGACTATCTAGATCCGCGCCAGTCCGGCTTTCGGCCCGGGCATAGCACCGAGACGGCATTGGTCGCGTTGGTAGATGATCTCTGGAGGGCCAGAGATGGGGGATGTTCCTCCATCCTGGTCCTATTAGACCTCTCGGCGGCTTTCGATACCATCGACCATGGTATCCTATTGCATCGGCTGGGGGGGTTGGGGGTGGGAGGCACCGTTTTACGGTGGTTCTCCTCCTACCTCTCTGGCCGATCGCAATTTGTGCGGGCAGGAGAGCAGAGGTCGACCCCGAGACCCCTCACATGCGGGGTGCCTCAGGGGTCGGTCCTCTCGCCTCTCCTGTTTAACGCATACATGAAGCCGCTGGGCGAGATCATCCGTGGTTTTGGGGTAGAGTACCACCTGTACGCTGATGACACCCAGCTGTACATATCTACCCCAAACCACCCCAACGATGCCGTAGCGGTGATGTGCCAGTGCCTGGAAGCCGTGCGGATCTGGATGGGAAGTAACGGACTTAGGCTCAACCCGACCAAGACCGAGTGGCTGTGGTTTCCGGCTGCCCGATTCAACCAGCTCTCTCCAACGCTGGCCATAGGGGGCGAACATCTTGCCCCTGTGGATGGGGCGCGCAACTTGGGTGTCCTCCTGGATACCCGGCTGTCCATGGAAGATCAAGTGACAGCCGTGGCCAGGAGGGCGTTTTACCAGGTTCGCCTGGTACGCCAGTTGCGCCCCCTATTGGATCGGGACGCCCTTCGCACAGTCACTCATGCTCTCGTGACATCCCGACTGGATTATTGCAACTCTCTCTACATGGGGCTCCCCTTGAGGTGTACCCGGAGGCTTCAGTTGGTCCAGAATGCAGCCGCGCGAGCAATTATGGGCACCTCTAGGTTTGCCCATGTAACACCGCTGTTGCGCGAGCTGCACTGGCTACCTGTCGTCTTCCGGGTGCGCTTCAAGGTGTTAGTTACCATCTTCAAAGCGCTCCATGGCTCGGGACCTAGCTACCTGCGGGATCGGATCCTGCCCCATACATCCTCACGGCCGATTCGCTCCCACAGAGAGGGACTTCTCCGGGTGCCGTCCACTAGACTTTGTCAGCGGGCGACGCCCAGGGGAAGGGCCTTCTCTGTGGCGGGCCCAGCCCTCTGGAATGACCTTCCCCCCGATATCAGGACAACCACGGACCTCCGCTCCTTCTGCTTAAAATTAAAGACGCACTTTTTTCGTCTGGCCGGCCTTGGGTAGTCTCTTTTTAGGTCAGGGTTTTTTAGGGGTAATTTTTAGTTTAGTTATGGGTTTTAGCGCAGGATTTATTTAATTTATTTTTAACTTTGTATTTTGTATTTGTTTGTGGTCTATTTGTATTTTTAATTGCCTGTGCCCCGCCTCGAGTCCCCTTGGGGAGAGAGAGCGGGATAGAAATTAAATTATTATTATTATTATTATTAATGCATTATAATTCCACTAACACACAAACACAGAGGAGGAGGGGAAATTCAATCTGAGTTGGTCATTGGGACCAAACATTGATCCTTCCAAATGTATTAGCAGAGGATAGAATCAAGATCACATGAAGTGTTAATTCCACTTTATAATGCCTTGGTAAGGCCACACTTGGAATACGGCATTCAGTTTTGGTCGCCACAATATAAAAAAGATGTTGAGCCTCTAGAAAGAGTGCAGAGAAGAGGAACAAAGATGATTAGGGGACTGGAGGCCAAAACATAAAGAACTGTTGCTGGAATTGGGTATGTCAAGTTTAATAAAAATAAGGATTAAGAGTGACATGGTAGCAGTGTTCTAATATCTAAGGGGCTGCCACAAAGAAGAAGGGGGGTCAGCCTATTCTCCAAAGCTGAAGGCAAGAGAAGAAGCAATGGATGGAAACTAATCAAAAAGAGAAGCTACCTCGAACTGAGCAGAACTTTTCTGACAGAACAATTAATCAGTGGAACAACTTGCCTTCAGAAGTTGTGAATGCGCAATACTGGAAGTTATTAAGAAGAGATTGGACAACCGTTAGTCTGGGTCCTCTGTGGAGAAGGACGGGATATAAATTTAAATAAAATAAAAAAGTCTAAAATAGTATAGGGTTTCTGCCTGAGGAGTGGGTTGGATTAGAAGACCTCCACGATCCCTTCCAAATCTGTTATTTTGTTAAAGCTAAAATTAACTCAGGAAAAAATATTTGGCTATAAGAGGTATATTTTTAATAGGATGGCATTTTATATAATAACATTGGCACTTCTCAAATCACAGTTGGTCAAACAAATGCCAGAAAATTGGTATAGGAAAATTGTCTATTTTCCTCAGCTTCTATTAATAATAGAAAGTTAATTCTTCTTGCAAGTGATTATTGGAACCAATTATAAAACTGATTTAATTTACAGGAGGAAATAATTTCTTAACATTAAAAAAATAGAATAAATCAGTGGTTTGGTCTACCCAATAAGTTATTTTTCCAATGTTCTTAATGAGATCATTAGACATCCGGATCAGATTTTCTTTCCATATAGAACTTTGGCAATCCACCAACATTTACAGTGCTGTAGTGAATCTAATTCAAAACCAAAGGAATACATACAGATGCTTTACCACAGCCAGGAGGTAAAATATTTTCATTCACATTTAAGACTCTACTTCAGAATTCAAATATAGAAAATATAGACATTATTTATAAATGTTATTCTATCCTTCAACATTTAATTTTGAATGCAGTAATATGTAACTATAGTCAAGAGGAAGAACGTTTTAGTATATTTAAATGGATATTTTTCACAATATTTATGTGTGAAGCTACTTTACTTCCAAATGTGAATATGAACATGGATGCCCTGTAATATTTAAACATGATTAATTTTAAATTATATTGTAGGTCTTATGTATACTGATTTTAGATTATGTGTTGATTGTTTTATAATTTGGAATAATCATTGTTTGCATTTTTTTTCTTCCAATATGCTTTCATTCCATTTCATGGTGGTCTCCTATGCTCCCGTTTAATTAGCTTTAAGATTAAGTGAGGCAGTGTTGCAGTTATTAATAAGAAAGAAGGAATACCTATCAGTCATAAAAGCAAAGAACAGATTATATTCTTCCATTAAATTTACTCTAGCAAGCAATACATTTAGAATTAGAATAACAAATTCCTGAATTAAGTTAGGATCTAGCAAATGAAGGCAAATATATGTGTCCCAGAATAATGTTGCAGGATCCAATCTGAGTCGGTCACTGGAACCAAAGTTTTATTCTTCCAATCTTTCAGACTCGTGCTTGAGCCCTTCCTCAGGGAACCTCACTAAGATCCTAAGTTAGGGTCTTCACACCTCTTGTCAAGAACTAACCAGAAACTATTTGTGGGGCACAGTAATGGTCATAAATATGATCCGGTTGCCAAGCCTCTGAATTTTGAACACATGTTCATGGGGATGTTGCAAAGGTTGTTACTGAAAAACAGTTTTTATTCAGTGCCATTGTAACTTTGAACAGTCACTAAACAATCTGTTGTAAGTTGAGGATTTACTACTTATATAAAAACACTCTTCTGCATCACTTACTGAAGAACATACTATAGGTTAATAAGAACGACCTCATAGTTTATGCAAAAATCCATGTATCTGAGCTTTTTAACAATCAGTGTAAAGCAACGTGAAGCATTTATAAATGAAACATAAGAGTGAAATATTTTGGAAGTAAAATAATATAGCAATAGTACATACAGTAGGCATATGTACAGCCCATTGTACTTTAAAGCATTCTCTGGGCGATTGACAATGTAGAAGCATTATTTGTATATTGCCCCCAACAATCTAGGTCCTCATTTTATTGACCTTGGAAGGATGGAAGGCTGAGTCAACCTTATGTCCCATCAGGATCGAACTCCAGACGGCAGGCAGTTTACCTGCAATACTACAATTACAACCACTGCACCACCAGGGCTCCTCTGTCTTATAAATGGTTACTAGTAGATTTCTGAAAGTTCCTACATGCATACAGTTAAATAATGATTTAAAAATGATTCAGTTTTGCTATTTGAAGACTGGGCATCTTGCACTTAACCACACAATGTATTTATTCAAATTATCTGAAATTCATTAGCGATTCATAATTAAAAACATGGTTTGGTATAATATACACCCAGTTCAGCAATCCAAATATCATGGGTTGTTTAGGCAGTGGGACATATTCAGAGGATTTGATGGTAATGCATATATTGAGGAATGTGGGATCATGCCAAAAAAATGAGTGCCGAAGAACTGTTCCTGTTGATTGAAAATGCAGAATTTCTGTTTGGGGAAAAATCAAGGGAAGCAAAATGGCACGGCTTAAATATTTTCTTACTGTTCTGTGCAATCTATAAGATCAAGTTTAATGGACTGCAGAGTGTGCCTTTTATCATTCCTAGGGCAAGGCACCCCGTGCTTTCCAAACAAAACAAAGATTGGGGTTTTGGTGGGAAAATAGGGAAAACATTTCTTTGTGCCATTATGCACAGATCCAAATGATAATTGATCTGTTGAATCTGTTGCTTTGATAGAAGTTACAGAGTAGACGAAATTTTAGCTTTGTTCTTCTCCCATGCTGTGCCTCATATGTGGGAAAATCCATTTTCCTGGTTTTAGCATTGTGCTCATTCTTCTATGAATAGAATATGCTGGGGATATGAAATATTTATTAAAGTAAAGTGGGTTCTTTAGCACATCGGTCACTATATTGTGGCTGTCACATAAGAGTCTTGGGATTCTCAAGGTTGACTCAGCCTTCCATCCTTCCGAGGTGGGTAAAATGAGGACCCAGATTGCTGAGGGCAATAAGTTGACTCTGTAAACTGCTTAGAGAGGGCTGTAAAAGCACTGTGAAGCGGTATATAAAGTGCTATTGCTATTACTATTCTCGTCAGCCCATTGTTGGCAATTGCTAGTTTCTTACTGCTACTAGTGGCCCGCATCTAACTAATATAACCAAAGATGTTGTTTGATGTGTTTTAGAACAATGGTTCTTAACCTGGGCAATATTGCCCCCCAGTGGGCGATTTTGTTTTTCAGGGGGGCGATGGAACAAAAAGGGGCGACGCGGGGGTGAAGGAACGGAAAGGGGGCGATATGGGGGCGATGGAGCGAGATGTTTTGGGGACACTTTCGAGACTTTTTTCGTACAGTGAACCGCAGTATATCTGTCGTACAAAAACATCAGATTGCTCGCTATTAGTGGATTGAACTGTGTTTTAAAATGTTCCTAGCTTCAGTACAGAACGCCATAGATATGTGAATACGCATCGCTCATCTTCATGTGCGTTGCACAGCAGCCTCTATCAGTCTACCCATACAGTGGCATGCCATTGGCCTTTTTACAGTGTGCATGAATATATATTTTCCTCGAATCTTAATTTAGTTTCAGAGTTTTCATCTTGAAATTCTTAGTTCCTGCATTGCAGTTTGTTCTTATGCCCTTTTAATATTTCTTTTTGCATCTTAAAATTCACTTGTAATTAAATCATTAAATGTTACTTTTTTCGGGCATTTCATTTTCTTGCAGTTGAATTTTGTTTTCAGTGGTCATTGCATTTAAGTATTATTGCATTAGCTGTAATACATGTATCACAAAGTTTGGGAGTAAAGTGATGGGTTGCATCAGAATTTGTCACACAGCTGAGAGATATGGGAGAAAGACTTTAAATAAATTATTTGCATTGATATGTCCTGATGACAATTTTAAAGAAAACAAAAAATGTGTTTGCATAAATTGAAGAATTATTTCCCTGTGTTGTGATTGAGAGGTTATGTTGTGGGAGAGGGGCGATGATAACTTCCTCAGTGGCTCAAGGGGGCGATTCTTTCAAAAAAGGTTAAGAACCACTGTTTTAGAAGAATTAGTACATCCATGCAGGTACAATATTGTGATAGTTTTTCCGTAAACACTATACATTTGGGTCAAAACATAAGGATGTCAAAAAGATTAATTCCTTAATAAAGAAGATAATTACTAATAGCACATACTATACCGGAGTCCCACTAACGATGTTGCCTAATCTGGTGATGATACATTCAGAAACAAAACGTAGAACAAACCACCACCAACATCTAGGTAGTTTCCTTCATAATATTTTTTGGAAATAAATTGTTGTTACCTTCTTTTTCCTAGGAATAAGAAAGTATGACTGGATCAAAATCCTCCAGTTGACTTCCATGACCACATTAGGACTCAGATTTCCCCAATACTAAACTAGCACCTAAATTATTTAGCCAATTACCAGAACACAAAAGACAATTCTCTGGAATTTCGGTATCTCAGTAGATCGTAGTGTTGTTTAAGTTAAGTTTACATCAATGTTTCTTTTAAAATATACACCAGGTTACTTGATTGCCTAGTAATGTTTTGTCTGTACAATATAATTGTCCAAGGCATATCATTACAAAAGTGGCTGTTCCTAATGAAGCAATTTGGAAAGCAATAAAGTAGTTTTAATCTAAGTATATATTTTAACCTTAGACCGCTTACAGTTGCATCAGTTTCTTTCTTGAACTTTTGATAACGTTGTCTGTCCAGCTGCATCAATTATCCCAAAAATCAAAAATGCCTTTCTTACAAAGATTGACCTAGATCTACCAGAAGATCTAAACTTGAAAGTGGGTGGTGGTGGATAGAATAGATGTCTTGCAGACCTTTGGGTCAAGAAGTCATTGGAATTTGACATTTCAAAGAGGAGAGGAAATCTTGATGAGATAAACCTTGTTAAGATTGTTGCTCCATATTGCCACTTTCTCAAGGTCCTTGTAGTTGCTGGTTCAGATTCAATGTGAGAATAATGGTATGTTCTACAGTACAGTTCTATATCAAGAACACTTGAAAAAGATGCTAAATTAACAGATTATTTAAAAAAACCTCCTTAGTTTTGAGGGATTAAATAAAGTATGGGAGAATTTGCTGCACTCACTCAAGCATTAAGTTAAGCATTAAGTTGGCTAAATTTGCTTTTCAAGTGTCTGTCTGATTCCAGTATTTTCTAGGCAGCCAATAAATAGCTTTGCTGCATAATGCACAGATTTTATTTTATTATTTATTTTATTTTATATTTCTACATATTTTATTTTAATTCATTTTAATTTTCTTTTATTAATTGTTTGCTCTTTTGTTAAGGCACGGATGGCAAACTCAAACACGTCATGTGACATCACATGATATATTATGTTTCTTCCCTTTGCGGAGCTGGGGTGGGCGTGGCCTGCACCTGATGCATTCGGCCCAAGGGCCATCAGTTTGACACCCCTATGTTAAGGTTTTCTTCTTTCTAAAAGGGGAATACAGCAGCAGTAAAACAAATTCTGATTTTCCAGTAGACTGCTATATAACTTTTCTGTATGATCATATATAAAATTCTGATCTAGATTTGTAGAAGTATCTGAAGGGAGGCACAGAGTTCAAATGGTTAATCTGTGGCAGGCACACGAAAAAAGGGTTTGACCAAAACTGCAGCAGCAATTTGGATTGCAATCTCATTAGAGTTTTCTTAACATTCCTTGATCATTTGAACAGTCAATGTGTTTGTACCTGACATGATTGGTCAACTAAATATATGGAGATGTAAACTGGGATGTTGGCTGATAAGGGAAAACAAAATCCTACCATTACTGATAGTTTAATTCTAATTTTTGCGTATGAGCTTTTTTCTATCACAGAACAGGATGATAGGCTGTAACCGAAATATCCTCCTTAATTCCTCTTGGGAACTAGTTATAATTAATTCCTCTTGGGATACTTGCATGCCCACACCAGGATTTCCATTATGAATGAATTTCTTCCTCTAAGGACACCCATGAGAGTATTCATGCAATCAAGGTAGAAAAGTAAATTTTGATAACATCTAGCATTGCTTTGAACTTCCTGCAAACTTACTGAAACCAAAGCTCGTCCAGTCGTTCTGGCAAATCAGTATAACTGTTGTCTAGACAGAGGTTTTCCTTTCTGAAGAAAACAGAATGGCTGAAGCTTTTCTTCTCCACAGCAATCAAAGATTTCCCTTGATTGTTATTTTTAGCTGGAAGCACTTTGTTTCATCCACGTTCTGAGAAATTCGACAGTTGTTTGATAAAGTCTGGAAGTAAAATCCCATGAGCTCTGTACCTGCTGTGTTAAATCTTTTAAGGGGTTTCATGTTGGTGTGGTAGTTATGACACTGAGCTAAAAACCAAGGATCTGTGAGTTCTAGTCCTACCATAGGCATGAAGCCAGCTAGCTGCGTGACCTTAGGCCAGCCACTCACTCTTAGCCCCAGGAAGCAGACAGTGGCAAATTACTTCTGAAAAACATTGTTAAGAAAACTGCAGGTTCCAGTCCAGGCAGCTGCCAAGAGTCAACAAAGACAGGCATGCATCAGAGGTGGTATTCAGAAAGTTCTGACCCGTTCTGGAGAACCGGTAGTGGAAATTTTGAGTAGTTCAGAGAATCAGTAAATACCACCTCAGACTGACCCCGCCCCCATCTATTCTCTGCCAGAGTCCCAGCTGATGGGGAAGGGATGGGGATTTTGCAGTATCCTTCCACTGCCACACCCTCCAAGCCATGCCCATAGAACCAGTTTTATATGGCTTTTCCTATTTCCTTCCTTTCATATACTCTTTTTCTACTGTTTTGGATAGAATTAAAAAATGTGCCCATTTCATTCCACACTTGTACCAGAATCAGGGTAAGAAACATTTGCAGCAGTAGCGTGCTATATTTTGTCTACATCTCTGTTATTGAACATATTCGTTTGTCAAATAGGAGCTGCACCAAAGTATTGAAATGTGGGCCGTTTCTGCTTGAAGCTCCAGGAAGCCTACAGCATATTCCATCTCTTTCTCTCAAATAATTGATTCCATGTCCACGATGTATATATAATGGACTTCTCAAGATCCAGGAAAGGGGATGGCAGTTTGCAAATATTAAGGATTAGGACATCAGGGAAATTAGCAGCATCTTCTGCACTGCTGCAGTTTTGCAAGTTGATTGAGGAATCCCAGCCCACGTAAACTTAACTGGTAAATGGGTTGCAAAAGTATGTGTAAACAGTTTATAAGATTCTGTAACCGAGTCCTGTTTTTCCTTTCAATTAAACTGGCTTATAAATCTCTGTGAGAATCTAACCTTTAGGGCTGCAAGAAGTTGCTAAAGGCTTGACAGAACAATCCATTCTACTGATCTGATGGTTTCTGATTCTTTCTCCCCATTTTTTCCCTTAAAGGTCTATTTCTCCACCACCTCTTTTTATAAATTGTATATCACAATCACATGGCTAGTCCCCAGGTTTGGTATAATCTGGAAAGAAAGTTTCATTCCTCTCTCTCTCTCTCTTAAAAAAAAAGTGAAGCTGGATAGAACTGTGATATAGTCGGTATAGCACAGGGGTCTGCAAAGTCAGCTCTTTTAAGACTGGTGGACTTCAACTCCCAGAGTTTCCCAGCCAGCATAGCTGGCTGGGGAACTCTGGGAGTTAAAGTCCATCAGTCTTAAAAGAGCCGACTTTGCAGACCCCTGGTATAGCATAATACAGAATACACTTTGGTTTCAGTAGTGGACAATTTGAACCAGTTTTAAAAACAGAATCCAAAATAGACAATTCCAACAATGCATTAGCGGTATAATGATGATAGTTAAACTTGGATAACAGGTTCATTCAGAACAGTTTCTCCTAATTTGTTGTTACCTAGATATAGTTAATTTTCTCATGATCTCCAATGATCACTCTGATTATGATCTCCAATGATCACTCTGATTGAGGTCGAGCGACTGATAATTCAAGACCTCTCCACCAACGTATACTCCTTGGTCGCTTTAATAAAATAAAATCAGCAAACAACAAGAAGTCTTGACTCTCCAAAATCTCCAAAAAGTTTGACTGCATCCTATCATCAGGAATATGAGGAACTAAATTGTGCCAATAAGCATGTGCCAATGATTACTAAAATAAAGTTTCATCTCTTTCTTTTAGTGCGTTCCATTTCAGCTATGTGGAGATGTAATTCCCTCTGCTGGTCTTACATTATGTACTTCGATCTCCGCTGTTTGATTAGAACAAATTAGTTTTAGGTTAATTTAATATGCTTTTAAGAGTTTGTATTGTTTTGTAATGGTTTTTAATGATGCCTGTGCGCCGCCCTGGGTCCTAACAAGGAGAAGGGCGGGGTATAAATTTGATAAAATAAATAAATAAATAAATAAAACCCTTAGAGCAGATAGGATTCCTGAAGAACTCTATCTGCAAGCATTCCCTTTCAGACAAATGTTAGACGAAAGCTGGTAGGTTTGTGTGAAGGATAGAAGTGTCACCTTTAATCTTACCTATGACTCTAATATGTGTCTGCATGATTATGGCAAGGATAATATTGAAATCATGGAATGTAAAGTGAGAATGAACTGTTATAAATTGTTTGGCGTGATTTCTCAAAAAGCTGGGTATTTCTCAAATTCTGATTTTCACATCAACTACTAATTCCAACTTTTCATGAAATGTAGGTTTGAAAGTCAGAATCCGCAAGCAAAATTAAAAATTGCCCCATAGTTTATGGATTCCAGATTCTAAAAAATGTAACAGAAGTCATGAGAAGCATGCAGAATGATTAAACATATTTCTTTTAATATCTTCTTTTGCAGCTGTTATGTCAAGAAGCCAAGAAGGACCAGGAGAGATGGGGAAAGCAGTTCTCATTCCCAAGGATGATCAGGAAAAAATGAAAGAGCTTTTTAAAATCAATCAATTTAATCTTATGGCTAGTGACATGATTGCATTCAACCGAAGTTTGCCTGATGTAAGATTAGAGGGGTAAGTTGATATATAGATCTTGGCACTTCAGTGCTTTGTTTATATTTCCATATGTGGTTATACTGTACAGAAATCAATCCATTTGAGCTCACTGGGAATTCTGGGAAATCAAGCTGTGAAATGCTACATAAATGCCTTGAACTTCATAGTTGTGGTACTGGCATCCTTACCGTGTGTGAATCATGATGTATAGATAGGTGGAGAATGACATGAGCTGGGTATCAAAGCCTGGTTTGAATCTTGTGCCACAAGAAACAATGGAGCCCTGAATGAATCCTGAATCAAAACACTAGATTGCCAGATAGAAATTGCTAGTATGTCTGGGGGGAAAAGCAAGCATGAGGCATAGGAATGAAGTTGCTTAGAAAATGCATATATATGCAGGTATAAAAGCTAGATAATCTCGGAAGTATATGTTGTTTATAGAATTGTGGCAGCCAGGCTGTCTTATAGGAGATAAGGAAACCTGTAGGGAAATTATTGATGGAAATGAATGTAAATATTTCATATGGATTCAGAGTGCAATGCAGGTATACAGAACTGAAAATGGTAATGAGAATGTGTGTTGATTATCTAAACTGATGAGGGGACAGGGGGAGGCAGGTTCTTGTTGGTATGCTCTGTATTTGGTGCTTCACTGGCACAATGATAGAATGCAGATAAGTACCTAGACTCTGTTGAATATTTGGAAGAGAAAATAGATAGAGGCGAACAAAGCCTCTAAAATAAACCGACCTGTCAGTGTTTTACTATATACCCTGTTTCCCTAAAAATAAGACCTCCCCGGATAATAAGCCCAATTGGGCTTTTGAGTGCATGGGCTAAAATAAGCCTTCCCCCCCTCCTTGAAAATATTGCAATACAGCAGCAGCCATGAGGTGACCACGCTCACTGCCTCCTGCACCTCAGAAATAATAACAGCTCCTCCAAAATAAGGCCAAGTGCTTATTTTTTTGGGGGGGGGGGTGTCAAAAGAAATTAAGACCCTGTCTTATTTTCGGGGAAACACGGTAGCGTAACCTCCCGTTGTGACTGCTCTTAGTTAGTTTTAATTTGGGGGATTTTAATCGATTTTAGCACAGGGTAGGAATTTAATATCTTTTTAAATTTTGTATTTTGTAATATTTGTTATGTTTTAAATTTCCTGTGCGCCGCCCTGGGTCCTTTTGGAGAAGGGGGGGGGGTATAAATGTAAATAAATAAATAAATATTTGGAGGATGTCTGTGGAGATTCTCAGTCATCCAGGTCATGGTTGCCCTAAAGGTGCTTTTCAAGAGGCAACTATATTTATATTATATTTATATTTATATTTTTCGAATTTATACCCCGCCCTTCTCCTTGTTAGGACTCAGGGCTGCACACAGGCATTATTAAAAACCATTACAAAACAATACAAACTCTTAAAAACATATTAAATTATCCTTAAACTGAGTGAAACATCTTTAAAGAAAAACCAGAAAGTCCACTTACCTCTTGAAAAGCACCTTTGGGATATTTGGAGGATGCTTTGTGAAAAAAGGATTTAAATGTCTTCAGTTTTGAAGTCTTTGCCTGCTCCAGCTCTGTGGTTGACATCATGGCCTTGCCTCTGCTGATGCTTTTCATTTAGAATTGGCCACGACTACAACAGCTGCTGCAGGTTTCCATGCTTTTGAGATGAAAAAATACTGCTTCTCCTCCTGCTGCTTTTACAACGGTGGGATTTCTTCATTTGCACTGTCATTGCTCTAAATACAGAAATTCATTACTGAAACATTACTGAACATAAATGTTTATAGAATATGGTTATGCTGAACAGCAGAGATACTAAAATAGGTTTGAATAAGAACAGTTTAAAATCCAAGGCCAATTTATGTAATGTGGTGAGTTCATGTGTATCAGTACTGTCAAGCAAAGCAATGATACTCTTTGTTCATACTGATATTCTGATATAAGATCAAAGCACTTGATCGCATCCATAGCTCTCAAGTTCTATAAAGAGCTGACAGACAAATAAAGAAAAATACAGAGTCCTCAGTTACAGTTATTCCATTTCTATTTATCTGTACAATTTTTTACTATTATTTTGGTTTTTTCTTTGTTTATTTTCAATCCTGCCACTTCTCCATATTCCTCAATTTTCATTATCAATTTAGGACCAGCTTCTAGTGGATCTTCCAATATAAAAATTAAATCTTCTGAGAATTCTTGCCATTTATATTTTTCTTTTTTGATTTCCATTCTTTTTATTTCCGGATCTTGTCTAATGCCTCTGGTTAAAACTTCTAGTGTTAATTTAAATAATAATGGAGATAGTGGGCAGCCTTGTCTCGTTCAGCTGTGGTGGTGCAGTGGTTAGAATGCAGTACTGCAGGGCTAACTCACTGCTCACTCCAGGAATTCGATTCTTACCAGGCTCAAGGTTGACTCAAGCCTTCCATCCTTCCAAGGTGGGTAAAATGAGGACCCAGATTGTTGGGGGCCATATGCTGACTCTGTAAACTACTTAGAGAGAGCTGTAAAGTCATTCCATTTCTAAACAGCTTCATCCTGGGGTAACTAATTGATGCTATTTTGCTTGTGTGTAGTGGCCGTTACTTTTTACATTTTAGTTTGAACATGGTAAAAAACAGGGTTTAAAGAGTGAAACATTAAAATGTGTGATGGTTAACTTCCATATTTGTCCCAGCAGCTTTGTGGCAGAAAGGTGATACCTTGGTTTCTGTTCATGTTATATTTACTTTTTTGATCCATGTTTTGATGTTTCCAAAACCAGGTATTAGTTTATTGTTCAGTAGGTAGAGATGGATTTGCCAGATGGAAGCTTTTCCTGGATCTGAAATGCATCACTTTGCAACCTTCACTCCAAAAGTGGTTGAAGCCTCTGAGAAGCAATTTTGAGGAACTATTTGTAGCAGAAGCGGCTTTTTTTAAATATATATATATATATGGGAAATTATTTTTTTTGGGATGCTTCAGGTTTCTCCTTTTTTAAAAATTTAAAATTATAGTTAAAAAAATAAAGTAATGCAAACTTTAAATAGTTTAAAAAAACTATTTTGAAGAAAAAATAGAAAATGCAGAAAAGAAAAAAAATAGAAAAAAAATAGAAAAGAAGGGAAAAAATAAGAATATAAAAAAGAAAAACAAAGAAGTATATAGAGAGATCATTTTTCCTTCATTAAATGCCCAAACAATTTTAGAAATTTGCTACCTTCTCATATATATATATAATCCCAGTAGAAGAAGTATGGCCAGCTGAAGAAGGCTAATAAGCCCGAAATAGATCTATCCTGGTCTCTTAATTATTAAACCAGCCCTTAAAAATCTAACACATATCTAAAAAAACAGCAGCAATCTTAATGGGTCTCTGTCTGGATGATATCTGGGTTGAGTCGAAGGGCAGAGAAGGATGACAGTTTGTCTCCTCCCTTAAACGGGCCTCAAAACAGGAGCTGTGAAAATATTCTCTCTCATATATGTGTGTGTGTGTGTGTGTGTGTGTATGTGTGTGTTTTCGTAGATTTTCACGGGTGTAGGTATGCTGGCATAGCTGGCTTCGGGGATTTTCCCGTGTATAAGGCATAGCAATGTTATTGCAACGTTTCGACAAGATCTCACTTGTCATCATCAGGCAGGCTTGTCATCATCAGAAGCCTGCCTGATGATGACAAGTGAGATCTTGTCGAAACGTTGCAATAACATATATATATATAAAAAAATTTTTTTTAATTGCATTTATACCCGGCCCTTCTCCAAACGGACCCAGGGCGGCGCACAGGCATATTAAAAAACATACAAACATATAAAACTTTTTTTAAAAAAACTTATTCAACTAAAAAACCTGTGCTAAAACCGAATTAAAATCCCCATTTTAAAACTATCTATGAGTCAGAATTGGAGGCTACGCTAGGCCGGCTAGTTGGAATAGGTGTGTCTTCAGACACTTGCGGAAGAGGCGGAGGTCGGAGATGGTACGGAGTTCAGGGGGTAAGTCGTTCCAAAGGGCTGGTCCCGCCACAGAGAAGGCTCTTCCCCTGGGTGTCGCCAGTCGGCATTGACCGGGCAACGGCACCCTGAGGAGGCCCTCTCTGTGGGAGCGTATCGGTCTGAGGGATGTATGGGGCAGGAGGCAGTCTCGCATATAACTAGGCCCCGAGCCATGGAGCGCTTTAAAGATGGTCGTTAGAACCTTGAAGCGCACCCGAAAGACCACAGGAAGCCAGTGCAGCTCGCGCAGGATCAGTGTTATGTGGGAGTGTCTAGGCGCTCCCGTAATCACCCGCGTGGCTGCATTCTGGACTAGCTGTAGCTTTCGGGTGCACCTCAAGGGAAGCCCCATGTAGAGAGCATTACAGTAGTCGAGTCGAGACGTGACGAGTGCTTGAGTGACTGTGCGTAAGGCACCCCGGTCCAGTAAGGGGCGCAATTGGCGCATCAGACGTACCTGATGAAACGCCCCCCTGGCCACGGCTGCCACATGGTCATCCATAGACAGCCAGGAGTCCAGGAGGACACCCAAATTGCGCGCCCTCTCCACGGGGGCCAGAGTTTCGCCCCCAATGGCCAGAGTTGGAATAATCTGGCTGAATCGGGGCGCCGGAAGCCACAGCCACTCAGTCTTGGACGGGTTGAGCTTGAGTTTGTTGCTACCCATCCAGATCCGTACGGCCTCCAAACACCGGGACATAACCTCGACGGCATCATTGGGGTGGTCTGGGGTGGATATGTACAACTGAGTATCATCAGCGTACAGATGATATCCCACCCCAAAACCACGGATGATCTCACCCAGCGGCTTCATATATGTGTTGAACAGTAGGGGCGAGAGGACCGACCCCTGAGGTACCCCACATATGAGGGGCCTCGAGGCCGACCTCTGCCCCCCTGCCAACACACATTGCGACCGACCAGAGAGGTAGGACGAGAACCACCACAAAACGGTGCCTCCCAGCCCCAACCCCCCCAGTCGGCGCAATAGGATACCATGGTCGATGGTATCAAAAGCCGCTGAGAGGTCTAATAGGACTAGGATAGAGGAAAATCCTCTATCCCGCGCCCTCCAGAGATCATCAACCAATGCGACCAATGCCGTCTCGGTGCATATATATATATATGCATGCATGCAAGCAACGGGAGAGCCTGGCTGGCTGAATGGCTAAAGGCTCCTGCCTGATATGCAATACAGCCCTGGTTCGAATCCCAGTAAGGGTATGGCTAGCTGATGAGAGCTAAAAAGCTCGAAATAGATCTATACTAGTCTCTCTGATTTATTTATTGATGAGCTCATAAAACTAACACACACACACACACACACACACATATATATGTTACGTTTTTGAGCTGATCAATAAATAAGTCAGGGAGACTAGGATAGATCTATTTCGAGCTTATTAACTCTCATCAGCTAGCCATACCCTTACTGGGATTCGGACCAGGGCTGTATTACATGCCAGGCGAGAGCCTTGCCATTAAGCCAGCTAGGTTCTGTTCTTGTCAGCTGAGACAGGAAGATAGTTATATATAATTGTTTCCACAACACCCTGTTAGGCCCCAATTAAGGGAGGAAGCATACTGTTTCCTTTTCTGCCTTTCGGCTCATCACCAGAGACCATCTAGACAGAAAGCCATGAATTCCGTTGTGTAATTTTTTTATATGTATGTTGATCTGCTCTAAAACGTAACACACATATAAAAAAATTACACAACGGAATTCATGGCTTTCTGTCTAGATGGTCTCTGGTGATGAGCCGAAAGGCAGAAAAGGAAACAGTATGCTTCCTCCCTTAATTGGGGCCTAATAGGGTGTTGTGGAAACAATTATATATGATCTCTTCTTCTCAAGTCCCCTTATCTGTAAACAAATAACATCCTAGACTTGAGTTCTTTCATTTTGTTCTTGTCCTTTCTCACTGAATTCTTTAAAGCTTTGACAAGCCTCTTTTGTAAATCCAATATAGAAACTTATTCGAGTCACTCTTTTGGTTTATTATTTTCTATATTCCTTTTGATTATTGGACATCAGCCAATTTCATTTATATGTCCAGTTTGATATGTTTTTCTATATCATTGTCGCCTGTCATTTTTAAATCCACTTTCAGATCAATCTCACTTTTATCCTGTAAAACCTATTCCTCTTTCATAACACCTTTTAAACAGCTTTTATAGAATCAGACACTATTAAAATTGTCCATTGTTCAAAAATATCCTTTAATATGTCCAATGTTAAAATATTA
The DNA here is from genome assembly GCA_039707465.1 of Rhabdophis nuchalis. Classification (NCBI taxonomy): domain Eukaryota; kingdom Metazoa; phylum Chordata; class Lepidosauria; order Squamata; family Natricidae; genus Rhabdophis; species Rhabdophis nuchalis. The sequence continues at coordinate 174,610,045 of CM077643.1, forward strand.
TGCTCCATTCTATTTTAGTAAGTTCAGTTTAAATATTCTCAAATTGTAATTGTTTTGATTTGTAGTGGTTTTAATTGTAATTCTATTTTAATTCTGTTTCTGAATTGTAATTCCAACTCTGTTATTCATTTAATAGCAATGGCAAAAAAAGCATTTTTCACGGGAAGAATTAGTCCATTTATAATTTTCCAAAAGTTCTAAACACTATTTTTTCTGTTTATTTCAAAAGAATGTTATGTAATCATTAAACTTGTACTTAAAACTTCTTTCACTTAGTATTGAAGGAAACTATCCTGGTCCTGCAAAATTTATCTACCATATTCAAAGGTTTCTTAATAGGTGAAAAGCAGTTAACAGCAACTTTTGAAAGACATGTTGGAAGAAATTTCCTTCTGGGTTCAGTTCCTAGTTGGAGAAAAAGACCCTGGAAACATAGAGGCTGTTTGGAAAGATGGTTTAATGGTGGACAGGATGATATTGCTTGAGCTCCTGAATAGAAAAGGGGATCACATGCTTCAAGATTTTGAGTGAAGAAGAAAAGAGAGTGAGATCTGAAAGTCCCTGGTTTTATGCCCTTTCTGGGCTTTGAACCTGAGCTTGTATTCTGATTGGTTGTAAGACTCCCATGGGGCCATGCAGGGGCAACTCTCTAGGCTGTGTTTTGAGTCCAAGTTTGGTTGAGCATTGCTGCTTCCCAGGTGCCCTGTGGCAAGATGGGTAAAGGGCTACTACCATCATGCCTTAATCCCATTACCCTGGAGCTGAAGGGGAAAAGATCTTTGTTATGTAGAATAAACTGGCCCAGGCTTGTTTAATGGCCCATTGACAAAGGTGGATGGGCTATTAAGAGTGAGTCTGCTTCCTGCCTAAAAAACTGTTTCTCCATTTCTTATCCAGGGAAATATAATATTCTGCCTTTTCAATATTTCCCAGGATGTTTCATTTTTCTAGGAGAAGGGGTGGGTGCTAACTTCCTACAGCAGTTAGAAATCAATTGTGTCCTTTTGAAGATGCCAACTACAGTTGAGCAGAAAGATTGTCTTCCAGAGTGCTAACCTTCTAAACATGTTGCAGACTGCTGTTTTGGGCTCTCTTCATAAGGAACAACTGTCTGGAGCACTTGTGGACAATCTCTATTCCTCTCCTTGTCCAGCTCTTTATTCTGCTTCAGTCATCAACACCATTAAAATCCGAGCCTTCCTCAGTTCACCATTTCTTTCCCCAAAGTCCCCAGAAATGTCTTTCTTTTTCAGTTTCTCTATTTTTTAAACTGTACCCGCCAGAGTGGAAGACAGTCCGCTTCTAATATTAAAGTAATTTATTTGGTTTTATCTTAATGTCATATATGAATTTAGGTAATAAGATTGCAAATCTTGTTTATGGCTTAATATTATATATGAAGCAGGCCACCATCATAATATAGTGATTTGACTACCAAGTTATAATTAAAATGAACTATGAAAGGTGAAGCCAAGCACTGCAAATAGATAAACAGTAAGCTGTATATAGCATTACATATATTAGCACCATCTGATTATTTATTTGAAACTTTTTGTCCCATCTTTCAGGGGATTTTTTGTCTCCAAAAATTAGTCTTTTAAATAAAGATTAAATGTTGTAATAAAAGTTACACAATCCTTAATACAAGTTTTTTTTTTAAAGACCTGTGTTTGGAAAGAAGAGATTTCCACTTAATCCACCCAGAGTTTGACCTGAGCGGGTAGTTATTGTATATAAATGTACTAAATAAATCAATCCCTTTCTTTTAATATAAATTCTCCTTAGGTTCTATAGAAAACACACAATGCAATATATATATGAAATAAATATAAAATGAGATTAAATGAGAATGTGGAGATGGTCTCTTGAGAAACGGACTAACTGAATGTGTAACAGAATAAGATTATCCAAATTTTAAAGTATAAAATGGCTAATTGGGCTTCTCGAGGCTCTGTATATAAAATTCTACAATGTGCATGTTATTACTACATTGTATCATGCAAATGTTGGGTGGATCTACATTCTGTCACCATAAATTGAGAGATCAATTGAGACTGTTTATTCAAATGGTCGGAAGATTACGAGAAATGAGCCAAGAAGTCACAAAACAGTAAAACGGGTTCCTTGCTTAGTTTCTGATGTCAGTTTAATGTTCTTGTCTTCTTAGGTAGTGACAGGTTCAAGGGCAGAAATACAGGCTTTGTCTTCTATAGGAAAGATCTCTGATGTTATGTAAATAAACATTCACTTAATTATAAAGAGCTGTTGTATTTCCAAAGGGCAACTAAACATCAAGTGTGTGTCAGTTCTAGATAAAACAAAGCAAACAACAAATAAAGCCATCTGCTATCAAGTTCACAGTGCCATGCCACTGTTTTTCTTTCCAGAAATATGCTATCTGGCAAAGTATTGGTTTCAATCCCTATTCCATGCAATCGCATTCGTCATTAAAGGAAATTCTTCTACCACTTACCCACCTAGGGACAAATTCTGAAATAACCAGCCCTGAATGTTGCCCTCTCGCTTTTCTCCCTGCCTTCCCCAGTCAACGATGCTGGCCAGGAGAAAACAGGTGGCGAGTCTGTAGAGGAGGAGGAGGGCGCGTGGCTCTGCGATGTGTACCGGGAACTGGGAAGGAAAGCATTTTCAGGTGGCAGGCAGTTCCAGCACGTGCTGCCACCTGAAAATGCTTTCCTTCCCAGTTCCCTGGTGCACATCGCAGAGCCATGCGCCCTCCTCCTCCTCTACAGACTCGCCACTTCCAGCACGTGCTGGAACTGCCTGCCACCTGAAACACAATGCACTTGTTTGGATTCTGCATGCGCCCCTTTTGGAATTGGGGAGGGGACCCTGCAGCCCAAAAACTTTCCTTTCTATATTGAAAAAGTTTTATTGAGTTTTACAATTTTTTCAAATAGGGTAGGGTAAGGTGAAATAGGGAAATATTTTGAGAACTTTCACGTCGAGATCGTTGGCCCCCTCCGGGGCTTCTTGACAAAAGTTAGATAATACATATTTCAATAATACTACAAGGTGAATAGAAGTGCATACATCGTTATAAATTCTATGCTAGCAATCGTGTACAAACATCCAAACAAAAGTTATACTGTATTAAAAAAGTCATTTTTTAGATATAAGTCTCTTAGCAATTGTATCTTCTTGTTCTCCTCCCTGACCCCCAGTGGGCGAGGCCGTAGCCCCCTCTGCTCCTCCAGATTCATCCTCCAGGATTAAGGAATGTTTTTTAAGAAAGGCTTCCGCCTCAGCAACTGTTTTAATCCTTACTCTTCCTCCTTCCCAGAACACCAACATCCCTTCTGGCATCACCCACTTGAACCAAATCCCCTGTTTAAACACTTTTTTAGATAAGAAGGAATATTTCCTCCTCATTTTCGGGATCTGCTTCAAGATAGCAACTTCCTTTTGTTGGTAAATTAACGGACCCTCTCTCTGCGCCCTCAATATTCCCTCCCTGGTAGACCTTCTAACAAATTTAATATGTATCTCTCTGGGTAGTTCATTTAGAGCCCAAAAACTTTCATTGAAAAGGCTTTCATCGCAGTTCCCCAGGTAGCTTCAGGAATCGGGCTCCAACTGAGGCAACAAAGATGTTAGCCAGATGAATACTGATGGATGCTGCTGGGAAAGAGGCAGAAAGGTTTTTTTCCTGATTTCCTCCCCCCCAATTTAAGGTGCGTCTTATACTCCGAAAAATACGGTAATTATGATGTGAAGGAACTATATGAATGTTATTAATTGTGGATAACTAAGTAAAATGCTTATTATATAAAAATTTGAGGATCATTTTTGCTATCTATAGTAAAATAGAATAACAGATGGAAATGAAATGATAAATTGGATTAACTTTGGGGGCAATGATGATACTGTTTATGTATTAAGAATAAATTAAATTTAAGATGGAGGATATGGAAATGAAATAACATGGCTGAAATTGGAAATGGAAATATGATGCGAATTAACTCTGTACATGAGAAGATGTTAAAGGGGAAAGCATGGGCAACAATTTGTTTATAAAAGAATTTAAAATTTGCAACAAAAAGTTTAAAAAAACACCTTTGTTTCAAAAAAAACACCAGTTCATTTAGTGACTGTTTGAAGTTACAACGGCACTGAGAAAAGTGACTTATTGTTCTGACCTAGGCTTCCCAAGAGCATGAAGCAAACTCCCTGTCCCGAAAAAAACCCCTTTTATTAATTTACTGTGCATTCTGCTCATTCACATCTAGCAAAATCTTTCAAGGGAGGATTTACAGTCACAGACCTTATCTGGCTTGGAGAGCTGACAGGCCGATATCTGCAAAACTTGGCAAGGAGTCTTAGAGAGTCACGAGCCAATTAATCAAACTAATTGTCTTCTGTAAACTCCACTCTCCTCTTTTATTTTCTCTGGCAGGGGCCATTCATCCTCCTCCTGTGGCCTTACTCCCAAGTCGACCCCTGTTCTTTAGCTGTTCCCTTCATCTGGCAACTCTGCGCATGCGCACACTGGGAACAGGCTCCAGCTGTTCATCTGCCTCACTAATGTCTGACTCTGAAGGCAGCAGATCACTGGCATACAGCTCTGGCACCCTCTCTGCCTCCAATACAGAGCCCTCATCAGAGCTTTTTCCAGGCTCCAGGACTGGCCCCTGTTCCTCCCCAACCTCCTCACTGTCCGAATCTGCTGCCAGCTCTGCTGGCGGGCCACAACATTTATGACCATTTTTCACACTTATGCCATTGTAGCATTGCTGTGGTCACATGATTTACATTTGAATGCTTGACAACTGACTCATATTTATGACGGTCACAGTGTCCCAGGGTCTCGTGATCCCCTTTTGTAACCTTTTTACAAGCAAAGTCAAATGGGGAAGCCAAATTCACTTAACAATTGGTGTTTCCAGTTTAACAACTGCAGTGCTACACTTAACAAATGTGTCAGGGAAATTTGTAAAATTGGGCAAAACCCATTTAACAAATTTGTCACTTAGCAACATAAATTCTGGGCTCAATTGTGGTCATACGTCGAGGGCTACCTGTATACATTTCAGAAGCACCATTTAAAATTATAATGATTATTTCCAGCACTAGAATTGTGACAGCCAAGAACCAGTGCATAGGCTGTACCAATAAAGTGTTTGAAGATGTTGCATGATGTAGGACTCATTTAAGTTTTGCTCCTCCAAAATTGGACTTTAAAAAAAGTTAACGACAGTAATAAAAGTCATGCAATCCTTATTACCGTGCTTTTAAAGAACTGCCTTTGAAAAGGAGACACTTCCATTATTTCCTCCCCACCTCCCTGAGTGTTGGGAGAAAGTTGTTAGTGCACCTCATTGGCAGCAGAGTCTACCTTGTGAAATGAGTGTAACTCTGTTTTCTGACTTAATGGTGCAAGGCTGTTCAACCATGAAATTGCTTTCTTCGTGTAGTTTAGCTTGTGTTTGCATGGACAGCCACAGCTAAGAAAACTTCAGAGCAAGAGTGAAGACAGCAACTTCAAGAGCCAGTGGACATTAGGGAAAATTGGGGCACCAGAGTGACTCATTAGCCTAATCAGTCAGTCCTATCTAAAAGGCAAAGGCTGTTTGTTTTATGGCATTTCTCAACTGCCTCTGGTCAACTGCAAAAATAGTCACTTGGCAACAATTTACAACATTATTACCTAAAATAATCCAAATAACTAAAAAAAATATAATATGCTGTCATAACGTTCGTATGTGTAGTACGCCTAACGATGGCTGCTTCATAATAAGCGACCCGATATTATAATACAAAAAGCAGTGATTTATTAACAGCTTCACAGCTCTCTGTGTTGACATAATAATTCTTTGTATAATTGATTCTTTATGGGGCGCACACTATATGCCAGTTTGGTCTAGTGCAGTGGGTCTCAACCTTCCTAATGCTGCGACCCTTTAATACAGTTCCTCATGTTGTGGTGACCCCTAACCATAAAATTATTTTATGTTTTCAGTATTTTTTTTCCAGAAATATGTGTTTTCCAATGGTCTTAGGCGACTCCTGTGAAAGGGTCATTCGACCCCCAAAGGGGTCCTGACCCACAGGTTGAGAACCTGGTCTAGTGGTTAAGGCACCTGGCTAGAAACCAGGAGATGGTGAGTTCTAGTCCTACTTTAGATATGAAAGGCGGGTCATTCTCTCCCAGCCCAATTCACCCCACAGTGTAGTTATTGTGGGGAAAATAGGAGAAGGAAGGAGGAGAGCTATGTATGTTCGCCACCTTGAGTTACTTATAAAATAATACAGGAGGGATAAGAATCTAATAATAACGAAATCCTTCAATAACTTTGATTTCTCTTACTTTCATCTTGGTTATCTGTTCTGAATTGACTAACATCTTCTTCCTACCTCACCAATACATTCATAGGAAAATAAATTTTAGCTCTCGTCCATCATAACGTCTGTACATTGAACTTCTAACTAGGTGGGACAAAAATTAATATTTTGAGATGATTACATTTAGAAATCTCCATGAATTTGTACAAGAAAAAAAGGGAAACTATAACATCAGTTTTTTGTGCCATAGGTAAAATAATAATAAGAAAAAAACATTTCTACATCAAATAATTCTAGCAGAAGTCCTATCTACTCAGTTGCAGAAGGAAGAGTTGTTGGGGCATGTTAGAAAAAGTTGTGATTTTATAACAGACGCTCTTCTCTCTAGCCTCCCTATTATATTTCAAAACTTCAGAAAGGTGTGATTAGTTACACATTTTCCACTACCTTGGAACTGGTGTCAGAACGAAAGTGGTGAATATGAATTTGCCTTTAACTAGAATAATTATATGAGGTGCAAGATATGATCTTGGCTATATATCAATATATTACATAGCTCTCCCAGCTGATCTGATGTGTGCAATGCTACACTCAAGATAACAACTAGATTATAGATCCTAATTGCATCAGTACATTTGGGGTAAAGCTGGTCATTGGTACTCTTGTGGTTTACTGACCAAAATGTGCTGTTGTTACCATTAGCAGGAAATGTGTGTGGTATGGGTATAGGTAAGATCAGCAACTTAGTCTATATCTTCTGTTAAAAGCATTATGTTGAAGTCTTGATTAACCAAAGTCTTAATGGACAGCAGAGGTCAATATTTACTGGCCCATCTGTGTATAATAGATCTGAGAAGGAGGACTGATACTGTGGAATGCAATTAATGAACACATTGGAGGAAGTGAAGATCAGAATAAAATGAATGCCAAAGAATTGGTTTTTGCAAAAGTAGGAATCCACAGGTTGCTGCAGAGACATCCTCAAGGGAAGGAGGAACCAAATATCAAGAGCAACATTGCATTGTTGTGATACACCCCTTTTGTACATGCATTGTAACATTGCTCAAATGACATAAAGAGGTAGAACATTGCAATATAGTGCTTTTCAATCCTGGGTAGACACCTCTCGGCTGGTGACAGTTACACATTATTCTCCAATCCACTGGGATAATAATAGAATATAATAATAAAACAACCAGAGGTGAATTTGGAAAAAAAATGTGCAAAATTCAGACTGAATGAAATACCTAGGGAAAGTTATTCTGATAAATGATAGTTTGTTAAGTGTGCCTGAAAAGGTGTTTGGCAGAATTCTCACTGCAAGAGTACTATGAGCAAATGAGCAAAATTTGGATGTTGAGTACAATTATATGCTGGAACTGGAGCATACAGAGTAGAATTTAGTTTTCAACAGTTGTCTGAGAAAGCTATGGATGTAAAAAAGAAAATTTACTGTACATTTGTTGATTCAAAGAAAGAATGTGATAAATACAGCTAGTTCTCGCTTAATGACCATTCATTCAGTGGCTGTTCAAAATTATGACAGCACTGCAGCAGCAACAAATTATAGTTATGGCTGGTTCTTGATGTTATTGGCCACTTTAGCGGCCCCATCATCCCGTCGTCAAAATTTGGGTTCTTGGCAACCCACTCATGTTTACAACTATATTCAGAATAAAATCATCCACAAGCCAAAAAAAAAGTTAAGTCAACATATATGATCAGAATTTAAAGTAAGTGATGGTTATCATTTAATTCAGTTTTTTCCCATATGCCCAAATATACAAAAGAGTAATTTTGGTACGTTATTTCTTTATTATTTACTTTTTTGGAATACAACCAAAATAACATAATGATATGTTGGCACCTGCTGATTGTAAATGCGGTCTTATGACATTTTTGAATTATTGTGGATAAATTCTTTCCAGAGTTGAGGGAATAAAACTCATATGTATCACTTGACAATATTAATTAGTAGACGGTAAATACCAACATCTTGTAATAAAAACATACAAACAGAAATATAAGCAATCACTTTTCTTTTCATAGCTTAAAAATCTGATTTGTCATAGAATTATTGTTTTAATTCCTGCTTTGGTATTCTTGACAGAAATCCAATTTTAGGATGAAAATGAAACCAACACACCTGTTACCTGCTTTATGAAATACAACCTTGAAGGTTATGTTAAACCTATTAGCAAATTCTGAGACAGGAAGCTGAGAATGATACAGAACGTTGCTGCTTTAGTAAATTCTGCTAACTTAATTTCTGAATATTAAAATAGATTTATTTATATTATTTCTAGGTCACCTAGCTCCCAATGAGTCATCTTATAGATAAAAAAAACCCTTCCAAATAAAAGTAGAAAAGATACAACACACAAAAAGAGAATCATGTCAGCCCCATGATTATTATACCTATAGCCCATAAAACAACACTAATGTATTATTGGGTCACCGAATTGTCTCATTGGGTAGCCTTTCTCCTAATTTCCTTAAAAAATATATAAGTAGACTTAACTCAGAACTGTAATGGAGCCTGCCATTACAATCACAAATTATGACAGTTGTTAAGTGAAGTGACCATTTTGCCTTGCTTAATTAACTTCACTCCTGTTCTCCTGATGTGATTGTAAAGTCCCATGACCACCTCCACCCCCTGAGGCACCCCATGGTCTTCTTTCTGCCCCTTTGGGTCTCTGTAGGTCTTGGGCCTGTTTTCCACCCCACTGGGCTGTAGGTTCTTCTCCCCACCCCTGTCAGTAATCACTCATTTACCTTCTGTGGCACTATCATGAGGAAGAGATTAGATAGAGAATAGTGCCGTGATGGGGAACCTATGGCACACTTCCCAAAGTGGCACATGATGGCACGATGATCAGCTAACCTTTGTGCATGAGGAAGTGCTGGAAACCAGAAGAGCTGGTTTTCTGTTTTCCGGCATGAGCATGCTTGGCCCCAGCCAGCTGATTGGTGCATGTGCATATGCAGCAATAACTGGAAGAATTGCTGACTGGCGCACCTGTGCTCGCTGGAAAACGGAAGTTCATTTTCGGGCACGCACATGCCCCCGGGCAGCTCCTCTTCCTGGTTGGGAAGACAAACGCGTGCACACAAAGTGCTCCCCTTTCAACACTCAGTGTTCCCTTTCGGCAAAGTGCTCCGTTTTTGGCACTCGGTGCTGAAAAGGTTTGCCATCACTGTAATAGTGTCTGAATTTGATTCTGAGCAATATCCATTCTGTGTTGCTCAAAATAAAGGGACAGACAGAACCATGATGACATCAGGGAGCCATTAATGACTTTAATGGAAGACATTTTTTACTTCTTCAACACAGTCTCTCATTATAGGAAGCATATTTTCTTTCATGTACAAATCATGGCATCTATTTGGATGTATTATTAATTGCCTTTTAAGAGTACGATGGGACATACATCATGATTTTTTACTTAACATCATGGAATTACAGAACACATTCAAAACATTTTGATTTTCTCAGCAATTTTCCAGGCTGAATACTAGACAGGGATCAGGAAAATGCTTCCTCCCTATTAAATACATCTTTTATTCATTAATTTTGGATTTTTAAAGAATGCATTTCTGTGAGGTTAAGCAATCATTCTTATCTTATGAAGAAGTCTAGTTGGGGATAACATGCCAAGAATTTGTAAATTATTCCATTTCTCTTATTTCAGGTATGGAAAGAATGATTAGCTTCTTAAAACATACAGTTTTAATCTGAAATATTCCTTCATCTCTTGCTTTGTTCAAACCCTGGCAAAATAGCTTTTGGAGCTTTTAAGTAAATTAAATTCTTACATACAACAACTTCTAAAAAATTAATGCTGTATTTAGAGTTCGGAATCCCCAAGGAAAGCTTGATATTCAAAGCCACATTTGCAGCATGTCATCGTTATGAACAGTGACAGCTGAAGGTGTGAGTGAAATCTCTTTGTTCTTGGAAACTGCAAATCTATTTAAACTGCATAATAGAACACTAGAGAGCTATTTCCTTGACACATTTCCCCATCTATCATCTCCAAAATATAAAAATTGATTGGGTGCAGAAGATTTTAGTTTATATCAAAGGAAGCAGCGTTGACTCTTAGGGACTGCTTGGACAAATCCCTGCAGTTCTTTTAGCGAGGTTTTTTTGGGAACTGGGGTTGCCTTTGCCTCTTTCCTAGGGCTCTGAGAGAGTGACTAGTCCAAAGTCACCCAGCTGACTTTATGCTTAAGAGGAGACTAGAACTCATAATGTCCTAGTTTCCAGCCGCTTGCCTTAACTGCTACAACAAACTGGCTACCCCTAAAATACTAATACAAGTAGGCCTTCACTTACAATAGTTCCCTTTGTGACTGTTCAAAGTTACAATGGTATTGAAAAAAGTGACTTATGACCAGGGGCGAGGTTCAAAAATTGTAGCAACAGGTTCGCTGCCCCATTGCTGGGTGGGCGTGGCCATGGTGGGCGTGGCCTGGTCAGTCTCCTGCACCACAGCGGGGGGGGGGGTGTTGCCCTCGCCAAGCTCCGGAGGTTTTCTTCAAGGAGGGTGAAAACTGCTTCCCCCAGGCTCCAGAAGCCCTCTGGAGGCCAGAAACAGGCCCATTTCTAGACTTCTGGACGCTCCAGTAGGCCCGTTTTCTACCCTCCCCGAACCTCTGCGTGGGCCCTGCACTTCCGTGGCATGATGAATGGGCCGCATGAAGACTCCTGGGAGGGGTGAGGTGGGAGGAGCAGGTCAGGGGTGGCATTTGGGGGTTCCCCGAACTGGGCAGAATCCTAGCTAGAGGATTGCCCAAACCTATGCAAACCCCCAGCAGCCCACTCCTGCTTATGACCATTTTTCACACTTATAACCGTTGCAGCATCCCATATTCATGTTATTTACTTTAGATACTTCACAACCGACTCACATTTAGGAGAGTTGCAGTGTCCTGGGTTCATGCGATCGATCACCTTTTGCAACCTTCTGACAAGCAAAGTCAATGGGGAAACCAGATTCACTTAACAACTGTGTTACTAATTTAACAACTGGAGTAGTTCACTTAACAAATGTGATAAGAAAAGTCATAAAATGGGACAAAACTCAACAAATTTCTCACTTAGCAATATAAGATCTCAATTGCAGTCTTAAGTTGAGGATTACTTAAGCTTAATAGCGGTAGATCTTGCTTAACAATTGACCTGTTTACTGACCATTCAAAAAAAGTAACAGTGATACTGAAAAAGTAACTTCATAACCAATTCTCAAGAATCTTGCAACATCCTCACAGTTATGTGATTTAGATTTGTGTGCTTCACACCTGGCAAACATTTATGATTGCCACATTGATTGTCATGTGATTGCCATTTGTGTTCATCACAGCTAGCTTTTGACAAGCAGAGGCAATGGAGAAGCCAGCAAAATTGCAAGTTGTAATGTGATGTCTTGCTTAACAATTGCTGGTGAATGGCATAATTACCATTGGGGAAGCGAGATAAAAACCTGTCGCAGTCACACAATATCTCTTATCAATTGCACTGCTTAGTGATGGGGTTGTTGCTTCCAATTGTGGTCAGTAAGTATTGACTACCCACAAAATTACTATTGCTAATAGTAATATGATAATAGTATTTATTTATTTATTTATTTATTTATTTATTTATTTATTTATTTATTTATTTATTTATTTATTTATTTATTTAATCACATTTCTATACCACCCTATCTCCCTGGTGGGACTCAGGGCGGTGCACAGAAGAAGTAAAAACACAATAATATACAAACAACAAGATAAAATAGGATTACATTTGATGGATCTGTGCTAAAAATCATTAAAACTGTTTAAAAGGTCACATTAAAATTAAATCAATTAAATCTATGCTAGGCCGGCCAGATGAAAAAGATGCGTTTTAAGCTCCCGGCGGAAGATGCGTAGGTCTGTGGTGGTGCGGAGATCGGGGGGCAGGTCATTCCAGAGGGCCGGACCCCCCACAGAGAAGGCTCTCCCCCTGGGGGTCGCCAGTCGGCATTGCCTGGCGGACGGCACCCTGAGGAGGCCCTCCCTGTGGGAGCGGACAGGTCAAAGGGAGGTATGTGGTAGGAGGCGGTCACGCAGGTAGTCAGGTCCCGTGCCATGGAGCGCTTTGAAGATGGTTACTAACACCTTGAAGCACACCCGGAAGGCCACAGGAAGCCAGTGCAGCTCGCACAGGAGAGGTGTTACGTGGGAGTATCGTGAAACTCCCAAAATTCCCCGTGCGGCTGCATTCTGCACTAGCTGGAGCCTCCGGGTGCACCTCAAGGGGAGCCCCATGTAGAGAGCGTTACAGTAATCTAGGCGGGAAGTGACGAGGGATTGAGTGACAGTGCATAAAGCGTCTCGATCTTGAAAGGGGCACAACTGGCGTATCAGGTAACCTGATAAAAAGCCCCCCTGGTCACGGCTGTCACATGATCATCCAAAGACAGCCGAGAATCCAGGAGGACGCCCAGGTTGCGGGGGCTAATGACTCCATAATGAAATGGAAACAGCTGGCTATATCGAGACGCCGGAAACCACAGCCACTCGGTCTTAATAGTTGCAATTCAAACAACTTAAGGTATCTCCATTATTTTAAAATGTAATTATTAAAATACCGCACCATCTTCTTTTCTAAAGGATTTTTTAAAAGTCTTGTCTTGAGTGTCTGCTTTAAAAAAAGATTGATATATACTTTTCTTCCATCATATACTGGTCGCATTCTTTTCAGCAACCGACCTGCAGCTCCATATTCACTTAAAATATTCTAGATTCAGACCTTAATTTTACCCTCGGCTATTTCTCAGTGTCCTGCTGAAGAGCAAATATCTGGCTTTCGCGCACTCTGCTCTGCATACAGCTGCCCTGCGCTGCTTCTTCTCAATTCTGTTCAGGCCATTTCCCCCCCCTACCTTTTCAGTCAGAATCCTGCTGAATGGTTTCCCAGGCAAATTTAACAGATGAATCTCCCTATAGTTGCACTCACTCTTACTGCAATTCCTTTAGGATGGATGAATGACATTCTTCCATTCATCAGGCACAGATGTGGTTCATGCACCCGTTAACAATCACAACATGAGAAAAGCATAGCCCTACGTTATGAAAAACATACCCATCTTAATGTTTCTGCAGTTATGCCATCTACCACCTTTCAAATTCTCATACTGTTTATGATTTCATTGTAATAATTTGATATTGGGTATTAATATCTGTAGCATTTTTTTCCAATTCTACTCTTCAATGTATCATGATCTCTAAAATACTTCTTTCAGCATTTCAAATCAGTTTCATGCAGTTGCTTTGTTTTGAATTCCATTCATCTGCTGGAGCACCTTTATATACCTTTTTACTCACTTCTGAAGCATTTTGTTTCAATCAAAATTACTCTGCAATTTCTCTGTCTCATCTAATTATGACTAATGCTTGTACTCTTATGCATTTATCTTTCCTGTTCCCTTTCTCCTTCCCTTCTTTTCTTTTCTTTTCTTTTTCCTTACCTTTTGGGCAATAATCATTCTGTCCAGTGGAGTTGTGCTGGTTATGATTGGTGGCATAGACACTTTTTTGTGAGCTCAAGACTGTGATTACACTGCCATAATCAAATATTCAACTATTATAGCAGTTCCCCAAAACAGAAAAGAACCTATGGGGGGAAAAAATCCTCTACAGACAAGCTAAAACCTACAGCAATAGCCTTGAATTCCAAAATCAGGAATAAGCTATCTATATAATAAGTTCTATGCAACTTCATCAAAGAGTGTTTGTCCATCCAATCAATCACATCACAGCCAGCACAACCCAGATAAGTCTTATCATAACTCAAAATATCCCAGAAACTTTTTACTACAACTCTACTACAGCATTGTAGTCCATAAATGAGAGGCCCTTGGTGCTCTCTGAGCTTGGTAGTTTTCTTGATGATGATGCCTAGTTTGAGCAAAGAAACATCTGCAAGAGAGCACTAAGGACCCTTCATTTCAACCCCGAGCTACAAATATTATCCTTTATTCAGCCCGTAAATCCACAAAATCTATCCAAAGCATCTTAAGGAAATCATAGTAGCCAAATAAGACATAGCAGGAATCATTTGTAACTTATGGACTAACAACCACTGGGTTGAGCAGACATGTAGAGTAGAAGATTGACAGACTGCAGCCATGAACATAAACATCAATTAAATCCATGATGAAAACCTAATTTCACAATGCACCGATTAGTTCAAACACAATTTCAGTTGGGAAACAGTAAATATTTTAGATCAAGGCAGATTCCCCCAAATGCAAGAGAATTCTCAGAGGCTTAGCACTCTGTCAAATCAACAATTACCATATTGAGAAAAGCTTCATCTATAAACCATTCAGCCAGATTCACCCCCTAAGCACATCCTTCCTCATCCCATCCTTCTTAATATTGTTCCTTGTGTTTGGTTTTGGATCTGGCTTATCTGGAAGTGAAGAAGGATGGGATGAGGAAGGATGTGCTTAGGAGGTGAATCTGGCTGAATGTTGATAGCCAATCAATGCTAGAAAGACATTGCCACATAGAAATACCCAACTCCACTCCCCTGGGTACTGATAATATTACCTCACCTGGCAATGAAGAGAAGCAAGCACCAAGATCCCGGCAATTCATCCATGAGCGTATATGCCCCATGATTGTAAGCACATAATTTTTCCCCCTCTACACTCATCAGATTCCACATGCTATATACTACTTGTATCCAATTTGCATTCATTCCACTCTGCAATTCTGCTTTCACTCTCATTTCTTTCACTCCTTTCTTTTTGTTTCATGTCCATCCCCCCCCCCCCCCGAAGTTCTACACTTGTTGCCCAACTGTGATTTGTTCCATGTTCATGGTGTCTCATCACTCTTGTATCAGTCAATAATTCGCTTCAAATTCTTTACTGGACAAGTGTGATTGGACACACAAGGAAGTTGTCTTCAGTGCATAAGCTCTCAGTGTACATAAAAGCTATAAGTAATAAATTATGATCATAGTAATCATAAAAACAAATTCATCATAAATTTTAACATACTACACTTAGTGATAGTCATAGGATACTAAAGAAGCAATCAGCATAAATCATACTAGGAAACTAAATAAAACACTATAAATCATAATGATACAAGCAACAAGTTATAGTCATAATTAGAAAAGGAGATAGGTAAAAGGAAAGATGAGAAGAATAGTAATACAGCCTTACTAAATAGTTTGACAATGTTGTGGGGATTAGATGTTTAGCAGAGTGATGGCATTCAGGAAAAAACTGTCCTTGTGTCTAGTTGTTCTGGTGTGCAGAGTCCTATAGCTTCGTTTTGAGGGTAGAAGTTGAAACAATTTATGTCCAGGATGCGAGGGGTCTATAGATATTTTCACAGCTGTCTTTTCGACTTGTGCAGTATAGAGGACCTCAATGGAAGGCAGGTTGGTAGCAATTGTTTTTTCTGCAGTTCTAATTATCTGTTGAAATCTGTGTCTGTCTTGTTTGGTTGCAGAGCCAAATCAGACAGTTATAAAGGTGCAGATGACAGACTCAATAATTCCTCTGTAGAACTGTATCAGCAGCTCTTTGGGCAGTTTGAGCTTCCTGAGTTGACGCAGAAAGAACATTCTTCGTTGTGCTTTTTTGATGACATTTTTGATGTTAGGTGCCCAAAGTCTTGAGATATTATAGAACCTAGAGACTTGAAGGTCTCTACTGTTGATACTGTGTTGTCTAGTATTATAAGAGGTGGTAGTGTAGTACTATATTCAGTCATAGACAATGATATCACTTTGCACAAATATGACTAGACCAATGCATAAACCATGCCTTTGAAACATGCAACCTTTTTCTAAGTGATATTCAAACCGTTCTCATTTTTCTATAGGATCACAAATATTTCAGTCATTTTTTTCTATACACTCTCATTTCCATTTCTAAAGGAAGGTAGACTTGGCCTTGTGTGTCAGCATTACCAGCAGATCACACAGTAAACACAACCAAACTAATTCTACTTTATTGTAACATTAGCAGAATCCTGAAAGTACAATTCTCCGCTGTCTCTTTTGCAGTCTGAGAACTTAGGCAAGATTTCGCTTGAGCCTCTTGCTCCATCCACTGTACCAGGGGTCAGCAACCTGTGGCTCTGAAGCTGCATGTGGCTCTTTCATCCCTCTGCTGTGGCTCCCTGTCGCTGGTCATCTCCACAATTGATAGGGCTTTTGGTTAGGACAGGTAGAGGAAAAAGGACGCCATACTAGGAGGAGACTCTATGGTGGTGGAACTGGACTTCCGGTCAGCTTCAGAATTGAACGGCGGCTTCCGGTTAGGACCTTTGTGGCTCTTTGAGTGTTTAAGGTTGACAACCCCTGCACTATACAGCTGTGAGCTATGCATCTCTCTTATTGATCATTCCCTTGGCAACATCTTTTTCCTTGGTCTCTGAAAGTCATTTCCACATGTCATTACATTTGGCATTGGAAAGGAATGATCAACCCCTCCAGGTAAGCAAATAATGAACTTCCAGTGTACCGTGATATCGCTAAGCCCTGTCTCCATGGCTCACTCATGCGATCAATAAACAAGGAGTCCCAGGATGGAGGCGGCTCTTGGCTTCCATCCATAGACTTTACAATTCTCTGCTGTGAGAAGAAAGGCAGCGCTTTCAAGCTCTGTCTGATTCTTCCCTGCCAGATCTATCCATTGACCTTGGTGATCTGCCAAGGCCAACTGCAGGTGAGGGAGGGGCCAGTGATTTTGACAGAGCCAACTGCTGTAAAGGGATTTACAACTGAGCTTGGGCTAAGGAAGGAGCGAGCAATGTCCTGTCCTATGAATTTCTGATGGAATCTGAATCATAGTTAATAAATTGGAATGTTTGTGGGCATTATGTTCCTTCCACCTCTTACAGAGGATGCTGCCCTGTTTCTTTTAGCTCATCCAGGTCGTGATGTGTTTACCACCCGTCAAACGAATAGTGATATTTAATCAGCTGGCCCCACAGTCTAACTTTTGCCATGCTTCAGCAGCAAGAATGATAGTGTTGCTGCCCACACACAGTTCAATATGTGGTAGGTGACAATCAGATACACCTTGGAACTCTTTTTTTTTTTTAAACCTCCTTCTCGGTAGCTGCATCCCAGCTGCCAAGGTTGCTCTTGAAGCAAGACATTATTAGCAAGAGGTAGGAGGGAAGCAAAGAAGGTGCTCCCCCCTCCCAACTTTGTCATTGAGAAAACTAGTTTGTGCCACAAGTAGGATTCTCTCCTGTTCCCTCCCCTCCTCTTTTTTCACTGAAAGAGAGGTTGGAGGGAGCTTATCTGAAGACCTCCCAAACCCTCTGCACGCCTCATTTTTTGGGAAAACAGGGTGTGCAGAGAGTTTGAGAGGCCTGCAAAGTGCTCCTGGGGGCTGGGGGGGGGGAGAGAAACGAGCAAAATGTGGTCCATTTTTTTGCCATAAAAGGGCATGCATAGCCTTTAGGAGGCTTGTAGAGTGCTCCTGGGGGTGGGGGTGGTGGAATGAGCAAAAAATGGTCAGCTTTTCACTTGTTTTTGTCCTCCCCAGCCCCCCGGAGCACTTTGCAGGCCTCCCAAACTCTCTGCATGTCCATTTTTGTGAAGGGGGCGGAGTTTTGGGAGGCCAAAAATGCTGTATTCAGTGTATAAGACGCACCCAGATTTTCACCCTAATTTTTTGGGGGGGAAAGGTACGTCTTATACTCTGAAAAATACGGTAGCTTTAGCCTAAGCAAGATGCTTGTGAGATGCAGGATTTGTTTTCCTCAGAAAACAGCAAGTGAAGTATCTTTCCACTATGGAAAGAATGCTGTGTGGATGAATTCTTTGTTGACTTTAGCAATCTTTTTTTTTTAAATTTACATTTAGTCTAACATCATAACAATCTCTAAATCAGAGGTCTCATTCTCGCGGCCCTCAGGCCAATTGCGGGCCCGCAGGACAGTATCTTGTGGCCCCCACCGTGATATGAAAGTATAATATTAGAATTAATATTAGTATTAATATTAATATAAGGAATCCCTTATGCGGCCCAGCCTCACCCAGCCTCTGCCTCCAGCGGCCCCCAGGTAAATTGAGTTTGAGACCCCTGCTTTAAATCTACCTGTATCAGTATTTGAAGGAGGATCATTCATGAACCCTTGATATTTGAGTAGATGAGATTCTTATAAATATCAGAATTAAGCAAGCCACTGCAGATAAGAAGAGGCATGAATAATAAGAGGGAGCAAAAAGGCAATATAATGGGTGTGATTGAAGACCCATTCATTTTATGTGTGTGAAACATTGTCACACATACAAAGGAGTGAGGCTTCATCATATGGTCTCCCCCATCAACTACCCTGCACACCCCTGAAAATATTAGGTAGGATTTATTTATATAAATTGCATGGCTACCCAGCTCACAAAAGCGTGACTCTAGGTGGCATACAACAACAATAAAAATCAGAATTATAATAAAACATAATAGTCAAACACACAGTTGGAGTACATCCACATCTTGGTAATAACATCTGGCTTCTCTAATATCTTTTAAGGCCCATATCCAAAGGTTCAGTTTAATCTTAAAGGCCTTCCTGAAGGCCAGGGATGTCCAAACTTGGTAACTTTAAGACTTGTGGACTTCAACTCCCAGAATTCCCCAGCCAGCTATGCTGGCTGGGGAATTCTGGGAGTTGAAGTCCACAAGTCTTAAAGTTACCAAGTTTGGACATCCCTGCTGAAGGCTAACAAGGTTGTGATGAGTCCAATCTCAAGAGGGAGGTTATTCCACAGAGTTACCAAAAGTCTCAGTGGCTTTTGCTCAGAATAGAGTAGCTGTATTATATATTGGCAACAGGCATAGTCGACAACACTATAGCACATTTTTTAAGGGTCTAAAAATCCATTCCTGGCAGTATAGCAGATTAGATGCTACAAAAGGAATCCCATAAGCACACACACCTTTTATTTAGGGCCATAATTTTGATTACTATGGCTGACTTTCCAAATGTAATGCAATCAGCACTAACAAATGAATTATACCCATTAGATTTCAACAAGGCTTGTTCTGTTTCTGACCAAAACGATAACTGTTGCTACTACAATTACCTGTAGTCATTGGTTTCTCCTTGTTCCAATCGCCTGGCTTCTGTTGATGTGATGTTCTTGCATTGGTAAAAACATCTGTTCAATTCTGAAAGGAGTAAAATCACAATGGAAGAGTTTATGGTCATACAATTTATATATTGCCAAAGGCAACAATGGTAGATAGGTACACAGGCTGCTTCTGATTTCATGTTATGGATCTTTGAAAATGTGCTTTCTTTGCACTTAAAGAGCAATAGTTATTTCATGTGTATTTATAAATCTATATCTCACGAATATATGGGTTCTATAGGAAAGCATTTCAATTACTCTGGAGTATGATTTAAAATAAAGAGGGATTGTAATGTCCCACGAAAAGGGGAAACGTTTCTTTGTTTTCATTCCTGTTATTTCTTCCATAATAGGAGTCATTTTTCTTTTATGAGCACTTTTTTAAATAACAGAAAATAGGTTTTTCTGCTATTTTAATTAATATAAATTGTGGAGTATTTTTATATAGCTTTTCTAGTTATAAATCAACCAGAATAAATATTTCAGGATCTAAGACCATAGCATTGAGATTCAGAATTATGGTACTGTATAGCACAGAAAAGAGAGAGCGAGAGAGAGCGAGATATGATATTTTCAGTTGCTGAATTGGGGAGCTGTAATTTCTATTAAAGCCTTCTATCTTTTACAAATATCTCAGATGTAAA
Organism: Rhabdophis nuchalis; assembly: GCA_039707465.1. NCBI lineage: Eukaryota > Metazoa > Chordata > Lepidosauria > Squamata > Natricidae > Rhabdophis > Rhabdophis nuchalis. Next base: position 174,630,136 of record CM077643.1, read on the forward strand.
GATCACACAGTCTGCCTTTCTTTCCAGGCAGTGTTTGGTATGGAAGCACACTCATATTAATCTTATTCTGAAATAATAGGAAATATTTGTAGCTCGGGTCTTAGATTATGGCAGTAGTTTGCACTCAAAGCTTCTTTCAATTTAGTTTCTGAACGTTTTGTTACCAGACAAGGTAACATCATCAGCAGGATTTTCTTGTCCTATTCTCCTTAGCTTATAAATGTCTTGTATGCCAGTGTGGCCAGTTGGTCAGATGGATGGATGGATGGATGGATGGATGGATGGATGGATGCATTGATGGAGTGAGCTCCAAACAACCAACTAACCACACTGGTGCACAAGACATTTATAAACTAAGGAGAACAGGATAAGAAAATTATTCTGATGATGTTACCTAGTCTGGTAATGAAACGCTCAGAAATTAAATTGAAACAAGCTTGGAGAGCAAACCACTGCCATAATCCTACTCTTATCAGATTTTCTGTTTCCTCCCTTCTCTTGCTGCCTCTTTGTATATTCTTTCCCCATTGGCTGGGCACATTTCTTCCCCATTTCAGAAAACCTTTAAGATTTAAGGCTAAGCCAAAGTGATCCCCAGTCCACCACAAAAAAAAAAATCTTTTGGCTATCCTCATTGTTGGAAAACTAAAACAGTGGAGCAGCAGAGAGAGGTTGGAAGAAGTTGCTTTGGTACCAGAGAAGCTGTCAGGGTGGACCTTCTCTAATCAGGCTTCCCTTATTGAGAATCTATCATCATTTTCTTTTTTGCTATTTATCTCAGTTGTTCATCATGAACAGTGAAACCATCAGTTACAGGTAATCCTCGGTTGTTAAGTGAATCTGGCTTCCAACTGTTCATTTAGTGACTGTTCGAAGTTACAACAGCACTAAAAAAAGGGGGACTTATAAGCAATTCTCACAACTGTTGTAGCATCCCTGTGGTCACATGATCAAAATCCATATGCTTGGCAAATGACTCATAATGGTTGCAGGATTGCGGGGTTATGTGAATCTCCCTTAGTGATTTTTGGACAAGCTAAGTCAGGGGTCTGCAAAGTTGGCTCTTTTAAGACTGGTGGACTTCAACTCCCAGAGTTCCCCAGCCAGCTATGCTGGCTGGGGAACTCTGGGAGTTGAAGTCCACCAGTCTTAAAAGAGCCAACTTTGCAGACCCCTGAGCTAAGTTAATGGGGAAGCCAGATTCATTTAACAGCTGTGTTAATAACTTCACAACTGCAGGGGTTCACTTGGCAAGAAAGGTCGTAAAATGGGGCAAAACTCACAACAGCTGTCTCGCTTAGCAACATAAATTTTGGGCTCAATTCTGGTCATAAATCGAGGACTACCTGCATTTTTTTCCCTCTTCTATGGCAACATATGAGTAGGCTTATGCTTAACACAGACTTCACAAATATTTTTTCACTTAACATTTTCATTATTTGATCTAATGTGTCAAACCCTTTTTATGCATTCACTTGTCTCATTCCCATCCATCCATCCATCCATCCATCCATCCATCCATGCCACTTAGCAAAATAATATTTTCCCCTGGGTTTCATTCATTTAGAAAGTGCAGAGTTTTTCCAAGAAGTCCTTTCTGATTCTTCCATTATCATCATTCACTAGAGTGTAACATGCAATTATCACCAGCCTATGGATTCCTATTTTTAAAGACACCCACAATAGTCTAGATGACACCAATTAATCGTTTCTGAAGTACATTTTCACTCTTGTATTCAGTTCTTACATATATTCATCAATTCTACTCTACAAGATCTGTCCATCTTCATTTTGATCTACTATATTATCTCCCTCTTAGGTTTTTTTTTTTTAATAAAAAAGTATTTTTATTTCTTTCATGTTACGAATTAATGTTCTTTATTGTATATTCCCTTCAATTTCCCATGGTTGCTATCACATTGAAATCTTAGATATTTACTTCCACCGGCCATTGTGGGTTTGGCCAGTTGAGACTTCCATATCACAATTGTTGGGAAGGTAGGTCAAAAAGGAAGATAAAAAAAGATTACCGATCTTAATGTGGAACATTCTTGGCCAATGGTGAGGATTCTACTTGTCTTTGGCCAGTTTGCCATAAATTTCTCTAAAGGCTAATTGAATTAGTTCATCCTATTAGTCTATGCAAAGATCTCTAATCTAAGAAATAACCTTGTAAGTTATCATAATGTTGCCTGAATGCCACCATCTTGTAAATAAAGGCAACAAACTCCAGATACCCTACATCTTGTGGAAAAACTACTATGTTTCGGACGTAGAATCAAAATCACTCAATGTGAAAAAGAAACAAAGACTTCTGACTCTGATGGAAGAAGCAGCTTTCCATAAGAAAGATAATCAACATTACGGTCTCACAGTTTGGGATGCTTTAATCTTGGTTCCTCACTGAGCAGGGTGTTGGTCTTCATGGCCTAAATCAGGGGTCCCCAACCTTTTGGACTTCAGGGACCAATAAATTCATATTTTTAAATCCCATGGACCACTAATACGATCTGCCTAATGACTGGGTGGGCGTGGCTAGGTGGCCATGTCACTGGATGGGTGTGACCAACTTGATGTCATTCACGTCGAGGGGCGCCTCACCGATCTCTACTCGCCCCTCCATTCTACTCCACTCCTCGCCTACTCACCTTGGCCCCTTAGCGCCCCAATAGGAAGTAGTTGGAGCTAAGCAGCCACCACGAGAAAGATTTTGGCAAAATAGATGGTTCAGTTCAAATTGGATCTGACTGAGAAGAAGGCTCAGCAGAAGCATCTCACTGAGGACTGCAAGCATAGGCTTTCCAAGCAGAGGGAAGACCTACAAGAATGCAAGGCCAGGTACTGGCGCCTGGAGGCACAGCGGGCTGAGATGGTCAGCCAGGTCCAGGCCATGATACAGTCCCAGTGGAACAAGACCCTCCGGCTCTGCCACCAGCAGTGCTTCCTTCCAGCCTTTGCCCAAAGCCCTGCATCAGGAGGCCGAAGCAATCCCCAAGTTGGAATTTCTGCCCCCTCTGTCCTACACAAAAAGACCCTGAAGAGGGAGACTCTCTGCAGCAACACAAGTGTTCATTGCATGTATCTGGCCCAGGTGCCGTAGTTTGAGGACCCCTGATTTAGTGCAATATAAAAAAATGCAAATAATTTTTCTGCGGACCACCAAAATTTTCTTGCGGACCTCCCGTTGGTGACCGCTGGCCTAAATGATTCTTTTTAAGTCTTTTCATTCCATTTGTTCTTTCCATCAAATAAAGCTGGAGAAGGACAGGAGCCAAGTCTCATATAGCGTTATTGCAACATACATAGTGGCTGACCATGTAGTATATATTTACACAGAACCTAATTTCGTACATATAGTGCATGAATATGTTCTTTCCATCCTAGGATTCATTTTGAGTAATTGTTGATTAATCTTTGATTTTTGTGTGTTCAATGCCTCTCTCATTGTCTTTGGTTGTGAGTAACCAAAGACACATTGGACAAACTTTGAGAAGATTGGTTTTTAGAAGATGAAAAGAATAGGAGAACAATGCTGAAGCATATTGTTTTGGGCAGATATATATTTAAATATATAGATTTTTGTTTGTCCATTTTCTTTAAGAAGTAATAATTATGCATAGGAATTACGTATTTCCGTGTATCCTCTTCCACTGTGGCAGATATTTAATGCTGAATGTTTTTCACTTCATATCACGTCATTAATTTAGAAACACTGTTCCTTATATTCAGCATTTACCAAAAGTAAAGCATATTAATGAGGTAGTTTTCACAAACCTTAAAATTAATCTCACTCTTTAACTTCTTTATCACTTTTTTGTTATCAGATGTATCTTTTTTTACAGATTTCAAAGATTAATGTTTCACACTCTTTCTTTTCTGCGGCCTAGTCTATGAAACTTGATTAACTTGTACATTGTTATTTAGTGCCATGGTTTCTGAATACATTTTCTGTTGCTTCTTTTCTTTCTTTTTTTCATTTGACAGATGCAAGACAAAAGTCTACGCTGATGACCTACCCACCACAAGTGTGGTCATAGTGTTTCATAATGAAGCGTGGAGTACTTTGCTTCGTACTATTTACAGTGTTATCAATCGGTCTCCACACTACCTACTTTCTGAGATCATCTTGGTAGATGATGCCAGTGAAAGAGGTAAGAATGTCCAAAAATAAAACTCATTAACATTTCAACAGTATTGTGAACAAGGGATAGCTTTTCTTCCTTTATTTCTTTTCTTTAGTACTACTTAGCAAATCTTGTAATGGCACTATCTGGGATTTTTCTGAAGGGAATGACTAGAGCAGTGTGGAGGAAAACACAATTTAGAGCCCATTTTACCATTGTAGACAAATTATTATAAAGAGCAAAGAGAATGTGTGTTGATGGAGCAGAGGCAAGTTTTTCTTAAATTTTGATCTCAAGGGAGAAATTAGGTGGCATTCTCTGAGAACAAAAAAACAGGAGCCATGGTGGCACAGTAGTTAGGATGCAGTATTGAAGACAAACTCTCCCCACAGCCAGGAGTTCGATCCTGACCGGCTCAAGATTGACTCAGCCTTCCATCCTTCTGAGGTCAGTAAAATGAGGACCAGATTGATGGGGGCAATATGCTAAAACACTTTTTATCTTGTTCAGCTGGAGAATTTGGTCAGAATGTAGAGATGTCTTTGGCCTGTTCAACCTTCCCAGCCCACTAAATTTACTCTCCCAGCTGGAGAACATTGGAGTGGAACTACAAGACATCTAGTGGATTTTAGATTAATTTTATTTGATGTGCCTATTGAGGGCACTTTAGTAGAACACTTGTTGATCATTTATTCATACAAAAGTGGGATTGCCTTTGCTTTGAAAGAAGCTGTGATGAATTGAATATTATAAAATCTTTCTTAAGACCTTATGTCAAGAGTTCCCTTCTTTTTTCAAAATTTTAGAGCATGTAGTGGCAGCCTAGCCATGGCTTGCTTAATCATGGGGTGTTGATTAAGCCATAATTGGCAGGATTAATAGCAGAAGTAAAGTGCTCTGAAACTGTTCTTCCAAGATGAGAAAAACGTGACCACAATGCATACGTTGGCTCAATCTCTTCATAACAATTAAAAAAAGTTCCCTGCCTGAGAGAGAAACTGTTTTTTTATCATGGCATCTGAATGCCGCTAACTGATCATTATCTCAGGAAGAACAATGGGTGCTTCCTTCCAGTCTTGCAGCCTGTGGTGTTCTAACAGCATGAAAATGTCTTCCGTCAGATTCTGATTTTCACAATGGAACTGAGATACAGTTCTCTGCTACTGAATAAGAGGCAGAAGCTGGATTCACACATCCTATTAAGCAAGGACTATGAAAAGTGTGGCTGTTGTTCCATATGTGGTCCATTAAAATTCTGTCACCAGTCACAAAAAGCGACCAGGGGCAATCATTTTAGTAGGGAATGGTCTGAGGGCTAAAAACAAAATGGATGCCTTCAATCTTGCAAAGACTTAAGGCAGGCATGTCCAAAGTCCGGCCCGGGGGCCATTTGCGGCCATGGGGTCGATTTAATACGGCCCTCCAACAGCCCTCCCTGCTCTGTATAAATGTGGCCCTCCCTTCCTCCCTCTGTCTCTGGGGATGTGTGGCTGGGAGGGAGGTGGACGGAGGTTACGGACGCCTCCTCCCGCAGCGGGCGAGGGAGCAGGCGGGGTGAGCACCCACGGCTACCGTCATCTTAAGCACCACCGAGGCTGTCGCCCGGCAGGGGCGTCAGGCAGGGAAGCCAGTCGCGCCTCCATCGCTGCATGTTCTGGGGCTGCGAAGCTGGGAGGGAGGTGAACGCGCGGCCCCAGAACGTCCGCTTGGCGTGTTCACCTCCCTCCCAGCCACGCAGCCCCAGAACGTGCAGCTCCCGCTGCACAAGGTCGCCCGGCAGGGGCGTCAGGCAGGAAAGACGGACGCGCGGCCTCAGAACGTAAGCCATGGTGTCTGCCGGAGGGAGCCGCGATGGAGACGCGACCGGCTTCCCTGCCTGACGCCCCTGCCGGGCGACAGCCTCGGTGGTGCTTAAGATGACGGTAGCCTTGGGTGCTCACCCCGCCTGCTCCCTCGCCCGCTGCGGGAGGAGGCGTCCGTAACCTCCGTTCACCTCCCTCCCAGCTTCGCAGCCCCAGAACGTGCAGCGATGGAGGCGCGACCAGCTTCCCTGGGAGGGAGAGAGATGGAGGGAGAGAGGGAAGGAGAGAGACGGAGAGAGACACAGATAGCGAATGAATCGGAATCGGATTGAATCGGAGACAGACGGGGAAAGAGGGGGAGACAGACATACAGAGAGAGGGGGGGAGAGAATCAGAGAGAGTGACACACACAGAGACAGGGAGAGACAGAGAGAGGGAGGGAGAGACAGATAGATAGAGACTGATTAAGTGAGTGAGAGACAGAGAGACAGACACACACACACACACAGAGTGACAGAGAGAAAGAGAGAAAGAGAAAGCGAAAGAGAGAAAGAAAGAAAAAGAGAGAGAGAGAAAGAAAGAGAGAGAAATGGAGAGAGAGAGAGACGAAGAAAGAGAGAGAAAGAGAGAGAGAGAGTGAGAGAGAAAGGGAGACAGAAAGAAAGAGAAAAAGAGAGAGAGAGAGAAAGAGAGAAAGAGCGAGAGAAATGGAGAGAGAGAGGAAGAAAGAGAGAGAGAGAAAGAGAGACAGAAAGAAAGAGAAAAAGAGAGAGAAAGAAAGAAAGAGAGAAAGAGCAAGAGAAATGGAGAGGAAGAAAGAGAAAGAGAGAAAGAGGTAGGTAAGTTTTTTAAAAATTTATTTTCAATACATTGTGAAAACTCAACTGTCAGTTGATCTTAATGTTATGAAATGAAAAGTATGTCATTTGCAATTAACTTGGCATAAAATAATTTATTTGCATTTAATTGTAATGGTTCAAAGAATGTTTGGGAAAATGTTCAGCCCTCCACCATGTTCACTTCATCCAATCTGGCCCTCTTTGAAAAAAGTTTGGACACCACTGACTTAAGGAAACCATTTTACTGCTTCTATGATCTTCCAAAAATATGTTCTGGCCCTACCCAAAGGCTGCTGTACCCCCTCAAGCCAATAGAAATTGTCCAGGCTTGCAATCATTTTGAGGAATTGCTCCTAAATTTCAGAATTCCCTTCCCAGAAAGTGTGTTCCTCCATATGGAGTTGGATCCCTTTGAAAATATTATTAAGAAAATATTTGAAAGCATGATGATGACATTTCTGATACTTTTTTTAATCTCTTTTAAGGTTGGGCTGCTTTTTATTTTGTGCTTAATAACATGTTTATTTGACTTTTAAGAGGAGTATTTTATAGCATAATCCTATGCCACTTTATTCAGCAATCTCATTAAGTTCAATGAAGCTTGTTCCCTGAAATATGTTTTAGGATTATGGTGGGTTTTTAAAAAATAATAATAATATACAAATAGTGTAGCAGTCAGAATCTTTTAATTCATTTTACAGTAATCTGTTTATTTCATTTCCCCTGCTATATCATTATTTCATCGTATCCTAGAAGAATATTTTCTTTCTAAATTGCTAGAGAAATTAGAATCATACTGAGTAGTAGTGACTGCAGTTTCAAGTGGGTTGCAAAATATACTCTAGGGGGCTTATGATTGATCCTAATCCAGAAATAGAATGCCTTCCCTCTGTGCCACCATCTGAAGTGAGTACATTCTGTAGGCAATGAAATGATCTTCCATGCTCTGTGGACCCACATTGAGTGCCTACCCATGAATCACATGGGAATGAGATGGTGTGGGGATTGGTGGCTACAGGATATCTTTTAAAATGTATATACACAGTTAAAACAGCAATGCAGTTGGTGTTTTATTTTTCCGAATGGTGCTTTATTTTCATGCAATAATAACTGTATTCTTAAGATCCTGTAAAATAAAGAATGTTGTCTTTAATTGAGTGGTCTTTGGTTTTCTGTTTTTCTCTTTCCTATTGTTCTTTCCCTTTTTGTGTTTTATAAAGCAACAAAAGCTCTCTCTTTTGGGTGTTGTTTTTCTCTGTATTCAGAAGTGTTTTATCTTTTTGGTTATTTTTTATGGAAAAAAGAAAGCAGTCATCTTGTAGATTCTATGCTATCCTCTCCTCTCCTCATCCCTATCCCTATCCCTATCCCTATCTCATTCCCATTCCTTCGAATGTTGGTGGTTTTCATCTCTTTGTTAAGCTTAAATAAACTTTGTTGTATTTTCTTTCTTAATGGCGTTTGGCAGATTTTCTGAAGCTCCCATTAGAGAATTATGTAAGAAATTTGCAAGTGCCAGTAAAAATGATTAGAATGGAACAACGGTCGGGACTGATTCGAGCTCGGCTTAGAGGTGCTGCAGCTTCTAAAGGCCAGGTCATCACTTTCTTGGATGCACACTGTGAATGCACTACAGGTTGGCTGGAGCCCCTGCTGGCAAGAATAAAGGAAGACAGGTGAGAATTAAGAACAGGTTCTGTTACTATGACAGAGTCTCTCTCTCTCTCTCTCTCTCTCTCCCTCCCTCCCTCCCTCCCTCCCTCCCTCCCTCCCTCCCTCCCTCCCTCCCTCGTCTGTTTATTACTAACCACTCTTTCCCTGCTGTTTGTATCTCTACTACTACCAGACATGTCTTAAAATAATAGAAGAATGCTATGTATTCTGTTTGGTTCTAGTCTATTGCTGGAAGCCCACATACTGTACCCTGCTGATGGCTTTAAAACAGTGCCTTCCTGCTTAATTGGTCTATTTTTCCTCTGACTTGTCAGTTAAAAGACCCACTGACAGCCAGTGTGAAATATGGATTTGCACCAAGAAGATCTGGATTCATTCACTGAAGTATTTTGCAGTAGTTAAGATTCCTTTAAGAATTGTTTATGTGAGTCTTGCTTTCAGTTTCCACAGGGAAGGTGAGGTAAGAATATAATAGTATCTAAACATTTGTTTTCTTTGGCCCAGTCAGCCATTATAAGCAAGGGGGGGAAATTCCCAGATGACATAAATACTAATTTGTAGAAAATGCAGAGAGCAAATACAATCTCAGAACTTTTTCTATTATCTCACATGGGAAATGCTTTATGACCTCTTCAGAGACATTCAAAAGAAAAGGTGGCGCTTCCCTCTCACAGTTGCCTGCTATTTAAGTCACACACAAAGATACATAGATTTACTTGAATAAAGCCTATGCATTCCATTAATTAAGATTTTACTAAGAGTTAATAGTTCCAAAATAATAGAGCCTGCAGTTTTCCGAGAATACACAAAAGAAGGCATATCTTCACATAGATAATATGCAATATATAAGACGGGGCTACAAATACGGATGGTTTTCAAAGGGAATTTTTAAAAAAAGGATAAGATTATCAATAGCTTCTAGCAATTACTATAGCAGCATATCTACAGTACAATGTGACTTTGCTGTATCAGAAGCAATTGCTTGGAAATGCAACTGGGAGGGTAGCCTTGTACTCAACTCCTATTTGTTGAATTCCTACACCAGTGAAACATTTGGGCTCGGCTTGTCAAAATTTGGGAAATGCCTACTTTGAGTCTGCTGGTGTGTCTCTCACACTCATGCACAAAAGAGAAACAATTCTATCCAATCCAATTGGATAGAAAATGAATCTAGACAAAAACAAATAGAAAACTGAATGAATTGGGAAAGAAAAGAGAATTATAAGGAAGGAGTTGAATTAAAGGGCAATTGAAATGTAAAGGTAAATGGAAAGATAAGAGTATGGTAAAATGATGTAAATGTTAAATATAATAACACAAAAATTGTACCCAGATGACACATTGTAAGATTAATGATGTAAGAGTGCTTATGGGAAAATAAAATAAAAACATTTAAAAAAAGTGAAACAATTCTCTATCTCCACCCCATCTTGGTCCAGTGGCATTACCTCATGCCATTCCCTTGGGGGATGGCGTGATTGCCTCTGTGGCCAGCATTCCCCACAATCGGCCACATACCATTTACCTTCAAGCAATGGCTCTTTTCTGTTGACCGGCATTCAGCAATACTATGCAAACAAATTGCTCTCCTGCTTCCTAATTAGGTCTTCAGAGTTTTCCAAAATGTGAGCAGAGTAAGGACTAGCCTTTTTTATTTTTTTATTTTTTATTTTATTTATTTTTATTTTATTTTATTTTATTATTGTTTTGTTTTATTTTATTATTATTATTATTATTGTTGTTGTTGTTGTTGTTGTTGTTGTTGTTGTTTTGTTTTCTGCCCATTTCTCCTCAGGCTGACTCTGGGGGTCTTAGTAGTAATCTTAGTAGTCTGTTGTTCCAGGTTGTAGGAACAGCCAAGGGAAAGGCATGATTCCTGAGACCCACTAAATAAAAATCCCTAGCAGATTGAATGTGGAACATATTCCTTCTGCCCAGCAATAATGGAATGGTTAGAAACAAATACCCTGGAATCATGGCATGTAAGGCTTTCCTGCTGATAACAGCACCTTGAATTGCACCCAGAAGTCAGTGCAGTTCGCAGCGTAAAACATGGGCACTGAGAGACAAACCCATAACTGCTGGCATTGCTGCATCCTGGAACAAATGACGCTTATTGGCATTCTTCAATGGCAGCCCAGCCCCCCCCCCCCCGGGGGGGGGAAACATATCTTAACCTGCCCCTGGTTCTCTTAGCATCAGAAGAACACAAGAACTCCGTGAAAAGACAATACAGGATGGACTTGAAAAGATCTTTGTGTAAATGTTGGACAGACCACTCTCAAAACATTGATAATTTCATAGAGCCAGAGAACTGGAAATGGCCATTGAGATTATTGCATGCAAATCCCTCTTCGATGGAGTCAGTGAAATGAAATCATGTTGACAGATGGATGTCTAGCCTCTTGTTCTATATTTTTCTGTGGTTCCAGTCATTAATTGCATTGTGAACTGAATCTGTCATCTTTGTTTCCACATTTGTAGTTTGAATTCTACATACCCAATTTCCTTTATGGTCCCCTCCCCCCCTTCTCCGTTTTCTCATTAGGTTTCTTGGAAATGTATGTTTCTGATTGTTTTCTTGCCGATAGACCTCACAGGGTGAAAAACTATTACTGTTTTTGTCTTCGGTATAGCTAGATTTTGAATCCGAAAATAAATAAAAAGCTTCTTTATAGAGCGGATGAGTGGAAACACGACAAACATTGCTCCGTTTCCGATCTGCGGCTTCTTATTAATAGTTTGTATATTGAGCGTATCCATTTGGGGTTTGCTTCAGGAAAAGATATGCTGTGCTTTGGGCAAAAAAAAAAAAAAAAAAAGAAGAAAGACCCAAAGAGAATTGCGCATATTTAAATAGTATGGATTTCACAAGGCGTGGATGTGCTTAATGCGCCATGAATAATACGTCTGGATTTTAAAAACAGCAATCCACTCGAATGCTTGTGGAAGCAGGTATTTGTTTGTTTTTCCTAAGTTGGTCACAGTTCATATCTCCAAACGGATGCGGCAATCTCTGGAGCCTTCCCTAGCTTCGGTTGCCAAGGCTGCATGGATAAATCTTCAGATATATTGTTAACAATGTTTAGGAAAGGGAGCAGAGAGTGGCTGTAGTCTCATGCTGTCCTGCCTTCATGCTTTCTCCTCCTGAGTAGATTTCGAATGTATTTATTTTCATCAAGGTGTTAATAGATTTCAAAAGGAATTCAGCCCTTTAGATACAGCCTTACCTTTCTGGATGTGTGTCTGTGTTTGGACCAAGCAGAGTGCCTTGCCGGGGAAATGCATTTGCATGTTTATTTTTGTTTTATAGGAAAATTGTTGTATGCCCAATCATCGATGTGATCAGTGACGACACATTTGAATACATGGCTGGATCAGACATGACCTACGGAGGATTCAACTGGAAACTCAATTTTCGTTGGTACCCTGTTCCCCAAAGAGAAATGGACAGAAGGAAAGGAGACAGAACTTTGCCTGTGAGGTAAGTAGTAGAGACAGAGGATGTTTTGTGAGCATTAATTGGTGTGTGTGTGTGTATGATTGTGTTTGTGTGTATCTCTCTGTGTGTGTGTAGACCTATGACTGCATGTATTCATAAGATTTACTTACACGGGATCATATACCACTCAGATCAGGAAAATACATCGTGAACTTCATTGTGGTAGGAAATAATGAGTGAATGAATAGGGGGGACAAGCGGGAGTTTAGCAATGGACTTGTAGGGAAAAACCTTAACAAAATGTCCCTCTAAATTAGTGCTTCTCAATTATTTTCTGTCATGCCCCCCTAGGAAGAAGAAAACATTTCGCGCCCCCCGCGCGACTGTAAATAGTATCATCCGGGTCTAAAAGTCACACGGGCGGGTTTGGCTAATCAGGATAGAGCGTATGACAGTGTTTGCCAAGGTCAAACGTGCCCCCCTTTATGGAGCCTCGCGCCCCCCCCTGGGGGGCGCGCCCCACTATTTGAGAAGCACTGCTCTAAATCAATACTGTACTCCTAAGCTGAGAGCCTTAGCAGGAAACCAAAAGAAATCAAAGCTTATTACTGACAATCACTTTAAAAAATAATGAAGTTCTGATCTGCAGCACTTGGACTATGTTTAATGTTTCCTGAAAAAAGACTTTTGGGAGCTTCACATCATGTATTTGTGGCAAGTTCAAACTTGTGGATTTTCAAGAAAAAGAAAAACCAGAGGATTACAGTGGTGGCACAGTGGTTAGAATGCAGTACTGCAGGCTAATTCTGCTGACTACCAGCGGTTCAGTCCTCACCGGCTCAAGGTTGAGTCAGCCTTCCACCCTTCAGAGGTTGGTAAAATTGAGGACCCAGATTGTTGGGGACAATATGCTGACTCTGTAAACCGCTTAGAGAAGGCTGTAAAGCATTGTGAAGCGGTATGTAAGTCTAAGTGCTATTGCTATTTTCGCAGAAAGAAAGGCTGAACATTGATCAGATCAAAGAAGGTGCTACAATAGACAGAGAAAGCAACTTTCCTTAAGGAGGAAACTCAGACCAAGGAGTCATCCCAATGGGTTGGAGCGAATACCAGAAGTAAGAGGCAGACAAGATACTATGCAGTGCTGAGACCTAGATTCAGCTTTCGGGACCTCTCGGAAGGAGACTCTGAGCCTTTAGGAAAATAAAAGGAAATATTGAGGAGTAGGAGGATGGTAGATCTTGAAGGGCAGAGAGAATATAGCTGCATCCTGCAAGTAGACAAAGAGAAACTGAAATTATAAGAATGTATTAACCAGAGCCATCAGGTGAAGGGAGTTAACTGCAGATAAGAGTGCTGAGTTATGAAAGAAGGGCGTCTCAAGTATCAAGATCACCGATAGTTATTCCTTTAGCACAGGGATGTCCAAACTTGGGAACTTTAAGACTTGTGGACTTCAACTCCCAGAATTCCCCAGCCAGCATAGCTGGCTGGGGAATTCTGGGAGTTGAAGTCCACAAGTCTTAAAGTTCCCAAGTTTGGACATCCCTGCTTTAGCAGGATAGAAAAGTATGCAACAGTGACAAAACTGACTATATATTTGTAATGCAAGTTTAACTAAATTCCAGCAGGAGTGACTCTTTTAGATACAAGTCCTCTTATATCACATGGGAAAACAGGTTTAGACATTTCAAATGTGGTTTATAAGAAAAAAAAGTTAAAGGATGAATTTAAAAATCAGATGAAACAATTTAAATGAATATAAGAGATAACCTCCAATGTGTCAAGAAAAGGACAAATAAGTAGTGGCTGGTGCCTAGGGACAATGGAAGGAAGGGAAAAAATGAGCCTTGAAAAGTTCCTCCTCTAAGATTTTTAAAAAAATGATTTTATTTTTGTCTTTGTTTCGATGTTATGTTTTTCTCTGTCCATACTATTTTTTTTGAATATCAGCTTAAAGAATGTCAAGTGACCTTATGTTTATAATAAAAATTTTATTTATATTAAAAAAAAAATGAAGTCAACCAACTAACCATGTAATGACAAATGGCATGGAAAACAACAGATTGAATCATATTACCTTTGAAAATCTATGAAGAAACTAAAAAAATAAGAGATTTCTTATGTGAAAGATTAGAAAGGGGAAATATATTGAGTGTAGAAGGCGACTTAGGTAAATAGTATTTAACAGAGTACAGATTTTGGAGACCGTCAGTTGAATTATCTAAAATTATGCACTGCTGGTTTGAGATTACTTATTCTTCAGAAAAACTGCTTGATATGTTTTTGGTCAAAGCTGAGCAAACAAAGACACAAATCTATCTTTGTGTCCAAAATGAAACCCAAGGGAGTTGGAGATTAAGTCTCTGTAAGAATTTTGCCCATAATAGAAATATTATGAAATGGAAGTATTATAGTAAAAAGTAGAAAGTGCATCGAAAGTAGCATTTTACTTACATTTCATTAAAATTAAATTAATTAAATACACTTAATATAATTATTTTTCATGTAATTAATCAAATCTAACTTTTGGAGAATTCTGGGAGTTGCATGTGGTCCTGGGGCCTTAAATTTTTCTAGACCACCTATGGTGTTTTTTTTTTTAAAAATAACATAATAGAAAAGTTGGAAGGGACCCCCCAGCAACCCCCTGCTCCAGCAGGACACCCTATACAACAGGTGTCCCGCTCGATCATGTCACAGGCTGTGTCGTGCCACTTTTGCCTTTGCGGAGGTGGGGTGGGTGTGGCCTATGAATAACGCATCCAGCCTACAGCCCAGCAGTTTGACACTCCTGCCCTATACCATTTCAGACAAATGGTGGTCCAATTTCTTCTTCAAAACTTCCAATGCTGGAGCACCCACAACTTCTGGAAGGAAGTTGTTCCAGTAATGAATTGTTCTCTCAACAATTTTTTCTTTATTTCTAGATTGGGGCTCTCCTTGATTAGTGCCCCCCCCCCGCTTCTTTTTCAGACATCAGATGCTTTGGACAACAGGTTAACTCCCTCTTCTTTGTGGCAGCCGCTTTCTTTTGAATTTGAATTTATTCGCATTTATATATCGTCCTATCTCCCTTGCGGGACTCAGGGCGGTGCACAGGCAATAATAAAATACTGTAGACAATAAATACAATAAAAATATCTTAAAAATAAATTTAACTAAGTAACCTGTGCTAAAATTACAATAGAAACCCCTACTAAAACCAAGATTAAGACTATTTAAAAACTATGCCAGGCCGGCCACATAGAATAAGTGTGTTTTCAACGCCTGGCGGAAGAGGCGCAGGTCCGTGATTGTACGCAGGTCAGGGGGTAGGTCATTCCAGAGGGCGGGGGCTGCCACAGAGAAGGCTCTCCCCCTGGGAGTTGCCAGCCGGCATTGTCCGGCAGACGGCACCCTAAGGAGGCCCTCCCTGTGGGAGTGGACAGGTCGGTGGGAGGTATGTGGTTGGAGACGGTCCCGCAAATAACCAGGTCCCATGCCATTGTATTTATTTTTATAAAAATATTTTTATTGAACCTTTAAAAATAAAAGACAGTACAAACTAAACTCAGAAAAAGAAAAATGGAGAATAGAAAGTGCAAGAAAAGGAAAGAAAAGAAAGAGGAAAAAATAATTTAAAAAGTATTTAAAGAAGTGACTTCTGATCTTTGTGACACTTAGAAACAAACTTCATGATTCTTGACTCCCCTCCCCTATAAGATTACCGTATTTTTCAGAGTATAAGATGCACCGGAGTATAAGACGCACCCAGTTTTGAAGAGGCAATTTTTTTAAAAAAAGTAGGTAGGTAGGTAGGTAGGTAGGTAGGTAGGTAGATAAAGGGATAGAGAGAGAGAGAGAAATACAGTAGATAATTAGGGAGGGAGAGAGGGTAGGTAGGTAAGTAGGTAGGTGGATAGGTAGATAGGTAGGTGGTTGGTAGATGTTTTCAGGTGGATTGTACCCATGTGCTGGAGAAGGAAATCATTGTAGCACCTAAAACTTTGTTTCTGCTGGCACAGCACTTGATCAATGTAATTCTCATCAGCCACTCTAACTAAACAGCTTTCCAAAAGGAAAAGAAAACCCCTTTTTGCACTCTGCAGACCTCTCCAAAACGGCTCATTTTTTGCGAAAATGGGCCCATTTTTCTGGTGAAGGGGATTTTGGTGAAAGGGGTGGGGTTTCAGGAGGCAAAAAATGCTGTATTCGATATATAAGATGCACCCAGAGTTTCAGCCTCTTTTTAGAGGAAAAAAGGTGCATCTTATACTCCAAAAAATACAGTATATGCAAAAATATCTTATTTTTATAATCCCATCTCTTATTTATACACAAATGCATAAATCATTAACACCTTATTCCTGGTATCAGCAAAAAGACCATCAAGGGTTCCTAGATTTTTATAGAAACATATTTTTTTTTAACCTTGGTCAAACAAGCCAACTTTGTACTCCTTCCCTTTGCTTCTAACAATTTTTAATTCAGATGTAATGGCATTTTATTTCCGCAGCTTTTCTTTTTCCCATTGTAAAGGACCACAGGGGAACAAATCTGTACAAAATGCTTTATTGGAACACAGGCCTTCCCCAACAGCAGGCTATTGCTCTGGTCATCACCATCCTTCTAAGCTTTGCAAGTGGTAATCTTTGCCATGTGAATATGTCTTTAAAACCTGGTCCTTTGATACTTATTCTTTTATTACTTAGTTCAAACTAAGGTCTCAATGTCTTTAAAGTAATGCACAACCTTTGTCTTTTTCCAAATGTTCTTGCACTAGTTGGGATGAGGTGCTGCTTCAATGTGGTTACTCACTTTCTAGTTGCTGCTAAGCTCCAAGCAAAGGTCCAGGCTCCAGGCAGAACTTTCACCTTGATATGCTTCTCACTGTAGCTTGTGGTCCTGACAGTTGAATAGTCTGGTACTACCTGCCAATCTGTAGGCATTTGCTGTGCTTAAACTTCTGTTAGGCCAGGGGTCTGCAAAGTCGGCTCTTTTAAGACTGGTGGACTTCAACTCCCAGAGTTCCCCAGCCAGCATAGACTCTGGGAGTTGAAGTCCACCAGTCTTAAAAGAGCCGACTTTGCAGACCCCTGTGTTAGGCCATTTGCCTTTAGTGTTCCTGATAACCTCAGTTTCTTTCCCATTTTGCCTTAGCATTTGCTTTTGAAAACCCAAAGACTAGAGAGGGTGAAGCTGCCTCTGAATGTCAGCAAGTCCTTGAAAATACTAAGAATGTGGCTTAATAAGCCCAGCAGCTGGAACACCATCTTACATGCTTGTTAGTACAGGTCTAAGAGAAATTGGGGGGCGGGGGGGCGGGGGGGGCATCGACAACAGGACTTGTCTGCATGATTGCAGCTGCTTTTCAAACAAGCATATAGGAAAGGCTGCTTCTTTTAGGCCTTTAACAAACGTTTGTAAATCTATAAGAAGTCATTATCCATGCCATTCTCCTGGTTTATCATTTGTGTTTCCATTTTATCTGCCATCTCTGTTTGATAAGCCACGTTTTTTAAAAATTTTCCAGCATTTCAACAAATTCTTCGTTTTCTAATATTTCAGCATCAGATGAGGTTTTTTCCAGCTCTTTTAGATCTTCCAAGGTATTCGCTTTTAAATCTAGCATTTGTTCTTTAACATCTTTTGGAAATAATCTATCAATAGAAGCAGACATTGTTGATATAGTGGCTGCTAGATTTCTGCTCTATTTTTCAAGTATCTTCTGAAGTATTTAAAATTTAAAACCACTTTCTGTTGTTTCGTCCAATGCTAACAAAGCCTATTTTTTTTCTCCTTTATGCCTAGGGTCTTTAGTCCCTAGTGCCTACATTCTGAAATCATAAAGTCTCAAATTTCTGTTACGACTTAAGGTAGACTAAACACTTTTAGTTCCCATGAAGGTGCTACTTATTTATATAACTATTTTCAAAATCTTATAGCAAAAGTCTTACCGTTCTAAATTGTTTGGCCCCTTAACTTGTAACTTTTTTCAAATTAAAGTCTTATACAGTCCTTTGCCATTTTTAAAAAAACATTATTTACAAAATAAAGCTTATAGTTATTTTTTCTTTTATTCCGGAATCAAGATAAACTGACCAGGTAGCTTTGCAAACTTGGGGGTGTTTTTTTGAAGATCTCTTTTAGTCTTAAGTCAGTTAATTAGTAGGTAATTTCCCAAAGTGATTAGAAATTAGTGAACCCAGTGTCCTTAAAACAACTCCTCTATCAGTTGGGATAGTGATTGTTTTTCTTCATCTCCCAGTACTTAAGCCCATGGCAACTGCTATCTTGCAAAGAGTACCGTATTTTTCAGAGTATAAGATGCACCTTTTTTCCTCTAAAAAGAGGCTGAAAATCTGGGTGCTTCTTATACATCGAATACAGCATTTTTTTGCCTCTCGAAACCCCGCCTCTTCATCAAAATGGCTGTGTGTAGCCTTATGGAGGCTTCCAGAGAGCTCCTGGGGGCTGGGGAGGGCAGAAATTAGCCTCAAACGGGCCATTTTTTCTCCCACCCCAGCCCCCAGCAGCACTCTATAAGCCTCCATAGGGCTATGCATGCAACTTATTTGACACAAAAATGGCCCATTTTCACAATAAATGGGCCATTTTTTTTGCTAATTTTTGACACCTCCCCCTCAGGAGCACCCTGCAAGCCCCCCCCCCCCCCAAGACTAGTCATGCTTTTGATTTGAAGAAAAACGGCTCCGTTTTCACAGAGAAACTAGCAGTTTTGGGGAGGTTTGCAGAGGTAAAAACACTTTTGGAAAGCTCTTTTGGAAGGCTCTTTAACTGTTTCTGTGCCAGCAGAAATAAAGTCCTAAGGTTTGTCAGCAATTTCCTTCTCTAGGACATGGATAAATACACCTGGAAACATCAATCTACCCTCTCTCTCTCTCTCTCTCTCTCTCTCTCTCTCTCTCTCTCTCTCTCTCTCTCTCTCTCTCTCTCTCTCCTTTTACCTAACTACCCACAGACTCTTTCTCTCCCTACCTACCTACTGTATTTCTCTTATCTCTCTATTTCTCTCTCTCTATTCCTTTATCTACCTACCTAACCTCTCTTTTCTTATCTACTGTATTTCTCTTTCTCTCTCTCTTTTCTCTCTCTCTCTATTCCTTTCAATAACCTACCTACCTACACACACACACACACTCTCCTTGCCAACATACTGTATTTCTCTCTCTTTCTATTTCTCTCTATCCCTCTACCTAACTATCAACACACTCCCTCTCCCTATATACCTACTGTATTTCTCTCTCTCTCTCTCTCCCCCTTTACCTACCTACACACACACACACACACCCTCTCTACCTACTGTATTTCTCTCTCTCTTTCTATTTCTCTATTCTTCTACCTAACTACCTATCTACCTACACACATACACACACACTCCCTACCTACCTAGTGTATTTCTCTCTCTCTATTTCTCTCTTCTATCCCTTTATCTACCTACCTACCTACCTACCTACCTACCTACCTACCTACTGTATTTCTCTTTCTTTCTCTCCCTCTCTATCCCTCTATCTACCTACCTACTTTTTTTTGTAATTTGCCTCTTCAAAACCTTGGTGCGTCTTATACTCTTGTGTGTCTTATACTCTGAAAAATACGGTAATTGTCTAGAACACAGGTGGGTGATCTCCTGTCCTCTCCTTATCCAGAGAAGTTATGTGGGGCCAGTTCTTCTTGTTGTGGCCACAATGTCATCTCCACCTGTTGGGAGATGTGCTGACTCACTATTCCTCAGGGAGAAGTCTTCAAAAATAACAGTGAACATAAACAGGGACAGTGTGATTAGGGAATCAGACATTTCACAAAGTAGAACTACTTCTTCATTTGAATTGGAAAGCATATTTTTATTTTGATGCGTTTTAAAATTTCACACTTTAGGCTTTCTCAAGAATTTCTGTGTTCCTATCGACTGTGGTAGACAAAAGTTTACATCACAGGTCATTAGATTTTTAGAGTTCATGAGATTCATATATTCATTCCAAAACAAACAAATTTAAAAAAAGAATAAGAAGCATAATATAGCAAGGCCACTTCTCTGGAAGTGAGCAACATTGTGCAGTATCTTTCCAAAGTAGGGTGTGTCATACAACTATATTTGTATTTGTATTTATTAAATTTATATACCGCACCTTCTCCCTACTGGGACTAGATATCAGTCTTTTGAATTAAAATAAAATCCCACTTAAGGAAATATTACCTTTGTTTAATCTTTCCAAATGGATCTTTTGCTAATGTTACAATAGCAACTCACAACAATATTTACTTTTTGTGGTAGTTGGTTATGCTGCCTGGGGGAGGAATGTATAGGAAACCTATACATACAATATACAATAGCAGAGTTGGAAGGGACCTTGGAGGTCATCTAGTCCAACCCCCTGCCTAGGCAGGAAAGCCTATATTGCTTCAGACAAATGGCTCTCCAACATCTTCTTAAAGACTTGCAGTGTTGGGGCATTCACAACTTCTGGAGGCAACTTCTGCTCCACTGATTCATTGTCTTCACTGTCAGGAAATTCCTCCTCAGTTCTAAGTTGCTTCGCTCCTTGATTAGTTTCCAGCCATTGCTTCTTGTCCTGCCCTCAGGTGCCTTGGAGAATAGCTTGACTCCCTCTTCTTTGGGGCAACCCCTGAGATATTGAAAGATGCTATCATGTCTCTCCTGGTCCTTCTTTTTATTAAACTAGACCTACCCCGTTCCTGCAGCCGTTCTTCATATGTTTCATCCTCCAGTCCCCTAATCATCTTTGTTGCTCTTCTCTGTACTCTTTCCAGAGTCTCCCCTAATCTTCATAACCTAATATTCATGCCTTTTTGGGGTGGAGGGTGAAAATGGGCCCGTTTTCCCGAAAAAACACACTGTTTTTGGAAGGTTTGCAGAGTGCAAAAACCTTTTTAAAAAATTGTCTCTTCAAAACCTTGGTGCGTCTTATACTCTGAAAAATACGGTAGGGAGCTTCCGGTTCCTGTGCAAGTTCTACTGGCTGTTGTAGGGGTTATACAGGGGTCAGAGTTGGCTCTCTAGATTGACTGAGCTTGACTCTCTAGATTGACTGAGTAAGTATAGATTGACTATACTTACGAGTGTGGATTTTTTAACAGAACATTGGAGTGATTTAGGATAAAGCACCTCTAAGAATCATAAGAAAGCTTAACTTAGTGTGAATTGTTTGCCTCTCTTGTTTATTGTACTTGCTGTTGATTTGATTAACTGTGATCGATGGAATAATGTGTGGAAGAACATTTATAATTCTCTTGGTATACCATCTCCTAGAACCGTGATGGCGAACCTATGGCACGGTGCTACAGGTGGCACGCGGAGCCATTTGCCAGGGCACGAGAGGTGTCGCTCTGTCAGCTGGCCAAAGTGCATGCATGCGCTGGTCAGCTGATTTCAGCCTTTTGAGGCCATTTTTCGCTCTCCGGAGGCTTCAGGAACGTACTTTTGGTTTGTTCGTAGGGCCGGTTTTAGCTCTCCGGAGGCTTCAGGGAAGCTCCTGAAGCCTCTGGAGGGCCTCCAGGGGGGCGGAGGGAGGCTGTTTTCGCCCCCCCAGGCTCCTATAAACCTATGGAGCCTGGGGAGAGTGAAAAAAGCATGCCAAAAATGGGGGGAGCACTGGTTCTGCACACATGTGTGCTGGGGTTGTGCGCAAAGCATTATGGGTATGGCACACCCACGCATGACCCGCCTGCACTCCCCCCGCCTTTGGCAAGTGAGCCAAAAAAGGTTCGCCATCACTGTCCTAGTAGATGTTAAGCTACCTGGACTCTTAAGCACTGTGGCAGCAGAAGGAAGGTATTAAAGTAGCACAGCCCATAGATTAATGAAGTTCAACTGTGCTTTGACAGCATTTGGGGAATTTATTGACACCATGATAAGTGATTCAGTCAAAACCCCGAAAAGACTGTGGCATAGAAATGTCTGCTACAGTTGGCCCTGTCCAGGTGATGCAAAGCTCTCATGCAGAATAGCTAAACGGACTTTTGAATTGTTTAGCAATGGAATGATTTCAACAGATTTAGAGTGACACTTTAATAAACGCAACACAGAGTCTTTCAAAAGACCACATTGCACTGTGACCTTAGTGATGGTGCAGAAAACCACATGTCATTGTGTCTGCTTTGCTGGCCATTCCAGAAGAAGTGTCACTTGCGTATGCCTGTGAACACACAGATAACGGGAACAACTTTTGCATGCCTTACAAAGGAAGAAGCTGCCATACTGCTTTAAAGAGATGCGACATTCACACACATTTTTATGATTCAAATCTTTGAAATGCTTTGTGCCCTAGGAACACATCATCAAGTGCATCTTCCCCCCAGTGACTGACTTACTCTAGTATGTAAGATGATTAACCAGATGCCTTGACACATTTTCTTTATTTCAAAGCAACCATGGTTGTTCCTAATTGTATCAAGGAAGTAAAGGGCTTCTTGATGTTCTTTTGCTGTCCTTTGTTCCTTTTGACCACTTTTTTTTGTATTTTTTTACATTTGAAATCCTCCAAAAATTTCTTTTAGAAAAAGGTGGTAATTGTGTATGAGAGACAGATAAGCTTTGATTAGGAAAGGCCCTGGATCACATATTTTCCAGATGTGAGCCTTTAGAGATTAGATGGAAGAAGTGGAATTTATTAAATTCTAGACCATTGTGCTAAACACTATTTATGGTAATGTTAAAAAGGAACAGGCATCCAAAATAGAGAATTATTTCAATGCATTATTGAAATAAATAGAAAATATTTGTAGGAATATGATTGAAAGGTTTAAGTTTGGAGAATTCCCAAGTCAGGCAATTACATAACTTGAGTAATGCATTAATTAGATTTATGCAGTATGTTTTGTAATAGCAGTTTCCTTTGTAAGGAAAGAGAAAAGGAATGATATAATGCCTTATCGGGCATTGTTGGTTTTGGGTAAAACTCGTTCAGTAAGAAACACTGCAATCAATTGTTCCTGAATCAGAGTTGTTTAGCTCTTGGCATTACAGAATTCTCAAGGTAATCAACATCTCATGTAATAGAATGAGTCTATTATTCCATATACAGGGACGCGGTAGCTCAATGGCTAAGACATTGAGCTTGTCAATTGAAAGGGTGGTGCTTCAGCGATTTGAATTCCTAGTGCCACGTAAGAGAGTGAGCTCCCATTACTTGTCCCAGCTTCTGCCAACCTAGCAGTTTGAAAGCATGTAAAAATGTAGAAAAATAGGGAATCACCTTTGGTGGGAAGGTAACAGTGTTCTGTGCACCTTCAGTATTTAATCATGCCAGCCACATGATCACAGAGACATCTCTTATTTGTCCTCAAACAAATAAGAGGAAGTACTTTTTCATCCAGAGGATCACTGGTCTATGGAGCTCCCTGCCAGAAGAAGTGGTGACAGCTGTCAGCCTCGACACCTTTAAGAAAGGATTAGACGAGTTCATGGAGAACAAGGGTATCCATGGCTATCATTATGGATGCCTAAGGACACCTTCCGGGTTGGAGAGATAGGCAGGATATCTCTCAATGCCATTTGCAGGGAATCATAAGCAGGTGAAGACATCTGCTTGGGAAGACCCTGAAGCAAATGGGGAGCCACTCTGTTGAGACAGAATGCTGGACCAGATGGGCTGTGGCCTGTTCCAGCAAGGCTGTTCTTATCTTCTTATCTTCGGACAGCGCTGGCTCTTCAACTTTGAAACGGAGATGAGCACCGCCCCCTAGAGTTGTGAACAACTAGCACATATGTGTGAGGGGAACCTTTACCCTTACTTATTCCATATATGATACTTTAAAGGCAAACCTGGAGTTCACTCAGCAATAAAATAAAAATATACCCCCAAAAAAGCTATATACCTAAGAATGCTTATGAACGTTTAAACATTTTGGATTGTAATTGATAATACTCACTATCTTTAAAAAAAAAAAAATTGATACATTTTAAGTTACTAGGATTCAAGAAGTTGCAAAATGGATAGAATGCACCCTTGAAAATATTTACTCTTGTGTTTCACATGAGCTACAATTAATTAATGAGATGTGTATGATTGTAAATGTTTCTGTGGGTCTATTCAAATAGTGGGTCACATTTCTTAATTACAGAACATAAAATATTGTGTTGGAAAGGATAACCTTTCATCTTTTTGGCGGAAATAATCAAAGTAGATTATAGAATGTCTTTATTTCCCAGCAATTAAAATATCTTCTTAACCCTTTGCAAATATAGAATCCCAGGGCTTGATTTCTTTCCACTTTTTTTCCTTCGGCTTTTCTCAGAAAGTTCTACAAACTTTAACATATCTCTTTTGCAAATACAAAATGAAAAAGATACCCAAGTCGCTCTTCTGATGCATTATTTATATATCATTCTTAATTAAGACGTCAGCCAGTTTCAGGTGTACTTATCAATATCATTCTTGTAATCTATAATTTTTAAATCCACATTTGAATCCGCTTCAGTCTTAGTTTGTTAAAAATAGACAATCTTAAAAGTAACTTCTGAATACTTTGGTTCTGAATATCATTACATTTGTCCCAAGTTAGAATAATTTACTCCATATAGTATTAATGTCTCTTTTCTCATTTAATTATAATGTTTAATTCTTTATAGTTACCTCTAGAATTCAACCATCAAAGACCCTTCTTATCATATATTTTTCCTGATAAACAGTATTTTCCTATGGAAAAATTTCTTATATCAAAATGTTAATGTTTTCTCCCAATTACATTTTTCCACAGGAAAGATCCTTAAATAATTTTATTTCCAATTTTGACCCCTTAATCCATTTGTAACTTTCCAAAATCAACATGTTCATCACTCTTTTGATGTTTATTCCAAAAGAAATTTTAAAGTCTTTAAACTTGCATAGAACTTTTTTTCAATAACTATTGAAGGAGATTCACATGATGTAATGAAACTTCCAGGTTCTTAATATCCAAAAAGCACTTAAGCAATTTCCAAAATTAAGATTTTAGTTTAAGATTAAGAAAAGGAAGTATGCAAATCCAGTGTCATTTTGAAGACTTGGAACTGTGGCTTAGGCATGGATAACATAGCATCACATCGCATAGCATAGCATCGCATCGCATCGCATATTCTTTATTGGCCAAGTATGATTATTAATACGTCACCCTGTTTTATTTGTATATCCTGGATAACATATTGAGTATAATCCATGATGTATCTAGTATGATCCAGTATAGATAACGATTCTCTTGGCTTACAGAGCTCTAACCCACTGGAAATCATTTGTCTTATGGTCTCTTCACAAGGAAGTACTGCCCAGTGTGCGCATGGGCAATTTTGAGTCCTATCCTTGTCCAGAGAGCAATTTCAAGATGTCGGTCCATTTGCCAATTTGTCATTCCAGTACAGTTATCATCTTTGCTCAATGCAGAGCTGTCTTCAATTTGTCATAGCTTCCCCAGAAATTCTTTTTATCTTCAAAACAATTGCTGAAGAATTATTCAGAGTGACTGCATATGATATCAAAACAAGACAGAAGAGAGGAGGTCACAAAGATTGAATCCAAGGGTTCAACAAGAAGCTCTTGAGGGATTCCATATCCTATTTTTTTTATTGGTGCATTTTTTTCTTTTTCTCTCTTAAATAAATTACGTCTCTCTACTGTTACATGCTTCCCTTTAAATCCTTTCAGAAAATATGTGGGCTAATTGATTTATCTGGTATTTTGAGGCATTTGTACTTAAAAGTAACAAGGCTTTTCTAACTGCCTTGCATTAATTTAAATCTTGTAATAATACCAGATCTTTCTAATGAGTTATGAGGATCAAACTCAAACAAATTATGAAGCTTATACTCAACAGCAAATGATTTTATCAATGCATCCATTCCTTTAAACAGAAGTAAATGTTGCCAGCATTAATTGCAACCAAGAGGTACAACATTATTCTTGCTTATGCACCATTTTATTTTAAGCAACTTTCTGTTGCTATACCTCTCCCAATAATTGTTGGGTGAAATATTGAATTGTAGGTTTCTAGAAATATTTGTAATAGTTTTGATGCTTCCCGAAGTCAGAGACAGTGTCGACATACTACAGCTGATTTACCGTATTTTTCGGAGTATAAGTTGCTCCGAAGTATAAGAAGCACCTAGCTTTTGAGAAGGGGGAAAAATCCACCTCTGCTTGACTGAAAACTGAAACAGGCTATTGGCTGTTTGCAGCAAGGAGGCAAATTGCTGGGAGGCAGAGGCCAAAGGGTGAGGGCCAGCAGGTGGGCAGGGCTGCATTCAGTTTATAAGACCCACTCAAATTTTTACTCACTTTTAGGGGGGAAAAGTGCATTTTATACTCCCAAAAATGCCCCAACACTGCAAGGTCTTTAAGAAGATGTTGGATAGCCATTTGTCTGAAATGGTATAGGGCTTCCTGCCTAGGCAGGGGGTTGGACTAGAAGACCTCCAAGGTCCCTTCCAATTCTGCTATTGTACTTGTAAAAATATGGTATCTTTATAGGTAACTGCTACTCAGGTGTTTAAAACATTGGCTTGTTCCAAACAGACAGGTCACTGAATTTTCGGCTGCCACCTCTGACATGGAGAAATCATAATATATATAAATCATTCGGAGGAAGCACAATTTTGTGTAATTTTCTACTTCTGTTATACACTGTTCATTTGAACATGCCAATCATATGGTTATTTGCCTCGCTAAGCTAGCCTTGTGGAATACTTGCATTATCTGCCTATCATACTTTACATATTCATAAATACATTTTATGTAGTACTAACTTAGAACTAAAAGAAATAGTAATGATGACTTCTAACTAGCCCATTTTCTATTCTCCATGGCCATTTATAGTCAGTGGAATCTCAATGAAAAAAATACTATTTTTAAGGAATAACAAATATATACTTTCAAAATTACCAAGGAACTGAGTGGAGGAGGTATCAGCTTTGCTGAAGTTGCTAGGATTTATGGCAAAGGTTAATTAATTTAGTAACTATGTTGTTAAAACCTGCAGGTAATTGTTATTTAAGGCAATTAAGCAGAAAATAAAAATAATTTACTCTGAGAGCTTTACAGACACCTCCGTTACCATTACTGCAATGAAAAGAAGTTTTAGATTACTTTAAAAACAGTAATACCTTGGTGTTAAAAACAACTCTTCAGAAACATTTCAGAGCAAATTCAGTCATTTAGTTTAAAATAAATTTCAGAATTTTACTGTTTATCACAATTATACATCATTTAGTCACCTTACAATCTTCAATAGTCAGCTCAATTCATATTTAATTTATTTGTTAAAGGTAGATGCCACCCCCTCTTCCCAATAAGGTGACTCTGAGTGGTTTACAAACCATAAAAAAGATAAAATACAAAAACAATTATAATTACATTGCTAGATAAAGACTAGAACCAAAGAGTTAGACTGCATCAAAATGAGATCTTTTTACTCCGCCAACCAGTTTCAGCAATGAGCGCCTCCCTCAGGGCTCCAAGCCAACCAGCAAAACCAAGTTTAATAGCCTCCCAGAGTGCAGTTCTCACTTTCCATGGTAGAGTGTTCCACAGGACTGGGCCACACTGGAAAAGACTCTTCTCCTTGACCTCACATGCCAGAATACCTTAGTGGAGGTAGTCCTCAACTTACAAAAAATTATTTAGTGACCGTTCAAAGGTACTATGCCACTGAAAAAAGTGACATAATTGTTTTTCACACTTATGACCAGAGGTGGTATTCAGCAGGTTCTGACCAGTTCTGGAGAACCGGTAGCAGAAATTTTGAGTAGTTCGGAGAACCGGTAATTACCACCCTGTCTGGCCCTGCCCCCATCTATTCTCTGCCTCCTAAGTCCCAGCTGATCGGGGGGGGGGGGGTTTGCAAACCTTCTCCTGCAGTGGGGAGGGAATGGAGATTTTACAGTATCCTTCCCATGCCATGCCCACCAACCCATGCCTACCAAACCATGCCACGCTCACCAAGCCAAGCCCACAGAACCGGTGGTAAAAAAAATTGAATTCCACTGCTGCTTATGACCCTTGCAACATCCCCATGGCCATGTGATCAAAATTCAGATGCTTAGCAATTGACTCATGTTTATGATGGCTGTAGTGTCCCGGGGTTCATGTGATCACCTTTTGCGACCTTCTGATAAGTAAAGTGAATGGAGAAACCAGTGTCACTTAACAACCATGTTACTAACTTAGCAACTGCAGTGATTCACTTAACAAATGCGGCAAGAAAGGTCGTAAAATGGGGCAAAGCTCACTTAATAAACGTCTTGTTCAGCAACAAAAGTTTGGGCTCAATTGTGGTCATAAGTCAAGGACTACCTTTATACTGAATGAACTAAGATAATGGTCGTATACAAAGACCTTTGTTTAGAAAGGAGATTCTTGAACATGCTTTTTAGGGAGTGTGTAGGAAACAAAGCTTTACAATACTAAGAACGAAGTCCTACATTTAAAGATAGTAAAATATTATGTTTTGAAAAATGTTGATATCATTTTTGTTTTCAAAATGGCGATGCCATTTTATGGTTTTTAATGCCATTTGGTCTTTTGAGATCACAATGCCTGTAATGAAAAGCAGAGCTGCAGAGCATGTAAGTAATACTTTTTCAGGCAAGCAAAATAAATCTATGTTGATGGCAAATGAATGCCAGATAGATTTGCAACTATCTTTGAAATAAACAGAAGAGACGTGTGTGATTAGATTTAGGGGTATGGCTGGAATTAACTTTAGTAGAAGAAACTTGACACTGTGGAGAATCTTTCTCAACCTCGGGCAACTTCAAGAAGTCTGGTCTTCAACTCCTAGCGAGAAATCCTTCTCCTCTGACCCCAGCTCCATAAGCAATTCCTTCCCTCCCTGTATCTAAGTCCAACAAGCCCTGTGGTTAAAAATGTCCATCCCTAACAGGATTCTGTATTTCACTGCACAGTGAATTTTAGGAGTTTGTTTATTCATTCTACAGAGCCATCATAGCTATGCCGTTTTTCTTGATAGCTCTACTATATAATAATAATAATAATAATAATAATAATAATAATAATAATAATAATAATAATAGTAGTAGTAGTAGTAGTAGTAGTAGTAGTAGTAGTAGTATGGTTCGTTGACATTGCAATACCTGGTGATGCACGAATTGAAAATAAGCAGCAAGAAAAAAATCACAAAATACCGGGACTTGCAAATTGAAGTTGAGCGACTGTGGAAGAGAAAGTTGTGTGTTGTCCCGATTGTGATTGGAACCCTTGGAGCAATACCTAGGGGACTGCCTCGCTATGTGGAGGTTCTAGGTTTGCCGGACTTGAACATTCTAACTCTACAAAGGGCCACCCTGCTTGGAACTGCTTATATCCTCCAACGTTACCTTGGTTAGGACTCGAGCTGTTGAGCTACCAACCAGCCCCAAAGATTAACATAATAATAATAATAATAATAATAATAATAATAATAATAATAATAATAATAATAATAATAATAATAATAAAAAACCCCATTACTTAATCTTTTGGCTCATCTGCTAGATAGTAATTCCATTACACAGATCAAATAATTCTTATCAATTGGCTTACAGTGCTCACCTTAAGAAAAGTATGCATCAGTGGTGGTATTCAGTAGGTTCTGACCAATTCTGGAGAACCGGTAGCGGAAATTTTGAGTAGTTCTGAGAACCGGTAAATACCACCTCTGGCTGGCCCCGCCCCCATCTGTTCTTTGCCTCCCGAGTCCCAGCTGATCGGGAAGAAATGGGGATTTTGCAGTCACTTTCCCCCAGAGTAGGGACAGAATGGAGATTTTACAGTATCCTTCCCCTGCTACACCCACCAAGCCACGCCCACAGAACTGGTAGTAAAAAAAAATTGAATCCCATCACTGGTATGAAATGGTAGCTTAGGCCAGTCTCACTTCTTCCAAAAGTACAGGCTCTGCTACTTCAGATGACAGCGAACTTCAAACTTCAAATGCTTGGCAATTGGAATGTATCTACTGTATACCTTTCACACCAATCTGGGATCATGTGCTCCCCATTGGCAACCTTCCTGGCCAGCTTCCAACAAGCAAAGTCAATGGGAGAAGCCAGATTTGGGTAACTACTGTGTGGTTCCCTTAACAAGTGCAGTGATCTATGGACTACTGTAACGCTCTCTACATTGAGGTGCACCCGAAGACTGCAGCTTGTCCAGAATGCAGCCGCTCGGGCAGTTATGGGAACCTCCAGGTTCTCCCATGTAACACCACTCCTGCGCGAGCTGCATTGGCTGCCTGTCGTCTTTCGGGTGCGCTTCAAGGTATTGGTTATCATCTTCAAAGCGCTCCATGGCACGGGACCTAGCTATCTGCGGGATCGCATCCTGCCCCATACATCCCTGCGGCCGATTCGATCCCACAGAGAGGGACTTCTCCGGGTGCCGTCCACTAGGCTATGCCAGCGGGCGACGCCCAGGGGAAGGGCCTTCTCTGTGGCGGGCCCGACCCTCTGGAACGACTTTCCCCCCGAAATTAGAACAACCATGGCTCCTTCCGTCAAAAACAAAAAACACATTTCTTCTGCTTGACCAGCCTGGGGTAATTGAACTGTTTTTTTAGGGTTTTTAGGGGTTTAGTTTTAGTTTGGGATTTTAGCGCAGGGTTTTAGTTTAATTCATTTTAATATTGTATTATGTTTGTGGTTTTATACATGTATTTTTAAATTCCCTGTGCACCGCCTCGAGTCCCTTCGGGGAGAGAGAGCGGTTTATAAATTAAAATTATTATTATTATTTTTTATTTTTAACAACCGTGGTGAAAAAGGCTGTAAGATTGGGCGCAACTCACTTAACAGCCAATTTGCTTAGCAAAAGAAATTCTGCTCCCAACTGTTTGCCATAAGCTAAGGACTACTTGTACTTGATTGGGTTTTGTCAGTTGATTATATACATTTGGTTATGTTATATTCTGAAGCGTTAATGACCTACGTCATGTAAAAGTTGAAATCTCCCAGAAAAACAGACTTCTCAGGTCAAGAGAATCAAATAAACTTCAAGTATATTGGAAGAAATTGAAGCGAACAAGGGCCTATGGGAAAAAAAGATTTTTTTTTCATATAAAACTTCTTCATCCCTCTCACAGCCTTCATTACATTCAAAGAAGAAAACAATATGTCATGTGCGTATTTATAACATGAAACTTGAACTTCTGAATAATTTCATCTTCTGGTCAAAAAGAACGAAGGGGCAGAATGAAATCTTATGGCACTCAAGGAGCAAAATAGATGCATGGCATCTTGCATTGAACTGCTGGTACAAAAAGCCTTCAGATATATCCATTTATTCACATTTGAAATATTTAAAATATCTCTTCACAGTTATTAAAAGTATTATTTTAGTTGATTTAATTGACAATACATACTCTCTCTTTCTCTCGCTTGTCATATGACACAAGCTGCTGCCAGTGTGAATTTTGTCATAATGTTTACTGATCTGTTGAGCCTTGAAAACATAAAAGAGAAAAAATTGAGCCATTTAGCCATTTGTAGTAATGACAATAGCAGTGACATTTTAGAACTGGTTCATGCATCCAATTTTATTTCCTTAATGAATAACAGTTTGGTTGTCAAGTTCAATTTTATTTTAAAACTCTTGAGGCACATTATGCTATACCAATAATTGTTTAAATGAAATGAAATATAATTTATTCAGAATATTTATATCTTGCCTACTGCCCAAAGGTCTTAAGCTTGCATAGTATAAGTTTAATATTCATCAAAACGGATGAGTTGGTAGTGATGCAAAAAAACTGAATATGAAAGTTCCCCAGTCCTCAAATCCTTTTACTGTTACTCTGCAGCTGATCTTTGGGACCATAAATGGTCTTAGATGAAATTACATAGAACAGGAGCTAATGGACTCAAGGTGTTCTAGAGCAGTGATGGTGAACCTTTTTGGCACCAAGTGCCCAAACTGGAATGTGCAAGCATGTAAGCATGCCGGAGCACTGGAAACCTGAAGACCTGCTGGCCAGCACGCGCATGCCATTTTTTGGCAGTTTTCCTGGCGGCTTTTTGGCTGGGTTTTGGGCCATTTTTGGGCCATTTTCAGGCCTTTTCAGTGTTTCAATGTTTCCATTGTCTTTCTTCCCACTTGGAACTGGCCGAACTGCACCAAAAATGGTCCAAAAAGATCTGAAAATGGCCCACAAATAGCCCAGAAAAAGGCCTGAAAATGGCCCAGAAAATGCCTGGAAAACAGCCTGAAAAACTGCCTGTTTTGGGGATGTTTTTGGCCTTTTTTCTGTAGTTGTTCTGCCGGTCTGGTGCCCATGAAGACCAGCTGGCTGGCTGGAAACCAGAAAAGCAGCTGGCAACAGTACATGTGCCCACAGAGAGGGCTCTTCTGTGCCACCTCTGGTACGTGTGCCATAGGTTTGCCATCACGGTTCTAGAGCTTTTCTCTGGTAAATTAATGCTCTTGTCCTATTCAGTCCCATCACTTGGCCCATGTTCTCTAAATTAAAATCTGGCACTGGAATCGTTGTCAAGTATTGTTATCGCAAAAAAGCTTAGGTTCTTCCATTTCAGTGATCACTTTGTTTCAGTTTCCTCCCCCTCCTCCTCCTCCTCAGTTTAAGTGCATCCCCCAGCCCAGAGGTGGGTTGCTTCCGGTTCGGCCCAGATCCGAACCGGAAGCGGCAGGAGGCTCCGCTCACCCATCTGGACGCTTCTGCTCTTTAGGCTTCTAGAAGACGCTGAAGATCTAGCTCTTCCACCAAGCATTGGGCATGATAGATGTTGAGCTAAGAGGATTTTTCTCTGTGCTTGGGGGGAAAGGTACCTTTGTTTTTAGCTATGTCTTTGCCAATAGCTAAAATCATTGCATGGGATAGATGGCCATATAGGTCCTCTTCCTTCCTCTTGAGAATTGTATTTTTGACTTCTTAGATTGAGCTGCTGACATTCCAAAGTAGAGGTGGGCCAACTAATGGCTCAGGAATTCTGGGAGTCGTAAAGGGGCCATGGTTGCCAATAGCTAAAATCATTGCATGGGATAGATGGTCATATAGGTCCTCTTCCTTCCTCTTGAGAATTGTATTTTTGACTTCTTAGATTAAGCTGCTGACATTCCAAAGTAGAGGTGGGCCAACTAATGGCTCAGGAATTCTGGGAGTCGTAAAGGGGCCATGGTTGCCCAGCTCTGCTTCAAAGAGACTGTGTTTCCAACTCCTTAAATGCTTAAGGGTCTGGGAAGAATAGTCTGCAGCACATTTCTTTGCTGTTGTTCATGGTTCAGATCCTCATCTCTCCGTCTGCGAGGGACTTTGACACATTTAGATCTGGATATTTTGCTGAAGTGTTTCTTACAGCTTTTTGTTTGGTGACCTTTGAGTCAGTACTGATTCCTGGTGATTGCTTAGACAAGCCCCTGCATTTTTCTTGGTGAGATTTTCAAAAATGTCTTGCCCTTGCTTTCTTCCTAGAGCTGAGATGAAGTAACTGACTCAAAGTCATCCAGCTGCTTTGTAGCTAAGCTGGGACTAGAACTCACTGCCACCTGGTTTCCAGCCTGAGGCCTTCACCACTAATCCAAGCATGATTAATTTATTATTTTGACCATTGATATTTATGTTTACCTGTTCGGATGCAGCCATGGATCTCTACTTCACTAGAAGCACAGATGGAAAACCTTAAAGTTAAAAGTAATGTTAGCTTTTCCATTTGTGCATATAGTGAAGTAGAGATCCATGGCTGCATTTGAACAGGGAAACATAGTGGTCAAGATAATGAAATTTGAATGCATAATTGTATAAATGTTTTCAGTAATTAAGTGAATAAAACTGTAGGACTGTATTTACCAAGAGCACATCATGTGGCTTATCTGTAGTTCCAGTTACGAGGTAAGGCTTATGGGTGGAATCATTATTCTTGAAGTAGAACCCACTGAAACTATCAGAACAAAAATGGGTAAACAAACAAACAAACAATGATTTGACTATTTACCTAAATAAATGTCTCCAACGCAGTCTGTCTGCTGTCAGAACAGGTTCCTCTCAGAGCTGGTATTCAGCCAGTTCTGACTGGTTCTGGCGAACCAGTAGCAGAAATTTCGAGTAGTTCAGAGAACTGGCAAATACAACCTCTGGCTGTCTCCACCCCATCTATTCGCTGCCTCCTGAGTCCCAGCTGATCAGCTGGGTCTTCTTCTGTTGCCCTGCACAGGAGAATGGAACTGGAAAGCAGGTTAGTGAGGTAGGGAGGGAATGGGGATTTTGCAGTATCCTTCCCCTGCCATGCCCACCAAGCCATGCCATGCCCACAGAACCAGTAGTAAAAAAAAATTTGAATCCCGCCACTGGTTCCCCTCCCTTCTTCCTCAGTCCGGTCTGTTCTGGAGGCCAGGGTAAACAGTCAAAGCAGAATTGGGATAAAGAGAAGCAAGAGGAAATCTGTTTGGGTGACATGGAATGTAGTCGTTCAAGAGAATCTGTTTCACGGAAATTTGTTGAATAATTCATATAAATTATTTTTTTGTATTTTACACAAGTATGGGACATTTGTCACTGTGAAACTGGGTTTTTGTGTGTTTATAAATGAAAGTTTTCTCGTGGTGCTATCAAAAGTAAGAACATATAACCCATTTCCTCCCTTCTTTATGACTGTAGAGAATATTCACCCTGCTTCTTTACACAATTTCTATTTAGCAAATTCTATCTATATCATAGCAAAAAATTATAACGTGCTGCTTCACTCAATTATGTGCATGATATAGTTTGATAAATCAACAGAATTCAATAAAAATCAGCTGACAAAAGCACTTTGTTGGATCCTCTGCTGTGCAGTTGTGATTTTAGAATGTATATTTTACTATTCAAAAGAATGAAGCAATCAAACCAGTCAAATGGAATACAGCAGGTTCCTTATTCTAATGCCTCAGTAATGCACTCCTAATGTGAAACCTGCCTGTTTACTACAGTGTATACATTTCTAAAGGGAAATTTAAAGAAATTAAATGTTTTAAAAAGAATAATGAACATTTTCAGGCATTGGGTTATTTTGATAGTTCTATATACATGATTATTACCTGGTTTTGATTCCCCCCCCCCCCCCAGACATTTATAAGCTTATAAAAATTGTGGTAATTCATCAGCACTTTTAAAAGTTTAGCTTTTATTTAAAAATTCAGTATTCCATTTCTTAAATTATGTTACTGTGCTTTAAAGACATAATTTAAAGACATAATTTGGCTGCTTTTAGAATACAGGCTGAAAAATGTTCAACATTATTAAATTCAATACTACCACCTTCAATTTGTAATAAATGAAATATAATTCTGTCTATATATATATATATATTTGGAGGATATATGCTATAGTGTCACTTATTAAATTCCACAAAGTATCTTTCAAAAAAATATTTTTCTTTTCCATTTTTTTCTTTTTCTTTTGTTTTCAACTAGGACCCCTACTATGGCTGGTGGCTTATTTTCTATTGACAGAAACTACTTTGAAGAGATAGGAACATACGATGCAGGAATGGATATCTGGGGTGGAGAAAATCTTGAAATGTCTTTTAGGGTAATTTTCCATTTTATTTCCTTTTGTAATAACTAGCAGATTTTCTGTAAAAAAAAATGTTAACTTTTTAAGATAGGGATGTTTTAATTTTGTTTATCTTAAATGAAATCTTGACTTTGCCTTGAAATTAGGAAGCTAATCCAAATGGAAAGCTGCTTCAATGGAGGGCTTCAATCAGCAAAACTAAATCAAGGCAAATTCACTTGTTATTCAGCTTCCTTTTTCTCTGCTGTTTCTGGATTCCCATTGAATAAGGAATTCTCTTACTTTCTGTTCTGCTGTGTAAAACCTTCTGTTCATGGATTGATTTGAGCTGAATTTCATCCTTCAATTTTAGTGCAATGGGGTTTTTTCACACTACATAACACATTACAGAGGGATGCAGTGGCCCAGTGGCTAAGATGCTGAGCTTGTTGATCAGAAAGGTCAGCAGTTTGGCGGTTTGAATCCCTAGCACCGCATAACGGAGTGAGCTCCCGTTACTTGTCCCAGCTTCTGCCAACCTAGCATTTCGAAAGCACATGAAAAATGCAAGTAGAAAAAATAGGAACCACCTTTGGAGGGAAGGTAATAGTGTTCCGTGCTCCTTCGGCATTTAGTCATGCCAGCCACATGACCACGCAGATGTCTTTGGACAGCGCTGGCTCTTCGGCTTTGAAATGGAGAAGAGCACCGCCCCCTAGAGTTGGGAACAACTAGCATATATGTGTGAGGGCAACCTTTACGTAACACATCACCACATGAAGCCTTGAGTATCTGAAAATTGTATGATGTACATTAGAGGCCCATCAGTCGTTATTAACCATATCTGGCTCAGTGTTGCATATGGCCATTTGTTACTTAATTTCATGACTTCTCAGCAAGTGGGACCAAATGAGGATTGACATGGAACATCCATGAGCATCATCAGGTTAGGGGTTAAATTCACACAACGTAGGTGTCCCATAGTATGTGTATTTCTTTCATGCTGCCTTTGGAACAGTCCCGTTTTGCTTTCCTCCATTGGTGTATACTTCTGGTCCTTGGTGCTCTCTGAGCTTGATTGTTTTCTTACAGATGTTTCATTACCAAACTAGGAAACATCATCAGAATGCTATCTGCAAGAAATGTCTTCAAGAAAACAACCAAACTCAGAGAACACCAAGGACCCCACAATTCAACCCAGTGCTACACATATTCTCTTCTATTGATGTATACCCTTTTCTCTAAAATTTTCCCAAGCATATATGTCATTTCTCATGCCAATTTCCTAAATACCTGCTGATTTCTCTTTGAATGTTTTCCTAAATGTATACTAATTTTATATATGGAGCTGAAATAATTTCTTTGCTAAGAAGATTTCACTTACTGCTGTTGTGCATGCTGAAATAAAGGAAATCCTTTATGGATTACTTTCCCAACACTGGGGTGAGAGTCAATTGTTGGGAAGTCCTAGATTCAAGTTTTCCATCAGCCATGGAAGTTCTGTATTTGGGATTATTTTATTTATTCATTCATTTATTCAACGTCACAGATTAGCTACTTTGGCAGTCTGATCTACCTCAACCTAATTATGGGGAAAACAGGAGATAGGAATGCTAATACATATCTTGATCTCCTTGGAGGATAGGCACCCTATACATTTAACAAGCAAAAGAAACAATAAATAACATAAAAGGCACATGCATTTATTTAACTGTTCATTTGTTTTTTTATTCATGTGGCTTAAAAACATTCTTGGTACGGAAGGCAAAGCTTCAATGTACTTATAGTAACATCCTTAAATTGGATTTTAGGGATAGGAATTATATTTCCAAATGACTGAATTTGGAGGCAACCATTTCAGTCATCTATAACATCTACGACAGAAATGAAACAATGGAAATTTCTTGAGTTTCTAAGTAATCTTAAATAAATTAGAAAATTGATCTTAAAATGAGTGTAAGAGGGAATAATGTACACTAAGACATGATGGACTATAGATATTTGTGATACAGTATTTAAAAGACCCTTGTTTTCATAATGACCCATCTGATGGAACAATCAGCTCTCAAGCATGCTGTCTATGGCTTGCCACTTCTTATGATACTCTCATTCATTTATTTTATTTTTAAAAAGTATATAGAAAACTACATATACAGGCAGAGTGCACCCATTTATATTTCTGATGAATATAAAGTGAGGAATGCACAGGCCAGTTGCTCCATTATTTTTAGACTAGAAGTCGTAAAATGGATGAATGTGTGAAACTCATTGCGTATGGTATATCAAGGAGCTATTTTGACTCTTAGACGCAATCAACTGATTGGGGGTTCTTAGGGAATTCTATTTGGTGCATTGTAATTTAAAATGATGCAATCTATTCACTCCAGACTACTATACAGATTGGAGCATAATTGTGCTATTGTTTGTGAATGTTGTACATTTCCCCCCCCCCTTTTTTTTTTAGTAGTATCACTTTGTTAACTGGAGCACTGAGCCAGATTGATTCAAATAAGAGATTGGAATATGCAAGCAAAAAAAAAAAAATAGAGACAATTTTCATAAGAAAATGTTTGAAAGACTATCCACCTATCTTGCTTTGAAGCCATCTTTTCTCCATGTTATAGGATTCTCTGTGTGAACTCTGTTATGGTCTGGATAGGAGAAACACACTTAGATTCAACCCTAAGTAGATGGAGAGCCTGTTGATTCAGAAGCTTTCATATCCCAGAAGAAATTTATCTTTGATGCTAGACAAAATGTCTATGGAGCAGCCTAACACTCTGGAGCTCTCCTGGATCATAGCTCCTATTGAAAGAGCAGATAGAGTCTATCACAGGAGATACTTTGCACAGCTTTAGTTGTGTGCTAATTTTTGGCCCTTTTTGGGAACAAGAGTCTTCAATGGAAGTTATTCATGCCTTTGTCACTTCAGTGTAGATGTCAGGGTTCCAACGGATGCCCTAATTAAATCATGAGCCTCAAGCCAAGCATCAAAAGAAATCCAGTTATTTATTAGGAGCAACATGTCGGCACATAGCCAAGTGAAGCCAGCTCTGACCCCACATAATTTAAGGCCCAATTTTGACCCTGTTTCCCCCCCTCCTCCCAGGGTATGTCATAAATTACGCTCTCCAATGGAGCACTTTCACAGGCGGTAGAGTCACACTCCTCCAGCTGTTTTAAGTAACCTGGGCTTACGCCTTGAGAAAGATATGTGTGGAGCGTGCTTCTGGTTGTGCCTGCTGTGCTGTTCCATCAGTCCCCCTCCCCACTGCCTATGGCAACTCGAGAGCAAGCCAGGGATGCTGTGCGAGTTGACAGTAGATTAATGAAATTTAGTGTACACTGAGCTTCACTTGAGGACCATTTGAAAGCTGCAGAATGCAGCTGCGTGCATGATGGTGAATAGTGTCTTCTCTAGCCATGTGAGATTACTATTGTAGGAGTTGCGTTGGTGACGGATAAGCTTCTGGATACAATTCAAGGTGCTGATTATGATCTATAATGACCTTTATGGCTTTAGATCAAGTTATCTATCAGGTTTGTCTACTCAGGCATGCCTTGGCTTCTCAGGAGTGTCAATGAGAGGGGAGCTAGAGATGAGCTTTTTCTATCATGGCCCCTCCTCCTTTGCCTCCGGAATTAAAGTACTTCAGAAAATAATCAAGACTTGACTCTTCTATGTATCGTTTGGGAATAAAATAGGAATATGAATCTAGCTGTTCCTGAAATGGATTAGAGGGTGCCAAGTGTATTGGGTTGCATTTAATTTGAGCTGTTTTAAATCTAATTGCTGTATTGGGAAATTTTTAGCTACTTAAGAGTTTCTACCTGAAGGAGCATATAAGTAGGGGGAAATAAAGAAAAAGCAGACTTGAGAAAATGAGAGATCACAATCACCTGCAAACCTTTTTCTACCCATGGAAGAAATGTCTTTTTCTGTGAGCAGGAGGGGAGTAGAGCAATGGCTCAGATCATCCCACAGAAGTTCTCTGAAACCCTTTGAGTTTGAGTTGTGAGCACTCGGGAGGCATTTTGGAATACTGAGTTTCTTATCTGTAATTGGAGATAAAAGTCTTTTTAATTACTGTTTGGGGGACTTGGGTTTTGAAATTTCAATATGGGAGACACAGCTTGAGAAGGAGGAGTTGCCTGGTCAGGTGAAACATACATAGGCCATATCTGCCCTGTTCATCAAAGGTTTCCTCTATCTTCCATAAGGGTCTTTGACACAGACATTCAAGGGAATAGATATTTTTTGTAAGCATACCATACAATCTAATTACAAAACTGGTTGTCTTAATATCTACACTAAAACAGCATTATCTCCACCTCCATAATGGGTAACCACTCAAGCAACAGTTAGAGCAGCGGTAGTCAACCTGCTTCCTACCACCCACTAGTGGGCGTTCCAGCTTTTTTTACTCTCTGGAAGCTTCAGGAGGCTTTCCTGAAGCCTCCAGAGGATGAAAAACTGCTGAAAATCAAGGCCAAAAATCAGCTGGCCAGTGTGTGCATGCGTGCTGGAGCTGACAGGGCAACACCTCGCGTGCCCTCAGAAATGGCTCCGCGTGCCACCTGTAGCACCCGTGCCATAGGTTCGCCATCACAGGCCTAG
Source organism: Rhabdophis nuchalis (assembly GCA_039707465.1). Lineage (NCBI taxonomy): Eukaryota > Metazoa > Chordata > Lepidosauria > Squamata > Natricidae > Rhabdophis > Rhabdophis nuchalis. The sequence continues at coordinate 174,670,107 of CM077643.1, forward strand.
AGATACTTTCCATTCACTCTGAATGTATTTAACCTGCTCCTGATTAGCAGCTGTTTTATATCTGTGTGATATTGCACATATTCTAATTTTGGGCTTCTCAGAGATTTCTGGTTTCTACTGGAGGAAAAGAAAGTTGTAGTAGATAGCATTTTGGCTGAGAAATCTTCTTACAAACGTATATGTCTTATACATTTAACATGCATATAATATTGATGTAAAAATTATATTATTTCTGTGATTTAAGTGCGTGACAGTATGATCCTGCAGGATATTATTGTGAGATACAAGCTATTGCTCTGTATTTAAATTTTTATTTTGGACTGCTTTAGCTACACCATTATTCTTTTTTTTTTAAAATTGAACACACTTGGATTCCCCCCCCCTCCCATTTAACTTCCCTTCTTCCCTTTAATGATTATCTGAGGTTAAAAAAAAATCTTTCTTTTTCACTAAAATGCAACTATTACATGATAGAACAAGCAAGAATAGCATTAAAGGACTCCCGAGGTAATTTAGCATGGCACAGCTTTGAATCAAATCCCACAATCATATTTCTGCATGGAGGCATGTAAAATAAATTGCTTAACTACTACCCAAATAACACAAAAGCAGACAACTGAGCTTTCCATTTCCAGTAGCTGAAGTGGCTTGACTCTTATGCCCACCTTATTATATCCTTACTAATCTAATATTCATATCAGACAATAGAGGTTCTTTCCTTTAAAAAAAACCACCCTCTGTACAGAAGATTGTAGATATTCTCTGCTCTGTCATTCACATGGAAGTCAAAAGCCCTTTTAGGGGTGGTAGACAGGTAGTCCTCGACTTACAACAGTTCACTTAGTGACCATTCAAAATTAGAATGGCACTGAAAACAGTGACATGACTATTTTTCACACTTATGACCATTGCAAGATCTCCATGGTCTTGCAATTTAGATTCAGATGTTTGACAATTAACTCACATTTAGGATGGTTGCAATGGCCTGGAGTCGTGTGATCTTTTTTTTTATATTACAAGCACAGTCAATGGGGAAGCCATTAGTAACCGTGTTACTAATTTAAGAATTGCAGTGATTCACTTGACAAATGTGGCGAAAAAAGTCGTAAAAATGGGGCAAAATAACAAAATAAATTTTGGGCTCAATGGTGGTTGTAAATTGAGGACTGCCTGTATTTTCCATAACATCTGAGCTCACTGCAGTCTTTATTGTTAATATGTATGTCTGATGTATATCTTACCCTCTCCTCCAGAAGCTCAAGGAGGCATGTGTACTGTTCCTTCCTCCAATTTTGATCTACAACAAAAAAATCCTTTCAAATGTTTAGGTTTAAAAACCTAAAAATAGGTTGAGCTGAGACAGAGGAACTAGTCCAAAGTCATCCAGTGGGTTGAGGATGAATTTGAACCCTGACCCATTCCCAAGTCTCAGTGTAAAAAGAGAAGGTTTTACGGATGACAGGAAGAGGTAGGAATTTTCTTTAATTACATTTTTAATTTTAGCCATCTTCATCTGGAAATGTCCTATGCTTGATTAGCCGCACTAGAGCTTCTAATAAATGCCTAACATTTTTATATGTCAAGGCATGTTGCTTCCAGCTTATATTCAGGAGAATTTAGGAAAGAGGGGAGATGTAGATACACTCCCAAGTACCATTTTAAGCATTATTGTAATTTGAGTATAATTTGCAAGTGCAAATTGAAATAATTTTAGAAGTTGGAACTCTATAGATATTTATAGTCTTAATTTGGGAGGAAAAAGTGAGCAAACTGAAAAAGCCAGTGGCATTATAAGTACATGGTTTGTGGGATAAATGATACCAAGTACATATCACAGCTTACCGCTTTTGCTTTTTTGCTTTGAGAAACGGTTACCAAGTGAGCCATTAATAGTCTAGAAGATCTGCAACCTTGCTGGGCTCTTATTGCCTAAGAAATCTTAAGTAATAAATTGCCCAGAGAGGGAGCCTGCTTCCCTCCCACCTTTCTCTGCGTATCTGCTCTTTAAGAAAAATAATAATGGAATGAACGGCTCAAATCAAAAAAAGCACACATTATGCAGACGGTTCGGTGAAAGGGGGGAATGATACTGAGAATAAGCAGCGTTGATGAAGACCCAAGGAAGCAAAGTGCTGATTTTAGAAGCTTAGTGTCAGAAACTAGGAATAAAAAGAAATTGAGTTTATCTTCCAGAGCATTTTACATCTTAAGACAGCTGCTAAAAATGAAGCAAAAAACTGTTTTATTATAAATTCCATCGGCCCAACTGTGACTGACAAGATGCATTTCAATGTTGTCGCGGTTCATATACCAACTATAATATTTGAAAGTTTCTTTCTTGGCAACGGGAATGCAGTTAGATCAAACCACTAAAACTGACTTTCAAGCTGGAAGCCATTTCTACTTCTTCAGGGTTGGATTAGTCTCAGAGTATTTCAATCACAACATTATTATCTTTTGGGAATGGTGTATCGCGGGGAAGTTATAGAAGCTGAACCTATTATAATATCACATATATTACATAGAACATTACAAAGAGTCCTTGTTTGGCGACTGTAATTGGGACTGGCAGCTTTGTGGTTAAGCAAAGTTTTCCTAAGTCATGAAAACCATGATTGTGCTTATGATCTTATTTCACTTTTCCTGTGCTTTACAGACCTGGGAAAGTTGTAAATGTGAGGATTGTTTGCAAAGTTACTATTCATCATCATTGTATCTATGAATGGCCACTAAACAAAGTAGTCAGTAAATGAGGATTACCTGTAAAAGCAAAGGTGATGAAGAATGAACTGCAGCATATAATGCAGGTCTTTTACTACAGGCATCAAGTGATTTTTTTTTAAACTTTAAAAACATTAAAACCGAGGCAGAAATGGTTACTTATTTTATTTTGGGAGTTCAGGTATTCCTCGACTTTATGGCCACAATACAGCCCAAAATGTATGTTGCTAAGTGAGACATTTGTTAAGTGAGTTTTGCCCCATGTTATGACTTTTCTTGTCACAGTTGTTAAGTGAATTGCAGTTGCTTAATTAATAACACAGTTGTTAAGTGAATATAACTTCTCCATTGTCTTTGCTTGTCAGAAGGTCGCAAAAAGGAACATATGATCCTGGGACACTACACCTGTCGCCGCCCTGAGTCCCATTTTGGGGAGATAGGGCGGGATAGAAATATGGCCAGCTGAAGAAGGCTAATAAGCCTGAAATGGATCCATCCTGGTCTCTTTATTTTCAGCCCTTAAAAATCTAACACATATCTAAAAAATGTCACACAGCAGTAATCTATTTGGTTCTCTGTCTGGATGATCTCTAGGTTGAATTGAAGGGCAGAGAGGGATGACGTTAAGTCTCCTCCCCTTAAAGGGACCTCTGAACAGGAGCTGTGATAATATTCTCTCATATATAAATAAATAAATGCCAACTGTCAAGCATCCGAATATGAATCGCATGACCATGTGGATGCTGCAACAGTCACAATGTGAAAAATGGTCATAAGTTTATCAGTGCCGTTGTAACTTTGAATGGTCACCAAGTGAACTGTTGTAAGTCGAGAACTACCTGTAATGGAGCATTGTCTATTTAGAAATCCAACTTCCCAGGATTAAAGCACATTTGAGCATGAAAGAATACACGGTTATTTTAGATGAGATTTGATCTACCCTGTTTCCCTGAAAATAAGACCTCCCTGGATAATAAGGCCAATCGGGCTTTTGAGCGCATGCACTAAAATAAGCCCTTCCCCAAAAATAAGCCTTTCCTGAAAATATTGCATCACAGCAGCAGCCATGAGATGACCACGCTCGCTGCCTCCTGCACCTCAAAAATAATAAGACGTCCCTGAAAATAAGGCCAAGCACTTATTTTGGGTGTCAAAAGAAAATAAGACCCTGTCTTATTTTCGGGAAAACACGATAATGCTTTTATGGCCATTTCTATAAATGCATCTCTCCGGAAATCTTTTCGGATGAATTTGAGAGCTGTTCTTCCAGGGGGATAAAAAACCCAGCTTTTTTTAATCTACTAGTTGACATTGAGCTATCTCTTGCACAGAGTCATGAACAACATGCCACAGTCATCATGAATCCCTGTAATACAGATTGATTGACTTTGCATCAGAGGTGGAAGTATAAAGCCTTCCAGGGAGCTGGAATGGAAACGGTCGCAAATGTATTTTACTAATTGTTTGGCTTTGGTGTCGTTTAAAATGTACTGGTCACTTTGGAAGTTTGTTTTTTTTTTTTTTTTTCCGGCTTCGCAATTTGGCATTTTTAATATATTTTCATATTTTGTAAGGTCGGCTACTTTTGAAGACTAACATTTTGGAAGAGAAAAGCAGAGGGAAAAACTTAAATTAATATTGCACTATAAATCATTCTGGAAAATGCTTTTCTGATGTGCTTATGAAATTAGGACCTCTGCTGTGGGAGAAGATATATAATTACTATGAATAAATGTGAGAATTCTTTAAAAGAAAAGCACATGACAGCTGGGGTGAAAAAGGAATAATTCCTTATTGCTTGATGATTATGTGCTGTAACTGTTGTATTATATAATGGTCTCATATAGTATTTTCATAGTGCAACCATACTGCCTTTCCCAAACCAAAAGAAACAACATCATGCTAACAATTGTTTATTTCCTTCACAATCAATAATTAAATTCTGAGTTGCAGCATTTTTACTTCAAGGGAGATTTTCTTAGTCTTCATGTTGAGCCTGAAGGACACTGAGGTAGGAGCATGAAACTAAAGATATGTCACAAATTTCATATACTGTATTTTTCGGAGTATAAGACGCACCTTTTTTCCTCTAAAAAGAGGCTGAAAATCTGGGTGCGTCTTATACATCGAATTCAGCATTTTTTGCCTCCTGAAACCCCACCCCTTCACCAAAACGGCCGCGTGCATACCCTTATGGAAGCTTCCAGAGAGCTCCTGGGGGCTGGGGAAGGCAGAAATGAGCAAAAAACAGGGTGTTTTTGCCCCCCCAGCAGCACTCTATAAGCCTCCATAAGGCTTTGCATGCTATTTACTGACCAAAAAAATGGCCTGTTTTCACGAAAAAAACGGGCCGTTTGGGGGAGGTTTGCACAGTGCAAAAAGGGGTTTTTTCCCCTTTCGGAAAGCTGTTTAATTAGAGTGATTGATGAGAATTACGTTGGTCAAGTACTGTGCCTGCAGAAGCAAAGATTTGTTCCAAAGGTGGCCAGTGATTTCCTTCTCCAGCACATGGGTAAATACACCTGGAAACATCTACCTACCTACCTACCTACTCTCTCACTCTCTCTACTTACCTATCTACTGTATTTCTCTCTCTCTCTCTATTTCTCTCTCTCTATCCCTCTATCTACTTATCTATCTTCACACACTATCTCTCCCTACTTACCTACCTACTGTATTTCTCTCTCTCTCCCTCTCCCTATCCCTTTATCTACCTACCTACCTAACTACACACTCTGTCTCCCTACCTACCTACTTACTGTATTTCTCTCTCTCTCTCTCTCCCTCTACCTACCTACCTACCTACCTACTCTCTCTCTCTCTCCCTCCCTACCTACTGTATTTATCTCTCTTTCTCTCCTCTCTATCCCTCTACCTACCTACTTTAAAAAAAAATTGCCTCTTCAAAACCTTATACTCTGGTGCGTTTTATACTCTGAAAAGTACGGTAACTCAGTGCCAATAGACTGTCCTGGGTGGTTCATATCCAAGACAGCATCCTTGACCAATATTCTAAGACAAATAGTCCTCAACTTACAACTAATTTGTTTAGTGACCATTAGAAGTTACAGTGGCACTGAAAATGTGACTTATGACCATTTTTCACACTTATGACCATTGCAGCATCCCCGTAGTCACGTGATTTACATTCAGACAACTGACACATTTATGAAAGGTGCAGTGTCCTGGGGTCATGTGATCACCTTATACAATCTTCTGACAAGCAAAGTCAATGGGGAAGCCAGCTTCACTTAACAACCATGTTGCTAATTTAACAAGTGCACAGATTCAATTAACTGTGCCAAGAGAGGTCATAAAATGGAGTGAAACTCATTTAACAAATTTCTCACTTAGCAACATAAATACTGGACTCAATTATAGTCGTAAATTGAGGACGACCTGTATTCTTTCTATTTTTTCAGTTTCCAGCTCAAGCTAAGTTTAACGATGACAAACTGCACTTAGTAGGCAGCCTTATTCTAATCCTGAAAATGAGTAAGATGATTGACATTCCTACTACCAAGAATTACTTTGTATCGGGGCAGTGATCAGGTACCCCTACTTGAAATGCATGTTCAAAAGCTATAGAAAATTAGTCTCACCAATCAGAAAAATATTGTCCATAATAATAACAGTGCAGGTAGTCCTCAACATACGACCACAATTAAGCCCAGATTTCTGCTGCTAAGCAAGACACTTTTGTAAAATGAATTTTGTCCCATTTTATGATCTTTCTTGACACACTTGTTAAGTGAATCACTTTAATTGTTAAGTTAGTAACACGATGGTTAAATGAATCTGGCTTCCCTATTGACTTCCGCTTGCCAGAAACTCACAAAACCTGATCACATGACCCTGGGAAACTGCAACCGTCATAAATAGTAACCAATTGCCAAGCATCTGAATTTGGATCACATGACCACTGGGATGCTGCAACTTTTTAAGTGTTAAAAAGTCATAAGTCACTTTTTTTTAGTGCCATTGTAACTTCAAATGGTCACTAAATGAATGATCGAGCACTACCTGTAATACAGACAGCCTACACTCTATTGGTCTTTCACAAGACCATGAATTCCCCCAGGCCTTAGGATTGGGATGTTAGCAGTGGGGCTCAGGCATGAGTATGTGAGATCGCTGGTTTTGTGGTCGTATTGAGCCCCAATGTAGTTTTAGTTGATTATTTGCTTGAAAGGAATTCTTTGTTTTTAGTTTATGTTTTATTTTTTTGGCTAGATGGGCATCCACATAAATTTCATTAACTGATAAACTATAACAAAATCATTGCTGTTCTATAGAAATATTGCTATTATGCTGTAGTTTTTCAAGCAGTAGCCCCCAAACCAGCATCACCTCCCAACATTTCTTATTCTTCCAGACAAGTCATGAAAATGTCAAAGCAATCACGAGAAAATATAAGGCATCAGACAAAATAACAGAGCGCAGCTTTGCCTGGCAAATGAAATATAAGTGAGATAAAATAATTTAGCAAGCAACCCTGTAAACCAAGCCAAGCATAATACAGCAGGGAATCCAAGAATGCAATAAATCAATTGTCCCAAATAAATAGATGAATTTCCAGTAACTCAGAGTGTAAGTTACTAGGCGTAGTCAGATGAACTTCCATGTTGAAATTAATCTGCTGAAAACTCCGTCTCTCCCTTAATAATCAGGAGACAGAACTGAACTAGGGGCTTGCAATGATGTCATTGTAGATGATACAGATCAAAAGTGCAATCAGCTCAAAATCTTGTTGGTAATTAGCTGTTCTAGCCGTTTCCCAACATTGATTCTTTAATCATAAGAATATATGAGTAGCACTAGTTTATTCAGTACAATATCCTGTGATTTTTTGATTACAGCTTTAGAATTACATACAGCCCTTCCGATAGGAGAGACTATGATCAAAAACTCACCCACCGCCCAAAAACCCCACACCCCCAATTTCCTGTGGTACCCCAAAAACTAATCGTCTTCACTTACCCTATTGACTCGGTTGCTTGTACTTTATCTAACAAATGGGAAATGTGTTTTGATACTATTGTGGCCAAACCCAACTACTTCTCTTGGTATACTAATTAACTTTTGTTTAATTGCTTTCACTCTAATTAAGTAAAGTCTGCAATCAGTTGCCATAGCAACATTTCCATTAATACCAATCATCTTTTGATGTTCAACTCTTTTCTTAAAACTGTAGCCGTCTTCCGTTGGAATGTCAAATGCTTTAATAGATAAACATTTTGTTTAAAATAGTTCCTTAACCATATGCTGCCCTTCAGTACAAATATAAGTACAGCTGAATTGGCCATCTTGCACTTTTATATGATAGCAACATGGCCAAAATTGTCTGCCTCCCAGAATTTGACCCAATTCAGCTATAAAACCCGTATTTTGAAACCAGCTCTTTGGTTGCATTTATTCATCCCTTCTTCTACATTGTTATCATTAAATATATGCCACACTTTGGATCTGAAGCAGAAAAGTGCTTTGCAAGGCATGGCCATATATGTCTTGTTGCACTTTCTTTAAAAAGGAATATTTTTACTTCTTTAGCCCTTACAGTAGCAGTGCAATTATAGGAAAAGGTGTGTTTGAAGGAGATGCTAATGGTGCAACAAACTGCTTTGAGCTGAAGTGGCTCCTTATTTCAAATATAATTCTCCCGGGGAATCAGACATCTATGGAGAGGCCTATTAGCCGACATCCCTTTGAAAGCACCTTCTCTGCTTCCGAATCAATTGCTAATATGAACAATATCCACTAGCTGCCTTGTGCCATCCTTCCTTTCTTGAGTGCCACAACCATCAACCTTCATTATTGAAGGCATATATATATATATATATATATATATATATATATATATATATATATATATATATATATATATATATATATATATATATATATATATATATATATATATATATATATATATTCCTTATATGTGCAGCTGTATCATGATTGGTAGATTGATGCTGATGCTAAGACCAATCAGCATCAATCTACCAATCATGATACAGCTGCACAGCCAATCAACCCACTCACAACAATAGTCAGCACTCCAACCCCCCCACCCACGTTTAAGGAAGGTTGACGCCTTCGTAATCGCAGACCGAAGCCTGAGGATGGCAAGTGAGATCTTGCTGAAACGTCCTAAAGACAGCAATACCAGCATATATAGGAGACATACTGTTTCCTTTTCTGCCTTTCGGCTCATCACCAGAGACCATCTAGACTGAAAGCCATGAGTTCCGTTGTGTGATTTTTTAATATGTGTGTTAGTGTTATGAGCTGATGAATAAATAAAACAGTGAGACTAGGATAGGTCTATTTCGAGCTTTTTAGCTCTCATCAGCTAGTCATACTCTTACTGGGATTCGAACCGGGGCTGTATAACATATCAGGCAGGAGCCTGTGACCATTTAGCCAGTCAGGCTGTCCCAAATGCATCAGCTGATATGCTATACAGCCCCGGTTCGAATCCCAGTAAGAGTATGACTAGCTGATGAGAGCTAAAAAGCTCGAAATAGATCTATCCTAGTCTCTCTGATTTATTTATTGATCAGCTCATAAAACTAACACACACACACACACACACACACACACACACACATATATATGCTGGCATTGCTGGCTTCGGGGATTTTCCCGTGTATATAGTATGGAGATGTTATTGCAACGTTTTGGCAAGATCTCACTTGCCATCATCATGTCACAGACAGAAGCCTGCCTGATGATGGCAAGTGAGATCTTGCCGAAACGTTGCAATAACATCTCCATGCTATATACACGGGAAAATCCTCGAAGCCAGCAATGCCAGCATACCTACACCCGTGAAAATCTACGAGAAAACACACACACACACACACACACACACACACACACACACACACACACACACATATATATATATATATATATATATATATATATATATGGGTAATTGTTTCACAACAACCTGTTATTATTAGGCCCCAATTCAGGGAGGAAACATACTGTTTCCCTTACTGCCTATCAGCTCATCGCTAGAGACCATCCAAACAGCAAGCCAAGAATTACGTTGTATAATATTTTAGATATGTGTGTTAGTTTTATGAGCTGATCAATAAATTAAATTAGAAGAGACCAGGATAGATCTATTTCGAGCTTATTAGATCTATCCTGGTCTCTTCTAATTTAATTGAAATAGAGAAACAATCTAGCAGCATGAACAGACGTGATGATACCTACCAGATATCTGGAAGCCAGCATTGACCAGCAGACGAGCCCCACCCTCCAGCCAAGCCGTTGAAATTCAAAACAAGGAGAAACATACAAATGAGACCAATCAGCATCAATCTACCAGTCACGATGCAACTGCACAGCCAATCAACCCACTCACAACAATAGTCAGCACTCCACCCCCCCCACCAAGATTTAAAGAGGGGCGATGCCTCCGCAGTCACACTCACAGACACAAGCCTGCCTGATGATGACAAGTGAGATCTTGTCGAAACGTTGCAACAACTTTTCTATGCCTTATACACGGGAAAATCCCCGAAGCCAGCTATGCCAGCATACCTACACCCGTGAAAATCTACGAAAACATATATATATATGTGTGTATATATGTGTGTGTATATATATATATATATATATGTGTGTGTGTGTGTGTGTGTGTGTGTGTGTGTGTGTGTGTGTTAAATTTCTTTAAGGGATGATTAATAATAATTAATTAAGAGACCAGGATGGATCCATTTCGGGCTCCTTAGCCCTCGTCAGCTGGCCATACTTCCCTACAGGGATTTGAACTGGTGCTCTCCAGCATTCGAAGCAGGCTTCTCTATGCCTTGAGCTAACCAGTTTCCCTGATTACATCATCCTTTCTACAGGACTTTATTGATGAAGTGGATATTTTGTTACAGCTTCCTGTTAGGCCTATTTAAGGGAGGAGACAAACTTGTCATCCTTCTCTGTCCTTCGACTCAACCTAGAGACCATCCAGACAGAGACCTATTAAATTGCTGCTGTCTTTTTAGATATGTGTTAAATTTCTTTAAGGGATGATTAATAATAATTAATTAAGAGACCAGGATGGATCCATTTCGGGCTCCTTAGCCCTCGTCAGCTGGCCATACTTCCCTACAGAGATTTGAACTGGTGCTCTCCAGCATTCAAAGCAGGCTTCTCTATGCCTTGAGCTAACCAGTTTCCCTGATTACATCATCCTTTCTACAGGACTTTATTGATGAAGTGGATATTTTGTTACAGCTTCCTGTTAGGCCTATTTAAGGGAGGAGACAAACTTGTCATCCTTCTCTGTCCTTCGACTCAACCTAGACACCATCCAGACAGAGACCTATTAAATTGCTGCTGTCTTTTTAGATATGTGTTAAATTTCTTTAAGGGATGATTAATAATAATTAATTAAGAGACCAGGATGGATCCATTTTGGGCTCCTTAGCCCTCGTCAGCTGGCCATACTTCCCTACAGGGATTTGAACTGGTGCTCTCCAGCATTCGAAGCAGGCTTCTCTATGCCTTGAGCTAACCAGTTTCCCTGATTACATCATTCTTTCTACAGGACTTTATTGATGAAGTGGATATTTTGTTACAGCTTCCTGTTAGGCCTATTTAAGGGAGGAGACAAACTTGTCATCCTTCTCTGTCCTTCGACTCAACCTAGAGACCATCCAGACAGAGACCTATTAAATTGCTGCTGTCTTTTTAGATATGTGTTAAATTTCTTTAAGGGATGATTAATAATAATTAATTAAGAGACCATATATATATGTAATTGTTTCACAACAACCTGTTATTATTAGGCCCCAATTAAAGGGAGGAGACATACTGTTTCCTTTACTGCCTATCGGCTCATTGCTAGAGACCATCCAAACAGCAAGCCAAGAATTACGTTGTATAATATTTTTAGATATGTGTGTTAGTTTTATGAGCTGATCAATAAATTAAATTATATATATCTCACCTATTTCTTAAGTTTATAAGTATCATTTTCTTTAGCTGCTGTAAGCCAGCTTCATTCATTTTAATTGGCACTGGGTTATTTTGAAATTGAACATCGTTGGACCAAGGCAAAATCTCTTGATATTGGATGAAAGAAGCTGGGACATGTTAGTGATGGAAGTAAAGGTTTATGCCATCATCTAGAAAGAAGTAGGCAAGACCATTGATGCTTAATAAATTGTGTGTGGGAAGTTTGGATGAGATGTATTTTTGATAATTGATAACAAGGGAAAAAGGAGCAGGAGGACGAATTTTTTAACGCTTCCCTGAAAATAAGACCTCCCTGGATAATATGCCCAATCGGGCTTTCGAGTGCATACACTAAAATAAGCCCTCCCAAAAAAATAAGCCCTCCCCGAAACTGTTGCAATACAACAGCAGCCATGAGGTGACCACGCTTGCCGCCTCCTGCACCTCAAAAATAATAACGCCTCCCTGAAAAAGGCCAAGCGGTTATATCGGGGGGTCAAAAGAAAATAAGGCCCTGTCTTATTTTGGGGGAAACACAGTATTATATTCCAAGCAAAGCCATCCAGTTCTGTTTTGATTGCAAAGGTACCATTATACAATAGCCCAAACCATTCACTTACATCTTCTACATTTTTTTAAAAAAAATATCTCTTTAACATTTGATCAGATAACATGTTTTCTGTGAGTCAAGTATAAGACCAGTATTTTCTGCAGTGGCATTTTTAATTTTATGGTTTTCTGGTATTAATGGGATGTAAATGTGACCACGTATTTATTAAGATGAAGTTGCCTGAGGCAAAATCAAATCACTACTAAAGAGCTATTTGTTCATTTGCGGTTATTCAAATTCTTCATAACAACCATCCCAAAACAAGAGGGCAATGAATAGAGCGAATTGTAAATAAAAATGCAAGAAAAATGTTGGTGAAAAGAATTTGTAGCTCCTTTCCACAAAGTGTCCGTTGGCCATGGCTGGGGAGAAAGGGAGGGAGAGTCCAGCTGAATGGGATTCTGGGATTCTGGCTGTCTTTCGTCTACTGTTTTCACCCTCTTGGCTATTGGTGGCAATGGTCAGGGAGGACTTCAGTAGAGTTCAGTAGTAATTCTTGTTTACCTTCCTGCAGAAGGAATGGGCAGGGAAAGATAAGGAGAGCAGAGTTACGCAATGGCTAATGACATGCTAGGTAAACAAGTAGGAATCCTTCCCATTTCTCCTTTAATGCATTGAATTACTGATGAAATTTTAGAGATTCAGCACTGGGAATGAGAACTGCATCAATCTGTAGAGAGACACAGAGATAACCTGGGAAAAACTATGCAGACACAGTTTCCACAACATGCATATAAAGAAGTTTTGAACTTGGTAAACAAAGAATATTAGGAAGAAACTATAAGGGGTAAGGAAGGGAAAGTACAGCCAGGTTTCAAGATTGTTACATGATGATGATGATGATGATGATGATGATGATGATGATGATGATGATGATGATGTCATCAAGTTATCACTGATTCTTAGCAACCACATAGGTTTTCTGAAGGAAGATGTTCCCAACCTGAGTCTTTAGGTCTTCCAGCAGTGTACCTACAACTGCTGTAACTTAACATCTACCTTAACAGATGAACAGAGTTGGAAGAGACCTTGTAGGTCATCTAGTCCGACCCCCCACCTAAGCAGGAGACCCTACACCATTTCTGACAAATGGCAGTCCAATCTCTTCTTGAAAGCCTCCAGTGATGAATGTCCCACAACATCCGAAGGCAAGCTGTTGGTTGATTGAATGTTGATGGTCCTTCTCTTCCTTTTCCTTTCTCCGGGGAGTTGGGCCTTCACATAATGTGTCTGAAGTAGGATAATTTTGAGCCTGGTCATTTGTGCTTCCATTGAGAACTTTGGATTAATTTGTTCAATGACCCATCAGTTGGTCAGTGCTATTCTTAGGCATTCTCTCCAACAACAAGGTTTTAAAATATCAATACTCTTCCTGTCATGGTTCTTCAGAGTCCAATTTTCACTTCCATAGGCATTAATTAATACCGTTTTCTGTTGTTCCTTCCTTTATGATTATATGGATAACATGATGGTTGTCCCCGTTGGTTCCTGTGGGCAACTATGTAACTGGTGTGGGAACCTCAGTATTCCAAATATATATAGAGAGATAGAGAGAGACAGAGAGACAGACAGGCAGGCAGGCAGGCAGGCAGGCAGACAGACAGACATTAAATCAGCAGCATCTTTTGCAAGATTAGGGGAGCAGCTTCAAAAGTTGTCCCTGTGTGACTGTGCATGCTTTTATTTTTATTTTGAGAAGCTTGCAAAAGATACAGTTATGGTTATGAATCAAAAAGAGATGCTTTGAATGTCTGTGCATTGCAGAATACCTGACTCAGATGGATAACTTTGGATAGCTTTGCTAATTACTAACATTAGTTTACTAATTGCTGCAGTTGTGGTCCTTCCAGTTTAATGCAGCAGCTAACATTTAATTAGATGCTTGAAAGTGAAGTTGATTTTGATATACTTTTGAAATTTCAGATATGGCAGTGTGGAGGCTCCCTGGAGATTGTAACATGTTCACATGTTGGTCATGTTTTTCGAAAAGCTACTCCTTATACATTTCCTGGTGGTACTGGTCATGTAATTAACAAAAATAATAGAAGACTTGCAGAAGTGTGGATGGATGAATTTAAAGATTTCTTCTACATAATATCTCCAGGTAAGGAAATATTGCATTATAGTTTTGTAAGAAATACGCACAAGCACATACACACAAATCCACATACAATAAATATGCATATACATGTAGGAACGTGTATATGTATATATATGTATTTGTGTATATGTATGTCTACCACATACAGCATTACTGGTCCTGAGATTTAATTTTTATTGCTTTGTCAGTTACAATCAATCCAAATGATTATGATGGAATTCATTTAAGTGGTACGATGCCATAACATTTAATTTATAATAAGGCAAAAGTGAAAAAAAGGTGCCACACAGATCAGCATACTTCATAATATCCAAAATGCATAATTTAACTCTGAGCTTTCAGAAAACAAAATGAAAAGAATAAAAGGCAAACAGCAGGGCTTAAAATTTAAAGAGTAGGAGAGTTGATGGAAAGTACACCACTCTTCCTGTTCTCTCTTGGCCTCTGTGATTGGGTTTCACATATATTCATATATTTTCCAGGTACATAATGTTTAGGACTTATTCAGATCAAGTTTCAAATAAAACCACTGAGAAAGAGCACTTCAGGAAAGATGGCTTATTATAAAAATATCTTTCTTCAAATGAAATGGCTCATGACTGTAAGGCAGAGATGAGAGATTTGTGATCTTCCATATGTTACTAACATCAGCTCCCACCAGCTCCAGCAAGCACAGGTGCCCCACTGGGGATGGAAGCAATTTATCAAAAACTTCAGCAGGTTAAATCATTTGTTTCCAAGACTGACACACTTGATTTGCATCCTTTTAGGCAACAATTATAGGTATGCATATCTCAATAAACACCCTCGAATACACAGACATTTAGCTCTGAGAAAACATGTATAGGAATGGCCTGTAAACAGTGAAGGTTATTCTCCTATGCAGGTGTATCTAGGGATCAATTGTAATAAAGAAGTGATCATGGAGTGGGCAAAAGCTACCTTTCTATTCCAAAGACCCCTTCCACAGAATGTGATAAAATTATGATGCTTTGGTTTTAAATTTGCAGTAATAATACTTTAACCAAAGATAAAAACCTTTTCTTCAAATAGCCTTAAGCAATAGGCAAACAGACATAGAAAATTGGGGCATTTCTATCCAGTTCTGCTTTGTAAGTTGCCTATCAGTGTTGTTTTTAAAAAATTGTGGATTTAGTAACCTTCGAAAGGATAAAGTTATCTTAAAGGTTAGAATAAAAAAAAATCTTAATTCTTTGTACTTTATTGTACTTAGTGTTAAACAACTAATAAATATGTATAGGAGTCCAGTTTCATACTGAAATGGCATTTTTCTTTTCTTGATCAGAGACAACATAATTGAGAACTTGTATTTTTGATCAAGAATAAAATAGCAATGCTTTCCTGAAATTTGGTTTTGTAGTACCAACATCTTTAGTACTTATATAACAAGGGAGAATTGGTACCAAATAGAATATGTTGGGTACTTCATGATGCATATTGCTGGTGACAGTTCATGATCTAATGGTCAATGTCACATAAAGACTTGATAAACAATAACTGACCAAAGAACTGACTAAAAAATTGTAACAAGACAAAAATGCCTTTCAGGAACATAGTGGATTCAATTAAATTTTCTGACATGGATGCAGTTGGAAGATTTGGAAATGTTTACCTCAGACTTTGGGCATTTCTCATCTGAGGTCTGATGCTTTGACTTTCGTAATGTTTGGTAAACAATAACTGACCCCTTTATTCCTTGATTTACCGTTTGCTGTTATGGTCAGACCCTTAGGTAGCATGTACTCACGTGTTTTCAGATAACAGATTTAGAACACATTTAAAAATAGTTATGTCATTAGGCAATTCATTTATACATTTACTAGCTATACTCGGCCACGCGTTGCTATGGCCCAGTCTGGTTAAATGGTCAACCAATCTGTGTGTAGATCTACACCTGCACACATACACACAACCACCATATAACCCCCAACCTACCTACCTACTGTATTTCTCCTTCTCTATCTATCCTTCTACCTACCTACCGTATTTCTCCCTCTCTATCTATCTCTCTTTATTTTATTTTTTTTATTTTATTTTATTAAATTTATACCCCGCCCTTCTCCTTGTTAGGACCCAGGGCGGCGCACAGGCATTATTAAAACCACAAAATACAAAATACAAAATCGATTAAAATATATTAAATTATTAGACCCGTGCTAAAAACCCATTTTAAAACCATACCAAATTAATTTTAAATTTAAAAGTCAGAAGTAGGGGCTATCCTAAGCCGGCTTGTTGGAATAGATACGTCTTAAGACGTTGGCGGAAGAGGCGGAGGTCCGAGATAGTGCGAAGGTCGGGGGGTAGGTCGTTCCAGAGGGCCGGGCCCGCCACAGAGAAGGCCCTTCCCCTGGGTGTCGCCAGCCGGCATTGCCCCGCTGACGGCACCCGGAGAAGACCCTCTCTGTGGGAGCGGATGGGACGAAGGGATGTATGGGGCAGGAGACGGTCTCGTATATAGCTAGGCCCCGAGCCATGGAGCGATTTAAAGATGGTCGTCAACACCTTGAAGCGCACTCGAAAGGCCACAGGCAGCCAGTGCAGCTCGCGCAGGAGAGGTGTTACGTGGGTTTGCCTTGAGGCACCCATAATCACCCGCGCGGCCGCATTCTGTACTAACTGTAGCTTTCGAGTGAACCTCAAGGGGAGCCCCATGTAGAGAGCGTTACAGTAATCCAGCCGGGATGTCACAAGCGCTTGAGTGACTGTGCGAAGGGCACTCCTCTCCTACCTACCTACTGTATTTCTTCCTTTCTCCCTCTATCTACTTATCTACCTACTGTATTTCTCCCTATCTGTCTATACACCTACCTACCTACGGTATTTCTCCCTCTCTGTCTATCCCTCTTCCTACCTACCTACTGTATTTCTTCCTTTCTCCCTCTATCTACTTATCTACCTACTGTATTTCTCCCTATCTGTCTATACACCTACCTACCTACGGTATTTCTCCCTCTCTGTCTATCCCTCTTCCTACCTACCTACTGTATTTCTCCCTTTCTCCCTCTATCTACCTACCTACCTACTGTATTTCCCTCTCTCTATCCCTCTACCTACCTACTGTGTTTCTCCCTATCTATCTATACACCTACCTACCTACGGTATTTCTCCCTCTCTGTCTATCCCTCTACCTACCTACCTACTGTATTTCTTCCTTTTTCCCTCTACCTACCTACCTACTGTATTTCTCCCTATCTATCCCCCATCTACCTACCTGCCTACCTACTGTATTTCTCCCTCTCTATCTATCCCTCTACCTACCTACCTACTGTATTTCTCCCTATCTATCCCCCTACCTGAGATATTGGAAGGCTGCTATCATGTTTCCCCTAGTTCCTCTTTTATTAAATTGTATTTCCCCCCCCCTCTCTCTCTATGGGCCACCTGAGAGTTTGCTATCCTCTGTGCCTTGTCTTGGCCCTTTTAGGCCTCCGTACAGTGTTCTTGAGGAAATGACTGTTGGAAATGTCAGGTGGGAGGAGTTACAGGGAGGTGAAAACATGATCAGTGGGTACATTTCATGCTTGTGTACCTTGCACATGACACACGTGTGCTAGGCACAAAATGAGTTGGTATTCTATTATCGGAAGTCCTTGTGAACATTGTGTCAAAATTTTAGGTAAATTGGTGCAGTAGTTTTTGAGATTAGTGGATTCGTACAAACTATTTTACATTTTTATTTATATAGATAAATGCCTGCCTTTTCTGCACCCAGTGTCAAAATGTAAAGACTCTTTGGATCTTGATTCCTAATCGATTTACTCCTGTTCATTGCCCGTTTCTTTGAACCTTTGCTTCATTTTTAAATCAGAGTATTTTTGTAGTAAATTGATCTTTCAATTTACTATTAATTTTACATCAAAAAAGTGGTGTCAGCTAATAACTCTGAATTTTGCATAATGCAAAGGTTTATAGTCATAATTGCTTTGTGGCGATTTTCTATTTTGATTGCATTTTTAATTAATGGTTAGTAGAGACAACTGACTTTTTTTTAGGAAGCATAATTACTAAAATTAATTATATTCTCTTTTATCAAGTAGGCTTGCCCTCAAGTAAAATGCAGTTGATTATATTAGGGCTTGTTCAACATATGTTATAACTTATTGGATACACTGGAGTTTATTTTGAAATGAATATATAGAATTGCACTGTGAATTCTATCCCTGTTCTTAAAAATAGAATTTTCTGTCTCTGTATGAAAAATCCTTTTATTAAAACACTCCCAGCCAGTGGAATTGTATGCAGAAATCAATTGTAAAGGTAGGGAGCAATTTATTCAGTATACCTTTTAATTTGGACATAATTAATTTTAATACATTTTAATTTGAAACTGCAGTTTACAAATCCAATTATTGAATGTGATATTTAATGTAAAAATACTTTTAATTTTCCTTTGGAACACCAAAATACTTACAAAAGTGCCTATATATAGCTTACAAAGCACAAACTGCATTATATGAGAGAAATAGCTTTCAAATAATTCATTTCTTGGAAAACATTCATACAAATTGCATATATTGCAAGAATATATTATCTATATCTTTGAGTTGCTTTTTAAAAAACGGATGCAGAAAATAATCAGAGTATGACTGGGAAATGAAAAACTGGAGGAAATTGCCCACCCTCTAAAGCAGTCACTGAATTTCTCTGTCAAATTCAGTATCTACAAACTGAAACAAAGATCCATATTGCAATCAGTGTAGTGTGTTTGTGTGCATTTGGATTATGTCCTTTACTTGAGAGATGAGCTAGAGGTTGAAGAGAGATTATTAGATTTAGAGATGATAATAAGCTGTTAAAGCTGTCTGTACTTGCTGGGATGAAGGGGGAAGTTTCTTCTTCTTTTCTTTCCTCTTTTTTGTCCTTTTTCACACTTTATTTTTCTCTGTAGTTTTTTTGTATTTACCATATTTATTCGAGTATAATGCGCAAAATTTTCTACCAAAAAAAGAACTCAAAGTTTGGGTGCGCGTTATAAACGAGGGTGCGCGTTATAAACGAGGGTGCGCGTTATAAACGATTTTTATCATGGCCGCACGTGTTCAACAACGTTTGTCACTTACAATGCTTGGTCTGAGCTGAGAAAAAGTGAAACAAAATTTTATACCGATTTTTAATCGAAAATTAGGGGGTGCGCGTTATACACGTGTGCGCGTTATACTCGAATAAATACGGTATTTTTATTCTTTTCATTCATAATTCTTAATATAATTATTTTTAATATTAATTATTAACATATTAACATATCTTGCTCAGGGATATTAAGTCTCCACCATCTCAGGAGTGATATTCTCTCCCATCTAGGGACATGCTTGAGTAAATCATTGTGGGGCAAGGTATGTTTTTGAACCAACAACTGAATTACTGTCCTCTATATCCGTGATTGCACATGTGACCCAGGTGACACACGGAGCCCTCTCTGTGTGCAGGTGAGCTGTCGGCCCAGCTAAGTTCCAACGTGCAGGTGCACGCACCTCCCACCAGCCAACTGATTTTCGGGTCTCTGCTGCACATGTGCAGGGGGGGCTCATGCATAGGTTGGATGGGTGGGGGAAGTATGGAGGGCTGTGGCGCGTGGAGGGTGCTCCCCCTTTTTGGTCCCAGGAGGCTTCAAGGAGGTCTGCTAGGCTCAAAATGGTGTGTAGGGGGTTGCACGCATGCACATGCGGAAGGGGGCGGTGTGTGTGTGTGTCATGTGCACATTGCATTATGGGTGTGGCCACATGTTGCACACACACATACACGCTTTCGGCACGCGATGACAAAAAGGTTAGCCATCACTGCTCTATATCTTTGAATGGAGGTATCCTAGACTTACGACCATTCATTGAGGGATCATTCAAAGTTAGAATGGCACTGAAAAATGGGACTTATGATCATTTTTCACACTTATGACCATTGTAGCATCCCTGTAGCCACATGTTCAAAATTCAGGCACTGGCATGTATTTACAACAGTTGCAGTGCCCCAGGGTCCTGTCATCGTCTTTTCTGAACTTCTGACAAGCAAAATCAATGGGGAAGCCAGATTGACTTTACAATGTCTCACTAACATAAGAACTGCAGTGATTCTCTTAACAACTGTGACAAGAAAGGTTGTAAAATGGGGCAAAACTCACTTAACAGCTGTTTTGCTTAGCCAACAGAAATTTTGGGCTCTATTGTGGTCATAGGAAACATTGTAAGTCCCCAGCAAATGAAGCATAAACAATGACAAATACCTTTGATAAGTGTCAAATTAATAAATGCCTATCAAAATAAGAGACACACTTGTTCTGACCTAGGCTTCCTGAGATAGTAAAAAGTGCACGCTTAATCCCCCAAACCCTCTTTTTATTTCAACGACTGTGAATTATGTTCATTCACAGTCCATAATGAGTCACAAATAGTTTGTAAAGAGTCCGATAGAAGTCTGCCAAAGTCTTTCGGGATGATAAACACCCACCTTTACCTCTCTTGAAATGCTGCCAAAAACCTAATTGGCAATTAGCTTTGCAAGGCCACACAGAGCACAGAGTCAAAACGGAGCTTCAGACTTTAAACCGATCAGAATGAACAAAGTTGCTTCTTGCAAAGACTCACGTGCCTTTGCTCCTTCTTTATGTCTTACGGGAGGGGCCAATCATCTCCAAGCCTTACTCCCGAGTCTCCCCTTTTATCTTAACTGTTCTTGCCTTCTGGCAGCTCTGCGCATGCGTGCACTAGGAACAGGCTCCCCCTGTTCCTCTGCCTCATTGATGTCCGACTCTGGAGGCTCCAGAAGCAGCACATAACTCCCAGATGGCCCTGGCCCCATCTCTGCCTCCGACGCAGAGCCCTCATCCGAGCCTTCCCTAGACTCCAGGACAGGCCCATATTCCTCCCCAACCTCCTCATTGTCCGACTCTGCTACCAGCTCTGTAGGCTGCAGCGGACCACAACGACACTATAGTAATGTTTGGATTTGAAATAAGCTAATTGAAAAGAACAGCTATGTATATGTTGTAAACTTCATCAAAGTTTAGGAGATTGACTTTTTTATTAAATGACATAAGGCTTGTGCTCTCCAAATACAATATAGCTATATTAGAAGACACTATTATTGTGTGATTGTCTTCTCTTTTCCTCTTGCATACCCTCTGTGGCTACTCAACAGCGATTATATATTACTAGCAGTATAGGGAAGTAAGTGGAGGACAGAAGTCACTGTCCTCTGCAGCTTAATTTTGTTAGTAAAACGGCTTGCAATTAAATTTATTTGATTTATGTGCCACCCATCTCATCTAGAGGGACTCTGGGCAGCTTACAAACATTAAGTTTCTAAATTTTGGAAATGAGAAAACATTTTGAATTTAAGACACTTAGAACTGAAATGCTGCATCCCATACCAAATAAGGTGTCCCAAGGTCATTTTAACCGTTCAAAACTATCCTAAGCAGCGCAAGGCAGCCAAGTTTGCAAGTTAGAACACTTGAAGAATGGTTAGGATAGCATCAGTAATCTTTGGGCAAAATTAAAATGCCATTTTAAATTTGAAAATAAGCTTTCTGAGCTTGAAACTAGATTTTTCTTCCAAATGGCTCAAATTCAAAAGATTTCACACGCTGTTTATATTCTAGCCAATATTTCTCTACTTGTACATCATGGCAAACTATGGTCAGTGCAAAACAACCAGATGGAGCATGGAAGCTGTGATCCCAAGAGAACAGAAGATCAAATGCTGCAGTTTTTCCTCTTAAACACCGAAAATGATGCCTTATTTTGTTAAGTTTTTCTCCCTTTTTTTCCTGGCCAACAATTTATCAGTTATTTATTTGGGTGAAAAAATAAGTTGCAACTTTTCAAAACTTCATTTTGGGAGCTGTTTACACTTTGGAGCCAGCTGCTTTTCATAAATCTAGTAAATACATATATGAAAATGTAACTTTCTGGCTCTTTATAGAACACTCAAAGGGACACTCTTGGTGAACATGCCTCTCTAATTGGTTTCTATTACTTTTTATTTTTTTCATATCTTTTCCAAGTCAAACAATACTATTAGGCAGGATGATGAAAACAAAACATAAATTGAAGATGGAACTCCAGGGAGAAATAGGAGCTTAGGATAATTGTAGCTTTCTACCTTCCTACCCTGTTTTCTAGAAAATGTGTCTAGGTGTATTTTCTTCTTCATTACTTCTAATCTACTCCTTAGGGAAGTTCAGTGCCAGTCTGAAGGCAATGGTTGTTCTTATAGCTTGTATCTACAGATTTTATTTAAAAGCTCTCACAAAGACCTTTTTGAAGATTGCCTTCCTTTTGAAACCATCATTCCCGTGTCAAATACAATAGGTAGTCTGATATGGATAAGTTTTTATAGCGTAATCGTCTGATGCAAGTTCCTGTACACAAGCCAGTGCTTGTGTTTAGAGTATATGGTAAAAGTTCATGTAGGCAACAGTTAATCTTGAGCATCTACATTACAACATCTTGCAGATGATATAGATATTCCCAAATGTGAGCAGGATCCAAGACCAAAAAGGTAGAGTTTTTCAAGAAGAGTCTAGACAGATATTTGTCCAGAATGGTATAGAGCAGGGGTGTCAAACTTGATTTAATTGAGGGCCATATCAGGGCCACATTTGGGGGATGTGTGTTGAGTGAGCGTTGCCAGGGTAGGCTTTCCAGCTTGACATCACTCCAAATTTGGTCTGAACGCTCTGCTAGAAAAAACAGCTGAGAAGGGTCGAAAACGGAGCTGAGGAGGACCGCATGCAGCCTTCCTGAGCTCCATTTTCACTGCCAGAGACACCGCGGACTGGTTCTTCATAGTTTCCAGGGTGGCCCTGTGGGTCAGATTTAAGTACCTCATGGGTTGGAAGTCTCTGATACATTCCTGCTTGAGCAAGGTGTTGGATTAGAAGACCTCCAAAGTCCGTTCCAACTGTTACTCTGTTATTTAAGATTTGTTCATTATTGGTTTGCTTAAAATGTAAACCGTTCCAAAACTTGACTGAAATTCAGGCAGGAATTTTTATTAGTAATATTGGTTGAGCTGTCAAAACAATCATACCAGTGCTGGAGGAAGGCTGGTGGGTTTTTTTTATTTGATTTCCTTCTATCATCTGCAGTTCCCTTGCTCTATCCCAGCCTTTTTAGCTTGGGGGCTGGGGAATGAATGAGAGCAGACATGATGAACACATATAAAATCATGTCTGGCATAGAAAATGTGAAAAGGGATAAGGTTTTCTCTGTGTTTCAGATCATTAAGGACCATGCCTTGAATTCCATTGGAAAGAATTTAACAAGACAGAAAGAAACAGTTTTTCACACATAATTAACCTGTGATAATGACTAACTTGGATTAAAGAACAGTGGATCAATTTACAGTGGACAAATCTAGCAAGGGATATTGAACTTGATGATACTGTTTTAACAGGAAAGAAATTAGGCATAATGTGGCAGTATTTACAATCCCGAGAACATTTTGAATTGTTTCCCAGTTCTTAGGAGTATTTCATAAACCAGTGTCATGCCCCCGTCGGAGTCTGAATCTGCGGGGGAAGATGAGCTGGAACAAGAACTGACAGCAATAGAGGGGGAAGCTCCGTTGGCCGTGGAGGAAACTGGGAAAGGGCAGAGTCAGTCCAGGTAAGGCTTTTCGGAATTAGTAAGACCTGCAGGCAGGGAGGAACAGTGGCAGGATGAACATAAGAGACAGAGCTCAGACAAGGAGCAAGGACCACCCCCTCCTGATCCAAGACCTCGGAGAGTGCAGAGAAGGTGTGAGCAATGCAAAGTGAGCAGGCTGCTCGGGAGGAGAGTGCCCTGCACACCTGGGGAATGAGACTTAAGGAGATGCTGTGGGTGGGGGTGGCATTTGTCGGGAACAAACACTGAGTTCCTGAAGTGTTGCGTACAGACTTTTGAACTTGCCAAGAGTCCTTGCATTCCTTTTGGAGTTCTGGGCTACTTACCTGGATCTTTTGCTCCCTGAACGCCTTGATTTGCCAAATACATTTGGATTTATTTCCGTGCAGCCTTGGTGCAGACAGCGCTGTCCTGGACTAATTGCAGCCAGAGGCTGCTTGAGGTTTGTGTGGGGGTTTGTTATCATTCTGCGCATGCGCGAAAAGATGGCGCCGCGCCGCTGAGCTCCGTGCGGGCCGCGGAGGCCCGCTGGTGGAAAGGAGGTGCTGCCCGACCCCATTTCCAGCTTTGGGGGTCGGGACTGGTAGGAGGACCACCTGGGTTTGCGATCGTGCCCTAGTTGGGGCCGCCCGGGTGGTTTTTTCGGCGCTGCGAGTCCGGCCGAGTGAGCCCGGTTGAGGAGAAGACGCCGGGCGGAAGGAGGGCGGAAGAGAACGCCGAGGAGGCCGAGGCCCGAGCCTGGACGCCGAGCCGATGAGAGCTACGGGGAGCCGGGCGTCAGAGGCTGAAGATTGGAGTATGGAGGACGCCTGGGAGCCCGGAGGACCCCCTGGATGGCCGGAGGAGCCCCTGAGGTGAACGGGAGGAGCGGAGGCCGGTCATTCGGGAGTGGGTCGAGGAACGGACGCCGGGCGAGGGCGGCATGGAGAAACGGGGGCCGAGCGGAACCCTGGAGGGAGCCCTGACGTATGTGGCTGAATGGCTAAATGTTAACCGAGGCCTGAGGGTGGCTGGAAGATCAGAGGCCTGGCGGAGGCAGAGCAGAGGCCATGTAGAAGACCGTAGGAGGTGAGGCCAAAGCGCAGGCCGAGTAGAGGCGAGGAGGGGTCGAAATGCCTGACTGGAGGCCGGAGCCAGGCTGGAGAAGCAGAGTTGGGACGAGCATGGACCCCCTGGGACCTCACCGTGGGGCTTCACCAGGGATATTATTCGTTGGGCTGGAGGATTTTGGACTCTGGACTTTATATGTCTTTACCATCTACATTATTTATTTCATCTACATCATCTCCCGTTTATATTGCACATGGCCCGTATTTTATCTGACTTGAATTCTGCCGAATTACCCTACTGGACTATTTTATATATTTAATATTCATATGTTTATATATTTATATGTTTATATATGTATATTTATCTATTTATTACCATCTTTTGCACCTTATTTAATATCTTAACCTTTTATCCAGCGAGGTCTCTGTATTACCTAGCATGTACTCAAGGGCCTGCCTTCTCTTGCTGCGAGAGTCCCCCCTCTCGCAGGTATGGCCCGCTGTGTTATCAAGGGCACACTTTGATGAGGGACTAGTAAGTCAGGAGAAGTGGCGAAAGCGCAGGTGTAGGGGTTTTTTAGTAAAAAAGCTGTTGTCTGTTTTAGGGGGTACCAGGGAGGAGGGAGGGTTTAGACAGGTTGAGACTAGCCAGAAGGGAACGGGCCGAGCCAGCAGAAGACGGAGGGAGGCGGATGGTTCCGTTAAGAGGGGGGAAACACAAGTCATTCCGATGGAGGGCTTCTCCATCCAGAGGGTCGTGGGGAGGGGCAGGGCCGAGGGGAGACAAGTTCCTTCCTCCCGGTTGGAGGCACGTAGCCGTTGGTTACAAACGGTTGGGTGCCACAACCCCCGCAGGCTAGGTGGCCAGGGAATACAGAGCCAGGGTCTGCGGCTGATGTTTTGCAACGCCAGGTCCGTTGTCAACAAAGCCCCCCTCATTAGTGACCTTGTGTCAGAGGGGGAGCCGGACCTGGTAGGAATTGCGGAGACCTGGTTGGGCCACGAGGGAGGACATCCCCTCGTTGAAATGTGCCCGCCAGGCTA
The DNA here is from genome assembly GCA_039707465.1 of Rhabdophis nuchalis. NCBI lineage: Eukaryota > Metazoa > Chordata > Lepidosauria > Squamata > Natricidae > Rhabdophis > Rhabdophis nuchalis. The sequence goes on from CM077643.1 coordinate 174,696,231, forward strand.
CCGCGCATTTCATCAGCCGCGGGCCCTAGGCAGGGGTGGTGGGGTAGCGGTCATTATTAAGGAAGGCCTTGAGCCGAGAGAGACCATTGTGCCTCAGACTTCCGGCTGTGAGTCCCTCTGCGTGAAGTGGGGCCTAGGGAGGCAGTTGGGCTTGCTGGTTGTATACCTGGCTCCCCGCTATGTAGCAGCAGCCCTGCCCGAGCTCCTGGAGGTGATCGCTACGGTGGCAGTGGAGACCCCCAGACTTATAGTCATGGGGGACTTTAACCTGCCATCGTTGGGCGAATCATCCGTGGTAGCTCGGGAGTTCATGGCTTCCATGACGGCCATGGACCTGACCCAAGTAATTCAGGGCCCCACCCACGAGGGTGGACATACGCCGGACCTCATCTTCGTCTCGGGCCAATGGAAAAGTGATCTGGGTACAGGGGATATAGTCATCACACCCTTGTCATGGTCAGACCACTCACTTCTCCGGCTCGACTTTCCGACCGCTGCTCCCCTCCGCGGGGAGGCGGAACCAGAGTCACCAATCTGGTACCGCCCCAGGCGCTTGATGGACCCGGATGGGTTCCAGACAGCGCTTGGGCCATTTCCTGTATCCCTGACCCGTGCCCCGATGGAGGACCTCACGGCCGCATGGAATAGTGCGGCCGTGGGAGCCTTAGATCGGGTCGCGCCCTTGCGGCCTCTCTCGCGGCGGCGAACCACCCTGGCTCCTTGGTTCACTGAGGAGCTGCGGGTGATGAAACGCCGCAAGAGATGCCTAGAGAGAAGATGGAGGGCTAGCCGCTCTGAATCTGACCGGACACAGGTAAGAGCCCATTTACGGACTTACATTGTGGCGCTGAGGGTGGCCAAACGTCATCATTGTGCCACTCTCATAGCATCCGCAGAAAACCGCCCTGCCGCCCTGTTTAGGGTGACCCGCTCCCTCCTTCAACAGAGGGAGCGGGAAGCCCCACTACAGGGTAGAGCAGAGGAATTTGTGATTTTTCTGCAGGAGAAAACCGCCCAGATACAGAGTGAGCTAACCCCCATTCATGGCCCAGTGGGATGCCACGAGAGAGATCTTGTTTGGGAGGAGTTTGACTCCGTTACTTCCGAGGATATGGACAGGCTACGTGGGCGACTGCGAGCCACCACATGTTTATTGGACCCGTGCCCCTCCTGGCTTGTACTGGCATCCTGGGAGGTGACACGAGGCTGGCTCCAAGAGGTTGTCAACGCATCCTTGAGTGAGGGTTCCTTGCCTGCCTCCCTAAAAGAGGCCATGGTGAGGCCCCTCCTCAAGAAGCCCTCTTTGGACCCAGCTCTTTTGAACAACTACCGTCCAGTCTCCAACCTTCCCTTCTTGGCGAAGGTTGTTGAGAGTGTGGTGGCACAACAGTTTCCCCGTCACCTGGAGGAAGTTGACTATCTAGATCCGCGCCAGTCCGGCTTTCGGCCCGGGCATAGCACCGAGACGGCATTGGTCGCGTTGGTAGATGATCTCTGGAGGGCCAGAGATGGGGGATGTTCCTCCATCCTGGTTCTATTAGACCTCTCGGCGGCTTTCGATACCATCGACCATGGTATCCTATTGCATCGGCTGGGGGGGTTGGGGGTGGGAGGCACCGTTTTACGGTGGTTCTCCTCCTACCTCTCTGGCCGATCGCAATTTGTGCGGGCAGGAGAGCAGAGGTCGACCCCGAGACCCCTCACATGCGGGGTGCCTCAGGGGTCGGTCCTCTCGCCTCTCCTGTTTAACGCATACATGAAGCCGCTGGGCGAGATCATCCGTGGTTTTGGGGTAGAGTACCACCTGTACGCTGATGACACCCAGCTGTACATATCTACCCCAAACCACCCCAACGATGCCGTAGCGGTGATGTGCCAGTGCCTGGAAGCCGTGCGGATCTGGATGGGAAGTAACGGACTTAGGCTCAACCCGACCAAGACCGAGTGGCTGTGGTTTCCGGCTGCCCGATTCAACCAGCTCTCTCCAACGCTGGCCATAGGGGGCGAACATCTTGCCCCTGTGGATGGGGCGCGCAACTTGGGTGTCCTCCTGGATACCCGGCTGTCCATGGAAGATCAAGTGACAGCCGTGGCCAGGAGGGCGTTTTACCAGGTTCGCCTGGTACGCCAGTTGCGCCCCCTATTGGATCGGGACGCCCTTCGCACAGTCACTCATGCTCTCGTGACATCCCGACTGGATTATTGCAACTCTCTCTACATGGGGCTCCCCTTGAGGTGTACCCGGAGGCTTCAGTTGGTTCAGAATGCAGCCGCGCGTGCAATTATGGGCACCTCTAGGTTTGCCCATGTAACACCGCTGCTGCGCGAGCTGCACTGGCTACCTGTCGTCTTCCGGGTGCGCTTCAAGGTGTTAATTACCATCTTCAAAGCGCTCCATGGCTCGGGACCTAGCTACCTGCGGGATCGGATCCTGCCCCATACATCCTCACGGCCGATTCGCTCCCACAGAGAGGGACTTCTCCGGGTGCCGTCCACTAGACTTTGTCAGCGGGCGACGCCCAGGGGAAGGGCCTTCTCTGTGGCGGGCCCAGCCCTCTGGAATGACCTTCCCCCCGATATCAGGACAACCACGGACCTCCGCTCCTTCCGCTTAAAATTAAAGACGCACTTTTTTCGTCTGGCCGGCCTAGGATAGTCTCTTTTTAGGTTAGGGTTTTTTAGGGGTAATTTTTAGTATAGTTTATGGGTTTTAGCGCAGGATTTATTTAATCTATTTTTAACTTTGTATTTTGTATTTGTTTGTGGTTTATTTGTATTTTTAATTGCCTGTGCCCCGCCTCGAGTCCCCTTGGGGAGAGAGAGCGGGATAGAAATTAAAATTATTATTATTATTTTATTATTTGGGACTTGCCAGAAACGTGGGAGCTTTTGGGGAGACTTGGAGCAATAAGGGGGCAGTTTGAACTGCCAGCTATTTGTGTTATCTCTGTGCCGTGCCCTGGCCCATCACAACCACAGTTATTCTGGTTCCATTATATATTTCCATTTCCGTTTTTGTTTGTTTAAATTTCAGCAGTCTGGACACCACAAGAGTCTATGATGGGTGTGCATCAATTGGAGAACACTGACAATAATAGCCATTGTCTCCAGATCTGCACATAGAAGCTCACACATTCCTAATAGTAGTTGTGACCTGCATTGTCAAATATATCTAAATTTTAAGATATAGGTATATTCACATATGAGTGATAGTTAAGGTTTGAGATGGAAAAAATTATTTATTGAGGGAGGATACATTGATTTTAATTTTAAACAGTGGATTAGGATCCTGGGGAGGAGGGATTTTGGACAACTTAATGGTTTTAATTAAAAAAAAAAAGGTTTGTGCAAGCAAAATGAGAGTACTATCAAGGCTCACTCTCTCAGACCTACAAAGATGAAGTGCAAGCAAAGCCCAGCATGAATTTTGAGAGTAGTTCTCAGAATTGACCTTCATCTGCGGCTCATGCAGGCAAAGGGCTCTGAAAACTGACTCCTGGTTTGTACTGACCTTTCATTGGCAAAATGGGGAACAAAGCTCAGAGATGGCTAGACTCTTCCCAAACCATCTGCAAACCTTAGAAGTTTTATTTATTGTTGATTCTATGTTTTAGTTTCATTCATGAGGACAGTCATGCAAATTTATTTAAGGAGTTTGAGATAACGCAAGGTAGGACTGGACATCCAGGTGGTCCACGCTTAACAACCTTAAATTGGGACCAGCAACTCTGTTGCTAAGCGAAGTAGTTATAAAACACAATGGCACAATTGTGCTGACTTAACAGTAGCAATTGTGGCAGTCCCAGTTGCCATTGTTAGCTGAATCTCGCACAATTGACAAATGTCCCACATCTCATGATCACCATTTGTGAGTTCCTGAGGGCTTCCCCATTGACTGCTTGTGGAAAGCCAGCAGTGAAGGTTGGAAATGGCAATCAGGTGACTGCCAGACACCACAGCACCATCATTGTCAGCCAGTTGCCAAGCATCTGAATCACAATCATGTGACCTACAGGAACACTGCAACAGCAAGGACCCGCCTTAAGTCCCCCTCATTCAGCACCGTTGTGAGTTTGAAGAGTCGCTGGACAAATGGTTGTTCACAGAGGAGATGGGAAGAAGAGGTTTTTGCACTCATTCATTCCAAAGCTACCAGCTCATTTTACATTCAGTGCTAAGAATTGAAGCTATTGAAATTTTTTTTAAAAAGCAGACAAGAAATGCAACAGACTGCAGAGTTCTCTGTTGAGGTGTTACAAAAAAAGGTTAAGTTCTCCAGGGAAACAGTTTCTCCCTTTACAACAATAACAACAATAAAAGAAAGGTCTGTGTCTCTGGTGAACTTAACCTTTTTTGCAACACTTCAAGCAGGATTCCTTCTTTTTTCCTTCCCTTTCATCTAGGTGTTTTCAGTCCTTTTTTCTTCTTTTCGCAGAGAAGCTGCCCCTTCTTCTTCCCCATCTCCCCCCTGGGGTTTGTGTGTTTGTTGCTGGATAGAGGGACGTGGGCAAATGGTTACAAATGTATGTTATAATGAACATGTATGAAGCCGGCGGGTCAGTTAATTTTATAAATGGGGTATTGTGCTTGACAGACAATTAATGCTCATTTCATGGTGTATAAGAATACACAGTTGTGAACGTGCCCACATTTAACAGGTAGGAGGAGGCTTCCAGGCTTATTCTCAAATGGCTGCGCAACTTTTAAGTCAACACACTGCAAAATATGTCCAGGGTATTTGTCCAGATCTTATTTTTCGATCTGCTTTTCCTTCTTGATGTGAGATTATGTTAAGTTCAAAGTGCTCGTTTTGAACTATGGTACTATAATATTAATGGATGGATTATAAATGTTATAAACCTCCTAGTGAGCACTTTTAAGGGGAAAGCAACATAGAAAAATTTTAAAGGCCAGTTCATACAATATCTATTTGCATTTCAAAGAATTCCAAGTGCCTGCTTATGCAGTGCAAGGAAGCTTTTTTATGCAGGGAAAATTATCCTTTAAGACTAGCTTGCTGACTTCACGGGTGAGGGTTTTTTGACAGTCATAGATATGGTGAAAGGTCTTTTCCATTGTTTTCTTCTGGAATTTTTTTCTTCTTTTGGATTTTTGGCTATAAACACACCATAAGGGCATCTTTGCTAGGGTAAGAGGGGGGGGGTTGCTTCTAATGACAAGAATAACCTATTTCTGCTAATTACAATAAAATCCACAATATATGAGCCACGATGGTCCAGTGGTTAGCGTGCAGTACAGCAGACTATTTCTGCTGACTGGCGCCCGCCTGCAATTTGTCAGTTCAAATCTCACCAGGCCCAAAACAAATGCATTGAATTTGAATTTGAATTTATTTATATTTATATCCCGCCCTTCTCCACAGAGGACCCAGGGCGGCGCACAGGAATTTAAAAACATACAAAGATACAAAAAATAAATACATAATTTAAAATATATTAAACTATCCTAATCCTATGCTAAAACCAAATTTTAAAATACCCAATTTAAAACTAAGACTAGAGACTAGATCAAAACTTTTTTGCTCAAAACAGAAATAAAATGAAACTTTAATTTTAGGTTTTAATGATTAGAATAATGTTATTACAGAAACAGCTTAAAATGTTGAGAAACGGGAAGCAAAAGGTTGCGGTTGTATTTTTTGGGGTAGGGGGGGTATTCAGTTGCACTGAAAGAAGTTGGAATTTGTTCCTTTTTTCCTTTTTTCTCTTTGAATCCCTCTCCATGTTTCTTTTAGCTTTCTTTTATTTCTTTCTGTATTTTTATCTTATAGTAAACTTTAATAAAATTCTGAAAAACAATCCCTTAATGTTGATTTCATTTACTGTTACAGTTAGTTAAAATATATTTCTTAGGTTAATCTATGTACTCTTTTTCCTTCCATCAATGAAAAATTATTTTAAAAATTATGCGAAATACAGAAAACACATTGCAGTGTCTCTGGATGGAAGGAACCAATCTGTTCCAGAAAAGATACCCTATTCTCCATATTTTTTTCATTTTCATGCCTTTTCATTAGCAGATGGACATACTTAGGCAGAAGGATTTGGAGAAGCATATACAGTTTCACATTCCAGATATGCCTCAAAATGTATTTCATATACAGTAGTCTTTGAGTTATCATTGTAATTGAGTCTGCAGTTGTGATTATAAGATGTGACAGTTGTAAAGCAAGCCATCATATGACCAGACCCAGTTTTATGACTTTTTTGTGATGGTTGTTAAGCAAATGCCATCGTCATTATGCAAACTATGTACAAATTTTGGCTGGAAGCCCAGGCAAATTTCAGTCATATGCACAATGCAATCAGTTGTAAAATGCGATTGGTTGCCGAACACCCAGAATGCATCATATGACTAAGGGGCATACTTTGGAAGCAGCTTGAATTTCTGGGGAGGTGGAGTCTTATCATAAATTGAGGACTACCTCTACTCTAGAGCACATGTAACTTTAATCAAGAAGGAAGAGCTGGATTTTGATACAAGAAGTTTGTGCTGGTTTTCATTTCCCCAAATGCATATGAGAAAGGGGGAAAGGATATAAGGATGTCCTTCAGCTGCAGCCACACAACAAGTGTTTATTTAATTAGAATAGGATTAGATTTAATTTTCGTTTAATAGTTCATGAAACCACCTTTTGCTTTTCACCAAAGACTGATGAGGAAGGAATGGGTTTTAATATACTGAACTGAAGGAAAACTTAAAAAAAAAAACCAGCCTCAGTCATTCATAAGAGATAGGTAGACAATCCAATTTTTAAAATTAAGCTTAAAAACCAAATAGAATAGGAAAATAGAGGAATGGGTAAATTATTGAACCTTATGCAATATATTTGCATATGTTTGCTGACTGTGACATTTGCTTAAATTTCTTAAAGTCCAGAATTTCGTTTGAAGAATGTTTTAATATGAGCATTGTCATCTTTTAGGGTTTGACATGCCATAGATCATAATGTAGTGAAAGGGTAACAAATAAATAAATAGGAGTTGACAGACCAGGATTTATATCCACAACTCATCCTGGAAAGATTAGTTGTAATTTGATTTGAGTGATAAAAATATGTCTGGATAAAAGTGACCTTAGATAGAGATCTTGATCCCAGAAAGCAAAACAGGATCAATCCATGTTAGTGCTTAGAAGGAAGACTAGGCAGTCTGGTACACTGGAAAGTTAAAAAGAAAATTCTGAAAGAAGGCAATGGACAAGATATTTTCTTGAAGTAGACAACTTTTTAGGTGTCTTCCAGGCATCGAATTTAGCTGTGGGTTGTGACTTAGCTCCATCTTGTATGCATGCATGCCTCCTGCCAACTAGCTGGTTTTCGGGTCTTTTCCGCACATGCGTGGGGCATGGGACGCATGCAAGAGATGCACAGGGGCGCAGGGGGTCATGCATGCATGTGCGGGGTTGTGCGCACATGCGTGGGAGTGGGGAGCATGAGCATAGGGGATTCGCATGTGCGGGCCGTATGGGGGTTCATTTGCACATGCGGGTGGGGGAGCGCAGGAGGGTTGTACGCGCAAGGACAAGGCAGACATGGGGGACTCACACGTGCATGCACAGGCTGTTGCACTCGGGGTCACACACGCATTGCATTATAGGTGCATGCACGCAACGACAAAAAGGTTAGCCATCACTGCTATTCAGTAATAGTGCCTTATCCGTCCTGCTGATTAATTCTCATAGAGTCTTTTTCAGAGATAATGTTGAGGAATATATTCAGTGTGTAAACTGAAGGCATTTTCTCTGGAAACACCTCATGGGTATATTCTACCATCAGCAGTTGATGAGTCTGTGGAGGCCATTTTAAAGCTTGAGTCGTTTTACCTTTTTATGTTCTGAGAGTCTGAAAGTAATGAAATTACAGAGTCAGTTTATATCTCTGTCGTCATTGTACTCCACAAAATTGATTATTAGAATGGTATTTTCAATTAAAAAAAAGTTCTCAGTAGTGAGTTTTCCTCAAAGAGGCCTAACAAACTAACATCAGGAGTATTTGAATTGACTGTGACCAATGGCATGGTAGCAGTGGGCTATTAGAACCAGTCATACTTAAGACAAATGGATACAGCTAAGATACAAGCTATTCGAACAGTTATAGATGATATTCCTCTTACAAAGCCTGAGAGCATCTCTGCGCAACAGTAGACTGCACTTGGTGGACCAGGAAACGTAGTTAGTGCCATCCAGCTGACTAATTGTTATGTTAACTAATAACTGACAAATCTGGACCCGGGACTTGTGCCATCTTCATCAGAGTAGTTTGTTTTGTTTAGCAACCCCTCTGTATCTGTAACCGGTATTTACACTGCGTAGCCTGGGCACATAACCAATGTTAGCAAACTCTGGGTTCAGAACCAGTGTTACAACTCTCGTCCCATAACGAGTGTTTGTGGTTAAAGCAATAAATACGTTGCTTTAACCACAAACAAAACTCTAAAACAGTGATAGTAAGAAAATAAATAGTCTTTACTTTGTAGCAACTAAAATACTTCTTCCGACCAGTGAGACTAACTTCTCAAAACAATAACAGTCCTTCACCAAACACACAGTTATCTTACAGTGATGCAAAACAAATACTTATTCAGTCTTCACAGCTTCAGCTCCTCAGCACAGGAATCAAAGGGAATCGAAAAGGGAACGGACTGTGTTCCTGAGCTTCCTTTATGGTAGAGCTGAGAAGCACAGCCAATCAGAATTCAACACATAATTCTTAAAGCTACATGGACTCTTTAAGAACATAGGCTCATATATATTGTCAATCTAATATAAGGCTGAATATCCTAACAGCATCGATGTAATCCGTAATTTTTTTTAAAATTACTCAGAACCAGTATGACAGATGTTTAATGGAAGGTGAGTTTGCTTCTTGTCTGAACGCAATGGCAGGCAGGCCTCTTTTAAAGCAGGCTACTAAGAACCTTGTTGTCAATAATAATAATTCCACAATTGCAGAGGGTTGGGCTGATTTTAATCCAATTTGCCAGTTCATCCAGAGTTTGGGGTAGCAATCCATTGATTGAGAAAAGCTATTTGCATATGAACTGATTATACTAGGCAAGTCCATGTGAACTACAGGCAGTTCTTTGGGCTCTAAAAGTTGCTATGGTGATACAATGGTCTGCAAGCTGTAGTGGCTGCCAGTTTGCTTCCAGGTGCAATTCAAGGTGTTGGTAATTACCTTTAAAGTCCTTCATGCATGGGTCCAGGTTACTTAACGGACCATTCTCATCCCACTGGGATTGGCCCACCCCATCATGATGGCAGAGGAGGTATGCTGTGTGCTCCAACGCCAGGGTATTCTGGCTGGTGGAGTCCAGGGAAAGACCCTTTTCTGCCATTTTGCCTCTGGAACATTTTGCCCCATGGCGTGAAGTCAACTTTAACCCTCCTGACCTTCTGTAAGAACTTAAAGACCTGACTCTGCCAATTGGCTTGAGGCTCCAAAGGAGGTTGCTGACCGATTAATATTAGATCACACCTCTCCCCAGTTTATCCTGCTTCCTCCCTTCCCCTCTTTTAGGTATTGTCTTTTGTATTTTTATAGTGTTGTAGTATTTTATATATACAGTTTTATCTTTTAATGTTGTAAGCTGCCCAGAGTTACCCTATGGCAGCGTTTCTCAAATAGTGGGGCGTGCCCCCCTGGGGGGGGGCGAGGCTCTGTAAAGGGGGGCGCGTTTGACCTCGGCAAATCGGCTCTGCCGATTCCCTTTCTCCCTCCTCCTCCCTCCCTCTACAGCCGGCATGCTGGCCACTCGTCGTCTTCCAGGGACTGCCGTTCCTCACACACACACACACACGCATGCACGCACACACACACACACGGAGGCTTCTCAGCTCCTGGAAGGAGCGGAGCGAGCGAACGAGCGATCAAGCACGGGTGGCCAGGGCAGGCTAAGGCGGGTGAGCCAGGCTGAGGAGACTCCGCGGGGAGTGGGGGCGGGGCGGGGACGACGACACACAGACAGAGAGAGGCACAGACACAGAGAGAGACAGGGAGGGGGGGAGGAATCAGAGAGTGACAGACACACACAGAGAGACAGAGAGAGACAGGGAGAGAAAGAGAGAGACACAGGAAGTGCGTGAATGCAAGATACACACACACACACACACAGTGATAGATGGGCAGACGAAGGAGAGACAGACAGAGATAGAGAGAAAGAAAAAGAAAGAAAGAAAACAGTGGGAGAGAGAAAGAAAGAAAGACAGACAGAGAGAGAAAGAGAGAGACAGAAAGGAAAGAGAAAAAAGAGAGAGAAAGAAAAAAGAGAAAAAGAGAGAGAGAGAAAGAGAAAGAAATTTCTTTCTTTTTTTATTCTCTTATACTTAATAAGGATACAGTGTTATGCAGAGGTGTACTTATAACAATTTTATAGACAAATGATACTATTTACAGTCGCGCGGGGGGGGGGGGCGCGCGAAATGTTTTCTTCTTCCTAGGGGGGGCCTGACAGAAAATAATTGAGAAACACTGCCCTATGGGAAGATGGGTGGAGAAGCAAGCAAGCAAGGAAGGAAGGAATAATTTAAAAAAAAACAACTACAGCATGCTTTTTTTACAGAAATGTGTCCTAAAGAATTAAGAAATTTCTGTCAGTAGTAAAGATAAAGGTTCCCCTCACACATATGTGCTAGTCGTTCCCGACTCTAGGAGGCGGTGCTCATCTCCGTTTCAAAGCTGAAGAGCCAGCACTGCCCGAAGACGTCTCCGTGGTCATGTGGCTGGCATGACTAAAGGCCAAAGGCACACAGTACAGTGTTACCTTCCCACCAAAGGAGGCCCCTATTTTTCCTACTTGTATTTTTACGTGCTTTCAAACTACTAGGTTGGCAGAAGCTGGGACAAGTAACGGGAGCTCACTCCATTACGCGGCGCTAGGGATTCGAACTGCCGATCTTTCTGATCAACAAGCTCGGCATCTTAACAACTGAGCCACCCTAGTTAGTCAGTAGAGAAATTGCCAAATAGTTTTTGGGGAAACACACATTTCAGTTCTTATATTACACCAATACTAAATCATTTCTGAGTTCAGTTCAAAAGATTACTTTTTACTTGCCATCTCTAAATTAGGGGTGTAAACTTGATAGCTGCACTCCTTTTACAGAAAAGGATAATCCTATCCTTTTTCATTTGTAAAGGTTGTTGAGGTTTTTTTAGTACCACACCTCCCTCTACTGATGAAATATCACACTGCAGGGTTTTGATTATTTATGGAAGCCGATGGAAGTGTTTCTTTCATTCATTCCAAAAATGGTGTGGGGAGGAAGGCATTAGAGTCATAGTGAGCAGCTGCAGGAGTGGGCAGGGATTAGGGGTGTCATCTTCAGAGATCAAATGAACAGGTAAGTTGGGAGGTGGAGGAAAAAGGAAGAATACAGGAGAGAAGAGTTAGTGATTGCATCCTGAGTGCTTCTTATGGATTACTTGTTCTGGATGATGGTTTACTTAGGGTGACTCCCTGCCTGTTTTGTGTGCTTGGGGCATTGCTTCCTACTGAGAGCTAAGAGCAACTTGGGGAGACTTAAGCCAGTTTCTAGAGAGCAAATTTATTAAGTAAATGGAATTTGGCACCTGGAAGAATAAAATTGATTTTGTTAGCGGGTGACAAGGAGGGGTCCTTTGCTCATTTGTTTGTTGATCTGAGGATCATGGAGATGGAGACAGTAATTCATAATTAACTTTACTTAAAACATTTTACGTTCTGCAATGATACCTTTAACACCATCGAAGAGTATCTTCCTACCCCAGGGCAGGATTCGCTAGGTGAATAAAAATGCTAGTCTAGTCTAAACATCTGGCCGACCGTGATGGACCATAATAAGAATAAGTAGCACAACTGTGGCAAAATAAAGCAAAGACAGTACTAGTACTAGTAGTAACAGGCATTTTGGGTGTAATCTGAAAACATCTGGTGCACCACTTGAACACCATGGGCATCAGTCAGTTGCAAAAATAAATTTTATTTGGACCAATCGACGCAAGAGAAATGCCATTCAAAACAGCCAATTAAAAAATCTAATAAAGAAACAACATGAACAGACCCCAAAACACATCTCTCCAGTAACCTACACTCAAGCAGTGATTAACCTCAGACCAAAAAAAATCAAGCAGAAAATAATACTGTAATTAAGGAGCTACCAAGAAGAAACCTAACCCTAACCCTAACCCCACTAAACTGGCAGGGCAAGTTACTAAATACAAACAGGGAGCAAACTCCACACTCACTAACATTCACTTGTCAATATTTCCAACGTAAATTTGAAAGGCCTTTTTACAATGGAGACCAGGTTTCTAAAATTATTGACTGATTGATTTATGAATCATACACACACAGCTGCCCATCTCAAAATCAAGTGGTTATAAGCAACATACAACAAGGTTAACAATAAAAATATTCAAATTAATATTTAAAATCTTAAAATCATAAAAGGCACAAAAAACAATAAAAAGAGATTAGGTGACGAGGTATTACCTAGGAGCCATCTCAATATTTTGTTAGTTATACACTATTAGCATATCTTTTTATAGGCATTCTGTTTTAGGTTATAACATAATGTAAATGTCACTCCTTTAACCATGTATTTTCTTACGGTTTCAACAATATATTCTATTTTTAGTCTATTTTATCATGCAGTCTTTCTCTTGTTCTGTTTCAAACTTCAATAAAGCTTCATACATTTCAATTACATGTTCATTTTTTGTACGTACTGTAGTTCAATTTCAAATTCTTTTTTCTGCTGCTCAGTTCCATATGTCCTGTTATCTACCTTAAATCTTTCTCCTAACTGTGCATATGGAAATCATTGAAAACTAAATCCCATTGCAGGCTCAGATATCTATATAACTTTGCCCTCATTCCATTTCTTATATGTGTTCTCTTTATTTCCTCCAACCCAATTAAAAGTGGAAAAGGAACTCAATTTGGTATAGCAGGAGAAGCTGACAAAAAAAAAAAGATCGAATTTGAAAATGGAACATGTTATCTTTCTCTTGCTCCTCATGTTAGGAAGGTTTAATGAAACAGAATAATAATTTATCAACACAATAGTTCATAAAATAGCAACTGGACATGGAGAATCTTTCAAGCAGTCTGACGGATCTTTAAATATATTTCTTCCTGGCAGCCTTCCTTAATTTATTTTGGCTATGTGGTTCCATGTATGTGTGCGCGCGCATTTTTAAAATCTTGTAGTACTGCTGAAAATACTTTGTAGTGCTATAAGATTTTTTAAAATGCACACAGACACACAAAATTACATGGAACCACATAATCAAAATGTGTTAAAGCAAAAAGCATTTCTATTTTTGATATGTGTCGATGTGTGTCGCTTTATTTTGGTATCATTACAGCCATGCCTTGCACTTATGACCATCACACAGTCACATGATCAAAATTTGGGCACTTGAAACTAGCATGTATTTAGGACAGTTGCAATGTACCAAGGTCATGTGATCATTTTTTGTGACCTTCTCATTTTCCAACATTCAGTCAATGAGGGAAACTGGATTCGATTAACGATTGTGTGATTCACTTAACAACTGCAGTGATATGCTTAACAGCCATAACAAAAGATGCCATAAGATCAAGCGTGACTCACTTAACCACTTTGCTTAGTGACAGAAATTCTGCTCCCAATTGGTTTCATAAGTCAAGGATACCTGTAGAGCAGGTCACAGTGACATTACATGATGTATCTGGACTTTTCCCCCCTTCACTCAACCAGGCGTTGGCTTGGCCAGTGCATGACGCATCCAGCCCATGGACCGGGAGTTTGACATGCTGTAGAGCAGTGGTAGTCAACCTGGTCCCTACCGCCCACTAGTGGGCATTCCAGTTTTCATGGTGGGAGGTAGGGGTTTTGTCTGATACTGAAGCACTTTCCTTTTTAAAATTTAATTGACTTCCCTACTTTATAAATCACCATTACTGTGGAACCGGTAGGCGGTTAGAAAATTTTACTACTAACAAAGATACAAAAGTGGGCGGTAGGTATAAAAAGGTTGACTACTGCTGTAGAGCAATGGATTATTTCTGATTTTCATTTCAGTGTGGATGTTAGGGGGTATAAATATAGCAAAGATAATAATAATATATTATTTCCCCACCACCTCCCCCATGTGTGCACACACAAATACACGTATGCTTCTTATTTAAAAAACTAGTTATGAATCCATTGGTCCAGAATAAAACATACCATGTTAAAAGCATATCTTCTTTTAATAAAGTCTCATTTATGTTAGCCAGATGGAATAATAAGGATTATTCTGGAATTAAATCAGTGCTAGCTTTTTCCTTGTTTCAATGAGCCAAAGTAACATATCTGTACAGTTGTGTAAAAGCAATTTTTGCCCAATCACATTTAACAACAAGATGCTCTGATCTCAGATCCGAAATACTTAAGCTGGAGTCCTTTTTTCTTCTTGAAAGTCTTTTGATGTAACTGGATAGACTTTTTGTTTTGTGGATAAAGTTCCCACAGAGAATGTAGTTATTGGAGATTAGCAGACACAGGGTAAACACATATGGCATTAAAGAGAAACAGGATAGAATTCTTACAAACCGTGGGAAGTAATTCCAGACAACTGCAGGATATTAAATTGAGGATTTTTATTTTCTGCTGGTATTACAAGAGGTATATTTTGTACTCTTAGCTTATGATTGTAAAAATAACCTCTGTAATTGTTCTTTTATGTTTTATTCCTGCTGATTAGTTATAATATTTACATATCTATGTACCATATTTTTCGGATATAAAATGCACCCTTTTCTCTCAAAAAAGAGGCTGAAAATCTGGGTGTGTCTTATACACGGAATACAGCATTTTTTTTGCCTCCGGAAACCCTGCTCCTTCACCAAAATGGCCATGCATAGCTTGTAGGAGGTTTTCAGGGCGTTCCTGGGGGGATGGGGAGGGTAGAAATGAGCAAAAAATGGACCGTTTTTTGCTCAGTTTTGCCCCCCTCCCCAGCCCCCAGGAATGCTCTACAAGCCTCCTAAGGGCTATTCATGCCCTTAAAAAAATGCACCCGTTTTCACAAAAGATGGACCGTTTTGGGGAGGTTTGCAGAGTGCAAAAACTTTTTTTTTTAACTTGCCTCTTTAAAACCTTATAGTCCGAAAAATACAGTAGATGGTTTTGCTACCCATAGGACCTACTGCCTGGGTCAAAGGCAATGTTCTCCTGAGGCTTATAGTCTTGGGACTTGAAACTGCAGTAAAACTGTACTGAAGAAGTAAACATTTCTTAGTTTCTGGGGTAGGGTGCCTGAAAATATAGTAAAAATAAGTATTCTTACATCAATCCTTCTGAGGTTCTATATATTCTTTTCCTTATTGACTAGAGAACATATAGTGACTAGAATAAAGTTGAAATATTTCAAAGTTGATTCAGATACCCACATAAGAAGCAATGATGGAAGTTATTATTTTTTTATCTGGAAACTATTCTTCAAACATTTCTCTTCACCCCTAGTTTGTCACAATCCTACTTATTCATGAATGACTTTGACATGTCTGCTTTGATTTAATACCAAAAATTACAGAACCGGGTGTTTCATGTCATAAGAAATAAGGGAGGCCATTAATAATTAGGAGATAATGGTGTGCCTATGATACTGTTGGGTTTGTGAAGACCTAAAAGCTTTTTCAATACATCAAAAGAATTGCTTGTGATTTTGGAAATGAAGACATGTAGTATTTTTAATAGTTTTAATAACAGTACTTATATTAACATTGAGATTGGAGTCAAACTGTGGTGAAGTAAGTCATTCAAGAGCTGGCAGTATTGTTTGGCTACTGTGGAAAGAGTTTTAATTTCCTAGTGTGGAGGGTTAGATTCTATGGAAACAGAATTTAAGCAGAGAACAACAAAAATCATCAAATAAGATGAAACAACTATCGTCTTTCCCCGAAAATAAGACAGGGTCTTATTTTCTTTTGACCCTTGAAATAAGGCCTTATTTTTGGGGAGGTCTTATTATTTTTGAGCTGCAGGAGGTGGCCAGCGTGGTCTCTTCATGGCTGATGCTGTGTTGCAATATTTTCAGGGAGGGATTATTTTTGGGGGAGGGATTATTTTAGCACATGAGCTCAAAAGCCCGATTGGGCTTATTATCCAGGAAGGTCTTATTTTCAGGGAAACGGTACTGTCACACACAAACCTTGCTATAGGAATTGGTTGGTAAATTCCCTCATTTTAACACTTAATGAGTTGTCTATTGCAAAGCTCCTACCTCTATTACTCCCTTTAATTAATTAAATGTTTGTTTCAGCACTTATTATTAAATTATCCAGGATGAATAATATTTATGAAGCTTTATCTCCAAATTTTAAATGATCCTGGAACAAAAGTTTTGGAAAAAATAGAGATACATTTAATTTTATGCATCTGTATAATTCAAATTAAAAAAAACTCAATACACTCACTGTTTGAAATTTAGATATGAAAACAGATTTCATTTCTTGTTGAGAACTAAATTAGGCTCAATCAAATATGATAAAAACCTCTTCTATTTCTAGAGATTGGATTTCTATGAGAAAATAGTTCCATCTGCTGGATACTAAGGGTAAACATAAAAACATAGTTAAATAATATAAGTTTCTAATGTCTTAGTCATAAAGTATTTTAGTTTTTTATTGGTTATTAATACACATTTTATTGTTATTTTGGTTCTTTCCCTTAATGTTCTCTTCTTTATGTTCTTGTATCATTTTACAAGTACAACTTTTTCTTTCTTATGTATACAGTTGTAATCATTTGAAATAATTAAAAATAGTTAAATTGGAGAAAAGAATTACCGTGCTATTAAATTTTTCTTCTTTTCCTCCCAAACCTCATGCTTTAGGTTTGCCTTTCAGAATCAGCTCATAATTCAGGATTTATTTTTTAATATGATTATACTTGGGTGAAATAAGCTTGAGATTCTGAGAATCAGATTCAGAAGGCAGAGAATTTAAAAATTCTCCAGGTAGAAAACTAAATGCACAAAGTTCTACTCTAGTTATCTTTCTACTCCATCATTTATTCCTCTTCTCACTTCCATGTTTTTCATTTTATAAGTATAGTGTTTTATTTTTTTGTCTGGAGCCATCTTGATCTGCTCTTCATCTTGTTGAGATTAAAGCTTAGGTAGGACAATTATTAATACTCAATTTCACTATGTTTGATCTTGGGTCATCACAAATTGCAGTTGCATTCATTATAAGATGTGTTTCTTATTGACAAAGATAAGTCTGCTTTGAAATTACCAAATTATGTCAAACACAATCATCAAGACTTTGCATTTACCTTTCTCTGGTTATTCTTTTAGCATAAATATGCAGATGGGGCATTCATTCATTCATTCTGGATCACATAGAAGTTGTTGAAAATAAATCTTCCCTCCAAACAATTGGGTTCACATTGGAACACAATATGTCGGACTCATTGATATAATTCCGTGGTTTTTGATATCCTTCAAATATCTGCAGATATCTATCAAGAAAATCATGATGTGGATTATTTTCTTGTTTTGGACTGTGAGAGTAAAGGGGGGATTTTATTTAAATGGAAATGCAAATGGCCATAAATGCAAGCCAATTGGCAAGTACCCATAATGCAATCATGTGACTGTGTTGCAGGACTGTGGCTATCAGAACTTCTAAAATGGGTTGTATGTAGCTCTGGGAGCTCTAGCTTAACATTGAATGGATGCTAAACAACCAGTGATTAAATGACTTCCTGTGTAAATGATCATGACAGAATTACAACTTAATTATAATCAATTATGCTAGCAATGCTTCATGTAGAGCAACGGTTCTCAACCTGTGGGTCGCGACCCCTTTGGGGGTCGAAAGACCCTTTCACAGGTATCGCCTAAGACCATCGGAAAACACACATTTTCAATGGTCTTAAGAACCGAGACATGGTTGGGGGTCACCACAACATGAGGAACTGTATTAAAGGGTCGTGGCATTGGGAAGGTTGAGAATCACTGATGTAGAGGATGAAATATTGCTACATTTCAGTACTGTAAAACATTTTCAAATGAGATGGATGGATGGATGGATGGATGGATGGATGGATGGATGGATGGATGGATGGATGGATAGATGATAGATAGATAGATAGATAGATAGATAGATAGATAGATAGATAGATAGATAGATAGATAGATAGATAGATAGATAGATAGATAGATAGGCAATACCAGAAAGCAGTTAGTCAGGTTACAATGGCAATTGGGAGTGGAATTTCCATCCCAAAGTGATGTAAAACACTTGTAAAATACAGCAACACATGACTATTTCTTAGCAACAGGGATCATCCAGTCCTAATTGTCATTATAACTACAGGGCCACAGGAGAGCAAGCTGGGGTGGGTGGGGTTGTACCATGAGGGGCAGGCACTCCAGAGCATCAGGATGCAGCAATAGATGTGTGGGTGTCATAAGGGATGGGCGAAAAATTTAACTCTTGAAGAACTATGGAATTTGAGATCCATATTTCCCTGTTTATAATTTCTCTCTTGCGGGGCTACTAAACAAATAGTAGTACAAACATTAATTCCTTTTTTGTTAATCATCACAGGACTAGGGTGATCATTCCAAAGGACAGGAGAATGGGGTGAAATGGCTAATAAGATTTGTCCATTTTTTCATTTTTCTTGTGAGTTGCATTCTGGAAACTTAACCCTAAGTCTCCTCCTACATGATTAACAAAAACAAAAGAAAGCTGAAGTAAAACCGTATGCCCAGTCATGGTCACATTATTTTTCATTTAGCAACCACTTTGTTTAGTCACCAAGTTTCCAGTTCCAATTGCAGTCACTAAATGAGGACTATCTGAACTCTAATACAAAGAGGCTCACTGAGTGACTTAGAGGCAGTCATTCTTTCTCAGACTCATTAAGCTAACAGAATTGTAGCTATTGAGAAAGTTGGAGAAGGGAGTGCTATATGTATTACATTGAACTCCTGATGATATATGAATATAACAAAATATTTGAGCAATATCATGACAATATAAGAAGAGAGCATTATGTGTATTATTTATGCCTAGAGGTAATGTTTATAGTTTATTGTAAAATTTGTATAATTAAGTGCTAAAACTGTATCTTTGATTTGTTTAAAAGGATATTGAATATTCTTTTTCCTCCCCTAACAATATAGGAGTCGTCAAAGTGGATTACGGAGATGTATCAGTCAGAAAAGCATTGAGAGAAAATTTGAAATGTAAACCATTTTCATGGTACCTAGAAAATGTGTATCCAGATTCTCAGATTCCTCGTCGTTATTACTCCCTTGGAGAGGTATGAATGGGGGAGGTTTTTTTTTTACATAAGAATGTATTTTTTAAAATGAAAAATATCTCAGATAAGTAGGTGTAATTTAATTTAGACCTGAATTTATACCCAGTTTATACTGAGAACATTCACAGTAATTTTTAAAGCAAGAATTGAAACCAATATGGTTTATAGTTCGTTTAGCATCTAGCTCTTCTAGAGTATTATCATATAATAATTACCATTTTACTCGGTTAGATATCTTTTTGACATTCAGAAATGAAAATTATGAAGCATGAAATCTTAAAGCTGCTGGAAGGAAGTCCTTAACTAGTTTAATGAAGCTTGTCCAATTTTTACTTAATAAACAAATCTTGATCAAGTACTGTTTTTTTCGCTGAGAAATAGATAACTCTTTTTATATTCTTTTAGCTCTGTTTTAATAAAAAGCTAATCATTGAAGACCAGATTCTTAGAAAGGATTGTTCAAGTGATTAGGCAGAAACTGCCTACAGTTCAGACATTGGGTATCTTAATATCTATTTTTTTTAAAATGTTTGGAGTGGGCAGCCTGAATATGTATTCACATTTTATTTAATGGACATTTCACGAGAGAACTTGGAACTCGTTCATTACCGTTAATGAAAGAAGTGGAGCAAAATATGATATCTTACTTTAAGACTGAGTTTACGCTCCTTATTTAACATACTCACATTTAAAAGAGACATTTAAAAGAGATTTCCATGTGATTCCCTTCTCAGTGACTCCTATTTGAAATAGACATTTTCAGCTGCATAAAAAATTCCACAGTTCTCCATATTTCTAAAAGGATGGTCATTATAATCTGCCATTTATGGTTCATGTAACTATAAATGTAAAGCAGGTTTTAGTCTTAGAGCTACAAAAGAAGAAAATTACCACACAGAAAACACAATGTAATGTTGGATAAATTTGTGTGGTCTAACGTCTGAGCAAATGGGAGGACAACACTGGAATGGTGTACCTTGAAAGAGTTATTGGCAAGAAAATTGAAAAATAATTTTCCACCTGTATCTCCTTACATAACCTTACTTGCCAAACTAGCCATTTTTAAATATAGTCATCAATTACCAACCATAATTGGGACTGGCAGGTCCATTGCTAAGTGACACAATTGTTAAGCACAATATCATGTGATTGCACCAGCTTACAAGGTCAGTTCCATCAGTTCTGACAGCAGGTTATTAGGCAAACCAGTGTAGGTCAGATGTTAGCAACCTGTGGCTCTGGAGCCGCATGTGGCTCTTTCATCCCTCTGCTGCAGCTCCCTGTCGCTCAAAATATGTGTCACAACCATCAATGTGTGACACCTGCCAGCACTCAATTTATTGAGCTTTTTGACCCCCAGTAAGCGAATCATGGATAAATCCAAGAAAAGAAAAGTTTCAGAAGAAAATAGAACCTTTAATTCAAATACATATGCTAGTTTTGAGGGCACTCAGGAAATAGTCAGGCACGGGAAGGGTTTTGTGGCTCCCAGTGTTTTCTTTTCTTTGGTAAATGGGTCCAAATGGCTCTTTGAGTGCTTAAGGTTGCCGACCCCTGGTGTAGGTCATTAAACATGGTGTCATAGGACTGCAACTTGCAAATCCCGGCCAGCTTCCCCATTGATTTTGCTTGTTAGAAGCTGCCTGTGAAGGTTGCAAATAGCAGTCATGTGACCGTGGGATGCTGCAACCAATATAAATGGTCCCTTTTGTCAAGTCATATGACTTGAACTTGCAACATCCTGTCAGCTTCCCCATTGACTTTGCTACTTCCTGCCAGCTTCCCCATTCACTACATTTGCCAGCAGCAGGCTGGGATGGTTACAAATGGCAGTCATATGGCCATAGGATGCTGTGACAGCTTCAATTTTGAGGACAATCATAAGTCTCTATTTTCAACCCTGTTGTAAATTTAAATTTGAATGGATGCTAAGCGAACCGTCAGCAACTGAGGGTTACCTGCAAGGATTACCTTGCAGTGTCTTTAGGAGATAGGATATATAAGTAAGAAGCAATTGTGTGGAGAATTGGAACTAATGAAGTCTTGGCAAGCTTCCCGAGGAAGGACAGTAGCAATAATCTACACAAAATCCCAAAGCCTATCCATTACCTTTATCTGTTTACCAATTTTCTGAGTTTAAAAAATTATCCACCTTAATTGTCTTAAGCATTTTTAGCTTTGTAATGGGCCCGGTTCTCAGCATTGAGTACAAAAAGTCTTTAATTGTTTTCCACAAAAAGAAACAGCATTACCTATAAGATGTTTTCCAGGCTGAAATATATAGCAAATATTTAGTTTGTATTGATAATGTTGCTCATATAATCTGAAGCTTTTCTTCAAGGATAATGTTTGGAAGGTCTTCTAAAATATAAGAAATGCTGAGAAACAAATAGAGTTTTATTTTTGCAAGTAACATAAGCACTAACATAGGGCTCAATGTACATTATTTTTGTTATCTTTCATTGAAAGCTATCTAGGACAGAGGTGGGTTCCTACCAGTTCGGACCGGTTCAGCCAAGTAGGTAGTAACTTCGCCTGCCACGCCCCCAAACCAATTATTTCGGTGGCGCCATAGGCGGCGCCATCTTGTTCTTTGCTTCTGTGCATGTGCAGAAGCATATTTTTATAGTTCTATGCATGCGCACATAACACACATTGAGCCCACGCGCAGTGCATCCCTAGGCAAACCAGTAGTAGCAGCAACCGGAACCCACCCCTGATCTAGGAGTGTCACTTTCCAAAAGCAGTACTTTGGAAAGCATAGTTTTCATAGAAAGTATCTCTTCTGCACAAATGAAAATGGTGGTGCTGTTTTTTTAGACAAAACTACAATTAACACACAACCTAATATTTTATTTACAAATAACATGTCCCTGGTTCCTAGTGCATCTAATCGCCCTGAGTAGACACACTTACTGAGGACTAACTCATACTGAGTTATGAGTTAGCATAAGCATATTTGTGTAATTTGGCATGATCCTAAATTTTACATAATTTCAAAACCCATTACATTCCTGCTATTTTTTCTCCTTAACTATAAATCTTGTAATAAGTAGTATGAAATGTTCTTGGTTTTATTTTTCTTCACAGATCAGAAATGTTGAGACAAACCAATGTTTAGATAACATGGGACGTAAGGAAAATGAAAAAGTAGGCATATTCAACTGTCATGGCATGGGAGGAAATCAGGTAAACTATACCCTATTTATTAATTCCTTAGGCTTTGCACATTGATATAGACATTAATGTTGGAGGACGAAAAGTGACAAAATAAACATTACAATATCACAATAATAGAGTTCTGTCCTTTTGTACCTGTGTGTCGAAACTATGCACATGTAAGGAATAGAAAAAACTGAGTTTATTAAAAAGGAATATATAAGGTTGTGTGCATTGCTGTGAAGCTGTTGTTTCATGGTTCCCTATCTTAGAACACTTTAAACATTTTAAGTTTTGTTCCATTACAACTTGAATAGTTTCAAACGTGGCGTGGATCCATTTTCATCCCAAAATCTGAATCCTTAGATAATGCGTATTTTCCTAAGTGAATCAACACAGAATAAAATAAAATTTGGTAAAAAATAATAATTAAAAAAACCACTGCATGAAATATCTGTTTAAGCAATTTGAAGCTTCATTGAGATTCCAACAATTATAATACAAGCTTGTCCTATATTGTGCTATATTATGCTGGGCTTTGCTTTAAGATATATTACAACGTCTTGAGTGAACAAAGTAAGTAATTGTCCCTATTTTTCATAGACAAATGCAATCCCATTATTCCTACTATATTTTGATAGTTTTGAAAGTGCAAATTCTAGTCCATATATAACAGATTGCAGGAGATGGAGTTAAAAAAGAATTAAACAGAGAACCTTTTTTCCATTGTTTTGAAGGAAATTAATGCAGAACATTGCCATTTTTTTCACAAGAACTAAAGCTTAATTTCACTTCAAATATACAAGTATTTAATTTCCTACAACTTTAAATTCAGTGAAAGTAGATGTCAAAACCTTCATTGACTATATAAAAGTATTTTATTGCAATGAGCATGCCAAGTGGTGAAATTCCCTTAACAAATATGGGAATCTTGAACCATTTTTTATGTGAACTCTAAACACAGGACAGGAAATCACAGTTTGAATAGATTGTGGTAAAATAGACAGGCTCCTGGTAGGATAAGAGTGAGGTAAGACCATATCCTCTCTTCTCCTTTATTCAATCTATAGGCTGAGCAAATATAGGGGGAGGGGGGGGGGAGAAGATGACTGAATTGCAAGATTTGCATAGTGTTAAAATTAAAGGAAGAAACATCATATACTTTGATAGCTGAAAATGAAAATGATCTGAAGCTCTAGTAATGAAAGTCAAGGAGTACAATGAAAAAAAAAAAGGGACGCGATTAAAATGAAGACAACCAAACTAATGAGAACAGGTGTACTGTAGCATCCAGTCTTAGTACTGACAAGGAAGATATTGATGTAATGGATAATGCCATCCTTTTAAGATCAACTATTAATAGTAAAGAAACTAGCAGACAAGAAATATGCAGGTTAATTCTTAGGGCCGCAAAGTGAAGGCCTTGGAAAAAAATATTCTGGTGCTATGAGGTGTCTACAAAAATGAGACTCATGCAGGCAGTAGTTTTCCTTGTGACACTCTACGGAAGTGAAAGTTGGACTTTGAAGGATCAGGAGAGAAAGAGAATCGCTGCTTTTGATTTTTGGAATTGGAGAAGAGTCATGAGAATACAAGAATACCTGAGCAGCCAAACCAAGAAATGGAACAAATTAATCCAGAATTCTTACTCAAGGTACAAATGATCAGACTCGAATTATATTGTGGACACAATATGTGAAGATATGGCTGCCTTGAGAAGTCTATAGCAATGAAAAGGAAGAGAGAGGATAACCAGCAGGAAGGTATGGACAATTGCAGCAGTGATGTGTGCACCATTGGGATATCCGAAAGGTCTGGTTTGAGACCAGCCATACCTATGTGATTGCCAAAAATCAATATTGACTTGATGGCACATCATAAAAATATAAATGGACAATCTGCCCGGAGTACTGTTTTGGTGCCCTGGAGCCCAAATCCCTTTCTGATTGCATTGCTGCATTTTCTGTTTATTTTTTTATTACATTTATTTATTAAAAATGTATACACCACCTATCTCACTATCCAGAGACCTACAATACAATTTTTATGTTGAATTGGAAAGAAACAAAATGTCCCCCCCTTTCCCAATTAAGGGAATAACAGAAAAGAATAACAAAATAACAGAGTTGGGAGGGACCTTGGAGGTCTTCTAGTCCAGCCCCCTGTCCCATCCTGGACAAATAGCTGTCAGTCTCTTCTTAAAAACCTCCAGTGATGGAGCACCCACAACTTCTAAAAAGCAAGCCCCTTTCTACTGACTGTCTCACTGTCAATAGAATTAGAATTAGAATTTATTAAATTTATATACCGCACCTTCTCCCTACTGGGACTTAGGGCGGTGTACAGGCAGGTAAAATCGATAATATAAAACATAAAATACAATAGATCATTGATTCTAAGTTAAATAAGAAGGCTTATTAGTGCCAGAAACATAATAAATATGAACCTTCTTACAGTTGTAAACTAGTTAATTTCAGCTTCCAGGCACATTCTGCCCTGATTTTGACTCACTATAACTAACATTAATTCAATATTTGTTTTTTTTTTTAAATCATTTATCAATTACATTATAGCTGGTTGTTATCAATTACATTATAGCTGGTTGGATTCAACTATTTGGGACATTACTTTTGCCACTTATTTATAAGAATATGTAATCTCTTGAAGGCCATTTCTGACATTCTTAAAATAATTTGTAGAAATGATGTACTTTAAGGGATTGCAGGGTCTTAAAAAGGAAGTAGAGCAACAAGTTAGAAATTGATGCAAATGTATTGATATGTCATAATGACTGTCACACAATTTATGATGATAGCAAGATAGTCCTATGTCTACATTTACATTTTAAAAGAAGTATATAGAGGACATTGCCTCTTCTTACAGATACACACATTCTGTAAGTTTTTTTTCCTAATAAAGGCTACATTCCAAGTGTCTCATAAAACTAATTGTCAATTAATATTCAATTAAGTAAATTAAAACATTAGGTAATATATTCCTTACTACAGTCAAAAAATCAGCAATATAAAATTTTATTTAAAAGAATATCCAGTCATCTGGCTTATGCATATAGTCTTATCCTTCCCAAATGAATGCGACTGTTGCACTTCAGTTACTTATTATAAATTAATGCAAGAATCCTTTATTTATATAGGCCAACATCATCTGAAATGGCATTAAGTAACCCTATATATTTTCTTCATACATTTAAAATATCTCTTAATGAAAAGGGTTCCTATTCCCTTAATTGTCCAAAAATATATGAGTGATAAATTACATTCAAGAAGGAAAAATGACATTGATGCAAAAATGACATTTTTCCTTCTTGCATGCTTTTAGATGTTGCTTAAATAAAGTGTATTTACATATGTATAGTTGGAGTTTACCATAAGCCTTTGCAACATTCTCTTATAATGAACTTTATATCATGTGTAACTAAATATTAGAATATTAACAATAAATTGTGATTAAATCTGTTTTTAATCTTTTTCCTTTATAATGCACCTAATTGGTAACTTAGAATGATTTGCATGCATTCTTTAATTGGTAATGCAATCAAATTCAATTTGTACGCTTCGCCAAAGGCAGCATTCTGTAGTTAATTGGCAAAAGGTTGCTTTCAACAGAGAGAACACTTTTCCTTTACTTTTGATTAGAATACTTTTAAGTTGGTTCAGGGGTGAATTCAAAATAATTGGGAGCCTTGTAAATAATTAGAATAGATGCCATTTATATTGCTTTCATTTCACTTAATTTTATTCTTTCCAAGATCTGGCTTCAAATGAAGTGGCAGCTTGGAATTAGTAATTTCTGCCTCTCCCCTTTATAATGTTTTTTCTTAACAAAACTTAACAATAACAGAGTTGGAAAGGACCTTGGGGGTCTTCTAGTCCAACCTCTTGCACAAGCAGGAGACCTTACACCATTTCAGACAAATGGCTGACCAATCTTTTCTTAAAAACCTCTGGTGATGGAGCTCCCACAACTTTTGAAATTAAGGTGTTCCACTGATTAATTGTTCTAACTGTTAGGAAATTTCTCCATAGTTCTAGGTTGCGTCTCTCCTTGCTTAGTTTCCATCCGTTGTTTCTTGCCCTACCATCAGGTGGTTTGGAGACTAGGTTGAACCCCCCCTTTTTTTTGTAGCAGCCCCTCAAATACTGGAACACTGCTATCATGTCTCCCCTAGTCCTTCTTTTCACTAGACTAGACATACCCAATTCCTACAACCATTCTTCATATGTTTTAGCATCCAGCCCCTAATCATCTTTGTTGCTCTACTCTGTACTCTTTTCTTTCTTTTCTTCTCTGCACCCTTTTCTTTCTTCTCTTTCATTCTTTCCTTTATCACTGTCTGTTTCATCTTACATTTATTCATTTTACACCTCAAATTTAACCAACTATAATGATGCTGCATCTAAAGTCTTCTGCTGTTCCAAGTCAGTTTTGTGCAGTACATATGTGTGTGTGGTGGTGGTGGGGGGGGGGGGAGGGTTTGTGTGCATAAGTATGCCAGAATCATAAAAAATGCACTGTGTCCTTATGATACAAATTCTGTCCTTTCATCCTTGTGTTGCAGCACTCCATTCAAATACATAAAAAGTAGATTTTGCATCACCAAGTGGAGCATTGCACCATATCACACATTTCATTTCTTAATCCCTCTTGCCTTCCTCTCCCCCCACCCCAACATCTATGGTACGTTCTGTATGTACAATAATACAATAATACAATAGCAGAGTTGGAAGGGACCTTGTAGGTCTTCTAGTCCAACCCCCTGCGTGGGCAGGAACCTTATACCATTTCAGACAAATGGCTATCTAACATCTTTTTAAAGACTTCCAGGGTTGGGGCATTCACAACTTCTGGAGGCAAGCTGTTCCAGAGGTTAATTGTTCTAACTGTCAGGAAATTTCTCCTTAGTTCTAAGTTGCTTCTCTCCTTGATTAGTTTCCACCCATTGCTTCTTGTCCTGCCCCCAGGTGCCTTGGAGAATAGTTTGACTCCCTCTTCTTTGTGGCACCCTCTGAGATATCGGAACACTGCTATCATGTCTCCCCTGGTCCTTCTCTTCATCAAACTAGACATACCCAGCTCCTGCAACCATTATTCATATGTTTTAGTCTCCAGTCCCCTAATCATCTTGGTTGCTCTTCTCTGCACTCTTTCCAGAGTCTCCACGTCTTTTCTACATCGTGGTGACCAAAACTGTATGCAGTATTCCAAGTGTGGCCTTACCAAGGCACTATACAGTGGCATTAACACTTCACGTGATCTAGATTCTATCCCTCTGTTTATGCAGCCTAGAACTGTGTTGGCTTTTTTTGGCAGCTGCTGCACACTGCTGGCTCATATTTAAATGGTTGTCCGCTAGGATTCCAAGATCCCTCTCACAGTTGCTACTATTGAGCAAGGTACCACCTATACTGTACCTGTGCATTTTGTTTTTCTTGCCTAAATGTAGAACCTTACTTTTTTCACCATTGAATTTCATTTTATTAGATAGTGCCCAATGTTCAAGTTTGTCAAGATCCTTCTGTATCTTAAGCCTATCCTCTGGAGTGTTGGCTATTCCTGCCAGCTTGGTGTCATCTGCAAATTTGATGAGTTCCCCATTTATCCCCTCATCCAAATCATTGATGAACATGTTGAAGAGTACTGGGCCTAAAACAGAGCCTTGGGGTACTCCATTGCATACTTCCTTCCATGTAGATGCAGTTCCATTGAGGACTACACGTTGAGTGCGGTTGGTCAGCCAGTTGTGAATCCATTTGGTGGTGATGCTGTCTAACCCACATTTTTCTACTTTATCTAATAGTAGGTTATGGTCTACTTTGTAGACCATGTAAAAGTAAACATCTGAAATATAAAAACCTACCAAAGATATTCCTATTACTTTCAAATGTTGAACCAAAGGAGGATATTGGCATCTTTTCATGCATCTTTTCCTGGAGAAACAGCCACCGTCATTAGATCTTATGAAAGTAGAATTTTATTTATTTATTTATGCTTGTTTATACATTTTTATACACCCAATTGCAAACGATTTTGGGTTGGCTTACAAATAAAAGTAAACACACAAGCTCCAAAGAACAGCCCTGGAAACAAAACCAAATAAAATCTATTCACTTCTTGTTGCATTCTACAGCTTTGTTCACGGGGGCAGATGCATTTTCCTGGGCCCACTCTGACTAATGGAAAGAAAACAGAATAGCAGCGGAAACTATCTAGTCCAATTCTTGTATTAGCATATATTCTCTCTTCTCTGGGAAAGGTAAAATAAGGATTTGGTTTTTATGGCTGCCAACACTCCAGAAATTATGCTGAAAAAAACAGTGTATCCGTCTCTCCTGTAATATTTGCGTGAATCATGTTAATAATTGCCATGTGCTATTTTTAATATTTATAGCATGACTAGCTATACCCGGCCACACGTTGCTGTGGCCCAGTCTGGTTAAATGGCCAACCAATCTGTGTGTAGATCTACACCTGCACACATACACACAAGCACCATATAACCCCCAACTTACCTACCTACTGTATTTCCCCTTCTCTATCCCTCTACCTACCTACCTACCTACTGTATTTCTCCCTCTCTCTCTATTCCTCTATCTACCTACCTACTGTATTTCTCGCTACATATCTATACACCTACCTACCTACCTACAAACCGACTGTATTTCTTCCTCTCTATCCCCCTCTCTACCTACCTACCTACCTACATACATACCTACTATGCTGTTCCCTATCTATCCCCCTACCTACCAACCTACCTACCGTATTTCTCCCTATCTATCCCTCTATCTACCTACCTACCTACTGTATTTCTCCCTATCTATATATTCCCCTATCTACCTACCTACTATAATACAATAATACAATATCAGAGTTGGAAGGGACCTTGGAGGTCATCTAGTCCAACTCCCTGCCTAGGCAGGAAGCCCTATACCATTTCAGACAAATGGCTATCCAACATCTTCTTGAAGACTTGCAGTGTTGGGACATTCACAACTTCTGGAGGCAAGCTGTTCCACTGGTTAATTGTTCTAACTGTCAGGAAATTTCTCCTCAGTTCTAAGTTGCTTCTCTCCTTGATTAGTTTCCACCCATTGCTTCTTGTTCTGTACCATTTCAGACAAATGGCTATACCATTTCAGACAAATGGCTATCCAACATCTTCTTGAAGACATGCAGTGTTGGGGCATTCACAACTTCTGGAGGCAATTTCTCTTCCACTGGTTAATTGTTCTAACTGTCAGGAAATTTCTCCTCAGTTCTACGTTGCTTCTCTCCTTGATTAGTTTCCACCCATTGCTTCTTGTTCTGCCCTCAGGTGCTTTGGAGAATAGTTTGACTCCCTCTTCTTTGTGGCAACCCTCTCTCTCTGTTCCCCTATCTACCTACCTACTGTAATACAATAATACAATAGCAGAGTTGGAAGGGACCTCGGAGGTCATCTAGTCCAACTCCCTGCCTAGGCAGGAACCCCTATACCATTTCAGACAAATGGCTATCCAACATCTTCTTGAAGATTTGCAGTGTTGGGGCATTCACAACTTCTGGAGGCAAGCTGTTCCACTGATTAATTGTCCTAACTGTCAGGAAATTTCTCCTCCATTCTAAGTTGCTTCTCTCCTTGATTAGTTTCCACCCATTGCTTCTTGTTCTGCCCTCAGGTGCTTTGGAAAATAGTTTGACTCCAGTGCCTTTTTGGCCCTAAGAGGCCTCCGTAGTTAATGACTGTTGGTGGGCGGAGTTACAGGGAGTAAAAACATTTTTCAGTTAGTACCTTTTATTTGTGTTTACTTTACACACGATACAAGTGTGCTAGGCACAAAATGAGTAGCTATTCTATTATCGGAAGTCCTTGGCTACATTGTGTGAAAGTTTGGTGTAAATCGGTCCAGTAGTTTTTGAGATTAGTGGATTCGTACAAACTATTTTACATTTTTATTTATATAGATTAATTAAGCTATTTGAGAACTTATGTTTCACATTTATATAATACTGTAAGGTGCTTTACAGGGCTGAATTCTATCATCCCTAAAATGAACTTATAAGGAGTTCAGTAATATTACCTCATATTTCAGGGACCATTTAAGGCACATACTGCCTTAAGCAATCAAGTTAATTGCCATTAGAAGACTTGAACCAAGTGCCTTTGATGTAGGTCTTAAATGTCTCTCGTGTCAACCTATAAATATATCAATCTATTTAACAATAAAACAGTAATGGCATACATGAAAATTAAATCTACATAATTGAATTATACTTCTCAAAAACCTGATTTTTTTTTAATACTAGCTGATAAGCCGGCATTGCCCAGGTATTTATGTATAGGGGGAAAATGTTCAGACCAAATGTAATTTCTAATGTTGGATTCTCCTCCTTACCAGAGGGAGCCCCCTTATGGAGTACTGTGAAGCCATTACCATGGCAACTCCATTGCTCTGTACAGTAGAAGCCATTTTAAGGCACAACAGGCTGTATCTTAACAGAACACACACCCCAAGGGCTGTTAGGGGTGTCTTACCCCCACAGTATTTTTTTCCAGAGAGTAAGTCATCTGTGTACCACGTTTAGTTGAAATTGCTCGAGGCACTCCAGAGTTATGCTGGAACATAGACATGCGCGCACACACCTGTTTATATATAGAGATTATCAACTGTATCTCCATTAGAATAAACCTTTTCATGAACTACATTTGAGTATTTATTTACATGATTAAAATATCCCAAAGCTTGAATTTTTTGAAAATGTATTTGTGCTTTATTTTTGTCCTCATAAACACTCTCTGTGTTCAGAATTTATTTTTATGTTTTAATTGCTTGCCACAGTTTGTAATAGAGTATTGTAATAGAGTGTATGACATCCAGGCTTCCCTAGTCACTCAAATGGTCTTGCAATCAAAATCTATCCTCGTAATTCTAGGGTGTGTTTTTTTTAGCAGAATCAATCCTATTTTTCTATAAAGGTCTGCTAGGAATCTTGGAGTAATTAATGGTTTATACATGCAAGGCAATTGCCAAGATTATCATTGCAGACTATTTTGAAAAAGAAGCACTATATTTGACTACTGAAATGAAAGCCCCATTAAATTCAAAGACGCTTACTGCCATAAAAATAAAGTGCACGCAACTTTAATCTTGGTAATCAAGTAGCGTACAACACTATTCCCTATCGGGTTCTGTAACTTTAACTTTACAAGAATATTCCTGAATAGCGATGTATGGGATCTCATTCTTAAGTTGCTTTTCTGAGAACACGATCTAGTTCATTACATTACTTCACTTTTCATATAGTTAAGATAACAGACAATCCTCGCTTAATGATGGCGATTTCTGTCACTAAGAAAAGCAATTGCCCTTTGTGGCTTGGGACCAGGTTATCTGAGGGACCGTCTCTTGCCGATCACATTTATCCGACCCATCAGAGCAGGGAGGCAGGGAATGTTATGGTTCTCATCCCCGAGGGAGATATATCTGGTGGGACCCAGAAGAAGGGCTTTCTCTGTGGTGGCTCCCTCTCTCTGGAACATCATTACCCCAGAGATTAAAACGCCCCCCACTCTAGCACTCTTCCAGAAGGTATTGAAGACCTGGTTCTGCCAACGGGCCTGAGGAACCCAGAATGGGATGGCGCCCATTAAATGACTTGTGTGATCTGCTGTCGTCGGAGCGGGGGGGGGGGGAGGTGGGGGATGATTTTGTTATGTTGTACTAAATTAATTTATTTGATTCTTTTTTTTTAGTTTTTATTGTTTTAAATATGGTTTTAGATTCTGTAAGCTGCCTTGAGTTGCCGTGGGCAAATTGGCGGCAATATAAATTCAACAAATCAATAAATAAATAAAATGTTACATGACTGTTGCTTAGCACTTTTAAGTTGCTGTTATTAGGCGGATTTCACAGCGTTATTAAGCATGACATTACGCTGTCACCATTTGCGACCTCCTACTGGCTTCCTCACTGACTTTGTTGGTGATCACATCGAATCGAATAGAATATTTATTTGTATAACCGCGTCCTCTCCCCTAGGGGACTCGGAGCGGTGTACAGGGAGGAATAAAACAGCATAAAATATATACATGAATACAATAAATACAATAAAAACAAATTAAATTTGACTATCCCTGCACTAAAATTCCCATTTAAAATTAACAATCCCTAATCCCTGGGTAGAGACTAACCTAGGCCGGCCAAGCAGAAAAAGTGAGTTTTTAATTTCTGACGGAAGGAGCGGAGGTCCATAGTTGTTCTAATGTCGGGGGGAAGGTCGTTCCAGAGGGCTGGGCCCGCCACAGCGAAGGACACTGCAACTTATGACTGCGAGCTGGTTGCCATGAGCCCAGATCATGTTCACTTGCATACAGAAATTTTGTGACAGCTGCAACAACAAGAACCAGTTATAAATACTACTTGTCGAGCGCTGTCATAAATTCAAATGGTCAGTAAATGAGTGGTTATTACATGAGGACTATCTGTACATAATACAGATTAGGAAACAACATACAGATTCCCTAGTGCTGATCTGTCACCTGAAGTCAAAGCCGAAATCTTTCTTGTGTGCATTCACAATCATTGGAATAGCTAGACAATGGATGAAATGGGAGTTACCAGGTTTGAAACGAAATATATGTTTTCTATATGTTTTCCATGTCTGTGCTAGCTTTTTCTCTTAAGCATTAGCTGTTATTTTACCAACAGGACCTCTCTCTTCCAGGTATTTTCATACACTGCCGACAAGGAAATCCGCACAGATGATTTATGCATGGATGTCTCTAGGCTCAATGGGCCTGTAATTATGCTGAAGTGCCATCACATGAGAGGAAATCAACTTTGGGAATACGATGCAGAGGTATTTATTCAAACAGAGAAATGAAGCATATTTGAACAATATTATTGTTTGCCTACAGCTAACAAATAAAAGGCTAAAGCAGTCATTCTCAACTTTGCTGACTGCATGTTGGCATATCCAGTGTGTTGGCTGTGGAATTCTGGGAATGGAAGTCCACAGATCTTAAAAGTTGCCAAGGTTGAGAAAGTTTTTTATCAGGTTGGTAAATTTGTTAAGAAATGTTTTCACTGCTGTTTCTTCCCTCTTTATTTTCAGATACATTGGGGAAGGGGGTGTAGGTGCTAACTTTGCATCTCTTTCCCTTATAAACCTGTCTCTCATGTGAATGATTATTCCTTCTACCACAGTAACCTCTTCTAAACCTGATATCTCTGTATAATGGAGCCTAAAGGCAGTGAATCACATTTGTTAGGTTATTCAGAGCATGAGCCACGATGGTGCAGTGGTTAGAGTGCAGTACTGCAGGCTACTTCTGCTGACTGCCAACTGACTGCAATTTGGCAGTTCAAATCTCACCAGGCTCAAGGTTGACTCAGCCTTCCATCCTTCCCAGGTGGGTAAAATGAGGACTCAGATTATTGGTGGCACTATGCTGACTCTGTAAATGGCTTTGAGAGAGCTGTAAAAGTTCTGTAAAGTGGCATATAAGTCTAATTGCTATTAAATAGGGTCTTCACAACATGTGGGGGGATGACAAGTAACCCCTGTTTTCTTTTAGAAGGCATCAACAGCTGCTTCCCTCAGAATATGGGTGCCTGAAATGACTTCATTTCAGTGCCTTTTTTTAGCCATTTCCCCACTTTCTTACACAAGAGGATTGCACAGGATTTAAAGAATGAGAATAAACTGTCACCATTCCTATTCCTCTGATCTGAAGTGAGAAAGTCTATAAGGTTATAAGGTATTGACATGCTTGGAAATCAGACAATTCAATCTGCTTTCCTTCTTTCCTTCGCTACTTCTTAGGCTTAGTATGGTAAACATTCTTGTGGAAAGTATATGAACAAATCTGAATCAGCCTTAGAGTCTTATAAATAAGTAAAAATTATTGACAAAAGGATAAAGCTAGCATACAAAAGAAAGTAGTGAGGCACACAGTTATGAAAGTGTATTAATTTCTATAGCAGAAAGTTACTATAGTTAAGTCTATATACTGAGGTGGACTATTCTAGCAGGGCTCTGGATTAGATGGACCAGTGAGTCAGAGGTGGGTTGCCAATTTTTCTACTACCAGTTCGGGCCACTCTGGGGCACGCCACTTCTGCACATGCGCAGAAGCATCTGGGCGAGTGGGTGGAGCCTTCCACCGCTGCTACTAACGGCTTGCCCGATCCAGGCTGGACTAGGAGCAACCCACCTCTGCAGCGAGTTCATCTTGAAGACCCATCATAGAACATCCTACAAAGGAGATTAAGATATATATTTTTTTGTTTGGAGGGGTAGGTTACATTAACAGGTCTCCCCTCTTCTGAGCAGTTGGCAACAGCAGAAATAAGAAAAAGTGTAAACAATCGAATAAATTATGTCAACGTTTAACTACATAGCTGGGTGAGGAAAAAACTAGTTGTTAGACTTCCTTCTATATTTGTAGAAGACATTGCTTGACACTGAACTTAATGAAACAGAGCAGCTGTTGCAGCCAACCTAGAGTTAATTTCAGATATGACAGATGGGTCTTCATCACACTGGGATTATACTTTCAAGTTCACATGGAAAATATATTCCTATCTACTGTAATTTTGAACCTTACAATTTATGCAGTGATCTGTTTCCCAATAAACCAGCAATATTTATTATTTCAAGGAAGTTTTCATTATCTGGGAATGATATGCTGCATAATAAAACATGCATTCCCATAAAATATTGTGACTAGGTTCATAATTCTTCACCCATAAATACTAAGCCAGCAGGATGTTTGGGATGCAAAACATACATTATGCAATTTCATTACTGCAAGAAGACATGTTATAAATATATGAGATACAGTCAGAATGTGGCAGCGTTGAAAAAGAAAGAACAGTCCATGCCATTTCACTGACAAATATTTAGCTGTAGTTTTATGGGAAAATATTTAAGAATCAGATGTACTCGCTCAAGGAGAAAAACTTTGTATGATACATATGTGTTTTACTTTTCTACTTTGATATACAGGTTTTTGCTGTTATTACTGATTCATTACTATATTAAAGCTCATACAATTTTATTTATAGCTTTTAAAAAAATCAGATGTCAATTTTATAATATTTGTACAATTCCATATTAAAATAACCAATTATTTTAATAGTTTGAAACTATGTTTATAAGGAGATAAATAGTTAGTAGCAAATGTTTCCATGTGGCATATTTGAAAATAAATTTCCTCAGAGTTTTTTTGAAGCTAGTCTTAGAAGCTTATAAAAAGTCATGATTGCAAAACCAGAATCGGCCATTAGATGGAGCCAGCAAAAAGGAAATATTTTGTAGTTCTATGATAAGATAACTCACAGGAAAGGCAATTTGCCTGAGATATCATTTTGCTGTAGTGCTAGCTTACCAAGTTGAATTAAGAAAGAGGGGGAAAGCCCCACAAAATTCCAAATGTATAACAGTAGGGTAAAAATGTATTTTTATTGTGTTATCATTATTGTGATTTACAAGTAGTGATTTGATTTAAGGTATTTTAGTTTTTATAAATTGTAAATGGAAATGGTCATTTCACTATTTATGAGGATTAATAGAATTTTATTTACTATCAATCTAACATCAAAGTCTCTTTACTCTTGGTATTCTAGATGCTTTTTTCTTCAGTAACAATTTACTGAGTAGTGAAAACAGAGAAGTACTGAGGCAACCCAGCCACCTTAAAGAACTC
The DNA here is from genome assembly GCA_039707465.1 of Rhabdophis nuchalis. Taxonomy (NCBI): domain Eukaryota; kingdom Metazoa; phylum Chordata; class Lepidosauria; order Squamata; family Natricidae; genus Rhabdophis; species Rhabdophis nuchalis. The sequence goes on from CM077643.1 coordinate 174,732,409, forward strand.
ATCTTAAATTATGCAGAAGTACACCTAGAGAGTCCCAGGAACTATGGCATTATCAAATGACTCAGTTGATACCCTAGCACAGGGCTGTCAAATTCGTGACCCGTGGCCTGGATGTATCACGTGCTGGCCATGCTCACGCCCAGTTTAGCGAAGGGAAGAAAGTCCCGATATGTCACATGGCAATGTCATGACGATGAGAGTTTGACACTCCTGCCCTAGCGCATTGAACCTGACTAATACATGGTAACTCTGTATTAAACGCTCCGTATTTTCAAAAATGGTGCAAAAAATATTTTTCTAAGATTTTTTTCTAAAAAAATCTAGTGATATTTTTTTTATGCCTCTTGGATTGAGAAATTAAGAGGCAAAAGGAGACAATAGCAGGACTTCTATAACAGTATTTCTCACTTATTCAACCAAGTGTTTCTGTCTTTGTGCGTGTGTATGCGTGTAGCTTTGAATCAGTGTTGACTTCTGGTGACTGCCTGGATTAGCTCCTATAATTTTCTTAGCAAAGTTTTCAGAAGCTGCTATGGATTAACTGGCCCAAGGTCACCCAGTTGGCTTTGTGTCTAAGTGGGAGTAGAACTCTCAGGCGCCTGTTTTCTAGCCTGGTGCCTTAACCACTGCAGTACACTATTGGATCAATCTACTTTGATCCAACTTGCAGCCATGAAAATGGGTTAAGAATTTCAACCATGGTGGTGTGTCTCTCTGTCTCTGTCTCTGTCTGTCTGTCTGTCTGTCTCTCTCTCTCTCTCTCTCTCTCTCTCTCTGTCCCTCTCTCTCTCTCTCACACACACACACACACATTCTCTCTCCCCCTCTCCTATCTATCTATCTATCTATCTATCTATCTATCTATCTATCTATCTATCTATCTATCTATCTATCTATCTATCTATCTATCTATCTATCTATCTATCTATCTATCTATCTACCTACCTACCTACCTACCTACCTACCTACCTACCTACCTACCTACCTACCTACCTACCTACCTATCTATCTATCTATCTATCTATCTATCTATCTATCTATTATCCACTACCATTTATATAGCCACCCTTCTTACCAAAAACATATCTGGGTGGTACACAATAACCAGATAAAAACTACAAATATATCAAAAAATACAAAAATCTCATTAGCAGAGGCAAAAACCCTAAGGCCGTGATGGCGAACCTATGGCACGGGTGCCACAGGTGGCACGCAGAACCATTTCTTAGGGCATGCGAGGCGTTGCCCTGTCAGCTCCAGCATGCATGTGTGCGCTGGCCAGCTGTTATAGGCCTTCTTTTGAGGCCATTTTTCTCCCTCTGGAGGCTTCAGGGAAGCTCCTTAAGCCCCTGGAGGTGGGGGGGAAACTGTTTTCACCCTCCCCAGGCTCCTAGAAAGCCTCTGGAGCCTGGGGAAGGTGAAAAAACTGCGCCAAAAGCATGAGGTTGCGCACATACCATTATGGGTGTAGCACGCCCACACACGACCTCCCCCTGCGCTCCCCCCGCTTTTGGCACGTGAGGCAAAAAAAGTTAGCCATCACTGCCCTAAGGGATAAAAATAATCAGCTCAGCAATGGAGCCATCTAAGCAAGTTTCCACTTCCCAGGGAGCCCCAAGCCCGATAACTTAAACCAGATCTTGGGGACCTTCCAGAATGTCAAAAGGGGTGGAGCTAATCTAATTCCAGGAGGAAGACTATTTCATAAGATGGGCACCATGAGAATGAGGGTCCATCTCCTGGAACCCACAAAATGTAGGTCTTTAGTGATGGTACCTGCAGTATGCCTTCTCTGTGAGATCTAACAAGGTGGGCTGGATGTTTAGTCCATGCTGTGAATGGCTTTAAATGTCAAAACCAATATTTTGATTGAGACTCAGAAGCAAACTGGCAATTAGTGGAGCTGGTAGAGCAGAAATGTAATATACTATACACTGTCATTGCATTCTGTGTCTGCTGAAATATCTAGGCAGCCCCATTTTAAAATCCTCAATTTTCTTCCCTTAATGTCATTATTTCCTGAATGGGAAATTATAGACATCATGTAGATCAGTGGTCGGTTCCTAGTTTGGCCAAACTAGTAGTAGCTTGGCGGCCTGGGTCACTGGAACCGGCAGAGACCCAGGCCTGCCACGGCCCCGAACTGGTTCTCACGGCAGCACCATAGGCACCGCCATCTTGTTTTTTTGCTTCTGCGCATGCGCATAGCGATTTCAGTTGTACTGCGCATGTGCGCACATGGTGCGTCCCTGAGCGAACCGACAGTAGTCTTTGCCAGGACCCACCCCGATGTAGATAGAATACATTAGAATCTGTTTCTTCTTTTTAAACGGTGAGGTTTTTGGGGGGGGAGGATGTAATGTGAAAATTTTGGTGGTGGTGATGATGATGATGATGATGATGACTATGATGTAGTTTTTGTAAAGACTGGGGGGTTTTATCGCTTTCAGTTTTTAGCTTCCTTCCTTACCCTTCCTCCATACGGCACCTCCTCAGGGTGCCGTTTGCCGGTCAATGCCGGCTGGCGACTCCCAGGGGAAGGGCCTTCTCTGTGGCAGGTCTGGCCCTCTGGAACGACCTGCCCCCCGATCTTCGCACCATCACTGACCTACGCCTCTTCCATCGGATGCTTAAAACGCATTTTTTCCATCTGGCCGGCCTGGCATTGATTAAGGGTTTAATTTTAAAGTTAGCATTTTAGTGATTTTAATTTTTTAGCACAGATTTTCTATTTAATTTAATTTTATATTATATGTATGTGTTGTGGTTTTTACCTTTTTCCTGAGTCCTACCATGTAGAATAGGGCGGTATATAAATTTGAATAAAATAAAATAAAATAAATAAATGCCCCACATGCAGTATTTATAACAGTGGACGAAGGTGATTTGTCCCTCAGAGGCATATGTGAAAGGGTTGCCCAAGCCTTTTTTCCTTTTTGTATTTCTATTTTGGAAGCTGGTAATATAAAGAACACAAGACAGCATTTGGTTGCTCCCTCAGGATAACAGTGTCATAGTTGGTGGGGAGCTGAAAAGTTGGCTTTCTTAAATATCTCTTTTAACCCTAGTTAGACTGCTCTGTGGGTTGCTTTGTGCCTATGGGCATTTAGTAGTATAGAAGCCTAAGTAAATAAATAAATTAAATAAAGGAGAGATGCTCACCAAGTCTTATACATAAACAGTCCCAACATCTTGCACATCAAAAACCACAAAGAAATCATATTACCCTTGGTACCTGTATTTCAAAAATACAGAATTCTAAAATAAAACTTACGCATTTTTCCCTCTTACGCCATCTTTATATTATATTATAGATCTTGTGTTGTGAGGTACCACTTAACATCTAATTAATCATGGACTTCCATTAATGTCCTACAGTGACAAGGGAAAGCTTAACATTTTGAAAGTTTGGTTTATCTATCCAGCCATCCAGCCATCCATCTACTGTATGTATCTAATCTATCATCACAATTTGTTGGGTTGCTCTTAATTCAGAGCCAATATATTATTTCAGAAATGATAGTCCTGTGGTGTCAAGCAGCATCTTTTCATAGTTGTGTAAACAGCTGAGTTTTGAACAGATGTTTCCTTGTTATACCAACTTAAGGAGAAAACTCTGAATATGTGAATTGATACAGCTGTGATACAGCTTTGGTAAATTACGTTCTTCTTGTAACTTTGCATTTACTATTTCAGTATGTTGTTTATGGTATCCTGCTGTTGTTGCGTTATTCTTTATGAGCCCTTTAGAGTTTTACCAAGCTGTTTTCAACAAGGGAACATGCAGGATTTATGACCAAAGTACAGATTTCCGAATTTTTATGTGTGAAATGTACAGTTTGATTTTTAACTCTTAAGTGTACTTGTTTGGTATACAGTGCATGGATATATTTGATTTTATGAATCTTATTATTTATTTATAAATCTTATTGGCTACCCATCTTACCAGACATTAAAACCAAAGGCACATGGGGAGGGGCGGGAAGTGGTATCTGTTATTACTCTATCAACCATCTCCATTGCACTGTTCCCCCACTGGGGCCCTAAGCCAACTGGCAGAGGCAGGTCTTTAAGCCATTATGGTAAGATAGGGTTGCAGTCACCTATGCTGGCACAAGTAGTGCCTCCCCAGGTTCCAAGAAAGTTGTGTGTGCATGCGTGGGGCAGCAGGTCAGGGTGTCACGCATGCATGCACAGGGAGCATGGCATGGGAGGATTAAATTAAGGGGGCGGGCACCCGAGTGCGTGCAATGTGTGCTTTTGGCACTTGAGGCAAAAAAGGTTCGCCATCACTGATTTAGATGCTAGAGGTATTTGGTTGACCCTCTGTGTCATAACGCCTGGGGATGACATAGGATGACATAGGCAGTTGGAAGAAACATAATGCTTTCTATACATTTTCCTGGGTCATAGTTTTGACTGTATATTGCCATTCCTTTGCTTTTGTTAGCATGCAGGTAAATGGAAATACAACTTTGAGGTAAGCATTTTGAAACTAGTAATCCCTGTGATTGATTTTAGTTTAGGATTTCTCTTGTGTACTGCTTTTGTGATATATCTGACCGTTTAGTTGTAGACTATTTTATAAGAATAGATTCTCATTATATGTAACATGATGCTAATGCTGATAGTTGAAGATAATTGTCTTCTAGTGTGTTACATTTTTGTAGAGAATAGAAAAGGAGGGATGACATGATACAGATGCGTAGATAAAAGGAGAAAAATGTCATTTCTCAAAATATTTGCAGATTGTCCTTTCTAAAAAATAATAATACTCAGAAATGTATTCATTGTGAACAGTCACACCAACAAAAAGTTCATTTCTGTTTTTTTCCTGCACCTGCAAAATGAATGAAATGATCCAATTGCATTTGGTATTGCATAATAAATCTTTCATGAGGCACATTATATCAGAACATTGGGATATGTGGTTATGAGAATCAAATTCATCCGAGCACTACATTTGCAAAGAAATGGAGATGAGGACTAGAGAACACAGGGAGATGGGAAACCGATATGTGTTTTCTATTGGCAACATGCAGGGTCTTTTAATTTAATTCTCATAGTGCTTACAAACAGCATTTTGTGCCCTTCCTGAAACCTATTCAGATGTAGAATCATTGTTATTTTGAGTGACCGCCTGCTATTAGACAGTGAGTACAATAATCCTTGTGAGGCAGGCTGTGACAGGCTCAATTATAGCTGGTTCCAACCAACCTTTTTACATTATTTTGATAATTGAAAAGGTTTCTGCTGTATAGATTAAATGTTGTTATAAAATGTTTTTGGTGTATTAATATGTTTTAAAGTTACAGATATTGGTCCGTTAAGGTTTTGGTAAATTGGCTCACAATTCAGAACTGTTTACGTTTGATAAGACTCGTTTTGATTTGTAAACTGAAAGATTAATCATTTCACAGGGTTCATTGTTTTCCTCTAAATTGGCAGGACTGAATGAAAGCTAATAATAGGAATTTGCATGGATTTGAGATAAGTTTAGCTGCACTGCATGCAGATAAATTCCCCGTAGTCAGAAGTTTTGAATATATTCCTTTTAATTGAAAATGTTTTGCAATGGCATTCTTATTTTTTTCATCCCTAACTGTTCATCTTGCTGACTATGTGTTTAATAAATATTGATATTCAAGACTATTAAATCTTCATTTTTTTTCCATTCTGCATTTACTTTCTATTAGTAGAAAACAGAAGGGAAATGACTGTGCATCTGAGATACATAATGAAAATTGATATTCCAGTTGCTCACTCATAATGAGCAATTTTTAGTTGTTTTCCATGCTAGTACATTCTAATTACCAAAATTAAATAAGAGGAATTAACTAGTACAAGTTTTATGTTAAAATATTACAAGTTGTATTCAAGCACAGCTATAGTTTATATAACTTTTTAAAAAATAGTTCTTCCTTCAAAAAGGAAGGCCTAGAGGTAGAGCTCTCGCCTCCCAACCCGGAGGTTGTGTTCAATCTGCTTGGGCAGGGGGACGGACTAGATGACCTGCAAGGTCCCTTCCAACTCTGTTAATCTGTTAAAATAAAGAATATGCAAACCTACACTGTAGGTTAGAATATTGATAATAAATAGGAGTAATCTACATGTATAGTTAAATGCAAATATATTGCATATATATATATATAATAAATCAAAAATCAAGTCTTGAATTAGAACAGTTGTGATCAAATAATAATATACACCCATATAGACATATCTGACTTTATAGATAGCTTATTTGGGCAGAAGCAGTAAAATTACTTCTTAGTTTGATAAAAAATATATATAACAAAATAAGAGAATAAGAGTTGGAAGGGACCTTTGCGGTCTTCTAGTCCAACCGCCTGTTCCGGAAGGAAACCCTACACTATTTCAGACAAGTGGTTGTCCAATATTCTCTTTAAAACTTCCAATGTTGGAGCGTTCACAACATCTGGAAGCAAATTGTTCTACTGATTAATTGTTGTGTCAGGGAATTTCTCCTTAGTTCTAGGTTGCTGCTCTCTGTGATTAGTTTCCACCCATTGCTTCTTGTCCTTCCTTCAGGTGCCTTGGAGAATAGGTTGACTCCCTCTTCTTTGTGGCGACCCCTGAGATACTGGAACACTGCTATCATGTCTCCTGTAGTCCTTCTTTTCATTAAACTAGACATACCCAGTTCCTGCAACCGATCTTCATATGTTTTAGTCTCTAGTCCCCTGATAATCTTTGTTGCTCTTCTCTGCACTCTTTCTAGAGTTGATTTATGTTAATGTTTTGTGAAACCCATGTAAATACCAAGACTGTTGATGATGATGACTTAAGCTGTGTGAATATAAGATTCTTATTGTAGTCCATTCACCTTTTCATTGTCATAGTTTGGATAGAGAGATTTATCCTTTGTTTCATGATTCCTACTTGTTGTGCCATTTTTTCTGTCTCACAGACACACACCTTCCTTCATATTGTTACCCAGTCTTGCCTGACTGTAAGCAGGATAGAAGATGCCATTCATGGTCCCACTATAGAGCCTTGTAATGACAGCCCTTTTCAGAAGTGGTTGTTCAGGAACTATACTCGGCTGGAGGTTTTTAGGAACATTTTTAAAAGCTCCACCGATTATTTCCTTTAGTAGATGCCTAGAGGTAGGTATCATGAAAAAATAATAATAAACATGATAATTATTTCCCTTCTCACCCTCCCTCCTACTTATCACTATAGAGTAAAGTCTAGAATTGAGGTAAAATAGCTATGTAACAACTGCATTTATTAATGCTGCTTACTGCAAATCTATGTCAAAAACCATTTTGATAAAAGCTAGATGTGCCTTCTGTGGTGTAGTTCTTTTGTTTGCATACCTTATTTAATTCTAAAAACGGTTAAAAGTCTAGTTGTTTTGCATTACCTTAAAGCAGGGGTCTGCAAAGTTGGCTCTTTTAAGACTGGTGGACTTCAACTCCCAGAATTCCCCAGCCAGCCATGCTGGCTGGGGAATTCTGGGAGTTGAAGTCCACCAGTCTTAAAAGAGCCAACTTTGCAGACCCCTGCCTTAAAGCATCTCTTTTCAATAAATAGTGTCTAAATGTTAATGTGGACAAAATCTTTGTGGTGGTAGCCAGTGTTTGATTATCTACTGACTCACATGCCAGCAGATCAGGCCCCTTTGGGGGGGGGGGGGTTCAAATGCTGCCCAACGTTTAATCCAATCCAGTTATATAGCATAGCAAATGAAAGAGTAATTAAACCATTGGATTATGGCTAGAAACCCAGATTTGAGTCCAGAGCCATTTTTGAAAATAAGGCCAGTCACTCCCTCTGGGCCTAAGCCAGCTGTCTCCAAATTTGGCAATTTTAAGATTTGTGGACTTCAACTCCCAGAATTCCTCAGCCAGCTAAGCTCTACCACTTAGTTCAACTTCTTAATACAACCCTATAAAGAGGATAGAGTGCTGTTTATGCCATTATTATTTTCTGGAGGAAAAATGGCATAAAAATCTAACCTAAAAGCCACTATTCCTGGCATTGATTCTGTGATTCTGTGAATCTATGATTAGTACAATAGAAGTGTACAGCCAACTTACAGCACTGTGTATAGACAAGGAATGCCATGTTTCTCTGGGTTTTTTAAATTGAATGTTGCTCTTTAAAGTGAGGTTTTACCATGTTGATACTATAAAAACACACTTATTTCATGCGGCCGGCCTGGCATAGTTTTAAATATGATTTTAGTAAGGGTTTTTAATTACAATTTTAGCACGGGTTTCCAAATTTAATTTATTTTTAATATTTTTACTGTATTTATTGTTGTTGTTTTTATCATTTCCTATGCACCGCCCTGAGTCCCGTCAGGGAGATAGGGCGGTATATAAATGTAATAAATATATAAGAGCAAACTGTATTTAGCACTATTTTTATTTATGTATTAAACAGATTATATGGCCATTCAACCCACAGTGATTCTAAGGGGTTTACAGCATTATAATTATTTATAGTTGAAGTCCTTGGTTCAGTTTGGAAATTAGTTTACAATAACTTTACCAAAGCAGAAGTTCTGCTGTTCAGTTTTATAATCATCAATGCTTCTTTCAAATTGAGACACCCTTCCCTATAAAAAAATGCCTTCAAAGAAATTTTTCTCTCAAATTTAGTGCAAAAAGTGTTGATTGTAGTTTAGTAAAACTGTTAGAAGCCTTCATATCTCAGTATCAAAAGCAATTCTCTTGGCCATTTTGAATCCTTCTTTCCCTTTTGACAAGAAACAGAATGCTCCATTTTGTCTGTAAAATGATGACTGCCGTGTTTATGTAGCATTTTTATCACTACAGGATAATTCTGATAATCAAAATGGTAAAAAGAATGCAATTGTGAGAATTGAGTCTGTCACAGTGCAATTTTTTTAAAAAAGTGCAGTGAAGGAAAATTAAAATTAAAATCTACTGCTAAGAGTGAGCGTTCAGTAAAATGTAAAGTACTTTTAACTTTTGCTTATCTAAATTCGTGATGGAATCCATCTCATTCAAGTTGAATGAATGATGACATGGTAAGTGAAAGCTAAGGGTGAAGGCCTTTGTAAATAAACATGTATTTGCTTTGGAGGATTGCTCCACTGGTCTATAGCAAGGGTGTCAAACTCAAGGCCCGGAAGCTGGAGCTGGCCCATGGGGTGCTTAGATCTGGCCCGCGAGGCCACCCTAGAAACAGTGAAGGACCGGTCCGCGGTACCTCTGCCAGTGAAAGCGGCAGAGGGCTGCAGGCAGCTCTCCTGAGTTCTCTTTTCCCTGGCAGAGCGCTCGAGTCACCACGGATGCCCCTGACATGAGTGATGTAGAGCTGGCCATGCCCACATTCACCCAGCCCCCCCCAAACACAACCCTGATACAGCTCTCAGTGAAATCGAATTTGACACCCCTGGTGTATAGTGTCAAACAATAGCTTGTGTACCACAAGACCAGGATATCTTAAGGAACATTTTCTCAAGATATGCTCAATTTACACATACTGTGCAATCCATACAGGAATTGATCTCCCAAATCAGATTAGCCTTCATCAATGTGTTTGGAATTCAGTCCCACTCACTGGTGGTTAATATAGTTCCCTTTTGCATAGCAGTTCTGTAAGCTTGAAAAATTGCCCTGCTTTGGGAATTCAGTCTATGCTTTTTCAGTTCATCATTGTTCTGCTTATAATAATTGAGACCGTGTTTTAATGTTTGGTTTTTAAACTATGTTGTGGAACTGTTGTGTATGCCACCTGGATGCAGTACTTGAAAAGCAGCCTTGTAATACTGTAAGTAAATACAATAAAAATAGAAAATTGTAATGTATGGTTTTGTGGTAGATAGAAATGTGTTGCATAGCACTTAATAGTGATAACGGTGAATTTTATGTACTTGTTTTAAAAGTGACTGTTTCACTGTACAAGATTTAACATTAGAAAGAATACAATCCAGAAGTTAAATGGATATGTTATCTATAATTTTCTTGCTAGAGCATTTCAAAATATTATTTATAAAGCAAACAAGTTTTTCTATTAATTTTAATGTCAGTGATATCTTGTTGTAATATTAGAGGAATCCCATATAATATATACACACATTGCTAAAAGGATATAATTTGTTATAACAGAATCTTTGTTCTTTCAAAAGGTCCTGTTTGACTAAGACAAAAAGGGCTAAAATATAGTGTTATGAGTCATTAAATATCTTAATCTGGTACTAAATAATGAAAGAAATTACAGACTGGGTGGTTTTGTTGCTGATATTTTTCTAATGTAATTTACTGTTGGCCAAAAAAAATTTTTTTTTTGTAATAGCATTATATAATGATAGAATTGTAGGAAGAAGTGTTTATAGAAGGCCATTGAAATATTCAACATGCTTCTTTTAATGCAGGGGTCTGCAAAGTCGGCTCTTTTAAGACTGGTGGACTTCAACTCCCAGAGTTCCCCAGCCAGCATAGCTGGCTGGGGAACTCTGGGAGTTGTAGTCCACCAGTCTTAAAAGAGCCGACTTTGCAGACCCCTGTTTTAATGTAAAATTCTACAACAAATACAAAGAAACAGCTGGTGAAATATTAGGACTATATTTGATTTGGCATCCAGAAGAGAGTCATGAAGCCTCCAATTCAACTAATTCTAAAATATGGTACTTCCATTGTTCTGAATTATTTCTTACAACATTTTGGCACCCTTATTATATGTACAACTTAGAAGAAAAATAACCTATTACAATGGGCTACATATTATGAAATAGCCTTAAGTGATTCTCTGGGAATTTCACAGCAGTCTATCTAAAGTATGACAAAAAGCCTCCTTTGTTACTTTTCTTAATGTTTTTTTCCTGGGTAGAAATTGCTATAGCACAGACCATCTTCGGATCAATTTAGCATGAAATTCAGTGTAATGCAAAAAGTTAAATGTTTGTGCAATTTCATCTTTTCAACCGTCTTAAGAAAACGGTTCCATTTTAAAAAGTGTGGAGTCCTTGCACCTAATGGCATCTACAGAACATAGCATAAACCTTTTTCCTAGAACATAGAATATTACAGAATTGGAAGGGTCAAACAACTACGGTCTTGGGATTCTGAACAGAAAGTAGTCTCAGCATTCTGTTTCCCTGGAAGCGAACGGCTGCCGCTTAATTAGCAGATCAGGATCAATAATACTAGGTCTGCTCAGAAGAAAAAGGAATTCATCATTGATGTTAATTTTAACCTCTTTGAGGTAGGTTTCCTAAAAGATGCCAGAATACTGGGCAGAGTGCATTACGATGGCTAGAAACAACTGGAAATCAATGAGGGTGTTTCGGAGGAGGAAGGGGCTCATCCTGGGTTATTTCCAGAAAATCTTCAAGGGCTACCCCAAAAGGTTCCTATGGTGCAGTGCAGCTTTGAGGTGCTATAGCCACAATGAAGGAGTAAAGAAGACCTGCCTCTTCCACATTAGAGTGCAAAAATTTAATTAGATTTTATCAGAACTACCTTGGTGATGTTATGCGGCTATCCAATACTAATGCTGGATCCAGGAAAACTCTCTGACTACAAATCTGATTTTTAAAAGAAAGTGCAACACAATCCAAAATAGCTTGTTTATCTCCCAAATCTTAAAATTCAGCTCTTTGAAAATATAATAACTCGTCTCCCCCCCCCCCCCCCCTTTTACAGATTGGAAATATCCAATATTGCGGGAGAGAAGAATTATAAGCTAAATATCACCAGTATATTGAAATATATGATAGGTGGTGTTTTTTTTTCTTTTTACAACCCTTAATCCCTTGCTTTGGGGTGGGATCAAGGTGATTGAATGCAGTTGAGCGTTTACTGGCTGGTTGCCCTTCCTGATGCCTACACAGAGTTTGCAGCAGATATTTTCTGCTTACGCCTTGATAGAGAAACATCTGTTGCTGCCTAGAATTGAACTCTCAACCTTCTGAGTGGAAGGTGAGCGTCTTCACCATTAGGCCACCACGCCTCCTGAAAAATATGATTGAATAACATCATTATATTGATAGCGGGTTATTGCTGGTGAATGATGGATAATTGGAACAGCTTGCATTCTGCTATGATACCTTTAATATTATTAAACATCTGCCTATCCCAGGTTCTGGAAAGGATTATTTGATAGGTAGACAGAAATGCTAAATCAAATCTAAACATCTGACTGACGTGCACCCAACCATAATACAGTTATTATAATAATAGTCAATGTGAGCTTTGTTGATTATAGAAAGGTTTTTAATTGTGTCAACTTTTGTCAGGCTGTGAAAGGTGCGTATGAAAATGGGAATCCCAGAACATCTTATCATCCTCAAAATTCCAACAAGACCAGCAGCCTGGGGAAGGCTACCATAATAAATAATTAGTAAACAACAACAACAAAATAATAATTATCACAATAATAGTAGTAGTAATAATACAATACTAATGGATTGTATTTTTGACTGGAATTAATTTTTGTTCTTTGTTCTTTTGCTTTCTTGAATTTTACATTTTAGAGAAGTTTTTTAAAATAAAAAAGCAATTTTTTATCTGAAGTTGTTCACTTGATGTTCTGTTATATTATTAGTCTCCTCATTTCAAGTTCTAAAACAGTAGAATGAAAAATAAGACAGAGATGTTTATAAATCCTCATTAATATAAAAAATGGTAGATTAGAGAATGATCCGAAGACAAAATGCGACTTTGTTATTCTAAATTGATCTGAGACTGATAAAGAGAGAAGATTGTTGGAAATTTCCCATATAAACTGCACAAAGTATCTCCACAGAATTATGGTTATGAGCATAATGGACAGCTTAATTTCTTCAAGGAAACATCACCTGAACAGAAGGAGCTTCTGGGTTAATTACAATTAGCTAATTGAAATCCTTTTATTTTTAGCTTTGAGTACCCAAGGTTCCAAAGGCTACACCACTTTCTATAGCTAAACATTTGTAGCACGTTAACAATTGATCATTTTTTAATTATGGCAGGGCGACATAATTATATGAGCAGAAACTGCCATAAGAAAAGACAAAACAGAGAAACCATGCTTCTTCCAACAAATGTCTAGTACAGAGATGGCGAACCTTTTTTGGCTCACGTGCCATAAGTGAGAGGAGCGCAGGGGGGCCATGCACGGGTGTGCCACACCCATAATGCAATGTGCAATACTCCCCCCCAGTGCACATGCGCGCACTACAGGCATTCCCCCCATTTCTTGAATGCTCCTTTCACTCTCTCCAGGCTCCAGAGGCTTTATAGGAGCTTGGGGAGGGCGAAAAGAGCCTCCCCCCGCCCCGCCCCGCCCCCCCGGAGGCCCTCCGGAGGCTTCAGCAACCTTCAGGAGGCTTCCCTGAAGCCTCCAAGCACTCAAAATGACGCTCTGACCAAACCAGAAGTGATGTCCGATTTGCTTGGAGCATCGTTTTGAGTGGTCCAGAGGCTTCAGCGGCCTTCAGAGAAGCCTCCTGAACCGCTCAAAACAACGCTCCGAGCAAATCGGACATCACTTCCTATAAAGCCTCTGGAGCCTGAGGAGGGTGAAAAATGGCTTCAAAAAAGGGCGAATTCAGCTGGCCAGTGCGCACATGTGCGCTGGCCAGCTGACAGGGCAGCGCCTCGCGTGCCCTGACAAATGGCTCCACGTGCCATAGGTTCGCCATCATGGGTCTAGTACAATAAACTGAAAACAATTTCAGAAAGAAAATTCATAGCCCACGGCTTTCAAGGCTAATGGTCAATTCGGAAAAAACAATTTAGGTTAGAATGCGTTTGAGATATTTTGTTTTTATAAACTTGCAAGGTTAGTTTTCAGTGACTCCTAAACGTAGAAGATGAGCCAGTTGTTCTTTCGTGAGAAAACTGATCAGTGCCATAGATTAGATGATGGAGCAGTCATTCTGCCAAAGGAATATAAGTTAAAACTTACCTTTCGGACTTGAAGCCTTAGCGGTCCAACTTCCTCCAGTCACTATATAACAGTGATGGCGAACCTATGGCACGCGTGCCACAGGTGGCACGAGGAGCCATTTGGCAGGGCACGCAAGGCATTGCCCTGTCAGCTGGCCAGCTTATTTAGCCATGTTTAAAGCCATTTTTCACCCTCCCCAGGCTTTATAGGAGCTTCCGGTTTGCTTGTAGCGTCATTTTTAATCCTCCGGAGGCTTCAGGGAAGCCGTCTGGGGGGGGCTGTTTACACTCTCCCCAGGCTCCTATAAAGCCTCTGAAGCCTGGGGAGGGCAAAAAAAGGATGTAAAAATGGGGGGGGGGCACCTGTCATGCATGCATGCTCACTAGGGGGAGGCGCATTGCATTATGGGTGCGGCATGACAGCGCATGACCCCACTGAGCTCCCCCCCCTTATGGCACACGAGCCTAAAAAAGGTTTGCCATCGCTGCTATATAATAATGCTGAGGAACTTTCTCTGTGATTTCCCTGAGGCCTAAACATGGTAGAGGAATTTGTCGACTAGTCCAACTGACACTGACGTCTTCGTTTTGTTGGTTTGCTTGTTTGTTTTTCAGCGACTGACCTTGAGGCATGTGAACAGCAACCAGTGTCTTGATGAGCCCTCGGAGGATGACAAAATGGTTCCCACCATGAAGGACTGCAGCGAAAGCCGATCCCAGCAATGGCTGCTACGTAACATGACCTTGGGTGCCTAAAAGCCAAGACACAGACTTCGTGTCCTTCCTCAGACCTTGGAAGGGTCTCACCTCCTCACCCTTCACACAAAAGGATCTCCTTCTACCCTTGTGGTCGGTGAAGAGAAAGGGTTTGGCTTGGGTGCTTGATTCAAAGCCCACATGCCAGAACACTTTAAAACTACTTTTTTTAAAAAAAAAATTGCTTCAAAGCATGGTTGCACTTTTTTTCTCTCTCTTTCTCTCTCTGATTTTTTTTTTTTTTACAAGTCAGCTGAACACATGGACGCTTTATCCACCCTGGCATATACAGTATTACGAAGACATCGCAGTTTTGAGAAAAGCAGACTCCGGAAAAGGGTTACAAAGCGAAAAATTGCAAGAGGGTGGGGAAGTGGCTTGCTGTGGGTTCTGTCCTGTAACGTTGCTTGAAAGTGACAATGTTAAATGCCTTATGAAGCTCACTTGCATTGTGAAAGATGGTGAAACATTTGTTTTCCTCAATTGATGTACTTGTACCAGTCCTTCATGGTGACAGAGGAAGAATCCGTTGTTAATCCGCTGCCAACCCATTGCCTATGAATAGCCCAGCTGAAAAGATTTCTCGGCAGTAAATTTCTGTATATATTGGATGTTTTTCATGTGTAGTGTCAGGGGAGGTGGGGGGAGTGGCATTTCTTTTTCCTGAAACCTCTGTTAAAATCCACAGAACTGGATGAAGGATATTGCTGGTACGCGATATCGAATTCACGGCCAAGGGAAGCATAAGGAAATGGGATTGACGATACCCATGATGCCCTTTACAAAATATGTCATTACAAGCATTGTAACACATTTGGCCAACTTCCATAATCTCACATTAAGAATATAAAAGGCAGCAAGAGCTGTTTATCCAAATTACATGAGATGCTAGTAGAACAACAGGTTTATGAGTTAGACACAAGCTGATTTCAAGTTGAGTTTGGTTGCAATTCCTTTTTGTCCTATTAAATGTATTTGATTTCTAAAGATTCCTGGTCCCTAGGCATAAATAAAACCTCTGTAATACCGATAGGTCTAATCTGAAAATGTCAGCAATGCAGTGCAAACACTTAATAATTATTAAGATATTATTACAAAGACGTATAAATCTTCCAAACATAGCAAGTTGAACTTTTAGCATATGACAGCTCCAAGTTCAGGACTAATTAAAAACATGTCTAATAAATGTGTCTGGTTTGTATATGGAGGACACGGGATAAGATATAACTATCTCTATAAACAGTAGTTTATTTTTTTAAAGGGAGGGTTTTTTGGTCACATATCTCTATGCCAGGATGCAAGTAGGAACAAGGTTTATCCAACATTAGAATCGGTATAGTTCTAGTGAGCATTAGCGGGTCAGAAAGTACATAAACCTTATTCATTTTTATCTGGATTTAGTTTATTGCAGTTTGCTATATCAGCCCCATGGCCGTGCCTAAGTTTCTGTGGATTGTGCTATATTGGGTAGTATGGACAGATCAGTTCCACACTGCCATACTGAGAGATTGAGCTGACCTCTTTCCCGTTTCATTCTGGCATCTTGAGAAAATGAGACGGTTCTCTCTGCAGAGGAGACTCGCTACGTGAAACTGTCTTTATGTTATTATCACCCATCTGTTGGTTTTGAAGGGGCTCATTTGTCTGCTTTTCCTATCCCAGAAGCCTTCCCCACAAGTACCATATAGGTAGGCTAGGAAAATGTCCTCATTTCAGCAGGGTCAGAAGCAAAGGGGCATAAAAATATTGGCCCGGAATCCAACTCGGAGAGCCAGAGGGCAGGCAGCATTTCCTGGAGAAGGGGGATGGCCTGATCAGCAGAGGTGGGCAAACAGAAAATGTATTCAAGAGTACAGATAGTCCTTGACTACAGTTGGGACCAGATTTCCGGATATAAATCCTTGCAGTCATAAGTTGAGTTGTCCATGTGATTGGACCCTATTTGGCGACTTTTGGGGCAGGGGTTGAACAAATCACTGCAGCTGTTGAGGGAACCTGTAGTCATTAAGTGATTGCCATGATCGTAAATTCAAATCCACTTGGAAGGGGAGGGACTATGACAATGACAACATTTTATAACATCCAGAAATGCCCTAAAACACTTGCTGTCAAAAGTTTTAAAAGGTCATTAAGTGATTGGTCCTAATTTGAGGAACTGTCTGTAATTTGATGTTGCCAGGATCCTTTTTATTTTATTTTATTTTATTACATTTATATCCCGCCCTTCTCCAAAAGGACCCAGGGCGGCGCACAGGAAATTAAAATACATACAGAAAACAACAGTACAAAATTTAAAAACCTATTAAATCCCCATCCTGCGCTAAAACCAATTAAAATCCCCGAATTAAAACTATCTATGGCTAGTCCCAGCGGAGGTTATGTTGACAAGTAATGCAGCCCTTTAACTAAAGGGCACATGATTCAAGTGTTATTCCTTATCTACAACATTCCAGGTTTCTAGGTTGATCTTGGATAGGCTTGCTGGGGTTTCTATATTATTAGGGGCGGGGACACTGAGAAGCGGCAAAGGTTAGGTTATTCTGTAGATTACCTTTTTGATACTCACCAGCCAAATTGATAATATGGCAGCAAGTTTTGTTCCGGAGAAGAAGGTATTTCCAATTGTGGGTTTTAATCCCACAATCCAAGTAACAGCAAGCCTCTTTTTCATCCTACAGCCACTCTAGCAGCCATGACCCTTGGAAAATCACTATCATTCAGGGGTCATACCGCTCCAGATCCATCAAGTAAAGGGTTTTGTTCTAGATCTTGTTAAGTACAAACTTAAATACATGGGGTCTGACTATTTTTGAATAAGAATTAAAAAAAAGAACTTAATCCAGTGTAAGGAGTCATGAGCCTAAATCCTATATATAGATAACATTATAAATAGAAATTATTCCTGAAGAAATGTGGCTGGAGCTAAACAGTGAGGAATGTTACTGTTAAGTTAGCTGAAGCTAATTATCTTATTTTTAATCATTTAAGAAAGAAGGTCCAATATAAGCAATGCTTTTTCTTAAATTAACATTAAGAAATAGTAAAAGCGTTTGTTTCCCTCAAATGATAATACAAAGGACAGAAACTTTCAAAAGGTTGAAAGTTTGTATACAAAGTTCAAGAAAGGGGCAGTGGAACCATCAGGCCATCACGTCTCCAATTCCCACAATTTCAAGAAGGCTTATTAGGAATTTTAGGGGCTGAAACCCAACCTAGTTCAATCCTGTGCTGGGATTTTAGCTTAGGGAAGGAATCGGTAACCTGCGGCTCTGGGGCTGCATGGGGCTCTTTCATCCCTCTACTGTGGCTCCCTGTCGCCGGTCGGCTCCACAATTGATAGGGTTAGGGCTTTTGGTTAGGACAGGAGGAGGAAAAAGGATGCCGTGCTAGGAGGAGACTCTATGGTAGGGTAACCAGACTTCCAATCGGCTCCAGAATATAACGGGGGGCTTTCGGTTAGGAACTTTGTGGCACTTTGAGTGTTTAAGGTTGCCGACCCCTGGCTTAGGAGAAGCAGTAGCAGGCAAATTGCTACAAGCAGAATCAAGACCATAGGTCCGTGATGACGAACCTATGGCACGCGTGCCACAGGTGGCACATGGAGCCATATCTGTTGGCACATGAGCCATCAGCTCCAGCATGCATGCACATGCCGGCCAGCTGATTTTCAGCCTTCTGGAGGGACGAGGGAGGCCATTTTTGCCCTCCCCAAGTTTCAGGAAAGCCTGCAGAGGCTGGGGAGGGCGAAAAATGGGCCCAATGGGTCTACCAGAAGTTAAGAAATGATCCGTTCCTGCTTCCAGAGGGCCTCCGGGGGGCCGGGGAAGACTTTGCATTATGGGTGCTGGCACGCATGTGCGCTATCGTACACTCACGCTCGCATATTTGGCACCCAACAACAAAAAGGTTAGCCATCACTGCCATAGGTTCTACTTCCACTAACCCTACTGCTAATTCCAATGAAATGCCTCCATGAAGCACCTCATGGACTGCCACATCAAATGCCTACTTCATCACATCTTTTTAGTGAGCAAACAATAGGACATGGAGGATATGCCCCAACAGCACTATCATTATATTCCTAAACTGTTAAGGCTAAAATCAAAGTTTTGATAAATAGTTTTAGAGGATTGTACATTAGCTTGTGTTGTCCTCTCTCTGTGTTCTGTAGATCAATAAAATGTGTGCTGTTCCTGATTTGAATGGCATTAATTATTCACTTTTTAAAGTCACTTTATGATATCAGCAGTTGAGTTCAAATTTAAACATTCTTTTTTGAAAATTTAAGTCAAGTTGGCTTTTCGCTCCCTGTGTAGATTATAAACAATGTCCTAATTTCGTAGAACAATATAATAAATGTGAAAAATGATTGAGGTATAAATACCTAAAAACAAGAACAGTATTTAAGAAAAGGTAAAACTTAAGGAATTTCTTGACGAGGGAAAGATAGATATAGTATATAGTTTGAGCCAAATGGAAATAAGTTCATTCTGTCTTCAGTGGATGCTTCTGGACTGTTGAATCCAAGAAAAGCACTTTTATCAAACAACAGACAACTAAAATAGCCTTTTAAAAGGTGATTAGTACTGTACTGCTAATCGATATAGTCCAGGTTTTTTTTACTTGAAATTAATGAGATCATATCTGATCATATAAATTTTAGTTGCATCTCATTTGTAGATGCTAAATATAGTCTCAAATGAGGCATATATTAGTGAGGGTGCTTAAAGCTATGAGTTAGGTTCGGCTGAAATGGTTGAGGAAAGAAATTTGAAATAAATTTTATAATATTGTCTTCGAAGTCCTACCGCACCATTATAAACTGGATAAACAAACACAATTTCAATAGGAAAGCAGGTGTCCAATTAACTATTGTAATAGCAACATCTTGGGAATTTAAACTGTGTATCCCACAAACCATTTATACACACATGCTCACAGGGTCACCTATCCACCTGTATTTTCCATGTATGGATAAATTAAAAAGTATGCTGCTATTACTGTATGAATGCATCTGGTAAGACGCAACCACGTTAACATGCTATTAAGTATATTGCTATTGTCTCATCTCAAAATTCTGACTGCGCATCAGCCAAAATGTCTTCAATTATGTGAATTGTTAGCGTGAAAGTATTTTCAACACTGAGGGATATTTCTGAAGCCCCACTTTTATTTTTCCAAATAGACTAAAGTTGCCCCTTTAAATGTTCAGGATAGCTGGGCCACTGATGTTCCAAACCCTTTGCATACATGTTAAGAAAGCAAAATTTGGCCAAAGTATGTATGCCGAGGGGTTTCTAGCCAGTCCCACCTGATCGGTATGCTTCTGCGATGTGCAAAATTGCAAAATTTATCACACCCTGTATCTTTAAATGGAAATATCTGAAGCGGACACCCAAAAGGCATAAAATGCAAAGAGGGGCCCCTTTAAAATGGCCACTGTGAGTTTTTGTTCTTTTTAATATACTTGATCATCTAATTTAGAGGGAGTATCCATTGGAAGAATTGCTCTTAAAACTTCCTTCCTGTGTGCTTGGGACACAGTACACATTACTATTCTTAAGAGTGGGTTGGGGTTCAAGAATTACCAATTTGAAATGTAATCGTTATTAAATGTTAACTCTGCTGTAAATTTTCAATATTTATACATTTTGTAGAAATAAAATATGCCAGTTTAGTTTTATTCTACCGGATGTTGTCGTTCTTAAGGGCATGACATTCAGTTTTGCTCCCTGACTCAGATCTACGAATTTTATATCAGTGTTTCCCCAGTATGCTTCTAGGAGCTATAGTCTACACCTCTTAAAATTGCTTAAGTTGAGAAGCCTGGTCTATATCCACATAGCTGTGGTGGGATTCAAAATTTTTTGCTACTGGTTCTGTGGGGGTGGCTTGGCGGGCATGGCAGGGGAAGGTTACTGCAAAATCCCCATTCCCTCCCGATCAGCTGGGACTCGGGAGGCAGAGAATAGATGGGGGCGGGGCCAGTCAGAGGTGGTTTTAACCAGTTCTCCAAACTACTCAAATGTTCCACTACTGATTCTCCAGAACCGGTCAGAACCTACTGAATATCACCTCTGCCACATAGGTAAGTGTGTAAATGAACTGTTAATGGGCAAAAATATCCCAGTTGCATAATCTAGCATTATGTGTATACACTTTGTGTGCAGACAATGTGCCATAAATACATTAAGTGCTGCTGCCATATGTTTTCAGAGCAACCAATGTGAAATCTTTTAAAAAGAGATTAAATATTATTCAGATACTCTATAAATCAAAACTATTTGCAGAGGCAATAATCACTCATTGCAATGACAAAAGCTTATGCTTATTTAACAAAATTCTTTTTTTCTTCCTCACTTTTATATTAAATAGACCTCCTGGCATTCTACTACTAGTGGACATAAAAAATAAAATATCGGGCGTATAATTCCATGATTCTGAGTTATAATCATGATGTTTTGCTAAGGTGGTATTTAAATTATCATCAATTTATAGACCATCTAGGACGGGTAGTCAACCTTTTCATACCTACCGCCCACTTTTGTATCTCTGTTAGTAGTAAAATTTTCTAACCGCCCACCAGTTCTACAGTAATGGTGATTTATAAAGTAGGGAAGTCAATTAAATTTAAAAAAGGAAAGTGCTTCAGAATTGGACAAAACCCCTACCGCCCCCCCTCCCCATGAAAGCTGGAATGCCCACTAGTGGGCGGTAGGGACCAGGTTGACTATCACTGATTTAGGACAACTGTGCTGTGAATGTTCCTTTTTTTCTTTTTCCCCAGTTAAACAGTTCCCTCTGTTCTGATAATCTGCCTGCTTTTCTCCAAATCTGTTTAGTTTCTCTGAATGTATCTTAATGTCTGGTGTCCAAAACTGGTTATTCTACTCAAGATGGCTCTTTGATCAACACAGAAGAGAGAGGTATGAAATATCTTCCGAATGTAATAATCCAAGCCAAGTATTCCACATTCAATCCCCAAGTATATGATTTTGGTTCTCTAAAAAGAACTTGTCCCAATTGGTTTCCTCTATTACTTTCAACCAATTTATCTAACTTACCCAAAAACTCTTGAACTGTCTTCTTAAGCGTTATCTATCTCACCTAATTTTGTATCATCTGAAAGTCTGGTAAGCATTCCATTCTATCATCCGAAACAATAATAAAAGTGAAAAGGTGAAGGGCTGATTCTGTTGCCTTTCGCTCAACACTTCTTTCCAATGTGATGAAGAACCATGAATAAACACTCATTGAGTGTGATTTTTCTAAGGCAAGTAGGTATCCACTTATCATCCAGCCTACCGTGAACTCTCTTGATTAACAAATGCAATTTAATATTTTACCAAATGTGTTTTTGAAACCAAGGTATGCATGCAACATCTCCATAAAATGCTGAAGTTAATTTATTTTTTTAGATCAGATATGCTTAGCTTAATATGATTCTTGACAAATCCATAGTGATTTGTCCTAAAATTATGGCATAGTTTTCAAGAGGCTTATGAATTAATTCACAGGCATTCGTCGGTCTGGAGTTTCCCTTCCTTTCTTTCCCCTCCCCTCCCCTCTCCCCTCCTCTCTCCTTTCTCCTTTCCTTCCAATATGGACATTTGCCATCCTCCCACTAACTGGTACTGATGTGTTAAATTGTGGGAGCCATCTGGTTAAGTGTCAACTCATAAAGCATTCCTGACCTGCTCTCGAGTTGCCATAGGCAGGAGTGGGGAGAACTGACAGCAGTTTGGCAGCCACAACCAGAAGCACATTCCACACATATCTTTCTCAAGCCTGATTCTCAGGATACCAGACCCAGCCGGAGAGGCATGTTTTCTATAGCCCATGAAAGTGCTCTGTTGGAGAATGTGATTTATGACACACTCTGGGAGAAGGGGGGTGGGAACAGGGTCATAGTTGGGTCGTAAGCTATCTGGGGCAGAGCTGACTTCACTCAGGTACGTGCTGACATTTGCTCCTAATAAATAACTGGGTTTCTTTTGAAACTTGGCTAGAGGCTCATGAGTTAAACAGGGCATCTGTCGGAACCCTGACAAAAATCTCAAAAATGGCTACTCATCCCAAGTAGTAAGAGACCTAGTTTCCAGAGACATTTCTGCCATTGATGTGATTCTTTCTTCCTTGGTCTTGTCAGCTACTGTTTGTGGGGCTTGACCTTTTCATTCCCAATGACTTTTCAATGATACTATATTTAGTAAAAGGTTGGCTCTGAGCTCCTTACATTCTGAGGATGCCCTTTTGGATGGCTGTATCATCCACTGTCAATCTCATTATTTCTAAGCTTCCACTTTTCTAATAGCCTTTTGCACTTCTGAGAGATTAGTATGTGCTCTTCTTGGGGGCCCATGTTCTCTTTCCACTTCTGACTTGTTATTTTATGTCTTCACTAAGCTTACTTGTTTCTGTATAGCTACATTGGCTTCTTATGCTCTTTGCCATTTCCCCCCAGCTCCCCATTAGAATTGTTTACACTGGTGTTTTTAATAGTACTTTAAAGAACTCCCACACACATTCTGATTCTTTTAAGCATAGTGTACCTTTCAGCTCCAAGGTTCTAATTTTGGGACTCATCCATCATGTCCCTATTATGCACATTCGTTTTCCTGTACTATGAGCGCAAGCTCATATCATTTGTTTTTCATACTTTAAGCCTTAAATGTTGAGCCTGTTTTTCCCTCCCATTCCTTTACTGAGTGTTCGCACTGCAACAACTGCCTGCTCTACAATAGAAATCTTCACCTACAGTAGGAATCGTTACGTTCCTCATTTCAGGTTTTCCTCTCCCACCCTCAGAAGCTTCATTTTAAAGCCCTTACCAAGCTTCACCCACGTAGAGCTTTTCTAGCCCTTGTAAGGTAAAACCTATCTTGCTCCAGCTGTTTATCATCCTGGCAATCCAGGCGATGCTCTCAAACAAAAAGCATATTTCGCCAGGAAACACAATTTGCACAGGTAGGGGGTGTTTTCTAATGTCAAGTATACCAGCTGAGCTCCTTAATTATTAGTGATATGACTTTGTGTTTTTACAGCATCTTCTTCACATGACTAAGAGGCAAAGGAAGATTGATTCCCTCAAAACATACCGTCTTTTTCATCTCTTCCTCCTCTTGAATTCCTGTGGCAAACTCCTGTTTCCTCCCCATATGGTATCTGTTTGCGTACTCAAATTATCAGTAAAATGGAAGGCGCCACTATTTTCTTAGGCTTTTCATTGAATAATCCCTGTATGGGTTTGTGCATAAATATAAGCTGTCCAAAATATTGAGAAAATCATCATCTTCTTCTTCTTCATTTATTTATTTATTTATTTATTTATTTATTTATTTATTTATTTATTTATTTATTTATTTATTTATTTATTTATTTATTTATTTATTTATTCGTATTTATATCCCGTACCCATCTCCCACAGAGGGACCCAGGGCGGCGCACAGGAAAATTAAAAACAAATACAAATATACAAAATACTCCTAAAAACTACATTAAACTCCACCCTGTGCTAAAACATAATTAAAACCCCCAGATTAAAACTTTGATCAACTAATACTCAGTTCGGTATCGGATAGTTCATGCCAGGCCGGCTAGCTGGAAAAAATGCGTTTTTAAGCGCTGGCGGAACAGGCAGAGATCCGAGATGACACGGAGTTTGGTAGGTAGGTCGTTCCAGAGGGTTGGGCCCACCACAGAGAAGGCCCTTCCCCTGGGCGTCGCCAACTGGCATTGCCCGGCCGACGGCACCCGGAGAAGACCCTCTCTGTGGGAGCAAATCGGTCGAAGGGACGTATGGGGCAGCAGATGGTCTCGCAGGTAACTAGGCCCCGTGCCATGGAGCACCTTAAAGATGGTCATCAATACCTTGTAACGCACCCAAAAGGTCACAGATAGCCAGTGCAGCTCGCGCAGGAGAGGTGTTATATGGGACTGCCTTGAGGCTCCCATGATCACCCACGCGGCCGTGTTCTGAACTAACTGTAACCTTTGAGTGCATCTCAAGGAGAGCCCCATGTAGAGAGCGTTACAGTAGTCCAGACGGGATGTCACGAGTGCTTGAGTGACTGTGCGAAAGGCATCCCGGTCAAGTAAGGGGTGCGATTGGCAGACCTGGTAAAACGCCCCCCTGGCCACGGCCGTCACATGGTCCTCCAAGGACAGCCGGGAATCCAGGAGGACTCCTAAATTGTGCGCCCTCTCCACGGGGGCCAATAATTCGCCCCCCATGGCCAGCGATGGAGTCACCTGGCTAAACCGGGACACCGGGAACCACAGCCACTTGGTCTTGGACGGGTTGAGTTTGAGTTTATTACTGCCCATCCAGATCCGTACGGCCTCCAAACACCGGGACATCACCTCAACGGCATCGTTGGGATGGTTTGGGGTAGAGATGTACAGCTGAGTGTCATCAGCGTACAGATGGTACTCTACCCCAAAACCACGGATGATCTCACCCAGCGGCTTCATATACGTGTTGAACAGGAGTGGCGAGAGGACCGACCCCTGCGGCACCCCACATGTGAGGGGCCTCGAAGTCGACCTCTGCCCTCCTTGTAAGGAACCTTGGAGGTCTTCAACCTCCTGCTCAAGCAGGAGACCCTATACCATTTCAAACAAATGGATGTCCAGTCTCTTCTTAAAAGTCTCCAGTGATGGAGCATCCACAACTTCTGAAGGCAAGCTGTTCCACTAGTTGATTGTTCTCACTGCTAAGAAATTTTTCCTTAGTTCTAGATTGCTTCTCTCCTTGGTTGGTTTCCATCCATTGTTTCTTGTCCTGCCTTCAGGTGCTTTGGAAAATAGCTTGACTCCCTCTTCTTTCTGGCAGCCTCTCAAATATTGGAACACTCCTATTATATCACCCCTAATCCTTCTTTTCTCTAAATCAGACAAACCCAATTCCTGCAATGGTTCTTCATATGTTTTAGTCACTAGGCCCTTAATCATCTTAGTTGCTCTTCCTTTCACTCTTTCCAAAGTTTCAACATCTTTTTTATATCACTGTGACCAAAACAGGATGCAATATTCCAAGTGTGGTCTTAGAGAGGCATATAGCTTTGTTTATTTATTATCAAGAGCCATGATTTTATAAAATGGAACAGTTTTTTAAATCATTGTAATGGTTATTATATTCTTCCTCTACAAATTTGAAACAATACTCTCTGACTACATAAACATAGGAAATTGGTCACATTTCCATACTTGAAATCAATAGCCATTCAAATAGTTTAATAGCTAGCATGTTTCTGGGGGGAAACTTTTAAAATATTCTACTCTGAATTATTTCTGCTATGTTAAAGAGAAAGGAAAAGAGATGACAGGTGAAATAAAATATTAACACATAAACAGTGTGTAAATTTAATATATCCCCATTGTCAGGCAAAGAATGCAACTGCTGCCATGTACCAACAAAAGAATAAGTACTGTAATATATAGTTCTAATTTCCAATGACTTTATTCTGCAATGTAATATGACTTCAATAAGCAAAGATGTGCTGCAAATGTACCTGATCAATATGGTTTTCTGCCTGAGCTCTGCACATGGAAAGGGACTTATCCAAACTATAGTTAAAGGTTTTAATATTCCTCATTCAAAGCCATCAAATAATGAAATCTAATATCAATGGTTATCATTGTAGAATGTTGTGTTTCCTATGTTTTTGAACTACAGTATCACCATCACAGACAATAAGAAATATCAAGGAAACCTTTCTGATATAGAATGGTTTGGGAAGAACGTACTGAAGAAAACCTTATGAGATCAGGCTTCTCTGAATCTTAAAAAGGTTACATGCATTGTTTTCAAGAGTTGCATATATTTGAGGCTATCTATAGCAAATGTACAGCATGTCACATGTCCAAAGCCCATAGGAAGTGCAAGTTACTCATGCCTGGACTTGTTCAGATTTGGAAACAGTTGTAATATATTCTCATTTTCTCTCTCCCTTTCCCCCCACTTTCTCTTCTCTTGCCCCACTCTGTGTGTGTGTGTGTGTGTGTGTGTGTGTGTTGGGGGCTCTTAGATATTTGTGAAACTCAACAGAAAATGTCTATTTGTTGATCAAAAATACTTTACATTACACTAGAATCCTTTAAGATCAAATTCAGAATGATTGATAACAGATACACTTCTGAACATGTCAAAGGGTTATACCCACATAAGGAAACTTTTATCTTTGCTTCTTTAAAAAAATAATCACACAGCCCATGTCCTCTTTGTCATTTGAAGGAGGGGCTAATTTCTTAAGCAGGTATCTGTCTTGGCATTTGATTTTGAAAGGATACGTGATTTTTTTTTCATCATAGTCCTATTAATTTCCTGTTTTGTAATTGCATAATTGCCAACTGTGCTTAAGAAACCTATTTGCTATCAAATTATTTAACACGGTTTTCAGTTTTGATTCTTCAGCTATTCAGAAGGAGAATCTCTTGATTGTAGCTCAATCATTTTAGTTTTGAAAAACACAAATTATTTATTATGCATGATAAAAAGATGTTAGCTTCTAGATTTATTTGTGATGAGCTGAAGTTTTATACTTGGTACTTTTTACATGAATGAGATTGAAAGGTGATTTTGAATCATGACACTGACAATTAGCATGCTTGAAAAAGAAGCAATTAAGCTAGAGAGATCCTGTTAATTATGGAATGAATATAATTTGATGACTAAGAAATAATATAGTGAATGAATGAATGACTTTTTTTCCCCTGTGAGATACTGAAAATGTATTTAATGTCATTCCTGGTTTCAAATCATCAGAATACCAATTGGATTTAATCTTGATTAACACAAAGCGACGTTTTGCTTTTTAACTTCTATAAAATTACAGAGGTTAGGATTATTCCCACAATAATAATAATAATAATAATAATAATAATTTTATTTTTAAACCGCACCCTCTCCCCACAGGGACCCGGGGCGGTGCACAGGCAGAATAAAAACAGTCAAAAAATACATACATTTCATAAAAAACAATTAAACCAACCCTGTGCTAAAAATTCGCTAAAAATGTGCTACCCCATTAAAAAAACCCAAAGACAGAGAGACTATCCTAGGCCGGCCAGACAGAAGAAGTGTGTTTTTAGCTTGAGACGGAAGGAGCGGAGGTCAGTGGTCATCCTGATATCGGGGGGAAGGTCGTTCCAGAGGGCCGGGCCCGCCACAGAGAGAGCCCTTCCCCTGGGAGTCGCCCGCTGACAGAGTCTAGTGGACGGCACCCGGAGAAGTCCCTCTCTGTGGGAGCGGATCGGCCGTGAGGATGTATAATTTTGAAAAGTTTTGAAAAGTTTTATTCTCTCCATTAATTGCGACATCTACCTGTTGAGTCGTCCATATGTGTGTAGAGCTATGAGTACAATATAGACCTCTATACAACACAGACCTCTATACAACACCAGGCCCCCAATTCACACATTGCAGAATTCAGAACTGGACCCAGTTACTCAGCCACTGTGACCCACCCCCTTACCAATTTGTATACTTTCAAGTAGCTTTTAGCAATACATTGGAAAGATTCTGGGTGCTATGTATAACACCACCCTTAAACATCTCAGCTGTAAATCATGGGATGAATTTTCACCACCCGAGAAAGTGCCTACTGCTCATGACCATCATCCATGCTTTAAGGATAATAAGACTAGTAATGAATAGATTTAGTTCGGTCCTTCTGTTCACACTCCTCATGTGTATAGCTAGTGCATTTTGTATCAAAAAAAGCTGTTACACTCCAACGATTAAAAAGAAAACACCATGAATTCCCATCTGTGGGTATGATCCATCTTTAGAAACATTCTGTGTATTGAAGTGTCAACTGGCATTAGCATTAGGAATATTGTGCAGTCCAAAAAAAAAAACCCCACCAAAAAACAAAAGACAGTAAGAAATGCCCAACTGTTCCTAATCAACCATCACAACTATTTTTGTAATATTTGAAATATTTTCATTTAAAAGGGATGGACAATCCCTGTCAACAGTGATATGTAACAAATAGTAACTTTGTGGTTGAATATTTAGCCCTCTATACATTTCAGTTTTTCTACTATGTTTTTCCCAGGGAAGAGTGGTGTAAACATCATTCTGAATTACTGTAGGGTCATTTGAATGTTTCAGCCCAGCCATGTTCAACTTGTGTCCTTTGGGAATGTTGTACAAAACCTTGGGAACTGGGTCCGTTAGGACTTGTTAAGCTGGCCAAGAACTGCAGGGCAATCACTATAGCAAGCCATCAATGAAAGCTTTCTTGAAAAGTCCATGATGTTAGGAAGGGTGGAAAGAAAGAGGAAAAGATAACAACTGGCAACATGATGGATGCCAGTTGTGATTACAATAGCGAGAGGCACATCATTGGAAGACTTAAAGAAGAGTCAGGATGGGAACAGATCCTGATGGAGAAGTGGTCCTATGTGGTCACTAAGGCTCAACACTGACTTGATGGCCCATAATCAGTTTCAGCAATCCTTTCGTGTCTGCAAGATGGACGGGATTCCCCCTGTATGGGAATATTTAAACCCTTTGCATTAATATTTATTGTTGGGTTTATTTAGCATTGTATTACTGAATGAGAGGTATAAGTCGGATTCATCTGTGAATGGATGGGCAAATGAACCTACATACATATGATTGATGGTAATCTTATCAGCTGATAATGGCTCATGATGAACTCCTTCAAAGAATTATTTCCAGAATAATTTCATAATGGAATCATTTGATAATCCATTTGTAAGTTAATCCCAAAGCACTCTCACTGGCTGCTTCTCATATCATATCAGAATGACATTATTGCAAATTAAGAACGGAGGAAGCCCTGGAACAAGATTTTATCTGCTCAGAACTCTTAAAGGAAATCAAGTTTTGGTGGTTCCAGAGCCAACTTCTTTATTTATGCATATTAGTAATTTAACATAGCAATAATGGGAACCTCAAGGTTTACCCATGTAACACGGCACTTGCGCGAGCTGCACTGGCTGCCTGTCGTCTTTCGGGTGCGCTTCAAGGTGTTAGTTGTCATCTTTAAAGCGCTCCATGGCTCGGGACCTAGCTATCTGCGGGATCGGATCCTGCCCCATACATCCTCACAGCCGATCCGCTCCCATAGAGAGGGACTTCTCCGGGTGCCGTCCACTAGACTCTGTCAGCGGGCGACGCCCAGGGGAAGGGCCTTCTCTGTGGCGGGCCCAGCCCTCTGGAACGACCTTCCCCCCGACATTAGAACAACCACCGACCTCTGCTCCTTCCGCCTAAAATTAAAAACACATCTTTTTCGCTTAGCCGGCCTAGGGTAGTCTCTTTTATGGTTAGAGTGAATTTTTAGTAATTAATTGGGAGATTTTAGCGCAGGATTAACTGTTTAATTTGTTTTTATCTTATATTTATTGTTCTTATTTTTGTATTTTGTTGTTTTTATTGTTTTAATTTCCCTGTGCCCCGCCACGAGTCCCTTTGGGGAGAGAGAGCGGGTTAGAAATAAAATTATTATTATTATTATTATTAACATGTTTTCCAACAGGCTGGACCAATGCTTTTGTTCCCTCTTCTACTAAAACAAAGAAAACAGACTCGATCCACCAACTATAGGCCCCTTAGCCTGCTTAGCACAATCAGGAAGCTGTATGCCAAATCTCTCTATCTAAAATCACAAGTATACTTGCTGAGAAGCAGGCATGTTGTAAAGGGCACCAATCAATGCCAGATGCTTCTCGAACCCTCCACCACCTAAGCTGAAAAACATTCATGGGAGGGATGGGTGGGTAGCCAATGGGAAAAATTAAGGAGTGTCTTGAGAGTCAAAAATCTGCTCTTTTCATTCAATCTCTCGCTTCTCACATCTCCTCGAGAGTTAGATGCTCCCCTGGAGACATGTCTCTGGAACAGTTCTCACACCGAGAGAAGTGAAGCAGAAATGCAGTTTAGCCCCCTATCTGAACAATACATATAAGTCTTTGAGTTATGGGGCCTACCCATCAGCTTCATAAATCAGCTAAATGTTGGAAATGTCACCAGGCACCTAGCTCATACTATCATATGTGGTGGACATGTGTAGAAGCAAAAAAAAGAATACTGGACAAAAATACATACGTGGTTGGAAAAGATGATACAACCACATATTGACATGAAACCTGTAATATTCCTGTTGGGGATCTTATTAGAAACTTATAGCAAAGAAAAAGTACATTTGGTTATCCATGTAATAATAGCAGCTAGAATTGTATTTGCACAACATTGGAAAAGGGAAGAGATTCCTACAGAGGAGAATATGATTAGGAAAATATTAGAATGTGCAGAAATGAATAGATTGACACTGGCTATCAAAGAGAAAGAACAAACCGATTATTGTACTATATGGGAATCATTTTATCGATGGTTAGAGAATAAATATAAGAATTAGAAGTAAAAGCAGATGAGTAAAATATAGAATATGTATTAATAGAGATAATAGAGTTAAATAAATCAAGAAGAGGATTGTTATAGTATTAGACATTTAAGGTATTGGTATTAAGCTAAGAATATAAATAATGAATATGATTGTAGGTTTTAACTGTTATTGCGCAAAATATTTGTACCCAGAGGACACACTGTTTAATGGAAGATGGATTGCTTATATTTGAAAAAAGAACTTCAAAAATCAGATCACTCATGTGACTGACCTGATTTTGTGACCTTTTTTGCAGTGGTTCTTAAGCAAATTGACATGAACCTTAAGGGAACCAATGCTTTACTATGGTGGCGGTTTTGCCAAAACTCTGAAATAAATGTTGGTTCTCTGCAAAACTGTCATAAAACACGGTTATTGTTCCATTATTGTAGGACTCTGCAAATGACAGAGTGTTAAGTGGATTATTGCAGTTGATAAGTTAGTAACCCAGTTGTTAAGTGAATCTGGCTTCCCCATTGACTTTTCTGGTTGGAAAGTCGCAAGAGGGATCACATAAGCTTGGGATACAGCAACGGTCATAAATATGAACCAGTGGCCAAGCATCTGAATTTTGATCACATGATCATAGGACTGCTGGAAATGTAACTGTGATAAATGATCATAAGTCACTTTTTTTTAATGCCGTTGTAACTTTGAACAGTTACTAAGCAAACTATTGTAAGTCGAGGGCTACCTGTATGTAGAAGTGTTTTTTATAAGTGATAAAAAAGACAGCAAATCCTAGGAACACCAGTTTATTCTCTAGATAAGCCTGTCCAAACCTATTTCGCACTAAATATGTTAGAATGCACCGCCCTGAGTCCCCCCCAGGGAAAATAGGGCGGTATATAAATCGAATAAAATGAAAATGAAAAATGAAAAAATGGATTACGTTGTCTGAAGTCAGTGGATCTGTGGAGTATGAGTGTCAGGCCTGCAGCCATCTGTTTTTAAATTGATTTTAGCAGGGGGTTTTAATTGGCAGGCCAATCCGTTTAATACATCTTAACATATGATTTTAGCTTTTGTATTACCCACTCTTACTGTTGGCTGAGTCCCGAAAGGGAGAAGGGCGGTATATAAATTCAATAAATCTAATCTAATCTAATGTAATCTTTTCTTTTTGGACTTCAAGCCTGCCACACTTTCTATTATTCTACTATGCATTTTCTATTGTGGGAAAATGGGAGCGGGGATTGTATGGAATTAGATGCTATGTAGCTATAACAAAATTCTTTCTACAAAGCCAAGGTCATCCTTTGTCTTTGCACCTCTGCACCTGTGCACCTGACCGGAACTGGATAAGTGGAACTACCACTATGGCAGTGGACGATTGGACCATGTGATGGACTTGTGGGTGTGGGGGAAAGATCTTAAACTTTCAACTGGATGAGGAAAACCGGGAAGCTTTCAGATTCGGGTTTTCCCATATGTACCAACATGGCTCTCTCAATAAATTGGAACTTGGAGCAATATTTTGCCTCGGACTCTGATTTACTTTTGGATGCTATTTGGAACCCTGACAATGAGAGGGTGGGGAGAAAACTAATACTTACCCTCCAAAATGATGCTAGGTGTAGTCAAAATTTTGCAAGGATTGCTTAGCTGATTCAGCCCGTCCTCAGATACCAGTGCATGCTCTATTTCTGAAACCAATGGCCATTTTCGAAAAAACAAAAAAAACATTCCTTTATCCACAAATATGCTTAGCTTCAGGGCAGGAGAAGCAGCCTCCATTCAGAATGGGACTTTCATTGAATCGGGAACCTTCTTGCTCAGAATAGTTTCTTCTTTTTAATATATATTAAATCCAGATTGGTAAATGTTTGTTCATTCGTCTTGATATTAATTTTTCTTGCACAAATTTATCAGTATTATAAAGGCAGTTATTAAGCCTGAAGTGATGATGGGAAAGAAAATATTTATGTGGGCAGATGGGTAGGCAGGATGGAGAAAGAAAGAGAGAGCAGCTTCACGAGTGATATAAACCAAATGGCCATTTAAGGGAAACCTGCCAGAAAATTATAATATCCAAAGTCTAAAATCATTTAGCTTCACCGTTTATCCTCCGGGGTGTATAGATGGATGGATGGATGGATGGATGGATGGATGGATGGGTGGGTGGGTGGGTGGATGGATAGATAGATAGATAGATAGATAGATAGATAGATAGATAGATAGATAGATAGATAGATAGATAGATAGATAGATAGATAGATATAGATATAGATATAGATATAGATATAGATATAGATATAGATATAGATATAGATATAGATATAGATATAGATATAGATATAGATAGGTAATTGTTTCACAGCAACCTGTTATTAGGCCCCAATTAAGGGAGGAGACATACTAGTTCGAATCCCAGTAAGGGGAATGGCCAGCTGATTAGAGCTAATAAGGTCGAAATAGATCTATCCTGGTCTCTCAAATTTAAATTTATTGATCAGCTCATAAAAACTAACACACACAGACAGACAGACAGACAGACAGACAGATAGATAGATAATTGTTTTCACAACTTCCTGTTAGGGCCCCATTAAGGGAGGAGACATACTGTTTCCCTCTCTGCCTTTCGGCTCATCACCAGAGACCATCTAGACAGAGAACCATGAGTTACGTTGTGTAAATTTTTTAGATATGTGTGTTAGTTTTATGAGCTGATCAATAAATTTAAATTTGAGAGACCAAGATAGATCTATTTCGAGCTTATTAGCTCTCATTAGTTGGCCACACTCCCCACTGGGATTCGAACCGGAAAATATATATTTTTTTTAATGAGAAATAGGTCACGAAAAGTATCAAAGGTATGTAGCTATAAATCAGTAGGGTTTTTCCATTCTTCTAAAAATCTTACTAGCACAATATCTTCCTTCATGCATGGATTCAAGGACACTCCTGCCTGTCAATCGGCTGCCAGCTACCTCTGAGACCTTTGGAATTTGAAAAACCTCCTTCAGGGTTTCTGTCTCTTTCAAGGGCACAGTGGGATGGCTGATAATCACAAAGGTTGGAGAGAGGATTTGGCATGAATGTCTATGGAGATTCTTAATCACCCGGGTCATGGTTGTCCCCAAGGTGCTTTCCCAAAAGCTGGACTTTCTTGAGGGGGGGGGGATTTCTCATTGAAAACGTTTTGCTTCTCATTCAAGTTCAGAACTGAAGAAGCGAAATGTTTTCAAGGGGAAAACCAGGATAGTCCAACTGTCTTTTGAAAAGCCCCTTTGGAATGATTCTGCATGAACTTTTTCAGAAATTGTGCAGTGGTAGGATTCAATTTTTTTTACTAACCGTTCAGTGGGCATGGCTTGGTGGGCATGGCAGGGGAAGGTTACTGCAAAATACCCCTCCCCTCCCCATAAGCTGGGACTCGGGAGCAGTTCTCCAGAACTGCTCAGACCCTGCTGAATACCACCTCTGAAATGTTGGCTTGCTGAGTAGAAGAGCTGATTGTTCTATGTGCTTGATGCAGTCCTGCAGACTACTTCTCCTGACTGCCGGCTGTCTGCAATTTGGCAGTTCGAATCTCACCAGGCTCAAGGTTGACTCAGCCTTGCATCCTTCCGAGGTGGGTAAAATGAGGACCCAGATTGTTGGGGGCAATAGGCTGACTCTGTAAACAGTTTAGAGAGGGGCTGTAAAGCACCGTGAAGTCGTATATAAGACTGATTGCTATTGCTATTGCTACTACACCAAGGAAAGACTTCATGCAGTCTTGAATTTCTTATGTCGACTCTACGATCTCTTCTGAGACAGCTAAGGGTGAAAGTTATCCCCATACCAATGACCTGTGAGATTCTTTGAGTAGACTATTCTCAATGTCACCCCGTAAACTTTGGGATCAAATAGAGAAATGAACCTGAGTTTTTTGGCCACAAGATGTAGAACGAATATAGAAAAAAACTACTATTAAAATGCCAAGTTTTTGAAATGTAAAAACAATTAGGCCAAGTTCAGAATTTTTTCCACCTTTAAGATAAAATGCAAGTTGTACAATTCAATTGAAAAACAAATTGGAATCTTTTAGGGGGGGGGGGAATAAAAATAAATAAAAAACAATGACATAATTGCATAAAGATGCACACCCTTAAACTAATTCTTTGTTGAAGTGCCTTTTCGATTTTATGACAGCATTAAGGCTTTTGGGGTGGGAGCCCAATGGCCAGGCATATCTTGCCTTGGGAATCTTTGCCCACTCTTCTTTGCAAATTGCTCCAAAATCATCAGATTTGGGGGCCTTCTCCTGTGGATAGCCTTCTTCAGGTCACTGCCCTGCCCCACTCACCAGATTTCCAATTGGATTCAGGTCCAGGCTAGGGTGGGTTGCTGCCGGTTCAGTATGCAAAAAAATGTGCTCCACACACGTGCACATTTGCATCTAAAAATGTGCATACGCAAACCGTTAAAAAAGAAGAAAATACATTTCTGCAATGAAAATAGTTCCGTGCATGCGCAGAATCAAAAATCAAGATGGCGCTGCCATAGGAGAACCACTTCGGGGATGTGGCAGGTCTGGGTCACTACTGGTTCCAGCGACCCAAGCCACCAAGTTAGTACCTATTCGGCTGAACCAGTCCGGTAGCAACCCAGCTCTGGTTCAGGCCCTCCCGAACTCCATTTTTGCTGAAGCTGAGGGCCAGTCCTTCGCTGCTTCCTAGGTGGTCCTATGGTAAGGTGACCAGATTTTAACATTGGTAAAGCGGGACACCATTGACCGAGAAGGGGGGGGGGGGAATGAAGCAAGTGCTTTTTCCGTACAAGAGACAAATTTGCGCGGCATTTCCATTCTCTCAATTAGGCGGAATCAAATACTCTTCCTCATACAGAACAAAATAATTATTTACCGTATCAAAGCTTTAACCTCCGGTCTAATCCCAGTGAGTACCTCAAAATATTATCTCCTGAAGCAAAACGCAGGAATATTTTATCCACTGATGAGCTTACATGGCCGCCGAAAACCGTGTATTCCCTTCCCGTTGTCCCCCTGTTCCCTAGCTTGTCGTGCATTCTTTCCAAAAATTGGGACTTTTTAAAAATGCCGCGGGACACGGGACAAATTGTTAAAAATCGGGACTGTCCCTCCAAAAGCGGGACATCTGGTCACCTTACCCTATGGGCCAGATCTAAGCACCCTGCAGCTGGATTCAGCCTACAGGTCTTGAGTTTAACACCACTGTTCTACATCCATTGTAGCTTTCTTGCCCTGGTTCCAAGATCTGATCATTGAGGACATGTCCTCACAATGAAACCTTGACTGTGGGTGCAATGTTGACCCCCCCACATTTCAGATAGCAAATGTGTTTTCAACAAAAAGATGCCCTAAAACTGGATTCATTTTGTCAGGTGTTCATTCTTTATCACAGTGCATTTAGGCTCTTTGTGTTCTAGCAACTTATTGAACTAACCAAATATTAACATGCATTTGCAATGCAAACACATCATTTAAGTACAACAAATTGAGATTCATTTTATTAAGAGGATGAAGCGTTCCATGTCTTTACATTACTGAACAACTTGTTCCAGACAGAGGACCTTGGAAAATATATTAAAGAAATATTAAACAAAATTGATTCTTCTGGGCACTAACCACACAAAAGAAGTTGTTAGCACATGGTTCAACTCTGGATCGGTCTGATAATGAACAAAGCAAGTCTGAGCAAAACAATATAATTTTTTCAGCAAAAGAGAAGAAAAGTTAATTTCTTTTGAAATCCTTTTTGTAATAACCTTCAACGCTGTTTCATAAGAAATATTGCAGTTGTTTTGGTGGAAATAACAATAGCACTTAGACTTATATACCCTTCACAATGCTTT
Organism: Rhabdophis nuchalis; assembly: GCA_039707465.1. Classification (NCBI taxonomy): domain Eukaryota; kingdom Metazoa; phylum Chordata; class Lepidosauria; order Squamata; family Natricidae; genus Rhabdophis; species Rhabdophis nuchalis. The sequence goes on from CM077643.1 coordinate 174,769,274, forward strand.
ACAATCCCTCTCAGCAGTCAGCATTTTGCTCCCAACCATCCGGGTCCTCATTTTACCCACCTCAGAAGGCTGAGTCAATCTCGAGCCTGGTGGGATTGAACTCCTGGCTGTGGGCAGAGTTTGACTGCAATACTGCATTCTAATCACTGTTCTACCAGGAAATGATGATAAATGAAATAGGCACTTATTAGCACAGAGACACACAGAGAGACACACCCACATACTGTACATTAGTGGTGGGATTCAGCCAGTTTGTACCACTTGGGGAGAACCGGTTGTTAACTTTCTGAGCCATTTGATGAACTGGTTGTTGGAAGAAATCATCAGGGCACAGAACCGGTTGTTAAATTATTTGAATCCCACTACTGCTGTACATGTATCTCTTGGGTTCTTAAAATACACTAAAATCCCCTAAAGACCCTATTGAAAGACGGAAGACTAACCTAGGCCGGCCAAGCAGAAAAAGTGTGTTTTTAATTTTTGACGGAAGGAGCGGAGGTCTGTAGTTGTTCTGATCTCGGGGGGAAGGTCGTTCCAGAGGGCTGGGGCCGCCACAGAGAAGGCCCTTCCCCTGGGCGTCGCCCGCTGGCATAGCCTAGTGGACGGCACCCGGAGAAGTCCCTCTCTGTGGGAGCGAATCGGCCGCAGGGATGTATGAGGCAGGATCCGATCCCGCAGATAACTAGGTCCCATGCCATGGAGCGCTTTAAAGATGATAACTAACACCTTGAAGCGCACCCGAAAGACGATAGGCAGCCAATGCAGCTCGCGCAAGAGCGGTGTTATGTGAGTAAACCTTGAGGTTCCCATTATTGCTCGCGCGGCTGCATTCTGGACAAGCTGAAGTCTTCGGGTGCACCTCAAGGGGAGCCCCATGTAGAGAGAATTGCAGTGGTCCAGTCGGGATGTCACGAGGGAGGACGCCCAAGTTGCGTGCCCCATCCACAGGGGTAAGGTGTTCGTCCCCTATGGCCAGTGATGGAGTCAACTGGTTGTACCGGGATGCCGGAAACCACAGCCACTCGGTCTTGGACGGGTTGAGTCTGAGTCTGTTACTTCCCATCCAGGCCCGCACGGCTTCAAGGCACTGGCACATCACCGCTACGGCATCGTTGGGGTGGTTTGGGGTAGATATATACAACTGCGTGTCGTCAGCGTAGATGTGGTACTCTACCCCAAAACCACGGATGATCTCGCCCAGCGGCTTCATATATGTGTTGAACAGGAGAGGAGAGAGGACCGACCCCTGAGGAACCCCACATGTGAGGAGTCTCGGGGTCGACCTCTGCTCTCCTGCCAACACAAATTGCGATCGACCGGAGAGGTAGGAGGTGAACCACCGTAGTACGGTGCCCCTCACCCCCAACCCCTCCAGCCGATGCAATAGGATACCATGGTCGATGGTATCAAAAGCCGCTGAGAGGTCTAATAGGACCAGGATGGAGGAGCAATCCCCATCTCTGGCCCTCCAGAGATCATCTACCAATGCGACCAATGCCGTCTCAGTGCTGTGCCTGGGCCGGAAGCCGGACTGGCGCGAGTCCAGATAATTAACTTCCTCCAAGTGACGGGGAAACTGTTGTGCCACCACACTCTCTACAACCTTCGCCAAAAAGTGAAGGTTGGAGACCGGACGGTAATTAACCAATAATGCTGGGTCCAGAGAGGGCTTCTTCAGGAGGGGCCTCACCATAGCCTCTGTTTAAGGAGACTATCTCCAGAGTTACATAGAAAGAAGCATCCTTTATGGAAATGAGGTAGCTTGGCTCATTCAAAATGTCCTCATCCCATGCAGACATAATTAGAGTGAAATTTCATTCCATGGATTACAAATATGTACAGAGGCTTTGGGGTGATGGTTTTTTTTAAAGAGGGAAGCTGCTGTGGTCTAGAGATGGAGCTCTTGCCTCACAAGCAGGCGGTTGTGAGTTCAATCCTAGGTAGAGGCACATGTAGGGTCTCCTGCTTGGGCAGGAGGTTGGACTAGATGACCTGCAAGGTCCCTTCCAACTCTGTTAATCTGTTAAAATTGCAGACAGGGAGGTTCATAGGAAGTTGCCTTCTAGAACTTACTTTATATGCCTCCCTATTTTGAAATTCAGATGGTGGCACTATCATCCATTACATTACTGGCTTTCCTATGGTCACATCTGTGACTCTCTTCATTTCAAACTGATCCCGTGTAACACGACTTAACATGTGGAGAAATTTGCCATAAAATTAAATGGGGGCTGCTTGTTTTTCTCCACAAGATCACCCAGGCAGGGAAGAGGGCCACCTTGGGCCCAATCTTGTCATTGCCTCAGAAGAGCAGCAAGGAGGAGGTATAAACAGTTGAAAAGACAGGACTGGAATTTGGCAAACTGATTAAATAAATCTCTTGACAGGGCTGCGCTGGGTAGTGTCAGGCCGTGGCTAAAAATATCACATGCGTTTCATGCTAAAATAAATTTCTTAGTGTCATTTTTGGCAGATTTGTCACAAGAGGACAAGTGATCGTATCTAGGGTCACCTTCTACACTGCTGTAGACGCCGTTTCATTTCTCAAGACACCCAAGAGTCTTTTTTTACTCAATCTATGATCAATAAAAGAGACAATCTAAATCACATGTTCTAAATAAGATTCCTCTCTCCTCCCCCACCCTTTCTACTTCTTTCAATGCAACAATTCCATTCTTTCTCCACTGGCAACCCTGTCAGGTTCATGATTTAATGAGCAGTGGAGTGACTGAAATAAAAAAAAATGGAGACATCTACACGGAAGACTTTATTTAATGGAATACACTCCATGTGGGGCTGCTTTCGGAGATGACCCAGGAACCATTGTTAGTTTAAAACACAGCAGCCTGGACTGCTGTGTAACATTAATACTCTAGCTGCTGCCGTGGCAACTACTTAATTTCCAAACTGAATTCAAAGTGGTGGCTATCACCTATAACGCCTAATATAGCTTTCAAGGCTCCAGGAAAACGTAGGTGGGATCTGTCTCCTCCAGGTGGGATCTGCTCAGCTCATGTTTTTAGAGGGGAGGGGTGACTCAGACTCTGCATCGCCCCAAGACATGACAGGGCAGGGACCCAAAGTCAAAGCTTTGATGCCACAGCCTCCTTGCCTTGGGACAACCGGGTTCTGGAAACGCCCCAGCAATGGTGGGATTCAGCCGCTTCGCACCTATTCGGGAGAGCTGGTTGTTAACTTTCTAAGCAGTTCAGACAACTGGTTGTTGGAATTAATCTCCTTTTGTTCCCCCCCCCCCCCCACTTTGCAGGGCTAATTCTGTCAGGAAGGCGATATTCTGGTGTTGTTTCTAGCCTCATCTTTGTTGCCCTGCTTACAGAAACTGCCTCTCCGGTTAACCCTTGTTACATTGTAACAGCTAGGTGAAGCGTCCATCGATGGGAGTGCCATTGAGTTGGCCACACCCGCACAGTCACATGACCATGGAGCCCCGCCTACCCGGCTGGTCATTAGGGCAAAGAACCGGTTGTTAAATTATTTGAATCCCAAGGCACAGTCCTGATCAGCTTCCTACAGAGCCATCAAAATGGTTCTGATTAGTAGATCTTTGGTGACCAATGACTTACATTGATGGAGGTCTTGAGTGGCCATTTTATTATTATTTCTAATCATATTTCTTTGTTTTATTGGATGCTGTATTACATATGTTTATATTTGCATGCTATAGAATGTTTGGTACAGAGGTTAAGTATTAGGCTAGAAACCAGGAGACCGAGAGTTCTAGTCTCACTTTAGCCACAAATCCATTTGGTCCAGTCTCTCTAGCTCAACCCTAGGAAGGAGACAATGGCAAACCACTTCCAAATACCTTGCCAAGAATTAAGCAGAAAAACTGCAGGGACTTCTCCAGGTAGATGCCAGGAATCAACCCTGAAAAAAAGTGTGTGTGTATGTGTGTATGTGTTCATACTACATATTTGTATATGCAAATTATGTGTGTGTGTATATGTACAGTAAGTTACACAACTTACCACTTGCAATTGGGATTCTTCTATTGCCTGTTGCCTAAAGCCTTGAGCTGGGTCTATTTCCCATTGGGACTGGGAACCAGTGGTGGGATAGAAAAAACTTCACTACCAGTTCTGTGGGCGTGGCTTGGTGGGTGTGGTGTGGCTTTATGGGCGTGGTGTGGTGTGGCTTGGTGGGCGTGGCAGGGGAAGGTTACTGCAAAATCCCCATTCCCTCCTGATCAGCTGGGACTCGGGAGGCAGAGAATAGATGGGGGCGGGGCCAGTCAGAGGTGGTATTTACTAGTCCCCCAAACTATTCAAAATTTCCACTACCGGTTCTCCAGAACTGCTCAGAACCTGCTGAATTCTACCTCTGTACCGACTTACCCCTATAAGAGGCCCCACAAGTTACAGCTGCACATCCAAGAAAGTAGAAGCTTTATGTGACTTCCAAAGCTCCCTTTGGCAGCCTCCAGAACAATCCAAAGTACTTCTGGAGAGAAGAGGATAGTGGGCAATGTTAGGCTTTCAGGTTTAATGAATGTCAGGACACCTGGCTATGAAGACAAGAGCCCAGTCAGTCCCTGGACAGCAGACCTGTTTATCTCTGAAGTTGCCAGTCATGGTTGTTGTTAGGGAAATCCCCGTAAGGAGTCTGAAAATGCATAGCGAAATGTAGCAAGAGAGATGTTGCTGAACATCCATACTAGCAGTCACAGACACTGAATTGTAAAACAAAATATATGTTTACTTCCGTAGAAAAATAAAGTGATAGAAGCTTCTTCATACACAGGTAAGAAGTTGTCCTGAATCATATAAACAGTCTAGTACTCAAAGTTGGCTAACAGTTGCACAACTCACAATTATCCACACTGATCAATACTTGGCATACACAACAGTCACCATCTAAGGATCAGCATCTAACAGTGACTCTGGCTCCCTCTTATGGCCGATTGAGGAAACAGCAGCCAATCACATTTACTGCAGTAGCTAAAGTTACAGATACAGTATTGCAATCATGGTTTATATAATGCCAACCCAACATTCGGATTACATTCCTAACAGTTGTCAGTGAAACATTGGGAATTCTGTCACCTAGGCCATGGGCACTAATTCCTGAAGCCCAACACTACCCAACAGATATCAGCCATGAAAGCCTACACCAATGTTGTTGTTTTTTTTGCTTTTTTACCCCTTCTGGATTGTTTGTTTGATTGTTTTGAATGTTTTATTTTTTTTTAGTAGTGAAATGGGCTATGGTTAAGACAAATTCCACAAAGTTCCCAAACTAGAATAGTACAATAGAGTTCTTAGCACTGAGAACATTTTGCAACTTGCTGCCATAAATGATTTGGAGGTGAGGACTCATGTGACAGAATAATTTCTTACATAATTAGTTCAAACTGAGGGAGAGGCATATCCCCCCCACACCTGGACTCCGACTTAATTTGAAGGTGTCAGAGTTTTCCACAGGAAGAGGATTTATTTCCTATGGTTTGGGGAAAGTGATGACTGAGGGCTTTCCTTGGCAGGATAATGACAGTTATCTTTGATTGGCAGGATAAATGACAGTTGCTGAGATAATGCATGTGTTTGTGTGTGTGTTGACAACACAACTTACATCACAATACAACATACATGATAGTTGTATTTGTAGCTTTTGCTAAAAGAAAGTTAAGCAAGGGTTTGGGGTGGATGTTAAAAAATGGGTTTAATTCATAAAGGATTCCCAGGACAAACAACCCATTTTGTGCTTCAGTGCTTTTCTTTTATTTATATATATTTCTTTTACCTGAAGTTTGCAGATGATACAAATGGTCATTGGCCTCATTCAAGATGGTGATGAGTTTGCATATAGATGGGAGGTGTCAGGTCTGCCTCTAACGATAACCAAGAAAGAAACCACTCAACTCAATTTAAAAGAATTAAGAGTACTTTTACTGGTTATGTAAAGATAGCAGCGAAGTAAAGCAAGGTCTGAGATCCCAGCGTGCAAAATCATACATATCAATATATGTCCATCCCCCTACCCCCCAACAACCCTCACCCTATTGTCCAATGCGCAATTCCCTTAGGTGTCATGTGGGTTGCATCTCCAGGAGTATCATCAGGATGGTATGCAAGACCGTTGGCCGTGACCACCGCACAGCACCAGCCAGTAGATGGTGAGAACATACTCCCTTCTCCAAATCGCCCTCCTGCACCATATAGTCCCATTCCCAAATACCATAGACCCTCCCTCCCCGTTTCAATGGCAGCTGAAGCAAGCAGCAAAGTGGAGGCTGACATCAGGTCTTGAACAACTGGCTCTGTGCTGCAGCCACAACATCCTGCAGCTGAACATGCTTAAAACTTAAGAGATCAGAGTGGAGGTATGAAGGAGCCCTTCTGCTCTAACATCTCTTACTATATTCGATAACACAGTATCAGCAGAAGAGACTTTCAGATTTTGAGGTTCTATAGTCTCTCAGGTCTTAAAATAGTTAAGGCTGCAGAAAGAACAATTGCTTGTCTTCCATAGAAGACCTGCATATTGTGTAGATCAAAAGGTGGGCTGGGAAGATATCTACAGACAGGTGGTGGGATTCAAATTTTTTTACTACCGGTTCTGTGGGTGTGGCTTGGTGGGTGTGGCAGGAGAAAGATACTGTAAAATCTCCATTCCCACCCCACTCCAGGCTAAGGTTACTGCAAAATTCCCATTCCCTCCCAATCAACTGGGACTCCAGAAGCAGAGAATAGATGGGGGCAGGGCCAGTCAGAGGTGGCATTTATCGGTTCTCCAAACTACTCAAAAGTTCTGCTACCAGTTCTCCAGAACTGGTGAGAACCTGTTGAATACCACCTCTGCTATAAACTCCTTCCATCCTGGACATAAACTGTACAGGGCATTGCATGCCAAAAGTACTAGACACAGGGTCAGTTTTTTTCCTTGTGCCATCAGTCTGATGAACACCTAATTCTCACAGTGGTAATTTCTATGTATGGACCATGTTTCCCTGGAAATAGGACCCAACCAGAAAATGATTTTTTGAGGATGCTTGTAATATAAGCCTCCCCAAAATTAGACCAGTTAAGATAATCAGCCAGACAGTTGCATTTAATACCCTATTTCTCCAAAAATAAATCCTAATCAGAAAATAAGCCCTAGTGCATCTTTTAGAGCAAAAATTAATATAAGACCTGGTCTTTTTGGGGGGCGGGGGGAACACAGGTAGCAAGTCCTGGTTCTTTGTGATTTTTTCTTGCTGCGTATCTTCGATTTGCACATCACCAGGTATTTCAATGTCAATGAACCAAACTTTTTTCTTTTCAACTACTGTTATGTCAGGTGTGTTATTATTATTATTATTCTGCTGAGTTTTGTATTAATTTCAAACTCTATCAGAACACAAGAAAGTCAAACAAGGAATGCTAACAGCATATTTTGGTGTTTGGTCTTGTTCCAACTCAATATTGATGTTGACGGTGTCTTTCTTTTGAGATAGACTTTATTGAAATAAAAAATATACTGAGAAGAACATAACTCACACTTCATGCTGAATATTGGTACTGAATGCCCTCTGGGCTTTTTTTAAAACAAGTAGTCCAATCTCCTAATATTTCTGATATCTTCTTTTCTGTTGTAGGAATCCTTTAGAAATAGGACTGGTCTAGGGAACATGACGCCATAGACAGTAACGCATTACAGAAGGTCCCTGATCATCTGAAACTAGAGCAGATATCCTGAGTCTTTTAACTCAGCCAAAAATATTTGAGGCTTAAATGTATCATGCTCTCAATTATATTAACCAAAGCACTCTGTGGGTCCTTGGTATGACATACCTAGAGTTCTAAAGGAGGCTAGACAACCCCATAACCCGTTGGGTCATCATTTCAGAGTTATCTGAGGGTGATGAGTAGTTAAGATATATGAAATATAAATAAATAAACATTTCCTTATCTAAAAAAATGAACCATGGGGAGGCAAAAAGTCAGTGCAAGTGGGTGGGACATAAGACTTCCTGTTGGCTTCTCCAATGATTTTCCTTGTGAGTTTGTTTATTTATTTATTTATTTATTTATTTATTTATTTATTTATTTTATTTGTCAACAACTACAGGGAAACAAGTATGAAAATACATGAAAAAATGGCACAAATAAATGGATATAAAGAAGCAAAACATAGCCATAAACACATAAAAAGAGTACCTATAAATGGGAACAGTAGGACAGGGACGGTAGGCATGTTGGTGCACTTATGCATGCCCCCTTTATGGACCTTATTTATTTTATTTATTTATTTATTTGATTTATATCCCGCCCTTCTCCAGAAGGACCCAGGGCAGCACATAGGAATTTAAAATACATACAAAATAATACAAAAAATTTAAAAACCTATTAAATATCAGCCCTGTGCTAAAAAAAATTAAAATCCCCAATGAAAACTATCTACATTAGTCCCAGCGGAGGTTATGTTAGGCCGGCTTGATGAAAAAGGTGTGCTTTTAAACACTGGCGGAAGAGGCGGAGGTCAGTGATGGTACGGAGTTCTGGGGGTAGGTTCTTCCATAGGGCAGGGCCCGCCACAGAGAAGGCCCTTCCCCTGGGTGTCGCCAGTCGGTATTGTCCGGCCGACGGCACCCTGAGAAGGCCCTCTCTGTGGGAGCGTATCGGTCTAAGGGATGTATGGGGCAGGAGACGGTCTCGCATATAACTAGGTCCCGAGCCATGGAGCGCTTTGAAGATGGTCGTCAAAACCTTGAAGTGCACCCAAAAGACCACAGGAAGCCAGTGCAGCTCGCGCAGGATCGGTGTAATATGGGAGTGCCTTGAAGCTCCCGTAATCACCCGCGCGGCTGCGTTCTAAACTAACTGTAGCTTTTGAGTGCACCTCAAGGGAAGCCCCATGTAGAGAGCATTGCAGTAGTCGAGTCAGGATGTCACGAGTGCCTGAGTGACTGTGTGAAGTGCAGCCCGGTCCAGTAAGGGGCGCAATTGGCACATCAGGCGTACCTGATGAAATGCCCCCCTGGCCAAGGCCGCCACATGGTCTTCCATGGACAGCCAGGAATCCAGGAGGACACCCAAATTGCGCGTCCTCTCCACGGGGGCCGGTGTTTCGCCCCCAATGGCCAGAGCTTGGGCCAGTACCTGCCATCGGCGGGCGAAACATCCGAGGCGGCTCGGGAGTTCATGGCTTCCATGACGGCCATGGACCTGACCCAAGTAGTTCAGGGCCCCACTCACGAGGGAGGACACGCGCTGGATCTGATTTTTGTCTCTGGACACTGGATTAGTGATCTAGGAACAGGGGATTTAGTCATCTTACCCTTGTCATGGACAGATCACTCTCTCCTTCGGATAGACTTTCCAACCGTCACACCCCACCGCGGGGAGGCGGAACCGGAAACACCAAGTTGGTTCCGCCCCAGGCGCCTGATGGACCCGGAAAGGTTCCAGAGGGAGCTTGGGCCAGTACCTGTATCCCTGCCCCGCGGCTCGACTGAGGACCTAGTGGCCGCATGGTATAGTGCGGCCACGGGGGCCTTGGACCGAGTCGCGCCCTTGCGGCCTCTCATGCGGTGTCGAGTCACCCAGGCTCCTTGGTTTACCGAGGAGCTTCGGGAGATGAAACGCCGCAAGAGATGCCTAGAGAGTAGGTGGAGATCTTCTCGATCCGAATCTGACCGAACACTAGTGAGAGACCATATTAGGACTTACTTAGTGGCGCTAAGAGTGCCAAACGTGAGTATTGTGCCACCCTTATCGCGTCCGCAGAAAACCGCCCTGCCGCCCTGTTTGGGGTGACCCGCTCCCTCCTTCATCTGAGGCCGCGGGAAGCCCCTCTGCAGGGTCGAGCAGAGGAATTTGGAGTTTTCCTGCAGGACAAAATCACTCAGATTCGGAACGAGCTGCCCTCCACTAGTGGCCCGGTCGAGATGCCCGGAGCTGGTCTTGAGATAACGCCTTGGGAGGAGTTCGACTTTGTTACTACCGAGGATATGGACAGGTTGCGGAGGAACCTTAGAGCCACCACATGTTTATTGGACCCGTGCCCCTCCTGGCTTGTACTGGCATCCTGGGAGGTGACACGAGGCTGGCTCCAGGGTATTGTGAATTCATCTCTGAGTGAGGGGTCCTTGCCTACCGTCTTGAAAGAGGCGGTGGTGAGGCCCCTCCTCAAGAAGCCATCCCTGGACCCGGCTTTATTAGAGAACTATCGTCCCGTCTCCAACCTTCACTTTTTAGTGAAGGTTGTTGAGAGTGTGGTGGCTCAACAGTTCCCTCGACATCTGGAGGAAGTTGATTATCTAGACCCGCGCCAGTCCGGCTTCCGGCCCGGTCACAGTACCGAGACGGCATTGGTCACGTTGGTGGATGATCTCTGGAGGGCTCGGGATAGAGGTTGCTCCTCTATCCTGGTCCTGTTAGACCTCTCAGCGGCTTTCGATACCATCGACCATGGTATCTTATTGCACCGATTGGGGGGGTTGGGGCTGAGAGGCACCGTTTTACGGTGGTTCTCATCCTACCTCTCTGGTCGGTCGCAATGGGTGTTGGCAGGAGGGCAGAGGTCGGCCCCGAGGCCCCTCACATGTGGGGTTCCTCAGGGGTCGGTCCTCTCGCCACTTCTGTTCAACACCTACATGAAGCCACTGGGCGAGATCATCCATGGTTTTGGGGTGGAGTACCATCTGTACGCTGATGACACCCAGCTGTACATATCCACCCCAAACCACCCCAACGATGCCGTCGAGGTGCTGTCCCGGTGTCTGGAGGCCGTACGGATCTGGATGGGTAGTAACAAACTCAAACTCAACCCGTCCAAGACCGAGTGGCTGTGGTTTCCGGCACCCCGGTTTAGCCAGATAAATCAAACACTGGCCATTGGGGGCGAACATCTTGCCCCCGTGGAGAGGGCGCGCAACTTGGGCGTCCTTCTGGATTCCCAGCTGTCCATGGAGGACCATGTGGCGGCCGTGGCCAGGGGGGCGTTCTCTCAGGTTCGCCTGATACGCCAGCTGCGCCCCTTCCTAGACCGGGGGGCCCTTCGCACAGTCACTCAAGCGCTCGTGACATCTCGGCTGGATTACTGTAACGCTCTCTACATGGGGCTCCCCTTGAGGTGCACTCGAAAGCTGCAGTTAGTGCAGAATGCGGCCGCGCGGGTGGTTATGGGTGCCTCTAGGCAAGCCCACGTAACACCTCTCCTGCGCGAGCTGCACTGGCTGCCTGTGGCCTTTCGAGTGCGCTTCAAGGTGTTGACCACCATCTTTAAATCGCTCCATGGCTCGGGGCCTAGCTATATACGAGACCGCCTCCTGCACCATACATCCCTTCGTCCGGTCCGCTCCCACAGAGCGGGCCTACTCCGGGTGCCGTCGGCCGGGCAATGCCGGCTGGCGACACCCAGGGGAAGAGCCTTCTCTGTGGCGGGCCCGGCCCTCTGGAACGACCTACCCCCCGACCTTCGCACTACCTCGGACCTCCGCCTCTTCCGCCAACGTCTTAAGACGTACTTATTCCAACAAGCCGGCCTAGGATAGCCCCCCGCGTCTGACTTTTAAATATAAATTATAATTTGGTTATGGTCTTAATAATGGGTTTTAGCACGGGTGAATTAATTTAATATATTTTTAATTGATGTATATTGTATTTATGGTTTTATATAATGCCTGTGCGCCGCCCTGGGTCCTAACAAGGAGAAGGGCGGGGTATAAATTTAATGAATAAATAAATAAATAAAGGCCGCCACATGGTCCTCCATGGACAGCCAGGAATCCAGGAGGACACCCAAATTGCGCGTCCTCTCCATGGGGGCCGGTGTTTCGCCCCCAATGGCCAGAGTTGGAGTAATCTGGCTGAACTGGGGTGCCGGAAACCACAGCCACTCGGTCTTGGGCGGGTTGAGCTTGAGTTTGTTACTACCCATCCAGATCCGTACGGCCTCCAAACACCGGGACATCACCTTGACGGCATCGTTGGGGTGGTCTGGGGTGGATATGTACAGCTGAGTATCATCAGCATACAGATGATATCCCACCCCAAAACCACGGATGATCTCATCCAGCGGATTCATATATGTGTTGAATAGGAGGGGTGAGAGGACCGACCCCTGGGGAACCCCACATAAGAGGGGTCTTGAGGTCGACCTCTGCCCCCCTGCCAACACATATTGCGACCGACCAGAGAGGTAGGACGTGAACCACCGTAAAACGGTGCCTCCCAGCCCCAACCCCCCCCCAGTCGGTGCAATAAGATACCATGGTCGATGGTATTAAAAGCCGCTGAGAGCCGCTGAGAGGTCTAACAGAACTAGGATAGAGGAATGTCCTCTATCCCGTGCCATCCAAAGATCATCCACCAACGTGACCATTGCCGTCTCGGTGCTGTGATCAGGTTGGAAGCCGGACTGGCGCGGGTCTAGATAATCAATTTCCTCCAGGTGCCGTGGAAACTGTTGGGCCACCACACTCTCAACTACCTTCGCTAAAAAGTGAAGGTTGGAGACTGGATGGAAGTTCTCTAACAATGCTGGGTCCAGGGATGGCTTCTCTTTCAAGACGGCAGGCAAGGACCCCCTCACTCAAAGATGCCCTGGAGCCAGCCTCGTGTCGTCTCCCATAATGCCAGTACAAGCCAGGAGGGACACGGGTCCAATAAACATGTGGTAGATCTCTTAAGAAATGCGTAAGGTCCACAGTAGATAGCTTAAGGTAAAAGGTCTGGGGGTTAGAGGAACTAACGACAGGATCAGGTAGGGTGTTCCACACATTTACTACTCTATTGTTGAAATTATTTTTTGTGCAATCAAGAGTAGAATGGATTGCATTTAGTTTGTATCTATGGATAGCCCTTGAGTTATTGCAGTTGAAGTAAAGTAGTCATTAACAGGTAGGGTGTTATGGCAGATTATAGCAACCTGCTGCTGTGGCCTAGAGGTGGAGCTCTCGCCTTCCAATCAGGAGGTTGTGAGTTCAGTCCTAGGTAGAGGCAGATGTAGGGTCTCCTGCTTGGGCAGGCGGTTGGACTAGATGACCTGCAAGGTCCCTTCCAACTCTGTTGATCTATTATCTGTTATATTGTGCATTAAACTCAGGTCGGAAATTAGATGCCGTAGTTCAAGGTTATCCAAGCCTAAAATTTCAAGCCTGATGGTATAAGGAATTGAGTACTCTTCTTGTAAAATAGCTCTGGACCCTCTCTAATGTTTTAATGTCCAAAATGCAGAAATGAGTGTCAGATATCCTCCTTCCTTCCTTCCTTCCCTCTTTCCCTCCTTCCCTCCCTCCCTCCTTCCTTCCTTCCTTCCTTCCTTCCTTCCTTCCTTCCTTCCTTCCTTCCTTCCTTCCTCCCCTTTGCTCCCCTCCCCTCCTTTTGCTCCCCTCCCCTTCCAGCAGAAGGGAATGTGCAAGTGGCCAGCATAGAATGCCAAACAGATTTGAAGAAATGGATAATAAAAGACAAAGTACAATTGATCCTTTTCAACTGTCATTTGTCGGCCATTTTATTTCAACTGTCATTTGTCGGCCTTTTCATTTGCCTGGAGAGAGATTCCTATTGTGGCTATCACTGCTTTCTGTATTCCACCTGGCGCTCAAACCAATTTCATTGTAATTTTATTATTACAATGACAATAAAGATTATTATTATTATTATTATTATTATTATTATTATTATTATTATTATTATTATTATTATTATTATTATTATTATTATTATTATTATTATTATAGTGCAAGCACAGAGGGACTGAACCATTTCCCTACTGACTTTCTCCCTGCAAGCAAAGACTTTGCTCGTGGAAATGTGGCAAGGAACATAGGAGCATCAGCAATTGTATCAGTTCCTTCCGGATTCCCCCTTGAGTTGGAAGGGGGGAAGCTGAGAACATTGAAAATAAAGATCGCGTGTGACAGTGGCACTGAAAAGCAGCATCAGCAGCACATCCCTTCCCTCAGGAGCAGGGGTGGGTTTCAAAATTTTTGGAACAGGTTCTGTGGGTGTGGCCTGCTTTGTGGGAGTGGCTCTGCAGTCATGTGACCGGGTGGGCGTGGCCAACTAGGAAAATGTGGTGGAATTCACTTAACAACGGTCTTGCTTAGCAACCAAAATTTTGGCCTTAATTGTGGTCATAATTTCTCTTTCATCTCTGTCCCACTTTCTTTTTCTTTCTTTTCTTTCTTCCCTTCTTTCTCTTTCTCTCTGTCTCTCTCTCTGAGTCTGTCTGTCTCTCACTGTGGCTCTTTATCTCTCCCTCCCTCCCTCTCTGTCTCTTTCTATCATTCTCTGTGTCTGTCTGACTCTCTCTCTCTGTGGCTCTTTATCTCTCTCTCCCTCCCTCCTTCCCTTTCTGTCTCTTTCTGTCATTCTCTGTGTCTGTCTGACTCTCTCTCTCTGTGGCTCTTTATCTCTCTCTCCCTCCCTCCCTCCTTCCCTTTCTGTCTCTTTCTGTCATTCTCTGTGTCTGTCTGACTCTCTCTCTCTGTGGCTCTTTCTCTCCCTCCTCCCCTCCCGCCCGCCGTCTCAGGCAGCCCAGCTCCCGCGCCTCCCAGTCCTCCGCCTGCATCGCCCCGCTTCACCAGCTCACCTCGGCCCCCGAGGTTGCCCGGTTTCCGGATGCAGCCGCCCCCTCGGCGCTTCGCTCTGCCGCTCTGCGGCTTCTGCTGCTTCGGCAGGCCGGTAGGTTTGGCCGGCGGGGGCGGGGTGAGCCCCGTAGTCCCCGTTCCCCTCCCCTCCCCCGCTTCCAGCGCCGGAAGGCCGCGCCCGGCGGGAACCTGCAGCGGCCGAAGCAGCTCGGGCAGCTGCGCACGCCGGCCAATGGCGAGCCACGGTCCGGGGGCGGGGTTGGCCACCCGCAGGCGGGGCAGGGGGCTGGCCCGCCGGGGAGGGGCGCCCCAGGTCGGCTCCCGGGTCAGCACCTCCACCGGCCGGCGGCGGGGTCGGATGGACAGGTACCGCGAGGGCGGCCCGAGGGAAGGAGGAGTAGGCAGGCCGGCAGGCGCCGAGCCGCCTCCCGCCTGCCCCGTGGCTTCAGGACAGGTCCTGGGCAGGCTGAGTCGGGGGCCTCACCATCCCCGCCCCAACGGCACACGGAGGGCAGCGGGGAACGGAGGGGAGCGGCACAGGAGTTTCTGCACGGCCCGATCACTCCAGACACCATCGGGGAAGATGGGGGGGGGCGGGGATGGTGAGGCCCGACTCAGCCTGCCCAGGACCTGTCCTGAAGCCACGGGGCAGGCGGGAGGCGGCTCGGCGCCTGCCTGCCTGCCTCCTCCTCCTTCCCTCGGGCCGCTCTCGCGGTACCTGTCCGTCCGACCCTGCCGCCGGCCGGTGGAGGTGCTGACCCGGGAGCCGACCTGGGGCGCCCCTCCCCGGCGGGCCAGCCCCCTGCCCCGCCTGCGGGTGGCCAACCCCGCCCCCGGACCGCGGCTCGCCATTGGCCGGCGTGGGCAGCTGCCCGAGCTGCTTCGGCCGCTGCAGGTTCCCGCCGGGCGCGGCCTTCCGGCGCTGGGAGCGGGGGAGGGGAACGGGGACTACTTACTTCCGGGTCCACCGGTCCAAGCGGATCGCTTGGGATCGCGAATTTTCACGAAAGGGTTCGCGCGATCCCACCCGAACCCTGAGAAACCCACCCCTGCTCAGGAGTAATGGGTCCAAGCATTCTGTACGTCCATTTGAGTACTTGCTTTGCCCTATGATGGAGCATTTTGCCCAAATGAAGGTTACAAAGTATCAGACACAAGAGATTTTTTTTTTACATACTGTGTATATTTTATTTTATTCAAGACAAAATGAAAATAAAAAAATACAAAACTAAAAAAAAATCCGAAAGAGAAAAAATAAAACCAAAAAACACAAAACAATCAAAACATGCAGATATTATCCTCCCTAGCTAAACACTGATTAAACAGGGGTCTGCAAAGTCGGCTCTTTTAAGACTGGTGGACTTCAACTCCCAGAATTCCCCAGCCAGCATGGCTGGCTGGGGAATTCTGGGAGTTGAAGTCCACCAGTCTTAAAAGAGCCGACTTTGCAGACCCCTGGATTAATACATTACTACAATATTAGTTCCCACCCTTTGTGAAACAGGACCTCCCCAAATGTTTAAACTACTAAATCTACTTGCAAATGATTGATTTGTCTTCTATATATTACATTAGTGACAAAGTAGTTAACAGGAAGAATAATAATGCTAAAGCAAAACAAAATTTAAAGTTTCGGAACTCCCTGTTAACAAAGTGTTAGTGTAATCCACTTGTACAATGTTTACCACGAGATTTTAGCTACCCCAAGTCACCCTGAAAGTTATAAACAGTTCATCCTGGATCAAACATGTATGTTTGTTTCTTAATGCTATTAATTATTGTTTAATTAAATATAATCAATTCAGTCTCCAGAATAAATCTATCTTCCAATCAAAGCCCAAATAGGTTACCACTTAAATGTAATAAATCTATCCTGTCTCCCTCAATCTTCATAGGAAAAAGCAATTTCCCTTTTAGTCAGAGTTCTAATATTATAGGAACAAGCAGACTTAAACTTCAGCGTAAGAGATGACATCTACTCTTAGTTCTCCACCCATAAGAATATCTCTTTGGTCTGGAACTGGGTCCTTTTGGACCTTTTGTGAGCTTTATCCCGAGTTCCATGGCCCAACATATTTTGCTGGATCATTATCGTCTCATTGAGCTTTTTAAAGAGAAATTCAGACCCAAGAGTTTTAATAGTATACAGTATAGGTGACAGTGGTGGGTTTCTGCAGGCTCGCACCTACTCGCGAGAGCCGGTTGGTGAAATTTAGAGAACCGGTGAGAGGGGGTTCCACCGGTGTACCTGGAAGTAAATCTGGCCCGCCGCTGCCAGTGACCCAACAGGAAGGGAAGGAAGGAAGGAAGGAAGGAAGGAAGGAAGGAAGGAAGGAAGGAAGAAAGAAAGAAAGAAAGAAAGAAAGAAAGAAAGAAAGAAAGAAAGAAAGAAAGAAAGAAAGAAAGAAAGAAAGAAAGAAAGAAAGAAAGAAAGAAAGAAAGAAAGAAAGAAAGAAAGAATTTATCATCACAATTGAGTCCAAAATTTTGGTTGCTAAGCAAGAGCGTTGTTAAATGAGTTTCACCACATTTTAAAAGGTGGCCACTCCCACCCTGTCACATGACTGCCAAGCCACGCCCACAAAATAGGCCACACCTACAGAGTAGGTTCTAAAAAATTTGAAACCCACCACTGATAGGTGAGTATCTTTTGCAATTAATATATGGCCCACCCAGAAAGCTCAGAAAAAAGTATGGTTTGTCCAAGGTCCTCCAAGGGTGTTTTTTTGTTTGTTTGTTTACAATTCCATGATTTTGCATCTCTTTAAAGAAGATTTTGCATCTTTCTGAATGCTACTTTCTGTAACCAGAATCTAGGCTGCTGAGTAAGGTTGGACCTAGTGCTCACTCCTGTCTATTAGGACGAGCTAATATAGTAGTGGGACACAGTGGCTCAGTGGCTAACATGCAGAGTTTGTTGATCTGAAGGTTGGCAGTTTGGCAGTTCGAATCCCTAGCGCCGCATAATGGGGTGAGCTCCCGTTCCTTATCTCAGCTTCTGCCAACCTATCAGTTTGAAAGCGTGTAAAAAATGCAAGTAGAAAAATAGGGACCTTCTTTGGTGGGAAGGTAACAGCGCTCTGTGTGCCTTCTGCATGTAGTCATGCCAGTTACATGACTATAGAGACATCTTTGGACAGCGCTGGCTCTTCGGCTTAGAAATGGTGATGAGAACCGCCCCCTAGAGTTGGTAACGACTAGCACACATGTGCAGAGGAACCTTTACCTTTACCTTAATAGAATAGTTAGAGCGGATACAGGGGAGCTTTCTTTGGGGATGGAATTATTCTCTCTACAGTACAGGGTATGCTGTTTTCTACCGCAAACCAAGATGTATCGTCTGATTTCAGCCTGGTGTGTGTCAACTGGGAATGGAGTGAATTAATGTCCAACATATATATATATATATATATATATATATATATATATATATATATATATATATATATATATATATATATATACACACACACACATATATATACACACACACACATACACTTTTATTTACGGTCACAGACCAAAACACAAGTACTACAGGAAGAAATGTTAATCATCATCATCATCATCATCATCATCATCATCACCATCACCATCACCATCACCATCACCATCACCATCACCATCACCATCATCATCATCATAATCATAATATCATAACAATGGATCGCCAATAGCTTAACTAAGGAAGGTTACAGCGTTCTCCCCTAATGGTTACAGCTCTTAAGAAGAATTTTGAGACCTGAAAAGTGATATATGGAGAGCCATCTCCTAGGGAGTGGGCCAGCAAGTTACAACCATTGAGTCTAGAAGGGATGGTTTCAAGGAGAGACAGTAACTTAGATCTGTCTGCGTTATACATGGGGCAAGATAGAAGGACATGCTCTGCAGTTTCAACCTCGGCTCTGTCGCAAGGGCATAGCCTCTCGTTAATCAGGAGCCTCTTGAGAGCAACATAGCTTAGGACAGGGGTCTGCAAAGTTGACTCTTTTAAGACTGGTGGTCTTCAACTCCCAGAATTCCCCAGCCGGCTGGCTGGGGAATTCTGGGAGTTGAAGTCCACCAGTCTTAAAAGAGCCAACTGGCTGGGGAATTCTGGGAGTTGAAGTCCACCAGTCTTAAAAGAGCCAACTGGCTGGGGAATTCTGGTAGTTGAAGTCCACCAGTCTTAAAAGAGCCAACTGGCTGGAAAATTCTGGGAGTTGAAGCCCACCAGTCTTAAAAGAGCCAACTGGCTGGGGAATTCTGGGAGTTGAAGCCCACCAGTCTTAAAAGAGCCAACTGGCTGGGGAATTCTGGGAGTTGAAGTCCATCCCGTCTTAAAAGAGCCAACTTTGCAAACCCCTGCCTTAGGATACGCTGTTCTTAAACTGTAGAATCTTACTAATGGTCGAGATTTTCCAAAGGAATCACAAGAAGAAGTTGCCATAACAACCCTCTCCATGGAACCTCTGCTTGTCTCGGAAAAGAATTCCCCATTGTTCCAGCTGAGATCCTCAAATGGTGAGGCTGGCGGATATGAAGCCTTTCTGGAGAAGAAGCACTCGTGTCACTCATTCTACAGTATTTCATGACTCCTTGGAATAGAACTACAAGGAATCCCATTTCAAAGACAGTTTTGTTCGCCACACATGTTTGTTGTACTCAACGGCTTCCTGTTTTGAGCACAAGACATCCCTGCTGTGCTGACGGAAAGCTGCGACACTCGACTCAGAGACGACAAGCATTTTTGTTGTTTTATCAGATCAGAGAAGCAATAAGAAGTTCGCGTATGTGAAATTAAAATGGCTCGCTGGCACCAAATGTTTAGGGCCTTATTGAACTTGGTGTTAACGATAGGTAAAGGTTTCAGCCTGGCTTAATGACTGCCAGTGAAATGCCGGCTTCTTGCTGAATAAGCCAAATGCTTCAGAATAAGTGAACACGTTTCTCAATTTTCTCTCTCGGCTTCGTAATTGCCTGGGAAATTGTTTTGTAACCTTTGCAAATCGCATGATTGCTGTTTTGTGATTTCAAGGTACTTTAAATGCTGTTGTTTCTTTTTAAGGAAAAAAAAATGATTCCCACCAACAATCTGGAGCAAGTTGACACAGAGAAGATTATGGTTGATCTCAGAGGAATGGACATGCGTTCCTTGCTGTAATAAACTCTGAATAAACTGGAATATACTTGTTGTAATAAAGATTACTGAGGGACGCCGTGGTTCAGTGGCTAAGACGCTGAGCTTGTCAATCAGAAAGGTTAGCAGTTCGGTGGTTCGAATCCCTAGCGCTGCATAATGGAGTGAGCTCCCGTTACTTGTCCCAGCTTCTGCCAACCTAGCAGTTCGAAAGCATATAAAAAATGCAAGTAGAAAAATAGAAACGACCTTTGGTGGGAAGGTAACAGCGTTCTGTGCGCCTTTGGCATTTAGTCATGTAGATGACTTCTGACAGTGTTTAATGACTGCATATGTGCCAGCCAGAAAGTCTTCTGGTTATTGGCACACATGCACACATGACGATCAGCTGGCCGGTGCACATGCTTACACCAGAAAACGGAAGACCCGCTCTTCTAGTTTTCGGCATTGACACACACACAAAGGCCAGCTGATCGTCGCATGCACATGTGCACCAGAAACCTGGAAGAGGAATGAGCACTGCTACATGTATCAGGCAACATGGCTTTGTGTGCCACTTCGGACATGCCATCATGGACCTAGTGTAATGTTTTCAATAGTCTCCCTCCCTCCCTCCCTCCCTCCCTCCCTCTCTCCTTGAGATTGAGTTTAGGTATAAACTGAGCTTCTTTTTAAGGGTGATTGATTGAAATTCCCTTGGACATGTTACATTTTTATGTAACATGTATACCCAACATGATTTATGTACATGTTACATAAATCAAAGATTCACAAAGAGAATCACTCTTTGTGAGGGGTGACTCTAGGAATCAAATAAATAAATACACCTCTCTTTTGCATTTGTTAACGTTCGTTTTTACTCGTTGTTAACACCAGAGTTGCATCTGCAAATGTGTCAGACCTATAGATCGAATGGATAATTAAACACATCAATAAAAGTGGGCTTCTGAATGCGAACACCGCATCATTAACTAACTGGAGAATATGTAGGGTATCAAACACACAATCAGGAGTTTCTCTGTAATTTCCCCTGCTGACAGAGCAAGCTTCCACTGCTTCTTGTATCCGGTACGCTTTAGAAAACATGAACTCTTCACCAATAAATGGCATTTACTGTCCTGTTCAGAAGTGATAAACACATATAAAGTAAAGACTAAATCCATGGAGACAGAGAGCTCTTGAAAGAATGTCTAAGGCAGGGGTCTGCAAAGTCGGCTCTTTTAAGACTGCTGGACTTCAACTCCCAGAATTCCCCAGCCAGCTATGCTGGCTGGGGAACTCTGGGAGTTGAAGTCCAGCAGTCTTAAAAGAGCCGACTTTGCAGACCCCTGGTCTAAGGGAAAGGAATTGGAAGGAAAACAACAACAACCTGTCCCACAATTTATAGTACTTTGTTTCCCTTCTTTCTCTTTCTCACTCTTGCAGTTATTCAAGATTGTGAGATTATATTACAACCACTAGACTTAACTTCCAAACTTAACTCTCTGAATTGGGGTATTCGTTATCCTGATCTAGATGTTTAACTGGCCTTTCTCTTTCACCCCAGAAAGATGATAGGATCATCAGAAAGGACATTTCACTGAGATAGGGACTGATTGGATTAAGCTTGTTGTACCAAGAGCGCCATGGTTTTTAATGGGAACATGCTAGACATATATGAAATAGCTTTGTTGTATACTCAATGAAAAAGGGACACCGTTGCTCAGTAAGTTACCTTTCCTAATCTTCAAATCCATTAATCTTTTCTTTTTTTCCTAACAAAAAAAATCCATAAAGGGTTTCCAGTCACTGATAAATATAGCAGTTGATCTTTCTCTAGTCAAACAAGTTAATTTTGCTGTCTCTGCTAGTTCTGTCATCTGCTAGTTCTGCCGCCCTGGGTCCTCTATGGAGAAGGGCGGGATATAAATTTAAATTTAAATAAATAAATCTTCCTCCACTGTGGATATTTCAGAATCCTTCTATTTTTTGTGCATATAACAGTCTGATAGTAGTAATCATGTATATTGGGGATATCTCCTTCAGGAGACAGAGAGTTGTGCTTCTGAATGCGAACACTGGATTCAGAATTTGCTGAATGAATTTGCAGCAAGAGATACGTTGCTAGAAGCCACACTAAAAGTCACAGACACTGATGGTAAAAAACAAGTAGATTTTACTTGTGATGGAAAAATTAACTACTTCTTCACAAACAGTGATAGTCAGTCTTGAATCAAATTACAGTCTAAACTCAAACAGTTATCTTACAGTTGCTTAATCCACGAACCTCCTTGCTCTGCTGACCTAACCCGACATCACAGTGTCTCCATTCAAAGATCAGCATCTAACTGTGATTCCGGCTCCCTCTTATGGCTGAGTTAGGAAGCAGCAGCCAATTACATGTCACTATAGTATTTAAAGTAACAGATACCATTTGTATTCATGGCTTATATATATATTGCCAACCCAAAACTAGGATTATAGTCCTAACAAGGTATACAAATAATCTTCTGTGGTTGTGTGCTTATCCATACTTTTGAAGAAGGATGCTTCAGAATATTTTAGGATTGAAATTCTGTCTTTTAAAGACCCTGCCTTGCTTCAGGGTGGGATGGGGGAGACTGATTAGAGCTGCGCATTTACTGGCCAGATGCCCTTCCTGACACCTACTCAGAGTTCACAAGACAATTGCTCATTGTGCTCTGAGAGAGAGGAATACCTGCCGCTACATGGGATTGAACTCACAGCCTCTCGCTTGTGAGGCCAGATCTCCACCTCTAGACCAGCACGCAGCTCATTTGAGGATCAAAATCAACCTGCCATTATTTCATATCTCTCCACCCTTTCCCTTTTCTAGTCTTTCTTTTATTACTACTAACCTCTGATCGCTGTGGTAAGATAGTAGCAAAAGAAAGAGTGATCAATGTTTGCAATGGCTGATTACTAAGGAGTTTTATTTGGGGTTTCTGTGAAGTATAATGAGGTTGTTATTAACAGCAGCTGCTGTTTTGGGGACATCCCAATTGGATGATATGCTGACGTCCCTTTGTAATTTTTAATTGCTTGAAAGGGAAGCAAAGGATGGGTTTTTAAAGTCTCTTTAATAATAACATCAAAACCTTTTCTGAATCCAGCAAAGACAGAGCAGAGGGAGGTCAGGAGCTGGTACTCAAGATTTATTTGACTAATAAATGCAGGTGACATTTTTCCAAATAGCAGGATTGTGAACAAACAAAAGAAAACTATAAATCTGCAATCGTGTGCTTTTGTTGGATTCACAGGAAGAATTAGCGAGAGAATAAATTGAGAAATAAAGAGGAACAATGCTGTTTGACATCGTTTGGAATCAAAAGCAGTTACGGGTAAATGATACCTATTTCACGAGGCCGGCCTGGCATAGTTTTAAATTTAAATTTTATTTTAGAAATGGGTTTTAACTGACAATTTTAGCACGGGTTCAACTTAATTTAATTCATTTTTAATTAGTCTGTATTTATTGTTTTTACATTTTATTCCTTTCCTGTGCACCGCTTTGTCCCTGAACTTTTACATAAAGGCATGTTGTAATGGTGAAATGTAATGTAATTTAATTTAATTTAATTTATTTCGATTTATAGAACCGCCCTTCTCCATCGAAATGGACCCAGGGCGGTGCACAGGGAGTTAAAATCAATAAATAACAATAAATACAGAGTAACTAAAATAGATTAAACTAAAAAACCTGTGCTAAAACATCCCATTAAAATTCTAAAATACATTTACTCATTGGCTAAGCTAGACCGGCTTGATGGAAAAGATATGTCTTAAGTGAGCGGCGAAAGAGGGGAAGGTCTGTGATAGTTACCGGTAATGTATCCATCATCTGCTTCTTTCCTCTGTCAAACCTCTGAACTAGTCTGTATTAAAGGATGATGTATAGGATATAAACCAAAATATTAGTAGAAGCAGTCGTAGCAGTAATAGTGGTAGGGATGTTAATACTCTAATGCAGGGAGACAAAAGAAGGGAAGTTCCTGTTTAGCATGCTAACCTTGATTTTTTCATTTGGATTCTTATTTGTTTTGAATAGTTCTCTGCTCAGGGAGCATTCTGTCTTTACTGAGCATACCTAGAACTCACTGAACTATTAAACCCTCCACCTATTTTTATTTACTTCTGCAAACTTTGAGGTTCCATGACAAGGTCTAATTATACATTGATGGATGTTTAAGATCAGAATATTCATCTGACTCGTTACAAAGGGCTATTGACCAACGTTGTCACTGGGTAGGGTTTGATGTTCATTTATCATATCATTTCCCCTACAATAGAGGAGGACAACACTTCAATTTTAGAAGATTGGCCATTTCCAAATAGAAATACCATATTTTTCAGACTATAAGACACACCGGAGTATAAGACGCACCAAGATTTGGAAGAGGTAAATTTGTTTTAAAAAGTTTTTCCACTTCACAGGCCTCCCAAACCCTCTGCACACCTCATTTTTTGTCAAAAATGGGACATGCAGAGAGTTTGAGAGGCCTGCAAAGTGCTCCCGGGGGCTGGGGGAGGCAAAAACGAGTTAGAAATGGCCTGTTTTTCACTTGTTTTTGCCTTCCACAACCCCCAGGAACACTCTACTAGCCTCCCAAACCCTCTGCACATCCATTTTTGCAAAGGGGGTAGGATTTCAGGAGGCCAAAAATGCTGTGTTCAGTGTATAAGATGCACCCAGATTTTCACCCTCTTTTAGGGAAGAGGGGGAAGGTGCATCTTATACTCCAAAATATATGGTAGTCCTCAATTTACAATCATTCATTTAGTAGCCATTTGAAGTTACAATGGCATTGAAAAAATTCAGACACTTGGCAAATGACATACATATTTACCATGGTTACAGCATCCAAGAGTCATGTGATCACTATTTACAATCCTCCCATCCAGCTTCTGACAAGGAAAATTAGTGGGAGAAGCCAGATTTAATGACTGCATGATTCAGTGAACAGGGACAACTTATCCATCGTGGCAAAAAAAAATGTTGTAAAATCGGGCATGCCTCACTTAATAACCCTCTTATTTAGCCATGGAAATTATGGTTCCAATTATGGTCATAAGTCAAGGACTAGCTTTAAATCTTATAAAATTGCCAAAGTGATGAAAAAGGTAGGACTGCCCAGTATTTCCAATGTTTAAACTCTTACACTGCATTTTTCTCATGGAATATGGCAATAAATAGCACAGCGCACTTCTAAAACACACAAACGGATAAGTTTTAGTTAGGGGCCAATATGGTGTAGTTAAGGCAGCAGGCAAGAAACTGAGAGAATGGAAGTCCTAGCTCCATCATAGGCACAAAGCCAGCTGGGCCTGTAACTATGAGCCGTGGTGGAATAGTGGTTAGAGTGCAGTACTGCAGGCTTCTTCTGCTGACTACTGGCTGCCTGCAATTTGGCAGTTCAAATCTCACCAGGCTCAAGGTTGACTCAGCTTTCCATCCTTCCAAGGTGGGTAAAATGAGGAGCCAGATTGTTGGGGGCCATAGGCTGACTCTATAAACTGCTTAGAGAAGGCTGTGAAGCATTGTAAAGCGGTATAAGTCTAAGTGCTATTGCTATTGCTAACTCCCTCTCACCCTTAGGATGGACCTGGAAAGGGCAAACTATTTTTGAAAAACTGCAGGGACTAGTCCAGGCAGTCACCATGAGTCAAGACTGACTTAGAGGCACCAAAATAAATGATAAATAAAAATGTAAAAGCACGCAAAATGCAAACAAAGGCATCCTTCATTGCAGCTTTGATTCCTGCCCAGGAAAAGTCTTCCAAAAAGATACATGATCAGACCATCTTTCTTTGGATGTAATGGAAGCATGGAAAACTAAGAAGAGAAGAAGATTGATGGACGAGAAAACATTTACATCCGTCCCTTGACCATTTTGTCTACGGGAATGCATTTCTAAAGGAAATTATTTTTCATTTAGTGAAATAAGAACTGACAGGAAAAGTACAGAAGAATTCCCCTGCTCTTTGCTGGATATTTCTTTTTACATCCATTAAACGTATGACATACATTCATAACTGAAGAAGCATAATGAGAAGAATGGGAGCAACTGAGCTTCTGAAGGTCCAAAGCATCCATCTATCTGATTCCAATTTTCTGCTGAAGTTGGAGTTTTGACATTGCAAACAGCTGGGTTTCACAGACGTTTACCACCGGTTCGCTCCGCGCATGCACACTTGCTTTGTGAGTGTGAGCACCTTCCACCAGTGGTGGGTTCCGGATCCCATTGCAGCAGTGGTGGGTTTCTACAGGCTCACACCTACTCGCGAGAGCCGGTTGGTGAAATTTAGAGAACCGGTGAGAGGGGGTTCCACCGGCGTACCTGGAAGTAAATCTGGCCTGCTGCTGCCAGTGACCCAACAGGAAGGGAAGGGAAGGGAAGGGAAGGAAAGAAGGAAGAAAGAAAGAAAGAAAGAAAGAAAGAAAGAAAGAAAGAAAGAAAGAAAGAAAGAAAGAAAGAAAGAAAGAAAGAAAGAAAGAATTTATCATCACAATTGAGTCCAAAATTTTGGTTGCTAAGCAAGAGCGTTGTTAAATGAGTTTCACCACATTTTAAAAGGTGGTCACTCCCACCCTGTCACATGACTGCCAAGCCATGCCCACAAAATAGGCCACACCTACAGAGTAGGTTCTAAAAAATTTGAAACCCACCACTGCATTGCAACCAGTACGCTGCAATGGGGCCGGGTGTCCACCATGTGAACGTGCGCTGCACATTCATGCACACCCACCACCCGCGATGCTCCAGCTGCTCGGCAGAGCATTGCATATGCACCACACGCTCCATGCGTGTGCGCATATGGCCTGGTTGTGTCAAATACAGGTAAGGAGAGTGGGTGGGCAGGTGGGCCCTCCAGAGCAATGTACTGGAATGGTACCTGGTGCACCCAGCAGGCAAAAGTACGCCCGTACCGGGGCGTATTGGCCGTAACTCACCACTGCCTTCCACGCATGCACTTTGCTCACACATGCGGTTTGCACGCATGTGTACAGCTTTGAAAACCTGGCTAAATAGGACGGCATAGAGCCGGTCCACCCACAGGTCGCCACTACCGGTTCGCCCGAACTGGTCTGAACCGACTGAATACCACCTCTGATTGAAGACAAAAGGAAATGGAGAGGTTAGGAGGAAAAGAAGCCCAATCTTTTTCTTTGGCAGTGAAAGAGAAATTTCACAAATCCTATGGGCACTAGCATAGGATTGTAAAAAAAAAAAAAAAAGCCACATTAATATTCCTTGTTCCATAACAAAGTCTGAAGTGCTTCCAGAATATCAAGTGCCTGAAGAATGCCACTTCAAATGGTGTCACTACCAAATATGTCTTTTTTGTTCCCTGAATACCCCCCAGACATGTAAGAAGCAAGCCCAAAACAAACACTTACAGCTGTTAATTGAGCAGCAGAGTATAATAATAAATGCTATCCATTTATGGGTGGGGGGATAGAGTTTCCTTACTCGGGAAATGTATTGCCAATGTTCTCCAAGGAGTATGGAGCTAAATTATTTGTCCACTTCATAGCCTCATACTTTGCAAAAAAACAACAACCACCCCACTTCATAATGAGATTATATTTGTCCCAGGGGGTGGGGTGTGGTGGGACATGGATGTCGTACTTATAATTCTTATTGTAGAGCAGTTCTATAAACATCCTAGGTGGGAAAAAAAACATTGCAATGATAATTGTACTGTTAAGTAGAGGTGCCAAACGGTTTCACACATAAAAACTCACACCTTTTTATTTCCCACAATCCAGAAGGTAGATGTTTAATTTGCATTAGAAACCACGCTGAGGAATCTAATTTATCTAGCTGATGCTTAACAGGACTGGCTGGGAATCGATCTCTAGGCTGGGTCCAATGAGCCACACATGAAAATATTGCACAGTTCAAGACAGACATTTATCTGAAATGGTATAGGATCATCTCCTGTCTGAGCAGAGGGTTGGGCTAGAGCAGTGGTAGTCAACCTGGTCCCTACCGCCCACTAGTGAGCGTTCCAGCTTTTATGGTGGGCAGTAGGGTTTTTTGTCCAATACTGAAGCACTTTCCTTTTTTTAATTTAATTGACTTCCCTACTATATAAATCACCATTACTTTGGAACCAGTGGGCGATTAGAAAATTTTACTACTAACAAAGATACAAAAGTGAGTGGTAGGTATGAAAAGGTTGACTACACCTGGGCTAGAGGATCTCCAAGGTCCTTTCCAACTCTATTATTCCGTCATTTAAGCAAGGCTGGTACCCTTGGATTTTAAATAGTCTTAAATCCAGGCCATTAAGCTCTCTTTCTAAATCTGGGTCCCAGGAGTTGGCTCCTTCCAAGGGTTCTCAGCAGAGGTGGATTTCACATATGTTTACCAGTGGTTCACTGCACACTGACATGTGAGCGTGCATGCGGGTTCGCTTTGTGAGTGCACATGCCTTCTGCGCATGTATGAGACCTTCCGTGCATGCACTTTGCTCAGAGGCATGGCTTGCATGCATGCACACGGCTTAAAAAATGTAGCTAAATAGGACAACATAGAGCCAGGGTGGGTGAGTGAGCCCACTCACAGGTTGCCACTACCAGTACACCTGAACCAGTCCAAACCAGCTGAATACCACCATTGGTTCTCAGGATTAAGCCACCAAGGTTTTGCCCATCCCTGCCTTAGTACATCTGATTGGAACTTCCTGCATAGATTTAGATTTTAGATTTTATTAAACTTATATACCACAGGCTTCTCCCATAAGGGACTCGGGGCGGTGCACAGGTGAATAAAATATGGATGCAAACATATATACAAGAATAAATACGTCGTAAGTAGTCAATATAAAATCCTATTAAATAAGCAATGCCCTGTGCTAAAAATTAATTTAAAACCCTCTTATTAAAACTATAAATTAATTTAAAATCAGTCGGTAAAATAGCCTCAGAAATTCGGCCAGACCAGCTAGATGGAAGAAGTGTGTCTTTAGACGTTGGTGGAAGAGGCAGAGGTCCGTGATAGTCCTGAGATAAAGGGGTAGGTCATTCCAGAGGGTAGGGCCCGCCACAGAGAAGGCCCTTCCCCTGGGCGTCGCCAGTCGGCATTGCCCGGCCGACGGCACCCGGAGAAGACCCTCTCTGTGGGAGCGAATCAGTCTGAGGGATGTATGAGGAAGGAGGCGGTCTCGCAAGTAACTAGGACCCGTGCCATGGAGCGCTTTAAAGATGGTAATCAACACCTTGAAGCGCACCCGAAAGGCCAAAGGCAGCCAGTGCAGCTCGCGCAGGAGAGGTGTTACGTTGGAATGCTGAGAGGCTCCCAAGATCCCCCGCGCGGCCGATAGAAAGACCATCAGAGAGAAAACTATAGCTGGAGTATTATAAACAATTCTGGATACACATTTTGAAGGATGTTGATCAGTTGGAAGATGTCCAAAAGTGGAATGACAAAGATGATACAGGGATCTGATGACATGCTCTATGAGTACAGGCTGAAGAACCTTGGAATGCCCAGCCTGAGAGAAAACATGATTATCAATCTTCAGTTTGAGAAAATTATGTTATAGAACAGGGTTAGTCAACCTTTTTATACCTACCGCCCACTTTTGTATCTCTGTTAGTAGTAAAATTTTCTAACCGCCTACCAGTTCCACAGTAATGGTGATTTATAAAGTAGGGAAGTCAATTAAATTAAAAAAAGGAAAGTGCTTCAGTATTGGACAAAACCCCTTCCTTCCACCATGAAAGCTGGAACGCTCACTAGTGGGTGGTAGGGACTAGGTTGACTACCACTGTTACAGAAGATGGTCAGGAATCATAGGTTTCATTGCCACACAAACTATGATAAGAGATAAAGGATACAAGTGGCAGTTACTTAGATTTTACTTAAACACAAGGAAAAAAACTTTCCACTGGTAAGTTCTCCAAAATGATAGAACAGTCTACTTAGAGATATTTATTTATTAATTATTTATTTAGAAAATGTTATTCCCTCCTACTTGCACATGACAACTCAACGCTTACAGGACTTAATGGCTTACAGCAGGGGTCTCCAATCTTTGCAACTTTAAGTCTGAAGGACTTCAGCTCCCAGAATTCTCTAGCCAGCAAATTCTAGGAGCTGAAGTCCTTCAGACTTAAAGTTGCAAAGGTTGGAGACCCCTGGCTTACAGGACGTAAGAACACAATATAAAAGAAATAACGATAATAATAGATGAAAATAATAAAATAATAACCACCCACCCACCTTGGCAGCAACACACATTCAAAGCAGCCATTTAATGAGCTCCATTCCGCTGTGGCTTCCCCACAGAATCACGTCTTCCCGACCTTTCCAAAAGAGGGTTAGGTAGGGTTAGGGTGGCCTGGGTGGCCAGTCTAATTTCCAGAGGGATGATGTTCCAGAGGGAGCCACCATGGAGAAGGCCCTTCTTCTGGGTCCTGCCAGATGGATCTCCTTAGCGGATGGGACATCCTCCAGTTCTGGAGGTGTTTAGAGTAGGTTGAGAGTTATCTCTTGAGGATGGTCAATTTGGTTTTCCTGAACATTGCAGGAGCACTTAGACAATAGCAATAGCCCTTAGACATATACCACTTCATGGTGCTTTTTCAGCACTCTCTAAGAAGTTTACAGAGTCAGCCTCTTGCCCCCAACAATCTGGGTCCTCATTTTACCCTCCTTGGAAGGATGGAAGGCTGAGTCAACCTTGAGCGTGGTGGGATTTGAACTGCCGAACTGCAACTAGCAGTCAGCTGAAGTAGGCTGCAGTGCTCCACTCCAACCACTGCGCCACCTTGGTTCGCCATAATCCTTGTACTTCTTTTCAGCCTCACAATTGTGTGGTTGTATGGATGATCTTTAACTTCCCAGCATTAGTGACTGAAAGGCTCCCTTTCTCGAAGTCAGAGCCTCTATCCCAATCATTTTGGGTGGCAGGACTGTAGCATTCAAAAAGGCAAGAGAGGGTTTGTGATAATAAGGAGAAGAGATAAACCCCATTGACTGCACTAGAACTGATGCTGCTCTAAACCCCCCGGGCTGGAAAATACTATGGTCACTGAATACAAATGCAAACCTGACCGTAGAGCTTAATTGAAATGTCCATGGGAGCTCTAATAGCTGCTTTCACTGTGGCCAGTCCCCTGCTGTTGCTGCCCAAGCTGCATGTGGGGAAAAGCTTCATTTATTGATGGACTTCAATGTCGATTGCTAAGCAACACCCGGACTATCAATTCTTTCTAGCTGTGAAAGGGCAGCAGGTGCTTGTTGGAAGAGTCTCAGCAAAGCAGGAACATCTTACTCAATAGCAATCCAGAAACAGGTGAAGAGATTAGTGAAACTCATAGTAAAAATGTTGCCATCTCCCCATACATTTTATCATGGTTTACAAAGGAGATAGATAGACAGACAGACAGACAGACAGACAGACACAGACAGACAGACAGACAGACAGACAGACAGACAGACAGACAGACAGACAATAGATAGATAGATAGGTTTTTTGAGCTGATCAATAAATAAATCAGGGAGATTAGGATAGATCTATTTTGAGCTTTTTAGCTCTCATCAGCTAGCCATACCCTTACTGGGATTCGAACCAGGGAAGTATTATATGTGAGGCAGCCGCAATTGTCTCTAGACTACTGATTCTTATCCTGATCAGCTGAGACAGGAGGATAAGTATATGCTTGTGTCACAACACCTTAATTGGGGCTTAACAGGGTGTTGTGACACAAGCATATACTTATCCTCCTGTCTCAGCTGATCAGGGTAAGAACCAGTAGTCTAGAGGCAATTGCGGCTGCCTCACATGTAATACCTCCCTGGTTCGAATCCTAGTAAGGGTAAGGCTAGCTGATGAGAGCTAAATAGCTCAAAATAGATCTATCCTAATCTCCCTGATTTATTTATTGATCAGCTCAAAAAACCTAACACACATATAAAAAAAGTACACAATGGAACTAATAGCTTTCTGTCTAGATGGTCTCTGTGATGAGCCGAAAGGCAGAAAAGGAAAGCAGCTTGCTTCCTCCCTTAATTGGGGCTTACCAGGGTGTTGTGACACAAATTATATGTGTGTGTGTGTGTGTGTAAAGGTTCTCCTTGCACATATGTGCTAGTTGTTCCTGACTCTTGGAGGCGGTGCTCATCTCCGCTTTAAAGCCGAAGAGCCAGTGCTGTCCGAAGACGTCTCCATGGTCATGTGGCCAGCATGACTAAATGCAGAAAGAGCATGAAAGGCTGTTACCTTCCCACCAAAGGTGGTCCCTATTTTTCTAATCGCATTTTTACATGCTTTTGAACTGCTAGGTTGGCAGAAGCTGGGACAAGTAACTGGACCTCACTCCATTATGCGGTGCTAGGGATTTGAACTGCCGACCTTTCTGATCAACAAGTTCAGCGTCTTAGTCACTGAGCCACAGCGTCCCAATTACACACACAAACACACACACACACACACCTCATATGTCATATGGCTACAAATCCCAGCTTGATTGGGTAGTTGAGAAAAAAAAGACAACCCTTCATAAGGCTGCTAAGAGAAGATTTAAAATAAGTTAAAGTGAATTCAAAGATTTCAGCCATCGCAGTTCCTTTCTGCTTATGGGAATATAATCAATATATTATGCAGAAGCAACTCAATTACTCAAAAGGTAGAATCCAGTTTTTCTCCCCCCTCAGTGCACGTTTAAAGATAGCGATACAGCGCAGGAAAAAAAGGAAGCATTTGTCTTCTTAAAACATGTGCTGGCTGCTTTTTGAAAAAGCCCTAAGGCATCTCTCATAAAACAGCAATAAACGGAACAAAACTTAGTGTCAAAAACTACACCACGAGCAATGCGGCAGATAAAAAGAAGCAAAAGCCACTTAAAAATTAACAGATTTTTAAGCAGACCTGCTGGTTAATTGGAGCAAATCCAAAAGGCTTCAAATTCTCGGAAAGATCCTCTTCTGGGATTTATGTTTTCAGCTCTCCTGGTTAGGGAACCCTGTGATTAACATAGGGGAGATCCCATGCCTAAAGAGCATGCAATGGAGAGCACGCATCAGATTATCTGAATCTACAGCTTCTTTCTTTTTTTTACAGGCATTTTTTTCCCTTACTATTAATAGCAGGAATTCCATTCAGTAATGATGGTTGCAGTAGCCTTTGGGGGAAGGGATCTGATTTAAAGGCCACGACTCAGGGTGAGTTGAAGGCATCTGTCTGAAAACCTTCATAAAATAGCACTCTTGGCTACGAAATAATCAATAATGAACACAAGCAAAATGGGAATACTTTAAAACACAATATTTATTGGGTATTTGAAGAAATAGTCTTCACAGATGCTTGGCTTTAATGTAAAGCTCCTGGCTTTTTCCTCCTCCTTCTATTCTTGTCCAGTATGTGTCTGTGTGAATATACATATCTCGGGCCAACAGAGCATGCAAGAAGAAGAGGGGGCCGGCTGCACATGTTGGACTTGCATCAAACTAAGTGATGATTTAAATCCTTCGTTGAATAAGCTGCAATTCATTAGCTCCCACATCACTCCAACAGTCTTATTCGAACTACATCCTTAACTAGGTCATCAGCAGGTATATTATTATAGGTGTAGAAAGTTAGCACCCCCTCCTCTTCCAGAAGAATGAAATATTTTGAGAAATATTAGAAAGGCAGAATATTATATTTCCCTGGATGAGACATGGGCAAAACATGTTTTTTTTGGAGGAAGAAAGCAGCCCCCACCTTTTTTAATAGCCCTCAGCAGATGTCAGCACTTAAGAGATAAAGAGCTTATTGAAAAAAGTCAAGTATCTAGGTAGCTCTATACATAGGCAAAGCAAATACCACAGGCAGAAATCCATTCAAGACAGGATATATTGAAATTCCCTTCAGCAAGGTGGGAACAAAGGTAGGATTAGCTCTCAGCCACAATAAGAATTGCCCAACGCCCCGACTTCCGGTTCCGGCTCCAGCGGCGACGGGCGAGCCTAGGGCTCGCTCGCCGCTTTGTTTCTTTTCCTGCCCCCCCACGGGGGCGAGACGCCCCGTTTTTGGGGGTCTCCCGTAAAGCCGGCTTGCCTGGGTCGTCCTCCCCCAGCGGCAGCTGGGAAGCGACCCTTGTCTTCGGCTTAGGTGGAGGAGGACATGCTGCGGGGAGTTTCCCCTTCGCCAATGGCGGGCAGCATCGTTCTGAAAATATGAAGAGAGCTGGTCGTCTGACATCAGGGGGGACATTGACCTAGCCTACAGAATAAACTCTGCATATGCCAGGATAAATGAAGTACCCAGAGAGATACATGTTAAATTTGTTAGAAGGTCAACCAGAGAGGAAATCTTGAAAGTGCAAAGAGGAGGTCCGTTAATTTACCAACAAAAGGAGGTTGCCATCCTAAAGCAGGTCCCAAGAAAGATTAGAGAAGCAAGAAGGAAATTTTCCTTCTTGTCCAAAAAATTGTTTGACCACGGGATCTGGTTTAGGTGGGTGATGCCCGAAGGGATGCTGGTGTTCTGGGAAGGAGGAAGAGTGAGGATTAAAACAGTTGCTGGGGCAGAAGCCTTTCTTAAAAAAAATTCCTCTGTCCTGGGGGCAGATCCAGGGGGGGCAGGGGGGGCCACGGCCCCGCCCGCTGGGGGCCTGGAAGGAGAGATAGAAGATACAATTGCCAAGAGACTTAGATCTAAAAAATTACTTTGCTTTGATTTTTTGAGTAATATTGTATAACATGTGTATCTGGATTTTTGTAAATGACTGACAGCATAGAACTGAGAACTTAGAAATATGTACTTGCTTTCACTTTGTAGTGTATGGAAAATGTTTTTTATTAATGATCTATTTTGATGTCCCGGTAGGGCCGACGACTTTGACGTGAATGCTCTCAAAATTTCTTTGTATCCCTTACCCTATCCTATTGAAAAACTGTAAAACCAATAAAACTTTTTCAATATAAAAAGAATTGCCTAACGCCCCTTCATTGCATCACCCTCAGAAACCTCAACCAAATCTAGCTCAGAGGAACACCTAGGATTTATACATTGCCTATAGAGCCAGCTATGACCCCTACATAACCCCTACATGATCCCTTGGGAGTCTGACAACAGCCAAGAGAATAAATGTTCTTGCACAGGAATAAGAAGCTCAAATTCAAAGCCCAAAGAATATATAAAAACCTGTTCTGAACCCCCTTACTGAGACTAATGACCAGACTGACTGCTTCTTGGCTGCTTGCCCGAACTGACCTCGAACAGACCTGAAGCTTCTGAAACAAGACTACACACTGCGACTTGACACAAGGAAATCTGACTCTACAAACTATTCGTTGTTCTCTGCAAACATTTCCTTAACAGAGGCTTCCTTTTAAACCCTCTTGGGAGGGGCCAGTCATTAGGCAGCTGGGACTAATTACCTCCTCCGGGTTCACCTCTCCTGTAACTGACGCTGCTGTCTTTCAATCCTTCTTAACCTGACATCAGGGACAAACTGGCCTTGATCCTCCCCACTACTCCAAGACCCAGGTGCCTCCTGATGACTAGCCAGGCTCTCTGCTCTCTCAAGGTCGCCCCCCTCCTCCAGAGCAGACTCATAGGACTCCTCACTAGAGGAATCCATCAGCAGCTCATTCAGAGCCGGCTGGGCCACAACAAAAAACCACCCACTCTCAACTCCTTTTTGTCACCTGCACTAATCATGTGGTTCTGCTTCATCATTAAACCATCTTTCCAATCAGCCTCCATGTTTCCAGTGTCTTTCTCCAGGCTTGGAACCAAACCAGAGGGATATTTCTTCCCACATAGGCAAACACCATAACTTTATTCTCATTGGAGTTCACTTTAGTCCCAAATTGTCCCTGAACTGCCAGCAGAGAGATGATGCTTTAGACTAGAGCTACTTCACAAAAATGGGGGATGCTCTAGAACAGGTGTGACCAACCTGTGGCCCACAGGCCATGTATGGCCTTGGACATCTAGTAATGGAGCCCACAAGATTACTTTTAACATTATTGTGCGATTTATATACATTAACTACATTATAAATTTTATATGTGGTCCAAGATAATTCCTCTTCACTCCATGTGGCCCAGGCAAACCAAAAGGTTTGACACCCCAGAACAGGGTTTCCTAATCTTGACGGCTTTAAGGCCTCTGGACTTCAACTCCCAAGCTGGCTGGGGAATCCTGGGAGTTGACGTCCACTTGTCTGAAAGTTGCCAGGATCAGGAAACTCTGTCCTAGAACATCTGTCTCTGACACAGGGGAAGGAAACCTTTATAATTGGATTTCATCATCATATTGATGATACTGAACCTCTAACCCATGGATAGCCTCACCCAGAAGGTTCATGTAGATGTGGAACAGGAGGGAAGACAGCATAAATTTGGGCAACTCAGATTGGAAGGATTAAGGAACAATCTTCTTCCTCTTAAGTCTATACTGATTGGAACTGGCCACTAAGACAGTCACCATAAAATGGTGTCCCAACTTCCCAAACTTCACAGCCTAGTCCAGAAGGACACTATGAGTGACAGTATCAAAAGCTGCTGAGGTTCCTGTTCCGGCTTCTGGCGGTGACGGACGAACCTTGGGGTTCGTCCGCCGTTTTGTTCTTTTTTCTGCCCCAAACGGGGCGGGGTACCCCTTTTTTGGGGGGTCCCTCCGTAGGACTGGCTTTTTCTATAAAAAAAGAAGAAAAAAAAAGCTGCTGAGAAATCAAGGAGCCCCCATCCCATTGCTGCCAAAAGTAATCAAAACGTGCAACCACCTCTGTCTCCTGACCTGAACTCAAACTGAAACAGGTACAGATAATCTGCTTCCTCCACTCCAACCATCTTCTCCACAAAGCCCTGGAGAGGA
Source organism: Rhabdophis nuchalis (assembly GCA_039707465.1). Lineage (NCBI taxonomy): Eukaryota > Metazoa > Chordata > Lepidosauria > Squamata > Natricidae > Rhabdophis > Rhabdophis nuchalis. The sequence goes on from CM077643.1 coordinate 174,805,753, forward strand.
GGATGCAGGTCCAAATTTGTTGGATCCAGGAATGACTTTTTGAGCAAGGGATGCACCGCAGCCTCCTTCAAGGTTGCAGGCACCACTGGCTTTCTTATAGAGGTCAACATCACAGCATGGACCCAACTGGCCTTAAGAGTAGGGACTTGGATTTAATAAACAGGAGGCCAAAGTGACAGCCCAAATAATCCTGTCAACTTCATCAAGAGTCATTGAATCAAACTCACCGCAGATCATATCACAAAACCAAGCCACAGGCACACAGGCCAGACCTGACCAGCAGGAGTCCAACACTGAGTGGATTTGAGTAAGATTGTCTGCCAGATAGATGGATCATTCCTCCCAGTAGCCCTGCAGAGAATACTGTAGCCTGTCCCTCCACAGGAGAGAACAGATCATCCTAAATGGGGCCACTGCGAGACTCTTGGAAGAGGCAGTAATATTGATGCAATATTGATGTTTCGATGCTCTTATTGTCTTGAATATGGTCCCTTACCAGATCAGATTCATTTTTGGTGTTCCTCCATTGGTGCTTTGGGGTGATTGCCACTCAATCTCCTAATCTCCTCAATAAGCGATGGTAAACCCTGGGATAAGTAGATAGGGAGAGGCCAGATAGGGCCATACACCTATCTGCAATTAAGGCCTTATCTGAACCATGCCTCAGGATTCCATGGATCTGCATTGGACAGTTATAATTAATGTCTCCCTAAGTTTGGGTCCTGGCAGATATGCATGGATTGTTAGTTTGTTTTTATTTAAATAACCCGGTGTTGCCCAGGTATTTATTTATAGGGGGAAAACGTCTGGACCAAACATAATTTCTAATATTGGATTTTCCCCCTTACCAGAGGGAGCCCCCTTGTGGAGTACTGTAAAACCATTAACAACTCCACTGTGTTGTACAGTAGAAGCCAGTACGGCAGTATGGCACAACAGGTTGTATCTTAACGGAACACCCCTACCCCCCGAGGGGTAGGTGTCCTTCCACCACAGTATTTTTCTCCTGAGAGTAAGTCATCTGTGTACCAAGTTGGGTTGAAATTGCTCTAGGTGTTTCAGAGTTATGCTGGAACATACACACACAGAGCTGTCTTTATATATATAGATATTTTATCCTGATTTTCAGCCTATAAAATATATATATTATTTCAAAATCATGGCTATAGCTACAAGACAATGCTACAACATCAGAGGAGATTAACTATAAAATCATCAGAACCAGTTGTTTTAACCGGTAAATGGGAAATATTATACCATGCCCCAACTTAATGTCGCTCAGTTACACAAAGTTTGTTTTTGGGTGAGTAATTGGTGTGTAAACTAAAACACAGGCTTTAAAACTAACAAAAGAGGCAGAAGACAAAGATGACAGCTTTAAGGTGGAAAACAGTCCCAGATATGATGAACTCTATTAAAATTCAAGAGAACGTTGCCTTTAATATCCTGTTTCTCTATTTCATGTGGACACGATCTCTTGCTGTCGAAAATGCTGACAAGCTTCTGTGGCCAAAACCCTCTTCCTGCTGTGATCATTGGTGCAAGTGAGCAATGATGCAGGATACATTTGTTCTTTCCTCGTTATTAAATGTGGCCAATGGAAACACAGTAATAGGTAGCAGACAAGAAATCCAAGGCATGTTCTCCTAGCAACGGCAGCGGTAGCCATTGTGTTCCTGTGGCTTGTGTTCATCTCAGCATGGGCTCTGTAAGATGGAGATATTCAAGAGAACGCCGTGCATTTTCCTCTTTGATCAGAACTGCTCTGAGGAGCTCTGCATTCCATTTTTCAGTCTCCTAAACAGTGCAAGGTGTGCATTTAAACTACCCACCAGCAATAACATTGGCTTTTTCAGAGCCTACCTAACCATTAAGTGGGAAAGGACAATTGCCTTAGAGAGAAGATACTACGAAAAAGTGAGTTACAGTGAATATGCAGTGGAGGAAGAGAAGGAGGGTAGGGGAGCATCCCGTTACCTTTTTTCTTCTACATAGAGGATACAAGGAGCCTTCGACCGATAACCACAAATGAGCCTAATGCTTCCATTGCTACGCAAGATACCGTGTTTCCCTGAAAATAAGACCTCCCTGGATAATAATCCCAATTGTGCTTTTGAGCGCATGCGCTAAAATAAACCTTCCCCTGAAAATAAGCCCTCACGAAAATATTGCAACATAGCAGCAGTCATGAGGTGACTTTGCTCGCCACCTCCTGCACCTCAAAAATAATAAGACCTCTCGGAAAATAAGTCCAAGCACTTATTTTGGGGGGGGGGGGTCAAAAGAAAATAAGACCCTGTCTTATTTTTGGGGAAACGCGGTAGTTGTTGTGTGTTTTGCACCATTTTACCACTTTTCTTGCCACAGTTGTTAAATGAATCACTGCAGTTGTTAAGTTAGCAACACGATTATTAATTGAATCTGGCTTCCGCAATATTTTTGCTTGTCAGGGGACAAAACGGGATCACGTGACCCCAGGATACTGCAATCGTCATAAATACATGCCAGTTATCAAGCGTCTGAATTTTGATCACGTGACTATGAGGATGCTCCAATGATTGTATGTGTGAAAAGAGGTCAGAAGTCACTTTTTCAGTGGTGTTTTAACTTTGAATGATTGCAAAACAAATGGTTATAATTCCAGGACTAGTACCTGTGTCTTAACATTTACTCTGCCAAAATGGCAGTGCGGCTTTGTACTGGCCAAGCCATGGGGGTAGTTTGTTAAATTTCTTTTGACATGTTCTCATATTGAAAAATAGCCAGAAATATTGTTTTTCACAGAGGAAACTAATATACGTTCCACGAACTTTTAAAACTGAAAATAGGCTATGGATATACTTTTTTAGTCACCGGACACTGTAGGACTGAGTCTAGTATATAGCTAGAATTAAAAGTATAATGCCTTGGTAAGACCCCACTTGGGATACTGCATCCAGTTTTGGTGGCCACAATGTAAAAAAGATTTGAATTGAATTTGAATTTATTTCGATTTATATACCGCGCCTTTTCCATCGAGATGAACCCAGGGCCATGTGGAGACTCTAGAAAGAGTGCAGAGAAGAGCAACAAAGATGATTAGGGGACTGGAGGCTAAAACATATCAAGAACAGTTGCTGGAATTGGATATGTCTAGTTTAATGAAAAGAAGGACTAGGGGAGACATGATAGCAGTGTTCCAATATCTCAGAGGGTGCCACAAAGAAGAGGGAGTCAAGCTATTCTCCAAAGCACCTGAGGGTAGGACAAGAAACAATGGATGGAAACTAATCAAGGAGGGAAGCAATCTAGAACTGAGGAGAAATTTCCTGACAGTTAGGACAATAAATCAGTGGAACAGCTTGCCTTCAGTAGTTGGGAATGCTCTAACACTGGAAATTTTTGAGAAGATAACCATTTGTCTGAAATGGTATATAGGCCAACTCTATTATTCTGTCCTGTCCTGTCCTGTCCTGTCCTGTCCTGTCCTGTCCTGTCCTGTCCTATTCTATTCTATTCTATTCTATTCTATTCTATTCTCTACTCTCTACTTTCATACCTACCACCCACTTTTGTATCTCTGTTAGTAGTAAAATTTTCTAACCGCCCACCGGTTCCACAGTAATGGTGATTTATAAAGTAGGGAAGTCAATTAAATTAAAAAAAAGGAAAGTGCTTCAGTATCGGACAAAACCCCTACCGCCCACCATGAAAGCTGGAACGCCCACTAGTGGGCGGTAGGGACCAGGTTAACTACCTCTCCTCTCCTCTCCTCTGTACCGTTCCGTTCCATTCCGTTCCGTTCTATTCTATAGAAAACAGACATCACCCTGCTTTCCCTCTTAATCTTTCTATTTTAATCAGAGAAACAATCATGGTTTGGCTTTCCAAATTTATTATTAATTTTAGGAAATTCCTCTGAAGCTCCAACAACTTTAATGCACATCTTCCTCCTCCTCATGAACTGAAAATGTTGTGGGATGAGATTTCTTGTGCTTTTGCCAGGCAGCTGGTGCCATCCCATCCCACATCAGATTCCTAGAGAAGGATATCTGCACACAAGGCCTTTTCAAGGTCTCCAAGAGCTCTAGGGGCAAAATATTAATGTCAAACACAGCCCCAAACCCCATCTACTTCTTACCTCCTGTGTTGGATTTTTTTTAATTGAAAAAAATCATTAATAGTGAACTAAACAAGGAATCCCAAACTGCTAAATTTGTATCTAGAGATTGCATTTGAGTCAATTATTTGTACTATATTAAAGAAAATAATGGATGCGTCCAGTGATGAAACTCAAAGGAAATTACTACTGGTTCTGTGGACGTGGCGTGGTAGGGGTGGCAGGGGAAGGATACTGCAAAATCCACATTCCCACCCCACTCTTGGGGGAAGGATATAGCAAAATCCACATTCCCACCCCACTCCTGGGGCCAGCCAGAGGTGGTATTTGCCGGCTCTTCAAACTACACAAAATTTCCGCTACTGGTTCTCAAGAACCTGTCAGAACCTGCTGAATTTCGCCCCTGGATCCTGACCCATACTTTGGATGAAGCCTTCAAAAAGACCTGGCTTGCGCTTCAATTTGCTTTCAGAGATGAATAATGCTCAGCAGCACCTTCTGTATGTCTTTTTCTATGTTTTGTTTCCCTCCCCAATCGGCAGTGTTATTCCGCACAAATCCTCCTGCCTCCTTAGCTCAAATTTAATATTTCAGAGATGAGCATTGCCCACCTCCAACCATTTGCTCCTGTGAAGAAACCATCAACATTCATTAGGCTTTTAAACTCTCCAATGACAGACAAGCCTGACATCGCCTGGCTAACATCAATAATGGTACAAGAAATGGCAGAGGAAAAAAGGGGCAGGGATGGAGAAATGACAGTGGGAGTCAACAAGCCAGGGAGAAACAGATGGCAAACGCAGAGGAAAGTCACAGAAAGAAAACAAAGCAGTGATTGTATAATATTAGATATATAACCAAGAGAAAACCACTGTGGGAAGTTACAAATGATTGTAAATGCAGCCCAGCTGCCAAGCCTCTCGAGTGCAGTCACATGACCGGGGGTGGGGGGGAGGTGTTCATTAGAATTTTGAATCTAGGTTGTAAATACCCCGCCCCAGTAGGTCCTTTGGAACCAGTCATAAGATGAGGACTACCTGAACTCACAAAACCTTTCCAACCACATGATTCAGAATTGAATGGAAGTGCTTGAAGATCAAGGTTTCTTATTCAGAAAAGGAGATGGTGACTGGCTCCATTATCTCTCGTTTCAATTTAATACAGAAAGGGATTACTCCAGATACTACAAAATATTTAGTTGATATTCCGAAGAACAATGCAACTATAAATCTGACACTCAGGTCTACTCAGTATCAGTTACTATATAATAATAATGTAAGATAAAAGATACACATTATTATTATATAATCAAGTACAATATTTACACTTGTCTCAAATGTGACATACTATAAGTAATTGTATACTTACATTTAGGTTTCTTTAGAATAATTTGCTTCATCTAAAATGGGCACACAATATCTGGGCTGCAAATATCTGGATGATCTCTAAATCAGGGGTCTCCCACCTGTGGCCCACAGCCCACTAGTGGGCCATGAGGGGATTGCAACCGAGTCATGGAAACCGGTGGCATGCATGCTCATGTGCATCCTCAACTGCTTGAGCAGTGGGCTAGCGTATGCATGCACACACCATTTGTATGCACAAATGGAGCTCTGTGTGTGTTTGCTGGCCATTTGCGCAAACAATCTCCCCCCCTCTCCACCAGTCCGCAAAACTGGAAACATTGGGGGACTCTCCTCGAGATGACATTTTGCTGCCCTCTCGTATCTTCTGCAGCCCAGCTATAACAAGGTTAACTAAAGAGCAATGAAATATTTTGAAGTGATGTCACAGGCCCGATGGGTATTTATTTTAAAACTAGCCGTTCCCGACCACGCGTTGCTGTGGCCCAGTCTGGTTAAATGGCCAACCAATCTGTGTATAGATCTACACCTGCACACACAAAACACGTACACACAACCACCGTATAACCCCCCTGCTCTCTCTGTATCCATCTACCTACCTTTTTTACAATTTTTTACACTTCCATTGCGTGTACCTGGCACAGGTGTGACATCTACACAATCTATATATATCATTGGCGCTGTATTTCAAAGGAACGCTGTGTGAAAATTTGGAAGTGATTGGTGCAGTACTTTCGGAGATTAGCGGTTTTGAGCAAACTCTTGTTACATTTTTATTTATATAGATGTAGCTGTTATATTATTATTATTATTATTATTATTATTATTATTATTATTATTATTATTATTATTATTATTATTATTATTATTATTATTATTATTTATTGGACTTCTAGACCGCCCCCTCTCCCCGAAGGTTGTCCCACTGTGCAGAGGGAATGGCCTTGAGGGGCAGGAGGAAGAATCATTTCTAAGATAACAGTCAGAGAAATATGGCTTGTGTCCGATCCAAGAAACGTATTTGAGAAAATGCCTCAGACAAGCCCCTCCCTAGTCCACCAGAAGATAAAGGGAGGGAGGGAGGGAGGGAGGGAGAAGCCCATTCAGACTTTCAAAATTCTGTCAGTGTAGCTGTTCTGATACAAAGTAGTCTTGGGCCTCCATGTCACTGGTTCCTTACTCTGGTGCAATTTATAAGGTTGACACATTGTCAAATGCTGACAGATAAGCAAGATAAAGGACTCTTACCTGTCAAAACCTCAATTGGATTTGAGGAGCATTTCAAAAGGCAAAACAATTTCAATATATCATCCTAGATTAGCCTAAAAGTGGCACTTGATACAGGCTTGAGCAGTTTAGAAAATACCCACCCATACCCAGAAGCACAGAGAACCACACCGCTGCATTTTAGACCATGGCATTGTTGCTGCTCCTTCCTTCTAATTCTTTTGGTGCCATATTCATGCTTTTAAGAGAGGGCCAGCAGAAGACAAATCTGAATCCATTGGAAGACCTCTAGATGATTGAGGATTTCTATGCTTTCCCCTTTTGGAAATACGACATTATTTTTATTATTAGCAACATCGTTAGCCTGTGGAAAACGTCTGCGGCAGACGGCATTCCGTATCTATGGTTATAAAAACCTGTTTCATAAGGAGGAGTCTGAAACCTCCTTATCTTTTCAATTTGGCACATGGACAAGATGGTTATTGATTTGTTAGTTTAAGGAGAACAATACGGAAGGCATAAACAAAACAAGCATACTTTTTTTTTTGCCAAAAGATGAGCCCAGGCTTTTAAACTCTTGGTGGAATACAAATAACACTTAGACTTATATACCGCTTAACAATGCTTTTACAGTAAGGTGACCAGATTTTCAAACTTCCAAAGCGGGACACCGTCGATGGGGAGGGGGGAGGGGCATGCACCAGCGCAGAAGGCCTCGGGGCTGAGGAGAGGGGGGCGCCTGCGCAGAGGGCATCGGGGAGGGGGCGCGCTCCCACCCGCCCCCGCGGGGCCCTCTTTAAAGGCAGCGGCGGCGGCGGCCCAGCCCAGCGGTGCTGAGAGCCGCTGGCTTGGGCGGGAACGGGGAAGGCGGCCCGAGGAGCAGATGCCGGTGTGATGGGCCGAGCTGAAAGCGGCCACCTCGGGCCGCCTTCCCCCTTCCCGCCCAAGCCAGCGGCTCTCAGCACCGCCGGGCTGGGCCGCCACCGCTGCTGCCTTTAAAGAGGGCCCCGTGGGGGCGGGTGGGAGTGCATCCTCGCCCAGACACCCTCTGCGCAGGTGCGTGTCGCGCCAGAGTGCACCCCCCCTCTCCGAGGCCCTCTGTGCAGGTGCATGCTGCGCTGGAGTGTGCGCCCCCCCAAATTGCAGGACCCAAATTGCAGTTAACAGAATTAGCCTGCAGTACTGCACTCTACCCACTGCACCACCACAGCTCATTCCTCAATCCTGATGTGTTCCCACCCCCCACGCCATAGAAGAGAGTGGGTCACCAAAGGCAAAAATCCCAGCTGAGAAGTAAGATTTGCAAGTGATATAATATGAAAAGTGGAATCCTTGGCTCACGTGAATGGGTAGAGGCCTAACTGCAGAGTTGAGAGTATAGTAAACTAGCATGCACCATGACTATTCCTCTCTGTATGTGCATCTGTAATGAGCTGATGCGGTCACATGCCACAGGAAACTGCAATGAATCAAGGGAAGAAATTTGCTTAAATTTAACTACTTTCCTTTTTGTCCGTGATTCTGTCTATTACTGTCCATTGTGTGATGCAGAGCAATTTAAGTAGCTACGCTTATCCTTTGACTCTTCAGCAGAGAGCAACTGATGGCTGCAAACTTCTCTTACGTTACAGCTGGTTGCTGTCCCTCCCCCCTTCTTTCTTTAATCTAGGTAACACAAATGCACCTCATTCAAGGCTTTGAAATTATGAATCAGGGCATCCTTTATAGTATCTGATTAAACATGATTTCATTCAAATGTCCACTCCTGTTCAGTTGTGCCTGGTTCTTACTTAAATTGCCTGCTTCCCAAAAGCCATGTGAGGCAGGGGCAAAAAGCCATTTCTTTGCATAAAAAAATAGCACTAAATTCCCACTTTAGAAACTGTTTGGCATTTGCAATTATTGCCTCTGCTAGCAAAGGGGGTGGGGGCGATTTCATTGTGTGTGAAGCTGCCAGTTTGGGGCTTTATCAAATTGCTATGGTAGGAATGAATTTTTCATGAAAGTCCCAAAGCTGTATAGACATTTTTGGCTAGGCTGTTGGGCAGATACTCAATATTTAAAATAAAAGCAGAAATCATGAATAACAGCCACACAGAGCTCCTTCTCAGAAAATGCCCGGAAAACTTGAGAAAAAGAAAAGAAGGAATGATGGGGTTTTTTTTATGAGCAGAAATCACGGTTGCCAATTTAACTAATAAGCTTAGCCACAACACCTTAGGGAAACCAAAATAAGTGTGCCTCTTCCAATTATTTCTTGACCAAGTAACTTCACCATAGCCTCCAGGAGGGAAACGTTTTTCATGACTAGTTAAGAAACGTTGGAGAACACAATTTGAAAACGGTTTCTACAGAAGTTAATCAAATGTTTATTCTTATTGGGATTCATTAAATACACTGTAATTAGGAAATGCTGGCATGGTATGAAGCTTGGGGAGATCAGTCCTTAAATGGAACAGATCAGGGGTGAAATCCAGCAGGTTCTGACAGGTTCTGGAGAAACAGTATTGGAAATTTTGAGTAGTTCGGAGAACTGGCAAATGCCACCTCTGGCTGGCCCCAGAGTGGCATGGGAATGGAAATTTTGCAGTATTCTTCCCCTGGAGTGGGGTGGGAATGGAGATTTTGCAGTATCCTTCTCCTGCCACACCCACCAAGCCACGCCCACCAAGCCACATCATTCCCATCAAGCCACACCCACAGAACTGGTAGTAAAAAAAATTGAATTTCACCATTGGTACAAATGTCTATGGTGGAAGAATTGATGACAAACAATGGATAAGCTTAACGTTTGTCATTCCCCTTCATTCAAGATACTGCCTCCAAATTGCTATTGTTGGGGCTGTGTTACCATATTTTTCAGAGTATAAGACGACTGAAGTATAAGACGCACCTTAGTTTTTGGGGAGGAAAATAGGAAAACAAATTCTGCCTACCAGGTATTCATCTGGCTAGCGTCCTTCGTCTGGCCAGCTTCAGCACATAGGTTTGCTGGTTTTGAGCATGCACGCGTGCTTTTCATCCCCTGGTTGGGGATAAAAAGCAACTTGTAAAGCACAGCTGATCATTGGAGGGAGCAGCAATGAGAAAAGCAGACAAAACATGGAAGATCGCTTCACTCATTAGCGCCTCATTAGGGCTGAAAAAAAAGCTTCAAAAAAGCTACATTCGGAATATAAGATGCACCCAAATTTTCAGCCTCTTTTAGGGGGGTGAAAGTGCATCTTATACTCTGAAAAATATGGTAATTGATCTCTTAGGGAGCTTAGATCCTGTAAACTGTGGGCTTGAGTTCCATTCTTCTCACAGATGGATTTCCCTTCTGTCCATTGGGGAAATCTGCAGGACTCTATGGGACTACACCTAATTTACTTTAATTGTATGCTATTAATTTCATTTTTTCCTTTCCAAACTAAAGTTTTGTAATTTGACATTCTATTTACCTTGCCTCTTAATTTAGACTCCATTAATCTGTTGTGATGAGTAATCAGCTTTATTACAATTTAAGCAGGAGTCTCAAAATTGTGCAGAGGTTATAGCGATTAATCAAACATAGACATTTACTTCCAAGTACTGAACATCAAATAAAATTGTTTGATGACTTTAATACACTATTAAAATTTATATATGAATTAGCTGATTGTCATTGACTCTTCAGGTGCACTGTGCTATATTTATAACATGCGCTTCTAGAGGTATTATTAGAAATTCATGAAAATTGATATGAATTCATACAAGTTTTTAATGAGCATGTTTAAAAGCCTAGGAATAAAAAAAGATACCGTGATCATGGTAGATTCAGTGATATATTAAAATCATATAGATCTTTAACATTACTTTTATTTGCTGAAAACTCTTATTATTTATAAAGTAGCATCCATAAGCATATTAAATGTATCAAGTTGTGTTTTGTATAACATATGGCCCTTTAACTCCAATTTCCCTTAACAGCTCCATTATTTTGTTATATTAATAGGCATATTTTTTGAGTTTATTTCATGCAGAAATGTTAAGGCTTTATTTTTTTATCCCAGTTGCATGAAAAGCAGTGCAGTCCTCCTCTGCATCCAGTACAATCTGTGAATACCTTCTAAGCAGGGGTGGGCTTCAAAAATTTTAGCAAGGGGTTTTGCCTGGTTGCTGGGTGGGTGTAGCCATGGTTAAGGTGACCATCCGTCCTGCTTCTGGCGGGACAGTCCCGGTTCACCAGCAGATGTCCCGCCCCCTGCCCCCTCTTCAGAATGTCCCGCTATTTGCGGGCAGGCAGCGGGCGCTCTGTACGTGCTCAGAGGCGCGCACCTCTGAGCGCCGGCTCGGGCGGCTCGGGCATCGGGGCCAAGGGGGAGGCGCACGCGCTCTGGCACGTCACACACCTACGCAGAGGGCCTGAGGCGGCCGCTTTCAGCTCGGGCCGTCAGTGATCACGCCGGCATGATGGGCTGACAGCGGCCGGCTCGGGCCGCCTTTCCTCTTCCCGCCCGAGCCAGCGGCTCTCAGCGCCACCGCCTTTAAAGAGGGCCCCGCGGGGGCAGGTGGGAGTGCGCCCTCTGCGCAGGTGCGTGCCACGCTGGAGCGTGCGCCCCCCGCGGGGCCCTCTTTAAAGGCGGTGGTGGGCGGCGGGCTGGTGGCGCGGAGGAAGGCGGCCCGAGCCGGCCACTGTCAGCCCATCATGCTGGCGTGATGGCCTGAGCTGATAGCGGCCGGCTCGGGCCGCCTTCCGGCCCAAGCCAGCGGCTCTCAGCGCCGCCGGGTCACCGCTGCTGCCTCTGCGCAGGCGCATGCCGTGCCAGAGCGTGCGCCGCACGCGCGCCCCTCCCTTGTCGACGGTGTCCCGCTTTGGAAGTTTCAAAATCTGGTCACCTTAGCCATGGTGGGCGTGGCCTAGTCAGCCTCCTGTACCACGGGGGGGGGGTTATCCTCCCAGGGCTTCAGAGGCTTTATTCGAGCCTCCAGGAGGGCGAAAATGGCCTCCCCAGACTCCAGAGGCCCTCTGGAAACTTCCGGTAGGCCCCTTTTTTCCTCTCTCCGAGCCTCCATGTGTTCCCTGCACTTACCTACATCCAAAACGGGTCGCGTGGGGACTCCTAAGTGGGGTGGGGCGTGGTGAGCAGGGGGGGCCTAGCCCAGGAGTGGGATTTGTGGCTTCTCTGAACTGTACAGAATCTTAGCTAGAGGTTCTCCAGAACCCCTGCGAATCCCCAGAACATTAAAACAATGAAAGTAGGGAGGTAAGAACATAAAGATAGGAAGTTAAGAGAAGGGAGTGATGAAAGAAATGTCCTTCTGGGTTCGGCTCCAAGTGGGGAAAAAGACACTGGAGACATGGAGGCGTCTTTTTATAGGGCTTTAGGGGTTTTAGTATAATTTAATTTAGGGGATTTTAGCGCAGGGACAATTGTTTAATTCGTTTCTTAACTATTTATTTTTTCTATGTATTTTATATTGGTTTTTATTCCCTGTGCACCGCTCTGAGTTCCTTCGGGGAGAGGAGGCGGTATATAAATAATAATTATTATTATTATTGTTGTTATTGTTATTGTTGTTGTTGTTGTTGTTATTATTATTATTATTATAAATAAATATTCTGCCTTTTCAATCTTTCCTAGGATATTTCATTTTTCTGGGAGAGGGCTGAGTAATAACTTCCCTCAGGAGGAAAAAGGAAAGTGACTTGCAAAGAATGGGGGGATTTATTTTCCCTCCCCAAATTATACCTAAAGACTTAGACTCCTTTCCAAAGAAATCTGACATTGATGGAGTGATGATGTCATTAATTTATTTGTGTAATATAGCCGGATGATTGTCCAGCAAAATATGTTGAAGGTTTTGTTAAGAATGCTAGAATCTAAAATGCCACAGAAATAGAGGTTCATTATAAAGCAAACGGAAGGGCTGCTGCTACCTTTAATCAATTTTCCAGCAAATCTATTATAAGAACAGAGTGAGTTAAAAAAAGGGAGCAGGTGTGGGCTAAAACATAAAAGTGCATAAATTTCCTGGCCAAAAAAAAAAAGGTGGGGGAAAGGAAATAAGGTTGTTAGGAAATAATAGAAAATGCTTGAGAAGCAACATGGTTTTACTGTAATCTAAGGAAAGAAAACAGTACGTTAGGAGGCAGAGAGGTGAAGAAAATTGAAGAGACATAGCAGAACAACCTGAATCAAACATCTAATAAATCATGTTTTCCTTACAGGAAATCCTTTCCTAACATGCACAAATGCATCCCTGTCAAACCAGATGCTCTGCACCTTCATTGTATCTACCAAGCCAGGCCGGTTCTTCAGCAACAGCTACCAAACTCCTCAGTGGTGGGATTCAAATAATTTAACGACCTGGCCAACTTTATGTCACTTGTGTGGATGGCGCCTGCATGGAACACAGAGAGGGTTGGGGAGGGAATCCATGGGTCTCCGGTGGTGGGGCAGGGGTGGGAGGAAAGAAAAAAAATATCCAATCTCTTTGTGTATGAGTGTGTGTGTCAGGGGTGGGTTTCAAATTTTTTTAGAACCTACTCTCTAGGTGTGGCCTATTTTGTGGGCGTGGCTTGGCAGTCATGTGACAGGGTGGGAGTGGCCAACTTGTAAAATGTGGTGAAACTCCCCGAGTCCCTTCAGGGAGAGGGGGCGGTCTAGAAATCCAATAATAATAATAATAATAATAATAATAATAATAATAATAATAATAATAATAATAATAATAATAATAATAATAATAATAATAATAATAATAATAATAATAATAATAATAATAATAATAATAATAATTATTATTATTATTATTATTATTATTATTATTATTATTATTATTATTATTATTATTATTATTATTATTATTATTATTATTATTATTATTTAACAACGCTCTTGCTTAGCAACCAAAATTTTGGGCCCAATTGTGATAAATTCTCTTTCTTTCTTTCTTTCTTTCTTTCTTTCTTTCTTTCTTTCTTTCTTTCTTTCTTTCTTTTTCTTTCTTTCTTTCTTTCTTTCTTTCTTTCTCTCTCTCTCTCTCTCTCTCTCTCTCTCTCTCTCTCTCTCTCTTTCTTTCTTTCTTTCTTTCTTTTCTTTCCTTTCTTACTTTTTGCCTTCCTTTCCTTTCCTTCCCATTGGGTTACCGGCAGCGGCAGGCCAGACTTACTTCTGGGTCCGCTGGTGGAACCCCCTCTCACCGGCTCTCTAAATTTCACTATCCGGCTCTTGCGAGTAGGTGCGAGCCTGCAGAAACCCACCACTGGGGGGTGTGTGTGTGTGTGTGTGTGAGAGAGAGAGAGAGAGAGAGAGAGAGAGAGAGAGAGAGACAGAGAGAGAGAGAGAGAGAGAGAGAGAGAGAGAGAGAGAGAGAGAGAGAGAGAGAGAGAGAGAGAGAGAGAGAGAGAGAGAGAGAGAGAGAGAGAGAGAACAGCCCTGATATAACTCTCTGAGATTGGAACAGATCTCTCTCTCTTTCTAAGAAATTCAGGCCAGCCTATTCACAAAACAAAACACCTTCAGCCACAGCTCCCCCCCAGGCTAGGATTAAAATTTACATCCTCCACCCAAATTCTAAGAACAGGACATGCCTTTTAGGACATAATAGGATTAACCCGCCACCAGAATTTTGTTAGAATAACAAAAGGCACCAGGCTCCCTACATTGCACAATCCCCTGCAGCATTTCAGAAACTGCATAGAAATCCTTGCACTCATCAAGCTCATTTGTCAGCTGCCCCAAAACCACATGCTGTTGCTGGTTCTGCTCATCAATAAACAGATCTTCTTTCCTAAGCAGTTAGCCTCCATTTATTTCCAGCACCTCTCTCTCTCTCTCTGCTTGGAACTGAACCAGATGGATTTTTTTTTTCTTCCAACAATAAAAGTAAAGGTTTCCCTCGCACATATAATGCTATTCATTCCCGACTCTAGGGGTCATCTCCATTTCAAAGCCAAAGAGCCAGCACTGTCCGAAGATGTCTCTGTGGTCATGTGGCCAGCATGACTAAAAGTCAAAGGCGCATGGAACACTGTTACCTTCCCACCAAAGGTGGTTCCTATTTTTCTACTTGCATTTTTACATGCTTTCAAATTGCTAGGTTGGCAAAAGCTGAAACAAGTAATGGGAGCTCACTCCGTTATGCAACACTAGGGATTTGAACCACCAAACTGCCGACCTTTCTGATTGACAAGCTCAACATCTTAGCAACTGAGCCACCATATCCCTTTCTTCTAACACAGGGATGTCCAAACTTGGGAACTTTAAGACTTGTGGACTTCAACTCCCAGAATTCCCCAGCCAGCTATGCTGGCTGGGGAATTCTGGGAGTTGAAGTCCACAAGTCTTAAAGTTCCCAAGTTTGGACATCCCTGTTCTAACAGTAGGCTTCATCAATCTCTCTACTCTTCATCTCTCTACTCTAGTTTATTAATTTTAAAGAGAAAGGGTCTACACATTCACTCTTCTGGGAATAGGACAGGGGAAAGTCTATTTCTGAACAACACCTTTTTATTTACTGGACAATTTGGAAAAGGATTTTCCTAATCTGTGCTACTTTTCTCCTCTGCTTAAAAGAAGCTCAATGAAATCAGCTCTGAGCTTATGAAAAGTCAAAGATAAAAAGGAAAGATTTTTTTTCCTTTGGCTCGCCTGGAGCAGTTGTAAAATTAAATCTCCAGGAGTGGATTGACCTCTAAATATGTTTTGCTGCTGTTAAGTAGGCCAGAGAACAAGGTATCAATGATCCTTCACTCTTAACTTTGACTCATTGCTTTCTTTTAATTAGAGAAAGGAGCTGGTCATGCTTTCTCCAAATTTGCAAGGTGTAAGAGCAGGATGTGATAATCGACCTTCTCATTTGTGTGTGTACGTTTGGTTTTAAAGATGAGAAAAATTACTGGGTCAGACTAGAAGGCTCTGCCTGTTTGTGGTTCTGCTTCATCTCAAGAAAAGCGGCAGAAATTTATTCTGCTCCTTTTGGTAACAGAGGGAATGGCTAAGAGACCAGCAACTCAATTACAGGAGCTTTGTTGTTTAGGGAAAGAGGAGAACATGATTATTTCTTCTGGAAATAGAGATCGTGGCTAAAGTACGGTGATGCTTGTTAGATTAGACAAAGGATTCCAACTCAGGCATGGTCAAACAACAGGAACGTTTATTCACAACTATTTACAATACACTAGAATCATTACTGGCAAGGTTTCCCTGTCTGACAGCTGCTTATATACAGCTTCAGGCGGGAAACCTTTTAGCAAGCAAGCTGCAACATTGTAACTATTTTCTAGACAGAATCCGGCCAGCCGCGTCTTAGCCAATCAGACGCGGCTGCCGGCTCCGTTCCGGAATGCGGTGACTCAGAGTTTACCAGACTTGCTGGCTCAGTCGTAGACCTGAGGACTTAACAATGCTTCCCCCTTAAAGTCCTTTTTTTAGTCATATCTTTTTTGACTCACAAGGTGACATGGAAACAAGCCGTCATCAAATATTAAATCTTTAGTCCACTCAAAGATAATTTTCATGATGGAGATTTGGAATAAAAATGGTTCCCCCCCCCGCCCGCCTGCCCCATGCAAATCAACACAACCTTCATTTGTGCAGAATGGTGGGGTGACACAGAAGCAGGGATGGAAGGCTGGGGGTTCGCAGGGGTTCGGGAGAACCTGTAGCTAAGATTCTGTGCAGTTTGGAGAACCCCCAAATCTCACTCCTGGCTGGTCCTGCCCACCCTACCCCTCCCAGGAGTCCCCACACGGCCTCTTTTGGATGCAGGGTGCACACGGAGTTTTGAGGAGGGTGAAAAACGGGCCTATTGGAAGTCTAGAGGTCCTCCAGAGCCTGGAGAGGCCATTTTCACCCTCCTAGAAGCTCAAGGAAAGCCTCCGGAGCCTGGGGAGGGCAAAAACACCTCCCATGCCACCATGCAGGAGGCTGACTAGGCCACGCCCACCATGGCCACGCCCACCCAGGAACCCCTTGCTAAAATTTTTGAAGCCCACCCCTGTACAGAAGTCATGTTTGTTTAACTCTACCTAGAAATTACAGACCATGATTAATATTGACCTGTCCAAGTATCTTTCACTCTTTTGAGAAAAATGGGTCATGGCTAACTTGTTGTAGGTCACGCTCCAAATCGTACTCCTTGAAAAAATAGGGTTAGCCCTGGTTATGGCTCCAGGTCTCCATTTTACTCCTCCTAGGAATGTTGAACATTTTCATCCTGTCCTCCCAAAACATAAGCCGCTACAGGTGCTTTGATGCTTTATCATTAAGGCCCAGTACATTTTTAAACTGTACAGAAACTCAAAGCAGCTGAAATTAATTGGTTTGCCTTCAAAAATTTGAATTGCAAATTCAGAATGAAAGATGCCCTCTTCAAATCTCAAATCTTCAATTTAATTTGAATTAGGGCTGATTTGCTGAAGCTTTGAGAGAGGAATATTAAAATATCCCTTTTCTGTATGAAAATAAGAGTTTGTCTTGCCTACTGTGCAACTGGCTGAAAAATCACCATTGCCTAAAAAAATGTCTGGATATGTATGAAGATGAGGTTGCAACAGTATGGCATTAATTTTTTGGGTTATACATATAGTATGCAAATAGTTATCTGGTTGGTAAAGTTGATTTTGGAGGAGATTGATAAAGCATGTGAAAGTAATAGCAGAAGTGGTGTCTTTAAACATGGTTCAGATAGTGCTAGTCTTAGTGCTTTAGCTTCTGAAAGGGAGCAAAAAATTGTTGGTGTTTATATAATAATATGCCTCTGAAGGTTTTTTTTATTACTATATTAGTAATATGTTTTTTGTAAAGATTCTTGAATTTTATTTTCCTCCAGTTAATGATAGGTCAGGCTTGATTGTTGTAGTCGTTGTACATAAAGGGGACAGAACTAAGATTATACAGGCGGCAAATGCTTGCATTGTTTTGAAATTCAATCTTCATTTTTATAAGTAGCTTAAAGTGGTAAACATACTTGATATTGCAGAACACAATCTGGGTCAGTCACCGAGACCAGAGCATTAAATCTTCCGAGTTTTCGGACCTATGCTGGAGCCTATCTTCAGGGATGTGTATACCAGTGGAGTGTTCCTACCGGTTCGGCCCGGTTCGGCCAAAACGGTAGTGGCATACCATCCTGGGTCACAGAACTGGCAGTGGCCCAGGCTTTCCATGCCTCCAAACTGGTTCCCCGCCACCACAGTCATCGCCACCATCTTGTTTTTGTGTTCTGCATATGCACAGAACAATTTCTATTGAACTGTGCATGCACGGGCTGTTTGCAGCCAGCACACCCACATAGCGCACCTATGAGCAAATCAGCAGTAACACCAGCTGGAACCAAACCCTGGTGTATACCTGATATGCCTTCCTCCTCCTGTTTCTCCCACCATAACAATGCTGTCAGATGGGTTGGACTTCCCGCCTGGACTACTGCAATGCTCTTTACATGGGGCTCCACTTGAGACAAAATACAGTAAGTGGCCCAAAGTCAGCCAGTTAGCTTTCATACCTAAAGTAGGATTAGAACTCAGGTTCCTGGTTTCTAGGCTAACGTCTTAAACATTAACTTCTCTGAGATCCATCCCTATCAATCTGTCTTTTTAAGATTATATTCCACTTTGATGTTTTAACATTACTGAGGATTATAGTCTATAAATTTATATTATTTTAAGTTATATAATGGAATAATGCGGCCGCTGGGGCCCTGGACCGTGTCGCGCCCTTGCGGCCTCTCACTCGGCGCCCATCTACCTTGGCCCCTTGGTTTTCCGAGGAGCTGAGGGTGATGAAGCACCATAAGAGATGCCTAGAGAGCATTTGGAGATCCACTCGCTCCGAATCTGACCGAACACATGTAAGGTCCCATTTGAGGACCTACCTTGTGGCGATAAGAGCGGTGAAACGCAATTATCTCACCACTCTTATCGCATCCGCAGATAACCGCCCTGCCACCCTGTTTAGAGTGACCCGCTCCCTCCTTCAACAGAGGCCGCGGGAAGCTCTTTTACAGGGTCGTGCAGAGGAATTTGGACATTATCTGCAGGATAAAATCGCTCAGATCCGGAACGAACTGGCCTCCAATGAGGTTAGCCCGGGCGGGCAGACAGAGGCAGGCCTTGAAACCGTTTTGTGGGAAGAGTTTGACCTTGTGACTCCAGATGACATGGACAGGCTGCTAGGGCAACTGAGTGCTACCACATGTTTATTGGACCCATGTCCCTCCTGGCTTGTACTGGCCTCCCGGGAGGTTACACGAGGCTGGCTCCAGGAAATAGTGAACACTTCTTTGAGTGAGGGGTTTCTGCCGGCCGTCTTGAAAGAGGCAGTGGTGAGACCCCTCCTCAAGAAGCCTTCCCTGGACCCAGCGGTGTTGGCTAATTATCGTCTGGTCTCCAACCTTTGCTTTCTTACGAAGGTTGTTGAGAGTGTGGTGGCACAACAGTTCCCCTGGCACCAGGAGGAAACTGTCTATCTAGACCCGCGCCAGTCTGGCTTCCGACCTGGATACAGCACAGAGACGGCATTGGTCGCGTTGGTAGATGATCTCTGGAGGGCTCGGGATAGAGGTTGCTCCTCTATCCTGATCCTATTAGACCTCCCAGCGGCTTTCAATACCATCGACCATAGTATCTTATTGTACTGGCTGGAGGGGCTGGGGTTGGGAGGCACCGTACTGCGGTGGTTCTCCTCCTACCTCTCCGGCCGGTCGCAATTTGTGTTGGCAGGAGGGCAGAGATCGAAGTCAAGGCCCCTCACATGTGGGATGCCTCAGGGGTCAGTCCTCTCGCCTCTCCTTTTCAACACCTATATGAAGCCGCTGGGTGAGATCATCCGTGGTTTTGGGGTAGAGTGCCATCAGTACGCTGATGATACTCAGCTGTACATTTCTACCCCTAACCACCCCAACGATGCCGTTGAAGTGATGTCCCAGTGTCATGAGGCCGTGCGGGTCTGGATGGGGAGGAACAAGCTTCGACTCAACCCGTCCAAGACCGAGTGGCTGTGGTTTCCGGCGTCTCGATATAGCCAGCCGGTGCCATCTCTGGCTATCTTACCGTGAAAAGGGCCCGCAACTTGGGCGTCCTCCTGGATTCTCCACTGTCCTTGGATGACCATGTGACGGCCGTGGCCAGGGGGGCTTTTTATCAGGTTTACCTGATACGCCAGTTGCGCCCCTTTCTAGATCGGGACGCCCTACGCACAGTCACTCAAGCCCTCGTCACTTCCCGCCTGGACTACTGCAATGATCTCTACATGGGGCTCCCCTTGAGGTGCACCCGGAGACTCCAGCTAGTACAGAATGCAGCCGCATGGGGGATTCTGGGAGTTTCACAGCACTCCCATGTAACACCTCTCCTGCGTGAGCTGCACTGGCTGCCTGTGGCCTTCTGGATGCACTTCAAGGTGTTAGTAACCATCTTCAAAGCGCTCCATGGCACGGGACCTGGCTACCTGCGGGACTGCCTCCTACCACATACCTCCCTTCGACCTGTCCGCTCCCACAGAGAGGGCCTCCTCAGGGTGCCATCTACCAGTCAATGCTGGCTGGTGACCCCCAGGGGGAAGGCCTTTTCTGTGGCCCTCTGGAATGACCTGCCCCCTGACCTTCACACCATCACGGACCTATGCCTCTTCCCCCGGGCGCTCAAAACACACCTTTTCCATCTGGCTGGCCTGGCATAGATTTAATGATTTAATTTTAATATAACGTTTTTAATAGTTTTTAATTATATTTTAGCACAGATTTACTAAATTTGATTCTATTTTATATTGTGATTGTATGTTATTGGTGTTTTTATCCTTTCTGCGCACCGCCCTGAGTCCCACCAGGGAGATAGGGCGGTATAGAAATTTGATTAAATAAATAAATAAATAAATATTGAATCCTTTATATTATTTTTGATTATAATAAGACAAAAATGACTCAAGATATTTTCCAAAAGTAGAACAAGACAATAACAAATTTTTCTAGAGATGAAGGCATTTTAATCTTTCACATTATTACTTACCATCTTGCATTCAGAAGTTGTGGGTGCTTCATCACTAGAGGTTCTTAAGAAGAGACTGGACAGTCACTTGTCTGAAATGGTATAAGACTGTGGTGGCAAACCTATGGCACATGTGCTGGAATGTGTGCTGATGGCATGCAGAACCATCCTGCACGGGACACGTGGCCTCGCTGGCTCATCTTCCATGTTCCTGTGCCCACATGCGCACCGGTCAGCTGGCCTTTGCATGCGCGGGAGTGCCGAAACCCAGAAGAGCAGTGTTCCAGTGTACATGTGCATGTCAGCACCTGAACATCTGGGTTTCCAGTGCGCGCATGCACGGCAGCCAGCTGTCATGATGTAAAAGGTTAGCCATCACTGAAATAGGATCTCCTGCTTTAGGGTGGTGGTGGTAATGGCAGACCTCAAAGATCCCTTCCAACTCTATTCTGATTCCGAATATTCTGATTCAGTGAAACAGATTGATTCTTCAAATTGAGTCAGTTGGCCATCACATCTTAAATCATAGGCTCACACACAAAATCATTCTCTCTGAAAACCACAGACATTTTTCCTCAGGAGTGATCTGCTGAGATTTTGAGAGGAAAATTCCGTTTCTTCCCTCCTCAGATTTCTTTTTTTTTTTTTTTTGTAAAAAGATTTATTGGTTTTTTAAAATATTCACAGGAAAAGGGTATAAGGGTACATAAAAAATTTTGGTAGCTCCCATGCTGGCAGTAGAAATTCCCCCCAACCTCACAGATTTACAATTTTAAAAGTAACATATAAAGGATAAGCATAAACAGAGTTCTTACATTATATCAACCATGTGTTCAATCTTCTCTTTCTTTGCCATTTTCTATTATACATTTCAAATAAAATTATTTTTGTGACCTGAGCCTTTTCGAAATTGCTCCCTCCTCCCTGCCATCAGGTGGGACCATAGCCCCCCCCCCCCCGTTCTCGTATCCCTCCTCAGATTTCAAATGGCCAGATTGTTCACCTTCAATAGAAATAGGCACAATGAGCATTGTTATCTTAAAGTATGGTTCTTATGTGGGAATAATGGAACATAGATATTGAACTCAATGTTGACTGGGAAAAAAATGACTTAAATGTCAAGATAGGACTTCAGAAGGAAATCATTCTGTATAAATAATTGGGTTTTCTGACTTGGTGAATCACTTATTAGTTGAGAGAAAATTAGAAGGATGCCTTGATTAGCATATCAAGCCAAGCCCCTCATGCAGTTGTTTTAATTATTCTAAAAATAGTAAATTATGACTCGTTTAGACCAGTGGTAGTCAACCTGGTCCCTATCGCCCACTAGTGGGCGTTCCAGCTTTCATGGTGGGCGGTAGGGGTTTTGTCCGATACTGAAGCACTTCCCTTTTTAAAAATTTAATTGACTTAAAAAAAAGGCATAGCATCATTTAAAAACATTTTCATTAGGTTTTCATAAAATTCCCTGTGACAATTTAAATTTCTGAAAATATACTATTTGTGTCATCCGTGCATGCTTTAACTTGCTGTAACTCTGCTTTATAAATTTTATAAAGTAAAGTTACTTCCCTACTTTATAAATCACCATTACTGTGGAACCGGTGGACGGTTAGAAAATTTTACTACTAACAGAGATACAAAAGTGTGAGGTAGGTATAAAAAGGTTGACTACCCCTGGTTTAGACCAAGCCCGGAACATTTGTTACAACCTTTTTGTAAAAATAATAGTCTGATTCATTCCCTGTAGAGATGGCTATCAGTATCTGTGCAGTCACTATTACTTAAAAGGTTACTGGAAAAGTAACCCTGTGGGATCTGGAGAAAACAGCTGGAAAGAAATAGTCTTGCTTTTATGTAGATAAGCCACCTCTTCAGTCTTTTTTTAAACCATTGATTTACATGTTTTGGCATCATTAGTCTAGGGTCTGCAAAGTCGGCTCTTTTAAGACTGGTGGACTTCAACTCCCAGAGTTCCCCAGCCAGCATAGCTGGCTGGGGAACTCTGGGAGTTGAAGTCCACCAGTCTTAAAAGAGCCGACTTTGCAGACCCCATATATAAAGATATCTTTTATTACACAGTAATTTTGTAAAAAAGTGCTGGTTGCAGACATATATATGAGTAGGTGGCAGTATAAAATCTTATAATGCAGCATGAAAAGCTGCTTGCAAATTTGTATAACACATTGACCTCAGTGTTTCATTGGTCTAACATAAATAAATGGGCAGGTACATGAGCCTATAATAATTGTACTTTGACTTATTGTGTAACACGTTCTGAATAAGTACCAATGGGGGAATTGCTGTTAGCAAATCAGATTAGTTACCAATGGGATGTTAACACTAACATGGCTTTCAATTTTATTCCCTCTTTTAAATCTGAGCTTCTTTAATGGCCAGCTACAAACCTTACCATAGTTTTGATAACTCTTTGCCCCCTACAAGGTTATAAACAGACATCTCTTCTTCCCATAATCCATTCCTTATTTGTAAATGAACATAGATAGATAGATAGATAGATAGATAGATAGATAGATAGATAGATAGATAGATAGATAGATAGATAGATAGATAGATAGATAGATGAGAGAGAGGGGGGGAATAAGTTTAGCGTCTCCTTGAATATACACTAATCGGCATACATTAAAATGAAATTTTTCTGCATGCAGCTCTCAAAGTGTCACCACTTCCAATATACACACAATAAACATCCTGTTTCCCTGAAAATATGATCTCCCTGGATAATAAGCTCAATCGGGCTTTTGCGTGCATGTGCTAAAATAAGCCCTCCCCCGAAAATAAGCCCTCCCTGAAAATATTGCAACACAGCAGCAGCCATGACGTGACCATGCTCACTGACTCCTGCACCTCAAAAATAATAAGACCTCCCTGAAAATAAGGCCAAGTGCTTTTTTGGGGGATCAAAAGGAAAGAAGACCCTGTCTTATTGTCGGAGAAACACAGTAAATAAATACAAAATTATGCACATACCCACATATATGACACAGAGAAACAATACAGTCTTGTTCGGATGTGTACATGTACATGGCAAAAAACCCGAATCTTGTTAGTTAACCAGATGGATGGCATAGGGAACAAAGCTGTTACAGAATCTGGTAGTCCTGCTAGAAATATTTCAAAACTTCCTCCAAGAGGGGAGCAACAGAAACAGACCATAAACCTCTAAGACAGGGGTAGTCAACCTTTTTATACCTACCATCCACTTTTGTATCTCTGTTAGTAGTAAAATTTTCTAACCGCCCACCGGTTCCACAGTAATGGTGATTTATAAAGTAGGGAAGTCAATTAAATTTAAAAAAAGGAAAGTGCTTCAGTATTGGACAAAACCCCTACCGCCCACCATGAAACCCCTACCGCCTACCATGCGGCCACGCGGGGGATTTTGGGGGCGTCTAGATGCTCCCACGTGATACCTCTCCTGCGCGAGCTGCACTGGCTGCCTGTGGCTTTCCGGGTGCGCTTCAAGGTATTAGTAACCACCTTTAAAGCGCTCCGTGGCAAGGGACCTGGTTATCTGCAAGACCGCCTCCTGCTACCAAGTACCTCCCACCGTCCAGTTCGCTCCCACAGAGAGGGCCTCCTCAGGATGCTCCCACAGAGAGGGCCTCCTCGGCCAGGTAATGTCGGCTGGTGACCCCTAGGGGGAGAGCCTTCTCTGTGGCAGCCCTCCTGCCCCCCTGACCTATGGACAATCACGGATCTGTGCCTTTTCCGTCGGGCTTTGAAGACTTATTTATTCCATGCGCCTGGCCTGGCATAGTTTCTAAACTGGCATAGTTTTAAATGTTATAGTTTTATATGGTTTTTAGTAGGGATTTTAACTAGGTTTTAAGACAGACTCCATTATTTAATGTATTTTTAAAGGGTTTCTATGTTTTTATTCGTGTTTTTACTGCTGCCTGTACACCGTCCTGAGTCCCGGAAGGGAGAAGGGTGGTATAGAAATTTAAATAATAAATAAATAAATAAATAAATAAATAAATAAATAAATAAATAAATAAATAAATAAATAAATAAATAAATAAATAAATAAATAAATAAATGAAAGCTGGAACGGACACTAGTGGGCAGTAGGGACAAGGTTGACTACCACTGCTCTAAGACTTTTGAATCCTGGTGTCATCACAAAGACCATAAAGGGTGACCAGAATTTAATCAAATATTTTAAAATATTTTAACCTTGATCAAATAAAGCAATTTCATAGGTGTTTTACCTCTGAAAATCTTAATACATGCAAATGTTGTTGTAGGATTTGATCTCTTTTCAATTCTTTTTAATCCCATTTTGTAGGCTTCTTTTAGACATTAACAAGTGTCTTTTGTAAAGCCAATAAAAAAATCTTTATCCAGGTCATTCTCTTGGTTTTTTTGTATTTTCCATTTCATTTTTAAAACTTCAGCCAGCTTCTTTTGTACATCCAGTAGACTCCTTATCTGGGTCATTCTCTTAGCTGTCACTTGTTCCACTATAAATGCCTTTTTCTGTCTTGTAACCCACATTTATTTTTATCTAATATTTCTGCTTTTACTATTTCTGCATCCAGTGGGATTTGTTTCACATCTGCCATTTTTCATTAATATCTTTAGTTTATCCTTAAAAGCAGACACCGTAAGTGATATTGTTGATACTGTGACTACTAATTCTTCGAGATCTTTTTTAATATTTCAAAATGTTATACATGTCATCCTCAACTCATGAAGGCAATTGGCACCTGAATTTCCATCACTAAGCAATGCAGTTAAAAAGTGAAATGTCATAATTGGTAACATCATTTAGAGATGGCAATCCCTGTTGTTGTGTTTAAGCGAGGATCATGAGACACGGAGTGATGCACTTCTCACAACTTCTTGCCAGCTTCCAACAATCAAAGTCAATAGCGAAGTTAGCAGGAAATTGCAAGTCCCAGGCAGCTCACAAGCAGGTTGGCACCACATTAAGGCTAGCGGTAGCTGCTGCTGCTGAGTGGCAGATGGTGCATGGAGTGAGTGATAGGGAGGTGTAGTGTGAATGTGGCAGGGCTTGGCTGCTGCTGAGTGGGGGAGCAGTGGGTGGATGAGTGATTGGTGAGGGTTCACGTATGGAAATATCTTACCTGAGCAACTTGAGACCTTCATAAATTGTGATCCTGTAACTGCTGCAACTGTCCTAAGGGTGAGTCAGTTGCCAAGCATCCAAAATTTCAGGGACAGTCATAAGCACCACTTCTTTTAGTGCTGTCATAACTTTGAAAGGTTGCTGAACAAGTGGTCATTAACTTAGGGCTATCTTGATGATTTAGCCCTTCA
This sequence comes from Rhabdophis nuchalis, assembly GCA_039707465.1. Taxonomy (NCBI): domain Eukaryota; kingdom Metazoa; phylum Chordata; class Lepidosauria; order Squamata; family Natricidae; genus Rhabdophis; species Rhabdophis nuchalis. The sequence goes on from CM077643.1 coordinate 174,831,704, forward strand.
TCTGCCTTGCACTCAGAACCATGTGAGATCACTATTTGGTGGTCCTCTCATTAAAAACAGTTGCCTGGAGCATGCATGAGCAATCTAACATGGTGTCTCCTTGTCCAGAGATAGTCCAAGAAACATGTTCTTTTGTCATTGCTGCAGTTGTCATCGCTGTTCTCCATGGAGAGCTGTTTGCACGATTTGAGAAAGATTACGGCAGTGGTGAGATTCAAATTTTTTTACTACTGGTTCTGTGGGTGTGGCTTTGTGGGCATGGCATGGCTTGGTGGGCGTGGCAGGGGAAGGATATCATAAAATCTCCATTCCCTCCCCACTACAGGGGAAGTTACTACAAAATCCAATCGGCTGGGACTCAGGAGGCAGAGAATAGATGAGGGCGGGGCCAGTCAGTGGTGGTATTTACCATTCTCTGAACCTCTCAAAATTCCTGCTACCAGTTCTCCAGAACTGGTCAGAACCTGCTGAATACCAACTGTGGACTAAGAAGCCTCCTGAAATCACGTGATTTGGGGAGACTTCCAAAAGCACTGTGAGAGCTGGCTCCATTCTCGTGATAATCTGGAAGCCTCCTTCTCTTCTACTCTGAAGGATCATGACAATGGACCCCACTTAGTAAATGGGGCAAGGTGGCCTTGGGAGGAAGGCCAAGCCTTATGTAGGTTAGGTGTGCCTATCAACAGTTGAAGAAAAACCATTTCTTTCTTAGCTGCTTACTGTTGGGTTGGAAAGCTGGGCAGAGGCCTCCTGGGCGGATTTCCTCATGCCAGTAGGCCTTGCAGCCTAGACTAGGCATCCCAGGGCCTCCCCCACTTCCTGAGAACTACCATGCTCCTTTCCTCCTTTCCTTGGATTGGTATAATTACAGTACTTGAGCAAAGCGGCCATGCGATATCTTGCTCAACGACCAAGATTCTCATCCCAGTTATGATTGTAAATTGAGGGCTACTTATATTGCATTACTGATTGTGTCCTGTCCTCCTTCTTGCTATCTTTGTCCTAAAAGTGATAGTGGGGGACATAGAATTTCAGAATTGTTTGGTGATGATTTACAGAGATTTTTTTTTTACTATGCACTTTTTGAACAATATTTGTCACGATCAAGTCCATGCGTTACTTTGGCTTCACACTGCTTAATTGTACTCATGATGACCTTTGTAATATTTCCTTTTCTATGCCTGAAAAGTAGCATGCCACACCAGAATAAAACTTTCAAACTCAATTTGTTAAAAATGACTTCTTAAAATATTCTGAATGAAAATATATAAAACAGCTCAGTGGGTGTTTTTTTTTTTTAAAAAAAATGTCAAAAGCAGAGACGCAGAAACTATTGGTTGTCATCCAAAATCCTTCCTAAAAATAAACTCCTTGTCTGGCCCACAAAATTTTCAAGGAGGAGGGATGGGAAGGAGAGGAGTGAAAAAATAAGAGACACAACGCATCAAATCAACCCTGTATAGCATAATCTAATCGGCTAATGGGTTGAATAAGCAAAGTCATTCAAGTAAAATTAATTTCACTGGTCAGCTACGATTACTACAGCAAAGTATTTAACTGCTTGCATTTAATACTGGAATCTTACACAATGCAGGCCATCTACTGGTTTTGGTGACAAAGTTATATATTTAGAGCAATTGGTGCTCAGGTTATTTCTTATTTAAGCTTTGTGAGAAGCTGTTATGGAAGGCAGAGCTGGGTTGTTTCACAAGAAAATTGCTACTTGACTGAAAATACCAAAACTGCTCCTAAGGCTGCTTATACGATGTACAGAAGGGAGTTTCTAGCAGGAGAAAAGGAAGAATTCATCAGCATGTGATTGAATGGTTTTAATCATTAGACTGATTTTTTTTTTTTACAGCAGATAGTTGTTTGGAAATAACATAGGAATGGGCAGCAATTTGTTTTGTCCCATCAAATGTGCCTAGAAAAGAATGTAATAACATTTTCATTTTCTGGAACTGGTTAGAGTCACGGAAGCCTTGGGCATTTTCTCAGAGGAAGGAATACTATCATCAATGCAGTGGAGTATAGAAGACTGTTATTACCTACAAACTTGTAATATTATGAAAGAAGTGCAGCTTTTTATCAGTGACGAGTAAAAAGGAACATAGAGTTCTGCCTCATGTCTAATCAGATTGCTAGTCCGCCGTGCTTGATATTGATTCATTCATTGATTAATATATGTTTGATAGCGCCTTCCCAAGGTTTTAGACTCCTACAGGCCAAGAGCTGAATCCAGGATTTTTTGCATGCCAATCGTGTACTCTACCACTGAGCTTCCTTTACAAGGAAATTTGATGTAGTTAACAAGGAGTGATAAATCTGTCTATTCAGATTTCACTGTACGGAGATAATGGGAATTTTGGTTGAAGGAAGATAAGGTTCGCAGATTCTTTCCTCCTACAATACAATTTCCATTTGTATTTCTAGCAGCTGAGACAGGGAGAACACAAAGCAAAATATTGCCCTTTTTCAATCCCAGCCTAAGATTATTATTCAATTCTTATTTTAGACCTCAGTAGATAACTTCTATTGAATAAAAGAGGGGAAAGTAACACAAAGTGGCATAGGAAAGGTGTGATTCCCAGGCCTATCTCAGTCAAAACAAAGTATATAATAAAATAATTGATTACATTTTTAGCAACCTATATTTTACAAAGTAAGAATTGAGCAGTAAATCTTGCCACACCTTCAGGTTTATTGAAGACGACAACAAGGCTTCAAAAATGTACAGCCAAAGACAGTCTTATTTTAAATGCCAGGATCACAGTATAAATTGGATATGAGAAATAAGTCAGCTTTAGAACTTGTATACATCCCATTCCTTTCCTCTGCTTTAATCAAGAGGTTTTTCAAGGCCACAACGGAAATTCAGTTCAGAGAATGTGGGTTGTTTATTCTCTTTTTATCTCTACCTACAGCCATTTACTAGATTCATTTTTCATATAGTTTTATTTCTATTCCCAATGATTATTCTATCTTATTTTTTAAAAAAGATTAACACACCTTTTTAAGGACAAATATATATTCATATATCTAATTTTTAAAAAGAGCATATTTCTATTTATCATGAGAAATAACAGAGGACTCTCCATTACGGGGGTCCAAAGGACCAAATTGATTTGATGCAACTGCAATCAAAATCCTTCCTTTGGGTGCCAGGATTGTACATGCATACAAAAGAAATGGGGGTTGAATCAGGGGTGAAATCCTCCCGGTTTGGCCCAAGCTGGTAGGGACGATTGTCCTTGGTTCTTGAAACCGGTAGTTAAAAAAAATATAAAACTTTGGAGGATCGGGCGGCTCAGCTGTCAGCCGCACAATCATCAGAAGCTTTCCCCACACTTTTTAAAGCATTTTCCTCTGCTGGTCTGGGTGAACCGGCAGGAAAAAAATGCTTTAAAAAGTGAAAAAAGTGACTTCCTTCCGGTTGGCCGGAGGCAACGGTCGAGTCTTGGTGCTCGTCCGCCGCTTGGTTGCCTCTGCGGCCCCCCCGGGGGCAGGGAGTTCTTTTAAAGGACTCCTGCTGTATGGGCGGCTTGCGGGGAATCCCCCCACCCCGACGGCGGTCGGGGGGGTGGCCCCTGCTTCGACCTAGGCGCAGAGGAATGAGTCGCGGGGGGGCATCGTTCCCTTTGCCGATGGAGAGCCGGAATAGCTATCTGGTTTAAAGAAGAACTGAAACGCCGGGGTTGAAGGCAACACCGAGGCTCCTGGCTGCAAAGTGGATCGTGAGTGACTTTATTTTAATGCTCGCAACTTTAAGCGTGAAAGAAGAAGGAGGGGGGAGTTTGTAATACCCCCCATCGGAATGGGGGAAAAAGCGGCGTTTAGAAATGCTCCCCAGGCTTGAGGAAGCAGAGAAATCAACATCCGATTTTTTTAAACTATAAGTGAAAGTCTTTCCTTCACGATCTTTGGATATTTTGTATCGAAGTCTGGCAACATTGAAATAACTTTCACTTGCTAACTCTCGGCAGCTTCCAGGAGGGCGGGGGAAGATGGCGTTCCTTTGTTCTCAGGAGACATACTTTTCTTGGAAAATTGCTGACATTCCCTTGTGTTCGGGACTGCTTTTCTCTTTTTATTAATGGATGAATGTAATTGATTAATTGGACCTTTCCCTGAAGTGCCTTCTTTTTTTTTTCTTATTTGATTGTTCTTAAGAACTTGGTCTCTCTCTGGATTATAACTAAATGAAACTTTGAATTTGGACATTGGATACTGCTCCCTCCTTGACTCGCAGACTCCTCTCCAGCAGACGCCATTTTAGTGACAAAGACTTAAATCTTTCATTATGGCTTCAAAAAAGCAGCTACATCAACCTAAGATTACTTCAATGTTACCCAAAGAAGCAGATGTGTACGCTAAATTATCAGCAATAGATGAAACTCTTCAGAACATCATGAAAGAAATTAAAGAAATTCGGAAGGACAATGTCAGTTCAAAATTAGAACTTTTGGAGACACAGAAAGCACTAATGGAAAACAAACAAAAAATTGATGGACTGGAGGTGGGGTTGGCTGAGACAAGGGAAGAGCTTAAAAATTCTCATAATGAAATAGGGGATTTAGCTGGTCATATGTCTAGGATGGATTTTGAAAGGATGTCTGACTTTTTAAGATTTCAGAACGTTCCTGAATCAAGCACTGAGGATCTGGAAGATTTAATGTGTACGATTTTAGCAGATTATATAAAAAAGAGTAAAGAAGATATTCGGGGGGACATTGATCTGATTTATAGAATTAATTCAGCATATGCCAGGATAAATGAAGTACCCAGAGAGATACATATTAAATTTGTAAGAAGGTCAACAAGGGAACGGATCCTGAGAGCACAGAGAGACTGTCCTTTAATTTATCAACAGCATGAGATTGCCATCTTGAAACAGGTCCCGAAAAAGATTAGAGAGATAAGAAGGAAGTATTCCTTCTTGTCCAAAAGATTATTCAAAAAGGGGGTCTGGTTCAAGTGGGTGATGCCTGAGGGAATGTTGGTGTTCTGGGAGGGAGGGAGGGTAAGAATTAAAACAATTGCAGAGGCGGAAGCCTTTCTTAAAAAACACTCCTCAATCCTGGAGGATGAAAATGGGAGAGTGGAGGGTGCCGCGGCCCCGCCCACTGGAGGTCAGGGAGAGGAAGACACAATTGCCAAAAGACTTAGATCTCACAAGTGACTTTATTTTTGTATAGTACAACTTTTATTTGGATGTTTATATATGATTGTTAGCATAGATTTTAAAATGATATATTTGTATTTCTTTCCACTTTGTAGTACAAATTAAAATTTATTGTATTATCTATATATATTTTTTTATGAAGCCTCGGAGGGGGCCAACACTTCCGACATAGAGGTTCTCAAAATGTCTTTGTAACTCCTTATCTACCCTTATCCTATTTTTATAAAAATTTGTAAAACCCAATAAAACTTTTTCAAAACAAAAAAGTGAAAAAAGTAGGTTACGCCCATCCAGTCACATGACACACCCACCCACAGCAAGCCACACCCACAGAACCGGTGGCGGAAAAAATTAGATTTCACCACTGGGTTGGATCTGCAGTTATACTAATCGCTTTGAACCCCTCCATGTGAATGCAGCTGGGAAATATGGCAGAGATTTTATTCTGGGAAACCCTCTGGCATGCGAGAACAATGCGAGAATGGATTTATGTGAATGAAAAACAATTATTCAACAGCTCAGACTGTTTTGTTTCCCTGGTCTCCTAATAACTGAGCATTTGGAGGTTGATGTATTTATGGAATATTCAGACTCACATTCTTTATTTGATCTTTGAGCAGACATTTCCAATATTAAACACTGACTTTTACTGGTACTGGAGTCTTCATTATTTATTTACATTTACAAAAGCCTGTTCTGCCCATTGATCTTACATCACATTTATTTATTTAATGGTCTTTCCAGGCTGTTCTCCAGTCCCAGAGGGCTCTGAATGGTGTACAAGAGAAAGTTAAACTCAGTACAATAATTGAACAACAACAAAAAGATATTGGCGTGCACCTGATCATCTTAGGCTAAAGCCTTGTTGAAAAAGCCTTGTTAGCCTTGACATCCTATTGGCAGCTAATGTGATCTGCCAACAGCAATTCCTTCATTGAATATCACTTACCTATTCAGAACTTGATATACCATAGGCAAAAGGAAAAGGTTTAATGCTCAGGTACCTGCCCATTTTTTTACATTGAGCCAATGAAGCCCTGAGGTCAATGTGTCATACCGTTATGGAAATAGTTTTTCATGAAGCACAAGAAAGATTTTAAGTCTTCTACCTGCTTGTACAACCAGTGCCTTCTTGCAGAAGTTATTCAGCAGCAATTTCTTACTTTCCATAATAAAAATCATTTTTAAAAAAAAAAAAAAAAGCTAAACTACCAGACTTAGGATCCCAAGTGTTAAGTCCTCAGGTCTACAACTGTGCCAGCAAGTCTGGTGAACTCTGAGTCACCACATTCCGGAACGGAGCCGGCTGGAGACTGTCTAGAAAACAGATACAATGTTGCAGCTAGCTTGCTGCAAGGGTTCCTGTCTGAAAGCCTATATAAAGGGCTGTCAGACGGGGAAGCCTTGCCAGTAGTGATTCTTGTGCATTGTAAATAGTTGCTGAATAAATGTTCCTGTTGATTGACCATGCCTGAGTCGGACTCCTTTGTCAATCTAACACCAAGAAACCTAAGAAGTGGTGGGGTCTGGATCCCATTGCAACCGGTATGCTGCGACGGGGTTGGGTGTCCACCACAGGCACATGTGCTGCGCAGGCACCGTCCTGCGACACTCCAGCTGCTCGGTGGAGCACCACGCAGGCGCCGTATGCTGCGTATGTGTGTGCAAATGGCCCGTTGGCTTAAATACAGGGCAGGCAGGCGGATCCTCCAAAGCACTGTTCCGGTACTGTAGCTGCTGCTTCCAGCAGCCACCAGTACGCCCGTACTGAGGCGTACCGCCCGGAACCCACCACTGCGCCTAAGTCAGAAAACAAGCTGAACAGGTAATCCATCTAAATAAAAACAAAACTTTCTCTTTCCAACCTTTTTGTCCAAATCCAATGGGGTTGCTTTCCCAATGATTTTTAAGTAACGGTGATCTATCTTAAAGATATTGGCAGCCATATTACAGACGGTGAAACAGACTATTACCTCCGCAAAAAATGTACAACAAATGTTTGGCCCAGTCTAAATAACCTATAATCTACTACTTTCAGAATAAGCAAAACGACCCCATGAGGGGCTTGGTTTGATATGCAAATGAAGACATCTTCCTCCCTTTCAACTAACAGTGCTTCAGCATTACCTAAATCAGGAAATACAACTTGTCTGCACCTGTTCATCTTAGTCTACGGCCATTTTGAAAAAGGAGGCTTTCCTGTTGCTGATGAAAATCAAGGAATGTAGGAACCGTACACAACTCTGGAGAGAGAATATTCCACAAAATGGAGATTAGCAGCAAGAAAATTTGCTTTGTTGTCCAAGGCCCATGAACCTCCCAAGGAGAAGGGAGTCTCAATAGACTCTCTAAATGATTGGAGCAGATGGCCAGATTTAGGCATCCTTGATATAACTCAGTGGTGTTCTAAATAAGGCTTTAAAAGAGATGAACAGCACTTTGAATTGAGCTCAGAAGCTACTGGAAACCAAGAGCAGTGACTTTAGTATTGATATTATTGCACTTATAGGATTCGCTGTAGACTCATGATTTTGTACCAACTGTAACTTCTGGTAATCTCCAAAGATAGACCCCCATAGAACTTTTTAAAATAATCTAGCCTAGAGGTGATATTCAGCAGGTTCTGACCAGTTCTGGAGAAGCCGTAGCAGAAATGTTTAGTAGTTCAGAGAACGGTAAATGCCACCTCTGACTGGCCCTGCCCCCATCTATTCTCTGTCTCCTGAGTCCCAGCTGGTTGGGAGGAAATAGGGATTTTGCAGTATCCTTCCCCTGCCACATCCACCAAGCCACACCCATGGAACCAGTAGTAAAAAAAAATTGAATCTCACCACTGATCTAGTCCTGTAATAATTGAGGGGGTAGTCATCATCTTCATGGCATTGTAGATCAGGTAATATTGTAATTGGCATACCAGCCACAGCTGATCATGACAGCCATCAGCCAGTTAAGAAGACTCTCACATCATGAACTACCAGGTTACAGTGGAGCTGATTTACAATTGGTTTTTATTCCATTCAGATCCTTCATAGCTTCCATACAGTTGTTCAAGACTTCCTTGGCATATATGGCTTGGTTGAGGTGATACATGCTATGTATCATCAATATATTGAAGACCCCTCACCCAGATCCCTCATCTCATATAAAAGTTGGATAATGTAAAGTACACCACAAAGCCCTGAGGAACCTCATATTGGAGAACCACAGACAAGTGGTTTCCCTCCCCAAACAACTAGAACCAACAATTTAAATAGGAGCAGAAGTAAAATGGGGCTTCTCAAAAGGATATTATGAACAATGGGGTTGAAGGCTGCTGAATGAATGTATTTTATTTTCCTTATGTACACTGAGTGCGTATATACCAAAGACAAATTCCTTGTGTGTCCAATCACACTTGGCCAATAAAGAATTCTAGTCTAGTCTAGTCTAGTCTAGTCTAGTCTAGTCTAGTCTAGTCTAGTCTAGTCTACTCTACTCTACTCTACTCTACTCTACTCTACTCTACTCTACTCTACGTCTTGTATGAACATAAGATGCATAATTACCTCTCCTCCCTGCTCCAGTTTAGCAATTCCATTTCTGTCAGTCCTGAATTCCCACTGGAAGGGATTGCTGCATATTTCCTCAAGGATCCTGGTTTCCCATTATATTCTCAGTAACTTTCCCTTTTGGGGACTGAATCAATGTGACTCTGGAGATTGGATCACGAGGGCTTCTTCAAAAGAGAGCATACCAGGAATAGTTTCAAAACTGATGATGTAAAACTCTCCTTTCAATAAACATTATGTTTCTTTTAGGACCAAATCCTATGAGAACAAAATAATATGCTTTTCAATGTGTCATCCAGCTAAAGCCAAACTGATGTAGAAAATGAAGGCTCTCTGGAAGCAAGTTATTGTATACCAGGAAACCACCTCCATTTTAGGAAGTGAGCATATCCAACATACTTTCCTCCTAGTTTCCTCATAGCAGGGGTCTCCAACCTTTGCAACTTTAAGTCTGAAGGACTTCAGCTCCCAGACTTCTCCAGCCAGCTTTGCTGGCTGGAGAAGTCTGGGAGCTGATGTCCTTCAGACTTAAAGTTGCAAAGGTTGGAGACCCCTGTCTCATAGGACCAACACTATGAGGTAGGTTGGGCTGAGAGAGACAGTGACTGGCCCAGTCACTCAGCTGACTTCCATGTCTATGTTTGGACCATAACTCCCAGTCTTCTGGTTTCTAGCCTGGGTGCCTTAATCACTGGAACAAACTGGCTTGTAAATTAGTCTGAGATTGATTTGAACTGAGAATCCCCACTTTGAGGAAAAAAAGATTTCTATGGGCAAACAATGTTTCCAACAGATATTGTCTCCTCTTCTCTATAAAACTGCAGGTAGGGAATGATGATCAAAGCAGCAGTTATGAGGGAATTTTCTTAATATCTCAGGTTTCCAATCCATTGAAATGTTTGGTCTCTAAGTAATTTAAAAGTAAAGGTGCAATATGTAGCTTGACCCTGAGAGAATATGTTCTGTAATAAAAAACAACAACAATGGACTTTCTTTTTATCTAGAATCCACTAAGTGGATGATCAGCCAACATCGATCCTAGTAGCACTATAGCTTTAAAAGTGGCAGCTACTTCCATAGTATATTTGCTTTAATGGGCAGTGAAAGCTTAATAACTTCTGAAGCCTAATCTCTTTCCAGCGTTACTAAATCAATGAAGAATTGCCTTTTTCAATGGACACAAATAAACTACCTTAGAAGGGTTTTTTTCTTCCATTCAATTACATCCAGTTCTCAGAATCTGGACAAGTCCTAGTCATTTTCTTGGCATGGCTTGTGAGAAGTGATTTTCTAGCCTGATGTCTTCACCATTATACTGTTGGAAGAAATGTCCTTCTGGGTTCAGTGGGGGAAAAAGACACTAGAAACATGGAGGCTGCTTGGAAAGATGGTTTGATGGTGGACAGGATCACAGGGCTTGAGCTCCTGAACAGAAAAGGGGGATCACATGCTTCCAGATGTTGGGTAAAGAAGAGAGGAGAGAAAAAAGGGCTTGCTGAGAGTTTATACCTTCTGTTCGGTCCCACCTCCGTTTCCTGTTCCTATGTACAAAATGTATTCTGATTGGTTGTCAGACTCCCAGGGGCATGTGTGTGTGTGTGTGTGTGTGTGTGTGTGTGTGTGTGTGTGTGTGTGTCTTAGCTAATTTTGTATGTCTTCTGAGTCCAAGTTTGGTTGAGCATTGCTTCTTCTCAGGTGCCCTGTGGTGAGATGGGTAAAGGGCGAATACCATCATGCCTTAATCCCATCACCCTGGAGCTGAATGGGGAGATCTTTGTTATGTAGAATAAACTGGCTCAGGCATTTTAATGGCCCATTGACAAAGATGGGGGCTATTAAGAGTGAGTCTGTTTCGGAGATCAGGGGGGACATTGACCTAGTCTATAGAATTAATTCAACATATGCCAGGTTAAATGAAGTACCCAGAGAGATACATATTAAATTTGTTAGAAGGTCGACCAGGGAGGGAATTTTGAAGGCGCAGAGAGACAGGCCTTTAATTTACCAACAAAAGGAAGTCGCCATCTTGAAACAGATCCCAAAAAAGATTAGAGAGGTGAGGAGGAAGTATTCCTTCTTATCTAAAAAATTATTTAACCACAGGATTTGGTTTAAGTGGGCGATGCCAGAAGGGATGTTGGTGTTCTGGGATGAAGGAAGAGTAAGGATTAAAACAGTTGTTGAGGCGGAAGCCTTTCTTAAAAAACATTCCTCTATCCTGGGGGAAGATCCAGGGGGGACGGAGGGGGCCACGGCCCTGCCCGCTGGGGGCCAGGAAAGAGAACAAGAAGACACAATTGCCAAGAGACTTAGATCTAAAAAATGACATTGCTTTTTATTAATACAGTATAACTTTTTATCTGGATGTTTGTACACGATTGCCAGCATAGAATTTAGAATTTATGATGTATGCATTTGTTTTCACCTTGCAGTATTATTGGAAAATGTATTACCAATGTCTTATTATGAAGCCCCGGAGGGGCCAACGACCTCGACGTGAAAGTTCTCAAAATATTTTTGTATTTCACCCTACCCCTACCCTACCTTAAAAAATTTGTAAAAACCAATAAAACTTTTTCAATATAAAAAAAAGAAAAAGAGTGAGTCTATTTCCTCCCTAAAAATCTGTTTCTCAATTTCTTATCCAGGAAAATATAATATTCTGCTGTTTCAGTATTTCCCAGGATGTTTCATTTTTCTAGCAGAGGGGCGAGTTTTAACTTCCTACAATACCTAAGTGGCCCCTATCTCAAATTTGCCTGTCCATATACTTGATAGGCGTGCTTAGCTATTTAGTGGCATATTCCAGGAGACAAGGGGGAAACGTGTAAGAGTTTAGACATTGGAAATACCACCTTGGTTCATGACTTTGGCAATCTCATAAGTTTTATTTGGAAAATGGTCCCATATTTCATAGTGCAACTTTTTGCAAAGAGGAACTTTTCCCCCAAGACCTCCTGTGCAGGGCTTGGGCTAGCTTTGAGCTGGGAAAACGAAGAGGGGAGAGGAATGCTTTGGGTTTCCTCCCCCCACCTTTTTTGCAGTGCAAAGCCATCCCATATGGCCCAGGACTGTGTTACAAAGGAGTGTTTTGGTGCATTGTTGTGAACTCCCCCCCCCCTCTTTTTGGCATACAAAATCAGTCCCATGGGGCATCAGCAACAGGAGGATGACAAGGTCAGCTGGGATCAGGGGTGGGTTCTGGCCAGCTTCACTGCTGGTTCGTTCATGCATACACACTTGCTGTGCAGGCATGCACAATTCAATTGAAATTGTTTCGCGCATACGCAGCACTTAAAAACAAGATGGCGGTGCCAATGGCGCTGACCAGAGAACTGGTTTGGTGGCCTGGGTTGCTTCCCATTCCAGCGACCCATGCCGCCATACCGAACCGGGACAAACCGCTAGGAACTCACCTCTGACTGGGATGTTGGAGTGCAATCTTACAGGATGGGGAAGGAGAGAATGATTGGGGGCGGGGTGTGTGTGCGATTGAGACTTCCCAGAGCATAGCAAGCAGCCACAGAGCTGCATGATTCCGGAGCTGTTTTCCATCCTTCAAAGCAGGGTGGAGGATAAAGGGAGAATATGGGCGGGGTGGGGGGAGTCGGAAGTAATCCCTTACCTTCCTGAGGTTCAGAGCTGGAAGTGACCAAGCCTTGAATAACTTGGGTTGGGGTGAGTCCTTGGCTAACAATTCATAAAATCTATTTAATGACAGCAATGGGGATTGCTTGATGTTCTGACCTGGGCTTCCCGAGAGCCTGAAGCAAGCTCCTTGTTCCGACAAAACCCCCTTTTATTAATTTACTGTGAATTCTGCTTATTCACATCCAGCAAAGTCTTTCAAGGGAGGATTGACAGTCACAGACCTTATCTAGCTTGGAGAGCTGCAAAACCTGGCAAGGAGTCTCAGAGAGTCACAACCAATTAAATGAACTAATTGTCTCCTGCAAATTCCACTCCCCCTTCGCTCTTTTATTTTCTCTGGGAGGGCCCATTCATTCTCCACCTGTGGCCTTACTCCCAATTCGGCCGTTGTTCCTTAGCTGTTCCCTTCATCTGGCAACTATGCACATGTGCACACTGGGAACAGGCTCCAGCTGTTCATCTGCTTCACTTATGTCTGACTCTGAAGGCAGCTGATCATTGGCATACGGCTCTGGCTCCCTCTCTGCCTCCAACACAGAGCCCTCATCAGAGTCTTCCCCAGAATCCATGACTGGCCCATGTTCCTCCCCAACTGTCCAACTGCTGCCAGCTGCACTGGCCGCTGGGGGGCCACAACACTTGGGCGGTGGCTTCTAAGTAATGTACAGTGTCTTCCTTTATGATTACGTCACTTAGGAAACAAAATTCCAGTCCCAATTATGGTTGCAAGCCAGGGACTGTCTGTAATATTTTGATTTTGATCATCTGTGACAATGATAAGAACAACGGATAAATTGTCTGGTAAAGGTCAGAGTACATGGTTACCACAGAGTAGTGCAGAATGCCATTTTTGAGTTGGGAAAAGAGCCCTCTGAAAGATGGATTGATCCATATAAGCCAATTCCAATTGTTCAGATAATTGGAGTGATGTCTTGGAAGTTGTATATGAAAGAGAGAACTAGGCTTATAGTTTTTGTCAAGAGTTTTTATTAAACAAGTTTAAGACCCTCTTTATATCCGAAAACGTTGAGCTGGAAAAGTCAGAATGAAATGTCTCGGCTATATAAAGACACATAAATATGCAAAGCATTAAGCATTACAAATACCCACCCAATAATCGTTTGCTTGGTGAGTTAGATGGATTATAAAATGACTAGATGGTACAGTAGGAGGCTGATAGGAATACAGCAAGAGAACTTCCAAGCGATGACAGAGGCAAATGTGGTTGCTATTAGAAACGCGTTAAATCTTTGCAATTCAGAGCCACCAAATATGAAGTCTGATATTACACTTGGGATAAAGGTATTTTCGGTTCTTGACATTTAAAAAATGGTAGTAACGATATTAAGAATGCCTGAATCTTTGAATGGATAACTGACAGACAATTAAATTGCTGCCTTGCATCCGTATTTCGAGGGTGTTAAGAGTTGCACGAAAGCAGCAAAAAAAGCAGCTAGAGATTAACTCGTGTAATGTAACTCTTTCCTCATGCAGAAGCATGACTACCGGCTGAAATATTCAAAGGAAGAATTGCATCTAAGTAAGAGGAATTAAGAGAAAGACCTTATCTGAATGCCATACTCCAAATGCCTGGAGAGGAGTTCTGTACTGTAAATGCTGTTGACAGCCGTCTGTCAAAATCCCCATTTTCTTTCCATTCACATACATTCCTGTGATAATGCCTACCTTTGAGCTTCTTGGCCTACATAAAGACATACCCTGTTTCCCCCAAAATAAGACCTCCCCGGATTATAAGCCCAATTGGGCTTTTGAGTGCATGCGCTAAAATAAGCCCTCCCCCCAAAATAAGCCCTCCTGGAAAATATTGCAACACACCAGCAGCCATGAGGTGACCACACTTGCCGTCGCCTGCACCTAAAAAATAATAAGGCCAAGTGCTTATTTTGGGGGGGTAAGACAGGATCTTATTTTTGGGGAAACATGGTAGGTAGCTGAACTTCTTGCTTTCCCGAATGAAGGCGAATATATGTGTCCCGGGATAATGTTGCAGCATCCAATCTGGGTCGGTCACCAGGACCAGAGGTTTTGTCTTCCGAGCTTTTGGACTTGTGCTGGAGCCCATTCTTCAGGGAACTTTCTTTCCTCACTAACAGGGCACAGTGAGGAGCGAGAGAGTTCGAACTACTACACTGACCTTTCTTCCTTCCTTACATATTCACTGTTTCCCACCCCTAACTTAAACTTCCAAATCACCCGAGCATTTTCATTCCGGGTTTTGAGAGGAAATTAGCGGCGATGATGATGGTGATGAAAGTATTCAGTAAGTTTAATAGTACACACCAAAATGCACACACAAACTTCTAAAGAAATCCCGGGTTTATCCATTTTCATGTTATTGTAGTTATCAATACATCCCTCCCTTTTTTGAAAGGGCAGAGCCTAACCTCTAAAAGATTGCTTAGTGTGGTTTGATTATTTTTCATCATTAAAGGATGAACACAAATCTTAATTTTTCAAAACTTGGGCACTGTAGTTCCTGTTTGTAAGTCAGACTCCACTGGGGAGGAATTGGCAGGTATTTTATACCCAGTGATTACGCACATTTCAAATTTTGTTATTTTTAAATGTCAGCACTTTAAAAAAATGCCAATACTCTACAAGGATTCATGTAATAAAAACTGAATGAATTGTTAAATAATGGCTGTGCAGATCTTTACAGATAATTTGGAGATGATGCTACAGAATACAGAGAAGCATGAATATAGCATGGGTCTGAAATTCTAAAGCAGGATGTCACGGTTCCAAACCAAGGCAGTAAAAGAAGAGGCCATACTGTGAACCGAACCGGCAGCCTGGCTGTCCTGCCCAATGCGCTTGCTGGGCGACCTCGGACGGCGAGAACTGCGTGTCGCAGAGCTCGGAAGCAGCAGCAGCATCAACAGCCGCCTGCAGAGGCCATCGAGGGGCATTTTCCAGGGCTGCCCGCCGCACGGACTGGGAGGGAGGTGGGCGTGCGGTGCCCAGACGGCCTCCACGGCGTTTAGATAGACGCAGCCTTGGGTCCTCCCCCCGCACGCCCGCACGCCCGCTGCGGGAGGAGGGAGGTGGGCATGCGGCGCCCGGACAGCCTCTGCGGCGTTTAGATAGCTGCAGCCTTGGGTCCTCCCACCGCCTGCACGCTTGCACGCCCGCCCGCTCACTCACTGACATGCCAGGCTTTCCGCTGTTTCCCGGGGGGGGGGGGAAGAGAGGGAGGGAGAGACTGCCATACACACAGAGAGACAGACAGAGACAGAGGGGGAGTGAGGGAGAGACAAACAGAGAGAGACGGAGGGAGAGGGAGGGAGAGAGGGAATCAGAGAGAGAGAGACAGACAGACACACACACACACAAACACACATACAAACACACGCAGTGACAGATCGGTGGAGGGAGGAGAGAGAGACAGATACAGAGAGAGAGAGAGAGACAAAAAGAGAGAAAGAGAAAGAAAAATAGAAAGAAAAAGAAAGTGGGAGAGAGAGAGAGAGAGAGAGAAAGAAAGAAAGAACTTATGACCACAATTGAGCCCAAAATTTTGGTTGCTAAGCAGGACTGTCATTAAATGAGTTTCACCACATTTTCCAAGTTGGCCACACCGAAACCCGGTCACATGACCGCTGAGCCACTCCCATAGAACAGGCCACACCTTTTGGCTCTCAAAAGAAATTTCAGTCATGGTACTGTTGATATTTGGCTCTATTGACTAATGACTTTGCCCACCACTGATCTAGTCCAACCCCCTGCCCAAGCAGGAGACCTTACATCTGCCTCTACCTAGGACTGAACTCACAACTCCTGATTGTGAGGCGAGAGATCCACCTTTAGGTCACAGCAGCAGGTAATGGGATTCACGC
Source organism: Rhabdophis nuchalis (assembly GCA_039707465.1). NCBI lineage: Eukaryota > Metazoa > Chordata > Lepidosauria > Squamata > Natricidae > Rhabdophis > Rhabdophis nuchalis. Next base: position 174,847,942 of record CM077643.1, read on the forward strand.
TGGAAGAGGAGCCAGGAATGCAAGCCAGATTTGGTTAGTTCAGGAGCCATCCGGCCAGAGAGCAACCGGGCTTGAAGAGTGCTTGCTGGAGCCGGGCCCAAAAAGGTACTTGCTGGAGCCAGCTGGGAGCAACCAGGAACAGGAGGGCGGAGCATGCTGAATCCATATCAGGAGCCAGTAATGCTGGCTGGTAACCCTTTTAGTGTTCACCACATGTCAAGCTGAGACTCCAGTTCTCGCCATCCGAGCAGCCTGGCTGTCCTGCCCAATGCGCTTGCTGGGCGACCTCGGACGGCGAGAACTGCGTGTCGCAGAGCTCGGAAGCAGCAGCAGCATCAACAGCCGCCTGCAGAGGCCATCGAGGGGCATTTTCCAGGGCTGCCTGCCGCACGGACTGGGAGAGAGGTGGGCGTGCAGCGCCCGGACGGCCTCTGTGGCGTTTAGATAGCCGCAGCCTTGGGTCCGTCCCCCCCGCACGCCTGCTCGCTGCGGGAGGAGGGAGGTGGGCGTGCGGCTCCCGGAGTCTGCCCGTGGCTAGTTGAAGGAAGAGCCGCACTCGAGGGGCCGAAGAGCCACTCCTGGCTCGCGAGCCGCGGTTTGCCGACCACTGGACTAGATGACCTGCAAGGTCCCTTCCAACTCTTGTTAACCTGTTAACCCATCTGTGGCCCCATGTATCTCCCTCCCCAATCCCTGATCTGCGGCTCCGTAGAGGGACATAGTCTGTTGTGAACTAGGCCACACAAGCAGCGGGTGAACACGTGAAGCTACGTTTGCACAAGTGGTGCACGCACATGCAAAATCATCCCCTCTCTGTCCTCTGCCACCACTTCACCAAGCTGGAGAGGTTGTGGACCACTGTTCTAAAGAACTGCAGCTTCCATGAGATCCTAAGAAGAAACCCAGCTGCTTTAAAGAGCAGATTTCGTCTCACCCCCACATGCTTTCAAAATATATTTTTGGAATCGAAGCATTACACATTGTGCAATTACATATGCTTCTGTATCTGTGAGTGAGTGAGACATAGAAAGAGAGAGAGAGAGAGAGACTTTGACAACATATTTCCAATTTATCTACCACCTACAAAAATCAAGGAAATGTTTGTTAGCAACCATTTATGTAACAGAAATAATAGCTGATCTATGGATATTTGGCAGATTTGGTGATATACAAATATAATAAATATCAATCAATCAAAATTTATGTATGACCCAAGATCAAACATATAATAATTATATATCTGCAATTCTAAATCTGTGAATTTGAGGGTCTTCCTGTCTCCTATGATAAAAAAAATTAGATCCTGGAAGGTAGTTTCATATTTTAATCTGGACTGGAAATTATCTATTGAGTAATTGAGAAACATCTGTATTTAAAAAATGTGGAGATAATTTCACCTATAGTAAGATAAAATTCTTGAAACTAACACCTGATCTGCAATCTAGCAGCCAAAACGGCTGCTATGAATCCCATTTCTAATTAGCAAACTACAGAGAAGAAAATGTAGCATTGTGATAGAACAGATGTTTCGCACAAAGAATTTTTCAAGTATAAATCGAGGTATCTCCCAGTTAAAAGGACAAAACAGTAGCCAGTATGGAAAACCCTGAACTTTTGAAACCCGCTGCCATTTTAGAAAAAAAATCTATTCAATAAACATAAATGATCTGATGTATACAAACAGCTTTCTATATTAGGCATTTTCCTAGTTCCACAGTGCAGAATTTTTTGACCAGTATTTTCTGATCTGGCAAATTGATACATGTTCTGTGGCTACAGAATCAGCTCTGAAGAAAAGGGCCACCAGCTGAGGTCTTCTCTTGGTAATTCTTACCCTTTCCTATGTAATGAATACTGTGGACCAGTCTATTGGCTCTTTTGCCTGCCACTATCCAACAACCGTAATGATCCTGCTCTCCCTGGCCCAAAGGTCTTGAACTTGCTGAGAATGGTGTGCATGTATTTGTATGTGTGTGTGTGTGTGTGTGTGTGTGTGTGTGTGTGTGAGAGAGAGAGAGAGAGAGAGAGAGAGAGAGAGAGAGAGAGAGAGAGGGAGGGGGGGAAGGGAGAATTTAACCTAAAGTTGTGTCAGCAAGTCAGGCATTCTGCTGCCTCAAAATGGGCCTACTTGGACAGCCAAGAAGCAGCCCACGGTGGAAAGTTAAAAAGAAAACTCCAAAGGGACATTGCCTTTACTATAACATTTTGAAAACATTTGAAATTCTTTAGAAAAAAAAACCATTGAAATGGTATAAATTAATATTATGGAAGAGACCTAACAGTTTTATTAGGTTGGCACATCGGGCACTGCCTTATAAGTGGAGGGGCAAACTACTGAGTTAATTTACATGTAACCCTGTAGTTGCCGAAATGCCAGCCACCTCTTATTAGACTTTAAATAAAAAGGCTTGTCCCCATTGTTAGTTCTATGATAGGAAAAAAAAAGCTTTCAAGAAATAGGAATTGGAATTAGATATATACCTATTCTAATTATTTCACATACCAATATCTTTATAGAGTATGGATAATAAACACCATTTCATTTAGATGCTGTTGGATCTGCATATGAAAACAAGTCCTTATATAAGTTGTCATGATGAACTAAATCAGGAGTTGGTTATCCTTCAAGACTATGGTCACTATAAAAGAAAAATGGCACTCTGATCAGATTTGAGGCATTTCTATAACTATAGAAACATTAATTTCAAACAATGTGCCATTTTAAAATTTAGAGGCAGTCTTGAAACACTGATCTGAATTCTGAACATGTGCAAATAATTTTCATTCTGGATCCATCTTGGAGAAGTCCAAGAATGGTGTATAAAGAATATTTATATATTTGATTAGTATGGCTACCCATCTTATCTAAGCGACTCTGGACAGATCACAATAGATAAAAACAATGTATAATGTGCAGAATCTATGTGTTAGAGAAAACCTGATTTTCGTTAAAGGAAAGTAACACGGCTTTCTTTCATCTAGAAAATGTGACAATTTTCCTAATATTTCATATTTATGCAAAAAAGCTTTACACCGAGGGGAACATTTTCTTGCTCGACATTTTTTGGCTAACTTGTCTTTAGATTCCCTAAGCAATTCACTAATTCTCTGCTTGATTTTCACAACAATTAAAATAAAGGATAACCATGTCTGTTTACCTGTGGGTTCTGTATCAGCTGCTCTGAGGACTGTTTGAAGATGAAATATATTTGCACATTATAATAGCCACCCAGTGCAATTATTAATTTCCATTTTTAAACAGACTTTTTGGATTCACTAATATTAGTACTCATTTTTTCTTTTTATAGAAACATATTTACAGTGTTTCACATTATAAAGTTTAAGCACCATTTCATTTCATTAAATAGTACCTATTGTACAAAACGGGCCACTGGAAAATAATGAAATTTTAGATTGAAAATATTTTCTGCGAAAATATTATTTTTTATCTAAGCACTGATGATGCAATGAATATAAGTTTAATATTTACTACTCTGACCTATTCTTAAGAATAATTCAGTGTGAATGCAGACTGTACTATAGCCATGCTATTCATCAAAGGGCAACCTTTATATTAGCATTCAGTGACAAATAATGAAATTTGATGCTAGCAAATAATGAAATTTGATGCTAGGGTTAGGGTTAGGGTTAAAGTTGCTCCTTGTTTGGCAACTGAGTTCCATTCCAATGACCATGTCATTAAATGAAATGGTCAGCAAGTGAATGTGTGTGTGTGTGTGTTTGTGTGTGTGTGTGAAAGAGAGACAGAGAGAGAGAGATTACAAAGATTGCTGGTTGCTACAACCTCATTTAAATGAAGTTCTATCGTGGAGCGTTATTCTCACTCTGGTGTATGCTGTTGTCAGTCTCACAATATTTGGTCATAAATGTGCATATTGGTTGGAAAAATGAATTTATTACCATCATATCTGCAAAAGATTGCTGAAATACTTGCTATAGGAGGAATGGCTGTATGATAAATTATTTTTTCCCATTTAATACTCCAGGCTAATATTGCTTAACTGTTGAGTGCATGTAAAAATACTTGCTACTAAAATCTTTCAAATCTACTGGGTACATTGAGATGGAGATAAAAATGAAAAGTTATATAAGATGAACAATTACTACATCAGCACAATATAGGAAAAGTGCTTAAGAATAAGGCCAAACAAAATAGGAGATCTACTATAGAAAAAAGATGATGAAGCCCAATTCAGTTTGTACTTAAGCAGTTGCTCAGCTTTGGAATCCCAGTATGTTTTTCCAAAGAAAATAGAGGGATCCTCCAAATTAGATCTTTTTTAGTAATAAGCAGCAGAAAGAAGATGGACCATGTGTAACGTCAGAGGCACGCTCTTTGATCCAATTCTTTAAAGAAGGTCTGCTACATCTGCATTGAAGGCACCACTAGATTGCAGCATGGTCTCTCTGTTGCCATCCAGGTTTTTGCAGCCTAGATTTGGAAGACCTTATTTATCAACTGTAAAGCAATAATATTTGATTTTACCATAGTGGAACTGATAAAACTGAAAATGGTCACCGTATAGGCCCATACATTGATTGTGCCAAATAATTGGGGTACTACCATAGTGTTTTTCTTAAACAAGAAAGGCAAGAAAGATGTAGCTACAAAGGAGCATACTGTAAGCTTATGTGTTGTGAAGACTATCAGCACTAAACCCTTAAGAGAAGAAAATGGACTGAATATAACTGAAAAAGTTCTGGCAGATTATTAGGCTGGGTTTAGAGCAGTGGTGAAATTAAAAAGGTTTTACTACCAGTTCTGTGGGTGTGGCTTAGTGGGTGTGGCAGGGGAAGGATACTGCAAAATCTAAATTCCCACACCACTATGGTGCCAGTTAGAGGTGGTATTTGCCAGTTCTCCGAACTACTCAAAATTTCCGCTACCAGTTCTGTCAGAACCTGCTGAATTTCACCCATGGTTTAGAGCCAGCCACACCATCGAAAACTGAGTATTAAAAGATTGAAATACTCAATTGAAAAACATTCCAGCAAATTAGAATGCTGTATACTGCATCTGTTGATTTGAAAAACGTACCCAATTGCTAGAGGACACATTAGGACATAAAAGGTACAGTATTAAGTCTATCAATTGAACGCTGTTCCTTAATACAGTGCTTCTCAACCTTGACAATGGCTGGCTGTGGAATTCTGCGAGTTGAAGTCCACACATCTTAAAGTTGCTAAGGTTGAGAAACACTGTCTTAATGTACAAAATGCATGAGTATTCTAGTAAAAATCTTGAGATGCTCTATAGGAGATCATCTAGCAAAAGATGTTTCAAATGATAGAGGAGTTAGACAAGGGTGCTTTCTGGTTTCAACATTTTTTAATCTATATATAAACTCTATTTTCCCTCTTGAATTATTACCACTATCTCCTAAAGTTGGTAGGCAGACATTTGTCAATTTTATTTTATGTAAATGATGCTGTGTTACTGTGTTAGACATCAATTGGATTAAGACATGATTTCCAGGCTCTTTTATCTTAGTGCAATCAACAGCCATTAGAAATAAATTATGAAAAGACTAAAGTAATGTCTTTTTAAAAAGGGACCTAAAATAAGGAAGTGGGTGTTAAATAATTACAGGCTACAGTATGTGTCTGGGTGCAGATAGTAGATTGTATTATGTCCTCAGTGATTTATGAAGACTATATTTAGCATGCCATCGTTCTAATGGTGGTCAATTTATATCTGCTGCAATAAAAATGTACCTACCTTGCTAAGTCTTGAACACAACTTCTGTTTATAGTATAATTTGGCCTTATACTAACCCAGCAAAACAAGCCCTGAAATCCCTAAAAAATAATAATCTAGTTTTCACATTATTTTTTTTACAAATGCAGCCTATCTATTGGAAACAGAGATAATAAACAAAGCCACAATAATGGCTGGGTATTTTTGAACTATGGCTGATGTCACATTTTGTTGCTACTGATTTAATTCTCCTGGTACTAATAGATAGGCTTCCATCTAGCTGCAAATGTTCATGGTCAAATGGTCAGTAATTACTGCCTCTCCTTGTATTGCTATGCTTTAATGGGACATGCAAAAGCCAAGTCAAGGATTAAATAAAGTGTTCAGGGTATGGACTGGGAAATATGAATTATGTAAGGCATTTTTTTTCACTCTGCGCATTTGCAACATTTGAAGGGAATTTGAAAAAGTGCCACTATCATACAATAGTCCAGATGATAAAAGTATCCTTTAAAATTTATCTTTCATTCATTTACTCTTCTTATATGGCTAACTTTTTGCCATATACTTGCCACCATCAGATTAAAAAGATTAAAAATACATGTAGGAATTAACAGCAAACATACAATATATGGCATTGGGAACAATAACTTACACAGTAAAATAGCTTGCAGTGCCCATTCCTGGTGAGGGTAGGGGGAAAGAATCATGACTTTAGAGCCTTTCTAAAAGTTGGTAGCGTTGGGGGGGGGGTGTCACTCAAATTTAGAGAAGATGCTGTATCACTGGGCAAGGGCAGAAAGAGAAAGGATGCTTCCTGATACCCATAAAATGACATTGTTTAATAGATTTATTTATTTACTTACTTACTATGCTTAAAGGCAATTCCAATCAGAATTGACTTAGAAGCAATGACCCATGTATGTTGTATTGCAATTTCTATAAATCCAATCACACTCACTAATAGTTATCATTCCTAAAGCCAGGAAGGTCAGATAAATGTTATATAAACATCTTTTATCAGATGTGAAGGTTACAGCCACATTTATTAAATAGCTCTGTAACATCCAACAAAGGATGATGTTATTAGCTGGGAAAAGATAAACACTTGGAGATAGGCTCCTGAATTTATTGAAAAGTATTAGAATGTTGTCTTTGTGGTCCATTCCCATAATTATATCATTCTTTTGGCCAAAGGCTATGAAACAACAACCTTCTAATATCTTCTCTAGCTTCCCCTCTTTCAAAATTTTCTCTTCTAGTCTTCATTTTGAAGACACACAGGGTGGCTTGGTAAAGCAATTTTATCAGTCTGAAAAAAACCACCTCTAACATATTGATATTACAGTATATGAATATCTTTTCGTGAAAGAGTACAGTGAAGAGCAACTAAAGTTATTGAAGATTGGAAGCTAAAACATACAATGAAAGGTTGAGGCAATTGGGTGTGTCTACTAGACTAACCAAGAGAAGGACTAGAGGTGCTACAATACTAGTCTTCAAATACTTAAGGGGTTTTCACAGAGAAGAGGGAGTCCATGCATTCTCCAAAACACCTGAGGAAAGGACAGGAAATAAAAGATGGCAACTAATAAAGGAGAGAAGCAATCTAGCACTAAGGAGAAATTTCCTGACAGTGAGAACAATTAATCAGTGGAACTGCTTGCCTCTGGAAGTTGTGGGTGCACCATCACTGGAGGTGTTCAATAACCATTTTGTCTGGAATGGTATAGCATCTTCTGCCATGGGCAGGGAGTTGGACTAGAAGACCTCAAAAAGGTCCTTACCAACCCTATTATTTTATGTTCTATTTTTTTTCTACAGACCACCCATCTAAACAGTAAAGCTGAAAGCCATCAATAGAAAATATTTTACATGTTCATCTTTAAAAGAATGCTGCTGTATAGAAAAGGCTATAAGCCATTGGAGGTAGTCCAGGTCAAGAAACAGACACCACGAATTTAACTGGCGCTATAATTTATTGATATATTGTAGGCTGTAGAACAGAATCTTGAAAGCCTGACTGTGTTTTCCTTTCCCTCCCTTTTATACACTGGGGAAATAGGGCAGAGTCTGTGTGTGTGTGTGTGTGTGTGTGTGTGTGTGTGTGTGTCCGTCCGTCCGTGTGTTTATTATTTTATTTTCCCAGCTTAAAACACGTTTTTGTAACTGTTACTGTGTAACTCTTCCAAGGTCATCTCTGTAGCTGCCTCTACAAAGGCAGAGGAATAATTTGGAAGATGGGCCTGTGGAAATCAGAATCCTTTTTTTTTTTTTTAATGTTCGAAACTCTTTTTCTTTGCCATTTCAAACGTTCAAACATTATTTATTTATAAAATGTATTATGGCCATCCAACTCACTCACAGTGATTCCAGGCAGTTTACAGAAGTAAAACCCCAACTATAAAACTCCCCTGGCAATAACAACCAAACAAACCACTTGTATCACCCTGTCAGAGTTTGTTGCATCCATCCAAATCCAGAAGCACACACAGATTACTGGTGCAGCAGGATTCATTAATTTCTTTATATGCTTAAGAATAGATGAATAAATGTATAATGCCAACAGGCGGTTCTTCCAAGTAAACACAAGGCAGGAGAGTTACAGGCAAACACAAGCAGTTAGTTTCATAGCAGTAGACAAGCCCAGACAGACTGCTAGTTTACTTCTCAGAGCAGCAGACTGCTTAATTTTCTTAAGTTTCAATTCTTTGCACAGACTCAAAGCTGTTTAAGCTCCCATTGGCTGACTTAGTTGCTAGGCCTATTCATTGGCTCACCTTGTTCCCATGTTTCTCCCAGCCATGAATATTTTAACACACCCTGTGATCTTCAGGCTTCCAGGTAAAACCAGATCTTCAGGCCCTTTTGAAAGAGTAACAAACAGCATGGGAGACAATCTCATCTCTGTGAGGATGATTTTCCACAAGAAGGGAGCCATCATGTAGAAGACCCGTCTTCTTGGTTCCACTTGGTGGACCTCCTTAATACAGGGGACATATCTTTTGGGTCGAGTAGATGTAATAGAGAAAAGACCATTCTTCAAGCAACCTGGGCCAAGCCATGTAGGATTTTAAAGGTGATAATCAACACTTTGAACTGGACTTAGAAGCAAATCAGCAACCTATGGGACTCCTGCAAGAAAAGTGACACTTATGCAAATCTACACTTTCCCAAAACTATGTTGACTGCCACATTTTGAACCAATTGAATGTTCTAGATACTTTCAAGGACAGCCCCATATAAACGGCATTGTAGGATTCAAGACAGCAGGTTACTAGGATGTGGGTCACCATGAGCAGGCCTTATTGGTCTAGGAAAGGGTCATAACTGGTGCACCACCCACAGTTACACAAAGGCTCTGGTGGCCATAACTGCTAACTGCTCCTTAAACAGGAGTTGTGATTCAGAAGAATCCCTATTGGATAGGGTTGGGGAAATGCAATCCATCCAAGACCCAAGATGGCAATTCGCCATGGACCAAAGAACCCTAACCCCAAACCCATTCCATCTTGCCAGAGTTAAATTTCAGCCCATTGCTCCCCACCAGCTCTTAAAAGCTTCCAAGGTCACAATATTACTTAATTCACTATAGGTTGAGACATATATCGAAATAACATCAGCATACTGAGGATACAGTATCTCATCCCATGGTGATGCATGATCTCACCCAGTGGTTTCAGTAGATGTTAAACATAAGCAGAAAATGTACTGAATTCTTCAGGACTCTGCAAAGCAGGGGGAGAAGGCATGACATGCACTTGCCTATCAACACCAACTAAGAACAGCCACAGGGGAAGGAAGTTAACCAAGTCAACATGGTGCTTCCTATTCTCAACCCCCAAAGCACTCCAGAAGGATATCATAATCGATGGTATCCAAGACCAAGAAGTCAAGGCAAAATAGGATGGATGCAGTACCCTATCTTGCTCCCATCAGAGATAATCAAAAAGTTCAATGCTGTTTCTGTCCCATATTCAGGCTTAAAACCCAAATGAAAAGGAGGTTCCTTCGTAATCCATTTCATCCAGCAACTTCTGGACCTTCAGCACAACCACCTTCTCAACAATCTTCCTAGAAAGGGTAAGTTGGAGGCAGGCTGAAAATTATTCAGTTGCATGGAGACTAGCTAAGGTAAAGGTTCCCCTCACATATACTGTACGTGCTAGTCATTCCCGACTTTAGGGGTCGATACTGATCTCCGTTTCAAAGCCGAAGAGCCAGTGCTGTCTGAAGATGTCTCCATGGTCATGTGGCCGGCATGACTAAATGCCGAAGGTGCATGGAATGCTGTTACCTTCCACCAAAGGCAGTTCCTATTTTTCTACTTGCATTTTTACATGCTTTCGGACTGCTAGGTTGGCAGAAGCTGGGACAAGTAACGGGAGCTCACTCTGTTACGTGGCACTAGGGATTCGAACCACCAAACTGCTGAACTTCTGATTGACAAGCTCAGTGTCTTAGCCACCAAGCCACCATGTCCCTTCATGAGACTAGTTATGGCCTTTTAAAAAGAGGGTAGATCATAGCCTTCTTGAAAGGATGGGACACCAGCTCTTCCCACACAGATGCATTAATAATTGTTGGAACCCACCCACATGTTACGTCCCAGGAAACTTTCACAAGCTACAAAGGACATGGATCTAAGGCATAGGTCAGTGATGGCAAACCTTCTTCTTATGGCATGCCACAATTGTGTGCATGTGCGCTATCATGCACACATGTGTTCCCAGGTGTGCCCAATTCAATCCTCCCTGCCCACTTGCCCACCTGATCTACCCTCTTTTTAAAAGGCCATAACTAGTCTCATGAAGGGACACAGTGGCTCGGTGGCTAAGACACTGAGCTTGTCAATCAGAAGGTCGGCAGTTTGGTGGTTTGAATCCCTAGTGCCACGTAACAGAGTGAGCTCCTGTTACTTGTCCCAGCTTCTGCCAACCTAGCAGTCCGAAAGCACGTAAAAATGCAAGTAGAAAAATAGGGACCCCCTTTGGTGGGAAGGTAACAGCATTCCATGCACCTTCGGCATTTAGTCATGCTGGCCACATGAACATGGACACCCTGCGCATGACCCCCTGCACATGCTCACATGACCCCTCCCAAGGCTCCTGAGGCTTTCCTGAAGCTCAGGGAGGGCAAAAATAGTCTCCCCTGGCCCTCCAGAGGCCCTCCAGAAGCCAGAAACAGATGGTTTCCAAACTTCCAGTTGGCCTGTTGGAGGCATTTCTCGCCCCTCTCAGGCTTCAGGAAAGCCTCTGGAGACTGGGGAGGCTGAAAAACAGCCCCAACTGGTCAACCGGAAGTTCAGATACGATGCATTTTCAAACTTCCGGAGGGCCTCCAGGGAACTTCCGGAGGGCCTCCAGGGAAGTTCTGGTTGGTCCATTGGGCCTGTTTTTCACCCTCCCCAGCCCCCAGAGGCTTTCCTGAAGCCTGGGGAGGGCAAAAAGGGCCTCCCCTGGCCCTCCCAAAGGCGAAAAATCAGTTGGTTGGCATGCACATGCGCACCGGGGCTGATGGCTGGTGTGCCAGCAAATATGGCTCCACCTACCATCACGGACATAGGTGATTGGCCTCGTACCCCCTAGGATTCTGTTTACCTCTTCACGAGCAACAGGGTGAAACCGTTTCCCCACAACTCTACAGTTAACTCATGCTACATACACGTAGCATTAATTTATTTAGTAAATTTATATGACTATTATCTCATACGGATAACAGTTAAAAACAAAACTATTTCTTAAAAAAAAACACCCCAACATTAATAACATAGAATAGCTTCTGAGAATATTTGCAAGGACTTGTATTTCCATCAGCCATGAAATGGCCTCACCCTACATTGCCAGAGCTCCCGGCTAGAAGGCAAAGGCAGGTTTTTAATACCTTGAGAAAGGGCAGCACAGCCGCTTTTTAAGCCTGCAGATCCTCCCATTCTTTGCCTTTGTCTCTCTCACCAGCTGTCTTTCTCTTTTCTAATGCACAAAGAACTTAGAAACTGGCAATTCTTCAAACAGCATGCCAGATACAGGGGAGCCCATACTTTTCATCTCCTCCTCAAACTTTAATGGCACAGGTATTTATTTTTTCCAGTTCTGGAAAATACTTTTGCGCTACCACTGATCTCTAGAAGGTTGTTTGCTATCCTTCCTTATACTCACCTTTGTCATACAATTATGATAAAGTATTTTACCCTGGAGACAGGAGGAAAGGGAATCTCATTTAAATGTAACTAAAAATGAAGCCAATCCAATCTGATAATTGGTGTCCTCTCTGGAAGACCTCTGAATGACAGTTCACAATTCTTTCAACATATATTTGAGACTGTAGATCTTCAACACCAAGGCCAAACACTGGAAAAGAATGAATCTTATGCTTCCGCATAGCTTCCTTTAACAAATCTCCCCCCTAAATGTTATCACTGACAATTGTGGTACAAGTGGACATACGGACGCAACTGAGCTCAAAAGGTTTGTTGCTAAGCGAGACATTTGTTAAGTGAGTTTTGCCCGACTTTATGATGTGGCTTGTCACAATTGTTAAGTGAATCACATAGTTGTTACGTGAATCTGGCTTCCCCATTGACTTTGCTTGTCAGAAGGTCGCAAGAAGTGATCACATGACCCCAGGACACTGCAACCGTCATAAATACGAGTCAGTTGCCAAGCATCCGAATTTTGAACAGGTGACCACGGGAATGCTGCAATGGTTGCAAGTGTGAACAACGGTAATAAGTCACTCTTTCCAATGCTGTTGTAACTTCAAATGGTCACTAAACTAAATAAGTTGAGGACTATTCTGTAAATGTCTGATATTTAGGGAGAAGGGGGAGAGGGACAAGTGAAATATATTATGTTACTTAAAGTTTGTCTTTTCCATTCACGAGGATCTCTTCTCCCCCTTCTATTTGGAATACGGCTGTGCATATGCACAGCACTAACAAGCCAGTGGTGGGTTTCAATTTTTTTTAGAACCTACTCTGTAGGTGTGGCCTATTTTGTGGGCGTGGCTTGGCAGTCAGTGACAGGGTGGGAGTGGCCACCTTGTAAAATGTGGTGAAACTCATTTAACAACGCTCTTGCTTAGCAACCAAAATTTTGGACTCAATTTTGATGATAAATTCTTTCTTTCTTTTTCTTTCTTTCTTTCTTTCTTTCTTTCTTTCTTTCTTTCTTTCTTTCTTTCTTTCTTTCTTTCTTTCTTTCTTTCTTTCTTTCTTTCTTTCTTTCTCTTTTTCTTTCTTTCTTTCCTTCCTTCCTTCCTTCCTTTCCTTTCCGTTGGGTCACTGGCAGCGGTGGGCCAGATTTACTTCCAGGTACGCCGGTGGAACCCCCTCTCACCGGTTCTCTAAATTTCACCAACCGGCTCTCGCGAGTAGGTGCGAGCCTGCAGAAACCCACCACTGTAACAAGCTCTCTTTAACTTGGCTGCTTGAAAATGTTTCTCTTTTAGGTATGCCACAGAAGGCCTGCAGAAATCCAGACAAACTGCTAGGTGACATTAAATATTTAATCTTTTGAATTTAGCATTCATCCAGGTTTTTGAAGTTGATGGTATATCTATTCCTTCACAAGTAAGAAGGGCAACAAAGAAAGAAAAGGCCAGCTGCAAGGCGTAGTGGAGCCTCTGGGTGCTCTGCGTCAAATCTAAGTTGTGTTGAGATAGTGACTGACTCAGCAGCCAAGAAATGAATTTTCAGGATATGATAAAGGAAAGTGTGAGTGAATGTTGCAAAAAGGCATTGGAAATGGTGCCACATTCAATAAAACAAGCACAGATTTTTATATAACCCATTTCGGATCAGAGGCTTGAATCAGACCATACCAGAGGTGGTATTTGGCAGGTTCTGACCAGTTCTAGAGAACCGGTAGTGGAAATTTTGAGTAGTTCGGAGGACTGGTAAATACCATCTCTGACTAGCTCCGCCCCATCTATTCTCTCCTCCCAAGTCCCAGCTGATCAGGAGGGAATGGGGATTTTGCAGTAACCTTCCCCTGCCACACCCACCAAGCCACACCCACAGAACCAGTAGAAAGGTTTTTTGAATCCCACCACTGGACCAGACATAAAAATCAATGTTTGAGTAATGAACATCATATCGCTAATCTCAATATTATCTTTAATATGGTCACAGGTCAGAAAAGAAAAGCTTTAAAATTATAATAGTATAAAACATAACAATAAAAGACAGACAGAATAATATTTGCGATTGGTGATGGATTAATAGTGAGCAATTAAAATTTGCCTCATTTTACATACAGTATAGCAGAATTTGGCTGCATTTAGAGAAACTTCTTCATACTGATCTGATAACAGTAGCTAGAAAGATCATTATTTCCTGGATATTTTATTATGTAAGATATTATAAATTGAATCCATGAGTCCTTATACAGGTGAAACTCGAAAAATTAGAATATTGTGCAAAAGTTATTTCAGTAATGCAACTTAATAGGTGAAACTAATATATGAGACAAGACTCATTACATGCAAAGCAAGATAGTTCAAGCCGTGATTTGTCACAATTGTGATGATTTTGGCATACAGCTCATAAAAACCCCAAATCCACAATCTCAGAAAATTAGAATATTACATGCAATCAATAAAACAAGGATTGTACATAGAACAATACCGGACCTCTGAAAAGTATAAGCATGCATATGTACTCAGTACTTGGTTTGGGCCCCTTTTGCAGCAATTACTGCCTCAATGCGGCATGGAAGCTATCAGCATGTGGCTGTTGAGCTTTATGAATCAAGCACAGTAATCCCACCGTCATTGAACCAGGTTTTGGTGCTTTTGGCAGTGTGGGCAGATGCCAAGTCCTGCTGGAAAATGAAGTCAGCATCCCCATAAAGCTCATTTGTGGAAGGAAGCATGAAGTGCTCCAAAATCTCCTGATAGATGGCTGCGTTGATCCTGGTCTTAATGAAGCACAGTGGCCCAAAGTCCTGTTGCTCAGTGGTCAAAGTCCTCTTTTCTGATGAGAGCAACTTTTGCATCTCATTTGAAAACCATGGACCCAGAGTACGGAGAAAGAATGGAGAGGCGCACACTGCAAGATGCTTGAAGTCCAGTGTGAAGTTTCCACAGTCTGTGTTGATTTGGGGAGCCATGTCATTTGCTAGTGTTGGTCCACTGTGCTTCATTAAGTCCAGGGTCAACGCAGCCATCTACCAGGAGATTTTGGAGCACTTCATGCTTCCTTCTGCTGACGAGCTTTATGGGGATGCTGACTTAAATTTCCAGCAGGACTTGGCACCTACCCACACTGCCAAAAGCACCAAAACCTGGTTCAATGACCGTGGGATTACTGTGCTTGATTGGACAGCAAACTCACCTGACCTGAACCCCATAGAGAATCTATGGGGCATTGCCAAGAAAAAGATGAGAGACATGTGATCGAACAATGCAGAAGAGCTGAAGGCCATTATTGAAGCATCCTGGTCTTCCATAATACCTCAGCAGTGCCACAGGCTGATAGCTTCCATGCCACGCCGCATTGAGGCAGTAATTGCTGCAAAAGGGGCCCACACCAAGTACTGAGTACATATGCATGCCTATACTTTTCAGAGGTCCGATATTGTTCTATGTACAATCCTTGTTTTATTGATTGCATGTAATATTCTAATTTTCTGAGATTGTGGATTTGGGGTTTTCATGAGCTGTACGCCATAATCATCACAATTATGACAAATCACAGCTTGAACTATCTTGCTTTGCATGTTATGAGTCTTATCTCATACATTAGTTTCACCTTTTAAGTTGAATTACTGAAAAATGAACTTTTGCACAATATTCTAATTTTTTGTGTTTCACCAGTAGAAGATGCAGTATAGCAGTACAGCAAGATGTAATGGCCCCTTGTTCACAGTGGCACACTCAGCTCATATGGTATTTTTTTGAATTGGCCCTCCAAAACTGCTATGGAAAGTGCATTTCAGCGTGCTAAGTTAATGCCCTTCAGATTTTGTGGGGAAGTTATTTGATATAAGCATCTCATTGCTTTAAAAGGGGAGTTGAATGGCTCAAATAAACATTCTTGGGAAGAGCTGTCTGATCTTGTTGGATTTCCAGATCTTTAATATGTTGTTTAAGTGCACATATCATCATGAGAAGCACTTCCTTGGAGAAACCAAGATACTGTAGTTTTTGTGAAATAGACCTGAACCATACTGATTTGAATTTGTTGTCTATAAGATGAGAACTCAAACCTGTACAGAAAAAAGTGGTTTTAACCAATATGCAAAAAGAGTCTAAACATATCTATTTAGATTTTGGCTAGTCCTGCTTCAATCCTTTGTACTGCATTTGGAATGCAGTGCACTGTCTGAAATATGGCTCTGAGGAATTTGGATAGTACCCTTTCCAGAGAAGTAAAACAGGAGTAAGTTCCCAGCTGAGCACAAAGAGTAATTGTGCGTGAGCAATACAAATCAAGGTGCACAGTGTACTATGAATCCAAAAGCTAAACTTGAATCACACCAGACATAAAAAATCAATATTTGAGTAATAAACATTATACCACTAATAAATTCAAACTGATATGTACATGTTCTAAAAACCCTGACCATATCATCTCCAGCAAGATTATTTCTATATAGTGCAATCCAATGCATTATTTTGAGATTACTTCCAACAGTCAAGGTAATATACTAATTAGGAAAATGGAAGTTAAGAAGGATGAATGTTTTAAAACAAAGAAATAAATAGGACAATATTAGCAAAATAAGATGGAAGCATACATATGCCAACCATCTCATCACACAAATGCCTGCCTCTGCCAGGACAAAAGTACATAATGATGGTACTTGCATAAAAGTTTCACTCTACGCACTACTGTAATTTTGGCATCACAGAAGTTTGCTGCAGTATGTACCATATTTTTTGGAGTATAAGATAAGGTGACCAGATTTTTTAAAGTCCCAAAGCGGGACACTGTCGACGACGGGGGTGGGTGGCGCACGCTCCGGCGCGGCACGTGCCTGCACAGAGGGTGTCGGGGCAGGGGTGCGCTCCCACCTGCCCACACGGGGCCCTCTTTAAAGGCAGCGGCGGCGGCCCGGCCCAGCGGCGCTGAGAGCCGCCGGCTGGGGCGGGAAAGGGGAAGGCGGCCGGAGCCAGTCGCTGTCAGCCCATCATGCAGGCGTGATGGGCCGAGCTGAAAGTGGCCACCTTGGGCCGCCTTCCCCCTTCCCGCCCGAGCTAGCGGCTCTCAGCACTGCCGGGCCAGGCTGCCACCGCTGCCTTTAAAGAGGGCCCCGGGGGGCGGGGGAAGCGCGCCTGCACCCTGACGCCCTCTGCGCAGGCACGTGCCGCGCTGGAGCGCCCCCCCCCTCTCCTCGGCCCCGATGCACTCTGTGCAGGCGCATGCCACACTGGAGCGTGCGCCCCCCCTCTCCTCGGCCCCGACGCCCTCCCTGCCTGAGCCGGTGCTCTCAGCTATCCGCGCCCGCCGCCTGCCTGCAAAAATCGGGACATTTTGAAGACATTTTGGCACGTGACATCTGCTGATGAACCGGGACTGTCCCACCAAAAGTGGGACGTCTAGTCACCCTAGTATAAGATGCACCTTTTTCCCTAAAAAAAAGAGGCTGAAAGTCTGGGTGCATCTTATACACTGAATACAGCATTTTGTGCCTCACGGAACCCTGCCCCCTTCATCAAAATGGCTGTGCAGAGCCTTTAGAAGCTTTGCAAAATGCTCCTGGGGGCCAATGAGGACAGAAATGAGTGAAAAACGGGCTGTTTTTCACTCATTTTTGCCCCCTCCCCCACCAGCCCCCAGGAGCACGCTATAAGCCTCCTAAAGGCTATTTTTGCCCTTTTCTTTTTTGGACAAAAACCGGGCCTGTTTTTGTGAAAAATGGGACGTTTTTGTTCATTTTTGCCTTCTCCAGGAGCAGTCTACAAGCCTCCTAAAGGCTATTCATGCTCTTTTTTGGGGAGGTTTTCAGAGTGCAAACACTTTTTTTTAAATTTGCTTCTTCAAAACCTTGGTGTGTCTTATACTCCGAAAAATACGGTATGTATGTATGTATGTATGTATGTATGTATGTATGTATGTATGTATGTATGTAATCATTCTGTAGAAAATTACTCTAGTAACAGATCCACAGAAAAATTCAAAATTTTTTTTAGAGAAAATTAAGTCTTAAAACACTCTTCTGGGAACTGAAGAAGCTTCTTGTATGAGAAGTGAAACAACTTCAAGGAAAAAAACAAAGAAAGTCCAGTTGACTTTTGAAAAGCACCTTAGGGACAACCATGACCTGAATGACTGAGAATCTCCATAGACACTCTTCTGAGAGATACTGCTAATTTTTTTGCACTGTGTTAAAGATGCCTTGCATCAGATATCACTCTACAGTTTATTTCGTCTCTTGGATTCTTATCTTAAAGCAGGCTTGGAATTTGAATACAAAACTTCATAACACATTTTATTTGTGATTCTCAGTTTTGTGTTTGAACTAGAAATAGCAGCTGTATCTTGCATTTTTTTTTGGGGGGGGGAAAGCGATTACCAAATAATACTCAGTAAAAGTTTGAATTTCCCCCCAGGTTTTCTGAAACTACAAAGTAAAATTTGCAGATGATCTTGCCTCCATAATTAAAAGGTAATCTTAAAAGACAAAGAATTTGAAATATGGAAGTTTAAAAAAAATAAAAGTTCTATCAGGTGTGGGTTCCTGCTGCCATTGCTACCGGTTCGGCGCCCAAAAAAAGCTCTGTGTGCATGCACATTTGCAGTAAAAACGGTCTGTGCATGTGTATAACATTTAAAAAGGAAAAAAAAACCACCACTTTTTCATTGAAGATTGTTCTGCACATGTGCAGAACAGAAAATCAAGATGGCGCTGCTGAGGATAGAACTGGTATGGTCACATGTCCATCACAGTTACTACCTATTCGGCTGAACCATACTGTACTGGTAGGAACCCACCTCCGGGTTCCATACTTAAATTCCTAAAATTATACTGGAATTTCAAATCAAACTTGGCTGAATTGTTTGGACCAAATTATCATTTCGCCTTTTCTCAATCAATAAGGTCTGTTGAGTATGTATGCTCAAAAACTTCCAAACTTAAAAAATAGTCCTGCTGCTGCCTTTCGTTTTCCTTTGTGTTCTTCTTTTCCTACTATTAAATTTACAATTGGGAAAGGAAGGAAGCAAGTTTTAAGAAAGGCTGCTGCTGATTGTTGCTAAGGCTGAGCTAATGACAAGCCAAGCTTAATTTTCCAGTGTTCTTAACTTGAGATTTAAAAATCACACTAGTCCCATATACGTTCCTTGCTCTTTTCCACTTGCTCCTCTTTTGGAAACATGTGCATTGGAATTAAGCTGCTATTTGTCTTAAAAAATACAGAAACATCGTTTATGTGTAATTACAACTTTTGAAAGTAGAAATTGTGCTACAAATTAGTTTACAGTATAAACCCATTAATAAGGGGCCTTGCTTTGCTTAACCAACAAACTATACATATGGAACAAAACCTCATGAATGCTAAATCTGTGCATAAATTTTATTCTGCGAGAAGCGCTTGTTCTTGTATTTTGTATTCTTGACTTTAAATAGTCTAGTCTGAATCACTGTTCATTTTGGCTGGCAGATATTCTGAGGATTATATTTCATTCCTTCTCTGTATAACCGAATTTGATTTAGATGACATCATGGAAAGAAATCAGAATAGAAAAATAGGCATTGATTATTAAAGCTGTTGCTCTAAAACTGATACAGCCATGGAAATAAAGTCAGTTATTTTAACAGCAAGCTGTTTCAGCAAGGTAGTAATTTCAGGCTGTTCAATGGCATTAGCACTTAAACTTATATACCACTTCACAGTGCTTTACAGACCTCTCCAAGCAGTTTACAGAGTCAGCCTACTGCCCCCAATAATATAGGTCCTCATTTTACCCACCTCGGAAGGATGGAAGGCTGAGTCAACTTTGAGCCTGGTGAGATTCGAACTGCCAAATTGCAGGCAGTCAGCAGAAGTAGCCTGCAGTGCTGCATTCAAACCACTCTGCCACCAGAACCAAGATGGGACCAAGTTGCAATTTTATGCACACTTGTCCAAGAGAAAGCTTCATGAACTCCTTGGAACTTAATGCTGAGCATGACTTATAACTGATAAGTTATATATAACTTTATGCAGAACCGATGCATAACTTTGTCAGTCCTAAATGGAGTGGAAACTCTGCAGCAGCAAATATTGTAACCATATTTTGTACTTGGTTAAATGCTTACAGTATCTGCATGTATAGATCCATTTGATTTTTTATCCATTCTTCTATTACACTGGTATTTCTAATGTAACAATCTGATATAGTAATTAGCATAGCCTGATTTCCCACCATTTGCTTTTCTTTGTTGCTAGCATGACACAGAATAGGTGCAGCTCTCAACGAACATCAAATAACCAGAGATTTTGTTTTAAAAGCAACAAAACAAGTGAACATTTGAACAAAAACACAGTACAACAAATGCATTTCTCCTATTGTTTGACTGTATATATACTTGCTACACATGAGCATGTCTATAAAATTCAAACTGCACAAAAACTTACCACAGGGATAGAATCCTGCTGCATGCCATAATTAAACTCTCAGTGTGAACCAAAGAAAATGCAGTACTGCCTCTGATTGCGCAGTATTTTTTAAGAAAAAAAAATTCCAATGCCACTACATTCAGTAGCATAATTCAATTCTATGCAATGGATAATTAAATAATAAAAAGTATAATTAAAATATAAAATGCCAACCATTTCATCTGCATTTATATGGGCAAAAGAAAGACTTTTATCATACAATATCCAAGGATCAAGAATTTGGTGGTGCTTTTTAACTTAGGAACATGCTATCCTGATATACAGGCTGATTGATGGGTGATTTGTTTTTAGGCACAATTCAGAGTGATCCATAAAGCTCCAAATAGTATGGAACCAGTTTGCTTAACATTGGCTTTTCCCATGATTTGAATTGGATTTAAAAATGATACGCTATACAAATGGTATGGAAAACTGGATAGATAAATGAAACTAGTTTATATAGCAATAATTAAAAGGGATATACAAATAACAAACCAAAGAAGGGATTTGGATAACTTTATTAGTTTGGATTTACAAATGAGACTTTTTAAAGTTTTGAAGTATTTTCTGAGAAGAGGTTAAAGAGTAGATGAAAAAAAATTAAGGTCTGGCACATTGTTTAAAGGAATTAAAGATTTAAGATTGTTAAAAGCAAAAGGAAGGAATATAAAGGTTTTTTCCCCCAAGGAAAAAACTGAAGTTGGATTATTTGATCAAAGTTAAAATATGTACATAGTTGTTTCTGGTAACCTTTAATGGACTTTTGCTGACTATGACTGAATGGCATGGTTTTATATTTATAGATAAGAAATGGCACATGGGGAGATCTTTTGTGGTACTTTCAGAGAAAGTAATACGTTACTGGGTTAATAGTAAAGGGAAGGAATATAAAGTTGATTTATTTGATTAAATATATATGGCAATCCATAAATGGAGTTTTGCTGACTAGGATCTGAACAAGTCTTTAAGAAGTAGTTTATAGAGACCGCTTCTGCCTTCTGGAGGTGACGGACGTGGCTTTTTTTGACATGTCCGCCGCTTGTTTTCTCTAGTGGCCCTTTCGGGGGCACGGAGTTCTTGTAGAGAGCCCCAACCGTACGAGCGGCTTGCGGTGAAACCCCCACCCCGACGGCGGTCGGGGGGGGCGTTCCCGCTTCGCTCCAGGAACCGGAGAACAGAATACGGGGGGGAAGAGCTCCTCTCACCGAAGGATCATTGGAACCGCAGAAATTGAAGCAGCAGGCTGAAAAGCCGGAGCTGGAGGAAGCGCCGAGGCTCCGTTGCAACAGAGTGGCTTGTGAGTTGGTTTCTGGACTTTTGATGCTTTCAACCTTTTAAAAAAGAAGAGTAGAGGGGGGAGTTCGTTAAACCCCCCCCCCCTCGGAACAAGCGGCGTTTTAAAATGCTCCTTGGGAGTGGGGAGAGAGAGAAAGTAACATCCGGGTATTCAACAATTGAAAATGAAAGTTTTGCTAAATGTGGATTCGCGATTGATACTTTGTATCTGAATCTTGCTACAGCAGAAATGGACTTTCACTAATTCTTCACAAACGCCAAAGAGGCGGAAAAATGGCGCTTCTTTGTTCTCAGTAAGAAATCTTTCTGTCTGATTTTTAAACGTTCCTTCATTTTTACAGCACTGCAAAATTTATATACATCCTAGCTTGGTGACTCTCGGGATTTCTCCCACTGTGTGCCTTCTTTTTTCATTGGATTTGACTGTTAAATTCTTTCTCTCTGGACTTTATGGAAACCATATTTTGAACTTAGATAAGACTTTTCCCTTCTCTTCGATCTCACGGACTGCCCGCTCTTCAGACGCCATCTTAATTACAAGAACATAAAACTTTTACTATGGCATCAAAGAAGCCTCCACATGGAAAACCTCTTTCTGCTCCAGCCTCATTAAGAGCCAGTCCGGATTTACAGCAGCCTAAGATTAGTACAATGTTGCAAAAAGAAACACCGGGAGAGGCTTCTCAACTATCAACAATAGAGAAAACTCTACAAGACATAATGAAGGAAATAAAAGAAATTCGGAAAGATATGATGAGTTCAAGATTGGAACTTTTGGAGACACAGAGATCATTAATTTTTCCATTAATGATCTCTGTGTCTCCAAAAGTTCCAATCTTGAACTCATCATATCTTTCCGAATGACAAAAAATTGAGGGTTTGGAGGGTGGGGCAGTTGAGATGAGGGAGGAGATAAGGGATTCTAAAAAAGAAATAGTGGAACTTGCTGGTCATATGTCTAGAATGGATTTTGAAAGAATGTCTTATTTTTTAAGGTTTCAAAATGTTCCTGAATTACCTTCAGAAAACTTAAAAGATTTAATGTCTACAATTTTAGCAGATTATACCAAAAAGAGTAAGGAATATATTTGGGGGGACATTGACCTGATTTACAGAATTAATTCAGCATATGCCAGAATAAATGATGTACCCAGAGAGATACATATTAAATTTGTAAGAAGGTCAACAAGGGATGAGATCCTGAGAGCACAGAGAGATGGCGCTTTGATATATATGCAGAATGAAATTGCCATTTTGAAACAAATCCCAAAAAAGATTCGAGAGATTAGGAGGAAGTATTCCTCCTTATCCAAAAAATTATATAAAAAAGGGGTGTGGTTCAAATGGTTAATGCCTGAAGGAATGTTGGTGTTCTGGGAGGGAGGTAGAGTTAGAACTAAAACAATAGAAGAGGCAGAAGCCTTTCTTAAATAACACTCCTCAATCCTGGAGGACGAAAACGGGGGAACGGGAGGAGCCATGGCTCCGCCCACCGGCGGGAAGGAAGAAGATACAATAGCTAAAAGACTCAGATCGCAAAAATGATTTTCTTTTACATAGTGTAATCCTTAAACGGATGTTAATAGAAACAAATGATTGAATGCATGAATTTATGATATGATATATATGTATTCCATTCCACCTTATACCGAAAAAAACCTTTACTCTTTGTATGGAACCTCGGAGGCAACCACCACCTCCAACATGGAAGCCCTAAAATATTTCTTTTATATCCTATATACCCTTTCCTTTGTTATAAAATTTGTAAAAACCAATAAAAATTGTTATTCAAAAAAGAAGAAGAAGTAGTTTATAGATAAGGGATGGGATATTTTGTTGTACTCTCAGAGAAAATAGGTTATTGAAATTGTTTGTACTTATTGAGATGAAGGAAAGAAAAATATTTATATATGTTTACAACCGTTTAAAAAGCTAATCTGGTTGGTTTTTTTATAATGACTTGCTCTTCCCTTTAAAACCATAAAGCAGTGTGCAAGTCCACTATGTTTAATTTGACATCAGAGGGAGAATTACTTGGGGCTTATTTAAGGATGGGGGGAGGGTTGAGGGCGAGGGCTGGCTGTATGATGTGACTTTAAATTTTTATTTCCTCGTCTTTGTAAATAATTTTTTAATGACCCTACTTCTCAGCTGCAGTTTTCTAACTCCTAAACAAAAATCGTATGAGTCTTATTGTAACATTTGAAAAGAAAATGTTGTATGTATGTATGTATATTTACTATACTTTTATTTTTCCTTTTTTATTTCTTTTCTGCGCTTTCTTTTTCATTCTTTCATTTTTTTTAGTTTATTAGTTTTTAAAAAAATCTGTGCAACTGTAAAGCTT
This sequence comes from Rhabdophis nuchalis, assembly GCA_039707465.1. Lineage (NCBI taxonomy): Eukaryota > Metazoa > Chordata > Lepidosauria > Squamata > Natricidae > Rhabdophis > Rhabdophis nuchalis. Next base: position 174,871,887 of record CM077643.1, read on the forward strand.
AATAAAATATTATTAAAAAGAATGGGCAAAGTTTCTTTTGATAATAGCAGTCTTTCTTTAGATAATACCAGTTTATATACAGTACCATATTTTGTGAGTCTCTGCAGGCAGCACTATCTTGCTGAGTTTGGAAGCTAAGAAGGATCTAACTTGGAGTAAAAATATGTCCCAGAAGGAAACAAACTACTTTCCTGCTGTTGCCAAGAAAACTCCATTGATATATCTATAAAATGAGCAGATGTCAAGTCACTGTTAATTCATAACAGTATCCAGTTTCTTTGGCTCATGGCAATGCTAAATTGTAGTCAAATAGCTACATTTTTTTATTATACTGCTTTCCCTTAGAGTTACTGTTAGAGTTGGAAATACTTACTCAGATATCTGAAGACAATGAGCTAATGAACTATTAGTATAAAATTCTCTAATTGTAATTTCATTTCAATAATTTCATTGTTATTGGTGATTATGAATTTGTTATTCATCATAAAACATATTGACAAAAGAACCCAGAAACAGAATAGAAAATCGGAGCAAGGCTTCCTTAGTATGATGTGCTTATTTCTGAAATTGCTTTGCAACAGCCATTACAATAGCAATTCAGAATAAGTGATGCATTTCTAAGATCCTACTTACAGAAACCAAAAGATAACCCTGACACGTATAAATAAAATAATGTTAAATGGTAATCTGTTTTATTGGACTTGTTTTTAAATTAGAAATACATTTCCCCCCCTGTACTATCACTTACTTTGCAGGTCTAAGCTTTCTTAACTAAAAAGAAATTAAAAGAAGCATGACTTTGTGCAATTTAGAAATTTGAATGCAGTAATTTGTAATTCATTTTATTTATGAAATGAATTTATATATCCATTCAATACACACATAGGTGATTCTGTGTGGCTTACAAAATTTAAACAATCCAACTATATAATAAAAACCCATGTAAAAAAGCACACCCCATCCCTCTGTTACTGGTTCTCTAGAACCTGTCAGAACTGGCTGAATATCACCTCTGGTTTAGATCTGTTCGCCAATGATATTTTTCAAAAGCAGTTCTGCTCCGAAATCCATTTCTTTGCTTAGCATCAAGTTACAAGAAAAATGTATGCTTTAAAAAAGTTTTTATCCAGGCACATCTTACACTTTAATCAGTTATTTATTTTAAAGGACTGAGTAATAAATTACTATTTCTCAAAGTGTAACTGCAGAATCAATTTTATTACATTATTAATAACACTGCATATTGCATACTTGTTTTTCTCAGAAACACAGGAGAAAATGTCTGTGGTTCTAATCCTATTAAAAATAATCTTAGATGAAAATATGAAAGTACAGAAAAACTGGTGAAAGGAACTCAAAATTCTACTAAACTTGCTAAAAAAAGAGAGAGATTCTAGATTTAAAAAGGGATCACATTTTGGTTGAATGTAGCAGTAGTTCTCAAGTGAAAATACAGATGGAACTTGCTACCTGGCTGCTTTATTCAGAGTTCTTTCAAACTTGTTGTGGGGCTGGAAAAAAATAACTTTATGATCAATGCCCAGTACATTCTCAGTCACGTGATCACTATTACAGTCAATATATCTTGACCTGTGTCTGACCTGCTTTTCTTTTTCCCCCTTCCTTGCTGTACAGGAGACATTGGAGAGACAGGAGAGGAGGGAGGAAAAAATACCCAGGTGAGGCACAGGAGAATGCCTAAAGAAATTGCTTAATTTTTCTCTCCTCTGCCACCCCCCCCAAAAAAAACATTGCTTAAATAAGTGAGGGGGGGAATAAGCAATTTCTATACACAAGCTCTCCTGTGCCTGACCTGTTTTTTTCTCCCCACAATGTAGAGATTGGAGTGAAAGGGATTACAAAAGAGTAAATAAGTAAAGAATGGGGAATATATCAGACTGTTTGCACAATGTGCTTGCAACTCGCAGCCCTGAACATGCTTGGGGCGGTCAGCAACATTGCATTCATTTTGATATGTATTACTCATTGGGTGCCTACTTACTCTCTTCTAATCTCTTTTTCTCCAATGAATGTAAACATAAACCTTAATTCTCTTCTTACTAATTAAGCCAGCATTGGGGTGATCTTTCCAAAAGATGGAAGAGTGGGAAAGGAAAGCACAGTTGCAGTCGCATGATTTTCCATGTAGGGGAAAATTATTTATTTAATGACAGAGTTGCTGGTCCCAATTGTGGTTGCTTAAATGTTGCAGGAAATCAGGAGACTCGGACAACGAGATCTAGATAAACCTTTTATTTTTGGCCAAAGGTCTGAGCAGAAATACGTTTTGCTAACACCCGGACAAAGACCTATAGAAAAAGCAGGTTCTTATATATCTTTCAAAGAGCAGTTTTGAACACGGAAATACTTAAACCATTTCTATTGGCGACCAAGCCTTGTAAGGAGTTGGGGTCTTTACTTCTCCTTTTGTCTTGAGCCATACGTGTCTCTAAGCGAACTTTAGCTGAACCTTGTGGTTTTGTGAGAACTATTGAACTCTGCGGTTAGACACTTACTTTCCTGTTCTTTAATGGCCTATGTCGCCTTTTAATATAGAAGTAAAAGGGTCCCTAAGAGGCTGTCTAGCCTGACCCAGTAGGTGTCATGTTTAATGACCAATTCTCACTTTGCGTCCTGCCTTAAAATGATGACCACTTGTATATAATAAGCAGGTGATTATCACTGACTTCAGCAGCTTCCACAAATCTAATATTTATTTTAACTTTAAGCAAATATATAAACACTCATTTGTACCTTGGTAGGGGTAATAATGATATGAGAAGCTGGATTTTTGCTAAATCAATTGCAATTCTGAACTTTTGTGTCAATAAGATCCAGATTTCCATACATTTTCTATTTTTAACAAATGGGTTGTAACCTTATATGAAAAAAATAACATTAGCATTCACCACAACTACTGCTCCCTCTGGTTCCTATATTCCTGTACTTCTTAGAAGTAAATCCTATTGAACTCAATAGGTTTTCTGAACAGCATATATACAAACAACTGGACCCTGTCTGCAGAACCTGCATATAAACATTTCATTGAGAAAACATCTGCTTGTTTCATTTTATATGCTAAGTGAACATTTACTTCGTATTCTGTACAACATGTTAGAACTGAATTTAAAATCAGCAGTGTCAATACTACATAGATGTTTATTACAGCTTCCTATTAAATCTTCAAGAAATGCAGAATGGTATATTGGATTTTTAAAAATTATTCTAGTAGAGGAGTGATGACCTTTTGTTGGTTTATGGTTTACACAAGTATTTTTATGCTTCCTATAACATAATTATCACATTATATAACAAACCTTTCACTGACGATATCTGTACTTTATTTTTCTTAACTAGAATGTGTCTAATTTAAGAATTGGGAATGGAATATGCAGCAATTTTCAATTTTAGGTAAAAAGTTTAAAAAAAAAAAGTAAAAATGACTGTATTCACTTGGGAGCATGTCCCACATAGGCACAGAGAGAATTGCACTGAAAAAGATTCATATTTGATAAATGTTAATATTTTTGAAAGAAATCCAGAAACCACTTATCGTTGCACCATATGTTTTCAGTTTAATGCAAAAGAGTTTTTGCCAGTGCTGGCATCTCCTCCAATTCTTCCCTTGGCATCATCTTTTTTAAAAAAAAAAAATATTATTACCTGTGGGGGAAGTGGGGATCTGTTTGCCAACTTTGTTTCCTTTCCATTCTAGATGCTGCATCTCACAGACCACCTCTCATTCAGCACTCTCTTCTGAGCAGACAGTGCCAGGATTGGTTATTAGTAAAATTAAATTAACTGCATTTAGCGTGGTGGATAAGAGGTATTATGCAATTTCAGAGGAACAGGTGAGCAGGATTCTTTACTGATTGGGAGCTCGGCAGCAGCTGCAGCGCTATCAGGATTTGCAGCATTTCCTCCCCCCCCCCCTTTAATGGAATTAGGAAAAAGAATATTTTCTCAGGCATTAAAAAACAAAACCCAAGTGGCAGAATCTGGTGTTTTTTTTAAGGCAACATTTGACGTTTACCCACACCCACTCCAATTATTTCATTGGGCTAATTTTTTTTTACGACGAAAGCCCCAGAGTTAGTTTTGTGGTTTGTTGTTATTTTTGAAAGCTTAGGTGCTGTAATACCAGAACTGGCACACTCTCCTCCTTAGTGACAGCAGCTGTGGCTATATATTGGCGGGGGGGGGGGGGGTTGTTGGCGATGCTTGAAGAAGAAGAAGGGGAGGGGGAAACTGTGTGTACAACCGAGGGGCTTGCACGGCTCATTGGCTCTGTGGTAGCGGTACCCTTTGTCGCCGCCGTCGCCTTTGGCGTTGGAGAGCGAAATGGAGGTGCAAAATCAGGCGGGGTGTGGGAAGAGAAAACGAGGGACAGGCGGGGCTGAAACATAAGGTCTGCAGATCACCGCATGCATTAACTCACACCCGGCGCCTGAGCCGCCTTCAGCTGCCGCTATTCCCGCCTCGCTACAGCGCCCAACCAGCGTCGTCAACTCCCGCCTCCCGTTTATAGCATGAGGAGGAGAAAAATTGCCCCGAGAGCGCCGTCCCCCTCGGGCTGAAGAGCCGGGAGCACAGAAGGCAAGGTGGATTATTACATGCCTGCATTTCTCTAGTTCTCAATCTCGGAGGAGGAAGGGGGGTGGGTGGGAAATAACAAACCAAAATAACAAAACAAAAACCTGGGAGGGGGAAAAAGGGAGAAAAGAATTGCCAAGGAAGGATCTTTCTCCCCCCCCCCCCCTTTCAGTTTCTGGCTTGTCGCCCGGGGATCGAACTGCTCTTGGAAATTTAGGAGCAGCAAAAAGAAGCCGCGAGATATGGCAATCGGTGGAAGAGTCATAGCTGTCCCCCGCCTCGGTTGAAAGGCAGGCAAAGGAGACCCCCGCACGCACGCACGCACGCACGCACGCCCTCTCTCGGAGCCCGACAGGGGCCAGCCGCGCCAATGCCGACCAAGTCCTCGGGCGCAATGAAGCAGCCGCTCGCCGCCCAAGGTTGACGCTGTGGCGGCGGCTTTTCCTCCGCTTGGGGGGCTCCTTCTCATCTTCCTGCTGCTGCTGCTGCTGCTGCTGTCAAAGGAGGGCGCCGGCGGTTAGGCGCGAAGCCGGCTAGGAGGCATGAAGGGCGCTACGGTGGAGCCGGCGCTGTGATTGCCCCGCTGGGCTGGCTCTTCTTTGGGCTTCTTGGCAGGAGGAGGGAGCGCCCGACGAGCTCTGGCCAGCGATGCCATTGTGCCATGCCCGCTCCTCGCTGAGGAGGCGAATCGGCGCCCGAAGGCGGCTACTGCTGCTGCCCGTCTGACCGACTGCGGCTACTTTGCGCGGCGACCAGCCTGCTTTCTTCTTCTCCCTCCGGGGCCACCTTTTCCGAACTTCCAGGGAAGGCCGGTTGATGTGCCAGGGAAGGTAACGCCGAAAATGAGCCTTCTCTAACGCGGGCTCGTCCTGGCTCCGAGTGGGAAGGAGCGTCCCGGAAGGTTTTGCCCTCTCGAGCAAAAGGCAAGCAGGCTGGTTGGCCCCGAAGAACCAGGAGAATTTTGAAAACCGGGGGAGGGAGGGTGCTCCAAAGTTAAAGAGGGAAGGGGAGGGAGGAAAGAGGGAAGGGAGAGAACAGAAGGGAGGGGAACGGTTAGAAGGGAAAGGGAAAGGTGAAGCACCGTTTCTCACCTCTGGCACACTGCATGTTGGAGACTCTGGCTGCCTTCTTGGTCTTGGAGACCCTGGCTGCCCTCTTGGTATTATGTCTGCACTTCGAAGGAAATTTGGGGACGATTATCAAGTAGTGACCACCTCGTCCAGTGGGTCAGGCTTCCACCAGAAGCAAGGCTCGGCCCACAAGAAAAAGCGCCAGAGGTTTGTGGACAAGAATGGCAGGTGTAACGTGCAGCATGGCAACCTGGGCAGCGAGACGAGCCGCTATCTGTCGGACTTGTTCACCACCTTGGTGGACCTCAAGTGGCGCTGGAACCTTTTCATCTTTATCCTCACCTACACCGTGGCCTGGCTTTTCATGGCCTCCATGTGGTGGGTCATCGCCTACATACGGGGTGACTTGAACAAAGCCCACGATGAGAAATATACCCCATGTGTTGCCAACGTCTACAACTTTCCCTCTGCCTTCCTCTTCTTCATAGAGACAGAGGCTACTATTGGGTATGGCTACAGATACATTACAGACAAATGCCCGGAGGGCATCATCCTCTTTCTTTTCCAGTCCATCTTGGGCTCCATTGTGGATGCTTTTCTTATAGGCTGTATGTTTATCAAGATGTCCCAACCTAAAAAACGGGCGGAGACACTGATGTTTAGCGAATATGCTGTCATATCCATGAGGGATGGCAAACTCACCCTCATGTTCAGGGTGGGCAACCTTCGCAACAGCCACATGGTCTCTGCACAAATCCGCTGCAAACTTCTCAAAGTAAGTTCAAGCTTTCTTGCCTTCAGTTCTAATCATATTGACTATTCATCTTTTCTTCACTTTTGTTTTCCAACTTAAAGGTGCATGGTTCAATACCTTTCTTAACAGGATTTCGCTTAAATTACAGGGTTTAAGGGTTTTTTTAAATTAAAAAATAGAAATGTTAGAAGGTGCAAGTGAATAAGGTAGGATAGTTGTCAGGAACACAACAAAATTCCATGATTGAGGCTGGGTACAAGGACAAGCTATATTTTCTTCCCTATATTTTTCAGAGAACTCTTAGCATATTTCTTGTGCTTGAGTTTTATATTTTCATAGTATTTGCATTGCTATTTTCTATAAGGCAATGTCTCCTGATGCGCATCTTTCTATGATTCATATTTCCTTAATCTGTTGCATTACTTCTCTTCTATTTTCTTTTTTAATATCACAGTTTCCTGCATCTGTGGCTCAGTTCCCTTCTTTTTCATTACAGTAGCAGCTCCTCAAACTGCTAATGAATTGAAGTTAATTTTTTATGTAGTTCCCAGCTTAAATTAAAGCTTTCTCCATATTTCTGGTTTCTGAATTATAGTCTGAAGTACAATCATTTTTACCAGTACAAGTTGTCTTTTTAATTTCTTGATTAAACCACTTGTACTTATTTCTTTTTGCAAAATTCTGTTTAACAGTTATTCATCTCCTTTTGTAAATAAAAGGGAAAAGTCATTGTCTTCAAGAGTGTATAGATTGGTGCTGTTTAAATGAACATGACTTTTTAAGGTTCAGTTATTCCATTGGAAATATTGATCATGAAGTGTGTAGGCAGGATGACTGAAGTACTTAATTCTTTTAAGTTCTGTACATTACACATATTTCTTAAGGTTCAGTATAGTGGACCTTATATTTCTTTCAAGAGCCAGTAACTTTTAAGTTTAAACATTATTTTGACTGCTGAGATAAACTTGATTCTTAGTCCAAATGTGATCAAATGGTATAATCTTCTGAGTGGCTATTATGTAGAGTTTATTTAAAGTGCTGTATAGATCTATTTCCATCACCTGTTGAAACTTGTGTTATAGATCATAGGTATAACTGTTTAAAAGTAAAACGCTTCAGCAAGGCCAGTTCATGTTTCAGCTTTGCTGAAACACAATGCTGCCTTACCTCCTGGTTGTGAGGACAACTCTGTGGGTTGGCATGCTCCTCCTTCCTGCTGATACATAGGAGATAAATTCTTCTCTTACTTGGAAACACCAGACTGTGTTTTGCAATTATGCCAGCTTCAAACTGCTTTAGACTATATGGTTAATGTTAACATTGGCAGATATGCTGCTTTGGAAAAAGAGTTTAGACTAACACAAAAACAACAACACAAATTTGCATTGCAGTTTTGTCATATAGATTATGTTTTCATATTGTAATATGAAAAATACATTGAGGGGGAGGACCTGGTGTTTCCTCTTTCTTGTTATTACTGTAGTTTTTCTGATTTTTGAAGACCATTGTACTGGAAGATTCTTTTAATAAGCTAAAATACAGTACTGTCTTATGCAGAGAAACTCCCTTAGAAATCATAAGAATTCTGGTTGAGATAACAATACATTGTTACTATTTTAAATTAGGGCAAATTCTTTGACTTAATTAACTTAATTAAAATTGTATTATATATTCAGCTAAGCTGTCTGCTCCTTTTTGCTTGAGTGAGATATTTAGGAGTTTCGCTTTCTGATAATTAACTCTGACTTCTAAATGTGCTTAGTGACTTATAGTGAATAATAATACTGAGCTGGAAGTCAGTCATACAATGTATGCTTTGTGATAAACAGTAGTTTGGTCAGGAACTCATGCAGTTAGCAAAGTTTTATATTTTTCTGAATAAAGGTAAATTATTCTTTTGAGAAATTAAGGATATATGTATTCCTCATTTACTGGTAGCTATACTCCAATATATTTAATGAATGATAGCATAAATCGCTTCTTGTCACTTACAACAGAATGAGGTTCATAAATTAACATACTCTGTTTTACAATATTTGTTTATAGAATGTTTAGATATGTTATTATAAATTTTATATAAGGAAATCCAACTAATATGCATAGTAGCCATCACCACTAATTTTATCAGTACTTTTAATTTAAAATAACATAAATGATATGTGGAGTATCCTTGTTAGCATTCATCTAGTGATTAGATTCTAATCTTTTCAAGGCACCAAATATGCACCGTGGAAAGGACTTTCTTTATTAGGTTATAGCAACTAATTATAAAAACAGATTGCAGTATTTATCCCAGCCCTAAGTTTAAATTAATTATTTTCCCCCAGATCAAATTTGCATTGTACATTAATTACTCTACTGGTTTATACATTATGAAGTTGATCTTTTCTATAACTTTTGACATGTCTTTACATGTGATTTATTTGATCGAGAAATGAGGCAAATGGGATCAGTTATATAGGAGAACGTTGTACCCTACAGAACTATAAAACATATATGCATCGTTTAAGCAGTATCACATTTAAATATATCTTTTAAAAAGTCTCTGTGTGTTCTGTTATGCTGTTATGTAACCAAGAAAAGATACGGATTTAGTCGCAAAGCATTATGAATGAGTAATGACATAATGTACTGCCTCTATTTTATATAATGCAGTTAGAAAATATAAAGTATGTTCCTTAACATGAAGCAGCATGTGCATAAAATGACTTGCTTGCTATTTCTGAATGCTGAACTATTCCTATAGTATAACATACCAATTCAGAAAAATAATACTAATGACAATTGGGGTGTCAAAGCTAATTTCATAATATGTGACTGACTTTTGGCAAGAGGAAAGTCTAGATCTGCAAGAAATATAGGAAATTTATTCAGGGGGTGGGTGAGGCTTGTCAAAAAGAACAAGGAGTTTGTGATGTGTGTACAGATAGTTCTCGACTTACAACAGTTCATTTAGTGACCACTCAAAGTTACAACACTGAAAAAAGTGACTTATGACCATTTTTGTAGCATCCCCATGATCATGTGATCAAAATTCAGATGCTTGGCAACTGATTCATACTTATGACCATTGCTATGTCCCAAGGTCATGTGATCACCTTTTGCAATCTTTTGACAAGCAAATTCAGTGGGGAAGCCTGATTCACTTAACAACCAGGTTGCTAACTTATCAAGTGATTCACTTAACAACTGTGGTAGGAAAGGTCGGAAGATAGGGCAAAAACCTATCTCTGTATATTTGTAAATAAATAAATATATGGGGAGAGACAGGACTATGAGAATAGTTTTTCCCTTAATTATAACGCATTTTTGTTTTCTAAAGTTTGAATCCAATCTTTTATTCAAAGCTGTGTCTAATAGTTCCAGCAACTTTTTCATCTATAAAGAATACTGGGTAATCCTTATTCCAGGATTAAATCATTTTGTCTTCTGGATGTCAGAATGCAGATTTACAGCCTGCGTTGATGAGATATGGCTTAAGTTGTCCTTCCAAAATTGTGGTGCCCCCCAGATGTGTAGATTTTAGTTCTCAGGATTATGAGCTATGGTCATGTTGATTAAGGAATTTTGGAAATTTTGGAGTCATTCAGTTTGAAGGTGCCCAGGTTGGAAAAGATTACTCTAGAACATTTGCCTTATGGAAAACTGTCCTGTGCAAACCTCTTCATCTTATTGACTTAGTTAATGTATTATGGTAAGGCAGCTGGCATTCATTTCTTTGAAGCTTTTGTATTTACAGATGTTTTTAAAGGAGAAAACAGAATACTGACCTGTGACTTTAAGGTGCTGAAAACAATCCAGTATGGAAAAGACTGAATGAATAAAAAGAAAAGATTTTTCAGAACTAACTAATACAGTAATCCCTCGTTTTCCACGGCTTCAAGTTTTGCGGCTTCAGTGCTTCGCGGATTTTTTAAAAATACAGGGAAAAAAATGCATCGGTAGGAGGCAAGCGCCCCCTAGTGCTTGCTTTAAACAATGTCCTCAACTCAAGTTTCCTAGCGAATCCTACTTCGCGGTTTTCCGGTTTTCGCGGAAAGTTCCGATCCCCATTAACCGCGGAAAACGAGGGATTACTGTATTACAAAATTAAGAGCTTTGAACTAATTTTAACTTAATGTCTTCCTATTTCATGTTTCCCCTCCAAATTAAATTTATCTCTTAGTTAACAGTATCAGTTTACAGATTAATAGTAGATAGTAATTTCTAGGCTGTTATTCTTACTAAATAGTAATATCAGAAGCAATAAAACTAATCAAAATAAAATAAGTATCAGAATGAATAGCGAAACGCACCGTGATGACAAGTTATGATAACATGTGTTGTATAGCAAATAAATTAATTCACCAGTCCTTTGACAAGCTATCTTTGATGATCTTTCCTGCCTCAGTTGATTATTGTGGTACTTAGCTGGTTTTTCTGAGTAAGACAAGTTAATCTAATATATAATGTATGAAGAAATAATGGAGCAATGTTTCAGACTGAAAAACTTCAGTGATAACTCATAGGTTGCATTACATTGTTTTTCACACATCCTGTTTTTTAAATATAGTATTAAAATTGCTATTTTTCATAATTTTGTTTAGAAAAAGAGATTAAAAATTTAACAATTCTGTATATTTTGGAACAATCTTATATTCTGTTCCTCTTAATGAGTAAGGTACATTTTTCCCTCTAACCTCAGGCCAAATATCATTCATCATAGGCCATTCTGTGATATTCATTTCCTATGCAATGCAGATTGAAAACAAAATGAATTAACAGCAAAATTCTATAGATGTCTCTGAAATCAATGCTGTATACCTTAAACATTTCATGTTTAAAATACTTAATGTAAACATATGTAATAAAAAGGCATAAAAACCACATGTTTGTACCTTATTCTGGATTCCGGATGCTGGTTTGGTTTTTTTCTTATTGTTATTTTTTGTCCCTTCAAATCAGTATTGACTGCCTGCCTGGATTAGTCATTACATTTTTCTTGCCCATGTTTTTCAGAAGTGGTTTGCTATTGTCTTCTTTCTAGGGTTGACAGAGCACGACTTGCTCAAGGTCACACAGTTGGCTTCATGTTTAAGGTGGAACCAGAACTCAGAGCCTCCTGGTTTATAGCCTGATGCCTCAGCTGCTATCCTAATCTGGCTGTATTTGTTATGAGGCTGTTTAATAAAAGCTGTTAAATGACTTTTGTGGCTTTCCTTCCTAATAACGGCATACGTGCCAAATTTTAAAACTTAGATATTTTAAAAATAGGCCACAATCTATGTCATGTTCTGATAATATTTGGAGATTTATGCAATTCCAAATTTTATATACTTTATTACAGAAGTTTTTTTAATCTGCAAAATGGCGTAGAATTAACATTCAGATTACAGCTCATTTCTGTCCTAAACGTAATTTCTAGGAGTTCTTATTGAAAGAACTAAGATCCAAATAAATATATTTGATCTGTCAGTAATACTGACCAATACATAAGTGTCTGGCAGTGGTGAAATTCAGTTTTTTAAACTACCAGTTCTATGGGCGTGGCTTGGTAGGTGTGGCATGGTAGGTGTGGCAGGGGAAGGATACTGCAAAATCTCCATTCCCACGCCACTCCTGGGGGAAAGAAATTGCAAAATCTCCATTCCCACCCCAATGGGGCCAGCCAGAGGTGGTATTTGCTGCTTTTCAGAACTACTCAAAATTTCCGCTACCTGTTCTCCAGAACCTGCCAGAACCTGCTAAAACCTGCTGAATTTCACCCATGGTTTCTTTTAAAAGTTTATTCCACAATAAATAAAATAAATTTGTTTTTCTGCACATAATTTCTTTTGTATTACATTAAGCGAGTCCAATTAAGAAATAGCTATATTTTAGCAGAGGTTCATATGCAATTGTCATTTTGGCAATTATTTTTAATTGATGCAGACTTCAATATGGTTAGATATTAATAGGACATTAATCTTTAATAACCCCTACCATTAATTTCATGTGTTCTCTCCTGTAGACATGACTCAAGCTTTATCCTATACATATATACCTGAGCTTCTTACCCCTTTGAATAGATACATAAGTACCACTCATCCAGTGCAAATGTAATTATGTTTATTAAAAGAACTGAATCCATCAGTGCAATAGATTCCCCCCTCTCTTTTTCTTGGAACAACTTCCAGATGGTTTTTGAGGGTGCATTTCATGGGATGGAAGAGAATATAGATAAAGATAGTATGGAAGTTTATTTGCATAATATTGAGACTAATCCAGTGTTTGGATTGAATCTTGTATGCATAACTGTTCAGCCTTAATACGTTTTTTTAAAAGGCTCATAAGACTGCTATTTTGTTCCTAATATCAGCCACTAAATCAGGAAGAAAAATACCTTGTGAATCAGTTTGGAATCAAAAGGGATACAGTTAGCCAAGCAGAATAAAATTCTTGTATTGCTGTATTTATGCCATCTATCCTTCTTTGGAATGCTAATGAATAACCATTGTACTGTCACACAAAAGTCTTGTATCTTTGAGTTAGTTTCCTTCGGTATTGAGACTTTTAAAATTATCCTATTCCACAGGCTTGGTTTAGGTAGGAAAAATCAGTTTGTAGGCTTTATTTCCAACAATATTAAGTTGTTTACTGATCAAATAAATCCTCTTGTTGTTTTGGACTGAGTTTCAGCTGTTAGGCCATACACAATCATTGTATCATGGTAAGTTTTCACATTTTCACAGTTTGCTTTATGTGAGTTAAGTGGTAGAACTTGGCATTATTACCCAATGGATAAGATCTAGCTGTCAACATTCCCAGACCAGGATATAGCTCTCAGTCACCTAAACGTGAGTTTACATGGCTTAACTAGGCTGCTAGGCTTAACCTAGGCAGAAATCTCTAAAACACCTGCTTTTGTTATTGCAAATTAGGATGAAACTGTGCAAACCACTACTAGATTGTCCTCTGTAAGTGTGTACACTATATAGGCAGTTCTAGCTTCTGTCCATGACATTCTAGTGCCCTTTCTCTCTTCTGTCGATGACATTCTAAGCAGTTCTCTCTTCCGCCCATTACATTTTAAATCCATTGCTTTTCCATGTTACTGAAGGAAAACTTTGCTTTTCTGTTCTTTTTATGAGAATAGCATACCTTAATAAACAGCATTTTAAAATGTTTCTTGTGGATCACGAGTACCATTATTATTGTTACGAGAAACTTTCTTGTTGGGAATATGTGGAGTGTGAGTCTCTATAGTAAAAAGGGGCAGGTTTTTTGTATTTAAGCTAATTTTAACAAAAATGCCAATTGTAGTTCAAGCATCAAGATTCTGGCTCTAGAAAGCAAATCACAGGATTAATCCAAAATACTACTTAAAGGCTATTTGTATTTACTGTTTAAAGGTTCTGTAACTTCTTCAGTTAACTAAGAAATTAATGTATGGGATCAAAATCCTAGTCAATGCTGACAATAAATTTATATTAATAATAGTTTTGCAACAGTGAGATGGAAGGCATGCAAATTTAATAAATAAATAAAATAATACATGTAGATACACTTGAGTATGATATATTACAGTATATTCGTTCATTGACACAGCTGCTGTGGATTTGAAGATAACTTGACCCAAATGGCATAATTAAGTAAAGAGTAGAATAATTAATTTTTGTGCGAGTTTCCTTTTGGAAGACAATTGAATTTTTATAAATATTATTGAAGGCTCTAGAAAGGAATACCATTCACGTGAAGTGCTGTTTGCATGAAACCATGTAAAAGAAATTATTTCCTACCCTGTTTCCCTGAAAATAAGACCTCCGCGGATAATAAGCCCAATCGGGCTTTTGAGTGCATGCACTAAAATAAGACCTCCCCAAAAATATTGCATCACAGCAGCAGCCATGAGGTGAACATGCTCGCCACCTCCTGCACCTCAAAAATAATAAGACCTCCCCGAAAATAAGGCCAAGCGCTAATTTCGGGGTCAAAAGAAAGTAAGGCCCTGTACTACACAGTACTAGTAGGAAGCTAGTGAGAGAGCTTTTGCCTTCCCTCTTTTTTCTTTAAAATATTTTTGTGCCTAAACAGTTTGCTTGGAATTTGACTTGGATGATTTATGGTGAAAAATACTGTATGGCTATCACCTATTGTCATATTGTCTTGAAAATAACTGTCCTGGTTTATTACTTCTCTTTCTTTCTTTTTTCTTTCTTCGTGTTTGTTATAGTCTCGGCAAACTCCCGAAGGTGAATTTCTGCCCCTCGATCAACTTGAACTGGATGTAGGTTTTAGCACAGGGGCGGATCAACTTTTTCTTGTGTCACCACTCACAATCTGCCATGTGATCGATTCAAAAAGCCCCTTCTATGACCTTTCTCAGCGAAGCATGCAAACTGAACAGTTTGAGATTGTTGTCATCCTAGAGGGCATTGTGGAAACAACTGGTGAGTACAGTGATTTCATAGCTAATGAAATCATATGTTTGTATTTTATCTCTGCCACACACACCAAAAAGTAATGTTAATTAATAAAATCTATGAAGGTCATTTGTGGATACAGTAAATACAGTCAGTAGCAATACTGAACATTTGGAAAATGTTTAAACGAATCTGTGTCTGAATATTTGAGAAATAATGAGTCCTGCTGTTGAATATTGTTTGAGTTGTTATAGGTTATTTTTCTCCCAAATATCTTGAATTGCTGTTGTATCTTATAATCTTTTTGATATTAAACATATATTAAGAAATGACAGGGACATTTAAGTTGACTCACATTATAGGCAGGTGAGATTTGTCTGTCTGCCAAAATCCTGCAGAGATTATGAAACCAGGTGTGTGGTATTTCTTGTCTGAGAGTTCTTTCTTGAATATAATAATAATTTACCAATAAAGCTGAGGAGAAAGCATGCAGTGCTGTAATATATAACATTACACTGAAGGAAAACCATGTCATTAAAAATACCTGGTTGGAAATGAATTCAACTGATATTTGTAGTGTGACATCATTCTTCTGAAATGTTTGCCTTTCTTTTGTCTTCCTCCCCCCCACTATCCCGAAAGAGGATTGGTGTAAATTTTCTTTATTGTTGACTTTGGTGAAGTTAATAGGCACAAAACCTCAATTATCTGTAAGCGTTAAATAGTGTCTTCCCTGTTTCAGTGATGCATGGAGCAAAAGTGTGTTCTAGTCAATATTTTGGCTATTCCCAATGTTTATTAAAATAACCATACATGAGCACTTCTACAATTTGATAAATATTTTGCTCTGCCTGAAGAGCGCCTATTCATCTTCTAATTCTTGTTAATCCCACTCACCATTCCTAGGTTCTGCCATACGCTTGCCCTATTTTTTCTTGGATTGTTATGTTTACGTTGGCAGAATAAATGGAATATTTTCACTTTGACTGTACCTCTGTTTTCCCACCCCCACGTGTGAGAAGCTCAGCATTGTGAGAACATTAGAATTGTTTAGTGTGGTTGATTTGTTTTACTTACTGATTTGGAATATTTACGTGGCTGCTCATCTTGAGTGAATAAGTCTTCAGATAGTTTAAAATAGTACAAAAACTAGCATAAAATTAGAACAGAAAATACAACGAAAAGTAATCATATTAAAGTAAAGATCCAAGGGATCTCAAGCAATTCATTGTCCTTGAAACATGCATATTGGGCTCCATTAGCAAATTGGTCCTAACACCTGAAGAAAAACCTAGCTTTTCACGGCCTTCTGGAAGGTCAGCAGAATTGCACCTATTTGGGACTCATTCCATTTCCTCCCACGGCAAGGCTGTTCCATAGGCCCACTGCCACAATAGATTTTATTAAATGGTCCTGTTTCACAGAAGAGACCCATAGCACGCCTTCCTGTCAGTTCTGCAGGGATTCATACCCCCAGCAGGCCTCACACCCTCCTCCTCATTTACCTTTCAAAGATCTCTGGAGCTTGCGTTAGGAAAGCAGAAGTGGTTGCTTTATCATGTGGCCATTGGGGTGATTCGAGAAGCAGCCACCATTTTTGAATGGGTGCATTGAATGTGGTTGCTCGGAAAATGGTGGCCGCTCTCAGAATTGCACTACACAGACATGTGACAAAGCAACTCATTCTGCTTTTGTAACATGGTTTGCATAGCTCTGTGAAAAACTCCAGAGTTCTTCAAAAGTGCATGATGGGTGATGGGAGTTGGGTCCAAGCCCTGTGGGAACATGGTGAGCCAGAATAAGGCCACTTCTTGGCTGCTTGAACAACAGCCACAAGACATAGGCCAGTTACCTTGAAGCACCACAACCTGCTCCTTCAGAACCTGGAACTTTCATCAGTATGTAATGATTTGTGGGAGGAGTAAAATGAATGGAGAAAAATTATAGGATAAATAATTATATTAAAAAAGCTGATTTCAGGATACTACACAAGTTCCCCACATATCTGGATTTTATTAGATTTATTTCAAAGAAGGAAAATTAAGTCACAAACAAAAACTTGAATCCTATTGGCAGTTTGTTTTATGCATTGTATGTTTTTTAGACAAAGCAGGTTCTGAATGCTAGATTTAGAGTTGCTTATTGTAAGTATTCTGACAAGTAACTATGATGGATAAAGCAATGTATTAGTCTCCCTAACTTAAATAAAACATGTGTCCTACTTGAAGTTTTTGTCCCCTTCTTCTTGCTAGCAATAAATTAAAGCTAGGGTTAAAGTTATAATTTCACTTGCCATCCTCAGGTTTCGGTCTGCGATTACGAAGGCGTTGACCTTCCTTAAATCTTGGGGGTGGGGGTGGAGTGCTGACTATTGTTGTGAGTGGGTTTATTGGCTTGCAGCTGTATCATGATTGGTAGATTGATGCTGATTGGTCTTATACAATAATACAATACAATACAATAGCAGAGTTGGAAGGGACCTTGTAGGTCTTCTAGTCCAACCCCCTGCGTGGGCAGGAACCTTATACCATTTCAGACAGATGGCTATCTAACATCTTTTTAAAGACTTCCAGGGTTGGGGCATTCACAACTTCTGGAGGCAAGCTGTTCCAGAGGTTAATTGTTCTAACTGTCAGGAAATTTCTCCTTAGTTCTAAGTTGCTTCTCTCCTTGATTAGTTTCCACCCATTGCTTCTTGTCCTGCCCCCAGGTGCCTTGGAGAATAGTTTGACTCCCTCTTCTTTGTGGCACCCTCTGAGATATCGGAACACTGCTATCATGTCTCCCCTGGTCCTTCTCTTCATCAAACTAGACATACCCAGCTTCTGCAACCGTTCTTCATATGTTTTAGTCTCCAGTTCCCTAATCATCTTGGTTGCTCTTCTCTGCACTCTTATTTGTATGTTTCTCCTTATTTTGAATTTCAACGGCTTGGGTGGAGGGTGGGGCTCGTCTGTTGGTCAGTGCTGGTTTCCAGATCTCTGGTAGGCGGGAGGTGTCGTCACGTTTGTTCATATTGTTTGGTTGCTTCTCTATTTCGATGGCTTCTCTGATTATTCTCCTGTTCAGCTGTTCAGCCTTGGAGTTCATTTTAGTTCCTTGAAAGTCAATGTCATGTCCTGTAGTTTTGAAATGTTGATAAAGAGATTAGATATTAAGGTGATTTTTTAATGCATTTTTATGTTCTGCGATACGTGCACTTATCCTTCTGTTGGTTTGTCCTATGTAAGCGGCAGGGCAGATTTCACATGGAATTTTGTAGACTCCTTGGCTTTCTAGCTGGATCTTGTCTTTGGGATTCCTTAGGATATTGGTTAATTTTTGGTCGGTGTTGAAGGCTGTTTTGATGTGCTTGTGGAGAATTTTGCTGATTTTGTCTGTGGTACCTTTAATGTATGGGAGGAGAACCCGTGAAAATCTACGAAAGCATATGTGTGTGTGTGTGTGTGTGTGTTACATTTTTGAGCTGATCAAGCCTGAAGATGGCAAGTGAGATCATGCCGAAACGTTGCAAAAACAATCTCATGCTTACACGGGAAAACACCCGAATACAACAAGACCAGCATACCTACACCCGTGAAAATCTACGAAAACAAATATATATATATATATATAATAATGCAAGGTTGATCCAGAATGTATAATTTCTGATTCAGATTTAATGCCCTCTTCATATGTATAAGAAACTTGCTGCTCTGTCTTACTCAATTATTAGTATTTATTGCTTGTTAATATTCCCCACATTTATACTCAGAATTTCTTCTCATTATCAGATTTTTAATCCTTTCCATCCTTAACTCTCTCCTGTACAATCAACATGCTTACAAGGTACTGATGCTTTTAGGGTGATTTATTTGGCTAGGCTACTTTAATGAAGAATTGTACACAGTTCGCATTGGATTACTGAGCGATAGCATATCTTTCCTAGGAAGGAGGTATTCCTATGTGCATACAGCTGCATAGACTGTGCCTCTATAACAGTGATGGTGGACCTTTTTCTTATGGTGTACCAAAATTGCTCACATGTGCCCACTCAATCTCCCTGCCCAACTGCGCGTGTGCATGTACCCCTCTCTGTGCATGCATGCACAACCCCTCACCAGGCTCAGGAAGCTTTCCTGAAGCCCGGGGAGGGCGAAAACAGCGTCCCTGGCCCTCCAGAAAGGTGAAAAATCAGCAGGCTGGTGCGCACATGTGTGCTGGAGCTGACAGCTGTCATGTCACCAAATATGGCTACCATAGGTTCCCATCACGGTTCTATAACGTCCTCTGAAAGGAGGAGAAGATTGGGGATGGAGTGGGGGATAAAGGCATTAAATGTATCATTAATCTGAAGATTCCCTCAATGCACACGTTAAACCGAAGTTGCTCTCATTATCTAGGCAGGCCCAAGTTAAAGCAGTCAACATAAAGTGAGTGCTATCCTGTCCTAGTTCTTCCTGTATTTCATCAAACATTTATTTTTATTGTACTATCAAGCTCTCTCATTTGATCCCAGGTCTTGCATTAAGAATTGGAACTCAGTTGTTTAATTCTGTACCAGTCACTCACCTGATTGGAAACCACAAATTGCAATCTTAGTGTACTTCTTTACAGAATCTTCAAGGTGGATGTCATATGTCTAGCAAAATTTGTGCACGTGTCTAAGTCTCCGGCTGAAATCTGTACATTGTCTCGTCATCGAGAATCCCACTTTGGCCAGGATTGTAGAGAAATCGTCAGGTTGTAATGACACCTGCTTCTCTGTTTGAGGCATGGAAACAGTACATGTGTTCATCAATCTATCATATCTTTCTGGCAATTAAGCAGATGACACATAGTCATAGTAGCTATTCCTCCCTAATAATCTTTGAAGGTAACATTGTTAGGTTCCCCAAGACATTAGCTTCATAGACATTTGAATAGGTTAGCTAGGAATTAATCTTTGTTGTATTTTAGGAACACTGCTAATTACAAACAGTTTAGACTCACTAAGTTCATAACAATTACCCAGAGGAATAACACTTATCCATGTTTATTTCTACACATCTAGCACCCTTTTTTTCTGTGTTGCCTCCGTGCAGTGGATTGTCTACTTTTTGTTCTCACAATCAGATTTCACTAGCAGTTACATGTCTACATCCTCCACATTTTTGCTCTTGAGATTTTCTTGTCACTAACAATCTCCTGAAAGATGGCCCCATTATAGTGACCATCTCAGACAGGTTATTGGCTGTAGCAGGCTTCTAAATCATCCTGAAAAGTTTTATAGTTGGATCCACTAGTAATTACATCAATATAAGTGGACACAATATTGTGCCATCAGTTAAGGACTAGAACAGGGATCGTATTACAGCCATAGATTATGGGAATTGAAGCAGGAAGCCAGTTAAATAGCTGAAGTGCAAATAGAGAAAAACTTGGCTTTAATTCTTTGAAACATAACATAGACCTCATCTGAAGGCTTTGGTGAGACACACCAAAGAAGCATTTTTTTCTACATGTATTGCATTTCCCTAGTGGAGTTGTTGAAAAGATTGGAACTAATTGGAACTAATTCAGACCTCTCTTCTCTTCTCCTGAATCCAAACTGTGAACTTCAGTAGCCAGCTGTGAAACTTGTAATGAATATTTTGTGAGTAAAATATCTTGCATCCAAGTTGATTGGGTGCATGTGCATGACAGCTATAAAGTTAATTACAATTATGTTTTATGATTATTATTATTATATGATTCTCAAGAAATGGAAAGTCTGCTTAGATAGTGCTATTTACCAATGATCTTTCAGCACCACCAGGTAGATCTGAACAAGAATCAATACCACAAGAAGAGCAAGACTGTTTTCACTGAGAGTGGCCACAATAACACAATCTTGCAGGCCTGATTGCCTGTGCCTTGTCTCCTGCTGGTTTTAAGCCTACTGTGTGTTCTTATCATTGCTTTGTTAACAGATCTGGTCTATCTTCATCAAGATCATCTTATTCTGTACACTATCCTCTGATTTCTGCCCAGCACGGTTCTTAGTTCCAAGCCAAAGATTATCGGTTATTTCCTTAGTGCTGTCATAAATGACTTTCTGATATTACCTGGTAACAGTAATGCTGCAAGGAGAATTAGCTGTGATGGGAGCCAATATTTGCTGTGAAAGAAAAAAGTAAAGCCAAGAATCACATCTGTCTAATGCATTGTCAGACAAAACATTAAAGAATCTACTGGGAACAAGAGCTTTAAATCTGTTCTAAGAAAGATGTGTTCGGTTTGTTGGGAATGCTTCAGGATTTGGTCTAGGAACATAGCATATGATTTCAAGAAACATTCTGTTTGCATTGCAGAGCTCAGAAATCCATTCTAAATTACAGTGCACATTGAAGTTGTTTCAGTTCAATTGTCTAAATAGGCATGACATGAGCAGTCATACATTGACCTATGTTATGTGCAGCATAGCTTTTCCTTGTTTCTTCTAAAGCAAACATGGTAATTATGGCAAAGTTATATAATTCACACGTTAAGTACATAAGAACATAAGAATAGCCTTGCTGGAACAGGCCACAGCCCATCTGGTCCAGCATTCTGTCTCAACACAGTGGCTCCCCATTTGCTTCAGGGTATTCCCAAGCAGATGTCTTCACCTGCTTATGATTCCCTGCAAATGGCATTGAGAAATATCCTGCTTATCTCTCCAACCCGGAGGGTGTCCTTAGGCATCCATAATGATAGCCATGGATACCCTTGTTCTCCATGAACTCGTCTAATCCTTTCTTAAAGGTGTCGAGGCTGACAGCTGTCACCACTTCTTCTGGCAGGGAGTTCCATAGACCAGTGATCCTCTGAGTGAAAAAGTATTTCCTTTTATTTGTTTGAGGTCTAGCTATCAAAGGTTTCATGGAGTGCCCCCTAGTTCTAGTGTTGTGCGATAGGGAAAACAGTTTTTCCTTTTCTACTTTGTCCACATTGTGCATGATTTTATAGACTTAAATCAGGTCACCTCTCAGGCGCCATTGTTCTAGAGTGAAGAGGCCCAGCCGTTGCAGCCTCAGATGGTAAGGAAGGTGTTCCAGCCCCCTAATCATTCTGGTTGCCCTCCTCTGCACCTTTTCCATTTCCATAATATCCTTCTGAAGGTATGGTGACCAGAACTGTACACAATACTCCAGATGGGGCCTCACCATAGATTTATAAAGAGGCAAAATGACACTTGCTGACTTATTTTCTATACCCTTCCTAATAATCCCTAGCAATGAGTTTGCTTTTTTCATTGCTGCCGCACACTGGGTTGACACCTTCACTGAGCTGTCCACCAGGACACCAAGGTCCCTTTCCTGGTTAGTTGCAAGGAGTTCAGACCCCATCAGTTTATAGATATAGTTGGTTTTTTTTGCCCCAACGTGCATCACTCTGCACTTACTAATGTTGAAGCTCATTTGCCACTGGTTTTCCCACTCCCCCAGTGTCAAGAGCTCCTCTGGAGCTCCTCACACTCTCTCTCAGTTTTTACTACCCTGTATAATTTAGTGTCGTCGGCGAATTTGGCTACCTTGCTGTTTACTCCTACTTCTAGATCATTTATGAAAAGGTTGAAGAGCAGGGGTCCCAGTACTGAACCTTGGGGGACCCCACTCTTTACCTCCCTCCACCTGGAGAAGTGTCCATTTAATGCTACTCTCTGTTTCCTGTCCCTTAACCAGTTGCTAATCCAGGACAAGGCCTGTCCCTTTATTCCATGACTGGCAAGTTTATTTAAGAGCCTTTGGTGCGGGACCTTGTCAAAGGCCTTCTGAAAGTCCAGATAAACAATGTCAACTGGATCTCCCTTGTCCACGTGCTTGTTGACACTCTCAAAAAATTCCAGCAGATTAGTGAGGCATGATTTGCCCTTGCAAAAGCCATGTTGGCTCTCCTTCAGCAGCACCTTCTCTTCTACGTGCCTATTAATTTTATCTTTTAAGATGGTTTCCATCACTTTACCTGGGACACTTGTCAAGCTGACCGGTCGGTAATTTCCTGGATCACCTCCCGGTCAGCTTGACAAGTGTCCCAGGTAAAGTGACAAGTATCCCAGGTAAAGTATGTTGACGTCTAACCTAGAAATTATTGTTTTACTGCTTTTATGTCATTGTTTGCATATATTATTTTTATATTGGGTTGTCAACCACAGAATTTGGTTTAAGATGGTTGGGCTTATAACTAAGCACCATTTCTGAAGAATATAAAACGGAATAGGAAGATAATTTGCAAAGTATTTACTTTTTTAATTAACTTTCAGGCAATTTTAAATCATGAAATAGACATGTTGAAGGTGTTTCTGAATGACATAAAATTTATATTTTGCTTTATTCTGAACACCGAAACAAAATTCAACTAATTCCGTGTCATTTTGAGAGTTCCAACTATTTTGAGCATTTGATTGGATTTTGGTTTTGTAGCTTGTGCTTAGTTGCTTTCTCCCCACTTTTCAAACTGTTTCCAGCATAGCCAGCACAGCAGCAGAGACCAATTATGATTCTGCTGTTATTAATTTAATTTGGATGGTGTAATATGGGAGTGGAGTGTATAGAAGAAAGAAGAGGTTAAGACAAAAGAAGATTATTCACTACTGCAAGCCTGCTAGCTTGCCTAGCATGCTACTGCTGTTTTTTTAATTTATTATGGGAAAGTTAATAGCTCGTGTAGGTTGCTGAGTGCATTGCATGTGGGTTGTGTTTTGTTTAATTTTGTAGACAGATATGCAAATATGTGTATGCCCTACTGTTGATGCAGTTGTGAAAATCTTAAAGTTTGCACTTTAGACATGGCACTTCTGGCTTACCGAGTGGCACTTTAGGATGAATTTGAAAATGTAAAAATTATGTCTGTGTTTTGGTTGCTTTGTTGATCTTTGAGATGTGTATACAATCTGTGCAAGTTCTGGCGGCTGTTTTAAGTTATCTGCAATTAAAAATCACCCAAGACTTTCCCCAATTTTCCAGCAACAGACATTGCAATATCTTTTGCTGTGCTTGGATCTTACACCTGGGGTGAAAAAGAACTATGCCGAATCAATTGCTTAATTTTGCTAAGTAAGCAGGATGTCAGTGCCTTCAGAAAAATTGACCAAGGATTATTTTATTTTAAAAAATCAGAACTAAGAAAGCCTCTTGTATAAATCTTCGATTAAAATTCAGGGTCAGTGAATCAATTATTAGGACAAGGGCTAGAAAGATTTATTGAGTGTTTGAAAGTTAAATATTATAATATAAGTGCAATATGGAATAAATAATCTATTCTTGATTAAGAAGTCCCAAATAGGACAGTAGAAGGAACTCTGGAATAATTGCAGATCAGAGGTGGGTTCCTACCAATTCGGACCGATTCAGCTGAATAGGTAGTAACTTGGCTGGCCACACCTCTGCCATGGTTCTATCAGTGCCACCATAGGCGCTGCCAACTTGTTTTTTGCTTTTGCGCATACATAGCATTTTTTACCTACTACACATGTGCACATAGCGTGCATCAAACGTGTGCGCGAAGTGTGTCCCTGAGCGAACCAGCATTAGAAGAAGCTGGAACCCACCCCTGTTGCAGATGCAATACCTTTCAGATATTTCAATCTACATTGAGGTTTATTATCTGAGAATGATTTAGAGGCTTACATATTCAATTAATTATGTTCGTTAATATCACATTGTTAATTAGCAAAGTGTGCTGACATTGGCCATTCAGTTAACACTGACAAAGGTCTTTGGTAAGATGGTGTTCCCGGGTAGGACCATGTTTATTTATTTATTTATTTATTTATTATTCATATTTGTAACCCGCACCCATCTCACCACAAAGGGGCTTTTTACCTTCCCTTTTCCAGATGATCAGTTAGACAAGGACATTTTAAACTTAACACAAAATTAATTAAAAAACATTTGAGACAGTAACATAATACTGGTCTGTGATGGTAATAAAAATTACTAACTAGACAGTAACAGCATTCCCCCAAAGTATAAGAAGAAAGGGAAATACGCAGCTAAAGTTTAATAAAAAATCAAAGTCCATGCACATGAAGGAGAAAAGTAATATACATGACTAAACCTCACTTTTTTCCATAGCATCACTATATCTCATGCAGGAGATGTGCTAATTGAAAGGGATATTAAAGATAGCAGCTGTTCTTATCTAAATTGAAGAGATGTCTCTTTGTTCTCTCTATTAAGGAGCGGAGGAGATTTAGATGACAAATTCTAAATAGGTAGGAGCAGGATTCCATTTCTATTGTTTTCTACGAGGATTTATTTTTCATCTTTTCAGAAATGTTTTAAAAATTAAAAATCAGGAGAATTAGCACTTTGTATAATATCATGTATTCATGTAATTCTGGGGGTGCACTAATAAGGATGCAGTTGCTAATGTCACAGTTGCTGGAACTGTGAAGTCATTTTAAATTTTTCTGCAATTGAATGTTCAGGATTTTTTCAATTTTGTTCTTATAGAATATTTTGAGTGGAGGTGCTTTATTCCAAACAAAACATATTTTCCATTAAAAAAAAAAATCCTGCCTTTATTATTTGTATAAATAACTCAAAGCAGCAAACATACACAATAATCGTTTCTCTTCTTTTTCCCACAACAACAATCCTCATATTTTACAATCCTCTTATTTTTCCCACAATAACAACCCTGTGAGGTGAGTTGGACTGAGGGAGAGGTGACTGTCTCAAAGTTACCCAAGTGACTTTCATGTGTGACTAGAATTCAATCTCCTGTTTCTAGGCCAGCACCTTCACCCCTACACCAAACTTTTAATGCATATTTCTAAAGATTAAGTATGTAAATTGATACTTACATATTTTGAAAAGAAAAGTAAAATAGCTTTTTGACAACATTTTAGCCCATATTTCCAAAATCATTTAAACCTAATGCCTGTTTCATTCTCATTATCTTTTTAAAGCATTCCAATATGGAATTCAATGCATCAGTTATGATTAACAAATATAATAAAACAAAAAGCTGTTTTAAGTGGCCTCAGAGCAGAGCTACTTTGAGTAAAACTCATCATGAGGTTATTTTCTTTTTCATAAACTATTACTGCAGTGAGTTAACTTTGCAAACAATGGATCAATAAGTAATGAATAAAAATGCCACATCTCTTTCATTTGTGAAGAACTTCTAAAGTAGGGTGTTTTTTTTCCATACTGACTGATCTTATAATGGGACTGAGTCTTATAGTCTTTATCTAAAATATTCCCTATAGTTAATATGTCAAAAATCAATAGAACAGAGTGTTTAACATTTAAACCATCTATCACAATTAAATGGATATCCACTACCTGGCTACATGTCTTGGGACAGAGTCTTTAGACATGGGTGTCCAATCTTTTGGCTTCCCTGGGCCCCTTTGAGTGAAGAGGAATTCGCTTTAGCCCCATATAAAATATATAATATAGTTAATACTGTTTCCCCGAAAATAAGATCTCCCCAGATAATAAGCCCAATCAGGCTTTTCAGAGCATTCACTTAAATAAGCCCTCCCCTGATAATAAGCCCTCCCCAAAAATATTGCAACACAATAGCAGCCATGAGATGACCATGCTCGCTGCCTCCTGCACCCCAAAAATAATAAGACCTCCCCGAAAATAAGGCCAAATTTGGGGAAACACGGTATATATAAATATTACTAAAAAGCACATCATAATGTTAAAAAGGGCTGCATTACTAGTTGCCCAGGGAGACATGGAGCCTATGGGCCATGGATTGGACACACCTATCATAGAGCAAATTTTATACAGTAGGCGTCTACTGTTTTTGCTCCCCCCCCCCCCCAGCAGCACTCTATAAGCCTCCATAAGGCTATGCCTGCAATTCTATTGACCAAAAAGTGGCCTGTTTTCACGAAAAATGAGCTGGTTTTTTGCTTGTTTTGCCCCCCACCCCCAGGAGCACTCTGCAACCCCCCCCCCAAGGCTATTCATGCCTTTTATTTGGGAATAAATGGGCCCATTTTTATGAAAAATGGGCCGTTTGGGGGAGGTTTGCAGAGTGCAAAAACTTTTTATTCCTTTTGGAAAGCTGTTTAGTTAGAGGGATTGATGAGAATTATGTTGGTCAAGTGCTGTGCCTGCAGAAACAAAGATTTAGGTGCTACAGGTTGTCAGCTATTTCCTTTCTCCAGCACATGGATAAATACACCTGGAAACATCTACCTACCTACCTACCTACCTACCTACCTACCTACCTACCCTCTCTCTCCCTACCTACCTACTGTATTTCTCTCTCTCCGTCCTCTATCCACCTATATACCTACCTACCTACTCTCTCTCTCCCTCTACCTATCTACTGTATTTCTCTCTATTTTTCTCTCTCTATCCCTCTACCTACCAATCTACCTTCTCTTTCTCTCTCCCCCTACCTATCTACTGTATTTCTCTCTATCCCTCTACCTACCAACCTAAGTACTCTCTCTCTCTCTCTCTCCCTACCTATCTACTGTATTTCTCTCTCTCTCTCCCTCCTTCTCTACCTACATACTGTATTTCTCTCTCTTTCTCTCCCTCTATCCCTCTATCTACCTACAATACAGGTACAATACCTTTCATATTTTTTGTTTTGTTATTGTTAGTTCTATAGCTTTTACTTATATAAATTCTCAGTATGAGTACCCAGGTTTTGAAGAGGCAATTAAAAAAAAAAACTAGGTACTTTTTAAAAAAAATTGCCTCTTCAAAACCTGGGTACTCATACGGAGAATTTATACAAGTAAAAGCTATAGAACTAACAATAACAAAACAAAAAATATGAAAGGTATTGTACCCAGCAAACAAATGAACAAATAAGATGCCATCTTTTAAACTATTTTGCTTAAATTTGGATTGATATACTCTTCCTTGGGGAGAGGACGCGGTATATAAAAATAAAATATTATTATTATTATTATTATTATTATTAGCAATGTATACAATGTTTATCGATAAGAAGTACGGTATCTAAAAACATAAAAATAGGACATTTGCATTCTAAGTTTATTTAAGGAAAGCTATTAATAGATTTCTTGTTATGAAAATATCTTGATTGTCTCACTAGGGTTTCATGTAGAGGTTGCACATTAATTTAATTTAATTTTAGAGTTAGAAGTATAGATAGAAGTATGTAGGTTATCCATTCAGTGCTTCTTTTTCATATAATTTCACTATTATTCTGATGCATAGTGATGACTTTCAATAAATATTTTTTTTGAAATATTACGATGTTAGTTTTGAAATAATAATAAATGAAAATTAATCTACAAAGCTTTAATCTAGGAATAGTAGAATCCCCAAATGTAGTTATAGCCTGAAATGATCAGCAGGTCTCATGTGACATTGTTAGAGGAGGTCATCTCTTTATTTATGAAATTAATGTCAATTTAAAATTGCAGCACTATTGTGCAAAACACTGATGAACAACTGCTTATGGAATCTCAAAAGGAAACCTACAAGAAACACATTTGTAGAATAATATTTCTTAAAGCATTATTGTTGTTAAGCAATAACATTTTTTTCAAGAGTAGATTCAGTTATCCTTCCTAACAAAGAATATGGCATCAAGAGTTGGGCGTTTGAATGAGCTAGTCTGAATGAAAAAAGAAAAGAAAACAATAGATTCATTGCAGATGGTTTTCTCTCAGCTAAGCCTTATCTCTTGTGTATCACAGGCTTCATATTTGGTTAGAAAAAAGTCTGAATCCAGGTATGGAAAGGTCAAGGAGCAAAAACTGAATTGGCGTATTTTCTATACCCCATACTAAATAAGAAAAAGCTTAGAGACAAATACCTTAACCCTCCCTTATCTCATAAAATGGCAGTTTTTTAATATTTCCCTTGCTCTCCAGATTGTTGAAAAGCTGATATTGGCTGTACTAAGCAAAAGCTGACATGATGTGTATTTGGTAGATAATGTTAGATTCCTTGCCTTGAAATGTGTTCAGTTCTATTCAGTGTGCCTACTCTGCCTACTCATGGGCAACCACAGAACAGAAGCCATCTGGAAGTACTGAAAATACACACGCTATCCTTATAGGGAATGCCACACTGGTCTCTGCTGCCACAATTTATTTGGCATATGCTCTTTTAGAGATACCATGCACACTCATTTTGATTAAATATGAGTTGTTTTTCTAAGTGGAATGCTTATTCTGGCAGGAGACGGATAGATGGATATCGCATACACTAACTCTAAATATACATGCATACTGTTATACATACTACTATAAGCATAGTCCCTTCCTTCCTTCCTTCCTTCCTTCCTTCCTTCCTTCCTTCCTTCCTTCCTTCCTTCCTTCCTTTTTCCCTCTTCCCTCGAAAGGGCTGCTAGCAATCAGGTCCTTCAATCCTTTTCCAGTGACCAGCTCAACCTGGCCCAGGCATACCAACACACCTTGGAGAGACTTCAATTTAAAATAATGCTGTCAAGATAAATATCTAATTAAACCATACAATAATATAAAATGTTAAATCTTGCGCTGCGTAATGTTGTTCAAGCTAAACGAAATGTCCCAAAGACTGTCCTTTTCATTGGCCTCTTATCAATCCTGTTGCCTCATAAACATGTCTTCGGTAGGCCCAATGAGAGGCCAATGGAGTCCACCTCGTGTGGCTGCTAAGATACAGTTTTTAGGCTGAAAAATCGCTGTTGTTCTTTCTTGGATTGGCAATCCCTCTCCCTCCATTTGAAGGAATCCAGGCTCTTTTTCTCAAAACTACGTTTTTGTTTTGCTCCCTCTCAAGTCTTTTTTTCCTTCACCTTCTTGAATCTATTCCCCAGAAATCTGATTTTACTCCCCCTGCTGGGAAATGCAATTCCCAGAAATCTCCGTCAGAGCCCCTTCCTGTCCCAATTCCATGGTCACGGCCTTAACCAGCCAGGCAACTATTCTTTTATCCTTCCTTCCTTCCCTCCCTCCCGGGGTTGTCATTTATTGATCGATCATTGATTAATTGATAAAGTCAGTTTCAGTTTTATCAACTGCACAGGTAGACCTTTTCTAAAAAGACCTGTACCCAACCTGGCCCTTCTCATGTGGTTCCCATGAGCATTGTAACTAAGTCCATATTCCTTGCTGCTGCATATTTTCTCTTCTTTCCTTCCACCTTGCATGAGGCTATGGACTTATCTCATGAAGAGTCCAAAATAATTTGCGCAATATTTCCAGATATGATACATTGAGTGAGCTTATGCTTGCTGGGGGGGGGGGGGGGGGGGAGGGGAATTCTGGATGATTTGTTCCGTGATCCATTTGTTTTCTTGGCTGTCCATAGTATTCTCAGGAGACTTCTCCAACAATGTACTTTTTCTACCTTCAAACCTCTTCAAAGTTCATATTTTGATTCCATAGAGTATTACAGGAAGAATCATTGCCTGCATGATTCAGATCCTTATAAATATTGATAGTTCTATATTTTTCAAGCCCTTCATTAATACCTTGCCAAGTGCTAGTCTACAGCTTTTTTCTTGATTGCTTGTTCCTTTACTATAGATAGCTGCATCTAAAAGGCTAAATAAATGTATCCTAAAAGACAGATCCATCACTTCGGTATCTTCACTGTCAATTCTAAGGTTGATTGCTATATCTTTTACCATTAATTTAGTATTCTTTATGGAGGAAAGGAATTAAAATAAAGGGTTATAAGAGTGTGATTTCACCTAGTCATTCTAAAAGCAAGTTCGGTTCATATTTGCTGATTAATTTTTATGATGGTTAAACAGTGTTAAGAGGCACAAAAAATAAAAATGTATTTATGTTTGACCAGAAATTCAGATTTCAAAATAAAGGATTACTACATTTTTGTTAATAAAGAATATTTAGGATTGGATTTGTCATGGAATAAAACTGGGATGAAAACTGATCATAAAAACAAACTAAAAGTCATGATATTTTTTTCAGACTAAGCTAGATAGAATGGTGGTTTAAATTTCTGCCCCTTTGTTTTTCCTTAATTAACAGTGTATTGATAAGCAATACTTAATCTCTGGGGAGAACAATTCATGGTTACTCCATGGCCCTTACCCTCACCCTGTAAAATAAAATTAAGGGGTCATGCAATATAACCTGCTATTTAGACCTGCCAAAATAAAGAAGAAATTTAATGTGATTGCAGAAAGCATTAGCTTAACAGAGTGCTATAGAGTGTATTAATGCCATTCTACCCAATGTAGCAAGAAATGTGCGGCCTAAAACAGTGATTTCCCAAATATCTAAAGTGGGTCTTAGAGGTGCTTTAAATGTTTTAATTTAATACCTAATTAGTAAAAGATGCTTAAGAAGAACTACAAAGGGCTTGACGTACCTTGCCATGCTGTGATTAGGAAAGGTTAATGGAAATAATGCGAGGAGAATCTAAATGTACAAAGTTGACAGTTAAATATAAAAGAATGCGTAATCCTGAATTTGACAATTTTTATGGAAAAAAGGGATCCACAATAATGTGAACTAAAGTAATGGAGATTCAAAATGAAGTTTATTTATTAAAATAGTCACTATTGGGCCACCAGCCAAACTGACTGAAAGACTAGATTAACAAAAGGTTACAGATAGTTTTTGCTTAGTGATCACAATTGGGATCAGCAGCTCCATTGTTAAGTGATATGGTCACTAAGTAAAGCATCAGGTGACAAGCATTACGTGACCGTGACTTGTGTTTTTACTGCTAGCTTTCCCATTAACTCTGCTTATTGGAAGTTGATTGTGAGGTCCCTAAATATTTAGAGAGCTTATAAATACAAGGGCCAGTCATAAGGTTATTAATTTTTTTTTGCATTGTCACAGCTTCAAACAATTTTTAAAAATGGCCGTTGTTAAGCAAATTGCTTACATATAGGGGATAGAAGGATTCATCAAAAGATAAGGTAAATGTAAAGGTTCTCCTCACACATATGTACTAGTTGTTCCCTACTCTAGGGGGCGGTGCTCATCTCTTTTTCAAAGCCAAAGAGCTGTCCGAAGACGTGTCCCTGGTCATGTGGCCAGCATGACTAAACGCCTAAGGTGCAGGGAACGCTGTTACCTTCCCACCAAAGTGGTTCTATTTTTCTACTTGCATTTTTACATGCTTTCGAACTGCTAGATTGGCAGAAGCTGGGACAAGTAATGGGAGCTCACTCCATTACACGGCGCTAGGGATTCAAACCGCCAAACTGCTGACCTTTCTGATCGACAAGCTCAGCGTCTTAGCCACTGAGCCACTCTGTTCTTCAAAATATATAAATAATTAATTACATTTGTATAGACATGAAATGCCACAACTCTACCTTGGTAATAAAGTGATCATCAAAATCCTGACCTTGATGCTGGTTCCATAGTCTGGCCACCATCTCATCATCACTTTTATACTACCCTTTGCCTGGCACCTTCCTTCCTTCCTTCCTTCCTTCCTTCCTTCCTTCCTTCCTTCCTTCCTGCCTGCCTGCCTGCCTGCCTGCCTGCCTGCCTGCCTGCCTGCTTGCCTGCCTGCCTGCCTGCCTTCCACCCTCCCTCCCTCTCTTCTCAGGGTCTCTTTAAACTGATTTACAGTATTAAAGTCCTCCCTGAATCCCAACAACTGTCTATGCAATTTTCTACAGACACATATAACCTGACTGAAAAAAAATGAAAGTTAAGAAAATCTACTTTTAAATAAATTCTATTTTAAATTCCATATAATGGAGATGAGCTAGACAGTGATTTTAAATGGAAGGGGGCTGGTTTTATAAAGACTTCAGCCCTTATTTGAAATCCTGGACCATGTCAAATTACTCTGCTGAAATTTGCTATTGATTTTTGGCTGTTTATCCTTTTGCTGTTGCTAATTTGGGAAATTTGAATATTCAAAGTAGTAATGTTAAACTTATAGGGGTAGCAGAAGAAGAAGCGGAGTCAAGAGAGGAATCAATCTGGAATCATTACGTCCCTATAAGCAATCCACGTCCAGCCCCCGCTTGAATTCAGTTGGTCCTTATCTAGTGCCATTTATAGCTAACTATTAGTTGACTAGATTCTTCTATATATCTTGACCAATAAATCTTAATTTAGCATGTAGTCCTGAACTCTTTTTGCCTGATATTATGAACCTTAACATTTATTCTGAACCTTGAACTTTTCAAAACTTGAGAAAGGTGTGCAAATTAGAACCCCAAAAATATATTCCAAATGCTCATGTTGACCTCAGGAACATCACTGGATCACTATTGGAAGTCATAAGAATATGAAGAATTGTTTTATCCCAGTGGCACCAGAGGTGGGTTCACACCTATCCGGTCCCGTTCGGCTGAATAGATAGTAACTCTGGTGGACACATGACCGTACCAGTTCTATGTTCGGCGGCGCCATCTTGATTTTCTGTTCTGCACATGCGCAGAACAATTGTCATTGAAAAAAAATGTAATTTTTATTCACTTTTTATTGTGTGCATGAGCAGTGTTTTAAATGAAAGTGTGCACATGTGTGGAGTGTGCATCTGGCATGTGCATGAGCAAAGCAAGCGCAAGCACACAAATATTTTTACTACCCAACCGGTAGTAATGGTTGCTGGAACCCACTCCTGAGTGGCACCCAACCTTTTGGACACCAGGGACTGGTTCTGTGTAGAGAGGTTTTTCTGAGGACTTGAAGGAACATGGTTTTTGCATGCTGCCTGTGTTTTGTGGATGGGGCTTCACTTGTTTGCATGGACCCATTTCTGGCATGCTGTGGCCTAGTGCTGGTCTACAAATCTGGGATTGGAGACCCTTATTTTATCCAATTACTAACACTGTAATTCTTATTAGCACATAGGATGTAAATGACTAGATTTTTACTGTTTTACCTCACTTGAGGATACTAAAACTTATTTCTAAATATTTAATAAAAGCAGTGGATTAAAGTAAAGATGTCTGTATATTTCAATTTGTAAAAAATCACTGAAGAAATTATTTCAAGTTTGAAACAGCTGTTTTGAATTTGAAACAGTCCATTTCAATCATTTTAGAAATGTTTTGAGTAGATACAGTATCCTGATGTACAAGCAGAAAGGTGCTTCAATGTTCTTACACTCTATGATTGTTTCCTTACTCAAACATCTATTTTAAGCAAATTCTACTTCAAA
The DNA here is from genome assembly GCA_039707465.1 of Rhabdophis nuchalis. Classification (NCBI taxonomy): domain Eukaryota; kingdom Metazoa; phylum Chordata; class Lepidosauria; order Squamata; family Natricidae; genus Rhabdophis; species Rhabdophis nuchalis. The sequence goes on from CM077643.1 coordinate 174,905,722, forward strand.
TTAAAAGGGATCCCCCCCCCCCCCCGGGTGTTATGAAGTAAAATAAAGCATTATGCCAAAATAAAATGTAAAACTCTTAAACAGGTTTCTGTCATAAAAATTTTGCATTGCTTTCTAATTTGCTGTCTTTTCCCCAGTGTACTTAGCTATTGATAATTTCTATTGTGGCCCAAATCACATCATTGCATTATGATGGACTTTCATAAAATTGATATCACTAAAAATTTCCAGGATGTTGATTTTCTAGTTTTAGAGGCTGGAATTGATTTAAGTTCTAGTGAAAAATATTGTTAACTTTGCTTTCATATTTAGAAACATTTTTCTAATTAGTGCAGAGAATTGCCAGTGCCTGGAAGCCGTACGGATCTGGATGGGAAGTAACGGACTCAGGCTCAACCCGACCAAGACCGAGTGGCTGTGGTTTCCGGCTGCCCGATTCAACCAGCTGACTCCATCGCTGGCCATAGGGGGCGAACATCTTGCCCCTGTGGATGGGGCGCGCAATTTGGGTGTCCTCCTGGATGCCCGGCTGTCCATGGAAGATCAAGTGACAGCCGTGGCCAGGAGGGCGTTTTACCAGGTTCGCTTGGTTCGCCAATTGCGCCCCCTATTGGATCGGGACGCCCTTCGCACAGTCACTCATGCGCTCGTGACATCCCGACTGGACTATTGTAACTCTCTCTACATGGGGCTTCCCTTGAGGTGCACCCGGAGACTTCAGCTGGTCCAGAATGCAGCCGCGCGAGCAATTATGGGGACCGCAAGGTCTACCCACGTAACACCGCTCTTGCGCGAGCTGCACTGGCTGCCTGTCGTCTTCCGGGTGCGCTTCAAGGTGTTAATCATCATCTTTAAAGCGCTCCATGGCTCGGGACCTAGCTATCTGCGGGATCGGATCCTGCCTCATACATCCTCACAGCCGATTCGCTCCCAGAGAGAGGGACTTCTCCGGGTGCCGTCCACTAGACTTTGTCAGCGGGCGACGCCCAGGGGAAGGGCTCTCTCTGTGGCGGGCCCGGCCCTCTGGAACGACCTTCCCCCCGATATTAGAACGACCACGGACCTCCGCTCCTTCCGTCTTAAATTAAAAACCCACTTTTTCTGTCTGGCCGGCCTGGGATAGTCTCCCTGTCTTGGGGTTTTATTGGGTAGCTTTTAGCTTTTAGTTTTATGGGAATTTTAGCACGGGTTAAGTTTAATTTGGTTTTAGAACTGTTTGTATATTTTTTACTGTTTTTATTCTGCCTGTGCACCGCCCCGAGTCCCCTTGGGGAGAGGGAGCGGTTTATAAGTATTAAAAAATTATTATTATTATTAATTAATTTTAAACTTCCCTCTTTTAATGAAAATATTAAAATTATTATATTTGGAATTGAAAATTGGCTTTGAGACTATTAGTTCAAGGGCCATCTTAGCTCTTATTCAATTACAGGTAGCCCTTGACTTACAACTTGTAATTTAATGACTTTTTGGAGTTACAAACAGCTTTGGAAGAGGTGCTTTATGGCCTGTAAAACATTTGAAGCTATTGTAAACCGTTGCATGCCCCCCCTCCCATCGTTATATATGATGGCATTTAAGACACCTGGCAACTGGCTCACATATATGACCAGTTGCAGTGTCCCGTGGTTTGCCAGTTTTTAAGTTTTAAAGCTAAGGGGGGAAGAAGGGGGAACTAGAAAAGTAGTAAAGTACTAATACATAATATGTGTATACAAATACATATATATTCAATATGAATATATTCAAAAAATGAGACATAGGTAAAAAACAGATTGGAAAATATAATGAGGAAAAGGGAATGTAAAATGACAAATATAAAGTTAGAACCGGGTTTGCTGGAATACCATCCTGAAAATACACCAGACAGAAGAGGAAAATAGGCATCAAAAACAATAGAAGAGGAAAGGAAGAGAGGAGAGGAGAACAGAGGGAAGGAGTGGGGAAGTAGAAAGAGGAAAGGAGAGGAAGATTGGGAGGGATTGGAAGAGGAGGAGAGAAGGTATGAAGGGGAAGAGGTAGAGAGGAGTAGGAGAGAGGAAGGGGAAGAAGGAAAGGGAAAGGAGAGGAGCAGAATAAAGTAGAGAAGAGAGGGAGGGAGAAAAGGAAAGGAAAGTAGGGTGGAGGTAAAACAAAATAGATGTTTGTAATGTTGACACTCTTACAAAAGAGGAAGACTTCAATTGCATTGCTCCAAATGCCATTTTGATTCTTTAAACACATGCCCCTGACTTCAAATCAGCATTATGTTATATATCCGGAGTAGTATCTTTTAGTAGATTTACATATGTCTGAAACAATTATAGTTTAAAACTTGTTTAATTATAGGTCAGCTCAAGTGAACTGTGTTTGAAAACACATATTAAAGTAAGATCTTCACCCTCTTGGATAACATGCTGTCAGCTTAATGCAAAAGAGATTGAAGTTTGCTGACTAAATAAGTTATTGATTTAATTCAAACGCTTTTATTTTAATCTTTATGTCCTTTGGAAGATCATATGATAGATAGAACATACAAAGGATTGTTTTTCCAGACGTAGGCATTGAAAAATAGATGGAAATTGAAGTATTACCAGAGACTTGTATAGTAAGGAAGAAAAGGAGGAGGACTACCTTGGTTTCTGACTTCATGAATGTCTTTATGAACTTCATTTTTTTCCTCATTGTCCAGTTGCTTTAGTGACACAAATTATAATGGGGTGATTTATAGTTCTAGATATGCTATTCCGGTGATATGTGCTGGTGGTTTGCATCCTTCATTTTAAGAATTATACCAGGCATCTTTAGGATATTACTGGTATTGTGATGCTAATGAATTTGGAATTGCATGGAGAATTATATCGCAATTACAGAAAATCTTGAAAACACAAAATCTTGATTTATATCCAACTATACAAAAAAAATAGAAAGAACTAACATAATAGTGCAGAAAACAGCAAAGGTTATTCAGGATTATTTTATACACGAATTTTATAACTTAAGAAAAAATATTGCAAAACTATCTCTGCTTGATCAATTTCCCCCTTAAATTTCCACTAACAATCTGCTGAGCAACTGGAAACATTTTTTTCTTGATAGTAACACTTGGTTGGTAGGGATAAGGAAAAGATAGGAAGCTAGAATATTATAATTATACATAGGATTCAGTTTGGTGTTTCACTTTCATATTTTGTTTGTCATGTTGGGTTTGGGCAGCAATTTTCCCCCCAAAGAAAACCCAATTGAAATGCTGTATGTAAAGATATGCATCCTGTGTTGAAATGAAGGAGAAGCTGTTGCTAGTTGTTGTGATTTGGCTAGTGCATTAAAGCAAAGCTCAACAACTCGCAGAGTTTGAGGAAGGGTACAGTAAAGACCACACTTGGCCTTTGATTGGCATTCTGTGAGCCATATTGCAAAAAGCAGGTGGTGATAGGACAAAAAAATTAATTTAATACTTAATTAAGACATACAAAGTTCAGAATGAATACTCAACCTGGATTTAATTGTCTGCAAAATACAATTTGATGTAGTTAAATTGGATATGATGCACTCGAATATTTTAATGACAAGCTTAGAATGATTAAGCTCAAAGAATGTCAAAGAAATGGGCAGCAAATCAAGATGGCTCCCTGCGATAGAAACCTAATTCATGAGTAGTTGAAGAAAAAATTGTGTGCAGCTCCTAATGAATGCCTAACCTTGTTTTACCTCAGAGCTCTGTAATCAATAATGACCATTAAGTTTTCTTGCAATGTTTCCAAAGTCCCAGGTGAACCATGGATGAGATTAATTATCAGAATAATTATTTATCCAATTTTCCTTTTTGTTTGCATAATACGCAACTAAAATCCCCGATTCTGGAAGTAAAATTTGGAACTAAATTTGATGGACATTTCAAAATGCACATATTAAGAATCTATTATTAGATTACTGCGCAGTGTGATTCTATCACAGAAAGTATCACAAGATAGTCTGTAAAGGTGAAATTTCAGTGTTTGGCCTGGATTTTGGCATTTTCTCTGGATATTTGCTCAGCTATTTTTGATAGCTACATGGGAATTTTTTTAATCTTAAGAGAAAAATATGTGGGACTCAGAATTCTAATGGTACTCTTAATTTAATTTTTTTGAAGATGAGGAAAACACCCCAGCTTTTAGGGTTACTAAGATTTTTTTCCTATTTTCTTGCATTACTTTCAACATATTTTACATTCTGGTCATTAGAGTAGTACATCCTGTAATAGTCATATTTATTTTCTTACTATGTACTATTTATGTTTTTAATTTAAAACAGTATTCTTTATTCTAAGAAAGGAATGATGCATATAACAGAATTAACAAATGAACTTTTAAGATCTACAGGGACCATTTCAGTGGTGGGTTATGACTGGTACGCTCCGGTATGGGCATACCGGTGCCTGCTGCGAGTACCAGGTACCGTTCCAGCACGGTACTCTGGAGGGTCCACCTGCTTGCATGCTCTCCTTACCTCTATTTGAGCCTATTGAGGCATTTGCGTATGCACATGGACTGTATGGTGCCTGTGCGACACTCCGTTGAGCAGCTGGAGTGTCACGTGCAATGGGTATGCATGCATGCACTGTGTGCGTGCACATGGTGGACACCCAACTCCATTGCTTCATGCTGGTTGCAACAGGAGCCGGAACCCACCACTGGGCTATTTTATAAATAAACTAATGTGTAGAAATTTGTATTTGGAAGCCTTCATATATATTGGATTAGAACTGTTGATTCTGTGCTTGCTTGGGATGTTTGTATTTTAATTTAATTTCATTCATTTGAACATGGCTAGATTGCGAAATGATGGGTAACAGGCAAGTATCAAAGTTTTAGCAAGATAGCATAAGCTGAACATATTATACATACTTTGGGATCAGTGGTGTGTTTCAAAAATTTTCACTACTGGTTCGGTGGGTGAGGGGCATGTGACTGAGTGGGTGTGACAAACTAGGTGGGCCACAAAATGGGCATCTTACCCGAGACTGGCAGGTCTGAATCTTGTGGCTTTTTCAGGGTTTTCTTTTTTTTTTTTAAAAAGCCTCTCCAGACGAGCTTGAAAACTTGGAGATTGCTTCAGGAGCGGGCAGTTGGGCAGCGTTTCCCCCCCCTCTCTGAAGGTGCCTGCAGCTTCAGAGCCTGCAGCAATTCCCAGCCCTTGCACTGTGAAAAAAAACTTCTTGTGAGTGCAAGACAATTAACAACTTCTTGCACTCATGAGAAGTTTTTCTTTACTGTGCAAGGGCTGGGAGGCTGCAGGCTCCCAGGGTGCGGGTGTCCAGGGAGAGGGGGGGGAATGCTGCCTGACTGCCCCCTCCCAAAGCAACCTTGGAATGTTTCAAGCTCATCTAGAGAGGCAGTTTTTTTTAAAGAAAACCCCGAAAAAGCCACAAGAGCTGCCAGTCTCTCAAGTGTCTCTTAGCTGTTGTGTGCAGGGAAAAACCATGCACAGTAAAGGAAAACTTCCCAAGAGTGTGAGAAACTATTAATTGCCTTGCCCTCACAAGACTTTTTTCCACTATGCAATGGCTGAGAGATGCTCGCAATGGGGCGCAATTTTGGGGTGGCAGGTGGGGATGGGCTACAGGTTGCGCATCTTACCGGAGACTGGCTGCTCTGGATCTTGTTGCTTCAGGAGGGAGAAGTCAGGCAGCATCCCCCCCCCTCCCCTGGGCACCTGCAGCCTCAGAGCCAGCCCAGTTGGTTGGTTAAAGTGAGGGTTGGATCCTAACGCTCCATCACTGGAAGCGTTTAAAGGGGAGAGTTCTTCAGCAGCCGGCTGGCAAAGAAATCTCTCAGCCGTGACCTCTCCCGCTGGCTGGGCGGACAAAGGGAGCGGGCGGCAGATGCGGCCTCGGTCGGCCATGAGCTGCGCACTTGGCCTGTGGAGGCAGGGAGTAGATTGCCTGGGCAGCTGCTGTGACAGCCACAGGTGGAGCTCCCCTTCTCGCCTCTGACAGGCCTTCTCTAGTTGCAGCCACAGCACCCGACTCCTGCTGGTGCACTGAGCCGAGCTGAACTGCAGCTAGGATCTCCCGCATGTTGCACCCCCTCCCAGCCTTTACCCACATCTCCATGCCATTTTTGAGTGCCCAGTCTGCCCCCATCCCCGCCATGGCACAGAGGCACGGGCAAAGCCTGGGAGGGGTGTGTGCAACACATGGGGGACCCTAGCTGTTCACTCATGAGCAACATTGGCTGGGAGAGGCAGGGAGAAAGGCCAATGGTGCTCACAAATAAACTGAGGCTCCTAAATGAGATCAAGCCTCCCCGTTCATATCTTCACCTGAGGGCATCGCTGGCAGCCACTTCTGCTGAAGTCCATGCTCTTCCTGCTGCTGCTTGGCCTCCTCAATGCATGGAAGCAGGAAGTGATGGTTTTGTTCTCTGCCTGTGAACTCCGAGGGTAGAGGGCGAGCAGCTGAGTGAGCAAGTCAGGATCTGCCAGCTGCCTCTAATCTGCAGTTTACTCATGATCATGTTGACTTGTGAACATGATGCTCACAGGTAAACTGCAGATTAGAGGTAGTCGTTGTGGACGCTACATCTGAAGGGCAAGCAGCCTGTGGCAGAGGCCGTGCTGACTCTAATCTGGGGTGCTAGGGACCCTGCTGGCTTTTGGGGCTACTGCTCATCATATCCTGGCCAAAGCCATGTGGGAAAATCCCGTGGCTGGGACGGGGACACTGCTCACTGCTGCTGCCACTGCTGCCGCCACCACTGCCCTCTCCTTCCGCCGCCACTGTCTCTCCTTCCATGGCCTGGTAGGGGGTGTAGCCAGCCGGCATACCACTACCGGTTTAGATGAACCCATCCGAACTAGTAGGAACTCACCTCTGTTTGGGATTTTTAGAAATACTCCATTTAGCAAATGAAGACATGAAATCAAAGATAACTATGAACAGAAGGCAGTTCTACAAAAATGGCTTGAATTTTCAACAGCTCCTTATTACTGTAATAATTTATGTCCTTTGAGAAAACGCTCCTGAAATTTGAAGATATATTTGATGTTCTATTGAGCTGGACAATTAGTGAGATAATTAATATAATCTATTTCCCTTTGTCTTTCATATAAAAACTCAGTGTACGCTGTAAATGTCTAAACCAACATCCCCAATCTATTATTCTTCAAATATATTGGGACTACAACCCTTCCTAGATAACATGGATGAAAAATTTATTTGTTACACTGGGAGTATTGCGAACTCCTTAGTGCTCTCTAAACTTGGTTGGTTTTTTGTAGACATTTCATTACCAGACTAGAAAATGTGAAGCTACCTAGTTTGGTAATTAAACTTCTGCAAGAAAACAGCCAAGCTCAGAGATCATCAAGGAACCCCAGGTCAACCCTGAGTTACACACAGTATATTCTCTTCTGTTGGTACTATTGCAATGGTGGGATACGACCAGTACAACCCGGTACGGGCGTACCGATGCCTGCTGGGACTACCAGGTACCCTTTCGGTATAGTGCTCTGGAGGGCCCACTTGCCCACCAGCTGTCCTTATCGCTATTTGAGCCAATTGGGGATTTCACGCATGTGCACGGAGCGTATGGCGCCTGCGCGATGCTCTGCCAAGCAGCTGGAGCGTCACGGGTGGTAAGTACATGGTGGATGCTTGGCCCCGTTGCAGCATACTGGTTGCATCGGGATCCGGAACCCATCACTATACTATTGTTATATAGGAAGTGTAATAAATCTAAAGATATTATTTTTGTTACCTTCCTTTCACAGTTTCTCTAGCTATTGTGCTGTACAGTTAGTACAATATACAGATAGTCCTTGATTTACAACCATTTGTTTAGTGACTGGTTCAAAGTTATAACTGCAGTGAAAAAAGTGACGACTGTTGCAACATCTCCATGGTCACGTGAACAAAATTTGGATGCTTGGAGTGTGGCATGTATTTATGATGCCTGCAATGTCCCCCAGGGTCATATGATCATCTTTTGCACTGTCTGACAGAAGCCAGATTCACTTAACAATTGTGTTGCAAACTTAACAACTGCAGTGATTCACTTAACAATTGTAGCAAGAAAAGTCATAAAGTGGGAGAAAACCCACTTAACAACTGTCTTGCTTAGCAATGAAAAGTTTGGGCTTAATTGTGGTCGTAAGTCAAGGACCACCTGTATACTTTTCCTACCTAGCTTTTATCCTTGCCTAAGATAGAACCCTTTTTTTTCTGAGCCGAACCAAATAATTAACATATTTTTGACAAAAATATTCAGGCTATTGCCAGGCAATTTCATGTTCCTGGAAAAAAGATTTCTTTGTTTTTTTATTTAAACTTTGTGTTGGACAAGTTTCTTAGATTAGTTGGTGATACATGTATTTTTATGCCTATGTTGTATTCTGATATTGTCATATAGTACCAGAACCATCATCCTTGATCATTTTGAAGGCTCTATAATGTTTTTGTTTAATGCTGTTTCAAATTTCATTAACAAAATTGAATAGGTATTTGAATAGAATTTTGGGGTTCAGGGCATTCTAATCATCCCTTTATCCTAGTTGGAAAGCTAAGGAGGCTATAGGGGAAGCTGACATAAAGCATTTATTAAGGTACTGCACTGTCATAAAATTTCATAAAATGCTCTTAGCTATCTCAGGCTTTTGGGAAGTTGCCTCGAACCAAAATTGAAATTATTTCCAAACATAATTTTCACTTCATCACCAAGATTTAATGAGATGAAAAGATGGAGTTATAAGAATTTCAACAACACTGCTATTTCCCATTTAAAGCTAATTTATTCCCTAATGCATTCGGGCAGAAATTTATTTAGTTTCTTAACAGCATTTCTGTGATCTGGTAAGTAGGTAGATCACTGATGATTGAGAAGCTTGCAGCTGCCTACTTACAGTTCCATCTCCCAAGTCCCTACCTGTCTGAGAACCAGTCATTGCAAAGTAGATGAGAAATCTAGCTCAAGAGACGGAGATAGAGAACCTTCAAGTGTTCTGTGGTTTCTGTTTCCATTATTTCTGGTTCCCAATAACTGATCATGCAGGGATTCATCTGTAGCACGCCACACTCTCTTCTTCAGACCCTTTAAAATAAATACTAATACAGAGGGCTTGGTTTTTTGCAGTCTAGTTATGTATGGATTTCACAGCAGTTTTTTTCCCTCCCTACATGGATCCGAGGCACACATGCTAGCTCTCTGCATTCTTTTAATTTTAATTTGCCCAAAATAAAAATAAGATCAATGTTGGTTCATGGTCTCAGGGACAAATCTTCTATCTATCTATATATAAATAAAAATGTAACCATGAGTTTGTTCAGAACAGGTACCATATTTTTCAGAGTATAAGATGCACTGGAGTATAAGACGCACCCAGGTTTTGAAGAGGCAAATTTAAAAAAAAGTAGGTAGGTAGATAGAGGGATAGAGAGGGAGAGAAAGAGAGAGAAATACTAGGTAGGTAGGGAGAGAGAGAGAGTAGGTAGGTAGGTAGGTAGGTAGGCAGAGGGTGGGGGGAGAGAGAGAGAAATACAGGAGGTAGGGAGGTAGGGAGACAGAGTGTGTAGTTAGGTAGGTAGATAAAGGGATAGAGAGAGAAATACAGTAGGTAGGTAAGTAGGGAGAGAGAGTGTGTGTAGATAGATAAGTAGGTAGAGGGAGAAATAGAGAGAGAGAAATACAGTAGATAGGGGGAGAAAGAGTAGGTAGATAGGTAGATAGAGGGGAGAGAGAAAAATACAGTAGATAGGTAGGGAGAGAGAGAGAGAGTAGGTAGGTAGGTAGATAGATGTTTCCAGGTGTATTTACCCATGTGCTGGAGAAGGAAATCACTGACCACCTTTGGAACAAATCTTTGTTTCTGCAAGCATAGTACTTGACCAACGTAATTCTCATCAATCACTCTAACTAAACAGCTTTCCGCAAGGGAAAAAAAAAACCCCATGGCCATTTTGGTGAAGGGGGCGGGGTTTCAGGAGGCAAAAAATGCTGTATTTGATGTATAAGATGCACCCAGATTTTTAGCCTCTTTTTAGAGGAAAAATGGTGCGTCTTATACTCTGAAAAATACGGTAATCTCTGAAAGTACTGCACCAATCGCTTCCAAATTTTCACACAACATTCCTTACAAATAAGGGAGGGAGAAATACAGTAGGTAGGTAGGTAGGTAGGGGGAGAGGGGAAGAAATACGCTAGGTAGGTAGGTAGGTAGGTAGGTAGGGGGCTATACGGTGGTTGTGTCTACGTGTTTGTGTGTGCAGGTGTAGATCTACACACAGATTGGTTGGCCATTTAACCAGACTGGGCCACAGCAACGTGTGGCCAGGAAAGGCTAGTAGTAGTATAAAAATGAATTTGTTCTGCTTCGGCACCCTTTCAATAGAACATGTTATCTATCTGCAGAACAATATGGACATTAATTCAAACTCAGCCTGGCTATCTCTGTAGCGATGCTAAGTGATGAAACAGTGCTTGGAGTGTAAGTAGCAGCTCCCTACAGCTTTAAATGAAAAGATTTCTTTTTATTCTACACCCAGTTTAGCCTTCAGCAGTAACAGAAAAGCAGTTGCTGCTTTCATGAATGATTGCTCTATAAATGCATCCTTCCATAAGACAAAAGCATAATATTTATAGGGGGAAAAAAGAAATAAAGGGAAAATGATTGGATGAGTAAAAAAATTAACAGCTTGAGAATAATACTGACTCTTTGTCTCCATTTATATCCATTGATAACTGAGCTCATTAAATATTGTAAACTCTAAGCATTTTATTTATTTACTTATCGAGTTATAAATATATCCCATCTCACAAATGCAATTCTGGGTGGTAAACCATAAAACAATTTTAAAAAAGTCTAAAATAACCCTTAAAACAATTCGACATAAATATGAATAGGACTGCAGAAAAATAGTACATCTTACGCATAACACAAGCAACTCACAAGATTCCTATTTCTGTTTATTATTTATTTATTACATTTATTTGCCGCCTATCTTGTAATGAAATGATTCTGTTGGAAGAACCATATTTTGAGAGGTTGATGTTAATCCAGTGGTCCCTAACGTGGGCCTACGCCCCACTGGGGGACAATTCGATTTTTAATGGGGGCAATTTGAACCTTGTTTAAACCAAATTAAGGGCCTTTTAGTCTTCCTCCACGTGAGTAGAGTTAATTTTTTGAGTAAAGTAAGAATTAAATGTCACGGGGGGAGGGGCATCAGGATTTTAAAGATATTTAGGTGGGGCATGGCCAAAAAAAGGTTTCGAACCATTGTGTTAATCTCATCGTTGGGGGAAAGGGGCTGAATTGGTTGTCAATTATGATGAAGTCTAACAAGTAAATAATAATTTAGACTAGATCCGATAATTTTGTGATAATCAGGTGGCATTCACAAAATATAATATTTGAGCCTTAAAACCTAGTTTCAGTCCCCATCCAGAAGACTGAATGGAAGCAGCATAACATTCAGACCAACGATAATAATGTGGTGGAATGTTCAAACCAAGAGAAGATCATCTTTTTGTGGTGGGGTGCAATTTTATTTTAATTGTTATTGCCTGATGTAGGTGGAGGTACAGGGCTGAGATGTATGGATTTTCCTAAGGGCTTGGGGATTGGGATTTACAGGGCAAAATTAAGCCATGAGGAGATTAAGTGTATTCTCACAAATGAAAATGCTTGATTTAGACATTTGTTGCTTTTCAGTAGTATGATGGCGATACTCTGTGTGGACTATATACTGCACACGGGCTGTAATTTCTTACCTGAAGGTCAGATTGAGAAAGTATGGGTTCAAATACTTCTTCATAAAGCTTGCCTAGATGACTTTGCATCAGTTATCACCCTCTCAGTCTAACATGACACTATATCTCTTTGGATGGATACTTCTTTGAGGGAAAAACAAACAAACAGTCACCTTGCCTTTTCTAAATAAATAAATTTGTCTAAATATGACCTAGTTGTCATATAAATAAATGTTAGAGCATGTCCATAGAGGAAATGCAAATGTCTTGCTAAAATCATACCTGAGGAAATGTTAGTTGGCCGTGGTGGGAGGGTTTCTTGTTAGGCAATTGAGGGAACAGAAAACAACAGCAGTTTGAAACATTGCCAAAATGTAGGGCAGATGGAAACTGGACCTATCACCCAAAAGAAGTGTTCAGACCGTCCCTAATATGACGCCTCGCAAGAGAAAGAAGAGCTGAAGTGTTGAAATAATCAGTGGAGTGATTGCGTTATGGCTTCCTAACTTATTCAATAAAGGTTACTTAACAGAAGTCCTTTGACTCTTGTGAGCATGCCTAATAGATTCCAGTCTTGCCTGCCGAGCTAAGCCTGATAGTTTAAAGCCGCCTTAGGGATATTTATTTAGACATATCAAGGGAATACGGGGAAAGCAAAATGAAAGACAATTTGTGCCTGTGTGTGTATGAAAGAATGAAAAGAAAGATAAGGACAATTAGCTGTGCAGTTCTCAAATCCCAAAGGGGTTCCCTCTGATTCATTACTGGAAGGAAGTCAGAAATAAAACTCATATCAGCTTTGAAAATTCACTTATGTGTATTTTTAGCTTATTGGCTTTAAAGCATGCAGGTTCTTCTGTGATCATGTATTTTGTATTATTATTATTATTATTATTATTATTTTATTAAATTGTGCTGCATTGAAAATGATTTTGTGTGACTGGCAAAGAAATTCTTACAGAACATGTTTTTCTCCAGATAACATTTAGTTGATGTGGACTAGTGGCACAAATGTAATGAAGGCAGATGAAGCAGTTATGTTGGGTCCTGCAGGAACAGAGATCTCACTGGCCTGCCACTTACTGTCTGCTGCTTCATCCATGCCTTTCACAGACCTGATCATATGAGATAGGGCTACCCTACTTGGGCAAAGGATCCAGATAACTACTAGATAACAGTAAAAACTTTTTTTTTTTAAAAAAAGTCTTTGCTCCCATGACTACTGCTTGTCTGTATTTTTCAGTTCAGATATGACAACAGAAATATGGGACCTGATTGTTTTATTAAATATGGCACAGAAAGAGGGAGGGGAAATTGAAGGAAAAACTGCCATTACTGCTGACACCTTTTCCTCTTTCGCCATCAACTGCTATAATCTGGGGTCGAAAGACTCAGTAGCTTTTTTCAACATTTTTCAACATCTAAAGTTTGCTTTGGGGCCCAAGAAACTGTTGATATTCTTGGTAGTCATCTATAGCTTAAATACTACGGTTTCTGTTTTCTGATCATGATGATGGTAGTCATTGAAAGAGGACTAAATGATGCAGAATAAAAATATTTTATTTCTGTGATTTATACTTACAAATTTGTTTGTTTGTTCCAGACATTTTAAATAAGAAAGAGTTCTCACTGAATCAGAACTGGAGATGAGAATCTCTGACTTTTGCCGGTGATAATTATACTAGTTCTTAAAAAGGTTTCAAGTTTTCTGCCAAACAACTTCATGTTGAAGGATGTACTATTATTATTGAAAGATAGTTTAATAAAAATATGTAGCATTTAAAAACGCAAGTTACTCAGCTGAAGCTGTTTATGACAGCCTGTTTCATTTTTCGTTGATAGTTTCGGTCTTAGTTAGGGAGCTCTTGTTGCTTTACCTGGAAGAGGGAAAAATGTCTGTAAGCCAGTCAGAAATTTTCCCAAAGAAATCTGTGTTAATAATATTTTGTTCCAGTTTAGACAATTGTAATGTTTTAATATAATATGCACTTGACTTGGAACATGTTATATAAAGGTATTTTTCCAGCACTTAATTCATCTTGGTTTTATGGATCACCATAATCCTTTCAGAAATAATTTCTGATCTAAACAAAGAAACAGAATGACCACAGGTGGGCAGAAAATCAGTGTGAGTAGGAGTGAGTTCCAACTTCCTGCCAGCTTCCCCTCTGACTTTTCTTGTGGGAAGCTGGCAGGAAACATCAGAAATCACGATAGCGTGTAATTGTGGCTGACCATGGTGTGCTGCAGCAATCACAATTTTGCAAATACAACTGGGCTGAAGTTTCCTGCGATGGCTTCTGCTTTATGCCATACTGCTGGGGTCTCGGAGGCTTCCTGGGGCACTGGGGCTTTGTGCTGCACTGCTGGAGCTTCCCAGGGTGCTGTAGCTTTGCAATACACCACTGGGGCTTCCTTGGGCCCTGTAGCTTTGCACCACAGTGTTAGAGCAACTGGGGCTTGAGTTGAAGAGCAGGCAATCCCTTACTTTACTCATGATTCAGATCTTTGCTTAATGACCTTCAACTCTCAGTTAACAATGGCCACATGGAGTGCCACGATTGCCGTGGCTAAGCAATGTGATTATGTGACGTCACACTTTGTGAACACATCACTTAACAACAGAAATTCCATTTCCAATTGTCGTAAGTTGACGACTATCTGTATAGACAAAGGAAAGCAAAGGTTATAAAGCTTTGAGGTTTGTTTGTTCGGTATTTTAATAAAAAGCACGTTTGAATATTTGACTAATTAAAAGAGCTGCCTTTTGAAGCAAACCATTATTTTTGTTAGCTAAGAATATAACTTTTCAAAAGTGTATTGTTTTGTTCTCATTTAGGGATTATTATTTTTCACCCACCCCCATCTTCATCTGCTCCTCCCACCTGCTCTTTAGCTTCTGGCAGTTCTTTGTGAATTGTGAATTTATTTTTAAAAAATCCTACACGGACAAATGTTTGAAAATGTTCTAGGATGGAAAGGATAGACTTCCATAGCACCTCCCCCCCAGTCTGATATCCTTCAGCTATGTTGAATGGCAATAATTAGCCATGATGGCTGGGAATTATGGGTTCTAAACTGCCACTCATCTGGAAGGTGTTAGGAAAGGCAGATGGGTCTATTATCACTGTTATGTGTATTTTTTTTTTTAAATTTGATTTATATCCCGCCCTTCTCCAAAAGGACCCAGGGCGGCGCACAGGAATTTAAAATAACATAAATAATACAAAATACAAAATTTAAAAAGCTATTAAATATTTAAACCTGCGCTAAAATCAATTAAAATCCCCATTTTAAAACTATCTAATACTGGTCACAGCGGAGGCTATGTTAGGCCGGCTTGATGAAACAGGTGTGTTTTTAAACACTGGCGGAAGAGGCGGAGGTCGGTGATGGTACGGAGTTCAGGGGGTTGGTCGTTCCACAGGGCAGGGCCCGCCACAGAGAAGGCCCTTCCCCTGGGTGTCGCCAGTCGGCATTGTCCGGCCGACGGCACCCTGAGAAGGCCCTCTCTGTGGGAGCGGATCGGCCGAAGGGATGTATGGGGCAGGAGACGGTCTCGCATGTAACTAGGTCCCGAGCCATCAGGATACATACATCGGGTATCCTGATGTGATGAAAGTTATACCATTCCAAAGAACTGAAAACTCTTTTATTTATTTTATTTTATTAAATTTATACCTCGCCCTTCTCCTTGTTAGGACCCAGGGCGGCACACAGGCATTATTTAAAACCACAAAATACAATATATACATCAATTAAAATATATTAAATTAATTTAAACCCGTGCTAAAACCCATGTTAAAACCTTACCAAATTATAATTTATTTTTAAAAGTCAGAAACGGGGGGCTATCCTAGGCCGGCTTGTTGGAATAAATACGTCTTAAGACGTTGGCGGAAGAGGCGGAGGTCCGAGATAGTGCGAAGGTCGGGGGGTAGGTCGTTCCAGAGGGCCGGGCCCACCACAGAGAAGGCCCTTCCCCTGGGTGTCGCCAACCGGCATTGCCCAGCCAACGGCACCCGGAGAAGACCCTCTCTGTGGGAGCGGATCGGACGAAGGGATGTATGGGGCAGGAGGCGGTCTCGTATATAGCTAGGCCCCGAGCCATGGAGCGATTTAAAGATGGTCGTCAACACCTTGAAGCGCACTCGAAAGGCCAAAGGCAGCCAGTGCAGCTCACGCATGAGAGGTATTACGTGGGTTTGCCTTGAGGCGCCCATAATCACCCACGCGGCCGCATTCTGTACTAACTGTAGCTTTCGAGTGCACCTCAAGGGGAGACCCATGTAGAGAGCGTTACAGTAATCCAGCCGGGATGTCACAAGCGCTTGAGTGACTGTGCGAAGGGCTCCCCGGTCCAGTAAGGGGCACAACTGGCGTATCAGGCGTACCTGATAGAACGCCCCCCTGGCCACGGCCGCCACATGGTCCTCCATGGACAGCCGGGAATCCAGGAGGATGCCCAAGTTGCGCGCCCTCTCCACGGGGGCCAGTTGTTCGCCCCCAATGTTGGACTTATCTGGCTGAACCGGGGTGCTGGAAACCACAGCCACTCGGTCTTGGACGGGTTGAGTTTGAGTTTGTTACTACCCATCCAGATCCGTACGGCCTCCAGACACCGGGACAGCACCTCGACGGCATCGTTGGGGTGGTTTGGGGTGGATATGTACAGCTGGGTGTCATCAGCGTACAGATGGTATTCCACCCCAAAACTACGGATGATCTCACCCAGCGGCTTCATGTAGGTGTTAAACAGGAGTGGCGAGAGGACCGACCCCTGAGGGACCCCACATGTGACGACCTCTGCCCTCCTGCCAACACACATTGCGACGGACCAGAGAGGTAGGACGAGAACCACCGTAGAACAGTGCCTCTCAGCCCCAACTCCCCCAATCGGTGCAATAAGATACCATGGTTTTAAATGCATTAAACATTTATCTATTAATAACCAACACATAGATGACTGGGAAATGATAGTTTTATCTATATCTATGGGCCCCTCATTATATTAAATGGAATGCTTGGGGGTATTTTTTAAGGGAAAGGTTCATTAAGTTATTTAAATCTGTATAGACACACATTAATGTAGCTAATTTAAATTGTTTTCCCATTAGAAATATACTCATAATCCTATAATAAAAAGGGAGAGATGTTACTCAGCATTTTTGTTAAGTCTCTATTGCTGACAAATTATTTGCAATAGTAGGTTAAATCCATATTTGAATTTTAGAGCTGAACCACTGAAATTTTGATTCGATCAGTATAACATACAGAGTGTTGCAGAAATGTTTTGCTTCATGGGATCATTAATGCAGTTCAATATGAAAATAAGGTAAGGAAATCTTTTGCCAAAAATTTCTCATTTTTGAGTTATTTGATCTCAAAGGCCATGTCTCATTAACTATTTCTGCAGTTTTTATAAAACTGTTTTCTCGTTTTATAAAATAGGAGTGAGTGTTACAACTGGATTTATTAGTGACTTTTTTTAAAAAAAATATTCGAATGAATATGTATATCTTCCTCATTTTCTACGCATTACTTTTATATCCTCCAAATTTTGAACTGTTACAGAATTTCTTTGTGGCACCAAACATAAAGTTACCATTTCTTTGCATATTTAATCATGTAATGTCAGCATTGTGGGCTGCAATCTGAAATGCCTTTTTCCTCCATTATGATTTGAATGTGGTTGACTTGTTGTTTTACAAAACTATACTTAGTATTTGTTGCTGAAAATGTTAAATGTTGTTGAAAATTTTATTTTCCCCCCTCACTGATATCCTTGAAGAAACTGTTTTCCAGTGCTAAAAGAAGAGTTTGGGGTACTAAAGATAATTGCTGTAGCTTTTTTTAAAATCCTAGTTTGTTTTGTTCAGAGAGTAGAATGTCTTTTCTATTGTGATTAAAACGCAATAAACTTTGGACAAGTTGAGATAGCTATAATTAGGCTTATTATTGTAAAGAATGGACGATTTCCTTAGCCTACTGAATTCTAGCCTCTCCTACCATTTTTGCAGAAATGCAGGTGGAAATAATGGGTGAGTGAATTGACATTGTAATCTCAAAAAATGGAATTCGTCCTAGGTAGGGGTAGAGAGAGAAATCTGGAGAAAAAGTGTTTCAAAATATGCAAATAAACTCCATCTTAATTGACTACATATAAATGGGGCTGAGAAATTCCTATTGTATTTTTTGTATTTACCCTAGACTACTATTGAAGATGTATTACTGACATCTATATAATTCTTGCTTCCGTTGTCTTGCCAGCTACATGGGGATTTAAAAACAAGAGCTCAAAATAATTCACTTTAGCTGTGCAAAAAGACACAAGATAGTTTCAGGGTTGCTGAGATACTTTCTGACCATTTTTCACTGTTCTCCAGAACCCAGAATGCACACCTGTCTTTTTCCATGCCTCCAGATAAAGCAGTACTGAGATTGGGAATTCCATGATTTGAGATCTGGCCAGCATTAGATTGAAGAAAACCATTTTACTGTAGAACACGGGTAGTCAACCTTTTTATACCTACCACCCACTTTTGTATCTGTTAGTAGTAACATTTTCTAACTGCCCACCGGTTCCACACTAATGGTGATTTATAAAGTAGGAAAGTCAATTAAATTTAAAAAAGGAAAGTGCTTCAGTATCAGACAAAAGCCCTACCGCCCACCATGAAAGCTGGAACGCCCACTAGGGGGTGGTAGGGACCAGGTTGACTACCACTGCTGTAGAAGAAAGCAAGGGCCACAAAATGAAGTGGAAGCCTTCCATTGTGGACATTATGGAGGCATGGTTTAATTAATTAATTAATTAAATAGTTTTTAATTAACTAAACCAAATTTGGCAATTTTTCCATAGTGTTTGGAAGAGCTAACTGTAAAGTAGGAAGTCTTCTCTAAAACACCTTTTAATCAAAAGCAGAAGCAAATTCAGGATCTTTAATAACATCTTCTCTTTTGAGACAACTATTATTAAACCTTATTATTTCTAATCCAGAAACCATTGTTGTGTTCATAAGGAATGGCAATAATATTCGGCAGTTAAGAGATTTACTTCAACTTTCAGATATATCTTTTCATCAAACACAGGGATTCTGCAATTATATAAAGCTCACGTGAAGCCTCCCAAATGCATTATTAACATACATTGTAACTGTTTTGATATTATTTTCCTTGTTTAAGTTTTAAGGTTTTAGAGGAAAAAATGGCACAGTGTAAATTAGTCCACTGTCAGGCTGGGGAATTCTGGGAGTTGAAGTCCACCAGTCTTAAAAGAGCCAACTTTGCAGACCCCTGCCTTAGGTCATTGGTGGGCAAACTTATTAGTCAAGAGAGCCAAATATCAACAGTACCACGATTGAAATTTCTTTTGAGAGCCAAAAGGTGTGGCCTGTTTTGTGGGAGTGGCTCAGCGGTCATGTGACCGGGTGGGAGTGGCCAACTTGGAAAATGTGGTGAAACTCACTTAACGACGGTCCTGCTTAGCACCAATAATCTTTTTCTTTTTTTTCCTTTTTTTTCCTTTCCTTTTCTTTTCTTTTCTTTTCTTTTCTTTTCTTTTCTTTTCTTTTCTTTTCTTTCCTTTCCTTTCCTTTCCTTTCCTTCCTTCCTTCCTTCCTTTCCTTCCTTCCTTCCTTCCTTCTCTCTCTCTCTCTCTCTCTCCCACTTTCTTTTTCTTTCTATTTTTCTTTCTCTTTCTCTCTTTTTCTTTTTGTCACTCTGTCTATCTCTGTCTTTATCTGTCTCTCTCTCCTCCCTCCACCCATCTGTCATTCTGTGTGTGTGTGTGTGTGTCTGGGTGTGTCTCTCTCTCTCTCTGATTCCCTCTCTTCCTCCCTCTCTCTCTGTGTCTCTCTCTGTTTGTCTCTTCCTCTCTCCCCCTCTGTCTCTCTCTGTATGTCAGTCTCTCCCTCCCTTTCTCCCTCCCTTTCCCCACTCCCACGGAAGCAGTGGAAAGCCCGGCACGCCAGCCGGGGAGGCCACGGCTGCCTCCTCCCGCAGCGAGGGAAGTGGGCGTGCGGCACCCCAGGCCGCGGTCACCCAAGCGCCGCCGGGGCTGTCTGGGCGTCGCACGCCCAGCTCCCTCCAAGCCCCGTGCGGTGGCAAGCGCCGGAAAGCGCACCTCGGTGGCTTCTGCAGGCGGCTGTTGTTGCTGCTGCTGTTTCTGCTGCCCCCGAGCCCTGCGACACGCAGCTCCTGCCGTCCGAGCGCATCGGGCAGGACAGCCGGGAACGTTTCCACCAGCTCCCTCCAACGGCCACCGAGGCGCACCCACCAGGCTGCCCGCCACACGGGGCTGGGAGGGAGGTGGGCGCGCGGTGCTGGGAGGGGGAGGGAGGGAGAGAGGAAGAGCCGCACCCGAGGGGCCAAAGAGCCGCTTGTGGCTCGCGAGCCGCGGTTTGCCGACCACTGCCTTAGGTGATGGAAAACATCTGGTATAAGCCTAATTTAAGTAGTTCAGAACTACTACTCATATTGTACCTATTAATTATTGTAATGCTTCTGTTTTCCAATTGCATTAAGTGTTTAACATATTCCCAGATCAGTTTTAGCTAACAATCCTTTTCTTATTAAAAACAGGTTGCAAAGTCAACTTGCACCAAAGGTATTTTGTGTAGTTAATGGCCAAGCTTAACTACCTCTTAATTAGTCTTGCATTTATATCAGGATGTTTTATATGACACTTTGCAACATTGAAGCTTCACTGAAAGTAATGATTAACTCCAAACTCCAAACTCCAAACTAGACTAAGAAAGCTTCCCTCTTCAGCTTTTATCTTCTTCATTGAAACCATGAAGACATTTTTAACTTTTCTAATATTTATTTCTTTATGACATTTATTTGCTGCTCATCTCATATCCAACAACTCTAAATTGCTTACAACATTAAAGCATTAAAAACATTAAAACCAACAGTCATAGAACCGAATATTGAAATGCAAATCCTGAATTTTGATTATTCTACCCAATGTTTTAATGAAACAGAACAATTTCTTGTTTCTATTGTTTTAAATTGACTGGTTTGGGCAGTTGTGACTTATTTAAAAATAGAGAATAACATTACTGATCATCTCACAACTGCAGCAGGACAAGGCAAGACTCATTCAAATAAACATGATTTATTCTTAGGTCTGAATATACCTTTGATGACACTGAACCATATGCTCAAATTCTGGTTGTCTGCCTTCATGTTTTTACTAAAAATATCAATTGAGATTGTTTATATTGTGAAATTTCACTGAGATGTTTATTTTCTACAAGGACTGTGCACTTTCATCATGATCTGAGATCTGTAAATTGTATTAATGGGAATGTCCATCCTTCTTTTTGATTATGATGATAAAGTTATGCTTATTTCTTTCGAAACTAAAGTATGGTTTGATGTATTTTATACTGAGATCCACTGTTCTTGATTTCCCTGTCTAATTTGCAGCCTCAGATTCCCAGTTAGTCTCCCATCCATGTACTAACTGGCTCAACCCTCCCATATCCCATGAACCAACTTCTGACTCCCCATAGACTTTGCTGGTCTATTATGAAACATAAATAGTGCCTTTCTCTCTTAGGTTATTTTGGAGAGAATTCTTTTCTGTTTTTGCCTTAAACACTGGAAATTAATATGTGGAAAGAAAGCAGTTACAAGCCTTATTAATTGGCAAAGCACTGAGTACTACTTTAAATCGTCCCATTATGTCTGTGTATCATTATGTCTCTGGAAACGAACTATTTTGTAATATAATCTGATCTTTTGTACTAATTGTAGAAACATTAAGTATCTTTTAGGATCGGTATCATGTATAATCAATAGGGTTACAGGGGCTTGATAGCTACATATTTTAGAACAGCTACTGTATTTATTAAGCATGAACTCTTACTTCCTCTTTTATCATTGAAGTATGGAAGAATGGAATTCTGACTTAAACTGATAAGTCTTTCCTGTGACACTAAATTAATCTATTGCAAATGATCCCCTAATTTTCAGAGCATGCTTATGGCAAGAGACACATGATATCCTTGTCTAATGATTGCATGATGTTCACTAACAGTTTGGCCGAAATTGCTAAGTGGCATGGTTACATGAAGTTTTGCTTAATGATATAAATTCCAGTCCTGATTAGTGTCATAACTGTCAGGCATGAAAGACCAGGACCACAGAAGTAGTTCCAATTAAACCAATTTATTGCTCACACCTATGCACTAATGGTTAGTATTATTTTGGCCCTAGATGTGGGTTAATGGGATTCAAAAGAGGCTGAACTTAGTTGGTGGCTAGTAGAGACTCTAGGCCAGGGGCGTCAAACTCGCGGTGTCACAGCGGTGTCATGTGATGTGTCTGGACATTCCCCCCCTTTGCTAAATTGGGCAGGGGCATGGCCAGTATGTGATGCATCCAACCTGCGGGCCATGAGTTTGACAGCCCTGTTCTAGGCAGATTCCTCTTTTAACTCTGCCCTCAGGTTCTGCCACTTCTTCTCCTATAATAACATATGGTCTACTTGTAATTTGTACAATCAAAGAGGTATTTTTTGAAATCTTACAACAATCTTATTTGCTTTATAACTCATACTATCATTATTTTTATTTCACATTTTGTAACTTTGGAAGAATAATACTGCCTATTGTTGCAGAAGAATTGAAAGTGGTGTATAAAAGAATGATGATAAATCTTGAAGAAAGAATGCAAGTGTTGTTATATAAACCTTACCTTATCCCTGAAAGAGAGGAGGAGGTGAGAAAGAAACTCAAGACTGTCCTACTTTGATTCTCTTTGTTATGTGAGGAGGGACAAGGTCCTATTACTTAAGATTTTCTTATTATCCTTGCAACAAAAAAAGTAGCATTCTGGACTCCTTATAGGACTGGCAGATTGTACTATGAACACACTTTATATACTTCACACCTCTTGCTTTTAATATAAATACTGTTTTTCAACTTCTTGTTGAGAGATGATGTTATCTGACTGAAATAAGATATGACTTTAATTATATTTTATTTTTTCAAAAATACCTCATAAATGTGATGATGCACAAATGTGTATGTATTGATTTAGTAGTTTGCAGGAAATAGAAAGCAAGAAGGGAATGAGAACATGTTTCATTAGTAGGAGTTGATACACCCACAACGACTACTTAGTTTTTCCTCTGATGATTATTCACATGTTTTCATCTGATTAGCTTTTTCTCATTTAACTGTGAAATATCCAGCTAGGATCTTTCTTATGCAACCTTTTTTTATTATGTGATTTATTTTAAATATTATTTTATTTGTGAGTTTTTTGGCCCCTTCCAATTGCAGAATTATATTTATTTAAGTAACCTCTAATTTAATTGTTTACTTGATCTTGCTTGAGGTTGTTAAGAATGATTCAAATTTAAACTATATCAGGACTTGATCTCCTGGCAGGGAGCAGAAACAAATAATTAAGACGTGTGATTGTCTTTTAAGTATTTTTGTGAAAGTTTAAAAGAAGTTTGTTCTGGAGCTTCATTGGGCAGTATCCAGAGTTGTGCAAGTAGACTTCGGGTATTGCAGTAGAATCAATAGACTTCTGATACTATGCATAGAATCATTGGGTTGAAAGGAAACTTTGAGGTCATTTAGTCAAACCTCTTGCTCAGTGCAGGAATCCTTACACCATCCCAGACAAATGGCTATTTAACTTTTCTTTTTTTTTTTTTTTTTTGAAAAAGTTTTATTGGTTTTACATTTTTTAACAGGATAGGGTAATGGTTAGAAAGAAATTTTGAGAGCATTCACGTCAGAGTCGTCGGACCTTCCGAGACCTCAAAATACACATTAAAAAAAAGTTAACATAGAAAACATTTTCCATACCACTACAAGATGAAAGCAAGTACATTTACCTAAATTCTCCCTTCCATGCTGTCAGACATTTACAAAAAGTCCGGATAGAAATATTATACAAAATTGTTCAAGAAAAATCAAGGCAAAGTTATTTTTTTGATCTAAGTCTTTTGGCTATTGTATCTTCTTTCTCTCCCCCCTGGCCCCCCGCGGGCGGGGCCGTGACCCCCTCCGTCCCCCCTGGATCTTCCCCCAGGGCAGAGGAATGTTTTTTAAGAAAGGCTTCCGCCTCAGCAACTGTTTTAATCCTCACTCTTCCTCCTTCCCAGAACACCAGCATCCCTTCGGGTGTCACCCACTTGAACCAAATCCCGTGATCAAACAATGTTTTAGACAAGAAGGAAAATTTCCGTCTTGCATCTCGAATCTTTCTAGGAATCTGCTTCAAGATAGTGACCGTTTTTAGTTGGTAAATTAATGGACTTTCTCTCTGCAATTTCAGGATTTCCTCTCTGGTTGACCTTCTAACAAATTTCACATGTATCTCTCTAGGCACTTCATTCATCCTGGCATATGCAGAATTAATTCTATAGGCTAGGTCAATGTCCCCCCTGATCTCATCCTTAGGTTTTTGTAAATAGTCTGCTAAAATTGTACTCATAAGATCAGGTAGGCATTCACCAGATTCCTCAAGAACATTCTGAAAT
The DNA here is from genome assembly GCA_039707465.1 of Rhabdophis nuchalis. Lineage (NCBI taxonomy): Eukaryota > Metazoa > Chordata > Lepidosauria > Squamata > Natricidae > Rhabdophis > Rhabdophis nuchalis. Next base: position 174,929,941 of record CM077643.1, read on the forward strand.
CTCAAAAAATATGTCATTCTTTCCATATCTATCCTAGACACATGCCCATTTATTTCCCCCACCTCATTAGAAACATTTTTAATCTCTCCCTTAGCCCCCTCCAGCCCTCCTTCCAATTCTTCATTCTTCTGTGTATTCTCCAACACTTGCTTCCGGGTATCCAATAGTTCCTTTTTAAAAGTACTATTTTCAGCCCTCTGGGCCTTTATTTCTAATATCAAAGTTTGCATAGAAGTTTCAAGAGAAGCCATCCTTTGTTCCAAATTTACAAGTGCTGCTTCTTGTGCCATGGTTAAAAGTTAGAGTCACTGCCACCAAGATGGCGTTTTCCGGGTGGGGCTGGTGGGGCAAACCAGGAGCTCAGTTCAGTTCAGGGCTGTGAAGTTGCAAACAATTCAGAAACCAAAAGAGACACAATTTCCCAAATCAGCAAATAATAATAACGAAGGTATTCCAGAGAAGAAGTCACAAATCCATCAAAAGAAAAAAAAATTCAAAAATCCAGAGAGAGTCCTGCTTTCAAAGAGACGCTGGAAATTTTCCTTAGTTGAAATAGTCAGGCAAGGGACAAAGTGAAGCCACTTCCACCGCCCATCTCGCAGCCAGAGGGAGAGAGTAGCAAAAAAAAGAAATTTTTTAAGCTCAGCCAGACCTAGAAACAATGTTGCAGAAAGTCACAATCCACTTTCCCTTGTTAAAGACCGTCCGGAGTGAAAGTTTCCGCTTTCTCTTTGCAGAGAAGCCATTTTAACGTGCCGCTTAAATCCGAGGGGTTTTTTTTTTAAATTAAACACCCCCCTCCCAGTCCGTTCAGCCTGGCTGGCAGCAAGGAAAAAAAGGTGTTCTTTTAAACTCACTCTCTCTCGCAGCTGAAGCCTCGGCGATCCGCCCGATCTCTCCGTTCAGCCCTCTCCATTAAAGCGAATGGCACCGACAGCCGTTGGGGAAGGAAAAAACCCCCGCTAGCATGTTCCTCTCCTCCTAGGTCGCAGAGAGGAGCGCCCTCCCCACCGCCGTGACGAGGGCCGCTCCCTCTGAGCCGACCCTGCGGGAAACCTCCGGTAACCGGAGAGTTTCGCCCCCCTGGGGGGGCAGAAAAGGCAACAAAGCGGCGAGCGAGCCCTAGGCTCGCCCGTCTCCGCTGGAGCCGGATACCGGAAGTCGCTATTTAACTTTTCTTGAAAACCTTCAAAGACGAAGTATCAGTCACTTATCAGGCAGCCTATTCACTGCATAAAGGTTCCCCTGCACATGCGTGCTAGTTGTTTCCGGCTCTAGGAGTGATGCTTACCTCCATTTCTAAGCCAAAGAGCTATTGCTCTCCAAAGACGTCTCTGCGGTCATGTGGCTGGCATGACTCAACGTTCCCAATCTTCCCACCAAAGTGGTCGCTATTTTTTTTTACTTGCACTGAGCCACTGAGCCACCGAGTCCCTTAATTCATTGCATAGTAGCTCTCAAAACCAGGAAAATTCTTCTTATTTCTTCCTTTCCTATTCTTAGCATTCCTCCAAAACTGTTCTGGAATGTTATTCAATCTCTGACAAAGTTTTGGAATATAGGGAATATTTCTGTAGAAATCCTGACTGAAACAAAGGCATTCTTCTTTGTTTTCCTTTTTCTTTATTTTTCTTTCTTTATGTAAATTAAGAAGTTTGAAACTTTTAACATTATTATATTAATTTCTAAAGCATTTAATGATACTTTTGTTCATTTTATTTATAATTTTGGGCAAATTATAGTATAGAGTTGGAAACCAAACATAATATTGTTACTGCAAATAATAAAATATGTAATACAATAAAATATGTAAAGAAATTGTACACCACTGTTTATAATCTAGCCAACAATGAAAATATGTACCACTAGAAAAGGACTTGGGACTTTATCTTGTAATAGTAATACTGTCTGGTAATATTAATTTTAGATGCTTTTACTATTGTTTAAGAGATTGAACTGTCTAGAATTTGTAGAAAGCTGGAGTATAAATTGCAATAATACATAGGAACCAAGGAAAGTAATATGCATAAAGAAAATGGGGAAGGAATCAAACCATTAATGGTTAAAATTACTGAATAGTACTACTATTGGTTTCTTGTTTCCTTCTGGTAAGCTCTTAACTTCCATAATATTATATGGTGTGAAATTATTGTGCTATAGATTTCCTTGCATTTTTCATTAATAGCCAGTAGTTTGAAGGAGGGCAGGTAAATACCCAGTGCTTTGATGGCATGGGACGCAACTGTGCTAAAAGACTGGTTCTCTTCCTGATCAGCTGAGCCAGGGGAATAAGTATATATTTGTGTCACAACACCCTGGTAAGCCCCAAATATGGGAGGAAGCAGAACTGCTTTCCTTTTCTGTCTTTTGGCTCACCACAGGAGACCATCCAGGCAGAAGGCTATTGGTGGTCAGAAAACTAGATCACTGGTTCTCCTCTTACTTATTCCCCTGGCTCAGATGATCAGGAGGAGAACCAGTGGTCTAGTGGCAATTACAACTGCCTCACATGTAATACTTCCCTGGTTCGAATCTCAGTAAGGGTATGGCTAGCTGATGAGAGCTAAATAGCTTGAAATAGATCTATATTACTCTCCCTTATTTATTTATTTATCAGCACAAACGCAACACAAATGTAACAAAAGGCAACAAAAAATGCTTTCTGAGGGCAATTGAGACAAAATGAGCATAGCATTTAGAATCCAATGTCTGTTTTTTATTCTGAACTAGGCCCTTTGTCTTTCTACTGGTAGTTCAAACACAGTAAATGGATCTGTATCTTCTACTTCTGCTTCCAATTTTTCCTTCCTCTGAAGAGATAGCAATGAAATACAGTATCTACACAAATACTTTTGACAGGTACTGCTATGAGCTCCCATTTGGAAGCTTCTAATACCAAAATTGATTATTGAGGAACTGGAAATCCTTTGAAAGAAGCAGAATATGTTGAAATGTATACAGAGTATCTTTCTCTGAATTTTTTAAACAACTGAACCTTTCTCCAGGTTTTCTGTGGAAACTACTCCACAGTGTCTCCCATATGTCCGTATATTGGTTAACCATTCAAGTACCTCTTTTGAAGCATTTCCACAGTTAAGAACCACATGTTACATTTGGCTTAGTGCTCGTATAACAGAAACTATAAATATTGCTCATCAGTGACTTTTGAGGGAGGGGCTGTCCCAAAGGTGCTTTTTTCAAGAGGCAACTGGACTTTCTTGTTATTCTTTGAAGGCATTTTGCTTCTCATCCATTCTCTGAAGAGCTGAAGAAGCTTCTTGGATGAGAAGCGAAAAGTCCAGTTGTCGCTTGAAAAAAGCACCTTTGGGACAACCATGACCTGAATGACTGAGAATCTCCATTGACACTGAGGGAGGGGTTGTGAATATTATCTCTGTTCCACTGGCTACTTGACCGTAACAATACTATGGTTGTCTGCTCAGTTTTTTCTACCTGTGTACTGCATCTGGATATTGGTACTCTATGTCCACTACACATAGTATTCCTTATCAGTTTCATTTTTACTAAGCTTGGCTTTGATTACCACCATTTCTGTCTGTGGACTGCAACATTCAACACTGTGCTTGACTTCTATTGATCATAATATCCTTGTGGGCCACTTTAAGTGGATGACCCTGTTAGTTGCTTTCTGTGAGAATCTGACTCTTTTCCCAGTTGCTGGAGCCATGATATTAATGTAGCTCATGTGGCTACATTTGATGTGCAATACTGACATTTTCAGGACCTTATCCCATTTTCTTTTTAGTAGATTTCTAATTTCTGGCTGATGATTTTATTATTATTATTATTTCTCTTCACTACATAGAGTTCCCTGGGTCGATGGACATCAATAATGAATAATTTTGACCCAAACACTTTAAATATATATATTGACTTCAGTAATTGGCTTATAATTAAACCAATGTAAACTTTAAATATGTAGCCATGTCCAAGTTAATCTAAGGCAGTGATTCCCAACTAGTGGTAAGGTTACCACAGGGGGACATAGATGTTATATGGGACACGGTAAAAGCTACTAAAGTAAGCCTTTAAAATTTGCAGTCATAATATTTGCAATATAATATTTATATTTTTATAACTTTCTTATAAAAAATATAAATATTATTTTTTGAAAAATCTCTGTCAGTTAGTGAGGTTCTTTTGAGGAATGGAGTGGCTTAAAATACAAAAGGTTCAACATTTACCTCAGGAACTACGTTAAGAACCAGATTCAGGTAGATGCACTGACGGTCCATTGCTTTGGTTCTGTTTATGTATGGATACAGTTGTATTTTTAATCTCATCTGTTTTATTCATTTTGGTCATAAAATATATTGTTTTGTATGAGATTATTTGCTTTACTTACTTTATTTATGTGCTAGTTTTATTTGCCTTTTATGATTGTGTTCATAGGTTTCTAGATAATTATGTCTTTTAAAGTTTTTATGAATTTAATTTTTAGTGGAATACTTATAGGCTGCAGAGTGACATATACAGCGCAATCCAATATATCTTTATTTAAAAGAAAGGTATACTGAATTCAGTCACAAGTCATTGAGATTCCAGTCACATATGCTTGTTTTTGCTTGGTTTTCAAGATACATTTTTGTTAACTTCCCACCAGGTAGAATCAACAGGTATTCATGATACTCATGGAGTTTTCTTTTATATAGGAAATATCAAACTGGCACCTCTTTACTATAAATCTTCCTTGCTATATTTGGACACAATAATTACAAAAACAAACAAACCAACCAACTCCAAGACTGATAGTAAAAATTTGAAAATGGAGGAAGCTGTTTTATTCAAAGAAAAAGAACTTACAGAAATTTAGTCTTCAAATATTCTGCTTTGCCTGAAAGGAAAGCAGAATATTTGAAGACTAAATTTCTTATGTTTTTTTAAAATTAGAGATATGTGAAGCCAAACTTGGGGGGTAGGGGTGTTTGTTGGCTATTTCAAAAAAACATTTATTGAATTAATTATAAGAAAACCTCTCTTTTATATTCAAATTAATAGCCAAACAAAAGATACAATTCATATGGTCATTTTAGTAATTAATAGCTTCTTAACCTTTTCATAAAAGTTGGGTAGTACAGAACCTAAAGCTAATAATTGTTAATAATGTACTTTGCAAAAAAACTAGCAAATAATAATTTTATTTATTGTACCACATTTCACATTTACTCATTTCTAACTAATTGGATTTTTGGTTTTTTTTTACATCAGACCCAGATATTTCTAGCATTTTGGTCAGACACATGTTACTCATCTCAGCATGGAACTGAGGCATATCACATCAAGTATGAATTTTGAAAGTTGTTATTAATTGAGTTCCACATTCCACAGTAAATACCAGCTGTCATAATGTGTCGACATGTGCACAAGCATTATTCACCAAGTAAAACTGACAAGTTACACTGATGTTTACCACATAAAAAGTAGCATGAGCTAGTCCTTGGCTCTGGCTGAGATAACTAACAATCAGTTGAGATCATGGCCTGATCATTAGTTTCACAATTATTAAAGTCTTCTGAATTACCTTAAAATAATGTAAAGGCTGCTTGCATCATAGTTTATATCTTTATTTTGCCTCTATTTTTAATGTATGTATGTACGTATGTATGTATACGTAGATTTTCACGGGTGTAGGTATGCTGGTCTTGTATTTGGGTCTTTTCCTGTGTAAGATTGAGATTGTCTTGGCAACGTTTCGGCAAGGTCTCACTCGATGGCGAGTGGAGGTCTCACTTGATGGCGAGTGAGACCTCGCTGAAACATTGCCAAGACAATCTCAACCTTACACGGGAAAAGACCTGAATACAACAAGACCAGCATATCTACACCCAGGATAATCTAACACACACACACACACACACACACACACACACACACACACAGTTTCATAGCAGAGAATGATTTGAAGAAAGGAATATTATGGGACTATTTTCTCTCTCCACTTGTATTAATATAAATGCTTTGAAAATATGTTCTTAATTACAGAGAAAAATTTGACATAGGGAAGCAGCACTGTTAAAAGCAGCTTAACATTTATTTAACTAACACGAAGACCTCTGTTGAAATCCAAATTCATATTTTAAGTGCTGATTATTTCAAATTAGAATTTTTTTCAAAAATCTTTTAGAAATATAATCTAAATAAAGAAGTCATTCATTCAAATGTTTATCTCTCTCAATCCCAATTGTGTCAACTATATAAATAAGTGACAGACAGACAGACACACAAATGTGTGTGTGTGTGTGTGTGTGTGTGTTTCTTTCTGATTTTTTATGGTGTTTTATGAAATGTTTCTCTGAACAGACATGTTAGACCATGGTGGAATTCAACATTTTTTACTACTGGTTCCATGGGCGTGGCTTGGTGGGCGTGGGGAAGGATACTGTAAAATCTCCATTTCCTCCCCACTCCAGGGGAAGGTTACTGCAAAATCCCCATTTCCTCCCCATCAGTTGGGACTCCGGAGGCAGAGAATAGATGGGGGCAGGGGCAGTCAGAGGTGGTATTTACCATTCTCCGAACTACTCAAAATTTCCGCTACCGGTTCTCCGGAAGTGGTCAGAACCTGCTGAATACTACCTCTTTGTTAGTCATAGTACAGGTTGCATAACTTTTGCAATACAGTGAAAACCATAATTAGAATCACCAGAGAAATACCAAGGTAGTCATGACAATAAATGTTCTGCAGAAGGTTAACATTCTGCTTAACTTCTATCTTGTCTGCAGTAAAAGAAACTTAGTTGGCAGTGCCATCTCTTGCTTCCGCCATAAGTGAATTTTTGAGTACTCTACAGGGTTACATATCTGGAGATTTGGGATTTCTTGTTCAGCCTAGTGTGACAATTTCCTTCTCCACAGCATGTCCTGTCAAATATATTCACTGATCACTAAGTACATTTACCTAAATGTGGTTGCAACTAATTTAATTGAACTTACCAAGTCATAGTACTGGAGCCATTTTTGCAACTGATTCTCTGAAGCACTGCTAGGGACATTTTTTCTGCCAGGACTCCTGTTTGTTTTCTTGGATTCACGTTCTGAATGGAGATTGTATACACAAATGCAAATTAGTTTTGATGTGCATTCTTTTCTTTGAGATGGAGGTCAAGCAGAATCTGACAGATTCTCTGAAGCATTCAAAGAATTTCTACTTAGCATGGCATATTGTCAGTATTTTTGTGAGCTGCAGATATGACTGGAGGTGATGTCCCTCTGTAACTATTTTTCTCAAAATTTAATTCCTTGGACTAAAAATCTAATACTGGGTCACACTCCATCTAAAACATCAGGCTCACAGTTTGGGAATAATTTTTGGTCCAGCATTGTTACTTGAATTAAACATTGTGCTCATAAGCTAGTATTGTGATATAACCTCTCTTGAGATCTGTTGATAATAGACATTGTCTTTTTGTTAATATACCAGTTTAGAATATCACTTATTTTTTTAGTTTATAAATTTTTTTTGTAAATCATTCAAAAATAAAATAAATGACCACACAACAGGAAAAAGAATAAAACGATAAAGGACAGTAGACAAGAAATAAAGTATCAATAAATAAAAATCATAATTTTCTTTAAAAATTTAAAATGCATTATTTATTTCATTCATTAAACAATATAAAACTATTACTATTAATATCATCACAAGTTTGTCATTATCTAAAATAGATGCACATGATCTTATAGAAAAAGAAGAAAGGAAGGAATAATTAATTTTTTTAAAAAATAATCAATAAAATATTAAATTTTAGATTCCTTTCCCTTGTATCTAATTGGTGATTAAATCAAATCATTTATAAACATTAAACTTTCTTCTGGTTAATGTATTAGCTTTAGGTCAAATATTTCTTCCATGAAAATCGTATTCTTAAGTATCTTAAATTTGTATTGGTATGTGACATATAATATATAGAAAAACCATTCTTGCTTAAATTTAGTCAAATTTCAACTTTGTGTCTATATTGTTAATTTTGTCATTGCAGCCTATTCCCCAAGTTTGGTTTCAGGTTCAGATTCGGATTCAGATTTATTGGATTTATTGGATTTATATGCCGCAATTCTCCCAAGGGACTCAGGGCGGCATACAACATAAGAGTCATATAGTACAAAAGTTAGAAAAATATAAAATAAAAAATCCAATAAGCAATACATTAATAGACATTATAAAATAAATTAAAATTGCAATTAAAATTAATATGTTATTTTGTTCAGGCCAGGCTGGCTTGCTGGAAAGGCTTTTTAGGGCACGCCGGAAGGACGGGAGATCGGGAATTATGCAAAGCTCCAGGGGTATTTCATTCCAAAGGGAAGGTGCCCCCACAGAGAAGGCTCCCCCCTGGGGGTTGCCAGCCGACACTGTGGCTGACAGCACCCTGAGGAGGCCAACTCTGTGGGATCGTACTGGACGATGGGAGTCACCGGTGGCAGTAGGTGGTCTCGTTTCCCAGTCTGATATTGTCAGCAAAGTATCTCTTTTTCAGTGTTGAGCCAAATTTGTCCTCATGGCTGGCATCTTATGTCTTAACAGAATTAGATTTAAAAAATATATATGCTGTGTTGTTCTTTTCAGTTCTTTGGAATTATTTTACTTTGCTGCATATCATAAAATGTTCCTTTCATTAATTAACAAGTCAACTCTTTTTGCACAAACCTTTTCTCATGGGACAAGGATCCCAATATTATGTTTGTTTTTATGTTAATTTTATATCTAGACAATTTGCCAAAATCTTTAATTGTTTTATCATCTATTTTATTACACTTTGAAGTTACAAAATGTTTGCCACTACATTTTATCCACATAGCATTTTAATTTGCATTTCTCTGCCGTCATTGATAATTTATCCATCCTTTCAAACTTTATTTGTTAATATTTCTAAAGCAAATAATAAAAAAGAAAGTGGACACCTTTTTCTGATACCTTTTACTAGTTGAAAAATTTATAGAAAGTATTCAATTAGCTATTATCTTTGCTGTTTGCCATTGATATCTAAAATTTATTTTATTCAATAACTGCAAGTAGAAATGGCAATTCCAAATTGTCAATTTTTCTGTATCCTTCGAAATTATTACTCCTTCCTTTATTGATACATTCTATTATGTTTATTATAAACCTACTGTTATCCTTGATGTTCTGCTTGGGAGTAGAAACTGTTTGTTCTTCATGACATGGAGCGGGAGGTGCTACACTTGGGCTGTTATCAGTGCTGATTGGTCCAAAGACTGAGAGAAAGTTTTGCAACCACACCTCTACTCCTTTGGCCCAGTTCCTCTCAGTCTATGGTCCAATTAGGATGATAGTTCTTTAGCTAGTGTTGGAATTGTGTGATACCAACTTTTTGACTAGAATTATTTGGTTCAGTTTGGCTATAATATTCCAAATTAAAAACAGTTGCGAGTGAAAGGGGCATCATTTACCGCAGCCACCTTGCAGGGTCTGGATCACCGTCCCAGCAATTGGATCTGGCAGCTGAGACTCAAGTGGAGAGTTTTTAAGGTAAGCAGGGCAGCTGGTTTTACAGATAATCGGATGGAGGCTCATGTGGTTGTAGCCCATGTACGGGAAACGCTGCTTTAAAATTTAAAAACAAATTGAGCCAGGCATCGCTCCACCAAAACGCAGCTTGCCGTTTGCCACCTGTTCACCCACCACTTGCCATGCACACAAGGTTTCCTGCTGTTGGGTGATGGGCTAGCCGCTGCTCACCAAGACCGAACAGGTGCCTGCCACTTTGGGCAATAAATGATTGGGCAGCCATTAGAAAAGCAGGGTGTCCATTTTGGGCATGAAAGAAGATAGCAGCCATTTTGTTGAGGCCACAAGGCTCACCACTGAGTGCCTTAAAACTTCAGGGGCAAGTACTTGAGAGCATCTAAAATGGTGGCCATGGCCAAGGCTCCAAATGAAAGCCAGGAGGCAGAGGAAGTTTCCTCCAGGCTGACTACCAGGGCAGCTAAAGCCTCAGCAGCACAATGACCTTCCATCTGCGTGATGAACAACACAGACAGCGGGCCCTGGAGAAACATGTGGCCTGGGCTGAACAACTATTACAGGCCCAACAGGAGCATGGATCCAGGTCTCCTTCCAGGGCCTCCAGTCCTGCCTCATCTTCAGCCTCATCCCCTATTGGGGGACTAGGAAATTCGGATGGACATTTCCCCTTCTCCATCAGTATCACCTAGGGCTATCAGAGACGTGATGGGGGATCACTTTGAGGGAACCTCAAGAGACTTTATTATTCCCAGGACCACTTTGGCTCTCAAACCTCGGAGCTTCCGACTCTTGTAGAGCCTTATGAGGATTTTGAGGCACTGCAAAATCTCCCTCCAAATATTCAGAAATTAATTGCTTTGGCAATCTCACAGGGAATAGCTTCAGGCATCAAGAAAAACAGAGCCAGGGATCCAAAAGATCTCAAGTTCAACCTACCATGAATACAAACAGAGAGTCTGGCACGGGGCAATTGTAGGCCTGCGCTCCCTTTCTCTAGCCAGTGAGGGTTCAGTGGCAGGTGAGGAACCTCAACGTGAATTTGAGTTGTCCAAAGATGAGGATTCAGGGAAGCTGGATTCCCCAGCCTTTGCTGGTCTCTTTCTGCCATTACTCCACTGCTACCACCTCAGATCCCTGCAAGGACTTGACCCAGACAATGTTTGCCAAGGCTGCCATGGATAAGGAGGAGGTTCCAGCTCCTCCCTTATTTATAGAGGTAGTAAAAAACTAATGGGTTTGTCCAGGGGCATTTCCGAATCCAGGGGGCAATGATAGGCACATTTATAATTTAGATAAGGGATTTTCCCAAGCGCTTCAGGTTCCATCTGTCAATGCTCCAGTCATGGCCCTGTCATCCTCATCCACTGTTGTCTCAGGTGACAAAGCGGACAAGCTAAAGCCTAAAGATAAAAAGGCAGAACTCATCTTATGGAAGGGGTTCCAGGCTTCAACATGGGCCATAAAATCTGCAGCAGCCACTTCCTTCTTCAATAGGACCACACTCTTGTGGTTGCAGCAATTACAAGAGCACATTCCACCTGAGGATACTCATATGATGAAGGATATCAGTAAAATTATTGCTGCAACCCAATTTTCTGCAGATGCTACACTTGACTCTGTCAAGTTTGCCTGTCAAGCTTTGTCTGCTTCTGTGGCTTCCAAATGCCTTCTTTGGCTGATGAACTGGCAAGCAGACAACAAATCAAAATTTCACCTAGCACCTGCACCATATGCAGCAGGGTCCCTCTTTGGTGAGTCCTTGGATCCTATATTAATAGAGAACAAGGACAAAAAGAAAGTGCTTCCCACTACAACCAAGCGACAGGAGAACTGGCCTACTTCTTACCACAGACTACCCTCCTTCCATTCCAGTGAACCTGACTTTCATCAGAACAGGTACTATGTTTCCAGGGCGGACCAATTTCAGAACAGGAATTATTTCCCTAACAGGAGTAGAACCCAGAGCCAGTCCCAGTGGCCCTTTAATGGGTGAGGGAAATGAATCTCATCCCACTCTTCCATAGGTGGCTGCCTGTATCACTTTGCGTCACAATGGGAATGCATAATGATGGACGCTTGGGTCCTTGCAACAGTACAACAGGGCCTCAGATTAGAATTTCTCCCCTCCCCTCCAAATCTCTTCAGGTCGTCCCCATCTTCTCAGAACCCCATAAAACGTAATCTTGTAAGGCTCGCTATTCAACACTTACTGGAAATTTGAGCAATAGAGCTGGTTCCGTTACGGGTTGGGATTTTATTCCAACCTTTTTATAGTCCCTAAGATGTCAAGGGGGTGGAGAGTGATCCTTGATCTGAAATGTCTGAACCGGTACATCGTCTATAGATGTTTTAAAATGGCCTCATTGAGGTCCATATTACAAGGGATCAGACAGGGAGACTATCTGGCTTCGATAGACCTCACTGAAGTGTATCTGCACATTCTGGTGCTTCCATCTCACCACAGGTACCTCAGGTTTGCTCAGGCGAGGTCTCATTATTAATACTGGGCATTGCCATTTGGGCTGGCCTCAGCCCCGAGGTCATTCACCAAGGTTCTGGCAGCATTGGCAGCTTATCTTTGTTCCATCCCAGTAAGACTCCAATGCTACCTAGATGATGTCTTAGTGCGGGCTCATTCTTACAATCAGGCAATTCAGGGCCTCCATCTAACCCTTCAACAGGTGGGGTTCTCCGTCAATTTTTCTAAAGGCCATCTCATGCTCATCATGAGAATTTTGCACTTAGGAGCAATAATAGACTCGGGGGTGGGGTTGGTTTTTCTATCTCAAGACCATAGGTCCAATCTACAAAAATTAGCTCGTAAGGTGTGTAGGCAGGTAGTACCCTTAGTAGACCTTTCACGTCTATTAGGCACAATGATATTGTGCATTGGAATAGTTTCCTGGGCACGTCTTAATGCCAGGACATTGCAGTGGGCCTTAATCCCATATCAAAGACAAATGATGAGCAACTCACCTTTAGCCATCCCAGTGTCTCGACAGGTCCTCCTGTCACTCCTGTGGTGGCTCTCCTCAGCACTCACTCAAGGATCAGAGTTCAGAGAGCCAACAAGAGTAACCATGACTACAGATGTCAGTCTTTACAGCTGGGGAGCATTGATGGGGGGCTCTAAGCTGGCACAGGGATGTTGGACTGCCACAGACCTCCACCACAATATAAACTATCTTGATCTGAAAGTGGCTTGACTGGCATTGCACCACTTTCAGCTGCTTGCAATACAGGCATGTGTTACTTCTCACTGACAACATTGCCACAAATGCATACGTGAACAAACAAGGGGGGACTCAACTCGAAGGCCTTGTGGACAGAGGCACACAGACTCATCTCATGGATGAAGATGCACGTGGCCTCGATTGTAGTGGACTATATTTCTGGGACTGCCAATCATCAAGCAGACTGGCTCGGTCGGGCCACCATGGACCATGGGGAGTGGCAGCTCCATCCAGACATTTTTCACTGCATTTGCCATTGGTTCGGGACACTGGTGATGGACCTTTTTGCCACCCCGATGAATGCACAACTCCCTCGGTTTGTCTCCAGATACCGGACATGAGGGCCCGAGGACATGGACGCTCTGAGATGCAGATGGCCAACAGGCCTCTTGTACGCTCCCCCCCCTTCTCCTTTTTCCAGGGACCATCAGGAAAATAGTGTTAGAAAGGGCGGAGATAATCCTAATAGCACCAGACTGGCCAAGGAGACCATGGTATGCAGCCTTGATATAACTGTCTGTGTCACCACCATGGCGAATCCCCAGGGTCCTCTCTGTCTGCTCCAGGGGGTCTTGAAACACCCAGAGACACAGTGGCTCCAACTGACTGCCTAGCACTTGAACAGGGTCTCCTGAGGAAAGCCAACATTTCCGCTAGAGTTATCTCCACCTTAGAGGCATCCACACGACCATCAACCACAAGGATCTACAATGCCACATGGTTGGCGTTCGTCAGGTGGTATGGGTCGGCGTCCATCTCTCCATTGGATGCTTCGATACCACAGGTCCTGGAATTTTTGCAGGACAGGCTAGATAGGGGCCTTGCCCACAACACACTGCGCTGTCAAATTGCAGTGCTTTCAACTGTCCTATCTGGGAAAGGCCATGTCCCCTTATCCCACCTACTGCTCATCAAGCCGTTCTTAAAAAGTGCAGCAAATCTGGCTCCTCCAATCATACACCAATTCCCAATGTGGGATTTACTATTGGTCCTTCAGGCACTGACTGGACCTCCATTTGAGCCTATACCCATAGTCTCTGTCCAGCTCTCGACTCTGAAAGCCACATTCTTAACAGCCATTACATCGGCTAAATGCATTTCTGAGCTTGGAGCTCTTTCATCTCGGGACGACTTGTGTGTTTTCCATCAGGACAGGGTAATCCTAAGGTTAAATCCTTCTTTCCTTCCAAAGATGAACGCTCCCTTTCACAGGGCACAGGAGGTAGTATTACCCAAATTCTGTCCAGCTCCATCCCACGCAAGGGATGGAGCTGGACAGAAGTTGGACATCCGTAGGATGCTGAGGATTTACCTCAGATGCATGCCTTCATTCTGTAAGCCGGAAGCATTGCTGGTGTCATTCCAAGCAGCCACTCTCAGAGCTAGAGTCACTCCGACCATCCTAGGACGATGGTTGAGGAGAACCACCTCCTTGGCCTACGAGACAAATTATAAGACTCCGCCTCAAGGTATTACCGCACATTTAACTTGAAGTGCGGCTACCGTGGCAGCATGGGCGACTAGAGTGCCATTTGAAGTGCCTCTTGGGCCTCTCCTACTTCCTTTATTCATCACTATAGGCTAGATGCTTATGCATCAGCTGAAGCGTCCTTTGAACACTGGGTGTTGCAGCAAGTAGTGGCTCCTACAGTCGCTATGGATTATAAATCTCTTTCCCACCTTGTGGATGGTAGTTTGGGTACGTCCCAACTGTAGCACCTCTCGCTCCATGTCATGGAGAACGAATGTTGGTTCTTACCTGAACGTCGCTTCTCATGACATTAGTGGGAGGTGCTACATCCCACCCTAGTTAGTCGTAATGGACTGTCCGGGGAGGGGGTACTCTTGTTGTGAATTTCTATTACAGATCATTGTACTCCTTGCAACCTTGAGGAACTGGGCAAAAGGAGTAGAGATGTGGCTGCAACACTTTCTCTCAGTCTACGGACCAATCAGCACTGATAACAGCCAAACTGTAGCACCTCCCGCTAATGTCATGAGAAGTGACTTTCAGGTAAGAACCAACGTTTGATCTATGTATTTTTTCCAGAAAATGCTTCCTTCAGCATTCATCTAGTATTGTAGTAAAAGTTTTGTAATCAACAATTCAGTAGGGAGATTGGGCTATATAACTGTAGTTTATTTAGATCATTTCCCTTTTAATGAGTCATATATATGCTTCTTCCCTAGGTTGCAGTATTTCCTTTGTCTCTGTGGATTCATTGATAGTTTATGTCAGTATTTCTTGTTCATACACCATTTTTTAATAAATATTAAGCGCATTTGGGCCTGGCAGCTCCCCAAGCTTAATTTGTTTTATTGTTTCTCTAATTTCTTGAATAGTTATAGGTTTACTTAATATTTCTGTATGCTGTTCATTTCATTATTCCAGTTGATATATTTATTCAAACCTGCTTCATCAATATGAGCCTTGGCACATAATTCCCTAAAAGAATTATACAGTTCTTCCATAATTTCCAATCTTGTAAGTAGAGATTTATTTCTCACATTTGATGTCAATAATGTTTTCCTTTCCTTTTCTAATTTGGTATGACAAAGATTTCCCTGGTTTGTTAATATTCTCAAAATGGTTTTATTTGGCAACTTTTATTTTCCTTTGAAATTCTTCCATTTTAAGTAAATGTAGTTGTTTGACTTTTGCAATTCTTTTGTCACTTGCCTTTTGGAGTTAATCTTGTGAATCTGTTCTAATTCTCTTATTTTTGCTTCCAATTGTGATTTTTATCATATTTGTTCTTTTTGGGGTGGGGGTGGGGTGGGGGGGGTTTGCACATTTTATAAAAAGTTATCTCATACAGACTTGGCTTGCCTGATTCTAAAATTTCTGGTGTTCTGTTTGTTTGTAAACATAAAACCCCCAAAATGCTTCTTTAATTTCTGGTGCATGCTTTCCTGCTTAGGGTTATCAGATGTCTGCCAAAGGGAAAACATGTCTTCCTTTTTGTGCTCATGTCTTCTGTCCAGCTGCTATAGCTTTAAAATGAAATATTGTCTGACTTTTGGGGGTCTTGCTTTGTTCTGAACTATGTATTTTCATGGCAGTAATCATTCAGACTTTCATGTATTGTGCAAATTTTCCGTTTCTCTTTTTCACCCATCCATTGATAGATTCAGTAGCCTACATTTACATAAGTTGCATTATTCAACTTATTTCCTGATTCCAGCAATCTAGCCCCTTCAAATCTATTATCATTGTAGCCTGCAAATCACATGACTTACCCTAGTTTCTGTGGTGAAATTTGAAAGCTGCATTGTCATCAATTCTATATTATCATTAGCGGCTTTCCTTCTGTTAATAATAATTACTATATTTGTATTGCTCATTGAGTAAATTGACTTAAGAGAAAATGTAAATTTTCAGATAGTATGAAGAGTGAGTATCCTTGCTTTGTTCATGTCTGCAGTGAAAATGATGCAAAGTATCCCATTTGTGACAGTTATCTGTCCCTTGCTAATAAGGAGTCTACTGATTTGAGGCAGTGAGACAGTGAGAAGCACAAAAACATGATAAGAAATTCAGCTTCATCAAGCAAAGTAACATCAACTTTTCAGTCTATATTTAAAAAGCTTATCCTTTCAAAGCAACTTAAGCATTTGACAGTTACTCATCACCAGTCACACAAATCACCACACTGCTTTGATACTTACGTTGTTTGAGGACTTAGAAACCACAAAAAATGTAACAAGCTAGAACCAAAACTGAGGCAATTATAAAAAATATTATTGTACCCTAAATTATTTCCAAATGAGAAGGAAGAACTCACTGGAGAAGAGCCAAATGCTGGGAAAGACTGAGGGCAAAAGAAGAATGGGACGCCAGAGAACAAGGTGGTTGGATGGAGTCACTGAAGCAGTAGGCGTGAGTTTAAATGGACTCCAGGGTATGGTAGAAGACAGGAAGGCCTGGAGGAACGTTATCCATGGGGTCGCGATGGGTCGGATGTGACTTTGCAACTAACAACAACAACAATAATTTCCAAATGTATAAAATCACTCAGTAACATTAATTCATTTGGAATTGCAACTGATACCAGCAACCCTGAAGCACATAGAACTTTCCCACTTGTTTAGTACTGTACTCCAAATGAAATATCTGCTACTACATCACAGTACTTTTTGAAAACTTTGACAAGTTATTTAACTGTACTCAAAACCTGTTGCATTCACAAAGTTAATGTGAACTTTCTTGATGTCAGTAGGAAAGATGGTAAAAATGTGTTTTTAGGCCTAAAGAAAATTCCTAACAGACTGGTAGTTGGTCTGGATACACTGATCATGTCCTCCATAGCTGCATTCAATGGTGCTGATTTATAGAAAACCGATTTTGAGGTTGTCGTATTGAAGATAACTTGATTGCTACAGTTCGGACTGAGACATTAACAGAGTTTTATAAACCTATAGATGTTAACTATTAGCAATTATTGTTTCACAGTAAACTAAATGGCTTAGTGTATTTCTAGCTACTGAGACTACTGAGATTATTTTCAGCATTGAAGGAATATTTTCTCTTTGTAAATTAGCCACCAGTTATAATGAAACATAGTTTTGAGAATAATTTTTGCAGAAGTTTCCATTTGGCTTCAACACTGATTGATGTCTATCTTCCAGGTTAACATTTTGGCAGTTGAAAAAGAAAAATCATCCATAATAGAGGTGGTGTACCTTCCTCAGTCAACAGTTGGAAGTTCTAAAAGCCAGTCTGAGTGAGATATTTATGAGGGATCCTTGGTGCTCTCGGAGCTTGCTTGTTTTCTTTCATGTGCCTAACCTAGGTAACATCATCAGTGCTAATAAGGAATGATATTTGGTGTCAGTTTTTATTCTGGTGACTTTCCTGTCTGTGTGGGTGTGCTAGAGATTCTTTGATTGGGCTGATTACTGATGGCTCTTTGGCAGTTTCTGAGATATTTATGTTTCTGAGAAATAGAGACCTTGTGACGAATCTGTATGCAACAAGTGTAGAGAAAGAGTACCTGTATTTTGCAGAAGAAATTAAGTTAGGTATAAAGTGTGTCTTAAGTGTTTGGAAAAGTGATTGAAATCTTTTGATGAATTTCAATTTTGCTGGATGTGATTAGGCTCAAGGAAGGGCATTTCATTGCCTGAGTTGTTTGTTAAGCATACTCACTGTACACAAAGGAAAAGGGAATTATAGTATTTGTATTTGACATATTATATGTATGGGGGGGGGGATTTGTTTGTATAAAACTTTTTCAATAAAAAAAAAGAAAAAGAAAAGAAAAGGGAATTACTGATGCACAGTTATTTGACCAGTACTCCAATCTTAAAGTATTCATAAAAGAACAAAACAACCACTTCTTTGAAGATCTCTTGCATATACAATGGTGCACATTTCAGAAACTACAAAAATGCAGGTTGTTTCACAGAGTTGCTAAAAAAATTGGTCAATTTTCCTTCTGCATGCCTGAATGCATCACTAATATCAAAAGGGCCGCTGGTCTGAGTGGACAAAGCAAAGACACCAGCTATCTCTTGATTCTTCAGAGGAATCGTTCTTACTAAGTACAACATGAAGAATGTTATCTATAATAATAATAATAATAATAATAATAATAATAATAATAATAATAATAATTTATTATTTCTATACCGCCCCCTCTCCCCACGGGGACTCGGGGCGGTGCACAGGTAGCATAAAAACAATAAATAACAACAACAATAAATAAACAACAAAATTTAAAAACCAATTAAATAAACCCTGTGCTAAAATCCCGATTAAACTAAAACCTATTCTATAAAATCCCAAGGCAAGGAGGCTATCCCAGGCCGGCCAGACGGAAAAAGTAAGTTTTCAATTTAAGACGGAAGGACCGGAGGTCCGTAGTTGTCCTAATGTCGGGGGGAAGGTCGTTCCAGAGGGCCGGGCCCGCCACAGAGAGCGCCCTTCCCCTGGGTGTCGCCCGCTGACACAGTCTAGTGGACGGCACCCGGAGAAGCCCCTCTCTGTGGGAGCGAATCGGCCGTGAGGACGTATGAGGCAGGATCCGATCCTCACAGATAGCTATGAAAAGTTTCAAGCCTTTGTTCTTGAAAATAAAAAATTGATGGATCAGGTTGGATTTTCTGAAAAGTACTCATTTCCATGCACATGTTTTTGAAAATAAATCGGTTATAAAAATATTGCACTTGAAAAACACCTTATTATTTTGCAGATTTTGCTGAAATTTTTGTCACAATTACCAGGAAACTTAAACAGTGGATCCTCCTTTTACCTCATTTATCATGAATGCCAAGAAAACTAAGTAGCATATTCTTCTCTCCCTACCATTTGACCTCCTTTCAAATTGTGCCTTATTTTGCCTGTTCAGATACTTGGTAACCCGAGATTCCAGGGGTAACTGACTATCTGTCATTCATCCTCTATCTAAAGGGTAATCTTCTTCCAAAATAGCATGTTATTAAAATTGAATTATGATCAGCATATGTCATAGGAAAAAAAAATCTGTACTTCTTTGACAGAAGGTATAGGTTGTCCTTGGCTTACAAATGCAATTGGGACTGGATTTCCGATTGTAAGATGTTATGGTTATAAATCAAGCCACCCATGTTACCAAGCCTGATTTTATGACATTTTTGTGGCAATCATTAAATGAATCACCATAATCATTAAACAAATACCACAGACATAAAGGCAAAAGTGCCAGAAACTAGTAATATATATATATATATATAGTAAACGTGTGACCTCAGGATGCTGCAACTGGTTGTAAAGGTACTTGGTAAAGGTTACCAAGTGTCCAAAATGCAGTCATGTGATCATGGGTGTGTTGGGGAGGAAGCATAATATTTTACAATCGCTAGAAGTGCTTTATGAGCTATAAAGTACTTGTTCCCGGCATATCATAATTTTGAACAGTCATTAAAGGGCTGGTCATAAATCAAGGACTATCTATATAAATATGTTACAAACCTAACAATAGCTATTTCTGGAGTATGGTATATGTCTTGCCAAAAAAGTATAAATCTCTCTCTTTTGGATTTTGTACTTTCTATGCATCTGTCAATGCCAGTTTATTCATATATTGAAATAAATGTTTGCATAGGTTTCCCTTTCTTCTATCTAGATTAAAATCTAATAGTCTGTTCATGTCCCCAGTAACAACTATTTATCCCTCTACTTTTATTAGCATTTGGAAAGGCTTTTGTAAATTTGTTCTTTACCCTCATTTGGCACATAAATAGATGCTGTTATTATAATGTTGCCTTCTACCCTAAATTTCAGAATTAAGATTCTTTCTACTTTGTCTTTAAACCGGTCCATTACTTCCCAAATTAGTCAATTAAAATAATTACAATTACAATTTTCTTAGTCTTTCCTGCAGCTAAATATCCTTATCCGAATTTTTTTCTGTTGTAACAAATAGTCATGACCTATTTTTACATGTTTCTTGTAAACAAATGATAACATTTTTGAAAATCCTTTTCAATTTATTGATGAGTTAAATCCATTTAAAATTCATCAGAATCAATATACTGTCCATTTTTATTTTAATGCAATGCTGCTGAAAAGAAATCTAATTTCTTTTCATGTTAAAATAAAACCATTGTTTTCCATGGGTTTGGTGGACTAAAGTTGCATATCAAGACTGCTGTTACATATCATTTTCATATGTCAGGAGCTAAATGAAACAAAACATAATTATAAACCAAAATATAAGATCCTATGTGCTTAATTCATACATTTGTAGTTATATATTGCTGTTGCTTAAAAAAAAGCAACTACACCAGTGGCGGGTTCCTACCGGTTCGGACTGGTTTGGCAGAACTGCTGGATTTGATTGCAAACTGAGAGCAAACCGGTTCTCTGTTTCTGTGAAAGCGGGCCTGCCCGCCTGCCCACCCCTGGGTTATACTGTCTTTTATTTCTTCTTCCCAAGCCCAGCTGATCAGTGGTGGCAGATTGAATTGGCACCCCTCAGCTGTTTTCCTTGCTCCTTTCCTAGTTTGCAATGCTGAAGTTCAATTTTTGCTAAATTGTGCATGCGCGCGCAGCGTGTGTCTGAAGCGAACTGGTTGTTCAGCTGGTAGGAACCCACCCATGAAGTACATGATAGTCTTCTTCCAATACTTTGAAAGATTCCATAGGACTATTATAAAATTCTAATGAGGGATTATATAAAAGTTTGTTCATTACTATTCAACAAAAAATAAAAAATGAATTAAAATAAATAAATAAAATTAATTTATTTCTAACTGGAAAAAAGTATTGATCTTTCTACAACAGTTGACAACATTTGTAATTAAATCTAGAATTTGTAGGATTTTTTCAAAATGAAAATGTCGCATTTCACCATTTTTCCAAGACTGATCACGCTGCAATTAGTTGTTGTTTTAAAAATTGCCTTATCACATCCATGCTAAAACAAGCTAGATAATTTTTCTAGCATATCACAGCCTTTCAGAGATTTTTGAGGTTTGGGTACTGTTCTGTGTAATGGAATATGTAATTCTTAAGAATATCAACCATTTTGAATTTGTGAGTTTTTAGGATTAATCAGACAAAATACAGCATGCAAGTTATTTCTCAACAGCTTCTATTAAAATGATAGTTTGCGTAATCTGTAGCTGCCTATATTCTGTAAATAATTAATCAAGGGACACAGTTAAACTTAACTGCCTATTTCTACTCTTTAGCCAAAATCTGGCCATTATTTCTTGTGTCTTTGAAGTGTCTTCTGGATATCTAAGTATATATTTATGTAACTTTCCTTGAATACTTTTTTTTTTTTTAAATCACCATTTATGTACTTCAGTGGTAGTCAACCTGGTCCCTACCGCCCACTAGTGGGCGTTCCAGCTTTCATGGTGGGCGGTAGGGGTTTTGTCCGATACTGAAGCACTTTCCTTTTTTTTAATTTAATTGACTTCCCTACTTTATAAATCACCCTTCCTATGGAACCGGTGGGCGGTTAGAAAATGTTACTACTAACAGAGATACAAAAGTCGGCAGTACGTATAAAAAGGTTGACTACCCCGATGTACTTTATGTCATCTATCCAACACTTCCCATAGCTCATGAGAATATAATTTATTTCTATTTAAGTCATTTTATTAGCAAATAAAGCTTGTTAAATTTTCAAATGTTAAATAAAACCCTTTATACTAGAAGCGAAATCAAATCTTGGATTTTAATGGAGCATCAGACTGTAGTTTTCATTTATAAGAATAGTTTTTAACTGCTCTCAAAAAGTGGGTTTGAATTAGTGGGTATGCAAACATATTACCTGTTTGCCCTTGTCTTCCACAGCCACTATTCTATGCTGGGATAGGGCCTGAGGTGGGCTTTAAAAATTTTAGCCATGGGTTTTCTCCCTGGTTGCTTGGTGGGCGAAAATGGCCTCCTTGGGCTCTGGAAGCATTTTGGAGGTCTCAAAGGGGTCCATTTCCGGCCTTCCAGAACTTCCGGGAAGTCCATTTTTCACCCTCCCAGAGCCTCTGCACGGGCCCTGTACTTACCTGGCATCCCAAACAGGCCACGTGGAGACTCCTGGGAGGGAAAGGGCAGGGTGTGCGGGGCCAGCCAGGAGTGGGATTTACGGGTTTGCCAAACTGGGCAGATTCTTAGCTAGAGGATCGCCTGAACCCAAGCGAATCTGCAGCAACCCACCCCTGGATAGGACATAGCTGATTTAATGTGTGGCAGACAGTGGCTAGCTTGTGCTTCTGAATATTCCAAATCACTTTCAGACTGAACTCGTAGATCTTAATATTTCCCCCACAATTATTAGTTATTTGTTTACTTTGCTTTCTTGGGGTGGGTGTCACCTCACTGGGTGACATAAGTTGTCAGTATTCTCTCAAAGTAGGAGAGGAATTCAGCTTTCTCCTCTTTCTTAAGCTGCTTATATTGTCAAATATATATGCTATCCCTTGCATGTTCCATCTCAGCTCACAATTCTAATGGATCTTTTTTTTTTCATAAATGAGATCAGATTTGGCAATGAGAGATGCTCTTTTTCTTTTATTGGTGTCATTAGATACCAACTAGAGACTCAGTAAGCCTTATTACGTTTTCCTTATCTCAGGTCTCTCTCTCTCTCTTTCATGTTCCTTCACTTACTCTTATGCATGGCGATATGTTGTGTTTGTTTTTATGTGGATCCGCCTTTGATTTTTAAAAAAAATAAACAATAAACTGTTTATGCTTTGTGTGTGATGCAGCAACAGTTTGTAACCTAGCAACACCACAGATATGTATGCATTATTTCAATATAAGATTAACTGTGCTCTCAGCATGGAACCATTTTCCCAAACTTTAATTGAATTTTTAACATGATTATGATTGGTCCTCTCAGCTGTATTTCTGTAATTAGCCACTAAAATATTGTTGCAGTAAGCTAACCAGTTATGCACTTGCTTGAAATGTTGGTGTACACCTTGTAATCACAGGAAAGCAAAGGAAAAAAGTTGGCTGTTTACAAAGAGCAAGTAAAGAATGAAGAATGGGCAGCTCTAGGAGTAAAATGTATTCATTTTGTGCAAAATCTGTGTTCAAATGATGACGTAATAACCAGACACTGATTTATATTTATTTATCAACTGGCAAACTTTATATTCAGAGATGGTGATCTGATGGTGATCTGTGTCCCCTTCTCAAGAAACAATCACTGGATCCCACTGATTTTTGACAACTTTTGCGCTGCCTCCAGCCTTTCGTCTTTAGGGAAGGATATAGGCACCATCCAGGGGTGGGTTTCTGCAGGTTTGCACCTACTCGCGAGAACCGGTTGGTGAAATTTAGAGAACCGGTGAGAGGGGGTTCCACCGGCGTACCTGGAAGTAAATCTGGCCCACCGCTGCCAGTGACCCAATGGGAAGGAAAGGAAAGGAAGAAAAAAAGGAAGGAAGGAAGGAAGGAAGGAAAGGATCTTCGGAGCTTTGAATACAATTGGCGAAAAGTTAACCGGGTTAACGGATCATGTGGCTAATTTAACATTGGAAGTTCAAAAAGCTAAAGAACAGATAAGTGAATTAAATGTTAGTTTTGTAAAGCAAAACGCGGAGGTGAAATTTATTAAAGATGAAATTGAACAAATTCATGCACACGACGCACAAATTGATCGTAAGATGGAAGGAATTTTTTATAAAAACCAGCAGCAAGATAAGAGAATTAGTCTTTTGGAGGAAGAAGCTAGAAAATTCAATATTGTTATACGTAATATTCCAGAAAATAGATCGGATGATTTGAAGCAGAGGGTGCTAAAATGGTTGAATGATTTTGGATTTGAATATACAGCAGCAAATTTAGTAAGTGTTTTTAGAATCGGTTATAAGAGGCAAGGTGGAGCGGTTAGAAATGTTTTAGTAAGATTTGCAAACCTTGGAGATAAATTGGAGGTTATGGCAAAAATAAGAGAACTGGAAGGTGTTCCTAAGTTTGAGGAGAAAGAGATTCAAGTTTTTCCGGATATTTCCAGGGAAGACAGAGCTTGGAGATATCATTTGAAACCAGTTACAAAGCTCTTGAGAGACAATGATATTAAGTACAATTGGAGGCCACTACAGCAACTTAAGTTTTTTTATAAAGGAAGGATGCATACTATTACTTCAGAAACAGATGTATTAAGATTAATTCGGGGGCTTGGGCTGATTGAGAAAGAGGAAGATTTGGAAGAAATTAAAGATTATATGCTTAAGACGGGTGGAGTACAAGAGGAATCCCCAATTTTGGAAGAAAGAGGTGCAACTGGCGGCCAGGATCCCAAGAGTTTAAAGAGAAAAGAAATTTCCCCGGCAGTCTCTGAGTATAAGAAAATTCGTGAAGATACTGAACGAACGCCAGACAAGATGGAGGATCTTAGTAAAAAGCAGGAAGCTGAGTCCGGGGTGAAGCCAGCTTTGTCTTCTTTTTTTGAAAGTGGAATTTAAAGAACAGCCCGAAGAGGTGATCCGACCATCGGCACGTCCCACTCCCCCACACTCTTTATATAGAGGCGATATCTGATTGAGGATGTGGGGGATGAAGACTGTTTGTTATTTGTTGTGGTTGCTGCGTTTGATATTTGAGTTTTTTGTCTATGTTGTTTGTTATATATTGTTTGTGGAGTTTTATGTTTTTGTATGTCTTTTTTGTTTGGTGTTTGGTGTGCACATAAAGGAAGAGGAGGGGTCAGGCTTAAAAAAGTTACCGCTTAAATGCGGTTTATAAAAATAATGACATGGAACGTGAAAGGTACAGGCAATCATATAAAAAGGAAAAGATTGGAACTTAAATTTAAAAGGGATTCTCCAGATATATTATTTTTGCAGGAAACTCATCAAAAATCTGAGGATTTTAATAGAATGAATATTAAAGGTATGCAAATTTATGAAAAATCTTTTGGGACTTCCAAAGCTAGAGGAGTTGCAATATTGATATCAAATAGGGTACACTTTGAGAAAAAACAAGTAATTAGAGATGAGGAAGGCAGATATTTAATAATTACAGGGAATATTAACGAGCAAAAAGTGACATTGGTTAATTTATATTTACCGAATGAAAAACAAAAGGGATTTTTGGATAAAATTACCAAGATTTTGGAAACAGAAAGTGAAGGGAAAGTAATTGTGGCGGGAGATTTCAACCTAATTAGGGATAAAATTGATAGTAATAATCCTACCCGCTTTAGACAAACAAATAAAGGGGAAATTTTAAATAAATGGATGTTTCAAAACAGTGTGGCAGATGTTTGGAGAGAGTTGAAAGGCCCTGAAAGGGTGTATACATTTTGTTCTAAGGTACATAATACTTATTCAAGGATTGATTATATTTTTGTTTCTAAAGATTTGCTGAATAAAGTAGATAGAATAGATGTGGGAATTTTTAAGGATTCTGACCATGCAGAAGTCATGATGGAAATAGATTTTAATTTTGAGAAAAAGGAAAGAAGTTGGAGATATGATGAAAAATTGTATAAAAGGGAGGAGGATAAAATATGGATATTCAAAAAATGGAAGGAAAGTTGGGAATTGAATGATAATGAAGAGGTTAAATTTGAAATTGTTTGGGATACCATGAAAGCCATATTTAGAGGAGAAAGTATTAAATTGTCAAGCAGGAAATATAGAGAATACAAAGCAAAAATTGATCAGGATACAAGACAAATTAAGATATTGGAGAACCAATTCTCACTTACGAAAGATAAAAAATGTTTGGAGGAATTGACCTTATTAAAAACTAAATTGATAGAAGAAGATATTGAATTGGTTAAAAAAAATTTAAGATATTTGAATAGGGATTTTTTTGAATTTAGTAATAAAAATTCTAGGTTATTGGCAAAGACGGCGAAAAATAAAATTCAAAAGAGAGAAATTGGTTCTCTGATAGATGATAAAGGTATAAGGTGTCATAAGAGATTGGAGAAATGTGAAGTAGCTAGGAATTTTTTTCAAAAATTATACTTAAAGAAATCAATTGATTTAGAAAAATTGAAGAATCATCTTGGAAAATATGGTATGAAGATAGAGCAATCATACAAAGACTTGATGGAAAGAGATATTACACAGGAGGAAATTAATGAAATAATACAAGAGTTAAAATTAGGGAAGACCCCAGGAGAAGATGGATTACCTGCTGAATTTTACAAAGATTTCAAGGAACTAATAGTACCAAAACTACAAAAATTATTCAATGGAATTTTACATGGTGGAGAAGTCCCGATGTCATGGAATAAGACAGTAATATCTATAATTCCTAAACCGGATAAAGATCTTGAGAGGATCGAGTCCTATCGACCCATTTCTTTAATCAACCAAGATGCTAAAATATTTACAGCTATTATAAGTAATAGATTAAATAGTTTTATAGACAAATATATAAGTTATAACCAAGTAGGGTTTGTTAAAGGTAGATATATGAGTGATATAATTAGAAGAGTATTGAATATTATAGATGTAGCAGAGAATAATGGAGATGGATTAGGTATAATATCGTTAGATATTTTTAAAGCTTTTGATTCTGTACAATGGGATACTATAAAAGTAATTATCGAGGCATTAGGCTTTGGTAATAAATTTATACATGTTATTTCAAAACTGTATCAAAAAAGCAGTGCAAAGATAAAGGTGAATGGAATAATGACGGAAGAGATTAAATTGGAAGCAGGCACGAGACAAGGATGTCCCTTGTCCCCAACATTATTTTTGTTAGTTATGGAAATTTTGATTAAATTGATAGAAGCAGATGAAGAGTTGGAAGGTTATAAGGGATATAAGATAAATTTGTATGCGGATGACACTTTGATTATTTTGAAAGATATAGAGAGAGATTTAAAGAGGATAAACAAACATTTGATAGAATTTGAAGAAATGACAGGTTTAAAGGTAAATTGGTCAAAATCTGAATTACTAATGAATAAAGATGGTAAGGAGTGGGAGAGTATGCAAGAACAATTTGGGATAAGAGCTAAGAATACATTGAAATACTTGGGGATAACACTTTCACTTAAAGTTAGAGATTAAAAAAAAATTAATTATGAGGTGATGCTGAAGGAAGTAGAGAAAAAGATAGATAAATATAAAGAGATAAAGTTGTCTTGGTTTGGTAGAATTGCAATGTGTAAAATGATGTTATTACCAAAGTTTAACTTTTTATTTGAGATGCTACCATTAAATTTGACAGAGAAAGATATAGAAGAATATCAGAAGAAATTAGATAAATTTTGTAATGGTGGGAAAAGACCAAGATTAATGAAGAAATTGTGGTATCAAAATCAAAAAGAGGGTGGATTGGGAATTCCCAATCTACTTAATTATTATCGGGCATATAATATTAGAACTGTGATAAAAATACTTAAAGGTGGAGATGGTCATTGGGGAGATCTGGAGTTAAAAGATATTAAGAGATTTGGGTCTATATGGTTTTTAGATAAAGCAAAAATAAAAAAGACAATTAATAGTTATTGGTTAAAAGGGTTGAGTAAAACTTGGAATAAATTTGTTAAGAAATTGATTCCGGATATAACGTTTTTGGGAAAGACAACTGAAAGTTGGCCGATTAAAACCAATATAAGTCGGAACAAAGTAATTGAAGATGAAAATATAGGAAATATAGTAGATTGGTTAAGAGCCTTAGGAACTGAAAGTAGGAAGAAAAAAGTAATTCAAAAATTGGAGTTAAATTGGTTTGAAAAAATACAGGTAGAAAAATGGAATATGAAAGTAAGGGGAATATGTAATATAGATAGAAGTAAAACTAAGTTTGAAAGTTTAGTATCTCAAATTATTAAAGATGAAACCGGGTTAAAAGGACTCGTCAGTAAGATATATAGGATTATAAACTTTGATAGAAATCCACAAATGGTAATGAAAAAGAATTGGGAGGAAGATCTAAAGATTAAAATATTGGATTTGGATTGGAATGAGAATTGGAAGAGTCGGATTATGAGGACTTTATCTATAAGGATTAAAGAACATAATTTTAAGGTTGTTTGGAAATGGTACTGGACCCCACTAAGATTATCACTGATAGATAAAAAAATGAATGATAAATGTTGGAGATGTAATACGGAATTGGGAACTTATGAGCATATGTGGTATAAATGTGTGAAAATTAAAAAGTTTTGGCAGCAATTAGAAGGAACAATGTGTGAAATGATGAAAAGAATAATAATATTGAGACCAGAAACTATATTGTTATTGATAATTAATGAACCAGAGTTGACAAAACATGAGAAAGAACTGATTAGAATTATGATTATAATGGGTAGAATTGTAATAGCAAGATATTGGAAAATAGAGGTAAATATTAAAATAGACGAATGGTATTGTGAAATGTGGAAATTAGCCTTAAATGATAAAATGACGTGTGATATTAAATTTAGAGAGGGGGTTTATAAAAATGATATTTTTTGGAAGACTTGGAAGCCATTTGTGGACTATGCACTTGGAACTTTGGACGTCTCGACGCCTGTACCGAGGGAACGTGGATTTTGGAGATCCTAAAGATAATAGACGACACTTGAAACCAACTCTTCCTTTTGTTTTGTACAGCACTGGGTGATATATTGTAATAAAATCTTTAAAAATAAAAATAAAAAAAAAAAAAAAAAAAAGGAAGGAAGGAAGGAAAGAAGGAAGAAAGAAAGAAAGAAAGAAAGAAAGAAAGAAAGAAAGAAAGAAAGAATTTATCATCACAATTGAGTCCAAAATTTTGGTTGCTAGCAAGAGCGTTGTTAAATGAGTTTCACCACATTTTAAAAGATGGTCACTCCCACCAGTCACGACTGCCAAGCCACGCCCACAAAATAGGCCACACCTACAGAGTAGGTTCTAAAAAATTTGAAGCCCACCCCTGGCACCATCACAATAGGGATGGGAACTTCAGTCGCTAGCAATGCAGTCATTAAGTGAGTTGTGCCTGATTTTACAACTTATTTTGCCATAGTCATTAATGAATAACGGCTGTTGTTAAGCAAACCACATGGTTGTTAAGTGAATCCAGCCTCCCCCATTAACCTTGTTTGTTGGAAGCCTCCTGGGAAGGTCGCAAATGGTGATCATATGACCCCAGGATGCTGCAACTATTGAAAATACATGCCAGTTGCAATTGCTAATATGTGCTAATTGTTTACTGTTTGGAAGACTGTTATATGTCTAAATTCTGCACATTTTCTGTGACAGATTTAAGGGGGATGTATCATTGCAGTTTTCAGGGTGGGTTTTGCTGCTAGTGTTTCATTTGAGGCAGTTTCTTCACTATGCCAATTTACTGCACAACTACGAAAAATTCAGTACTGCTTGCAGCCAAAAGATATTTCTATATTTTTTTCATTATCTATTTTGTTAGTGTTTTATTTATTGGATATGTCACTTAGTAAGTTCTTTTGAGAAACAGATTAATAATTATAATGTACAATTGCAATGTACAGGTACCATAGTCTTCAACTTACAAATCATTTGCTTAGTGACTGTTTAAAGTTACAGTGGCATTGAAAAATGTTAGTTTTGTGCTTTTTCACACTTATGACTGTTGCAGCATCATCATAATCAAAATTTGGATATTTGGCAACTGACTCATATTTATGGCACTTGCAGTGATCGCTTTTGTAACCTTCTGACAAGCAAAGTCAGTGGGGAAGCCAGATTCACTTAATAACCGTGATACTAACTTAACATTTGCAGCGATTCTCTTAACTGTAGCAAGAAAGATCATGAAAAGGACAAATCTCACTTAACAATGTCTCATTTAGCAACATAAATTGTGGGCTTCATTGTGGTTGTAAGGTGAGGATTACCTGTACTGAACATAGTACTCATTAGCTACTTTCAGAAAAAAACTATTCCCTATAAATGTCTTTGTGTTAGTCAGTTTCTGTACTTCTTTTATATTCCACTTAAATTAGATGCACTGTCACATAAAGCAATGTGTGAAAATGTACTGAGAGGGGTAGTATCAAGTTATTTTTTTACCAAAATATCTCTCAAGAGAAAGAAGGGATTGCATGCAAAGGAAAAGGCTCTCACCTGCTGAAAATAGCCAGACATAACATTGTCCCATATTTTCTATCCGGTGAATGACATTGCACACCTAAATTTCACAGATCAAAACCACTGCAGCAATCTAGTCATTCTTTATTGGTAAAATGGAATGTCTGGAGGGCATATGTACTTCTTTTCGAAATGTGATAACATCCTTCTCTTTAACATTTATATTGTCCTTTTTTATTTACTGCGGTGTGAAGAGGCGCTGTCATGAAATACTATATCAAAGCAGGTTCTTTTATGTTTGTATGTATGTATGTGTGTATATTTATGCATGTGTGTGTATGTGTATGTATGTATGTGTGTATATTTATGTGTGTATGTGTATGTATGTGTGTGTGTATGTTTTTGTAGATTTTCACGGGCGTAGGTATACTGGGCTTGTTGTGTTTGGCTCTTTTTCCGTGTAAGATTGAGGTTGTCTTTGCAACATTTCGGCGAGGTCTCACTCTCCATCTTCAGGCTGGTGTCTGTAGCTCCAGAGCTGCTGTCTTTCTGTAAATCTTGGTGTGTGTGTGTGTGTGTGTGTGTGTGTGTGTGTGTGTGTGGAGTGCTGGCTTTGTTGCTGTGAGTGGGTTGATTGGCTGTGTAGTTGTATCATGATTGGTAGATTGGTGCTGATTGGTGCTATCTGTGTGTTCATTGTTCTTTTGTATTGTAATGGCCTGGGTGGTGGGTCTGTTGGCCAGTGCTGGTTTCCAGATGTCTGGTAGGTGGGAGGTATCATCACGTTTGTTCATGTTGTGGGGGTATTTCTCTATTTTGATGGCTTCCCTGATTATTCTCTTGTTGAGCTGTTCAGTTTTGGAGATTAATTTGGTTCTTTCAAAATCAATTTCATGTTAATAATACACAATAATACAATAGCAGAGTTGGAAGGGACCTTGCAGGTCTTCTAGTCCAACCCCCTGTGTGGGCAGGAACCTTATACCATTTCAGACAAATGGCTATCTAACATCTTCTTAAAGACTTCCAGGGTTGGAGCATTCACAACTTCTGGCAAGCTGTTCCAGAGGTTAATTGTTCTAACTGTCAGGAAATTTCTCCTTAGTTCTAAGTTGCTTCTCTCCTTGATTAGTTTCCACCCATTGCTTCTTGTCCTGCCCCCAGGTGCCTTGGAGAATAGTTTGACTCCCTCTTCTTTGTGGCACCCTCTGAGATATCGGAACACTGCTATCATGTCTCCCCTGGTCCTTCTCTTCATCAAACTAGACATACCCAGTTCCTGCAACCGTTCTTCATATGTTTTAGCCTCCAGTTCCCTAATCATCTTGGTTGCTCTTCTCTGCACTCTTTCCAGAGTCTCCACGTCTTTTCTACATCGTGGCGACCAAAACTGTATGCAGTATTCCAAGTGTGGCCTTACCAAGGCACTATACAGTGGCATTAACACTTCACGTGATCTAGATTCTATCCCTCTGTTTATGTTCTGCAGCTTTAAAGTGCTGCTAGAGGGATGAAGTTGTAAGTTGTTTTCTTACTGCGTTCTTATGTTCTGCGATGCGTGCATTTATTCTCCTATTAGTTTGTCCTATGTAAGTTGCAGGGCAGATTTTGCATGATATTTCGTAGACTCCTTGGTTTTCTAGCCGGATCTGGTCTTTGGGGTTTCTTAGGATGTTGGCTATTTTTTGGTCCGTGTTGAAGGCTGTCTTGATATTGTGCTTGTGGAGAATTTTGCTGATTTGCCCACACAGCTATTTGCCCACACAACTATTATAAAGTCATCATTGTCCCACCCATACATTTATCCCAGGCAGCCTGTTTTTTTTAATTTAAAAAGCTTTTATTTATAAAAGTGGCACTCACCACTGATTTTCTGCTAGCTTACAGTGCATTCTCCTTGTTGTGCTCACTAAAGTTTGTTTAGCTTGCAAAAGAAGAATGATACCTCTTACAACATTAAATACGAGGTTCGGCAAATCAGCAAAATTCTCCACAAGCAACAAAGCCAGCACTCCCCCCTCCCCCCACCAAGATTTACAGAAAGACGGCAGCTCCGGAGCCACAGACGCCAGCCTGAAGATAGTGAGTGAAATCTCGCCGAAACATTGCAAAGACAATCTCAATCTTACATGGGAAAAGACCCGAATATAGCAAGACCAGCATTCAACCATGGTATCATGCTGCACCAGTTGAAGGGTTTGGGAGTGGGGGGCACCGTTTTACGGTGGTTCTCCTATCTCTCTGACTGGTCGCAGTTTGTGTTGGCAGGGGGGCAGAGGTCGACATCAAGGGGCCTCACCTGTGGGGTCCCACAGGGGTCGGTCCTCTCACCCCTCCTGTTCAACATTTATATGAAGCCATTGGGTGAGATCATCTGTGGTTTTGGGGTAGAGTTCCATCAGTATGCTGATGACACCCAGCTGTACATCTCTACCCCGGACCACCCCAACAATGCCGTGGAAGTGATGTCCCGGTGTCTGGAGGCTGTACGAGTCTGGATGGGAAGGAACAGGCTTCGACTCAACCCATCCAAGACCGAGTGGCTGTGGCTTCCGGCGTCACCGTATAGTCAGTTGATGCCATCTCTGACTATTGGGGGCGAGACACTGGCTCCCGCAGAGAGGGCTCGCAATTTGGGCGTCCTCCTGGACTCTCGGCTGTCTCTAGAAGATCACATGACAGCTGTTGCCAGGGGGGCTTTCTATCAGGTCCGCCGGATACACCAATTGCGCCCCTTTCTGGATCGTGATGTCTTACTCGTCACCTCCCGTCTGGACTATTGCAATGCTCTCTACATGGGGCTTCCCTTGAAGTGCACCCGGAGGCTCCACGTTGGGGGATTCTGGGAGCTTCTAGATGCTCCCATGTGACACCTCTCCTGCGTGAGCTACACTGACTGCCTGTGGCTTTATGGGTGCGCTTCAAGGTGCTAGTGACCACCTTTAAAGCGCTCCATGGCAAGGGACCTGGTTACCTGCAAGACCGCCTCCTGCTGCCAAATACCTCCCTCCGACCAGTTCGCTCCCACAGAGAGGGCCTCCTCAGGGTGCCATCGGCTAAACAATGCTGGCAGCCTTCTCTGTGGCAGCTCCCTCCCTCTGGAATGACCTACCCCCTGGACTAAGGACAATCTCAGACCTACATCTCTTCCGTCGGGCCCTGAAGACGCATTTATTCTGCGTTGCCGGCCTGTCGTAGTTTTTAAAGGTAGTTTTTAAAGGGATTTTATAGTGATCTTAGTATGGGGTTTTAAAATGTAGGCCATTTATTTAATATCTTTTTAACATATTGTTTTAGATTTTGTACCGTTTATTTTACTGTGGCTGTACACCGCCCTGAGTCCCAAAAGGGAGAAGGGCGGTATATAAATCAAATAAACTATAACTATAACTAGAAGTGGTATTCAGCAGGTTCTGATCAGTCCTGCAGAACCGGTAGCTGAAATTTTGAGTAGTTCGGAGAACTGGTAAATACCACCTCTGACTGGCCTTCCCCCATCTGTTCTCTGCCTCCTGAGTCCCAGCTGATCAGGAGGAAATGGGGATTTTGCAGTAACCTGTCCTTGGAGTGGGGAGGCAATGGTGATTTTACAGTATCCTTCCCCTGCCATGCCCACCAAACCATGCCACACCCACAGAACCGGTAATAAAAAATTTGAATCCCACCACTGGATGTATTGTTTAAGGTTTGTTATCACATACAAACTCTGTGGGTCTGAATTCTAGCTTATATCATTATTTTGCCAGTAGACTCCTGCAAATCAAAAAAGAAGGGAGTTGTGATGCCAATAAGCATCCCAAATAGTTAAGCAACCGT
Source organism: Rhabdophis nuchalis (assembly GCA_039707465.1). NCBI lineage: Eukaryota > Metazoa > Chordata > Lepidosauria > Squamata > Natricidae > Rhabdophis > Rhabdophis nuchalis. The sequence goes on from CM077643.1 coordinate 174,963,946, forward strand.
CTATGACAGAACAGTCCAAGAGCCTTTGTAATACACATTTTCCATTTGCTAGAAAAATCAACATATTACTGTGTGGAAGTGTAATATTAAACATTGTTGGTTGGCCCAGCTTATTTTACATTTCTGCGCAAGGATAGGTATTTGGGAGGGTATCACAATGCAACTGGGTTAATTTAGAACTGGAGGTGTCAGCTGCAAGAAGAGCAGTTGACACACAGACAAAGGCAGTGGAGGCTTTCATGCTTTTGTACTACATACAATGAAGCTATTTATAAAAAAATATTTTTATAATTTTTTTTTTATAAATAGAACAGGTATACGCACCACAATCTGGCTTTTGCTTAAGTCTCCCTCTCAGAAGTTATTCTCCTCTGTCTTGCTAACTGTTTCACTGCCTTCCCCTTCATCAGAGTGAGTGAAAAGAAAGGAATGTGTCAGATTTATTGCCTATGTGCTCAGCATGGCTTGACTCCTCCTGGACCCACTCAGCCAGATCACCTTTTACTCCATTGTGGGAAGAACTACTGAGAGAGAGTTTCTTCTGCCCAGGGCTTTGTCAACCACAGCAAATGTCATTGTCAGACCTGGAAGCCATCTTTTACATTGGGCCTTCAGGCCTGCCACATTTTCTACTGTGGGAAAATGGGAGTGGGGAATTATATGGAGTAAGGGAGATATATAGTCAAAATAACATTCCTTTCTCAGAGAGTCAAGGACACTTTGCCCTGCAGATGGAGTGGCGTGAGTGGGAGGCATCTCCAGTTGAGACGGTGCCTAATTGGGCCATGTGATGTGAACTTTTACTTGGGTGGGAAAAACCTGGAAGCTTTCAGATTTGAGTTTCCTCAGATGTGCCAATGATATCTCTAATAAATGGAACTTTGAGGAAGCTCAAGCCTCTGAGACTTGTTTTGTTGGGGGTGTTACTTGGAATCCTGACAGTCGTCCTTCTCATTTTGGCTTTTGTATAAAGATGCCATCTGTAGCCAGCTGACTTTCTCTATCATATCTTGGGCTTCTTTGAAGTTACTATCTCACTTTTCTCCTTCTCTGACCAGGACTTGACAACTGCTATACACACTGACAAAACTTCACTTTCCAACTTTCTTTCCAGCCATTCTATTTTGTAGAGATGTATCCAATAGACCAGTACATCAGCAGTAGCAGAGCAGGGGGCAGGCCCCCAGGAGATGGCAGTTTTGGTGCACAATTCATGCATACCAGAGGAGTCAGGTACCAGCCTTGAATTCTGTCACTCTGGGTCTCTCTGGATTTTGATCCTGTTAAATTCCAGAACAACTAAAATTTTGCTGATTTTATTAATACCGATCTGTTCCCATCTGGAATACCATATTTTTTGGAGTATAAGACACACCAAGATTTTCAAGAGGCAAATTAAAAAAAAAAGTTTTTGCACTCTGCAGAACTTCCAAAAACGGCCCATTTTTCGCAAAAACGGGTGTCTTCCCCCCCCAAAGGGCATGAATAGCCTTTAGGAGGCTTGTAGAGTGCTCCTGGGGGATGGAGGGGCCCACAAATGAACAAATAATGGTCAGTTTTTTGTGAAAACAGGCCCATTTCTTGTCAAAAAAAAAAAAAGTACATGCATTGCTTTTAGGAAGCCTATAGTTTAGTTTATTTACATTTATATCCCGCCCTTCTCCGCAAAGGACCCAGGGCGGCGCACAGGAAATTTAAAAAACATACAAAGTACAAAAATAAATACACAATTTAAAATATAAATTAAACCGTCTTATCCTATGCTAAAAACCCAATTTTAAAATACCCAATAAAACTATCTAAAAGTCCCCATGGGAGGTTAGGCTAGGCCGGCTTGTTGGAATAGGTGTGTCTTTAGACATTGGCGGAAGAGGCGGAGGTCGGTGATGGTGCGTAATTCGGGGGGTAGGTCGTTCCAAAGGGCTGGCCCCGCCACAGAGAAGGCTCTTCCCCTGGGTGTCGCTAGTCGGCATTGCCCGGCCGACGGCACCCTGAGAAGGCCCTCTCTGTGGGAGCGTATCGGTCTAAGGGATGTATGGGGCAAGAGGCGGTCTCGCAAATAACTAGGCCCTGAGCCATGGAGCGCTTTAAAGATGGTCGTCAAGACCTTGAAGCGCTCCTAGGGGCTGGGGGACAAAGCGCTCCTAGGGGCTGGGGGCTGGGAGTGCTCCTAGGGGCTGGGGGACAAAATTGAGCGAATAACAGCCTGTTTTGTGCTCATGTCTGCCCTCCCCAGTCCCCAGGAGCACTCTGAAAGCCTCCTAAAGGATATGCACGGCCATTTTAGTGAAGGGGGCAGGGTTTCGGGAGGCCAAAAATGCTGCATTTAGTGGATAAGACACACCCAGATTTTCAATCTCTTTTTTGAGGGAAAAGTAATCTGAAAAATACAGTAGTTTGGTTTAACATTCGGGTCCCAAAGTATTTATTTTAGGATCAAAATAAAACACACAGTATTTCGTGTAAGTACTAGGTATTCTTAGATACAGCTTTGCATTTATGTTTGTCTAATGCTTTCTTAAAGCTTTTAGGTGCTTTTAACACTCTAATGATGTGCAGCGGAGAGAGGCAAGAGAGTCTATGGTGGTGCTAATGCTTCTATTTTTCCCCAGTCTATACTTCTTACAATTTTCAGGAATTCTGTCATTCTTTAGAGAAGCTATCAAGGCCATTATGTTACTTTTCATCCATTTGTGAAGTAATGGAGATTTGTTCCCTTATTTATTTTCTTCCCAACATTAAATGCCAATTTTCTTAACCAGATATGCTGTTGTCTTCTTCTTTATAGAGACATCAGTGTGATATAAAGAAGCAATTATTAACGCAGGACTATTTTAAAATGAACATAACAATTACCCATCTATTACTAAGGCCAGCAAAGGACAGTCTCTTCCTTTTTCATTTTGCAGTTTGTTAAGGTTTATGTAAGTTTTGTAGTCCCAAAGGTGCATTTTTCAAGAGGCAACTGGACTTTCTGGTTTTTCTTTGAAGACATTTTGCTTCTTACCCAAGAAGCTTCTTCAGCTCTGGATAAGAAGCGAAATGTCTTCAAAGAAAAACCAAAAAGTCCAGTTGCCTCTTGAAAAAGCACCTCAATTAACCAGGTCATGGGACAACCATGACCTGGTTAATTGAGAATCTCCATAGATATTTAACACTTTTGAAGCTTTGATTGAAATGTCCCTCTTCCTGATACTACGTGTAGTCTTTCACTTACATCCACAATTGGAACTGGAATGTCAGTTGTAGATCAACGTGGTCATTAAGAAACTGTTTGCTCAATGACCACAATCCCAGCATTACCATTTGCAGTCGTTAAGTGATCTCATGGGTTGTTAAACAAATGGAATCCAAGGTAAGGAGTGTGGAGTGCCTCCAAGGAGTGAGGGAACCTCTGGGAGATCCAGTGCAGGTGTCGAGGGTGTGGAGGAGACTTTCCATTCAGAGGCTGAATATCTTCCCAGCTGAAATATAGGTGGAAAGCACTGGCTTTCTGGGGAAGCTAGTAGGAAATATTGCAATGGCGATCACATGATTGCAGGGTGCTTGGCAACTAAATTCAAATGTGAATGGGTTGCTAAGTACCCAGATTGCAATCACTACAATGGCTCTAAATCTAAAGATCTAAATCAGAGGTTCCCAAACTTAGCAACTTTAAGACTTGTGGACTTCAACTCCCAGAAATCTCCAGCCAGCATAGCATTTTACCAATTTACCTTCTAAAATGACTGTGGCAGCTCCTTTGTTTTTTGTTAGGAAATGACTCTAGGAAAGACAAAGTTAAAAGTAGACTGAAATTGTAAGCAGTATCATGAGGGATAGAAAGCATCTTATCAATTTACCTTATAAGATGACTGTGGCAGCTCCTTTGTTGAAGTGCCCATAATATGCCAAATGTGACCACTGGCTTAAGAAAAAGGTTTTGTTTAGTGTATGTTTTTTGACGTAGCACTTGATTAAGCATGTGGCTGAGAGTGAAGTTCATTGGTTTCTGATTAAAGCTAACTAAAATGTTCCACATTGCATATAACGAGAGGCAAAAATAGTTGGATTTTATTTGACTGCTTAGTTGCCATCAACATATTTACAACTCCTAGCGTCCACATAGAAAGATTTTCCTCCATGCAACACATTCTTTTGAGTGTCCCAAAGTACAGTCATTGCCACTGTAACCAGATCCAATCTTTTCCAGAAATTTTTGCATAATATGTTTGAAGTAGGATAATTTCAGCCTGGTCATTTGTGCCTCAAGTGAGAATTCTGGATTGATTTGTGCCGTGTTCCATTGGTTTGTTTTCTTGAGCTGTGGTGGCGCAGTGGTTAGAATATAGTACTGCAAGCTACTTTTGCTGACTGCCAGCTGCTAGCAGTTTGGCAGTTTGAGTCTCACTGACTCAAGGTTGACTCAGCCTTCCATTCTTCCGAGATCGGTAAAATGAAGATCCAGATTGTTGGGGGTAATAGGCTGACTCTGTAAACCTCTTAGAGAGCTCTGTAAAGCACTGCGAAGCGGTATATAAGTCTTAAGTGTTCTTGAAAGTTGTGAAGTGCTACTCACCATCCACAGCATTCTCAGGAGTCTTCTCCAGCACAAAGGCTATTGGATTTGACCTGACTGTAATTCTTTTGCCCACACAAAACATATTAAAGAGTGAGCAGACACAATGACTGTGGAATGCTTTGGATTCCGTTTCAGTAAAAACCTGCAGAGCACCAAGTTTAGAGCACTTGTGAGATAGGGCAAAAAGCTAAACTGGTTCAGATGGCCCTCATAGTTGAAGCTGCTACTTCCGTGTACATTAATGCACTGTTGATTAACATATAAAAGGAAGGGGCTTATATTATGCAGTCTCATTCAGAGTTTTGGCTCCCTGCACACAGGTGTAACCATTTGTAACTCTTGAAAGCAGCTATGTCTTTTTCCAGGATCACATGACTACAGTAGAAAGCATGTTTAATCCTGGATAAAGATGCAACTGCTTTAAAGAGTTGCACTTGGGTGATATAGTTGTATTCCTACCTGGACTGAAATACCTGTTGCAAAAAATATTTTTGAAGTATTTCACAGCTCTAATAGAAATGTGTTACATTCAAATGTTTTGGGGACAATTTTTATAACATTTGATAGTACTCTCAGTAAAATGAAAGTAAAAGCAGGTTAGTTTTTTTTTAAAAAAACACCTACATTTCATTACTTAATAACACATGAGAGTCTCTTGCTTGTTTAGCTTTAATAGTAATGGTATGCTGTACATACAATTACTATTAAACTAAAGTAACATTTTGGAGTACTGTCATTAGTTCAATATTTTAAAAACATAGCAACTGAAATTACTGGATGAAATAAAAAAAGGAATTAGCTGCTGCCAGGAGGTTACCAGAATCAGTATCAATTAAGCTTATTTATGGATGAAGCTCTAGAGTCATAAAGAAACAATCTGAAATATTACATGGATCATCACTAATCTAATCTATGAATTGAAGAAGTACATCTCCAAGGAACATCTTACCTGACAGATACTAGATTCAAAAGCTTGAAGCGAAAGGCAAAGGAATGATGCATATCAGAGGTAATGGAATAGATTTTCCGGATATATAGATTCTTGGACTGTAAGTGGTTTTTACTAAAGGCTGTCTAAATCATATCATAGATACTTCCTTATTTCAGGAAATAATTTACTTCTTAGTTCAAATAAAATGGGAATTGAACAATTGGTTTATTTCATGCACAATTGCATAGATTGCTACTAATTTATTAGTTCTTCTAGAATTCTTTATAGCAGCTTCAAGTTAAATTTCTTTTATCTTTATATATATGGTACCTGAATGCTTCATAAATCTACTGAATGATTACATAACCTTTACTCACCTTGTGAATTGCTTAAAAAATAGCTTTCCACTGCAATTATGAAAAGTGTGCTCGGTGAGTTGGGATTTATTGCTTTAAGAATTACATTTGTTCTCTGTCCACGTAAAACAAAAGCATTGATATGGAACTCAATAAGATCATGGTTATTGATATGGGCCCTGTGCTCATAAACAATTGTATCACCTTCCAAGAAAAATGGCTGAGTACAACATCAAATAATTCATTTGACAAACTCTGTGAAATTAAGGCTGCATTCTAAATAAAATTTCCTAATAGAGACAAAATGTTTCATTTAGTGGTGAACATGAGAACAGTCAAGAGAATAATAAATAGCACTTGGATAATGAAATGAACTGATTACTGATGTGCATTCAGTTCTTGGGGCAATTATATTTCAGAGTGGGCCACTCTTGAAGAAAATATATTGCTATACATGAAACTGTGCAATACTTAAAGCTATATTTAAAAACAGCAACATTTATCTAGTTAGTAATTTCATACTACTGTTTCTGGAAATTTTCTATAAATGTAAAAAAGAAATTTCAGAAGCCCTTTCTTTTATGTGAATACCCATGACTGTAATTGAGCATAGAACTAAAGTCTTAACTCATGGCTGTCCTTAAGTGGGCCAGCATGGAACCACAGCCAATTTTAGGTGTTGTTGCAGCAGTCATTAAGTGAATATTGCAATTGTTGAGTGAATGATCCAATTGTTAAGCAAATGCCAAGGTCATTAAATGAACCCATTGTAACCATTGAATGGGGTTTTTGTTGTTGCTGTAAACCAGAAATGCCAGAAACAGGCAATTTTCTTTGCAAAAAATCATGGTCATACGACCATGGGTCACTAAGCCAGTTGCCAAGCACCCAAAATGTGATCATGTGATCATGAGGGTTTGTACAGCTATGAAAACTTCAAAATTGGTCATAAGTAGCTGGTTATATCCATCATAACTTTCAACAGTCGCTTAGCGAGGGCTACTCATATTAGTATACTATTAAATAAAATGTAACTCATTACGACAGTCTCATGTCTTTTTGTTGAATAAAACACAATAGCAATGATTCCTGTTCCAAAATGATGGCTTGGAATTTTGGTGATTTCAATCTTGCTGAATTTATAACCATTATAGGGAAAGTTGGAGGAATCAAATATAAAATTAAACCCTCCCTAGCTGGGGAGCCTGCAGGATTGCGAGCTTTTGTCAAGCTGATAAAAACACCACTGTAATTGTAATACAAGAGCTTCCCTTTTCATACATGTGTGTGATGTCAATCCACCAGCACTCAGATACTGTGGCATCATGTCCCACATAACCATCATGCCCCGCATAGCTGCCCTGGGTCCTATTGGAGATAGGTGCGGGATATAAATTTAATAAAATCTAAATAACCTTTGGAAGGCTTTTTATTTTCAGCTGCTTCTAGAAAAGCTGGCAGTGCTACTGAAAAGCAGTACCTCCAAGTTCCGGTCCTTTTCATCCAAGTGGGGTACCACTTGCAGCTTTTTTCAGCAAGACTACATTCTTTTGTTGACTCAGAAACAGATGAAACATATACAGCCTAGAAATTTTATTATTACATGCTGTAGTATAGCCATGGATTATTCTAATCAGGAAAGTGTCAGGACTTTCCATGTAAACTGTTAACCTATGTTTTTTTTTTAGTTACAGATTTTGTTTATTGCTTTTATTTATCACACTTTCTGATTGAAGTGTTTAAAAATGTTTAAAAACTTTAGCTAGTAAACTTCCACAAGACTGCTGGAATTCTTCATTTTCTTAGTTTGGTTTCATTTTGTTGCTAAGCCCCAGTACCTTCACACTTCACTTCAAAAATAGTAGTTACTCTGATGTGTGGCTTGATAGATTTATTAACCACATAGATTATGGAATGTATATGTTTTTTCTATCTTCAGACATTATAATTTTGCATACATTACTAATAAAAATCCCAATTAATTTTGAAAATAATAATTGACTAGTATACCTTTACCTTGAGGAGTGCAAGCAGAAAATTGCATCATTTTTCAAAGAGCTGTGTTCTGTTCAAAATCAAAAGGAGACGTTTATCCGAAGTTTATAATTTAAACCAGGGATTTTGTAAGATTATTTAAAACAACCCTTATTACTTGATGACAGGGTCAACCAGGAGGTTACCATCCAATTGTAACTAAAATGCTTAATGAAAGGAGACACCAGGGACTGGTTAATAACTAGCAAAACTTATCTGATTCAAAAAGACCCAGTGAAAAGGAAAACACCAGGACACTAAAGGCTGATAATACCCTTTCCCAGAATGTTTAAATTATTTAGAGGCATAATAGTGGACAATGTCCAAAACTGTTTAAAAGAAAATAACATCCTTCCAGTAGAACAGGAAGGAAATAAAAGGAAAAGCAGGTACAAAAGATAGGAGGATCCAGGTATTCATCTAAAAACCTGATGTATATCCTCTTCTTCTGGAATTCTTCTAGTTATAATTAAATCTAATTGTTGTTTAACTTTATTTAATTTTCTCTATATTTTGGATTAGTTTAATGGATCTCTTCTAATTCTTTTATTTATTTCTTCAAATTGTAATTTCCTTCCACTGCCATATTGTTTTTTTTTTCCTGATGTGTTGCAAGCAGTATCAGATGTAAACTTTACTTGCCTCCCAGATGGTTTTCTCTGGTATCCCTGGATTTACATATGTATATACAGTATATGTATATATGTATGTCTGGGTGGATGGGCCTATCATGTGCACAATGGCCAAATTTATTAATAGTGTATAAAGGCAGATATCTCTTTAATGGTTTTTACACTCTGACAATGTTAGCAGTGGCTAATGAAAGCTAAATATGCAATATATTTTATGTCTTGGAGATTGCAATGTCTGTTTTTTTTCCTTTATAACTACACCTGGAACTCGTATTTTTAGGATAATTCGCAATATATATTATATATACATACACACACACATTATGTATGTTTGTTTATTGTTTGAATTGTGTTATTTCTTGATGAATAACAACATCATCACCTTCAAAAAATGCATTAGTGAGCCCATATAAAGTTCAACTTGAGGTTTCTTACTTTTTTTACAGATATTTAATTCTGATTCAGTTTCTTTTTAGTCCAAATTAAACAAGGAAAGTATTACTAACATTCTTATTCTGTTTTTATTGGATAAAGATCAGTAAAGATAGCAGGACTAGCTTCTTTCATTCTTCAAATATGAAACCTATTGACATCTGCTTAATTAATGTGCTTGAAAGCATTTCAGTTTGATTTTTTTCATGTATTTTAATAAGATTGATAATAATCTTAAAATACGCTTTTCTTTTGGATCCTTATTCTTGAAGCAATTTAAGGAACAGTCTTTATCAGATTTTATCGTTTTTAAGAATTGCTGCCAAGAAAAAGCTTTTAGATTCACTGTTCATTAAATATTAATACTCCATATTTCTGCTTCATTTTAATAGGGCTTCAAGGTATCAAAACCTCAATCTACATAATATCATAAATAAAGATATCCAAAGCGGTAAGTTATTTTTAGCAAGGCATATCCAACATTTAAACAACTGCAAAAAATAAAGATGGAGTGAATTCTTTGAACACTGGAAAAACAATCTTCCCCGCATATCTATCTAACAATCAGTGCTTAGGAATAAATCTGAATCATTTTTCTATTTCAAAAATAGTTCCAAAGTACTACTGGTCAAGCCATAGGAACTTCCCAAAAGCACTCAGAAAACCAGACAGATCAATGTCAATGGAGATTCTCAGTCATCCAGGAAAACTTCCTTGTTTTCTTGAAGACGTTTTGCTTCTCTCCAAGAAGCAAAACGCTCATTCGCTTGAATGAGAAGCGAAACGTCTTCAAAGAAAAACCAGAAAGTCCAGTTGCCTCTTGAAAAAGCACCTTTGGGACAGATAGATCAGTGAATATCCAGCTCTGTAGAGATGTTAAGGTGATGTAAAACTAAACATCACTAAATAAAAATCTATTTATAATACAAGAATTAAACTATCTCTCCCCTCCCCCCATAATAGATTTCCTTCCAACTCTACAAATCCCAATCTAATTCCCAGTCCAGAAATTTTCTCTGGATGTGTACCCATCTTCTGAAAATCTGGATTCAGCTTAGTACCTGGAGTACAGGTAGACCACAATCGAGCCCCAAATTTATGTTGCTAAGTGAGAAACTTGTTAAGTGCATTTTGGCCCTTTTTATGACTTTTCTTGCCACATTTGGTAAGTGAATCACTGCAGTTGTTAAATTAGTGGCACAGTTGTTAAGTGAATCTGATTTCCCTAATGGTTTTGCTTGTCAGAAGTTTGCAAAAGCTGATCACTTGACTCCAGGACCCTGCAACTATCATAAATGTGAGTCAGTCGTCAGCCATCAAAATGTAAATCCCATGACCACGGGGAGGCTGCAACAGTCATAAGTGTGGAAAATGGTCATAAGTCACTTTTTTCAGTTCTGTTGTAACTTCGAATGGTCACTAAATGAACTGTTGTAGGTCAAGGACTACCTGTATCAAAGGGAGCCAATGGGAGCAGTCAATTTGCTTATGAGAAGAAAATAAATTTCTTAATGGCTGTGCCTAAATGCTAGAACTCCCTGTCTCAGAAGGCTTGAATGGCACTTTTTCTGTCTCTGTTCTGTCAAAAAAAATTTCATCCTACAGTCATCTGGTTGTTAGCACTCTCTCTGAATGTTGTTGAGGCCACTTGGAGGTTCATCTGAGCTCTAAGGACCACCTGAATAGTGCAAATGGGTTTTTTGAGAGAGGCTTGTTCAGTTTCAACATAGATGTCGTCTTTGACCCTCTTTCAAGCCAGCGGTTCTCTCTGTTCAGAATGTGGACTATGCTGTCTTCAAACGAGTGATCTTGGTCTTTCAAATGTAGATGGACTACTTGTCCTCATGGGTTTGTTCTCCTATATTCTCCTACGTAGGAGACTAGCAGGCCAGGAAATTATTAATCCCCAAGATCGGGACGTGAGATTTGACATAAGCAGCTATTATAAAGCATTTCTAAAATAAGAACCTTGTCTGCCAAATCGACAAAGGAATATGAATGTTTTTTTCACAGACTTTGTTCTGTACTTATTTGAAACAAAGTGTCATTCTCCCCGCTTTACCAGAATAATTTAAAATTTAGGATTGGAGATGTTAGGACTCTAGGATTTGAACTGTGATTTCATCCTACTGAATGGTAGTTTATTTTTTATTTGTTGTATTTTTGACCATTTTTGTATCTCCAAAGTTTAACAGGTGGATAAATATGGAAATTTGTGAAAAGGATGAGATGGGATGTGATAATAGAAGCTAGTTGGGCTTTGTATTAATTTCTGATGAATATAATTCATGTTTACATAGTTCTGTAATAAAAAATAAATAAATTGATTATGTGGCACTAAATGATTGTCAACTCCTAGTGACCATATAGATTTTCTCCATGATGATCTGTCTCTAACTTGGTTTTCCAACAGTGCACTTATCCCCACTGTAACCTTAGTGATGATCTCTTCTTTTTTCTTCTCTTTTTTCCAGCATTAGAGACTTTTCCAGAGAGCTGGATCTTTTGCATAATATGTCTAAAGTAGGATAATTTGAGTGTTGGTCATTTGTGCCTCAAGTGATAACCTTGGGTTAACGTTTTGATGATCTATTGATTTGGTTCCTTGGCTGTTTCAAGGACCATGAGATGTTCTGGGATTCCCATTTTTCTGAGCACATATCCACAGCTTGATATGATCCATATAATCAAAAGCCTTTCTATAATCAATGACACACATACTAACTTTGTTTTGATAATCTTTGGCTTTCTCAGTTATTCAGCATGCATCAGCAATAGTATTCCTGGCTTTTTAAGCCAGTTTAAACATCTTTTATCATATTTTTTTTTGCCATGTAGGGCTCTGATATACATTAGATGATACTAAGCATTATTTTACTAGCATGTGAAATTAAGGATATTGTATTACAGTTGGCATCTTCAATTAAGTCGTCTTTTTTGGTATGGGAATATAACTTGACCTTTTTCAGTATGTGGGCCACTGTGTCATTCTCTAGATTGCTTAGAAAAACTTGGTTAGAACCTGATTTACTGATTCTTATTCTGTTGCTTGCCATATTTCACTGAATATTCCATCAGTCCCTGTAAGCTGTAATGACCAGAATCTAACTTCATCTTCTAGTATTAGAGGTTTTTGTACCTAAGGAATATCGTTTAAGTTATCTTGGATGCGAACATTTCTACTCTACAATATTTCAGTATATTCCTTCTATCTTTCTTTGATCTTCTTTGAATCAATTAGTTTCCAGTTTTCTTCTCTTTTCTCTCTCTCTCCATTTTTGATGATCTCTTTTCACTTTGTGCTTAATAACTTTTTAAGTTCATATCAAAATTCTTCCATTTCTCTATTAATCAAGTTCTCTACTTCAAAGTGATTTCTGATGTTGTCCTTGACAATGGGAGTGTATGTTCAAGATCATATTGTGAAAATTGAGTCTTTTTTCTCTCTCTCTCTCTCCCTCCTTCCCTTCCTCTACCTCCTCTGCCTCCTCCTCCTCCCTGAACTAGCATGAGCTATTTGTAATCTATTTGACATTTAGCATTTTGCCTTGTCTTTGATGATGTAATTGAGCTCTTCCATCTCCTTTTAGCAATAATAGTCAATAACATTTGTATATACTCCATCTGGTGATATCCATCTATAGAGCCATCATTTTGGTTGTTTCGAGCATAACTATGAAGAAGTCACTGGAATGACAGAGTTTTTAAGTGGTTTTCTTGCTTCACTTTGGTTTCCTAAGCCATACAATCCAACTATAATAATAATTTAATAATAATAATTTATTTCTTATAAACCGCACCCTCTCCCCACAGGGACTCGGGGCGGTGCACAGGAGAAATAAGAACAATGGCTATATACATATTTCATTAAAAATAAATTAAATTAAGTAACCTGTGCTAAAATACCCATTAAAACTATCTAACTAAAAATCCCCAATAAACCCTAAAAACAGAGGAGTAGCTATCCCAGGCCGGCAAGGCAGAAAAAGTGTGTTTTCAATTTAAGACGGAAGGAGCGGAGGTCCGTGGTGGTCCTAATATCGGGGGGGAGGTCGTTCCAGAGGGCTGGGCCCGCCACAGAGAGAGCCCTTCCCCTGGGTGTCGCCCGCTGACAAAGTCTAGTGGACGGCACCCGGAGAAGTCCCTCTCTGTGGGAGCGAATCGGTCGTGAGGATGTATGAGGCAGGATCCGATCCCGCAAGTATTTCTATGTATTTCTCTTTCATGTTTCCAACTTTGTTGTTCAGTCTCCAATCACAAGAAACACATTTTGCTCACATGTTTTGTTGCTTTCAAATAAAATAGATAATAAAACTCATCAGCTTCCTCTTCTGCATCAGTAGTTGCAGCATAAACCTGAATGATCATCATACTAAAAGCTGATCCACAAAGTCTAATAAATATTGTTCAGTAAAGGATTGCATTGTAACTATGTACAGTTCTTGGTGTACCCTTCCTAAATATAAAAGCAATGCCAGTTTTTCTTTGCTTTTCAAGTCCTGACTAATAAACAGTGTGAATCTCTGACTGAAGTACCCAATCCCAATCTCAATTCCCTGGTGCCTAGGATGTGAATTTAGAGTCAGTTCATTTCACCTTTGAGCTTTTCCATGTTCATGCTTCTTACATTCCATATTTCTACAATAATTGTCTTTGTAGCTTCAGATTTTCTCTTCCTGTACGGCAACATCAGCAACTGGTCTCCCAAAGGCTTTAATCTAGCCACATCATAAACATCATTAGCAGTCTGAAAAAATCCTCAGTTTTTCCTCAGTGGCATGTTAAGTGCCATCTGACCTGAGGGATCCATCATCCAGAACTATATCCTTAATGTTATATTTTCTACCCAAATGTTTTTTTTTCCTGTTGCCTCAGGTCTTGAGAGGAATGGAGAGAATATTTGGACAGTATACAAAAAACATAAATGATCCGATATAATAAAATTTCACAATAAAAGAAAACCCGAAGGCAAAATTGTAGAGCAAGTAGCGAGGTTCAAGTCTGCCTTTAAAATGCAGCTCACCTTTAATGCTACCATGTTTCCTTGAAAATAAGACCGTGTCTTATTTTCTTTTGATTCCTGAAATAAACACTTGGCCTTAATTTTGGGGATGTCTTATTATTTTTGAGGTGTAGGAAGCAGTGAGCATGGTCACCTCATGGCTGCTGCTTTGTTGCAATATTTTCAGGGCGGGCTTATTTTGGGGGGAGGGTTTATTTTAGCGCATGCACTCAAAAGCCCGATTGGGCTTATTATCTGAGGAGGTCTTACTTTCATGGAAACAGGGTACCTAACAAATTTTAAGAATCAATTATTTTCTGAATTACTACAGCATACAAAAAGGAACTCATCTAAATGATATCTAAAAAGCTTTGTTTTAGAGTGCAACTTGTATTATTGTCTAACATTAAATATTAGTTAGAGGAATGCTGCAATAGACAATATTATGAGTGTAGGCAAAAGCATGCATTAATTTGCATGAGTGGAGGTTCTGCTCAGATAAGTGTCTGTCACATGAAACTTCCCTCTTCAAAATATACAAAGAGGCCTTTTCAGAAATGAAGGGACGTGGAATTGTTATAACTCTGTCCATCATCAAACAGGCCAGTTCCTGTGCAAGAGAATGAAGAGGGACAAATGAACCATTTAAAAATAGAATCTGTATTCTCTGTTTCCCTGCAGAACAAAATTATAGCCAGCACAAAATGATTGGCAGACTATGCTGGAAGCCTTGGCAATAAGACCACCACAGTTTGAATAAAGCAAACAGTTAAAAAAAAGTACTTGGCAAGTAATTTTGATTGCAAATTATAGTACAGGTCAGTGCCTATCCAAGTATCCCTACTCTTAGTTTAATACCATTTTAGGTTCCTTAAATGCCATAGAACTAAAATAAATTAAATATAAATATAGCAACTTGACTGGCTTGCAGATTGAATTGGAAATACATCAAATGTATGACATTTGAAGCTTTGCATTGTTTTATAATTTGTTTCATTTCCACAGTAAATATTTTTTTTAGATATTAATAAATAATATACTACTAAATTGAAGTTTGTAAAATAGTGTTATATTCAGAAAGAATCGGGTATAGTTCACAGTCTGCATGTTTAGCTTTGGCAATACTCCTGATTTTTCTATTATATAAAGATGGAATTATAAGTCTCAAAAGCATTGTTTCAGGACCAGCTAAATTTAATTTACAAAAAGCAATATTGAAGTTTTCATTCATATTAAACTTTGGGTGTTTTTTTCTATGTGTGATATGGAACCTCAAAATATTAATGTTTTCATAATGTGTTAAACTGGAACATTACATACCGTATTTTTCGGAGTATAAGACGCACCTTTTCCCCTCTAAAAACAGGCTGAAAATCTGGGTGCGTCTTATACATCGAATACAGTATTTTTTGCCTCCTGGAACCCCACCTCCTTCACCAAACTGGCTGTGCTTAGTCTTGTGGAGGTTTACAGAGAAACCCTGGGGGCTGGGGAGGGCAGAAATTAGCCTCAAACGGGCCGTTTCCCCCTTCCCCAGCCCCCAGCAGCACTCTATAAGCCTCCATAGGGCTATGCATGCAATTTATTTGACATAAAAATGGTCCGTTTTCGCGATAAATGGGACATTTTTTTTGCTCATTTTTTATCCCCCACCCCCCAGGAGAACTCTGCAAGAGCCCCCAAGGCTAGTTATGCTTTTTATTTGAAGAAAATTGGCCCCGTTTTCCGGGAGAAATAGCAGTTTGGAGAAGTATGCAAAGCGCAAAAAAAACCTTTTTGCCTCCTGGAACCCCGCCCCCTTCACCAAACTGGCTGTGCCGAGGCTTCCAGACAGCTCCTGGGGGCTAGGGAGGGCAGAGATTAGCCTCAAACGGGCGATAAATGGGGCGGTATTTTTGCTCATTTTTCACCCCCCCCCAGGAGCATTCTGCAAGCCCCCCCCCAAGGCTAGTTATGCTTTTTATTTGGAAAAAAACCGGCCTCATTTTCACGGAGAAATGGGCTGTTTTGGAAGTTTGTCCCATGCAATGGCTCCCCCCCCCCCTTTTCGGAAGGCTCTTTAACTGTTTCTGAGCATCTGACTTCATATCTTGGCTACCTCAAAGGACAAACATAATTCTGGGTGAAGCCAATCAAGGCTAGTGCATAGTTCTTCAGGCTGAGATCCATCTGGCTTTCCCAGGCAGCTGGTGACTATGACAGTTTTCATATAAAATTCCTATTTTGCAACGTTCTCAGATTCTACAATTTTCTTGAAAAGTTGATCCCATATTTTATGGGTACCAAAGTTGGAAAAGACTATTCTGGAAGTATTGTATGAGATGGTAATGTTAGGAACTATGGAAAAAATATGCTAGCTGAATCCCCACCTGTCCCACTACTCTGTTCCCCCAAAATAAGTCCTCCCCTGATAATAAGCCCAATTGGACTTTTGAGCGCATGCGATAAAATAAGCCCTCCCCCCCAAAATAAGCCCTCCCTGAAAATATTGCAATACAGCGGCAGCTATGAGGTAACCACAGTCGCTGCTTCCTGCACCTTAAAATAATAAGACCTCCCCGAAAATAAGGCCAAGTGCTGATTTCGAGGGTCAAAAGAAAATAAGACCCTGTCTTATTTTCAGGGAAACACAATATTTTTAAGTAATGGCTACTGGGTTCCTTCCTTAGTTTGAATGACCTTTGGCCCTATAGTTTATATAATAATGCATTTTCCTTTTTGTTTCATAGTATAAAGTATTATTTTTCAACCTTGGCAATTGGAATGGCTTGACCATTTAGAATTATCCAGCAATTCTGGCCCATTGCAGAGAAATGTAAGAGGCAAAGCTCTTACTGTATACGAGAAAGGTTGAGAAACACTGATGCCTTAAGTAGCTTCCAGCAGCAATAGTCATCATGTGAATTAAAGCTATATAAAAGAGAAAAAGCGAGACGTTTTCAGATACAAACATTTATATTATTACATTCTTTGTGGGGGCTAGGTCTGTCCTTTTCAATTATGGAAAAGCATGAATAGCCATTAATATGAATCTCTGTACCACTTTGACCCTCCATAAAATGTAATAAAGAAAACAAATCTCTTTGCAAATTCTATGGGCAGGTGAAAATATGCTAAGAATGAGTAAGAATAAAAACCAGGCAATGAATAAGATGGTCTTTCCACAGTTTAAATATAAAACCCTAAAAGGGGTAGTGGTGGCTTTCTTACAATACTTTTGGTTCTGTCCAGCATGACCCTTTAAAAAGTGTTAGTTCATCTATTGAGCTGAATATCATCAAGATATTATTTAAGTTGATACAATAGAATGGATAGTAAAAGAATTGGGAATACCGAGCCTTTATTTATTCTAAAAGGGGGGGAAATTCTTTTGGTTTTGATGGGTACTTTTGTGTTAGAATTAAAGTGTTGTTTTTCAATGCATTTTATTTTTAACTTCTAATTTCTCCCTTTTGACAGTCTGATTGCTGGTTTCAAGTATGTCTTTATCTGGACATAATGTTCTGTTTGAAGTATTGTGGGATCTTATTTTGCAATCAGAAACTCTTCTGGTTGGAAAAATTAATTGTTTTGCCCAGGAATGTAATACATATTTGGATTCAATATAACAGAACATGCTAAGAGGAATGGGGAAGTGAAAATAAAATTGTCAGATTTTTCATTGTATTTTGACCTACATGAGCAGCAGAGTTTTCAGAGTATTACAGAAACGAAGTGCATGTGTTAAATTCCTTGGTTGAGTTTTGGGTAATAAATATCAAGTACTATAGAGGTCTTTAGGATGTTAAATGTATTGCTTTTGCATTTTGAAATAAAGAAAGGATCGAAGCAACTACTTTGCAGAACTTATAATGCTGATCTAAAGAAATTCAGAACTCATTAAGTAATTCAGAATATAATTAGATTAATCAAAAAAGTGCTATTCATACATGGAAGGGCGGTATAGAATTCTTTATTGACCAAGTGTGATTGGACACACAAGGAATTTGTCTTCGGTGCGTACGCTCTCAGTGTACATAAAAAATACATTCATCAAGAATCATAAGATACAACACTTAATTATAGTGGTAGGATACTGAATAGGCAATCAAAATCATACTAGGAAACTAAATAACATAATATAAATTGTAAAGATACAAGCAACAAGGTTATAGTCATAAATAGAAGGAGGTAGGTAATAGGAAGGATGAGAAGAATAATAGTAATACAGTCTTAGTAAATAGTTTGACCGTGTTGTGGGAATTAATTGTTTAGCAGAGTGATGGCATGTGGGAAAAACTGTCGTTATGTCTAGTTGTTCTGGTGTGCAATACTCTATAATGTCGTTTTGAGGGTAGAAGTTGAAACAATTTATCTCTAGGATGTGAGGGGTCATGTACTGTACTGTACATGTCTAACTAGAGAAAAAAACCACAGATATATTTTGATTTTACAACCAGATGTGTAAGACTGATATCATACCTGATTTTAATTAGGCTTGGTGCACCAATTCAAAAAGCTATGTTCAACTATGTATGTAATCCTGCTGAAATTGTTGAATTTGAGGCAGTAAAAGTACACGACCCTTTTCTCAATACCATTCTTCACATATTAGCATTAGGATAATTGGTGTGGAATGGAAAGGACCAAGCAGCATTATAGGATAAGGGGTGTCTTTTTCTGTCTGACCCTAATAGAGAGTCAGTAGTGCCTGAAGCAAGAGCACCATGCCCTCATTTACTCTCTGAATTCTAAATATCTCCCCTCCAATAATAGCCTTTGTACATCCCTATTAGGCCAGATTTGCCTTCAGGAGAAAATCATCTTTGAGTAAAAGATGTCAGGTCAACTGAATTCTGTTGTGAGTTGATGTTGAAGTCTTAATGAGTTAACTTTTAGTCGTACGTCAAAGAATTTAGGTTAAAGTGAATCTTTGTGATTCAGTATTCAAATTGTAGGAGGTATTAAATTATTTCAAGTACCTTAAAACAAAACAACTTTGGAGCATTCCTAAGTAATATTCTTCCTTTTCTCAAACATTATTTGAAGTTTTGCATTCATTTTCAAAAATGGGTTTTCCTGAGTTTGGTTTTCAAAGATTCTGCTAAAGTAGGGTTTCAGTGTAGTCTCACGAAAAGAATCTCTCTCTCTCTCTCTCTCTTTTTACATCAGTCTAATGCCTAAAGTTTTTAGAATATGACAAAAGGGTAAGATTGGAAATATAATAGATAGATAGATTTTATTTTTCTATACCGCGTCCTCTCCCCAGGGGGACGCGGAGCGGAGCGGTGAGAAAAATAGTTTTCTCTCTTTTCTAAAACAGGGAACTCCCAAGTTGCAAAATTTTTAGTTTAAAAAAATACAGGGCAAATTCCTAACAGCAACAAAAAGCATTTGAATAATACAAGGCAAAAGATTTAGACATAAACACGATGAAAGATAGAAGCAAAGGTATATTATGTTATTCTTAGGCACTTCTGATTCTGTTCTAATAATCATTCATTTCATTTTTCTTTCTTTCTGTTCACTCATTTCCAATTTTCAGAGACTGCCTAGACAAGTACCTGAAGTGTTCTTGGCAAAGTTTTTCGGTAGTGGTTTGACATTGCCTCCTTCTTAGAGCTGAGAAAATGTGACTGGTCCAAGGTTATCCAGCTGGCTTTGTGCCTAAGGTGGAACTAGAACTTCCAGTCTCCCAGTTTTTAGTCTTAACAATTACACCAAACTGGCTCTTTCATTTGTATACATTTTAAAAATACTAAAAAGCAAACTTTTAGAGGACATATATATGGTCTAAATCTATATATATTTACATCTGTGTTTTTTCTCCAAAAAGGGTTATGATATGAGGACCCACAGTTCCCCTATCTGTCATTGCTGTTCGTTCCTCGTTATTTTCATGCATGGGATTTTGAACTCCAATTTCCCCATTCTTCTTTGGCACTATAACTTTTTTCATTTAACGTCCTCAAGATTAATGGGAATATAATCACAAAATTGGCCCATTGCTGTGGTAGGTATCCATGCTGGGGAAGACTTCAGTCGTCTACACTTTTAGAAAGTAATTACTCTGAAAGAGAAAAAAGAGAATTCAGAAATGGCAGCTCTTTGCTATCTATATCCAAATTCATTTACTTGGCAGTGCCTTGGTTCCCTTAGTCTCGGAGATGGATTTTGTGTTCCATTTTAAAAAGTAAGCGAAACACCAGCCCAGTTCCTTTACCTATGTGGATAGACGGGACGATGCCTGCATATTTGTTTCTGCCATGGAAATGTTTCTTAAAGTGACAAGTGTGTATGAAAATTTTTCACTTTGAGTTCACCTAGGACAGTTTAGTCAAAGATAGAGTAGTTATTTTCCCCCTCCTGTCTTTAGCGCAGGAGTAGAAGAATGGGCCTATGTCCTGTCCTCTCTTACCCACTTAAACAGCTATATGCCTGCTTCAATTTCTTGAAATATTTCTAAAGATAAGCATTTGTGCCTTTGGGAAGATTTTTTGGATTGTCGACTTCCTTCTCTTGAATGTTAAAATCAGCACATGTTCTAAGTCCGTACTCCTGTGTTCCTGTCAATTACCCAGTTATCGGTTCTTGAAAGGGCAAGGGATTAACATTTTGGATGGCTGGTGTCTGAATTGTTTTCCTTGGAACTTAAATATAATTCAGTTGCATAGATAATAAACACAGTTCTTTTGATAATTTTATACCTTAAAATCCTTTATCCCCTGGATGCAGTAGATGGTCTTTTACAAGGTCTGTTACTAGGTAACAGAACTGCTCAGTAGAATGTTTTGTTCAGTTCTATTCAAAGCTTCACAAAATGGAAACTTGGATATTTTAAGAGTGTGATTTTGTTTTGTTTGGACTATTATTTAATGAGCGGTAGAACTGAAAATTAATGCAAGTAATCAAAGGTTCTCTTATTTTGAAAGATTCAAGAGTTTTGGTTGTATTTCATGAAAAAAGAGCACTCAAATTTATCTACCTATGATTATATTAGGGTCAAGATTTATTTTATGCTATTATAGAGACCTCCAAAATGAGTGTTCTTCATCAGCAGTTCCCAACTTTTCTGACTTTACGGACCAGGAGTGGTGGCAGGAGCAGAGGAGATGTTTTCGTGAATGCAGCAGGTGTATAGGCGAAAGCGTGCAGCTCTATTTGCGCAAGTAGAACTGTGCATGCTTGCCCATGTTCCTACCACACATACAAGTGGAACTGTGTGCATTTGTCTGATTGCTTGCCACTTGTGTGGCCCAGTTCTGAATGGCCTGCGGCCTGTTCCCAACCCGGGATTTGGGGGTCCCTTTTCTTGATAATACTCTGTCCATAGCATCATCTGTGTATGCTCTATAGAATAGCCATTCACCTCAAGTTCCTTATGACTTTCATCTTGTCATCCTTTACAAAGGCCTTAAAACAAAGCTATTCTGACAGGCCCTGGGCCAAAACTTTGGAATGATTATGTTTAATGTTTTATCTCTGCTGTTGTAGATGTTATTGCCTTGTCAATACATTTTTATTGCTATTGTAATCTGCCTTGACTTACTGTTGATTGGATAACTCTATTAAATTGAATAATTAATCTATATAAATAAAAATTTAAAATAATTTGTACGAATCCACTAATCTCAAAAACTACTGGACCGATTTACCTCAAATTTTGACACAACGCTCCCAAGCACTTCCGATAATAGAATACCTACTCATTTTGTGCCTAGCACACGTGTGTCATGTGCAAGGTACACAAATGTAAAATGTACCCACTGATCATGTTTTCACCTCCCTGTAACTCTTCCCACCTGGCATTTCCAACAGTCATTTCCTCAAGAACACTCTACGGAGGCCTAAAAGGGCCAAGACAAGGCACAGAGGACAGCAAACTCCCAGGTGGCCCATAGAGAGAGAGAGGGAGGGAGAAATACAGTTTAATAAAAGAGGGACTAGGGGAGACATGATAGCAGCCTTCCAATATCTCAGGGGTTGCCACAAAGAAGAGGAAGTCAAGCTATTCTCCAAAACACTAGAGGGCAGAACAAGAAGCAATGGGTGGAAACTAATCAAGGAGAGAAGCAACTTAGAACTGAGGAGGAATTTCCTGACAGTTAGAACAATTAACCAGTGGAACAGCTTGCCTCCAGAAGTTGTGAATGCCCCAACACTGCAAGTCTTTAAGAAGATGTTGGATAGCCATTTGTCTGAAATGGTATAGGGATTCCTGCCTAGGCAGGGGGTTGGACTAGATGACCTCCAAGGTCCCTTCCAACTCTTCCAACTCCAGACGTTTTGAATGCCCCAACATTGCAAGTCTTTAAGAAGAAGTTGGATAGCCATTTGTCTGAAATGGTATAGGGCTTCCTGCCTAGGCAGGGGGTTGGACTAGATGACCTCCAAGGTCCCTTCCAACTCTGCTATTATATTATTGTATTACAGTAGGTACGTAGATAGGGGAATAGCTAGAGAGGGAAAATACAGTAGGTAGGTAGATAGGTAGATAGAGGGATAGATAGAGGGGGAGAAATTGGGTAGGTAGGTAGGTAGGTAGGTGGATAGATAGATAGGGAGAAACACAGTAGGTAGGCAGGCAGGCAGGCAGGCAGGTGGGGTGATAGAGAGGGAGAAACACAGTAGGTAAGTAGGTAGGTAGGTAGAGGGAGAAAGGAAGAAATATAGTAGGTAGTTAGGTAGATAGGTAGGTAGGTAGGTGGATAGATAGAAAGGGAGAAATACAGTAGATAGGTAGGTAGGTAGGGGAATAGAAAGAGAGGGAGAAATACAGTAGGTAGGTAGGTAGATGGCGGATAGATAGAGAGGGAGAATTACAGTAGGTAGATAGCTAGGTAGAGGGAGAAAGGAAGAAATGCAGTAGGTAGGTAAGTAGAGGGATAGACAGGGAGAAATACAGTAGGTAGGGTGGGTAGGTAGGTAGGTAGGGGGATAGATAGGGAGAAATACAGTAGGTAGGTAGGTAGAGGGATAGAGAGGGAGAAATACAGTAGGTAGGTAGGTAGGTAGGTAGGTAGGTAGGTAGAGGAATAGAGAGAGAGGGAGAAATACAGTAGGTAGGTAGGTAGAGGGATAGATAGAGAGGGAGAAATACAGTAGGTAGGTAGGTAGGTAGATAGAGGGAGAAAGGAAGAAATACAGTAGGTAGGTAGAGGGATAGAGAGAGAGAGGGAGAAATACAGTAGGTAGGTAGGTAGAGGGATAGAGAGTGAGGGAGAAATACAGTATGTATGTATGTATGTATGTATGTAGGTAGGTAGGTAGGTAGGTAGGTAGGTAGGTAGGTAGAGGGAGAAAGGAAGAAATACAGTAGGTAGGTAAGTAGATGGATAGACAGAGAGGGAGAAATACGGTAGGTAGGTAGGTAGGTAGGTAGAGGAATAGAGGGAGAAATACAGTAGGTAGGTAGGTAGAGGAATATAGAGAGAGAGGAAGAAATACAGTAGGTAGGTAGGTAGAAGGATAGAGAGGGAGAAATACGGTAGGTAGGTAGATAGAGGGAGAAAGGAAGAAATACAGTAGGTAGGTAGGTAGAGGGATAGATAGGAAGAAATACAGTAGGTAGGTAGGTTGGGGGTTATATGGTGGTTGTGTGTATGTGTGCAGGTGTAGATCTACACAGATTGGTTGGCCATTTAACCAGACTGGGCCACAGCAACACATGGCCGGGTATAGCTAGTTAATTAATATAAAACTGGCTATTGTACAAATCAACTTCAGATACAAGTCTTTAATGGTCATAGTTTATACTGAACTTGATAGAACAAGTTTCTTTTGCCTTATCATAATGAGAGATTTTTTTCCTTCAAATTGCTATTTACTAGAACTGGCATGTTATCATAGTATTAATTCCAAATAACATTTTAACTTTCTTAAAGCTGAATGTATATAGGAGACAGAAATGACAACTTTTTTTAAAAAAGCACAAAAACCTATATAAAGGTGGTCTTGAAATATTACTTCTCTTTCCAGTTTTGGATTAAATTGAATTGTTATTTTATTTTTATCTCTCCCTTTAAATATCTGTATTTTGTCAACTCAAGATAGCAAACTTATTTAATACTCCTTATGTCTCCTATTTTCCCCATGACAATAGCCCCATGAAGTGGGGTGGGTTGAGAGAGGGAGAGACTGGTTCCTTTAATACTTAAGGTAGGACTAAAATTCACAATATAGAATTACTATATAATTATTTCAATTGAAGTACAGCTTGAATTGGCATAATTATATAATCCCCGAAAATTCTAAAGTCCATATCAAATATATTGATTTATTCTTCTACATCATATACATCATTAATTGTATATAAATATCAGTGATGACATTTAGCTACTGTCTTGGGATTCTATAACATACAAGGCATGTACAAAAATAGGGGAAGGCCAAAGAACACAAGGCAGTTCCAGAAGAAGATGGAGAGACAACCTCAACATTAAAACAGTATCAAATAACAGTGATTGAGGCCATCAGAAGTGCAAGAGCCAGAACTTTGTGTTTCCCCCAACACTCAAAGCGGTAATAAAAGGAAGTAAAAAGAGGAAGAAGTATTTAGCAGAGCAGAGTTGATCTCAATGAAATGAAATTAGAGCTGGTTAGCTCTTGTGATCTGCCGCTTCGATGGCAAATCACCAAGAAATTCCAGAAATATAGAATAGAGTTGGAAGGAGGAAAAAAAAAACTTAGAATAAAACAATAGCAACCAGCTATGCATTGATGCAAAGAAAACCTCTATATGAGCTTTCATACTTTCTTTTTAAAGTTACCATTTCTGTCTCCTCCATACATTCAGTTTTAATAAAATTAGAAAGCTATTTGGAATTAATATTAAGATGATGTGCCAATTCTAGTGAATAGCAATTTTTTGGGGGGGAAATCTCATTATGATAGGGAAAAAGAAAATGTTATGCTCTACCAAGTAAGATAAAGAAGAAATGTATAAAGAAGTGACTTCCAATCTTCATCAACAATTATAAACAAACTTACCAAATCTTCTCTCCCTGTAAAGCAGGGGTGTCAAACTCGATTTCATTGATGGCCTCATTGGGACTGTGTTTGTCTTCGGGGGGGGGGGATGAGGGGCATGGCCAGGGTGGCCATGGCCAGCTCTATGTCACTTGTATCAGGGGCCCTTGTGGTGGCCCGAGTGCTCGCGGCCCTCCTGAGCTGTTTTCGCTGGCAGAGGCACCACGGACCAGTCCTTCGCTGTTTCCAGGGCAGCCCCATGGGCCAGATCTAAGCACCCCACAGGCCAGATCCAACCCGCAAGCCTTCAGTTTGACACCCTTGATGTAAAGTTAAAATAAGTAGTTCTTCTTCCAACCTGTTCCTTATCCATAAATCTGAGATTATTTCTTTAAGAAATATATTCATTTGAAAAACTGGGATTTGTTTTATTTTTTGTTTAGCCCATGAATCTGCTTGGCTGCAGATAAATCTGATTCCTAAAACGACTAAAGGAAGAGACTGCAAAGAGACCTATTATCTCCAGTTTCTAAGAAGTATTGAGATTAAGGGTCATCAGTAGTCTTCTACACCAAAAATCTCTTGACGGTTTGTACTACCACTTCTCCCAGGTATAATTAAGTCAAAATGCTCTACCAGTAACTGATAGAATAATCTGATGTGTATTGCCTCTCATTATAAAATATGGATAAAAACATTTAGTTTTATAGATTACAGTTTTACGAGATGGCACAATTAGATAGGGATTGACACAAAATAGGTGTGCTGAAATAAGGATAAACTGTTTCTGAAGAATCTTTTTAAAAGATTTTCTTTATCTTGCCTTTATTATTTTTATAAATAATTCAAGATGGCAAATGTGCATCATATTCCTTTCTCCTGCTGTTTTCCCCAAAACAACAATTCTGTGAGCCGAATCTTTCAGCCCACCCCACCTCACAGGATTATTAAGGGAAAAATAGGAAGAGAAAGATATAGATATATTCAAAAATTAATTAGATATATTAAAAGTCACCTAGCTGGCTTTTATGCTTTGATGGGACTACAACTCACCGTCTCCTGGTTTTTAGGCCAGCACCTTAAATACTGCCTTCTCTTGGATCCGTTATAATGATGGTGAACCTATGGCATGCATGTCACAGGTGACACACAGAGCCATTTGTTAGGGCATGCGAGGCGCTGCACTGTCAGCTCCAGCACACTTGTGCATGCTGGCCAGCTGACTCCGGCCTTCATTTTCGGCCATTTTTTTCCCCTCTGGAGGCTTCCCAGAGGGCAAAAAACAATCCAATGTGCAGGTTCGGGAACAGACTTCCAGTTTGCACGTTGGACCATTTTTCTCCCTCTGGAAGCTTTAGGGAAGCCTCCTGAAGCCTCTGGAGGGGGCAAAATGGCAACCCGGAAGTCCGGGAATGGATTTCCAGGATGCCCGTAGGGCTGTTTTTTTTGCCATCCAGAGGCTTCAGAGAAACCTCCTGAAGCCTCCAGGGGGTGGGGGAGAGGCTCCTAGAAAGCCTCTGGAGCCTAGGAAGGGCGAAAAACAGGTCCCTCACATGCCAAAAGCGGAGAGAGGGCGGGGTCTCATGCCCATGCATGCAGGGGTTCACACACATAGAATTATGGATGTGGGCATGACCCCACCCCCTGTGCTCCCCCCGCTTTTGGCATGCAAAGGCAAAAACATTAGCCATCACTGCACTATAGCAATCTGTCTTGTTTTAGATCCCATTCCACTCTAATGTGTTAACACATTATTGGAAAGTATAAACTATATTATCCCAGATTATGATAAAACAAAAATGACTGAAGACTTTCTCCAAAAGAAGGGAAAAATGATTGAAAAAAAATCCTGGCTATCATTTTGTGTGTGTGTGTTTTTTTCTTGACATTTTCTTGAAAGGTGACATTTTTTGAGGGAGAAAGAAATACATGAACTTGCACTAATGGTTTCTAATGGTACTAAAGCACCCAAACTCAGTAATGAAATAAAAACACTTTTTTCTAAAGCGGGGGTAGGGAACCTTAGCCCTTTAATAACTTGTGGACTTCAAGCCCATGGCTGGCTCAGAAATTCTGGGAGCTGAAGTCCTCAAATTATAAAAGGGCCAAGGTTCCCACCCCTACTCTAAAGCATTTAAAAACCAAGACAGTATGAAGTTTAGATACTGTTACATACTGTGTACACATGCAATATGTATTCTGGATAGCAGGATATATAATGTATGTCTTTAAAAAATACTAATGATGCTTATGACTGTTATATTTAAAATACGTTAGTTTAGCTACCTGCCTTCCTTTCTTCCTTCAACTATAGATTAGAGGTGCTATAAATGGTCTCTGCATATTTTAAAGGAGCTAGGATACATGAAAATAAGGGGTGGCTTTTCATGGTTTACTCTCTTTAAAATATTTCTTTGGTGCTGATTGGAAGAGCAGGCTTAGCAATTATTTGGGGGGAAGGAGTGCACCCCCATTGCAAAGCCATTCATAGGATCTTCCAAGTTTTGCTGCACTGCATTGAAACTGTCAGACTGCAGCAATTCAGAGAACATTTGTGCTTTTTGAATGGATTTGGACTAAGACTAAAATCTTCCCCAAATATGTTTATTGAGAAATTGCTATCTTAACATTGAATATAACTCATGATTTTATGAATACATAAAAGGCATATACTTAGTTACCTAGCAGAAAAAGATGGCTTACAAATATAGCATTAAAAAAACGACTACTGTATGTATAGTCATTTGTATAATAATGGGGAACATTTGCTCAAACTGAAAGAAAACAATATATTTTCATTTCCTACAATTGTTGTTAACTCTTGTTGTCAAACAGTGTAAAAACTTCAAGGTCACTAAGTAACTCTAACTGACAAAAATTGTGTTAAAGGAGCACAGCATGTGCAGTTCTGAACATTCTGTCTTTTGAAGAAACCAGGGGAAAAAACAAAGAAAATGGTCTTGGGGGTGGGGGGTGGGGGAATACCAAGCATGTCTGTAATGTTATATACCAGTAGTGGAGAGACGCATGGTGAAACGTTATTTCTCCATCCATTTGGAGGTATATAAGTCTAAATGCTATCGCTATTTCGACGTATATACCACTTCACAGTGCTTTACAGCCCTCGGTTTACAGAGTCAGAATATTGCCCCCAACAATCTGGCTCCTCATTTTACCAGCCTCGGAAGGAATGGAAGGCTGAGTCAACCTTGAGCCCTGTCAGGATCGAACTCCTGGTATGGGGGCGCAGAGTTAGCTTGCAATACTGCTATTTATGGCATACTGCACTCACCCTGATGTTTGAGTTGCCCTTTCTTCCATTGCCCCATTGCATTTTTTCAGCCACTGTTGTAGGTAATTCAGCAGGGCATTTTCCACCAATCTCTACCCTGCCCCCACAATCTTTCCAGTCCTCTGATTGCTTCCTTTCGTTCCTTCAATCACAACCGTCAAATCCATTGAGGCATATGCCACTATCCTAATGCTCCTCTCACTACTACTGCAGTCCTTTTTTTCTTAATCTTCCCCCATCCCCAGTCAGATATACTTCTGCTGGGAATAAAAGATGATCACATGACCCCAGGACACTGCAACCATCATAAATGTGAACCAATTGCTAAGAATCTGAATTTTGATCATGTGATTATGGAGATGGACGTAAGTGTGAAAAATGGTTATAAGTCACTTTTTCAGTGCCATTGTAGCTTTGAACAGTCACTATATGAACTGTTGTAAGTCGAGGACTATCTGTATATACAGGATTCAATTTCTTCATAGTATAATAGTAAAAATTAATACAAAGTAAAAGAAAAAGAGGAAAATGGAAAGAAAAGATAGTTTTTTCAAGGAAGAAGAAGAAAGAAGAAAGAAAATAGTAAGAGTATAATAAAGAAAGAGAAAAGAAATACATAAAGTGATTTCCAATCTTTGTCACAAGTATAAACAAATTTAGAGACTCTTCATCCTTTCTAAGGTTACAAACAATTATCTCATTTCATATCCCATCTCTTTATCTATAGATAAATCCATAAAGTATCATCTTTTCAGTCCTGATGTCTGCAAAAAGTTCATAAAGAGCCATCAGATATAACAGCATATCTTGTTTTCATCTGGATCAAATAAATCAATGTTAAATTCCTTCTGTTCTATCAGTCTTAATCTTTAATTCATGTCAATATTTACATGGAATTTGATTTATTTCCATTTCTTCCTTGTTACATCACACAGAGTTCTTCTAGGCATTAACAAGCCTCTTTTGTAAATCCAATAGGAAAAGAATTGCTAAGTCATTTTCTTGGTTTATCATTTGCATTTCCCTTTTTAATTTGAAAACATTATACAATTTCTTTTGTAGATCCAGTGAAGCATCCTTTTCCAAGTCCTCCTTTTGGCCTGTCAATTGTATATATGCTTTTGATAAGTTGATTACATTTAATAATAATAATAATAATTTAATATTTATAGACCGCACCCTCTCCCCACAGGGACTCGGGGCGGTGCACAGGAAGAATAAAAACAATGACTATATACAACATTTCATATTAAAAATAGATTAAACAGTACCTGTGCTAAAATACCCGTTAAAACTAACTAGACTAAAAATTCCCCAATAAACCCAAAAACAGAGGAATAACTATCCCAGGCCGGCAAGGCAGAAGAAGTGTGTTTTTAGTTTAAGACGGTTAAGTTTAAGTTCCATATCTGCTATTCATCCAATAACATATTATAGACACAGTATATCCATACAGGTAGACACACCATTATTGACATTGTTGATCTTGTGGCTACTAATTTCTCACTCCGTTCTTCAAAAGTCTTCTTCAGTATCTTCCTTGTCATAAGCGAAGCATCTGAGATAGCTCGGGAGTTCATGGCCTCCATGAAGGCCATGGACCTGACCCAGCTAGTTCATGTTCCCACCCACACTGGGGGACACATGCTGGACTTAATTTTTGTCTCTGGCCAGTGGCTGAGTGATCTGGGTTTAGGGGAAATAGCCATTGAACCCCTGTCATGGTCAGACCACTCTCTCCTTTGGCTAGGCTTCCCAACCGCTGCACCCCACCGCGGGGAGGTGGAACCGGAATTGGTGAGATGGTTCCGCCCCAGGCGCCTGATGGACCCGGAGAGGTTCCAGAGAGAGCTTGGGCCAATACCTGAGACTCTGACCCGCGATTCAACTGAGGACCTAGTGGCCGCTTGGAATAATGCGGCTACGGGGGCCCTGGACCGGGTCGTGCCCCTGCGGCCTCTCACCCGGCGCCAAACCACACTAGCTCTCTGGTTCTCTGAGGAGCTGAGGGTGATGAAGCATCGGAAGAGATGCCTAGAGAGTGGTTAGAGGGCCACCCGTTCCGAATCTGACCGGACACTGGTAAGGTCGCATTTGAAAACCTACCTAGTGGGGATAAAAGCGGCGAAACGTAATTATTTCTCCGCTCTTAATCGCGTCTGCAGATAACCGCCCTGCGCCCTGTTTAGGGTTGTTAGCAACTCTGGGTGTCACAACTCTGGTCCCTTACCCAGTGTTAGCAAATAAATGTGGAATAGTGTAATTCACCGGACAGTAAAGAGATACGTTGTTGTAACCACAAACAAATTCTAAAACAGTGATAGTAAGAAAATAAATAGTCTTTACTTTGTAGCAACTAAAATACTTCTTCCAACTAACTTCTCAAACAATTAACAGTCCAACACCAAACACTCAGTTATCTCACAGTGATGCAAAACAATACTCCTTCTTCTTCACAGCTCCAGCTCCTCAGCACAGGGAATCGAAAAGGGAATTGACTATGTTCCTGTCTTGCTTATATGGTAAAGCTGAGCAGCACAGCCAATCAGAATTCAAAGACAGTTCTTAAAGCTACATAAGTTCTTAATAACATAGGCTCATATATATTGCCAAACCAATATAAGGCTGAATATCCTAACAAGGGTGACCCATTCCCTTCTTCACCAGAGGGCACGGGATGCCCCCTTACAGGGTCGTGCAGAGGAATTTGGGTGTTATCTGCACGATAAAATCAATCAGATCCGTGACGAGTTGGCTTCCGACTGGACTAGCTCAGACGGGCTGACGGTGGCAGGTCCTGAGTCTGTCATCTGGGAAGAGTTCGATCCTGTGACTCCTGAGGACTTGGACAGGTTGCTGGGGTGGCTGAATGCCACCACATGTTTACTGGACCCGTGTCCCTCCCGGCTGGTACTGGCCTCCCGGGAGGTTACACGAGAATTTCAGAGAATTTTTAACGCTTCTTTGAGTGAGGGGTTTCTGCCGGCTGCCTTGAAAGAGGCAGTGGTAAGACCCCTCCTCAAGAAGCCCTCCCTGGACCCGGCTGTGTTGGCCAACTACCGTCCTGTCTCCAACCTTCGATTTCTTGCAAAGGTTGTAGAGAGTGTGGTGGCACGACAGCTCCCTCAGCACCTGGAGGAAACTGTCTATCTGGACTCGTGCCAGTCCAGCTTCCGGCCCGGGCACAGCACAGAGACGGCATTGGTTGCGCTGGTGGATGATCTCTGGAGGGCCCGGGATAGTGGTTATTCCTCTATCCTGGTCTTATTAGATCTCTCAGCAGCTTTTGATACCATCGACCATGGTATTATGTTGCGCCGGCTGGAGGGGGTGTGGGTGGGGGGCACCATTTTACGGTGGTTCTCCTCCTACCACTCTGACCAGTCGCAATTTATGTTGGCAGGAGGGCGGAAGTCGACATCAAGGTGCCTCACTTATGGGGTACCACAGGGGTCGGTTCTCTCGCCTCTCCTGTTGAACATCTATATGAAGCTGTTGGGTGAGATCATCCGTGGTTTCGGGGTAGAGTTCCATCAGTACACTGATGATACTCAGCTGTACATCTCTATCCCGGACCACCCCAATGATACCGTAAAAGTGATGTCCTGGTGTCTGGAGGCCGTGCGAGTCTGGATGGAGAGAAACAGGCTCCGACTCAACCCATCCAAGACCGAGTGGCTGTGGCTTCCGGCGTCACGATATAACCAGGTGGTACCATCTCTGGCTATTGGGGGCGAATCACTGGCTCCCACAGAGAGGGCCCGCAACTTGGGCATCCTCCTGGACTCTCGGCTGTCGTTGGAAGATCATTTGACAGCCATGGCTAGGGGGGGCTTTTTATCAGGTGTCCCATGTGACACCTCTCCTGCACGAGCTGCACTGGTTGCCTGTGGCCTTCCAGGTGCGCTTCAAGGTGCTAGCAACCACCTTTAGAGCACTCCATAGCATGGGACCTGGCTATTTGCATGACCGCCTCCTGCTGCCTAATACCTCCCACCGACCAGTCCGCTTCCACAGAGAGGGCCTCCTCAGGGTGCCATCCACTAGGCAATGTCGGCTGGCGACGCCCAGGAGGAGAGCCTTCTCTGTGGCTGCTCCTGCCCTCTGGAATGACCTACCCCCTGACCTTCCCACGATCACGGACCTGCGCCTTTTCCGCCGGGCTTTGAAGACCCATTTATTTCGTGCGGCCGGCCTGGCGTAGTTTTTAACTTGCTTTTAGATAGGGTTTTTATCAACATTTGAAAATTAGGCATACTGTTTAATACATTTTTAATAGCATTTTACTTGTTTTTATCATAAATTTTATACTAACTGACTTTTACTCTTTGCCTGTACACTGCCCTGAGTCCCGCTGGGGAGAAGGTGCGGTATAAAAATTTAATAAAATTCAGGATTCAAAATTCAAATAAAAATTTGCATTTTATAATCATGTATTTATTTCATCTTCCTAAAATCTTTAGTCCCTTCTAAATCATGAAATTGCTTATCTCTATCACATCTTTCAGAATTTGTTTTTCAGATTATTTCACACTGTTGTTTATAAGTTATAAAAATCTTTATAAATTTTATTTGCTGTTTATTTAAAGTTTTCTTTTTTCTTATTTTCTTTTGTTCAGAGTTGAATATATACTCACCCAGTAACACTTTTCCAACTTGTCATTCTGAAAGTCTGTAATAATTTTGAAATGATTTCTGAAAATGATTAGAAAGTGAGGTTTGCAAATTCAGTGTCTTTGAAAAGGCTGTGCTATGGTTGTGAGCAAGATGGCTGATCCCAACATTTTCCGGTACTCAAACCCATGTAAAATTGCTGTACGGCAATCATGGAAGGAACAGCTGACTGGAACAGCTGACTGGAGCATACGTGGGCAGTCTCCTGTCCTCCCTTTATCTGCAGAGGTTCCAAAAAACAAGTTTACTCACTGGTTCCTTGCTATTTGCTGCAGTCATCAGTTCCACCTTTGCAGAGCTGTCTTCAGTTTGCCAGGCCTCCCCCAGAAGTTAATTTTAGCACAGCTTGAGTACAAATCATTTGTCCATGCATATCTTTTTCCGGCTTTACAATGAATGTGAGATATACTGTAAATAAATGGGCCTGTAGGCTCTCATATGAATTTTATGTGCCAAGAAACAAAGGGGCTCTTGCTGCTTCTGAAGTGTGTTTTGCAAATGTGAAAACACAGCATTCTTTCTCCTAATATCTTTCAGAAATGCCGAGTAAGGCAAGATAACTTAGACTGATTGCAATTGTCATTTCATAAAATGGAGGTGTAAACTGCTAGCATCAATCACTAAAAGACCAGTCACAGTTGGTTTGTTGCTTCAGGTAAAAGCCCCAGATTTGAAGCCAAAAGAGGAGGTAATAAACATTAATAAACATGAGAGGTGGCAAAATGTCACAATGCAAAATCCTCCCCTTAAGCACCTATGTATGGCATTGTAATGTAAGTGTGAAAAGATAGAGTTTGGGTGGTAGATTGCAACATCTTTATCACAACTCGGGTGTCATTGTGGTGAGGAATGGGCACATATTCAAAAAAGGTAATTAATAATGATGAATGAAAGCTGATTTAACTGTTGGAATAGGTTAATTCTCCTAAATATGGCAGTAAACACACAAGAAATAAAGCATATACAATCTTTTTTTTTTTAAAGCAGTGATGGTTAAAATTCAGATTAACATAAAGACTTTGTTGTGGTCTTTAAATCGAAGTGTATTTAAATATCAAATAGGGGATCATAAGGTTCTGTTTAACATTTTCATTATTGGCTTAGATGAAAAGAATGTATATGTTATTTATAGATAACACATAACTGGATGGATAATTAATATTATGGAAGGCAGCAGCAACATTGAAAATAATAAATTTTAATAGAGAAAAATAGAAAATTCTTCATTTAAGAAAACTAATAAAATATATATGGTATAAGGTAGGAGATCCCTGGTTTAGCAATAATAGTTGTGAAAAGGTCCTTGCAAATGTATTTATTGCATGTTGAATATGAATAGCATTGTTGTGTTGTTCCTAAAAGTCTAGTGCATTTTAGGTTTCAGCTTAGTAATATACATACAAGTTATCAGTCTAATATAAGCTCTTTTCACTTAGGAAAAGTGTATGATTTAAAGATAAATTATTAGATTATTATTCTGTGATATCTTACTTCAAATTTTAAAGCGTTCATAGCAGATTTATTTTGGGAGATTCAATTAAAACAACACTATCCATAAGGAATGTAGAATTGCTGCTGCCCCCTGGGCTTTGATTGACATTGGTGATGATTAGTTATGTTACTTCATGCAGGAAGTAATTCTGGCATATCTCTAAGTAAGAACATTTCCTGTATTGTTATTCCCCCCAAAACACCAAAGGGCATGGGGAAATTTGGCTGCAATTTCTTCAACAAGCAGGTGAGACACAGAGTCAGGTAGAAAGTATGAAGAAAATGTGACAATTTAATCTTAAAATTCTCCATATAAGGAAAAGAAAGATTATTTGAAAGAAAAGAAAATGTTCCTTGAGGTTTTAGATCAATGGATAATCTATATCCTAGATACTAATTGGAGTTAAACTTTATAGGTTTTAGGTTGAGATAAAATGTGAAGGATGGATGAGAGAAAAATCAGTTCATATGAACAATAAACTAATTTTTAATTGAAGCAGTCTAATTTTCTGTATTGACCACCCACATTCTTTAGTTTTAAAATTTTGTGTATCCAGAGTAATCAGTCTTGTATAACAACCCATAAATCCAAATAGCTCTTTACTAAACAGAAAGGAATTTCAATTATCCATAAATCTATATTTTCACAACATTTGAAGGCCAATTTATAGAAAGTTATGAATTTGAAAAAACCCTATCAGAATACCTTTTTGTAAAATCTAACCAGAATAAAGATTTAACAGTACCATACATAAAGCACATATCTGTTAACTGAAAATTCATCCTGTATCCTTGACTAATGAGCAAACTAGAATGAAAGATGTCAATATCCATTTGATGTAAGATGTGAATACATGAGAAATAATAGTCTGAAAGACAGAAATATTTTCTCCTGTTTTTCAATCCAGCATTTTCTTGAAGTTTTTAAGGCAAACCTATTAAATTGCAAATTAAAAATTCCAAGTACA
This sequence comes from Rhabdophis nuchalis, assembly GCA_039707465.1. Taxonomy (NCBI): domain Eukaryota; kingdom Metazoa; phylum Chordata; class Lepidosauria; order Squamata; family Natricidae; genus Rhabdophis; species Rhabdophis nuchalis. The sequence continues at coordinate 174,999,266 of CM077643.1, forward strand.
GAAGTTATACAATCCTTGATTAAATGTTACTTCGTGCTACTTTTAAGTGGTTGGTGCCATTTGGACTATGTAGGTGTGGTGTTTAGAAAATTGAATCCACTGTTATATTAATATTCACTACGTCTTAAATTTATATATCATGTCAGAATGATAAGTACCAGAGGTGGTATTCAGCAGGTTCTGACCAGTTCTGGAGAACTGGTAGCGGAAATCTTGAGTAGTTCGGAGAACCAGTAAATACCACCTTTGACTGGCCCTGTCCCCAGCTGATCAGGAGGAAATGGGGATTTTGCAGTAACCTTCCCTGGAGTGGATAGAGAATGGAGATTTTACAGTATCCTTCTCCTGCCATGCCCACCAAGGCACACCCACCAAGCCTGCTATGTAATCTTCTACCCAAGTATTTTTTTTTTACATTGCTTTGTAGCATCTGGTAGTAAAGCCCTTTCCATTTAGGACAATATCTACTTCTTGTTCTCCAAATATTCTAAGTATCATTGTACTGGTTGGGGAATACTGTACTCTGATATCGAAACACATGGAGAGAATCTGGGTTTGAGAAGACTGGGGGAGGATATATTTCACAAGCACCAACACAAGCCTGCATGTCTCTCATTCTGATTTCTACTGTAAGTGAATTCTCCGTATCCAAAATAATACTTTACAGTAGTCAGAATAGAGCCGGAAGGGACCTTGGAAGTCTTCTAGTCTAGGGGTATCAAACTCTATTTCAATGAGGACCGCATCAGGGTTGTGTTTGACCTTGGGGGGGGGGGCATGGCCAGAGTGGGCGTGGCCAGCTCAATGTCACTCATTGAGGCTCTATTTTCAGCTGCGACAGCCCTCTGCCAGTGAAAACAGAGCCTGGTACAGCCGCACTACAGGAGGCCATTGCGGGCAAAAATGGAGCTAGGGAGGGCTCTCCTGAGCTCTGTTTTCACCATCAGAGGCACTGCAGGCTAGTCCTTCGCTGTTTCCAGGGTGGGCCCGTGGGCCAGATCTAAGCACCAGGCAGCTGGATTTGGCCCCTGGGCCTTGAGTTTGACTCCACTGTTCTAGTGGGGACAGGCAGGAGACCTTACACCATTTCAGACAAGTGGTTGCCCAATCTTTTCTTAAAAACCTCCAATGATGGAGCACCTACAACTTCTAAAGACCTGGACTTGTTTAACCTGTATATATAATATAAAATCATGTTCATATATCTACATATTACATACATACATGTATGTATAATCATATATCCTGTATTGCATTTTTTTGCTGATAAATAAATGAAGGGAGACTAGTATAGATCTATTTCAAGCTATTTAGCTCTTACCAGCTAGCCATACCCTTACTAATGACAAAACATCTCATCATGTATCTCTATATTACATATGTATGTTTGTGTACACACACACGCATACATATATATATACATACAAGTATTACATCTAGTATATTAATCATGTCATAATTTAGATACATAGACATACAGTTTCTTTGTATGATTGGTTGTACAGTCAGCCAGATGTTTAGATGAGATGTTTGGCATTTTTCTCCACTTTCCCAAGGATCTGGGATAGGCAGATATTGTTGTTTGATGGTGTTAAAAGTATCATTGCAGGATTTAAGCTGTTTCCAATAAAGCTGCCTTTTGCAATTGACTGATGGTAATTTTGTTGATGATGTTCAAGTGATACTCCAGATGTTTTGGGATTGCATCCAAGGCACTTAATCACCGACACCTGCTATTTCTAGGCACTTGATTATTCCATTATGTGGTCGGGAGTCGAATGCCTTCTTGTAATCAGTCCAGCCTATATTCTGCTTGGTCTTCCTTCTCTTGCAGTTTTCCAGGATCATCTTGTCAATCAGGAGTCATCTTTTTTCCTCTGCTGTTTGGGCGGTGTCCTTTCTGCTTGGATGGAAAGAGCTTGTTTTCAGCTACTTGCTGTGAAACTGCATTATTTACCACACCAGTTAGCAATTTGATAGTTGTTGGTAAGCAGGTGATTGGTCGTAGTTGTCTGGTGCTGTCCCTTTTGCTGGATCTTTCATTCTGAAGTAGATTTTACCACATCTTAACCAATCTTCAGTTTCACCTCCTTAAAGTATGTTATTCAACTACTTGGCAATAAGTGGATTTAGACCAGTCTGGAGTTTTACCTTACCCTTTTCTCCAAAATTTCTGCTGTTAATAAAAATTCTTTCATTTCAACTTTTTAAATATTATTCTTATCCATGTCCTATATCCAAGCTGCCTTCTTGTTGCATTTCTTTTGGGTTGTACAAAGCTACACCTGGAACTGCACTGTATATTTTTTGTCATGTGTTGACTTCTTTTCTGAATTCTTTCTATTGATGGGTTGATAGAAATGTTTCTATTGTAATGGGAGATTCTGTCTCTAGTGTGCAATTCAAACTGAAGTGTCTGCTGACCTTCTTGGTTATAGCTATTATTTGCTGCTTTAATATTTCCAGGGCTTCCTTAACCTTATTTCTAGGTGATATTTCTTGACCAGGTATACTTTGGTCTTCTTGTTCTTCAACTTTTTTTCTTTCATATGCTCCAGCTTGCTTCATCTGATCTTGCTGATCCTTTTTGGTGGTGCGCTAATTGGCTTATCTTCTTCTTTGTTGACTTTGCATCCCAGATATTCAGTACAACCACAACCATGTTGTACATTAGTTGAATTGTTGTTGTTGTTATTATTATTATCATCTGTCTTCTAGACGTTTGCATGAATCAAAAAAATCAAGTAGGCATTCTATTTAAAGAGCATAAATAAAATAATATTTATATTACACATTGTATAACTTTGTGCTTTGCATTACTAATCTCATTATACCCGGCAATATAAAACATTCATATAAATGCCAAATAGGGTTTTCATTAAAAATAAGTTTCTATTTCAAAAGGGGCAATCAATGTTTGTGAAAAGGGAATCAGTGGTCTTCTGAATATTAAGCATTATTACAGCTACTCTATTCCATTCTATAAGGCTCAAAAATAATAATGAAATCCAAAATAAAATCATATACCTTCAGGGAAATACAACATGTTCAAAAAAAGAAAAGCGCTTTAAAATGGTGCTGTGGACCCACCAACTTCTTATGTACTAACTGATTCGTTATAATTCCACAGTTATCAAGAAAAAAACAAGGATAACCTTAAGTGCAGAAAAAGGTACTTTGAAGTAGTTCTTAACTCTGTCTTCATGAGGCTTTCTGGAGCTTATGAGATAATAATGCGTGAGTGACCAAGATATCTGCTTCATAGTTACTTAGCACTTAGGCTTACATACCGCTTCATAGTGCTTTTACACCCCTTTCTAAGCAGTTTACAGAGTCAGCCTATTGCCCCCAACAATCTGGCTCCTCATTTTTATCTACCTCGGAAGGATGGAAGGCTGAGTCAACCTTGAGCCTGGTGAGATTTGAATTGCCAAATTGCAGGCAGCCGGTGATCAGCAGAAGTAGCCTGCAGTACTGCACTCTAAGCACTGTGCCACCGTGGCTCTTAGTTACAACCGTCGCAGCCTCTCCATGGTCATGTTCAGACGCTTGGCAACTGATTCATACTTATAACCGTAGCTGTGGCTTTTGCGACCTTCTGACAAGCAAAGTCAATGGGGAAGCCAGATTCACTTAATAACTCCATGATTGATTTAACTGCTGTGATTCACTTAACAATTTTGGCAAGAAAAGTTGTAAAAATGGAACAAAACTCACTTAACAACAGATATTTTGGGCTCAAGTGTGGTTGTAGGTTGAGGACTACCTATATTACCTAAGCTGAATGCCTTAGCTTTTGTCGTCTAAAAACTGAAGCAATTAATAATTTGCATTTTAGTTTTGAGTACAGTCATTTCTAAAGCCAAATGTTGTATCTCACTCGGTGTAACAATTGGTATTGAATCATTTATATCTTGGCAATGGGGAATGCATCTTAATGTATAAATTACTTTCTAACAATGCAACAAACAGAAAAAGAATTATCACTAAAAACTTATATAAAATGATGATCTAGAAATTAAAAAGTCTAAAATTGCCTAGCATTTCAAATTAGGTTCTATTCATTATTAAATAAGTGCTACCTGTGCATGAAGGCAGTTGTGGCTGGTGCATGCTGTATATAGCTGTATTACTGCAGTGCCTCAGGGGGAGGGTATTTAGGGATGTCCTATGGATTTCCATGTACTCATGATGATTTATCACATCAGATTATAGTAGTGTCTTCTTGTTGAGTTTTTTTTAATCTTGATTCTTTTGATTTTCTCTTGATTGTTCCTTTCAACTATGCCAATTCAAATCAATTCAATTTTCATTTATTGTGGCCAAACACCAGTACAGATAAGAAAATAAAATTTAACCCAGAATGGAAATACCATTATAAAACAATCTAACTGACATCTATAAATGAGATCCAGGATACAGCCTATACTAAATTATCATGTAGCAATATTAACTATATTTAAAATTACAACAAAGTAAAGTAAGGTAAAGGTAAAGGTTTCCCCGCACATGCGTGCTAGACGTTTCCAGCTCTAGGGGCAGAGCTAATCTCTGTTTCTAAGCCGAAGAGCCAGCGCTGTCTGAAGACGCCTCCGTGGTTATGCTGGCCGGCACGACTAAATGCTAAAGGAGTATGGAGCACTGTTACCTTCCCACCAAAGTGGTCCCTATCTTTCTACTTGCATTTTTACGTGCTTTCAAACTGTTAGGTTGGCAGAAGCTGGGATAAGTAATGGGAGCTCACTCCGTTATTGCGGTGCTAGGGATTCAAACCGCTGAACTGCTTACCTTCTGATGAACAAGCTCAGAATCTTAGCCACTGAGCAACCGCATCCCTTAGAAAGTAAAGTATCTAAAGCAATTAATATCAACAAAGCAATAATGTCTACATTTTAAATGAATTATATTTACAAAAAATGCATTGTGGAATATTGGCCATCAGGGTTTGATGGATTTTCTATGAGGCTGCCCAAATCTAGTTACATGTAACAAGGGGCATATTATCTATGAACAGCATCTGTGTATATCTGAGTGACCAAGATATCTGCTAATCAGTGATAGTATGAATATGATTCGGGTGTCTCTGTAAAAGGAGCAATGAAGAAGAACATGTTCTATGATTTCTACGTCTCCCGAATCACAGGCACGGAGATAATGCCAGATAATGGGACTTTTTTGTATTTATTGTACTATCCAATATGGCCAAGGGCAGAACAAAGCATCAGGCAAGAACTTTCAACCACATTAAATTCAGATTTAAACTTGAGTTTCCAAAGTAAAATTTAATAACCACACCAATTGTTTAAATAAATTGCACAGATATTGTCATCTCTTCTGCCCCTAGAAAAACGGTTGTGTTATCCCATACAGATATCATAGGGCCGTGATGACGAACCTATGGCATGCGTGCTGGAAGTGGCATGCAGAGCCATCTCTCCGGGTATGTAAGCTGTCACCCATTGCTCTTCCGCTTTCTGGCGCACCTGCCAGCTGGTTTTCATGTGCCTAGGAGCTCTGCCCGGTGTGCATGTGCATGCCACGAACATGATCTTCTGCTTTCCAGTGCACACATGCGCACTAGCCACGTGGTCTCTCGGTTTCTGGTGTGCATGTGTGCGCAAAGACCAGATGTACCTGGTCTTCTGGTTTCTGGTGCACATCTGTGTGCAAAGACCAGCTGGCCGGTGCATGTTCACACATTATCTTCCCGGCATGCGCATGTGCACTAATGGCATAATATTCATTTCTTCATAATATTCATTTATTCATAATATTCATTTATTCTTTTTTTTATTCTGTTTTTAATCCAGCAATCATAAATCTAATGTTTAGATTATACAGTTATTTAAAATGAAAAATGAAAAAAAGCAACAAAACAGAAAAAAAGACAATAAAACGCTTGTAACCTCTTAAACCAAGTGCTATTAAATGTATGTTATTCATGTACATCTATTGGAAAAAGGTGAAAAAGGCAGGTGCACATTTGTAATAATAATAAATCATGATAAAATAATAAAATATCCACTTAGGCTGATTATCAGCACTCTTGCAAATGACAAGAGTACTATAAATGTAAGATGTTTCTGTATGTGACAAATTCACGCAATACTTGGGTCAACCAGACGTAAGATTTATTAAAAAGCTTTTTGCAAAGAGCTGGTGAGACTTCGGCTTGGCACAGCAACAGGAGTCCACACCCAGTTATAGATCTCAGCATATTTTATACAGCTCTATCTCTGTCTGCTTGTCCCTCCTAGCCAGGCCTGATAAGCCTCGGTCAGTCACATGGTAACAGTCATCTATAATCTGCTATTGTACTGTACCTAAACTTTAAAATTAGTTAGGCCTGGGTTGCTAAGCTCCCAGCCCCTCCAGTTCTCATTTTCTTAGCATTCTCTTATTTTGTAGATATCTCAAGCCAGGAGTTGATATGTCCATGGTTCATACATCGGTCAAACATGGCTGTGCTCTAAATATGTAATAGTGTGGCTATACTTTAAAATATTAACTCTAAGCAAGTGAACAAAGACTATAACATACAAACTATATATGCTAGTCTACATTATGGAAAATCACAACTTATTATATTGTAGCCCATATTTACTTATTACCTTATTAGGACAAGCTTTATTAATATCTTTATTCTGTCAATAATAAGTTTAAAATACCCCCTACATTTCCTATGTGCTATAATATTTTCTTAATGTTTCAGATAGTTCAGAGGCTCTTATATGGTCTCTTCTATTTCCAAAATGCCTGCCTTTTTTTGTCCCCTTCTTAAATATCACAAGTAAACACTTATCTTTTATTGGGGATTGAGTCTTTATAGTGAGATAATTGAAAGTAGAATAATGCTGATATGAAATGCATGTGAATCAGAGGTGGTATTCAGCAGGTTCTGACCAGTTCTGGAGAACTGGTAGCGCACATTTTGAGCAGTTCTCTGACTGCCCCTGCCCCCATCTATTCTCTGCCTCTCGAGTCCCAGCTGATCGGGAGGGAATGAGGATTTTGCAGTAACTTTCCCCTGCCCTGCCCACCAAGCCACGCTCACCAAGCCACGCCACATCCACCAAGCCACGCCCACAGAACCAGTAGTAAAAATTTTTGACTCCCACCACTGATGTGAATGTAACACAATTCAAAGCATTTTGTATGCACTTTTGAATTATAGAATTATGGGTCTATGGTTCTCACATAGTCAGCCAGATGTTCAGACTGGATTTGGTATTTTTGTCCACCTATTGATCCTTCCCTGGCAGATGTAGATTTTTTTATTGTGTTACAGATATTGTCATAGGATATAGCTATTCTGAGTAAATTAAATTATATTATTATTATTATTATGGTTAATCTGCAATTCAATACAAGGTTTTGGACTGGTAAAAACTAACCAAGGGCCTAAGAGCTGTTAAGGTAGCATTTGTGCATACAGGCAGTTCCGAGTACGGTTATTTTCTTTTTGCAAAGTCAGGATATTCAGATCTAATAAGTTCAAAATTTCCATGTGTCTAGGCAGCCTTTTGGGTATTGCTCCAAAGGCTCCTATTACTATTGATTTCTTCTTCCATAGTTGCTCAACTTGAATTTGCAGTCATGATATTTGGTTATTTTTTCTAGCTGTTTATCTTCCATTTGTGCATCACCTGGTATTGCAATATCAATGAACCAGACTTTTTCTTTTCCACAATAGTGATGTCAGATGTGTTGTGGGCCAGATGTCTGTCTATTTGGATCCAAAAGTCCCACAGGATCTTGACTTGCTTGTTTTCAAGAACTTTATCAGTTTGGTGTTCCCAGTAATTTTTGCTGCATTTGAACCCAAACTTCTGGCAAAGCTTCCAATGTATGATTTTGACATCATCATCATCATTATTGCTATTAGTGCATATGGATATTCTTGGAAGAAAGCATGTTTTCTGTATGTGCTGGCTTTTCATAGGCTGGTAATGCTCATACAGAATTGCTATGCTAGGTAATACTGTGGAGAGTACCAATGGAAATTAAGCAAAAATTTTATGAAATAGTACAAATATATGTTTGTTTATGCATAAGGCTTTCAGCAAGAAGTAGGCTTCCCGGATGCAATTAAAATGTAAGATGAGATGTTATTATATAAACTCTGTGAAATCTTAATAGCACCATTAAGTTAACAACAGCAAGAAAAGAGTGTCTGGCCCATAACTTCTTAATGACTCAATTCTTTCTCCCTTTTAAAAACAGTCCACAAATATTTTCTTAAAAATACAAAAAGAAGATAAAATAACATTAATCATCTGGTTTAGTTCCTCAATAAAGAAAGCTGATGCTTAAGACTGTGACACTGTGGATTAGAGGAACTATCTCATTATACTGTACAAGAATCCTTACAAATGTTGAACAATTTAGTATATTGCTTTCATAATTACCATGTTATTAGCTTTTCAACTGTGGCTTTTTGTAAAAAAATAAAATAAAATAAATAACAGCCCAACAAAAAGAAGTCAAACTGAAGCTCTGTTTAAGCAATACCTTAATATATGAACCTCAGCACATGGAAAAATGATAATATTTTCTCACTAAGTCATTCAGGTGATACAACTGAGGAGCTGATTTTCATAGGTACAACTTGATTGTCTTCACAGAAGATTTCTGCTGAAAAGAATGTATTATATACTCAGTGGTGGGATTCAGCCGGTTCGCCCTGCCCCTTCCTGCCCCACCCCTTCCAGGAGTCCCCACGCACCCCGCTTTGCCTTTCAGGTAAGTACAGGGAGGCCTACTAGCCCCAAAATGGGGTGTGGGGGAGTGGCGCCCCTCCACAGCTGTTTTTGCTCCCAGGGGGTTCAGGAAGCTGAGTGCTGCCTGTCACACCCTCTGGCCACGCCCACCATGGCCACATCCACCATGGGCATGCCCACCCAGCTAGTCATTAGGGCAGAGAACCGGCTGTTAAATTATTTGAATCCCACCACTGGTTATACCCTATACCTATAAACACTTGTTATAATCTGGCTAGAGAAGAAAGGGTGACATAGAAGAGATAATTTATATTGAGAGAGTGACTCGTTCCAGGTTACTTAGCTGACTTCATGCCTTGGGTGGGACTGGAATTCAGTCTCAGTTTGTAGCCTGTTACCTTAACAACTACAGGTTGATGTTTAGTGTCCAAAACTGGGATTTGGCAACCCTGATGTTAAGGAAAGCATCACTAAGTGGGAGATCATGGTATAATTATTCTTTCTTTTTGCCCACTTTCCCATCCTTTGAAGTTAAGTTTACTTTATTGTCATTGCAGCTCGTACAATGAAATTAAATGTCATCCTCAGTGTACATTATAACTATGCAGCAGCTGCCAAAAAAGCCAACACAGTTCTAGTCTCCATAAACAGAGGGATAGAATCAAGATCACGTGAAGTGTTAATCCCACTTTATAATGCCTTGGTAAGGCCACCCTTGGAATACTGCATTCGGTTTTGGACGTAAAAATGGTATTGAAACTCTAGAAAGAGTGCAAAGAAAAGCAACAAAGATGATTAGGTGACTGGAGGCTAAAACATATGGAGAACAATTGCAGGAACTGGGTATGTTTCGTTTAATGAAAAGAAGGAATAGGGGAGACATGATAGCAGTGTTCCGATATCTCAGGGCTGCCACAAAGAAGAGGGAGTCAAACTATTCTCCAAAGCACCTGAGGGCAGAACAAGAAGCAATGGGTGGAAACTAATCAAGGAGAGAAGCAACTTAGAACTGAGGAGAAATGTCCTGACAATTAGAACAATTAATCAGTGGAACAACTTGCCTCCAGAGGTTGTGAATGCTCCAACACTGGAAGTTTTTAGGAAGATGTTGGATAACTATTTTCTGAAGTGGTGTAGGGTTTCCTGCCTGAGCAGGGGGTTGGACTAGAACATCGCCAAGGTCCCTTCCAACTCTGTTATTCTATTCTATAAAAATAAAACACAAACACACATCCTTCACATTCTATACTATTGAATTGAAAACCTGATATTACATAAGTTTTGCACTGTACAGTAGAATTCAGTAGTACAGTACAGTAGTACTGCCTTGAGATAGAAGCTGTTTTCAGCTTATTTGTTCTTGTTTTTATTATCCTGTACTGCCTGCCAAATGGTAAAAGTTAAAAAAAAAGGTGCCCAAGATGAGATGGATCTTTAAGAATGTTCTGAACTTTCTTAAAGCAGTTTCCAAATAGAGGAGAGGGTAACCAATGATCCTCTGGGCAATGACATTAACTCTCTGGAGTGCTGTTCTATCTGCCACTGTGCAATTGGCAAACCATGCATAGGTGCAGTAAGTTAAAATACTCTCTATGGTGCAGCAGTAGAAGGTCACCAGCAGTTTTTCATTCAGTTGTTTCCTGAGAAGTCTCAGGTAGTATAATCTCTGCTGGGCCCTTTTGATCAATCTGCAACGGGAATGCCTGGGTCAGGTCCTCTTTTATGATAACATTCAGAAACTTAAAACTGACCACTTGCTGCACTCAGTCTTCATTGATAACCAAGGGCTGGATGTCTGATCTATTCCTTCTATAAACCACTATAAGCTCCTTGGTCTTATTGGTGTTAAGTACCAAGTTATTGTCTCCCACCATGAAAGCAACTGGTCCACCTCATCTCAATAGGCAGACTCATCCCGCCCAGAGATACAACCAATGTTGTATCATCTGCAAATTTAGTAATAGTATTACTATTGTGAGTGGGAATGCAATCATGCACATAAAGAGTATAGAGTAATGGACTCAACATGCAACCCTGTGGTGTACCAGCGTTAAGAATAAGGGCTGAAGAGACATAATTATCTAATCTGACCCTCTGAGAATGCCCAGACAGGAAATCCATAATCCAAATTGAAATGTGAACCCTAGCAGTAGGATAATTAATAAAATGGGAATTAATGTTTGTATTTACATTCACTCGAGAGGAAGGGATTACAAGAGAGTAACCAGGTAGGTAATGGGGTATATCCATTAAAAAAATGTGGTGCTGGCACCTCAAGCCTACTCAGGGATGGAAACTTTAAGCACACTACATAAACAGGCCAGCATATTCCCCATTGTGCTCGAGATACCTCTCTTGTAATCCCTTTTCAGGGGTGGGTTGCTAAGGGTTCGCACGGGCTCTCGCGAGCCCTTTCGTCAAATTTCCCGATCCCGAGCGATCCGCTTGGACCGGTGGACCCGGAAGAGAGAGTCCGTAGCGGTGCGAATCTGCGCTGTAATTCTGCAGGACCCGCACGCACCTATCTTTCCCACCGTGGAAAAGCGCCGCATTTCTGCACGGCCCCTGATCACTCCAGACGCCATCGGGGAAGACGGGGAGCGCAAGGGGGACCTTGCGGATGGCGTCGCCGGCAGAGTAGAGTCGCCGCTGCTTCACGCGGTATTCTGTGGACACAGTGACCGGCAGACAGAGAGAGGCACAGAGAGGGGGGGGGGGAGGGTGGAAGGGAATCAGAATCTGACAGACACAGAGAGAATGACAGAGAGAGACAGGAAGGGAGGGGAGAGACACAGAGATAAGAGGGAGGGAGGAAAGAAAGGCAGACACAGAGAGAGAATGACAGAAAGAGACAGGGAGGGAGGGAGGGAGAGAAAGAGCCACAGAGAGAGAGAGTCAGACAGACACAGAGAATGATAGAAAGAGACAGAGAGGGAGGGAGGGAGGGAGAGAGAGAGAGAGAGATAAAGAGCCACAGAGAGAAACAGACAGACACTCAGAGAATGACAGAAAGAGACAGAGGGAAGGAGGGAGAGAAAGAGCCACAGAGAGAGAGAGAGAGAGTCAGACAGACACAGAGAATGATAGAAAGAGACAGGGAGGGAGGGAGGGAGGGAGGGAGAGAGAGATAAAGAGCCACTGAGAGAAACAGACAGACAGACTCAGATAATGATAGAAAGAGACAGAGAGGGAGGGAGGGAGAGAGAGATAAAGAGCCACAGAGAGAGAGAGACAGAGAGAGACAGAGAGAAAGAGAAAGAAGGGAAGAAAGAAAAGAAAGAAAAAGAAAGTGGGACAGAGATGAAAGAGAACTTATGACCACAATTGAGGCCAAAATTTTGGTTGCTAAGCAAGACCGTTGTTAAGTGAATTTCACCACATTTTCCTAGTTGGCCACGCCCACCCAGTCACATGACTGCCGAGCCACTCCCACAAAGCAGGCCACACCCACAGAACCTGTTCCAAAAATTTTGAAACCCACCCCTGTCCCTTTTCCTCGAATCTATCCACTCTGTAAGGAGCGGATGGGAAAACAGGTCAGGACAGAACAAAACATCCTGATTGTAGCACCAATGATATGACTGAGACATGTTGCAACGGTCATAAATCCAGGCATTGGTTGTAAATAAATGTTTTCAGTTGTAACTTTGAACTGTCAGTGAAAAAGGCAGTTGGATAAGTGAGGTCTACCTGTACACCACACTGGCTCCTCTAAGTGTTAACAAATGTATTTAATAATATACAATAATAATAACAGCCAATATTATAAGATTTTTGTTAAAATGTACATAATTTTTAAAAGCAGAATTGTTTTGACTTTGAAACACTGGGTGGATAGCTGGGACTCATAAAAATCAGCACAATACGGACATTCACAAATATTTCCAATGATTTACTTCTCAGTTATCATCATAATTACCTAATATTCATAAATATTTAAATAATTCAGAAGACAAATCTCAGCAAGATTCAGATAGATAAGCTGAGACAGCTGCACTGCTCACATTGACCAGGAATAAATAGCATGAAGAGTTCTTTAATGTAAGACAACATTCTGCCCTTATGCTGGCCTCAAAGAAAGGGCTGCGTGCTAGTTATGCTCAAAAAGATGTCTCCGAAGCAAATTCTTGTTAAGGTATATTTTAAGAGACTGCCAAGTTAACTCAACACAGCCACACAAATAAAAGCTGACATTCATTAGTTGAGTTGATGGCAATAAACCAATGCTTATATTTATCTTTCTACAATGTAAGGAAAAAACAAGTAATAGAAAAGTTTTGTCTTTTTTTTTTTAATATAGCACAATTGAGGATAATCAAATAATAATGTTATTAGAATTACAATGATGTTACTCTTAGCCTTCCGGAAAACAAAATTGCCCTTAACCAATAAAGGAGAAAATTTGTACAGTAGCTCAGGGTTGAAATGAGGGTTTCTTGGTGCTCTCTGAGCTTGCTTGTTTTCTTGTAGGCATCTCATTACCCAAATTAAGATGGGCATGTCCTAGTCAGCCTCCTGCACCACAGTGGTGCGGGGTGGACTTTTGCCCTTCCTGGGCTCCGGATGCTTTCCTCAAGCCTCCAGGAGGACAAAAACTGCCTCCCCAGGCTTTGGAGGCCCTCTGGAGGCCGGAAACCTTCCGGAACTTCCTGTAGGCCCATTTTTCGCCCTCCCCGAGCCTCTGTGTGTGCCCTGCTCTTACCTGTATCCAAAACAAGCCACCTGGGGACTCCTAGGAGGGGGGGGCAGAGTGGGCGGGGCCAGCTAGGAGTGGGATTTGGGGGTTCTCTGAACTGCACAAAATCTTAGCTAGAGGTTCTCCCGAACCCCTGTGAACCCCCAGCAGCCCACCCCTGGATGGGAGGAAATATTAGTCTTCTCCTTGGATAGCTATTGTAATTTAAAAGTGATCAGAATTTAATTTTTAAAAAAAATCCTGAAACTCTTCTATTTGTATGATTTCAATACAGGAATTGACAATTGAGTTGAAGAAGTTTAGAAAAGTTGACTTCCTAATTAAGGGCAACAAAACAAAGAATAAGACATTAATATCATGTTAGGTTAGAAACCTTAAAAGGATAGATTAGGAAGAAAATATATCATACGTAATGACATGTCAGTGCAAAAAACAAACAAAATGCAAATATTGCTCCAACAGTTCTGCAAGGGAAAAAATTACCAAGAAATGCCATTATAAATGGTCTGCTTGTGTCTGCAACGCTACACTTCTTTCATGTTCTAAATAAACACAGTGAGAAAATATATTAGCATAAAAAACAGTATATTTTCTAGCTATGACAATATGCTCCTGGTCTGAGGATGGCATTTAATTGTTGCCTAAAGCATTGTGAAATAAATGTCATTTTTTAATTAGATGTAACAAAGTAGAACCATATTAAATGATTTGTTTACGAGAAGTTTGCTTAAATGATTCTCTTATTCTAGCCAGGCAGATTTTTCCTCTCAAACCTTGTAATTGGCGAGCAGATCGTTTAATATTTCCTATCACTTCCAGCTCCCTCCTGTGGCTAAGGCTTCCTACTCAGAACTGAGATTATTCCTGCCTTTTTTTGTGATATTCTAGAGTAAATAAAATCATCCTATGAAGTCGTAAATACGTACGTACGTATGTTTATATGTTCTGTATGTATAAAACAAAAGTATGTTTTTTGATTAAGAAATGGCATGCAACTACCATGTTTTAGGTAGGTAATGTAGATCACTTGAGATGAAAAGAAACAATGAATAAGCCTCTTTGTGTGATAATGTTAAATTAAGGTTTTTGCATATTCATCACCAACCTCTTTAAAAGTATCTTGCATTTATCGTGGTTGATTTTCTCTCAAATTGATGTCAAAGGGAAATTTATGGTCCCCTAAGCAAAGTTTGTTAAGAACCAATTATTCTTTCAAGGAAACCTGGGAGTTTTATTATCTTTACCAGCATGATATCCTTTTCATTCACCAATCTGCACTAAGAGTTGAAATGTACATTTGGCTTTATTTTTATGGTTTATCTTGGCATGTGATTAATATTCTACGCTGAATAAACAGTTCTAAACAAAATTAATCTTAAATCTCTTAATTTGTTGATTGCTATTACTTTCTTACCACTGACATCACTCATAATATGAATGCAAAAGTATAAACTCAGGAACAATGAGGATATCTGCATGACATTATATAATTATATCACATTCAGTTAGACACATTTTGAAACATATAAGCAATAATTTTCCTTATTGATTATATTCATTATTATGCAAGGAAATATTCTTGCAACTTTCCTTTGTATTCCCTAGATATAAACTTTCCCAGATATATACAGCACTTTAGATATGATTTTCAGGGTCCCCTAATCCAGTGATGGCTAACCTTTTTTGGCTCGCCTGCCAAAAGCGGGAGGAGCACAGGGGAGTCATGCGTGGGCGTGCCACACCCATAATGCTATGTGACCCCCTGCTTTTGGCATGCTTTTTTCGCCCTCCCCAGGCTCGAGAGGCTTTCTAGGAGCCCGGGGAAGGGTGAAAACAGACTCCCCTCCCCACCTCCAGAGGCTTCAGGAGCTTCCCTGAAGCCTCCAGAGGGCGAAAAATGGCCTCAAAAGAAGGCCTAAATCAGCTGACCAGCGCACACATGCGCGCTGGAGCTGACAGGGCAATGCCTCGCGTGCCATAAGAAATGATTCCGCGTGCCACCTGTGGCACCCGTGCCATAGGTTCGCCATCACTGTTCTAGAGTGATGATGATTAAAGCCTAATCTATATGCATGTGTGGTTTATGAGAAGAGGGTTTATAAGAGAATATTAGGGCCTAATCTATAACAAATTAGTAAGAATATAGAGATGGAGATGGAAAAAAATGTTCCACTGATGAATGCAATTTCATAGTAGATATTGCAATCTGTGCAGATTGTTATATATAAATATATAAAGTTGTATAGCCCTTGGCTACATTACCACTAAGGCCAATTTAGACTCTTAACAAAAACAGTTTGTCGCTTTCCAAAAAGGCTTTTCAACTCACTCATACTATAAGGAAATCCTGCCCAATTGTTAGGGACATTGGCAATTAAGTACGTCTTTACTTTGGTATGACTTTTTTTCACTCAAATATAAATAAAGCAAAGAGATAAAATGGAAAATGTTTCCATTACATGTTTTGGTTTCAGATTTCATTTTTCATTGAAATGGGGAGAATAGTTATGATAGTGATGGCTAACCTTTTTGGTGCTGAGTGCCCAAAGTGCGCGTGAGTGTAAACCCCCAAAATGCAATGTGAGCGCCCCCCATGCCCCATTTTGCCTTCCAGCTTGGTGCCGGAAATGGGATGTGGGGGGGGGGCACCACACATTTTGGCGTTCAGGTTGGTGCAGGAGGCCTCCCAGGTCAAAAATGAGGTGTAGAGGAGCCTCACGTGGCCCATTTTGGCTTTCAGGTTGGTGCAAGCCTTCCAGATCCAAAATGGGATGTGGAGGTGGGAGCACACATGTGCGGACCCCCCAAATGCAATGCGAGCATCCCCCACACAGGCACCCCACCTCCCCATGCATGAGCAGCAGAGACCCCAAAACCTGCTGGCTGGTGGGAGATGCACGCGCATGCAAGGTGGAGCTAGACTGGGGCGACAGTTGGCGTGCCTGCAGAGAGGGCTCTGCATGCCACCTGTGGCATGCATGCCATAGGTATGCATTACCAAAGAATGATAAAACAAGCAAAGTATTGAACTGGCCCAGTTCCTTCTTGTTTGGCAGTAGTCAGTGGCAATGTATTGAGGCAGGACGTAAAGTGAGAATTGGACATTAAGTGTGAAATCTACTGGGTCAGGCTAGACAGCCCCTCAGGGTCCCTTTTACTTCTATATTAAAAGGCAACATAGGCAGTTGCAGCTTACAAAATAACGGGAAATAAGTGCCTAACTGCAGAGTTCAATAGTTCTCACAAAACCACAAGGTTCAGCTAAAGTTCTCTTAGAGACACATAGTCACCAAGACAAAAGGAAAAGTAAGACCCTAACTACTTATAAGGCTTTTTCCTCAAGGTAACCAGTAAGAAATCGGTTAAGTATTTCCAGGTGACACTGTCTTTGTCAAAGTATAAGAATGCGTGTTTGCTATTAGAAGACTGTTCAGAAATTACATGCTTGCTTTTGACTAGCTTTCTGAACCTGGCTGCCAATAAACTTTTCCTTGATCCTGAGAAGTCCAAGCTCCGTTATTTCCTGCAACAGTATGACTGATGGAAAACAAGTGAGCTAGTTTGAACAATATATCAGGCAATCCAGCAATCAACTTTTAGAAGACTCACTGCCATGCAAAGCAGATAGCCGGCAAAAAAGTAGGAAAACGGGGGGAAAAGTAAGAAACGTTAAAGCTCACATTTCCATTCAAACACTGCCAGAAAACAGTGTTCAAACAGAAGAGGTGAAATTGATGCAAGATGTTACTTTGAAGGAATTTTAAAAGATAGATCAGAATGATGATTTCAGTATTAGGAGGAATGGAAGCAGGAGATTAGCTATTTTGTTTTATTTATTTTATTTTATTTAAATCATGGTACATTTATATCTTCCAGCTTAATCAGATTCTGAAGGTTTACAGCATGGGTGGGTGGGGTGGGTGGGGTGAGTGGGTAGGAATTTAAAGCAACAGTGACAACATAATGCAATATTTTGTTTGCTTATGTATAACCTACCTTTATTACTTTCATAAATAACTAAAGACAGTGATTTTAACAGGTATATTAACATATCTCAAACCCTCAGTTGAAAGAGCATGAATACATATATTTCATGGTCATATGCTATTGAAGTGAACTTTACAGAATTAATAGATTATAGAACGTACTACATTTATAACATTTTAATTTTTTGATAGAATATTTGTAGCCCAGGGTTGAACTGTGCAGTCCCTGGTGCTCTCTGTTGAAGATGTTTCTTAATTAGATAGTGAAACATCTGTAAGAAAACAACCAAGCTCAAAGAGCACCAAGGACCCCCAACATTTTATTTTTTTCTAAAAAATCAGGTTCATTCTCTTCCTAGTTTTACTTATTATTTACTGTATATTTCGGAGTATAAGACACACCTTTTTTCCCTCTAAAAAGAGACTGAAAATCTGGGTGCGTTTTATACACCCAATAAAGCAATTTTTTGCCTTCTGAAGCCCCGCCTCTTCACCAAAATGGCTGTGCAGGGCCTTATGAAGGCTTTCCGAAAGCTCCTGGGGGCTGGGGAGGGCAGAAATGAGCAAAAAAGTGGCTGTTTTTTGCCCCCTCAGCATCCAGCAGCACTCTATAAGCCTCCATGAGGCTATGCCTGCGAAAAACGGGCCATTTTGGGGAGGTTTGCAGAGTGCAAAAACTTTTTCTTTTCTTTTCGGAAAGCTGTTTAGTTAGAGTGGTTGGTGAGAATTACATTGATCGAGTGCTGTGCCAGCAGAAACAGTTTTAGGTCAGTGATGGCTAACCTTTTTTGGCTCGCGTGCCAAAAGCGGGGGGAGCGCAGAGGGGTCATGTGTGGGTGTGCCACGCCCATAATGCTATGTGCACGACCCCCTGCTTTTGATGCCTTTTTTTCGCCCTCCCCAGGCTCCAGAGGCTTTCTAGGAGCCTGGAGAGGGTGAAAACAACCCCCCCACACATCCAGAGGCTTCAGGAGCTCCCCTGAAGTCTCCAGAGGGCGAAAAATGGCCTCAAAAGAAGGCCTAAATCAGCTGGCCAGCACACACATGTGCGCTGGAGCTGACAGGGCAACATCTCATATGCCCTAAGAAATGGTTCCGCGTGCCACCTGTGGCACCCGTGCCATAAGTTCACCATCACTGTTTTAGGTGCTACAACGATTTCCTTCTCCAGCACATGGATAAATACATCTGGAAATACATCCCAAAGAAATGCTTGCAGTCTTCAAAAGAACAAAAGCGCTTTCACGTGGAGTGGGAGGGACAGAGGAAAATTCTCTTTCTGCTTAAGTAAGTATCTCTGCTTTCGCCAAGAAGATCCTGCTTGAGGCAGAAGGATATATCTTCCCTGTCGCTGAAGCATTTATTTCTATGAATAACAACACAGCAGCTAGTTAAAAAGGAAAGACAGGGGTTTGTTAATAAATTTACCTGAAAGGAATGGGAAGCTTATTTTAAATTTGCATAAAGATGTAAGAAGACAGGCCTTTTGTAATGTATAATCCCCTCTCTTCTACATTACATATTTAAGCAATGCATATTTCGCTGGAACAAATGTAATTGGTATGACTGCAGCCTGGAAGGTAAGCGATAAAAAATATAAGCCTATTTTTTAAACCACAAATTGTAGCATCAAACTTAATGAACTATATTTTGTCATCAATAACAGTGAAGTGTCACAGTTTTGGGAATATTGACTTCAGAGATAACTTTGACTTTATTGTTAAAATACAAGCATCATGATAAGTTGCTTATATCCAGTTGTATATCCCACTAGAAGCTTCTGATGACACATGCAGTGTATCCTTTTTAATATAGTTGATTTTTGTGGTGCTTATATTGAAAGACAAAGACAAGCCAAAGAGACACTCTGGTTCTGATACAACTCAGAATTGGGTCAGATTTCTTATTGATTGATCAAAATAGTAGGAATTTTGGTTCTTGTTCTGTCAGCTATTTGTTCTGAAATGAAAATGAAATGAAAAATTAATACTATTGAAATGCTTTTGATTCCTCTTAAAATATACTTTTTTCTGGATGTAATAACTGATCAGCTATAAGACAAACTGAAGACTCAGTTTGCAAATTCAAGGAATTTTCATTGTATATGATGTTATCTAATTCAGACATGGCTCGAAGATCAACTGTATTCCTTCTGTTTTCCCCATCCCTTTCTAACCATCTTGCATCCTCAAGAACTTCGAAATCTTGAAAGTTTGCAACAGCCTTCAGCTGGCAATATGTCAATATTACATTTTCTCTCTTATGGCAGAATACAGCAACTCTTGCTTTTTAAAGAGTGTAATTTAAGCTCCAGTAATGTATGGAAGTATAACATGTTTCTCATCAAACACTTCCTAATATAGAAATCAGTCAGTCATGAAATCTAATAATAGTGGAATTCATTGAAAGGATAATGTCATTAGAAACATGCTTGGTAGGCATCTTCTCCATCATATGAATAGGAGCAGTAGTCACTAACTCTGAGAGATAGTGTTACTAGTATGTCCCTGTTCATATTAAGCATTTTTTTAAATTTCAAGATAATCATTTTATTAATAATTCATTTTAATTTGGCATCACGTATGGGTTAGTCCCATACTTTCAAATGGGGTATGCTGGGAGACTGATGTTATTCCTTAGAAGCCAGTTTTATGCCCTGTTGAGTAGTAGCCTATGGAACTACTGGGAGAGACCATGAAAAGCTTTGGAATGCTTTGATATCAATCTGCAGATAACTGGCTGCTCTTCCTTTTTTATCTAATTACTAGGGAAGTTGCTAATATTCTAGATCAGCATTTGATATTGTATGATCGTAGCCAAGTTAATCTATGGAGGCAAAAAACAGAATGAAAATGGCACCACCTCCAGCTGACAAATATTATTAAGTCATAAGCTTTTGTGAGTTGCAGCTCATTATCAAATGCATGATTGATATAGGGTTTAAATTAGATGGGGGGGGGCAGGTTGGCTATATAGATGTATAAGAATTTTAATGTATTAAATCCTATTGTATTGAGCCGTGGTAGCACAGTGGTTAAAATGCCGTACTGCAAGCTACTACTGCTGACTGCAGTTCGGCAGTTCAAGTCTCACCGGCTCAACGTAGACTCAGCCTTTCATCCTTCTGAGATGTGTAAAATGAGAGCCCAAATTGTTGGGGACAATATGCTGACTCTGCAAACTTCTTAGTGAGGGCTGTAAAGCACTGTGCAGCGGTATATAAGTCTAAGTGCTATTGCTATTGAAGTTTATGAAATATCTGAGGTTTTCTGAGTATCTGATGATTGTAATGGACTAGAGGAGAGGTAATGCATTGAAATTTAATCCAGATAAAATAGAGATGATTTAGTCAGGAAGTGGACATAGAATACAGTTTCAATATGTTTGGGGTAGAATAGTATTCTTCCTGAAAATAAGTGTCCACCAAAGATGATGTGGTCAAATGAGATCTGACTTAGTTATGGTACCAGTTATAGATTTTAACTAGCTACATTTAAATTGGATTAATATGCTGAATTTTCAATGGATTATCTATTCATCCACCCAGATGCCTAATCCATCTATGAATTCACAGAATATCAGCCATGTAACTCCAATTGCAGTACCCAGTTCCTTTAGAAGAGGCTGTCTTTTGCTTCCTCCTGGTTTATAGTTTTTATCTAAGGATTTATGTAATTTGTTTTAATGTATTTTCAGCATGGTTTTTGTTTTGTCTGTTAACTAAAGTAAATTGTATAACAATTCCAAATATTGCACATATGCAGCAGAACAAGAGGGCAGCCTTCCAGAAATCGAGTTGAATATCCCCAGTTTACAATTGTTATAGAACAATTTGGCAAATTTCTCAGAAGAAACAATTGTCATGTGTTACATGTACATGGGCACCTTCACATTCTATTGAGATTATTGGAAATTACGCCCAGAGAGCTGGAAACCAGACCAAATGTATTTTATGTGTAGATAATTTTATTTCCAACTCATTCACTAAGTTTTTGTTTGCTCTTTGACTGCAGGAATGACCTGTCAAGCCAGAACATCATACACAGAAGATGAGGTTCTCTGGGGTCATCGTTTTTTCCCTGTCATTTCCTTAGAAGAAGGATTTTTCAAAGTAGACTACTCCCAGTTCCATGCAACCTTTGAAGTTCATACTCCACCTTACAGTGTGAAAGAACAGGAAGAAATGCTGCTTATGTCCTCCCCTTTAATAGCACCAGCTGTAGGGAACAGTAAAGAAAGGAATAATTCTATAGAATGTCTGGATAGCCTTGATGACATTGGTACAAAGATACCCTCCAAACTACAGAAAATGACTGGAAGGGAAGACTTTCCTAAAAAACTGTTGAGAATGAGTTCCACTACTTCAGAAAAAGCCTATAGCATGGGGGATCTTCCTATGAAACTTCAGCGAATAAGTTCTGTCCCTGGAAACTCAGAAGAGAAACTGATATCTAAGACCACAAAAATGTTATCAGACCCTATGAGCCAATCTATGGCAGACTTGCCGCCAAAACTTCAAAGGTTATCCGGAGGAGGAGGAGGCAGAATGGAGGGAAACCTTCCCCCAAAGCTGAGAAAAATGAATTCCGATCGATTTACATAACAGGAACAAACTTTTTAGGCATTACTTGAATTGCCATTGTATCTAATTGGGGGCAGAAAAGCAAATGCGTTTAAATAATATTTGGCCACTGGGTTTCTTTACAGCTACACTTACTCTGGGATAATACTTTTCCCTTTTAAGGACTAATGAAATCTACAATAAAAGATCTGAAATTCAGCTTAAATTTGAAAGCTAATAAGCTAATTTGAAAGCTAATAAGCTAATACTATTTGGCATGTAGTATCATCACAAGCATGCAATAATAGTGTGCAAATTTTGCATATAGTTTTATGGCATGGTTCTTCTTATATTTATACTGTATATTCTGGGAAAAATGTAAATGGAGTGTTAATTCTCCTATATTTCTTAAGCTTTGATTAATAAGTACAAACAAATGTGAGCTACTAACAGGGCAGACTTTAATTTATAAGGGCACAAAATCCAGCAGAAGATGAACGTTTGAGGCATGAGCATGTGCCCATTGCATCCTCCATTTCCTTAAAAAAGATGGGGAGTTTTCTGCTGAAACATCTCCCTCTCACTCAGTAGCAGCAGCAAGTCTCATGAGAGTAAGGAAACATGCAGGAGAAGGCTATACATAAATAAGAAATTGAATCAGATCTTTGGTTAATCTTTAAATACATATTTAATTACTTTCCAGTCAATACAGTTAAATGTGTATGTTGGCTGAATCATGCCCATTTTTTTTTCCTCCTGATGTAAATTGTGACGTTTTCTTCAGACAGTTACAGTGCATGTTTTCTTTGTTCAAATAAGGCTATAGCTATTAAGAATTCCGAACACCAAAACTTTTAAGCCTTAAGCTTTTTCTTCTTCTTGCTTTAACACTTTCTCCAGTTTATTTTGCTATACGAATACTCTCTCTTTTCTTTACATAAAAGTCAATTCTGGTTAGAAGCAGGCAAAATACATGGCAGGCAGAGTTCTATTTTAGGCAGAGGTCATAAAATCAAGAATTTTGTTGTGATAACATGCTTGTTTCATTTTCATTAAAAAATAAGTATGAAATAAAGTTCAACATGGAAATATCTTCTTGATTTATTATACTGGTGGCTTACTCTGATACTTCATACATTAAATACATTTATTTTCTTCATAATAATTATTTATATCCATATTCATCCTACAGTAAAGTTAGGTTCAGATAACCCAGGGCCTCAGAAGCTTACTGTGAAAGATGCGTAATCGCTTGTGAAGCGCTTTGTGAGCATAGATAGGTTCTGAGCTATTCATAGCTCCTTAGAAATCAAAGACCTTGGGAGCAGTCATCTCAATAGTTATTCTAAGGTTCCTGATTATTGGAAAGTAACTGGCAGATTGTTTTATGACAATTAGCATTTGTTAGGGTCTGCAGCTTCATTCATGAAAAGAAATTTTCCCCCTCCATGGTACAAGCAGCCTAATCATCGATGCAGTCTTGCCTAAGTCCGCCTTAGCTGCACAAAAGCAAATAAAGACAAATTATAACGGTACCTACTATGCATTATCAGAAATAGACCAAGCAGGTTTAGTACCCTTTGATAAAGTCTATGGACTGCTTCCAACGGATGTACAAAAAGGATTAAAAGGTACAATTGCAGCCCAATGTTGCACTTCCCTTGCAAAATAGGGAGACAGATCACGGGTAAAAGGCACAAATCAGTTAAAAGGGCCATACTTGTAACTCAGAGCAGGCAGTTCTTCTGTCGTCGCAGTATTATGCTACTTGTTCTTGCTTCTCCATGACACTGAATCAACCAAAATGATATTAAACAATCAGGAAGATATAATGATAACTCTATGTTATAAATAGCCAAGTGACTTAGAGATTCTTGGCTCGAGGCACATCTACAGCCTGTACCTTGTTTTCCAAGGTTATTTCCAGCTATTACATGTATGTGGAGCCATCCAAATGTAACTTATTTGTTCAGAATCCACTACAGTGGATTAATTAAGAAGGGAAGCCTGATAACTACTTTCATCAGAATTCAACTGTAAGGCTCAGTGAGATTGCAGATATAATTTAGCAGTAAAAATGCAAACCTTCTCTTTTTTTGGCTATTTTAGCCAACACAGATTTAGAATCCTTATGATTCTTTCATGAAATTCTTATAACCATAGTCCAAGAGTACCAAAAAGCCTACTGCACAAAATCAAGAGCCACAGTCCTAATAATAGGATTACTGATTATAGTAATCATATATATATATGTACATGTACATGTATATGTATAGCCTATAATAATTTTGTTTACAGTGTGCTACACACACAAGACATCAGGGATCAAGGAGTATAGTTGTCAGAGGTGCCTGTAGGGTAGGAAAAATGTTTAACACAAGTTGGCTTAATT
The DNA here is from genome assembly GCA_039707465.1 of Rhabdophis nuchalis. Lineage (NCBI taxonomy): Eukaryota > Metazoa > Chordata > Lepidosauria > Squamata > Natricidae > Rhabdophis > Rhabdophis nuchalis. The sequence goes on from CM077643.1 coordinate 175,023,621, forward strand.
ATGGAAATTGTGTTACATGCTACAGGAAAGGATGAATAAATGCCATGGGGAAGATTTCTTCCAAGTAAGCTAAAACCAAGCATCCAAAGCAATGACGATCGATAAACCTCAGAGCAGAATCACTCTCGTTGTGTAACACAAAATCTTCAGCAAGGAACCAAGATACTTTAGGTCAGGCGTCTGCAAAGTCGGCTCTTTTAAGACTGGTGGACTTCAACTCCCAGAGTTCCCCAGCCAGCTATGGGGAATTCTGGGAGTTGAAGTCCACCAGTCTTAAAAGAGCCGACTTTGCGGACCCCTGCTTTAGGTGATTCCAGGGGGCTCGTGTGCTCCCAGAAGAGTATTTGACCTCTTTCCTTTTCTGTTAGAAACTGGTTCCTAGGCCATATCGGAAACGACTTCTGGAGTTCCCTGCAATATGCCATAATTTGAAATAGGGAACTGTTCACCGAAAAGTCCAAAATTCCCTTGAGAGTTTAGTGCTAGTTGTGCTATTCTTTAGACTGTCTAACTTGCAGCCTAGGGTTGAATGACAGTTCTGCAACCATCTTAATCAGTTAATACCTGGAAGGTGGAAATCTGGCCCGAGATCTTTTGCTGTGAAGCAAAGCCAATGGGGTGGGAGTTGGGGGGAGATGCACAAATGCAGAAATCAATGAAACCTGCACTATTCCAGCGTTGGAATCACAAATATTAACAATTCAAGCTTTCACGGCCGGTATCAATCTAATGGGGCCAAGCTTTCAAGCTAATAAGCCATGGCTAATTATCTGGTATATTGACATTTCACCAGCAACAATGGCTGGTATTTTCTGAGGTAAAGTGATCACAGGCAACTGAACAGAAACTGACAGAACTCTAGTGTTTGTAATAGAATTAATCTCTAATTGGATGTCACTGGAAAGCCAGTTTCTGATTGGTTCTTTATACAAGCAAATTTGTAATTGGTCTGATTTTAACAAGTTCCAAAGGGACTAATTTTTTTATTGGTCTGTTTGAAACCAGCTACTGATTGTTATTATTTCAGGTAAGACCGTTGAAGATTCTATAAAGTGTGGTTAATCAAGGGCTTTTTTTTTTAGGGTGACATAAAACTGGAAACCAGGTTTTGTTAACATTCAGACTTTCTTGTTAATGTTGGGAGTGTTTATAAATCTCAATAGCTTCTCTCTCTGTAACTGTGCATGACAATTTGACATGATTGCTAATACTTGTGTGTCTTTCAATTGAATCTATGCCCATTATGTAGCAGTGGGTCTTCAGCTTCCACTGATTTTCAAGTTGTAATATTTCTCATGTTCTTTTAGTTGAATTTTTTTTTTTAGTTCCAATACGCACCTGTGTGCATCTGTAAGGTTTGTAACAAACTTCCGATGATGAAAGATGACTTCTGCCATTCTTAAATGAATGAATAATTTCTTGGATTTTTCGCATTGGTTTGTAGATAGTTTCTAAGTTGTATTTCTCCAGTAATGTTCAGTTTGGTTTGTAATTTTCTCAATAAAAAGAAGAACCACCTTTCCTATTCTGGGTATATAGTTTGTTCTTTGATGTTTATGTGAAGCTGTTTTTATTGTTGGATTGCATCACTTGTGTGATCTCGCTACCATAGGAACCATTAGCTGGTAAAGTCGGGATATCTTAACTCATCCAGTAATCTTTTCAGATTACAAATAAATCAGGTATGATCAATGAGAGTTTTAATTATACTTCACTGGAGGAGATGAGGTTAGAATTAATACTAAATTAAATAGAATTAAAACCAAATACATTTTGCTTTTTAGTATACTGTATGTTCAAATTATTATTATTTTTTAATGATTAGAACATCCAAAAATACAAGTTGGCTCTTCTCCTCTTTCATCATAAATTGAATATTTTAGTGGACACAATTCAGATGCTCTAGAAATTTCTTGAGTAACTCAACTGTAACTCCAGGTCACAAAAAAGTCATCCACATACGGTTTAAAGGTACAGTGTTCAAATTCTGAATGTAGAAATTATAGAAACTGAACTCAGTGGGCACCCTATGTCAGCCCATTTAATTTTCTCAGAGAATTTGATTTCCTCCTAGAAATAGCTGCCAGTTAGGTCATGATGGAATAAATTGGTAAAGTCTTTAGAGAAGATTTTCTTAATATGCACAGTACTATTTTTTCCTTAATCAGCAACTTTCTAAAAAGGAAAGACCACATCAAAACTGATCAGTACATTACCTTGTCTAAGACCAAGCTTATTTATTTCTCAATGAAATGGGTTGAATCCTTAATATATGTTGACACAAGTCCACTACAAGACTGTAAAAGTGCAGCTAAGTGTTTTGCCGTAAGACAGTGTTTCTCAACCTTGGCGACTTTAAGTCCTGTGGACTTCAACTCCCAGAATTCCCCAGCCAGCACAGCTGGCTGGGGGATTCTGGGAGTTGAAGTCCACAGGACTTAAAGTCGCCAAGGTTGAGAAATACTGCCGTAAGACATCAGCTGTTGAATCACATTTAAGTTTTCATGAGTTGCCTGGTCTAAGAGGTCCAGCATATTGTTCGGACAATCTTTCATATTCATAATCACTGTAGCATTTCCTTTATCTGCTGGCAGAATAATAATAATACTCTCTTGTGCATTAAGTTTGTTTTAAGGAACATGTTTCTCCCATTGTCAATATACTGGCGGGAGGGATGAGATCTCTTTAAAATTTGACCAGTCAGGTCTTATTTCTTTCTTCTATAGCAGCGTTTCTCAACATTAAGATCTGGAGACTTCAACTCCCAGCTAGCATGTACCTAAAAGCATGGTGGCTGGGGGAATTCTGGGAGTTGGATTCCATACATCTTAATATTAACAAAGGATGAAAAAGACTGTTTCACAGAAACTAACATCTCATATCTACTGAGTGGGTGATTGGAGAGTTAATGATTTTACAGGTAGTCCTTGAGTTACAACAGTTCATTTAGGGGCCGTTCAAAGTTACAACAGCAATGAAACGCATGACTTACGATTGTTTTTCACACTTAACAACCATTGGAGCATCCTCATGGTCACATAATCTAAATTCAGATGCTTGGCAACTGATTCGTATTTATGATGCCTGCTGTGTCCCACAACTTAACGAATGTGGCAAGCAAAGTCATAAAATGGGGCAAAATTCACTTAACAAAGTTGTCACTTAGCGACATAAATGTTGGGGTCCAATTGTAGTCGTAAGTCGAGGACTACCTTTGAGATATGGCAGCTATACAAATTGAGAAAGAGAACGAGAGAGAAGATCTGTGTTTTGAAGAGCTTCCAGCTTACAAACCTGATGGAAAATATCCTTGCAATAGAGGCGAACAATATATTGATGCAGCTTTCTGCAGCAGCCAAAAATTACCAGCCAGTTGACTTTACCTCTGAAGATCCAGCCACAATTGGATTATCTTAAATTGTCAGAATACCAGATAATTGGAACGTGCCCTATAAGTCGGGAAATTCATCCCCACTGCAAGTGCCAATCTTTGCTTTGAAATTTGGGTTTAGGGAATAAAAATGTGCTGCAGTAGTAGCAAATGTCAACATACCGCATACAAATTATTATATTTACTTTTGTTATACTGTTCTAGTAATATCGGTAAGTTATAATTAATAATGATTATTTAGAAAATAATTGAATTGAGGAAATAAAACCATTTAAATTGTTTTATTTTTATAAAGACATCCACTTTAGGAATTTTTGTTTGAGCAATAATGCCAAAATATCTTTGAATGCATTTGAGTTCAAAAATATCCCATAACTTAGGCAAAAGGTTTTGCTACAATTACCTTTTCTCTGCACTGAATGATTTTTGTATGTATTTTACATATATATTTGTATTGTTTGATATGCAGTGATATGATGGCTTATCTTTGAATCTTTAACTTAGACTGGGTTTATCCAACAGTTCATGCAAAGGGACTTTCTCATTTTCTGTGCTTCCCACAGGAAGCAACTCCTGGAACAGCTTCTCATGAAACATAGGAGCCTTTGATAGGTAGAGAGAATAGATGACCCCTGCAGTTGTTCAAAAGGTCACAATGCATTGACTTTGGAATCCTTCAATGAGATATAAAATGCATAACTACTCTGAACCAGCTGATGTCATTCTTGCATGCCTGAAGTTACTCTGGGGCAGTGGTGAGTCCCTACTGGTTTGACTCGATTTGGCTGAACCGGTAGTGGTTTGGTGGCCTGCGTCGCTAGAACCAGCAGTGATCCAGGCCTGCCACGCCCCCCGAACCAGTTCCCCGGGCAGCGCCATAAGTGCCACCATCTTGTTTTTCAGCTTTGCGCATGCACAGAACAATTTTGATTGCACTTTGCATGCGCACACAGCGCACATGAAGCAAATGCACACAAAGTGCGCACACGAGCGAATTGGCAGTAGTGCCTGCCGGAACCCACCCCTGCTCTGGGGGATCACAAAATAATTATTGAAAGCATTGCCACTTCAATAGTTGTTTCTAAATTACCCTTATTACTCTTTTGGTAGACTTTTTGTATAGTATCTTATTCAGTGGAATTTACACAACAGAGTAATTAAAATAATTACAAAATCTGTCAAAATATTAACAGTATTATTCAGTGGAATCTACACAATAGAGCAACTAAAACCAATAATGACAAAATCTGTCAAAATATTACAATAGATATTCTTATAAATATATTCAATTATTTGAAAATTCAGCTGGGATGGGACCATGAGGCAAAGGGAACTTACAGTATAATTTTGAATCTATTTATTTGGCAGTAAGATCCACTGTTTTCACATGAGCCTGTTCTTAACTAAATTTGCATGGAATTGTGTGGTTTTATTCCTTTTTTTTAATTAAATATTATTTTACTCATCCATCAAATTCTCAAAGGGCTGTGAATCATTAAAAATGTACAAGTGTCATTTTTATCAATCAGTGACAACAGTAACAGCATATATCCTTGTAGCTGAAAGTATTTAAACATTTTGCAACCTGTCGTAAGCAAGGAAAGGCAGGCAGCTCATCCATGGTAGAAGAGTTTATGTGAACCTGAGGTATCACGATAACACCTTTGTATAATTTCCTCCCTCATCTTTGAAATCCTGTTTAAAATCTGTGAACTGAAACGTATGTTTTTGACCTTACATTTTGAGTTATTGGCAGTATGGATGTGTTTAATTGCAAGCCAAAAAAACCCTGCCCAACTGCCAAAAATGCAGAATGTAGCTGGTTCCCCCCTATTCTGCCATGTAAAAGAGCAAATATGGAAAAAAAATGCATGTGATTTTTCCACATCGAATTAGTAAGTCTCTTCAAAACTCCGGTTTGCTTTTTGTATCATACTTTCAAGGAAAGGCAATTTAGAGCGTACTGCTCTTCTGCACATAGGACATTGGTGATATTTTACTGTGCCATTTATGTCAACGGCTAATTTTATTCATACTTCTATAGTTGAACCTTTGCACAGTCAGCTCTATTATCATGCATTAGAATCCACTTATATGTAGGAATAGTTATGTGTGAAGTATATGCTAACCTAACTTTTGTGCAGTGTGAGATAGCAAAGAGAAAGTGAAGGGTTCTTTTGTAATTGGTAAATGATATGTAATATCATGGTGGAAACAAAGTTAAGTCTAATTTTATAGGACCTAAAACATATTAAAACAGATTTTCCTTTTCTCTAAAGAATTGTCATTGTTTAACTAATGCTGTGACAAGTTTTCATTGCGATATGACTTTAGGTTAAAATATATTTTCTTCTGATGATTTCATTTAATATAAAATGTGGCTACTAATCCTTTTTCCCCCTCCTTTTGCCAAGTGTTTTTATTTTTCACTTCATAGTCTTTTTTGATTAATCTGGCAGCCACTTCAGTTTCATAGTCCATATTTTGACAAGTCCCCATGCTGAAGTTTCTAAGAAAATTCTGTTTGCACAGCAGGTCTGTGTGTTTGACTGCTGAATTTACGCTTGAATTATATTGTAAATTGTACATATGCAGATTAGAATCAACTAATTGCATTTTCTGGCATGCAATCTATAACTGTATAAATGTACAAGTATATTTGGATAATATAAAAATTAACGAACTCTTGTACTCATTAATACTGCAAGTTCAGTTTTATCTAAAGCTATATTAAACTTTCAAAAAAGAATGTACAGTTTAAGTGTCAGTCTTTGTCTAGTTTATCTCATTATTTATTTCGGGAAAGAGGACATCAAAGAAAAATAATATTTCTCTTGTTTATGAAATTATGTAGGGAGCGCACAAATAGCCTCTTAGAATTTGATAGATCAAATACAGAAAAATATCTAGACTTTCCCCAGGATTTTACTTTGAAGGAAATACATTTGATATCTGATTACAAGTCTAAATACATCACCAGCTCTTTATTTACTATATCTGTATATCATGTGGAGATTTACATTTGAAGTATAAAAATATGACAACAGTACTTTTCTACAGCTCAACTTAGGACCACAATTCTGTTGTTAACTGAATTTTCCCCATCTCACAACCTCTCTTACACAGTTATTAAGTGAATCACTGCAATTGATAAGTTAGCAATCCGGTTGTTGAGTGAATCTGGCTTCCCCACTGACTTTGCTTGTCCAAAGGTTGCAAATGATGTTCACATAACCTTGGGGGACACAGCAATGATCGTAAGTATGAACTAGCTGTCAAAGCATCTGAATGTTGACCAAATGCTCATGGGGATGCTACATACAAAGGTTGTAACTATGAAACAGTCATCAGTCCCTTTTTTCAGGGCCGTAAGCTTGAAAGTTGACTCAATGAACTGTTGCAAGTCGAGGACTATGTACACCAACCCACTCATTCACATATCGTAGCATAGTCTTTATTGTCATTGTACAAAATAAATACAACAAAATTGGTTATGACATATCAGTACATTTGTACAGTCCACACTCCATCTGTGAAAAATCTTCTAATTCTTGCCTGTGGTCCTATAATGTTTTTTCTCCTCTTCCAACAAATATCAAATACATATGAACAGTTATACAAGCTTATGCTACTTTTCTCTCTCTCTCTCGCTAGATACCATCGCAGCACTTTGGGTTGAGTAAACAGCAATATCGTGACATCTAATGATGAAAAATATGCACTGCAACATATAGAAGCAAAATTGAATTAGATCCTGGACAAGAATTATATCCAAAGAAATTGATGACGTTTCTAGTTCGCAGGAACGTGTTTAAATAGATTTGCACTCTAAATTACTTAGCAAAGAAGTACCCAGTACCCAGTTTTCTACTCCCTCAAATCATGTCCAGTAATAACAGTAGGAGTGTGTGTGTGTGTGCGTGCGTGCGTGCGTGCGTAAGAAGTGTCAAAATCTGCAAGATGGTGAGTGTGGCATTATGTTCTCTGGTATGTGTGTGCAATCTCTTTCGGTGTGAATTTTTCCTATAGATACACATGGGAATGTACAGCAATTGTACTTTGCAAACACAAGACAAAAGGAATCCTGCTCCAAATTGTATTAATTGGCTTGTAGGACATTGAGTAATTTTCCAAAAGCACCCTCAATCAATCTGCTGATGTGGCCTAGAGGTGGAGCTCTTGCCTTACAAGCAGGAGGTTGTGAGTTCGATCCTAGGCAGAGGAAGGAAGATGTAGGGTCTGCTGCTTGGGCAAGGGGTTGGACTAGATGACCTATAAGCTCTGTTAATGAGAAATCTTTCCTGCGAGGAGAAGTGTCAATCATTTTTACTGGCAGGAAGGCTGTTTACAACTGAAGTATCTCCAGGAGTAAAATGAGGGAATTTGCAAAGGAGGCAGAGTCTTGTAAAATCATACCGTTCCAACCTCTGATCATTTTAAAGACACTTGCATTTAGTGAAAACCACTTACTACAATCTTAGTAGTGTGGTAGGGTTATTTTATTTTCTGTCCTAACAGCACTAGGCAGCCAGTCTTGAACATGGTGCTTATGTTTATTTCATAATCTCACCCAAAACTAATAAAAGACTTATCCTCAAAAAGCCGTGTAGCAAGAGCTGAGCAGATTTTGAAGTCTTTGCAGAGGGCACTTAAATATATTCCTTTGTTTAAGCATAAAGCATATCAACCTCCAGATCTCTCCCCCCCCCCCCCGCTCTGTCTCTCTCCCTCTCCCCTCCCATTTGTTCATTTGGGTTTAGTTGGGTGTTTTGGGGGAGAAACCTTTGGGTTAGTCTTGACTCCTAGCAACTACACAGACCAATCATGCAGTTTCTTGGCAACAATTTTGGAAGTGGTTTGTCATCACTTCCTTCCTAGGGCATAGAGAGATTGGCTGGCCCAAAGTCACGCAGCTATACTCCATGCCTAAGCAGAATTAGAATGCAGTCTCCCAATTTCTATCTCAGTCTCTTTAACCATTATACACAGTCTTTACTGAGGGTAAGGCTCTCAGCTTATTCTACAGACATAGTAGAAATGTTGTATGTGGTCTTAATATAAGTTACTAGCTGTTAACCCACCATTGCCCGGATATTTGTTTATCCCAATCCTGTATTAGACATTCACAAATGTCCAGACCAAACATAATTTCTAATGTTGGATTTTTCCCCTTACCAGAGGGAGCCCCCTTGTGGAGTACTGTGAAGCCGTTACCATGTCAACTCCACTGTGCTGTACAGTAGAAGCCATTTTAAGGCAGTACAGTAGAAGCCATTTTAAGGCACAACAGGCTGTATCTTAACAGAACACACAACCCAAGGGTATTTGTTTCCAGAGAGTGGATCATCTGAGTACTAAGTTTGGTTGAAATTGCTCAAGGCATTCCAGAGTTATGCCGGAAAACACACACACACACACACACACACACACACACACAGAGCCATGTGTGTGGTTTTTGTGTGTGTGTGTGGAGAGAGAGAGGGGGGGAGAGTGTGTTTGGTTCTACTGACTGTTGAAGACATGTTGCTTTCACTCTCCTGACCTGTCAGACACAACATAGGGTGACTCACTGAAAGTACTAAAGCATTTGATTCACAACTGAATCGTGTTTTCTAACCCAGATCTCCAACTCTGCATGCATATTCATCATCTGCAAATGAAATTAAATGCATCCTGTAAGTCTCTATCAAGACTACTTTGAGAAAGATGAGATTTGTGCCAAGCATCAGCATGGGCTTGAATAATAAAAGTATATGTGTCCTCTGTACCAGTAAGGACACTACATAAGTGAAGAAAGGGATAAATATCGTGAGGATGGAAGTAGCTTTTTATTTATTTAATAAGCTGACATCAGAAAAGAATTCTGAATTTGGATCTAACACCCTTCCTGTGTAATTTCAGCCTCTCTGCTTGCTTGCTTGCTTGCTTGCTTGCTTGCTTATTAGTTCATCTGATTACTATAGCTGCCTATCTCAACAAGTGATTCTTTTCTCCCAACCTGCCATACACCATATTCTGATAGATGTACATGTTCATTTGTATATATGTGTGTGTTTGTGTGTGTGTGTGTGTGTTTCTGTGTATGTGTATTTATAAATGTATTTATACAACTGTACATGTATGTGCACATGTATGTATATGTATGTACACATAGACACACACCAACAATAAAAATACAAATTATATTAAAAGGTTGTAATCATAATTAGATGAGACACAGCAAATATTTCAAGGCCCAAAAACTCAATGCAAGGAGCACCTGTTGGCCAGTGAGATTAAACCACTAGCACTGATAAAAGTCTTTCTGTCTTTCTGTTATGTTATTGGAGGGCTCTATACCTTCCCTATTCGGTGTTGCTGTAAATGGAGTTTTCAAGCATTTTATTCAGAAGTCCAACCCCACATATTCTATGCAGTGTTTGCATTGCCTATCTCGAAGGCCACTTCCTGACAATAAAATCTCTCTCTCTCTCTCTCTCTCTCTCTCTCTCTCTCTCTCTCTCTCTCTCTCTCTCTCTCTCTCTCTCTCTCTATCTCTCTCTCTCTGTCTCTGTCTCTCTCTGTCTCTCTCTCTCCCTCCCTCCCTCCCCCTCTTCTTTCTACATGCTGAGAAAGTGAATCCCTTTTTCATAAGTAGCACAGGACGTTATTCAGCTGCCTCATGTCCCCTCCCCCCTTCCAACTACTGGTCAATTGCTCGCCATATTTTTATCATGATTTGAAATATTGTTTTTAGAATATTGGTGGGCTCTGCCTGACTGCAGAGTTTAACTTTGTAAAGAGTTGCGCTGGTGGGATAAAACGATGCATAATAGGATTTTATTTAGAAGATTTATTATTGTGTGTGAATAATTGAATAATAGTTGGGTAACTTCTTTCTGTCGGCCTCACAGATAATGAGTGTAATACATCAGCAGATGTTAAATCTTAACGCAGACAAGTTTCTAGTGGCATTATCCAGAAAAGAATCCAGGAAAAGAAGGCAAGGTTTATTCGTGAGGCTGGTGACAAACATTACCTATTCTTATTCATAACAATTGTTCAATCCACTAAGTAGAAGATGCTTTGACTCATAGGAGGCGGTTTGGAGCTGACCCTTTTAAAAAGTAAGTTTTCCCTAGATACAAATGGAATCGATCATATATATGCATCAGGGGTGGGTGGCTGACGGCATTAATGCTGGTTTGGCGTGCAATTTTTTCCCCCTATTCTTTTCTAAGAAGATTGTTCAGTGCCTGCACAGAGCAGAAAATCAAGATGGTGCCACCACCGCCGATAGAACTGGTTCAGGGGCGTGGCAGGCCGAGTTACTACCTACTTGGCCGAACCTGTCCAAACCAGTAGGAACCCACCTCGGAGATGCATTGGTAGCATGATGGCAGAAGAAACAGCTAAAAGGTTTGTTTTGATTTTTTGGAGTATAGAAAGTTAGCACCCACCCCTCTCCTAGAAGAATGAAATATTTTAGGAAATATTAAAAAGGTAGAATATTATATTTCCCTAAAGGAGGAATGGAGAAACATGCTCTTGGACACAGAAAGCATCCCCCAGCTTTCTTAATAGCCCCCAGCTGATATTTTGTTCCCATTAAGAAAGGCTGGGCCAGCCTATCTACAAAATAAAAGACTTTCAGCTCCAGGATGATGGGATTATCCAACACAGGACAAAGCCATTAAGCCACAATAGGAATTGCCCAACACCCTTTCAGAATACAAGCCTTCATTGCATCACTCTTCAACCAAACTTAGCTCCGACAAACACCTAGGATTTGTACTTTGCCTATAGAGCCAGCTATGACCCCTACATGACCCCTACATAACACCATAGGAATTTGTCAACAGCCAATAGAATACATGTTCTTGCACAGGAACAGGAAGCTCAAATACAAAGTCCAAAAGAAGGTATGAAAGCCACCCACCCTCTACTCCATGTGATCAGCTGCCCAGAGCCATATCTGGTTCTGTTCATCATTAAACCTTTCCAGTCAGCCTCCATCCATGTTTCCACTGTCCTTCTCCCAGTTTGGAACTGAACCAGATGGATATTTCTTCCCATAGGAGCAAATCTAGCATGAAAACTGCTCTTAACTCTGAACAGGAAAGATTTTGATTTGTTTGCATTTTAACTACCTGCATTCACACTCACATAGTTTTTTAGGACTCCATTTGAACTGGCAAGCATTTGTAATCATATTTTATTACAGGATATTGTATTGGTTATCCCCTTTTGTGCCACTAATGTATGGTTAAAATTTGCATATCAAAGAGTACTTTATTTTTTATTTTGACTAGAATTTAAAATCTAATTGCTGATTGTACCAACAGGCAAACTCTCTGGAGGAATCTAGTAATAAACATGAAAAAAAAATTGATTTATTTTCTTAATCTTCCTGATGACTATTTAAAAAAAAAAAACTCTTACAATCTAGTTGGTTGGGTGTTTCATCTGTAAGATGGTAAACATATCTTTGGAGTAATATTTCAAGAGCTGTTTCATAGCAATCATCCTGTACTTGAAAGCTGTAAACAGATTAACAAAACTAGCATTGCACTCATTTTGAAAATGAAATTTATCAAAAGTGGAACATTTTTGGTGGGGGGGGGGAGCAAAAATGTGAGAAGCACTGAGTGACTGCTGCTGTAGATTTATGGCCAAGTTTTAAAGGACCCAAAACTAATTCTAAACCCTAATTGTATTTTGGATTGGTGTTATCCCCACAGGAGCACATCCTCTGCGGTTATGTATTTCTATCTACACTGCACAAACATACTTGCATCCAACAACATAGAGTGACATCAAATTAATAAAACCAGCATCCGTGATCTTCAAGCAGCCTTCCGTGATAACACAGTGCTTAGAATGCAGTATTGCAGGCTGACTCTGCTCACAGCCAGGAGTTCAATCCTGAGCAGCTCAACGTTGACTCAGCCTTCCATCCTTCCAAGGTCAGTATAAAAATGAGGACCCAGATTGGTGGGTGCAATATGCTGACTCTGTAAACCGCTTAGGGAGGACTGTAAAGCACTGTGAAGTGGTATATAAGTCTAAGTGCTATTGCTATTTCATTCACTAAGCCCACCAGCAGATGTGATGCAATAATTCAGAAAGGAGCAGCATGTGAACCTGCAGAAAGGGCATAGTAACTTGTGCCTATGCAGAAAGGATAAATATCAGCAACCTCTCACTTGCCTGATAGGGTTGGGATACTCTGCATTTTTGTTTCTGTTTTCTGATGCCTATAGGTATGAGTCATTAAGATTACTGCCTTCAACTATTGTATTTTTCAGAGAATAAGACACACTGGAATATAAGACACACCAAGGTTTTGAAGAGACAAATTAAAAAAAAGGGGGGTTTTGCAGGCTACAAACCTCCCAAAAATGGCCTGTTTTTCACAAAAACGGTCCCGTTTCCCCGCCCTCCAAAAAGCATGGATAGCCCTCCAAAAGAGCAAAAAATGGCCCATTAAAAAAAAACTGCATGACAGCCTTTAGGAGGCTTATAGAATACTCCTGGGCGCTGGAGGGGGGGCAAAATTGAACAAAAAATGGCCAGTTTTTCACTCATTTCTGCCCTCCACAGCCCCCAGGATCTCTCTGAAAGCCTTCTACGGGCTCTGCACGGCCATTTTGGAGACAAAAAATGCTGTATTCAGTGTATAAGACGCACCCAGATTTTCAGCCTCTTTTTTAAGGGAAAAAGGTCCGTCTTATACTCTGAAAAATACGGTATGCCATAGTGTCCTTAATACGAGTGACCACAGGGTTTTTTTTTTATTCCAGGTGAGGATACAGGTCATTTTCCTATTTCCTTGGTAATAGGTACAAATGGCTATTACGGCTACAATACACCACCAGCAGCCTTGAGCATTTGGGGGGGTGGGGGGTGGAATGGGTTGCCTACAGTAAGCTTGCATCAGGCCTGAACAGTGCTGGAAATGAATGCTTTGATTTAGAACATAGAAATAATTTGAAGTGGAGACATGTAGTTTTAAGTCTCATGACAAGGAATACATCATTATGGCATTTACGGGTGATGGACTCATTATTACAGGTTTTTAAGAATAGGGAATGTCAAGGCTATAAATTCCACTTACTCAGTGCCAATTCTTTCCCTGTGCCTTGCCTGTCTCTCACTGTGACAGCCTGTTATGCTGCCTCTGCTAATTAACCAACACAGAGAGTTTTGCTAGCAAGCCACAAGCCTGGTACAACTGTATCCTGCCACTAATGAGGAGGTTCTTCCTTGGAGGGACCAAGCTTGCCAACTAGCTGTGAGATTTAATTTGTAACCTGCTAGGACTAGCAGTTATGAAAACAGTCAACAATTCCATGTCACCCCCACCTTCACAAAAGCAGTGGGCTTCTAGCCCTCTTCGTGAAAAACACCAGAAAATAAACAACATCACTGCCATAAATCTGTCTATATATTTTGCCTCATTTGAATATTAGATACTTGTCGTAATTCTTCTATTGTACTCTTAGCCTCCCTTCTAATAGATATACTAATCAGAACACTTAGAGCGCTTGTTTCTTGGAGTGATGATTTCTTGAGGGAGAAAGCTGTGCCATAAATGCTATAAAAATCCAGCAACCAGATGTAACAAAATCTCTTTTTCTATGACCTGCCAAGGGGCCTTGCCTGATCTAGAAGCCAATGATGAGGGGATCTTTGTAAGGGGAAATCAAAACAATGCCATCTACGGTCATGCCACCTGATTTCTGACATCACAGAAGGCAGAAGCAATGGAATGGAACAACTCACTATGGCCGGCTAACCCTGACCAATTCACCTCAAGACAATTTGATGCGCCCAGCTCATCGCAGGATCATTCAATGTCAGATAACTGTTAACTGCCACTGTTTCTTCGACATTACAGTTCTACAGAGGAATTATTGAGTCTGTCATCTGAACCTCTATAACTGCCTGGTTTGGCTCTGTAACCTGACAAGACAGACACAGACTTCAGAGTGTAATCAGAACTGCAGAAAAAACAATTACTACTAACCTGCCTTCCATTGAGGACCTGTACACTGCACGAGTCAAAAAGAGGGCTGTGAAAATATCTACAGACCCCTCGCATCCTGGACATAAGTTGTTTCAACTTCTACCCTCAAAACAACAGAGCACTGCACACCAGAACAGGTTTTAGCGCAGGGTTATAGTAGTTTAATCTGATTTTAGATATTTATATTGTTTTATGTTTGTATGTTTTATAATCCCCTGTGCACCGCCCCGAGTCCTTTCGGGGAGAGGGAGGAGTATACAAATAAAAATTTGATTGATTGATTGAAACACAATGGCAGTTTTTCCCTAAAATATCATCACTCTGCTAAACAAATAATTCCCTCAACACTGTCAAACTATTACTAAGTCTGCACTACTATTAATCTTCTCATCATTCCTATCACCCATCTCCTCCCACTTATGACTGCAGGACTGTAACTTTGTGCTTGTATTCTTACGTTATACAGTATATTGATTGTTTCCTAATATGATTTGATTCCATGTTTGTACCCTATGACTATCACTAGGTGTTGTACCTTATGATTCTTGATGAATGTATCTTTTATTTTATGTACACTGAGAACATATGCAGTGACAAACTGGCCACAGTGAGTTGTTCTAGACCCCAGAGGCAACACCTCAGAAAGCAGAGACTGGCCTTGAAGACCATTCAGAAGTGACAGCTGGAAATTAACAGTGCAAATAATGTTAGGCACTGTCCTTTATGGTCACAGAATCTACTGTCATGAGCTGTATGGGTTAACAGTGGACTTCTGGATTCAAGTCAAGGTTCTGGTTATCACTTTTCTGGCTATCTGGGTGGCAATTTACCTCCACTTGGTTTTGCCCATCTGGTAAGATCAAGCACTGAATAATGCTTTTTTGAAATTATAATGAAATAATGCTTTTTTTGTGGGCTTCAGGAAGCATGCTTACTATGTTGCCATGAGTGCCCTTTACAGTGATATAACTCCAGAAATTTGGAGGGCGGAGGTTCCTACACTGTTAGGAAGTTTAGGAAACTGTTGAAAATCTGGTTGTTCTCCTAGGCCTTGTATAGAGTGGTTGTGGAACTGCCTTTGTTTGCCAAGAATCTGAACTGGTTTTACTAATTTGGGGGGGGGGGGGTTGTCCTTCAAACACACACACACATACACACACGCACAATCATACACACCGCTCTATACCTATATCTACACCTACACAGATGCTGCTGGAGCAGAGGTGGGTTCGTACCAGAACAGGTAGTAACTTGGCCTGCCACGCCCCCGAAACGGATCTATCGATGGTACCATAGGCACCGCCATCTTGTTTTTTGCTTTTGTGCATGTGAAGAAGCATTTTTTTACTACTGTGCATGCACACATAGCGCACCTGAAGCACACCAGCACCCGAAGTGTGTCCCTGAGCGAACTGGCAGTAGCAGAAGCCAGAACCCACCCCTGTGCTGGAGTGGTTGAGTCATAGAGCCATCTTGACACCGAATTAATTAAATAAACGAAGAAACAACTATACCATTCTACTTCTTCTTCTTGTGCCATACCCATTATCGGACGTCAGCGATCATGTCGGTGATCCTATTTTTATCAACAGCATGGAAAAGTGCCTCTGAGTTTTGTCCAAACCCTAGATTCCATTCTACAGAGTTGACTTAACAGTCATTAATGATATGCCAAGGATTGCTACCTCGGAAAAGTTAGTGGGGGGAAAAAAGACTTTGCTTTTTTTTAAATCGCAGTTTTTAAAAGGTCTATATTTATACAGGAGTGTGACATGGGCATCATTTGCCCTCCACAACCTAGGCTGTTTTCTGGACAATTCGGAGTTGCAGTGTTATATCCTTTCCCCATCCTTATTATCTTTGCCTCAATAGAGGTGCCAGGAAAATAATAGGAAGGATACTGCAGTGAAAGAATCTTGAAGATACAGCGTCCAGGGAAAACTTGGCAGGAGTAATACCCTCTTCAAATCTTGAATAGGAAATTCAGTTTGAATCAAGGCTCCTTCCTTTCACCCTACAAAGACGAGCCTTTGGGAGAATGATATTAAGTTGATCTTCCCCTGCTCTGCAGCAAGTAATTAGCCTGTTCCAACTCCTGTAGGGCCAGGTCAGTTAGCTTTGTAGGTGCTTCTGACATGAAGACAGACAGGTCAGCATTGCCTGAAAAATAGCCGGGTAAGGGTTAAGAAGGGGCATTTTGGGTGAAGAAGATTGTCCTTTCTCAGCAGACTCTATGATTTCCCTTGCAAAGCCTTTTAAGATGTTGGGGATGGGGGGGGGGGGAATGCCAAGGCTCACTATCCTGGGCATTTGTGACTAGCCAGGCTGGAGAAAAATGTGCATGACAAAGTTATGGCACAAATCCTGCCCTAACGTACTTGAATCCTCATATTGGATGCAAATTCATGAAGCCACAGGGGTTGCATTGTGACATGATGATGCACATTTCACGACTTTTCCTTTGCCCAGTAGTAGTGCAAAGTAGTAGTAGCTGGTCTAATTCTGTTGTAGACATATTTGGAAAAGCATTATTAGCCACACTTGGGATACTGCATTCAGTTTTGGTCCATGCAATATAAAAAAGATGTGGAGACTCTAGAAAGAATACAGATAATGATTAGGGGATTGGAGGCTAAAACATATGAAGAACAGCTACAGGAACTGGGTATGTCTAGTCTGATGAAAAGAAGGCCTAGTGGTGACATGATAGCAGTGTTTCAATATCTAAGGGGTTGCCACAAAGAAGAGGGAGTCAAATTATTCTCCAAAGCACCCAAGGGCAGAACAAGAAGCAATGGGTAGAAACTAATCAAGGAGAGAAGCAATTTAGAATGGAGGAGAAATTTCCTGACCGAACAATTAATCAGTGTAACAACTTGCCTCCAGAAGGTGTGAATGCCCCAACACTGGAAGTCTTTAAGAAGATGTTGGACAGTCATTTGTCAGGGTTTCCTGCCTAGGCAGGAGGTTGGACTAGAAGACCTCTAAGGTCCCTTCCAACTCTTCTCTTCTCTTCTCTTCTATTCTATTCTATTCTATTCTACTGTTGTCTAAAAAAAAGTGTGTAAGAATGTCAAGATGGGGTTAAATTCTCCTTCCTCTATTTGAAAATGTCCAGCTGTGGGTCATCTCACAAAGTAATTTGTAAGCTTCAGCATCCTGGCTGTGCAGAACTTCAAAAGAGTGCTTTGATTCAGTGATCCTTCAGTCAAATTGCCCGTTGAAACAGATTAGTTTAGCAAAGCATGGACCTTTCAAAGACAGAAGAGAAAAACCTTTCTATGTCTTGCCTGGGGCAGGTGTAAAACTAAATCTGAAATGGGTCAGTACCCAATGTGTATTACTGCTATTAAGCAGGGAAGGGAGCAAGATGTCAATGGTCTTTAATTGCTAACGTTAACCCTTTGTTTTCTTTCAATTAGAGACAAGACAAGGGATCTTCTCACTCCAAATCTGCTGTCTATACTGTTTTAAGAAGACAAAAGTTATTGCTTTGGGAGAAAGGGAATTTGTCTTGGCTAGCAGCTAGGATTAATATCAAGCATGGAGCCACAAGTTTGTTCCATTCATATTTGATCATAGTTAATGTTAGCCCAGAGTCTGTGGCAGCATAAAACATCAGAAAACTCATGAGTAAAACCCACGACTCTCAACCAATAGGGACTTGAGTCTCTGAAGACTTCACAGCCTTAGTCAAAATTATTGAAATAAATTGGTAAGGCTCAGCTTGACTGGGGCCTAGTCTAATAGACAGTGAGACTGAAGGAAGAAAGGTAATGGTTGAATTTGTTCTTGTGTTAAGTCATTTCATGGATTTTGCTGTTTTGCTGATGTAGAATTATTATTATTATTATTTATTAAATTTCTATACTGCCCTTCTCACTTCCGGGACTCAGGGCGGTGTACAGGCAGCAATAAAATCAGTGATATAAAATATAAAAAATACATGAAATATATATTTAAAAACGTATTAAATAATACGTCTGTTCTAAAACCATTAATAAAACCTACTAAAACCATTTAAAAAATTACGCCAGGCCGGCTGCACGAAATAGATAGGTCTTCAAAGCCTGATGGAAGAGGCGCAGGTCCGTGATCATGCGTAGGTCGGTGGGTAGGTCATTCCAGAGGGCAGGAGCCGCTACAGAGAAGGCTCTCCTGGGAGTCGCCAGCCGACATTGCCTGGCCGACAGCACCCTGAGGAGGCCCTCTCTGTGGGAGCGGACTGGTCGGTGGGAGGTATTTGATGGCAGGAGGCGGTTTTGCAGGTAACCAGGTCCCTTGCCAAGGAGTGCTTTAAAGGTAGTTACTAATACCTTGAAGCGCACCCGGAAAGCCACAGGCAGCCAGTGCAGCTCGCACAGGAGAGGTGTCACATGGGAGCATCTAGGAGTTCCCAGGATCCCCCGCGTGGCCGCATTGTGAACTAACTGGAGCCTCCGGGTGCACTTCAAGGGAAGCCCCATGTACAGAGCGTTGCAGTAGTCCAGGCAGGAGATGACGAGGGCTTGAGTGACCGTGCATAAAGCGTCACGATCCAGAAAGGGGCACAACTGGCATATCAGGCGAACCTGATAAAACGCCCCCCTGGCCACGGCTGTCATATGATCTTCTAACGATAGCTGAGAGTCCAGGAGGATGCCCAAGTTGCGAGCCCTCTCTGTGGGGGCCAAAGACTCGTCCCCAATAGCCAGAGCTGGCACCAACTGGCTATATCGTGCCGCCAGAAGCCACAGCCACTTGGTCTTGGATGGGTTGAGTCGGAGCCTGTTTCTCCCCATCCAGACTCGCACGGCCTCCAGACACCGGGATATCACTTCCACGGCATCGTTGGGGTGGCCCGGGGTAGAGATGTACAGCTGAGTATCGTCAGCGTACTGGTGGAATTCTACCCCGAAACCATGGATGATCTCACCCAATGGCTTCATATAAATGTTGAACAGGAGAAGTGAGAGGACCGACCCCTGTGGTACCCCACAGGTGAGGCACCTTGATGTCGACCTCTGCCCTCTTTCCAACACAAATTGCGACCGGTCGGAGACGTAGGAGGAGAACCACCGTAAAACGGTGCCCCCCACCCCCAGCCCCACCAGCCGGTGCAACATGATAATAATAATAATAATAATAATAATAATAATAATAATAATAATAATAATAATAATAATAATAATAATAATAATAATAATAATAATAATAATAATAATAATAATAATAATAATAATAATAATAATAATAATAATAATAATAATAATAATAATTTAATTTATTGACCGCTTCCTCTCCCCTAGGGGACTCGGAGCGGTGCACAGGGAAGTTAAAAATGATACCATGATACCATGGTCGATGGTATCGAAAGCCGCTGAGAGGTCTAACAGGACCAGGATAGAGGAACAACCCCTATCCCGAGCCCTCCAGAGATCATCCACCATCCATCATCCAGAATAGACGCAGGGGTTCCCAAACTTGGCAACTTTAAGACTTGTGGACTTCAACTCCCAGAATTCTCCAGCCAGCTTCTGGGAGTTGAAGTCCACAAGTCTTAAAGTTGCCAAGTTTGGGAACCCCTGGAATAGAGGAACCTGCGTTGAGAAGGCCTTGAGTGCTGAACTGGATCTTCTTTCCTTCTTCTGCTGTCCTTCAACTCTTATGGACTCCATCTCATTTGGATTTTATTGAAACTTCACAAGATGTTTGGAAGTTGATTCCCTCCTGCAAATTTGTGATATAATACACACTTCAAAAGATGCAGTTTTAAAAGATTTGTTGGAACTGCAGTTCTCATTCCAGTTTGTCAAAAATAGAAGCAGCTTCAAATGTTCTGAAGTTTCCATGTTACAGAGTGCAGACAATTTTTTTCTATCACATTTTTTTATTTTTCTATTCTATCTTTTCCTATTTGAAGTGGCTGATCTCAGATACCAAACTTTTGAATCAAACTGTGTTCTTTTTAAAATCCCAACTTAGGGCTGACTGAATCAGCCTATATTGTACAGCTAGTTTGATCTCATGCTGTAAGTTTCTTTAAAATAGTGTTTTAATTCTGTTTCTTTAATTAAAAAAAATACTGATTGGGGGCTGGATGGGAAAGAGAAATAAGAATTATGCCCCCCCCCCAATTATTATTCTAATAATGGCTTGGTGGGCTTGGCATCACTTGGTGGGTATGGCTTTTTGGACTGTAAAATCTCCATTCCCACCCCACTCTAGGGAAAGTTTACTGGAAAATCCCGATTCCATCCCCACTTCAGGGGAAGGTTACTGTAAAATCCCCATTCCCTCCCTACTCCAGGGGAAGGTTACTGTAAAATCCCCATTCCCTCCCCACTCCAGGGGAAGGTTACTGCAAAATCCCCATTCCCTCCCTACTCCAGGGGAAGGTTACTGCAAAATCCCCATTCCCTCCCCACTCCAGGGGAAGGTTACTGCAAAATCCCCATTCCCTCCCCACTCCAGGGGAAGGTTACTGCAAAATCCCCATTCCCTCCCCACTCCAGGGGAAGGTTACTGCAAAATCCCCATTCCCTCCCTACTCCAGGGGAAGGTTACTGCAAAATCCCCATTCCCTCCCTACTCCAGGGAAAGATTACTGCAAAATCCCCATTCCTTCCCCACTCCAGGGGAAGGTTACTGCAAAATCCCCATTCCCTCCCCACTCCAGGGGAAGGTTACTGCAAAATCCCCATTCCCTCCCCACTCCAGGGAAAGGTTACTGCAAAATCCCCATTCCCTCCCAATCAGCTGGAACTCAGGAGGCAGAGGATAGATGGGGGTGGGGGCCAGTCAGAGGGAGTACTTACTGGTTCTCCAGACTACTCAAAATTTCCGCTACCGGTTCTCCATAACTGGTCAGAACCTGCTGAATACCACCTCTGAACTGGTGTTGCTTTAATTATGCCAGATGCATAATTATGTTTTGAGTGATTATCTAGAAAATGATTTCCTTGTGAAAAAGGCATCATTGGGGTCTTGTCAACAACTGGCATTCTCTTATTGACATTAATAGGTGAACACTCCAACATTGGGACTGATAAGCCAGGAATTTATTGGGAAAGTATCTAGAAAATGGTGAATTTAAATTTAACTGTAAATTGTTAATTTATTGTTATTGGATTCTCTATTTAATCTTTTTAAAACTTTTGTATTATGTATTTTTATGTTGTACGCCGCCCTGAGTCCTTCGGGAGAAGGGTGGCATATAAGTCCAATAAACAGTAAACAACAGAATGTGATCCGCTTGTGTCCTCCACCGATTATGAGAAAATGATTGAAAACATATTTTTGAAGTAGCATAACTTCCTTCAGCACAATCCAGCCAGATGTTGACCAGAATGCTTTAAAGTCAGCACATGATGACAGTTAAAAGCATAGTATGTTATGCAAATTTAGAAAGTTGTGTTGAATAAAGTTTTGTTAGATGAACCGTAAATAAATTTGTCTTTTGCAAAGATAAATGTTTATTTCTGGCATTTCACGTGATTGCTCTAGCCTTTTGTTTTCGTATTGTCAAGGTTCCAAAGGTGCTTTTTCAGGAGGAAACGGGACTTTCCATTCCCCACCACCCAGTCAGAGTTGAAGAAGCATCTTGGATGAGAAGTGAAAGGTCTTCAAAGAAAAAAACAAAGTCCAGCTGTCTCCTGAAAAAGCACATTTGGAAGAACCATGACCTGGATGACTGAGAATCTCCATAGACATTTAGCTGTGCATTTTGCGATGAAGACCCTTTGAATAGTGTGGAAGTGTAAACTGATTTCCAGAAAAATTGCAGATTACAGGAACCATTTGCACTGCAGTTTGAGATGTAGACAACACAGACTCATCCTCAAGGGCCTTTGCCTGTGCTAATATTTTTCACTGCCATCTGTATTTCTTGGACTATGCCAAGGATAGTAGGTCTCATATCAAGAGACAGTATAGTGTTAGGGTGCTAGATTGGCACTCAAGGAGATTCATGCCACAGAAGCTCAAAGGTTAATTGAGGATTAAATCCAATACATCTAACAAAACATGCAGTCATGGGAAAGATTGCACATCTCCTTTTATGATTCAGTTCTAGATTTCAAATAAATAAGATGATACACTGTTCATTTGCTTATCAATGTCCTTAGGGTTGCCATTGTTCATATATGACTTTACTTCCAAATTCCACTTCTCGTCTGTCTCTCAAGTAGACAGTGACATCATTCTGCAGAGACCCTTAACTTTATCAGTTCATTATAAATGCTGAAGATGTTATGTGTTAGGATATGAATATGATCTACAATATTCTGATGCATTTTCCTATTATTTCTGCTAAAAAGGTAAAGCAACTAGACGATCCAAGCCATGTAAGGACTTTTCATTCTGCTAGGTGCTTCAAATATGCAACTTATTTCATTATTGCTTGGTTCTATATAGCTACAGATAAAAGCCAAAGTATTTGATAGCCAACAAAAACAATTGTTTAAAGTAAGAAGAAATCAGCAGAATACACATGTCCTTTGCTATACCCTTAATGCAGTTTTACAGCCAGCATTGGATGCCCCATCAAATAATTCCCTACTGGACTGTACTCAATACCCATGAATGATTGTGAAAACATTTAATATGTACAAAGCATTGAGCTGCATGTTATATCTACACCAGAGGTGGATTGCTACCAGTTAACACTGGTTCGGGCAAACCGGTAGTGGAATGTTGGCCTGGGTCACAAAACCAGTAGTGACCCAGGCTGGCCACACCTCCGAACTGGTACCTTGGTCACTGCTGCATGTTTTTTTCTCCTTTTTTTAATACTCTGTGCATGCTCAGAACTATTTACAGGCAATTGTGCATGCACGCGCAGCGAACCGGCAGTAATGCCAGCAGCAACCCAGCCCTGGTCTACACCACAAATAAGTGAGACAGATGCATGCGATTCTATAAAGTAAATTCTTGAATTATGCAAGTTATTGAAGTGCAATGCTACAGTAAGCATCATGGATACCTCCTCTTGAATCACGGTTCCTTCTATGCCCTATTGATCAGTTTCCCTGCCTTAATCCGTTTATTAGATTGGGGTCCCGATCTCAATTTCTTGATTGCCCCTTCTTCCTGCTTCATTGCCAGTCTATTTCCCTGTTGAATTTGCTCTTGATACTTTCTGCCAAAGGTGCTATTAACTACAAACGTCCACCCTCTGGGAAAAATGGCATCTAGGCTAATCTTTAGGGACAATCAACGCAATGTGAAGCCCACGGAACTGCTTTACAACCAGAAACAGCAGGTTTAATGTGATCTGCAATTTCCACCGGAGCTACTTGATGATGTGGGAGAAATTTTACCAGACCTTTTCCTATTGTGTCATTATATATTAGGGGATGAATAATAGACACTCCAGATCATAATGGTAAAAAGAAGAATTCTGGGAACTGACTCTGGCTGATTAGACTATGCTGTTACCAGAAGAGCTGTCTGGTTGGACCGAAGCAAGTTTGAACCTTCCACTACAGTTCCAGGTCTCTCTTTCTGAAGCACTTCTTCTGATCCAGAGTGTGTGTATATACAGTGTTCAGCATCCTGACCCTTGCTGGACAGCATCTTCCATGCCTAATGAAGTATTGTTGCAGGTTTACCTGGAGACCCTGCCTACCTGGAGGTCCTTATGCCATCTAAAGGCAATGACTAGAACACCTCCAAGGTCCGTTCCAAATTTGTTATTTTGTTAGTCTGAGTTTGAGACTCCCAGTCTAAATTCCACCAGAAAGTGATTTCTCCAAATTGTAGAAAAGATTATTACTACCTACATATTATGGGTCTACCAGATTTTCTTTTGCTGAGCTTTTGTCCCTCCCTCCCTCCCACACGTCTGTCTGTCTGTCTGTCTGTCTGTCTGTCTGTCTGTCTGTCTGTCTGTCTGTCTGTCTGTCTGTCTGTCTGTCTATCTATCTATCTATCTATCTATCTATCTATCTATCTATCTATCTATCCTATCAACAAATTTCCAATTTAAATTTAAATCTTACAACTACACATTTTGTCCTAAAAAAAAGTTGATAAAATGTTTGTTGGAGGTCTACCCTAGTCTTCATCAATTTTAAATGCAATGTATGCATTTTGTACAATAGCCACCCTATTTGTATTTTATAATAATCTGCCAAAAGAATGGTGATTGAACTAGTTATACCAACTGATGGAAGAGTGCTATGGATACAAATGTCAGGTTTTCATGCTACTTATCATATTACTGTTTAGTTTTAATATCTCGTTTGAGGTGCCCAAGCTTTTTAGACACAGTCACTAAAGGCTTTTCTAGAAAACAGTATCTCATCGTTCCACCCTAATAAGCAGAATGACCTTTCTTGAAATTCTGTTGAGTGACTTGAGATTATTTGATACCTTTTAAAAATACCATAGGAATATATTTGTGGTAGAAGAATAAAAACCTTCCTTTCCTTTTTTTCCCTAAAAATATTTACCAACAATTCTTCTTCTCAGCCTTATCATTTTTAATCAAATCAAGTTAATTTTCTTTTTAAAAAAACTGAATATACTCTTTAACAAACTAAAATGGCTTAATAACATTTGTAGTAAAGATCTCTTTTCTTTTTCCAAATAAGTAATAAATAAATATATATAAAGCTTTCTTGTTGCAGCTTTATATATATATTTAAATGTTTTAAAATATCTGAGAGTCTTCTTGCAGATGGACAGAAGTTAAACTTGAGAATAGGCATGGTGATGGGAAAGCAATAAAGCATTCAAATTAGACTTTTCCTGATGCTGAAATAGTATCCTAAATAATCATAAATTGTAGGAAGACCTATCCTTATAATGTCAATCTGTTAATTTTGTGATGCCATGTTAAATTACTTGCATCCTATGTATCCCAATATCCTATTAATTGGGGCCTTTTGTATATGGAATATAGAAGACAGCTACCATATCTGGATTGAACATCTCTAGGCAATCACTAAATGGCAGTAAAAAGCCAACCTCAGCCCAGACTACATATGTACCATGCTGGACCTCTGCCTGACCACTGCCTATTTTAAATACAATGAAGGTTTCTACAGACAAAAGCATGACATGGGTGTCCCCCATTGTGGCCAATTCCTACATGGAAGAGGTAGAAACCAAAGCTTAAACTCCTTCTTCACAGGAATCCTACCCACTCACTGGTTAGGTATTTGGATCAAGTTCAAAACCCAGGAATTGGAAGCGTTCATCAAACATATCAACTTTCCTGTGCTGTACACATTAAGGAAGACAGAAGCCTCAACATTGAAGTTTATAGAAAAACCACACACAGAGATCAATATTTACATTTTGATTCATACCACCCATTGGAGCACAAAATGGGAATTATCAGAACTCTACACCAGGGGTATCCAACCTTTGCAATGTTAAGTCTGAAGGAAAGCTGGCTGGAGAAGTCTGAGAGCTGAAGTCCTTCAGACTTAAAGTTGCAAAGGTTGGAGTCCCCTGCTCTACACCACCGAGCTGAAGGCCTTCCTGCCATCAAAGATGGGAAAGAAAAAGAACTAAAACACATCAAGGAAACCCTCAAAGCGTGTGGCTATCTCAAGTGGACCTTCATCAAATCTAAAAAAAAAGACCCAACAGGAGTTCCTCCATAACAGACAAAGAAGAGACCAATAAATGAATCAATGTTGTCATTTTCTACCATGCAAGATTATCAGAAAAGCTCAGGAGGATCTTCAGCCAACTTAGCATACGTTCACACTTAAAACCCAAGAATTCACTAAGGCAGAAATTTGTCCACCCCAAGGATAAAACTCCCAGACACAAACTGAGCAATGTGTAGATGGAGTACAATGCAGTGAGCCATGTGCAGATCTGTACATCGGAGAAACAAAACAACCACTTCATAAACGCATGGTGCAATGTAGGAAAATAAACCCACCAGGATAAGATTCTGCATTTAAAAGACAAAGGCCCCTCTTTTGAAGGCAACAAAGTCCACATTTTGGACAGAGAGGACTGTTGAAAGAGGGGTCAAAGAGACCATCTATGTCAACAGACGGGAAAGGATATGACATCATCTATCTCTAGTCTATAACACAGACTGGAGATAGATGATTCTTTCAACCGTTCCAAGAAGGAGCCACACACATTTGCAACATGTCAGGTGACCCTGACAACACAAATAAACCTCCAGGTAGCCTCAGCAACACTTTAAAAGAGTGCATGACCAGATATCTGCAAGGAGTATTAATTTTTCCATTCCTCACCATCCAGTCAGAGCTGAAGAAGCTTCTTGGATGAGAAGCAAAATGTTCAGTTGCCTCTTGAAAAAAGAACCTTTGGGACAACTATGACCTGGAAGATTGAGAATCTCCATAGACATTTTAAAAGAACATTTGCTTAGATCAGTAGTTCTCAACCTGTGGGTCGGGGCCCCTTTGGGGGTTGAACGACCCTTTCCCAGGGGTTGCCTAAGACCACCGGAAAACACATATTTTTGATGGTCTTAGGAACCGAGACACCAATTTTATGGTTGGGAGTCACCACAACATGAGGAATTGTATTAAAGGGTCGCGGCATTGGGAAGGTTGAGAACCAGTGGTTTAGATGCTGGCTGGGGAATTCTGGGAGTTGAAGTCCACAAATCTTAAAGTTCCCCAGGTTGGACACCCTTGATTTAGACAATAGAGGCCATTTACAACTGTATCCCAGATGTAGCAGCCGTGCTGTAAGAAATATGTTTAAACCGTGTCTTTCACAATTAGGCCAATTTCCATATTTGACATTTCCGATTTTATGTTAAAAGAATCCTGAACGGTTTTCCTTAAAAAGACCAGGTTCTATTATAAGCCTTTTGTAAATGGGTTAAAGTCACTAAGAAAGCAGTTTTCTCTTACAAAACACTGATACATTTCTGCCTGGTCTCCTTTAATCAGTCTTTAATGAAGTCTCTTTTCTGAAATTCCATTTTTAGCAGCTCCCTCAAAAGATGACAGAAAAATAAGGGGATCTTCCCCAGGCATAGATGAGCTAATTGTTAGGAATCACAGATGTTTGAATTTGCTATGAAATTGAAACATTTCCTTTTCTTTCTGAGTTGCAACTTCTTTATATTTCAACTTCATGTGAAATTGCACCTCTTTTACGTTCATCTCTAATAATAATAATAATAATTTAATTTATAACCCGCTCTCTCTCCCCAAAGGGACTCGAGGCGGGGCACAGGGAAATTAAAAATACATATAAAAACCACAAACAATACAGTATTAAAAAGAATTAAACTAAAACCCTGCGCTAAAATCCCATGTTAAAACTAAGACAACCCCCTAAAAAACCCTACAAACAGTTAAGCTATCCCAGGCCGGCCAAGCAGAAGAAGTGAGTTTTTAGTTTTTGACGGAAGGAGCGGAGGTCCGTGGTTGTTCTAATTTCAGGGGGAAGGTCGTTCCAGAGGGTCGGGCCCGCCACAGAGAAGGCCCTTCCCCTGGGCGTCGCCCACTGGCATAGCCTGGTGGACGGCACCCGGAGAAGTCCCTCTCTGTGGGAGCAGATCGGCCGCAGGGATGTATGGGGCAGGATGCGATCCCGCAGATAGCTAGGTCCCGTGCCATGGAGCGCTTTGAAGATGATGATGCCCTCTGCCAGTTTTTGTTCTTTTAAAATATCTAAATATTCAACATTTTTCTGATTAAAAATTTCATTTCATTTTGGGATTTCTGCTTTTAAGAGCTCTTTTTTTCAGGCCACTAAAAGTTCATTTATATTTCAGACTTGCAAGTCTGAAAGTATATTCCCCCCCTCTCCCTCCCTTCCTTTCCAATCCCCCCTCTCCCTTCCCCCTCCCTCCTCTCCCTCCCTCCCTCCTTCTCTCCCTTTCCCATCCCTCCTCTCCCTCCCTCCCTTCCTCCCTTTCCATCTCCCTCCCTCCCTCCCTCTTTTCCTCCCTCCCTTTCCATCTCTCGCCTTCCCTCTCCCTCTCCTCCCTCTCTCTTCCTCTCTCCTCCCTTCCCTCCCTCTCTGAAGAATTCTGTTTGCTGTTGGTGTAGGAAAATAGTTTCTCTTTATGCCAACATTTGGTATCTGTAACCGGTATTATTATTTTATGGATTTGCTTACATAGCTCAGATTATAAAGTACGGCTATCTCCATAATAAAGGTTTCCTAACTGCAGACGAAGCAAAATATAAGTACACATAAAAATATAATTTTCTTTATTTATTTCTACTTTGTAGATATTTTCCTTATCTATGTAGCATCTGTACCTACATAATTTCACTAGTGGTGAAGAATTTTGCACTCAGCTGCCACCAGGGCCATGCTTTTATTTCAATGGCAAAGGAAGGGTCATAGTTCAGTGGTGGAGCATGTTCTTTGCATACAGAAGATCCTTGATATGCCCCCCCCCCCCCCAGGCTCTGTTGGAAAACAACTGTCAGTCAGGTTGCTCCTACAGCAGTGTTTCTCAACCTTGGCAACTTGAATATGTCCGGACTTCAACTCCCAGAATTCCCCGGCCAGCATTCGCTGAGAGGGAGAGGGAGGGTGAGAGATGGAAAGGGAGGGAGGGAGGGACAGAGGGAGGGAGGGAGATGGAAAGGGAGGGAGGGACAGAGGGAGGGAGATGGAAAGGGAGGGAGGGACAGAGGGAGGGAGGGAGATGGAAAGGGAGGGAGGGACAGAGGGAGGGAGATGGAAAGGGAGGGAGGGACAGAGGGAGGGAGGGAGATGGAAAGGGAGGGAGGGACAGAGGGAGGGAAGGAGATGGAAAGGGAGGGAGGGAGGGACAGAGGGAGGGAGATGGAAAGGGAGGGAGGGACAGAGGGAGGGAGGGAGATGGAAGGGAGGGAAGGACAGAGGGAGGGAGGGAGATGGAAAGGGAGGGAGGGACAGAGGGAGGGAGGGACAGAGGGAGGGAGGGAGATGGAAAGGGAGGGAGGGACAGAGGGAGGGAGGGACAGAGGGAGGGAGGGAGATGGAAGGGAGGGAAGGACAGAGGGAGGGAGGGAGATGGAAAGGGAGGGAGGGACAGAGGGAGGGAGGGACAGAGGGAGGGAGGGAGATGGAAAGGGAGGGAGGGACAGAGGGAGGGAGGGACAGAGGGAGGGAGGGAGATGGAAAGGGAGGGAGGGACAAAGGGAGGGAGGGAGAGGAGGGATGGGGAAGGGAGAAAGAGGGGGTTGGAAAGGGAGGAAGGGAGAGTAAATTCCTAAAGTCCTAGAGTAAATTACCACAGAATTTTAATGTGAAAGAAGGGGAATTATCAAACCCAATGGGCTTAATCATACTGACTCTATTCAGCTGCTTTAATTATAACTACTTCTATTTTAATTACAGCTAGATTTAGTGTTTGCCTTGATGTTTTTCAGGTTTTGGAGCACAAGCCTGAAGTACTTGGCCAGACTTCAGTGTCATTCCTACCTAGAAAACATTACAGCATTAGATTAGCTCCATGGTTCTCAACCTGTGGTGGGCAGGACCTGGTGTGTGTGTGCGTGTACATGTGCGCGCGCACACGCAATGTCAACATGGGATTCACAAAGGCTTGAAGAAATGTTATGATTTAAATCTTGAGCTAAGTTTTGGGGGTCGGTGGCCATGATCCGTGGCCACAAATGGTATTTAAAGGGGGTCCATGGTGAAGTAAAGGTTGAGAATCACTACCTTAGCTTACTTATTTTGTGGCCTTTGACTGAACTGGAATCCAACATAGGTCACAAAAGCTTACATTACAATAAATGCAAGGTTAAATAACCTATAGGTTACTGAAACTTGGTTACCTATAAAATCATGTCTGGTTTGGAGGAATCTTCATCAGGAGAAAAAAGATACCTTCTTGATACATATCAGAGTTAGCAGGCTTCAGAATCTGTAAGCTTGGAAATGTGGTTCCAGGTTCACATACTACAAAGCAGATCTCTCTCTCTCTCTCTCTCTCTCTCTCTCTCTCTCTCTCTCTCTCTCTCTCTCTCTCTCTCTCTCTCTCTCTCTCTCTCTCTCTCTCTCTCTCTCTCTTTCTTTCCCTCCCTCTATGTGCACAACCCCCTGCTTTTGGCGCACTTTTTTTGCCCTCCCCAGGCTCCAGAGGCTTTCTAGGAGCCTGGGGAGGATGAAAACAGCCTCCCGCCCACCTCCAGAGGCTTCAGAAGCTTCCCTGAAGCCTCCAGAGGGCAAAAAATGGGTTCAAAAGAAGGCCTAAATCAGCTGGCCAGCACACACAAGTGTGCTGGAGCTGACAGGGCTATGCCTCGCGTGCCCTAAGAAATGGTTCCACGCGCCACCTGTGGCACCCGTGCCATAGGTTCGCCATCACTGTGCTAGTCGTTCCTGACTCTAGGGGGCGGTGCTCTGTTTCAAAGCTGAAGAGCCAGTGCTGTCCGAAGATGTCTCTGTGGTCATGTGTCTGACATGACTAAATGCTGAAGGCACACGCAACGCTGTTACCTTCCCACCAAAGGTGGTTCCTATTTTTCTACTTGCATTTTTTACATGCTTTCAAACTGCTAGGTTGGCAGAAGCTGGGACAAGTAACGGAAGCTCCCTCTGTTACGCAGCGCTAGGGATTTCAACCACCAATCTGCCAACCTTTCTGATCTCTTATTAAGTGAGGTTAAAACTCTGCTAATTCATAGTAGGCACAAATATTAGTACACTGAGGAGGACCTAAAATGCAGTCCACACAAGAACATGCCTCCTTTTAAATGCAATGCAATGCAATACAATAGCAGAGTTGGAAGGGACCTTGTAGGTCTTCTAGTCCAACCCCCTGCGTGGGCAGGAACCTTATACCATTTCAGACAAATGGCTGTCTAACATCTTTTTAAAGACTTCCAGGGTTGGGGCATTCACAACTTCTGGAGGCAAGCTGTTCCAGAGGTTAATTGTTCTAACTGTCAGGAAATTTCTCCTTAGTTCTAAGTTGCTTCTCTCCTTGATTAGTTTCCACCCATTGCTTCTTGTCCTGCCCCCAGGTGCCTTGCAGAATAGTTTGACTCCCTCTTCTTTGTGGCACCCTCTGAGATATCGGAACACTGCTATCATGTCTCCCCTGGTCCTTCTCTTCATCAAACTAGATAAGATAACTAGATAAACTAAATAAGTCCTTCCATAGGAGAACTCTACTAACTCTACTAATCCTAAGTAGGAGCATCTGGAAACTGAACTGGAAACTGGAGCATAATTGGAGTCAAAATAATTATGGCTTTATGAACCCACATTTCGAGATACCCAGTGTTGGAAATAACACCTCTGATGTGGTTGTGTCCAAGAGAATTCTCCATTTGCTAAATTTTTGACTTTTGGCCTTTGTGCTTGTTCTGAATGTCACTTCTCGACTCTACGCTCTTTTTTGACTTTTCTGATTCTCATTGAACCACATCCATGACCAACAATCTGGTTTTGCCATCTGTTCTTTTAAGATTAAGATTTATTACATTTATATACCGCCCTATCTCCCTTTCGGGACTCAGGGCGGTGTACAGCCAACAGTAAAAATGAGTAATATAAAAGTTAAGATCAAATGTTAAGATATAATTAAATAAATTGGCCTGCCAAATTAAAACCCCTTACTAAAATCAATTTAAAAACTACAACAGGCCAGCAGCACGAAATAAATGGGTCTTCAGGGCCCGACGGAAAAGGCGTAGGTCGGTGATCGTCCATAAGTCAGGGGGTAGGTCATTCCAGAGGGCAGGGGCTGCCACAGAGAAGGCTCTCCCCCTGGGGGTCACCAGCCAACATTGTTTAGCTGACAGCACCCTAAGGATCCCACACTCTCTGTGGGAGCGAACTGGTCGGTGGGAGGTATTTAAATAGTTTTAATCTTGGTTTTAGTAGTGGTTTCTATTGTAATTTTAGCACAGGTTTCTTAGTTTAATTTATTTTTAAGATATTTTTATTGTATTTATTGTCTACAGTATTTTATTATTGCCTGTGCACCACCCTGAGTCCCGCAAGGGAGATAGGGCGGTATATAAATGTGAAGAAATTCAAATGCGAATAAATTCAAATTTGGTAGCAGGAGGCGGTCTTGAAGATTTTATTGCATTGTTCACTTTTTTTTGGTTGCTGCCATTCCTGATCTGGCTACTGGCTTAAGAGCTAAGACCAAACACCTATTCAGGTTTGGGTCACAGTTGAGATGTCAACTTAAACTGATAAAAGGCCCTTCTTGCCACTGATATTATGTTATTCTTTGGGATAATGCTTCCTCAAATATTGTCAGGCTTCAAAACCCAAGAAAGTCACATGATTCTACCAAGCAGATACCTTAATTGTTCTATATCGATAGACAGAATCTTGCCAAACTAAAGCAAAGTACTTCTCCCATTAACCATATAACCATAACTATTAGGGAGGAACCTTCTTCGCCCTCTTTCTCTCACACAAACTATCTGAACTGAGTTATCTCTTGCTCTTTTGGAATACACCCACTCCCTCCTGGGAATGCAGACTACATTCTAGAAGTACTACTTCCGTGTTTAGGTAGGAAGGAAAGCAGACCTATTGTTAGGAGTAGACTCCTAGTGTTGGGTAGGCAATATATAATACCATGATGACAAATGGTCTTTGCTGCTTTAAGATGTTTGAATGCAATTAGAAGCTGTAATTATCTCGGCAATAAGAGGAAGCCAGGAGAGTGCATTCTCTCTCTCTGCTGATTGCTCTCTACTTCATTGCTCCCTGATTATTCGACCATGACTGACTGTTTGAAGAAGGAAGAATCATGAATTACGACTGTAAGCAATTACTTGGTTGTTAAGGACTTTTGTTTGACTCACTATCTACTATCACTGCTTGTGAAGCAGTAGTTTAGTTTTACAACACCAGTAAAGCTACTTGTTTTTGCCAGCAGTGTCTGAGACTCTATTCGTGTGTATACTCGCAATGGGTTTCTCTAGCTGCATATTCCGCTCCACAACTTTCTGTCTCCCAATGGAGATATCCCCAACACCTATCATACCAGACCATTAAAATAATACCTTTTTTATACAGTATGAATATGATAATGTGCTACCTATATCATATTTTTTTGCCAAGAAAAAATGGAAATGAAATCAGAGCCCCTGCTATTGCAAATGCCATTTATGAATTTAAAAAAGCACCGTGTCCCATTTGCATAGCCTTTTAATCTTACTCATGGGAGGTACCACTTATATAAAAACCAAATAGATTTCAAATATGAAAATACTACCTACAGTTTTGTAAGATGCCCTTTTCTGCAATTACCTTTTAAAAAAAAAATAAAAAATAAAGGCTTCAATTACTGCAGATGAAAAGGGAAGAGGAGCTTACTTTTTTTTATTGGCAATGGAAAATGTTTATGTTTAGCCACCTGGAGGGATGAGCAAAGGTTTTCTTAATTCAGCAAACAGGATAAATCCCAGTCATCTATTTGATGCAAATGATTGCTGAAGGTTTAATTGACTGAGTAGGCTAAGAAGTTGTGTAATTGACTGATACTTTGTGTTCTTATTCAACACAGGAAAAGAGAGAGAAACCTTCTGACTGTAAATAGAGAAGGCTTGATGGGAATAATTACGGAAAGGTGGGATGGCATTTTAAGATGCAATTTTCGAGACATAATCATAGATAATTCCACTGTATGATGTTCATCAGCACCTTGGAGAAGGAGCATTTTGAAAGGGTATGCTCTTTTGTTGACTAAGCTGTAAAATCACTCTAGGAATCATTTCATATTCTGATCCATGGATCTGGTTGGTAATTGAAATACACTGTTTTTAATCAAGAAATCAATAGGGAGAAAGGGAAACCAAAGCTATCAAAAGAATAAAAATAGTCTCTTCTAAAAGAAAAAGAGATGGACATGAATATATATATATTTGTTTTCGTAGATTTTCACGGGTGTAGGTATGCTGGCATTGCTGGCTTCGGGGATTTTCCCGTGTATAAGTTTTGGAGTTTGTTGGTGTGTTTTTCTGTCTTGTAGGAGGTTTCTGTTTCAGCTCTCCAGGAAGCTAGTTGTTTTAGTTTGTCCCAGAGTGCTGGGTGGATTTTGTTGCTGAGTTTCAGGTGGAGTTTGAGTAGATCCCGGTTTATTTGGTCTAGCAAAGAATCTTTTCCTGTGAAGTTCATTTCTGATTAGGGTTAATTCAGTTCTTTTCAGGATCCTTATACACGGGAAAATCCCCGAAGCCAGCAATATATATATATATTTTCAAGGCCTCTTTTAAAATTCTATCATTAAACTGGACTTGATGAGCTGAATGGCCTTAGAATTGTGAATGATTAAACAATCAAACAAACACATAAGGCTTCTACAGAGAGCAATGGCATTTATGTTGGTTATTCTCAACCTGGTACTATGGAACTAGACTGAGACAACGAATTCCAGAATTCTAATAAAAGGTATTCTGGGAATATTGGGACTTTTGGTTCCAGCCTAGTGCTGGGCATCAGATTTAGAAAGGTTGTTAAGCCAGATACCAAGACATTTAGACCATTGATGATAATGGATGAGCAAATAAAACTTTGCATTTGGTACAATGTGCTGGTTATAAAGGGACATGACTAAAATAATGGGCCTATGTGCTCAAATAAGTGTGTGTGTGTGTGTGTGTGTGTGTGTGTGTATGTATGCATGGATGTATATATACCAGAGATGGGTTGCTGCTGGTTCTGCCCAAATTGGCTGAACTGGTCGTAGTAGTGACAGGAGGCTCTGACCACCCACCCAAATGCTTCTGCACAAACTGGTAGTAAAGAAATTGGCAACCCATCTCTGATATATACAACATGTGCTTATGTGCATGTGTGAATTGTAAGAAAAGGAAATGTGTGACAGATGAAATCCTGGAATTAAGACCAGGTAGTTCAGGCAGAGAGCATAGGAAAGAACTAATATGGAGTCCTGTGTAACAAAGCCTTGCTTTTGAACCAGTGGTGACAATCAGCAGGTTCTGACAGTTTCTGGAGGATTAGTAGTGGAAATTTTGAGTAGTTTGGAGAATCGGCAAATTCTACTTCTCGCTGGCTCCAGAATGGGGTGGGGATGGAGATTTTGCAATATCCTTCCCCCAGGAGTGGGGAGGGAATGGGGATTTTACAGCATCCTTCCCCTGGAGTAGGGTGGGAATGGAGATTTTGCAGTATCCTTCCCCCTGGAGTAGGGTGGGAATGGAGATTTTGCAGTATCCTTCCCCTGCCACACTCACCAAGCCACACCCACAAAACCGGTAGTAAAAAAAAATGAATTTCATCACTGTTTGAACCATAGACCCCCGTATGCATATTTGTGCTACCTTCTGGCATCTTAGCAATAACTGAAAACATGATGTTGAATTGTCCTCCTCCAAAGCAAGAAAATTCATTTGAATCCTGAACAAGCACCTTTCGGACAACCATGACTTAGATCACTGAGAATCTCCATAGACATTTAGCTATGCACTTTGGGATGAGCACCCTTCGAATGGTGTGGGAGTATGGACAGATTTCCAGAAAAATTGCAGACTGCAGGATCCATTCAGTTTGAGATGCAGACAATACAGACTCATCCCCGCGGACTTCCTGTTCCGGCTTCTGGCGGCGACGGACGAGTCCTGGGCCTCGTCTGCCGTTTTGTTCTTTTTTCAGCCCCAAACGGGGTGGGGCGCCCCTTTTTTTAGGGACCCCCCCCATAGGATTGGCTTGCCTGGACCTTCCTAGCCTGGCGGCGGCCGGGGGACATCCTTGTCTTCGGTCTAGGAGGAAGAAGACATGCTGCGGGGGGCTTGGTTCCCTTCGCCAATGGAGGACGGTAACAAATAGCGGATTTGGAGAGAGCGGGAGCGTTTGAGCCGGATGGCTTTGCCGGGGCTTTGGCGGCGAGGTGGAGTGTAAGTGACTTTGACTTTTTTGCTGGCAGCTTTGATTAAAAGAAACGATGGAGGGGGGTGTTTGTTAAACCCCCCCTCGGATTTACAGCAGCGGCGTTTGGAAATGGCTCCTCGATTGTGAGGAAGCGGAGATTTCCCATCCGGACTTTGTTGAAGAAGTGAAAGTCCTTTGCAGTTTGTTTCTAGCTACAATGTATCTAAGTCCAGCTTTATTGGAACAATTTTCTCTGTTGCTTTCTCCTGCTGGCTTCCAGATTGGGCGGGGGAAGATGGCTTCCCTTTGTTCTTAAATGACTATTCTTTATGGAAAATTTCCAACATTCCTTTGTGACCTGGACTGTCTCTCTCTACCAATGGAGGATTTTTTGTGATTAATTGATTCCTTCCCTGGAGTGCCTTCTTTGTCTTCATAATTGACTGTGAAAATTGCTTTTCTCTCTGGATTTTATAACTTTCTACAACTCCGATTTGAACTTTTTCTCTGGACTTGCTCCAGCAGCCGCACCCAAAAAACGCCATCTTAGTGGCACTGACTTAAACAGCTTACCATGGCTTCCAAAAAGCAACCAGAACAATCAGGCTTGGAAGCAAGAATGACAGCTATGGAGGAAGTGTTACACTCTTTGGTACTGGAAATTAAAGAGCTTAGAAAAGACCACTGCAGTTCTAAATTAGAGCTTTTGGAGACACAGAAGAAATTGATGCAGAATACACAGAAGACTGAAGAGTTGGAAGTGGGGCTGGCTGGGGCAAAGGGAGAACTTAAAAATGTTAATACTGAAATTGGAGATTTAACTGGTCATATGTCTAGGATGGATTTTCAAAGGATGTCATATTTTTTAAGATTTCAGAACATTCCGGAAGAATCTGGTAAATGCCTTCCTGATCTTATGAGCACAATTTTAGCAGACTACTTACACAAACCTAAGGAAGAGATCAGGGGGGACATTGACCTGGCTTATAGAATAAATTCAGCATATGCCAGGATAAATGAACTACCCAGAGAGATACATATTAAATTTGTTAGAAGGTCTACCAGGGAGGGAATATTGAGGGCGCAGAGAGAGGGTCCGTTAATGTACCAACAAAAGGAAGTCACTATCTTGAAGCAGATCCCGAAAAAGATTAGAGAGGTGAGGAGGAAATATTCCTTCTTATCTAAAAAATTGTTTAACCAGGGGATTTGGTTCAAGTGGGTGATGCCAGAAGGGATGTTGGTGTTCTGGAAAGGAGGAAGAGTAAGGATTAAAACAGTTGCTGAGGCAGAAGCCTTTCTTAAAAAATATTCCTCTATCCTGGGGGATGAAACTGGAGGAGCGGAGGGGGCCATGGCCCCGCCCACTGGGGATCAGGGAGGAGAACAAGAAGACACAATTGCCAAGAGACTTAGATCTAAAAAATGACTTTTTAAATACAGTATAACTTTTGTTTGGATGTTTGTACACGATTGCTAGCATAGAATTTGGAATTTACAATGATGTATGCACTTCTCTTCACCTTGTAGTACTATTGAAATATGTATTATCTATGTTTTGTTAAGAAGCCCCGGAGGGGGCCAACGATCTCGACGTGAAAGTTCTCAAAATATTTTTTCAACTCACCTTACCCTACCCTACCTAAAAAATTTGTAAAACTCAATAAAACTTTTTCAATAAAAAAAAAAAAACAGACTCATCCCCAACCATCTGCACCAGTCTTCAACTGTGAGGGACACTGGGCAGAAAACATCCTACAGCCAAGAAGGCTCCACACTCATTTGTACTATTCAGTATCCCCTGAGGATACAAACTTCCAGGAGGCCTCAATGACTTTCTAAAAGGATGCAAATGACCAGTTGTCTGCAAGGAGTATCAATCCTTCCATTCCCCACCATTCTGTCAGAGATGAAGAAGCTTCTTAGATGAGAAGCAAAACATCTTCAAAGAAAACCAAGAAAGTCCAGTTGCCGCTTGAAAAAAACACCTTTGGGACAACCATGACCTGGATGACTGAGAATCTCCATAGAAGTTCTCCTCTATAGATACAGTAAGGTTGATAAAGTGATTTACTTTGCCTTCAGGAGCATCCCATCCCTTCTTTGGCAGAGGCAATTTTGCAAGAGTCAAGCAAAATTACTGCATTTACTACAACATACTTAGTAAGTAAATATTCACCCATGTATGTGCCAGGAACACGGCATGAAAATATGAAGCTTTAAAATGTAACGATTGTAGATCCAATAGTACAGCTAATTTGGTTGGCTGTGATAAGGGTCTTTTAATGCCAACCCTCATGCTGATCTTCATGAGGCTTTTGCATGAAAGTATCTACAATGATTGAAACTGCTCTACTGGTTGTCCAACCAGCACACTACTTTATGCTTTTCTATATCACAAATCAAAGTCTAGTGATTTCTTCTGTATCCTCGAAGCTCAGACCGGCTAGCATTGGAAACTGTTGGAAACGCTCTGATTGGCTGCAACTTGCCTGCCGGCAATATCCCCACTATGCAATTTTCTTGGGGTAAATCTTTCCATACTACTGGAATCAGAGAATGGGCAGAAATACGCAAGAGCAGAAGAGCTTCAGATCCTGAAGTCCAAGTGACTTTTTTGTTTTCCTGTCAAACTTCACAATCTGATTTTGAGAATCTGTCTATTAGCAAAAGTGCTGTTTAACTGAAGTGGGTATTACATGTAATACACAATGGTGCAGGGGTAATCTGCACCATCTATGACCCCTTTGTGACCCCTTTTATGACTTGTGGCCTTCAACTCAGTGGCTGGCTCAGGAATTCTGGGAGTTGAAGTCCACAAGTCATAAAAGGGGCCATAGTTCCTCACCTCTGATGCAGTGGGATGCTGCCTCCTGCCCAGATTCCACTGAAATCTATGGGAATTCTTCAGAAGCATGCCATTAGTCCATGCACAAGCATCTCTATAAATATTTATACCATATATAAAATGTATATAAATATAAATAAGAAAAACATATAGAAACAGAGGTTAGTTCAAAGTCACCAGCCAGCTTTCATACCTAATGTCAGCCTCGTCATCCACGACGTCCGAAGCTGCCACATGGGTACGCTGGGCTCATACCATTGTCCGGCTAATCTTCATTGTTCTAATGGGACCAGAACTCACAGTCTCCAGGTTTCTAATCTGATGCCTCAGGCTTAACCACTAAATTGAACTGGCTCTCTGATGGATGAGATTTTCATGCACATTCAGTCCTAGGCTAGTTACAATCCACTTCAGGGGCATCAAAACACAACAGGCCTAATGGAGCTGAACTCAAGCTGTAGGAGGTTGACTTCATTACCTTATAGCTAACCATTCCTCTAAAGAAAACCCTGCTATTCTCAGATTGCTGGAGAAGGATGGAATAGGTAAAATCTTGGGATGAAGTGGCACTTCAACAAAATCAAGACTCCCTTGAGTCAAATTTGACTCTTGAGGACTGCATGAGCAGGTTCAAGCAGTTGCTATGGCAACCATTTGGAAGTTGAAAGAAGTCACTGCCTTCTTTTCTGGTTCGTTTGTCTTCTGGTGTGTTATTATTATTATTGCTGCTGCTGTTGTTGTTGTTATTTCTTATCAGTCTTACCTTCAGCCCTGGTGTTGTCCAAAACCAATATTAACCTGGTCCAATCCTGCTAAGGAGTAGTTAAAGTTACATAGCCACTACAGACTTTTACATCGTTGCAGTTTAATGAATAAACTAGAATTGTTTGAACTCACAAAAACCAAATTTAACAAAGCACATTATTTAGCATGATGTGTGAACCTACTCTTGCCACAGTTAGAACACTTTTCTCCAGCTGAAGGAACATGAATGCAATGACATTAAAAGACATACAGGAAAAAAAAAAGAACCACAAGAGCATAAGGGCCATATATATACCCATTTAATTAAGCTAGTTTGTATGTCTGTATGTTAGGAATGAATGGGAGAATGTCCTGGTGAGTACTGGCCCTCAAGTACTTGTTATGAGCAGCATTGGCTAATCAGATATGTGGGAGAAATCAAAAGGGGATCTTGAAGAGAATATTTATTCCTTTGATGAATTGTTGATGCATCCTCCATCCAGACACATCTCTATGGGTGGAGATTGTACATACTGTATAGTCTCAAGACTATATACCAGTGAACACCATATATTTAAATTATTTATTCAAAAAATAAATGAATGGAAAAATATTGCTTTACACTTAGGGTTTTTGAGTCCTACTTGAGAAATGAGTTTTGCATCTTGATCTTCTTCACTTAGTTACTATTGAACAACTTTCATCAGTTTTTTAGTGTCACTGAGGAATATTCTCTTATAAACCCTCTTCTCGTAAACCACACATGCATATAGATTAGGCTTTAATCATCATCACTCTAGAACAGTGATGGCGAACCTATGGCACGGGTGCCACAGGTGGCACGCGGAACAATTTTTTAGGGCACGCGAGGCATTGCCCTGTCAGCTCCAGCGCACTTGTGTGTGCTGGCCAGCTGATTTAGGCCTTCTTTTGAGGCTGTTTTTCGCCCTCTGGAGGCTTCAGGGAAGCTCCTGAAGCCTCTGGAGGTGGGGAGGGGAGGCTGTTTTCACCCTCCCCCGGGCTCCTAGAAAGTCTATGGAGCCTGGGGAGGGTGAAAAAAGCACACCAAAAGCAGGGGGTCGCTCACATAGCATTATGGGTGTGGCACGCCCACGCACGACCATCCTGCACTCCCCCCGCTTTTGGCATGCGAGCCAAAAAAGGTTAGCCATCACTGCTCTAGAACCTACAGACTCCTACCAATGGTATTCTCCAAGAAACAGGATCCAGTAATGGATGCCACCTGCTACTGTGGCCTAGAGGTGGAGCTCTTGCCTCACCATCAGGAGGTTATGAGTTCATTCCTAGGTAGAGGCAGATGTAGAGTCTGCTGCTTGGGCAGGGGTTGGATTAGATGACCTGCAAGGTCCCTTCCAACTCTGTTAATTTGTTAAATACTAGAGTAGATTAGAAGGAATACCACACAGAGTTCTTTCATGCAACATCCCCAGTGAATTTTTCATGTTTCAGAAGCTCAAATACTTGTTGAAACCAATGAATCTTTTCCCTCCAAGATACAGGAAGAAGATCTGAATTATTATCAATTGGTTTCTCAACACATTTTCTCTACTGCCTTGAGTCTGGGTCAATCTGATTATATGCATTTCATAAAAGAACCCATGACATCAATTTTTGAAAGAAGTGAGACACCAATCCCACCAAGATCAACCAGCAAATAAATTGTCAATGGACATTGATTTCCACGATGGTCTTCAAAGCTAATGATTCATGACATGCAAGCTTTTACCACAAGAATAGGTGATTGGCACCATATATTTAAATTATTTATTCAAAAAATAAATGAATGGGAAAATATTGCTTTACACTTAGGCACAGGTAACTGAACAGGTAAGCAGTTGGTGTCAACTCACTAAGCATATCTCGTCTGCTCTTGAGTTGCCATGGGCAGCAAGGGGGGAGCACATTCC
Source organism: Rhabdophis nuchalis (assembly GCA_039707465.1). Classification (NCBI taxonomy): domain Eukaryota; kingdom Metazoa; phylum Chordata; class Lepidosauria; order Squamata; family Natricidae; genus Rhabdophis; species Rhabdophis nuchalis. The sequence goes on from CM077643.1 coordinate 175,065,287, forward strand.
ACACATACCTTCTTCCAGGGTTGGCTCTCAGATTACCAAAGCCATCTTGTGAGGCATGGATTTCTACAGCCCGTGGGAGTGCCTCGTTGGAGAATGTGATTTATGACACAGACTGAGAGGAGGGGGGAAACAGGGTTAAAGTTGAACTGTAAATTATGTGGGGGCAGAGTTGACCTCACTGGAATCGACGCCACAGGCTGCTCCTAATAGATAACTATTTTTCTCTTGAAACGTGGCTTGAGACTCATGAGTTAATTAGGGCCTCTGTCAGAACCTTGACAGTTGTATGCTAGAACCTAGGACTGAAAGAAGCCAACATTTTTTAAAAGATATTTTACACTGTTTGCGTATATGTTTTGAAAGGTTTTCCTTCTTTGGGGGGTTTGAGTTTATGGAAAGATTGTTCTTGTTCTGGCAAACACTGCTTCAGTCTCAGTTAATCCTAATTATTTGAAAATATTTTTAATTTGACTTTAGGAGAAGACAGGGAGCATGCTCACATTTGCAACTGGTAGCAAAGGTAAGTGAATCCCACCACTGCCAGGCGGGTGAGAGGTCATTGCTTTTCATTGTTTTTATATTGGGTTTTTATCTTTGTAAACTGCCCAGAGTCACTGAAAGTGAATTGGGCGGTTGTATATATTTTCTTACATATATAAATAAACCCCAGGCATCTTCCAGGTACCAAGACTGCAACGCTCCAAATTCTCAGTCTGTTGCAGTTGCCAGAACATAGGGAAGATATTAAATTTTTTGGGGAATTTTAGCGCAGGGTCTTATGTTTAATCTGTTTTTAACTGTTTTGTATATATTTATTGTCTTAATTTCCCTGTGCACCGCTCCGAGTCCCCTTGGGGAGAGGGAGCGGTCTAGAAATTAAATATATTATTATTATTATTATTATTATTATTAAATGAAATCTGTCATTGATGTATAACACTAAATCATAAAACAAGGATGCCGTTCTTTTCCTCGAGCAAAGACCCTACTAGGAAAGTAGCTGCTCCATTGAATGGCACAATGGGGACCACCATCCCAAAAGTTATGGAGGAACCAGGACAAAATCTAACTTTGATTTCACTGCATTTATATATTACATATATAATCCTAGTTAATAGAGCTAGTCTTCTCAGTCCACGTTTCTTCTCCATCAATTGAGAAATGAGAACTTTTGGAAGCATGTAGGAGCCAAACTTCATGACTCTTTTGGTCATTAAAAGTCTCAAATTGTGCACCTTTTATGACAGACCATCCTTTCAGTTCTGTTTAAAGATTTTAATATAATCAAATGCTGAAGGTGGTTTGAATAACCAGTCAGTCATGAATGATCGGTTGCCCTCCGTAGTGACTGGGTCAGATATCGGACTACATCAGAATCAAACACTCAAGATGACTTAGTGCAATGCATGAAGTCAATCATTCCAAGGGCAATCCTTAGGCATAAAAATGGGCCCTACATTTGCATTAATTTTGAAGAATTCCTAATTACACAATGAAAACATTAGAATATTCATTGGAAATGTTTAAATAGCCTAATAAGCCCTGAGCATATAGGTAGTGTCCACAATTGAGCGCAAAATTTCTATCATTAATTAAGACATTTGTTAAGTGATTTCCCCCCTATTTTAGAACCTTTCTTTCCCAGATGTTAAATGAATCACTGAAGTTATTAAGCGGTTGGCATAGTTGTTAAGTGAATCTTGATTTCCCCATTGATTTTGTGTCAACTCGCAAAGCATCCCTGGCCTGCTCTTGAGTTGCCAGAGGCAAGGGGGATGGGGAACTGATGACACACATTTTGAAATGTTGCCATAGGCAAGGGGGATGGGGAACTGATGACACAATTGAGAAATGAGAACTTTTGGAAGCATGTAGGAGCCAAACACATGACAGCCACAAACAGAAGCACATTCCACGCATATCTTTCTCAAGGCTGCCTCCCAGGTTACCTGCAGCAGTTAAAGGGGTGTGATCTCTACAGTGCTCCATTGACGAATGTGATTTATGACACACAATGGGGTGAGAGGGGAAATAGGGTCATAATTGGGTCACAAGTTACGTGGGGTCAGAGTTGACTTCACTTGGGTACGCCCTAATAAATAACTGGGTTTCTTTTGAAGCTTGGCTCCAGATTCATGGTTTAATTAGGGCATCTGTTGGAACCCTGATACTTTGATAGTCAGAAGGCTGCAAAAAGTGGATCACAACTCCCCAGGACACTGCGACCGTCATAAATATGAACCGGTTGCCAGGCGTCCGAATGTTGGTCACATGACCTCAGGGATGCTACAACGGTTGTAAGTGTGAAAAACCATCCTATGTCACTTTTTTCAATGCCGTTGTAACTTTGAATGGTCACTAAATGAATTGTTGTAAATCAAGAACTACCTGTACTTGATATCCATGAAATCCTGCCGATTCTATCCTGGGGACAGGAAAAGGTGATGGAATGAAAGGAGCGCCATGGGGAAAAGGTAGATTCGACTGGATGGGGGAGCAATTGAATTAAAAGAATTGCGCACCAAAACACCATGTGACTGCTTCTACTTATATTTCTTCCCATGCTGAAGTGTTAAGCAATAAGTATTACTTCACCTGCTTTCTGCTAAAGTGGGAAGGAAGAATCTAATATAAGAGCAATATTGGAAATCTTCTGTGCCAAAATTATAAATCAAGTTAAGTGGAATATTCAGCTTCCTAAAAAAAATGAAATACATACTTGGCTTCTAAAACACAGGATGTTACTCATAAAGTCAGTTATAATAACAGTGGATTTTTTCCCCCCAACAAAAATTATTGTGCTGGTAAGGAAGAATTTTGATTTAGATTATTATGCCAACTTTCTTCTTTTCCAATGACTCATTTAGATCTCTTCTTCCTCCATTTCTAGATCAAAATGTTTATTTGAAAATCTTACTTGGGGCCCGTTGTTATATTGTGGGGTGAAATATGAAGAAAAAAAATTGCTGGAGAAGACTATCTAGGAAGCTAGGCTCTAGTGTGGTTATGGGATAGACCAGGGGTCTGCAAAGTCGGCTCTTTTAAGACTGGTGGACTTCAACTCCCAGAGTTCCCCAGCCAGCATAGCGCGGTAATGACAGCAGGCCGTGCAACCTCCACCCGGCCTGTGCAGTCCCTGCCCAATCCATCTTGATTTGGGCCGGTTTGGGAGCTAGGGACGAGGCAAGGATGGACGGATGGACTGATGATCAAACGGGCCGAGGAGTGGAAAGGCGGGATGAGAGAACTATCTGGGGGAAGACTATTTCTGCCATCTACTACCCCCCCCCCCCCGCTGGAGAGACTTTTTCCACCCCACCTGGACTACCTACCGCACTTTATCATCTAGGCGGGATGAGAGAACTATCTGGGGGAAGACTATTTCTGCCATCTACTACCCCCCCACCCCCGCTGGAGAGACTTTTTCCACCCCACCTGGACTACCTGCCGCACTTTTTCATCTATCTTACCTTACGCTTTTAAGTTTTAGCTTGCTGTATTAATTCCGACTTGCATTGTAACATCGTAGACGATTCCCCCCCCCTTTCTTAGAACCAGTGCCGTTACTATGCTATTGTCGTACTCCAGAACAGAGCTCCTTGGCTTGCGAGAGTTTCCCCTCTCGCAGGTCTGGCCCCCTCATCTAACACGGGCCCACCTCGAGGATGGATTGATAGATCCTGAGAGGTGGGCGAGGCGCAAACTAAGGGGGTTTTTATGCAAATTTTTAATTCGGTTTTTAAGGGGTCCTGGGGTGGGGGGAGGGGTTATGCAGTCAGAGGGGGGTCAAGTTATAGGGCCGGCTGGCGGAAGTGGGATAAAGGAGGAGTCCATTAGGGAGGGGGGATCAGGGGTCGTCTCTGTTGAGGGCCATCCCATTCGGTTGGTCTTAGGGAGGGGCAGGGGCGGTGGGAGACAGGATGTCCATCATGGGTTGGGGGCTTGTGGTCGCTGGCTATGAGTGATCACTTGCCCCAAACCCCTGTGCTCCACTCGTGGGCTAGGTGGTCAGGGATTACAGAGCCGGGGCCCTAGGTTGATGTTCTGCAACGCCAGGTCCATGGTGAACAAAGCCCCCCTCATAAATGACCTTGTGTCAGAGGGGGACCCGGACCTGGTGGGAATTACGGAGACCTGGTTGGGCCCCGAGGGGGGTCTACCCCTCGTGGAAATGTGCCCACCAGGTTACCGTGCATTTCATCAACCTAGGGCCCTAGGCAGGGGTGGGGGGGTGGCGGTTATTGTTAAGGAAAGTCTGGAGCCGAAGGAGACCACTGTGCCTCAGACGACCGGCTGTGAGTCCCTCTTCGTGAAGTGGGGCCTAGGGAGGCAGTTGGGCCTGCTGGTTGTATACCTGGCTCCCCGCTATGTAACAGCAGCCCTGCCCGAGCTACTCGAGGTGATCGCCGCGATGGCGGTGGAGACCCCCAGACTTATGGTCATGGGGGACTTTAACCTGCCATCGGCGGGCGAGACATCCGAGGCAGCTCGGGAGTTCATGGCTTCCATGACGGCCATGGACCTGACCCAAGTAGTTCAGGGCCCCACGCACGAGGGAGGACACACGCTGGATCTGATTTTTGTCTCTGGACACTGGATTAGTGATCTTGGAACAGGGGATTTAGTCATCTTACCCTTGTCATGGACAGATCACTCTCTCCTTCGGATAGACTTTCCAACCGTCACACCCCACCGCGGGGAGGCGGAACCGGAGACACCGAGTTGGTTCCGCCCCAGGCGCCTGATGGACCTGGAAAGGTTCCAGAGGGAGCTTGGGCCAGTACCTGTGTCCCTGTCCCACGGCTCGACTGAGGATCTAGTGGCCGCATGGTATAGTGCGGCCACGGGGGCCTTGGACCGAGTCGCGCCCTTGCGGCCTCTCATGCGGCGTCGAGTCACCCAGGCGCCTTGGTTTACCGAGGAGCTTCGGGAGATGAAACGCCGTAAGAGACGCCTAGAGAGTAGGTGGAGATCTTCTCGATCCGAATCTGACCGAACACTAGTGAGAGACCATATTAGGACTTATTTAGTGGCGCTAAGAGTGGCCAAACGTGAGTATTGTGCCACCCTTATCGCGTCCGCGGAAAACCGCCCTGCCGCCCTGTTTGGGGTGACCCGCTCCCTCTTGCATTTGAGGCCACGGGAAGCCCCTCTGCAGGGTCGAGCAGAGGAATTTGGAGTTTTTCTGCAGGACAAAATCACTCAGATTCGGAACGAGTTGCCCTCCACTAGTGATCCGGTCGAGGTGCCCGGTGCTGGTCTTGAGATAACATCTTGGGAGGAGTTTGACTTTGTCACTACCGAGGATATGGACAGGTTGCGGAGGAACCTTAGAGCCACCACATGTTTATTGGACCCGTGCCCCTCCTGGCTTGTACTGGCATCCTGGGAGGTGACACAAGGCTGGCTCCAAGAGGTTGTCAACGCATCCTTGAGTGAGGGTTCCTTGCCTGCTTCCCTAAAAGAGGCTATGGTGAGGCCCCTCCTTAAGAAGCCCTCTTTGGATCCAGCTTTGTTAACCAACTATCGTCCGGTCTCCAACCTTCCCTTCTTGGCGAAGGTTGTTGAGAGTGTGGTGGCACAACAGTTTCCCCGTCACCTGGAGGAAGTTGATTATCTAGACCCGCGCCAGTCCGGCTTCCGGCCCGGTCACAGTACCGAGACGGCATTGGTCGCATTGGTGGATGATCTCTGGAGGGCACGGGATAGAGGTTGTTCCTCTATCCTTGTCCTATTAGATCTCTCAGCGGCTTTTGATACCATCGACCATGGTATCTTATTGCACTGATTGGGGGGGTTGGGGCTGAGAGGCACCGTTTTATGGTGGTTCTCATCCTACCTCTCTGGTCGGTTGCAATGGGTGTTGGCAGGAGGGCAGAAGTCGTCCCCGAGGCCCCTCACATGTGGGGTTCCTCAGGGGTCGGTCCTCTCGCCACTCCTGTTTAACACCTACATGAAGCCGCTGGGTGAGATCATCCGTGGTTTTGGGGTGGAATACCATCTGTACGCTGATGACACTCAGTTGTACATATCCACCCCAAACCACCCCAACGATGCCGTCGAGGTGCTGTCCCGGTGTCTGGAGGCCGTACGGATCTGGATGGGTAGTAACAAACTCAAGCTCAACCCGGCCAAGACCGAGTGGCTGTGGTTTCCGGCACCCCGGTTCAGCCAGATAAGTCCAACACTGGCCATTGGGGGCAAACAACTGGCCCCCGTGGAGAGGGCGCGCAACTTGGGCGTCCTCCTGGATTCCCGGCTGTCCATGGAGGACCATGTGGCGGCCGTGGCCAGGGGGGCATTCTATCAGGTACGCCTGATACGACAGTTGCGCCCCTTACTGGACCGGGGAGCCCTTCGCACAGTCACTGAAGCGCTTGTGGCATCCCGGCTAGATTACTGTAACGCTCTCTACATGGGGCTCCCCTTGAGGTGCACTCGAAGGCTACAGTTAGTACAGAATGCGGCCGCGCGGGTGATTATGGGTGCCACAAGGCAAACCCACGTAACACCTCTCCTGCGCGAGCTGCACTGGCTGCCTGTGGCCTTTCGAGTGCGCTTCAAGGTGCTGATGACCCTCTTTAAATCGCTCCATGGCTCGGGGCCTAGCTATATACGAGACCGCCTCCTGCCCCATACATTCCTTCGTCCGATCCGCTCCCACAGAGAGGGTCTTCTTCGGGTGCCGTCGACGGGGCAATGCCGGTTGGCGACACCCAGGGGAAGGGCCTTCTCTGTGGCGGGCCCGGCCCTCTGGAACGACCTACCCCCCGACCTCCGTACTATCTCGGACCTCCGCCTCTTCCGCCAACGTCTTAAGACGTATTTATTCCAACAAGCCGGCCTAGGATAGCCCCCATTTCTGACTTTTTAAGAAAATAATTTATAATTGGCAACGGTTTTAACATTGGGTTTTAGCACGGGTTTATTAATTTAATACATTTTAATAGATATTTATTGTATTTTGTGTTTTTAAATAATGCCTGTGCGCCGCCCTGGGTCCTAACAAGGAGAAGGGCGGGGTATAAATTTAATAAAATAAATAAATAAATAAATAAATAAATAAATAAGTTGAAGTCCACCAGTCTTAAAAGAGCCGACTTTGCAGATCCCTGGGATAGACCTAGCACAGAGAATGCAATTCTGTTTTCAAGTAGCAGTGACTCTGGAACCCTTGAATTGCTTCCCACTTCCAGGCAAAGAGATTAAGGAACATTGTGTTTATTGACACATCCAGGTACATACAGGTAGTACCTTATGACTTAGGACCACAATTTTGGTTGTTAAGTCAATTTTGCCCCATTTTATGCACTTTCTTGCCATAGTTCTTGCTATAGTTCATAGATACAGTTCTACAGAGGAATTATTCAGCCTGTCATCTGCACCTCTATAACTGTCTGGTTTGGTTCTGCAACCCAACAAGACAGACACAGACTTCAGGGGAGAATCAGAACTGCAGAAAAAACACAATTACTGCCAACCTGCCTTCCACTGAGGATCTGTATATTGCACGAGTCAAAAAGAGGGCTTTGAAAATATTTTCAGACTCCTCTCATCCTGGACATAAAATGTTTCAATTCCTACCCTCAAAACGATGTTATAGAGCACTGCACACCAAGACAACAAGACACAAGAACAGTTGTTCCCCGAACGCCATCACTTGGCTAAACAAATATTTCCCTCAACACTGTCAAACTATTCACTAAGGCTGCACTACTATTACTATTAATCTTCTCATCATTCTTATCACCCATCTCCTCCCACTTATGACTGTAGGACTGTAATTTTGTTGCTTGTATCATTACAATTTATATTGATTGTTTCCTAATATGATTTGATTGCTTATTTGTACCATATGGCTATCATTAAGTGTTGAACCTTATGATTTGTGATGAATGTATATTTTCTTTTATATACACTGAGAGCGTATGCACCAAAGACAAATTCCTTGTGTATCCAATCACACTTGGCCAATAAAGAATTCCATTCCATTCCATCCCATTCTATTTTAGTTGTTGAGTGATTCACTGCAGATGTTAAGTTAGTAACATGGCTCTTAAGTGAATCTGGCTTCCCACATTGACTTTGCATGTCAGAAGGTCACAAAAGGGGATCACGTGGCCCAGGACACAGCCACCATCATAATTACATGTCAAATGCCAAGTGTCCGAATTTTGCCCACATGATCTAAACTGGGAAGTTATTTCATCCAGCATCTTTTTTGCATTCTCCTGCTTAGATATCTCTTCCCATTTCCTATTGCATCACAGAGGGAGGTCTGAATCCCACTCTAACCTTCATTGGTCTGGTTGGTTTTACTTTTCTAGGATTTTAAAGCCCAGCTGGGATAGTTTAGACCAAGAACTTTGGTTCTCAATGACTTCTTATAAGGTAACCTCACTCAATCTGGAAAAACATTTAGCTGCTTTATCGTAATCTCATCAAGAGCCATGGTGGTGCAGTGGTTAGAGTGCAGTACTGTAGGCTATTTCTGCTGATCACCAGCTGCCAGCAGTTTGGCAGATCGAATCTCACCAGGCTCAAGGTTGACTCAGCCTTCCATCCTTCCAAAGAGGGTAAAATGAGGATCCAGATTGTGTGTGTGTGTGTGTGTGTGGGAATATGCTGACTCTGTAAACCACTTAGAGAAGGCTGTATAAAACACTATGAAGTGGTATAGAAGTCTAAGTTCTATTGATATTGCTATTTCTAATTTATTTTGAATTAAGCGCCTGACCATAGCCACTTCTCGACAGCAATGACATTAAAAAATAGCCTGCAAAACAATCATGGGGAGTGTGTACTTATCAAACCGGGAAACATATTTTCAGTTTGAGAAGTATGCCCCACGATTATTTTGCATATATTCCCAGAACATGATATTTAGGTTTCATTGTTTCAAAACAGACTTCCGTTCCACTTTCTTATACGTTGAGATAGAGAGGATTTTGTGGATGAAAAGAAATAATCCAAATAATCCAACTCAGTCGTCTTCGAAAGAATCCAATCTAAAATATAATTTAGTGTTTGAAGTGATCAGATGGATCAATACTCAACATTCAGAATAATAAAACTAGTCAGTTAAAATATAACCCTAGAAGTCATATATGACCATTTCCAACAAAGGCAGTGTCAAATGACAAAACACATGTTTCTTTCTTTCTATCTATCTATCTATCTATCTATCTATCTATCTATCTATCTATCTATCTATCTATCTATCTATCTATCTATCTATCTATCTATCTATCTATCTATCTATCTATCTATCTATTGTAAACACAAGCTACCCTTTTGTATTTGTGTTCTAAGATTATATGCAAGTACTAAGGGGCAGAGTTTGCATTATGATTGTGAAAGATTGTGGAGAGCCTGAGAAAAGAATGGATGGGAGAGTAGATACCAACAGTTAAGAGATAGCAGGCAAGTCAAATGATGATTTGTCTTATAAAAAGTAACTTAGCCCAGCTAGCAACAGACCTGAGACAAAGCATTTCACAGTGTTCAAAGATACTTAATCGATTTACTATCAATGAGGATTGCTACATGTAATAGCCAGGAAAATGTAGTAATTAGATTCCAGGCTAGGAAAGAGAGTTAGTCCTCATTTACACACAGAAGTCAGTTGGGTGATTTGGGCCAGTTAAGTCTAGGCTGGGGAAAAAAACACACCAATCAATCCACATTGGGCCAAAGTGGTAGATTATAATTATCAAGGTGGTAGATTACAATTTCAGGTGAATGGGCTGATTTAGGATGGAAAAGAGGAGGAGGAGGAGGAGGAGGAGGAGGAGGAGGAGGAGGAGGAGGAGGAGGAGGAAGGAGGAGGAGGAGGAGGAGGAGGAGGAGGAAGAAGAAGATCATTATCATCATCATCATCACCAACTTCTTTTTGCCCAGAACAGTATTAAAGGAACATTCCTGAAATTTGTGCAGTACTTTCTTCCTTGATCTTGCCCCACTGTCTGGCACTTGACACAATATTACAATACACATTTCATCATTTACCTTTCCTTGTTCCTCTGTAAAAGTCCTGTGGTAGGAAGGATTTTGTTGTTCGGAGCTTTCGTAATTGGTTTCCAAGGCATTGCTTCAATGGACAAAGTAGAATGGAGGGAGAAAAAAAATAATACATGGGCATGCAAGACACAGAAAAGAAAAGCAGAAACAAAGGAACCAAGCAATAATTTTATTCCTGGCTTTCTTGGTAAAAATATCATAACCCAGCTGTAGTTAAGGGCCAAACCTGTACAGAAGCACCTTGCTACTACAAAGCTCAGAATCTGGATAATTTTCAAATCTATTGTTGATTAAATTGTCTGAAGCTCCATGGTGCTTAATCCCCAACTGCCGTGTATTCATTCCCTCTGTATAAGGCTACCAAACATGCTTGTTCCCCGTTCTTTGGAGTAAAGAAAGGTAAATCCTTCATTTGGGCTACATGCTATTCTCCAGTTCTCCAGCTGATTCTGATTCCTCTGGAAATAATGTGCCCACTTTGTTTAAGTCAGTGCTTCTCAATTATTTTCTGTCATGCCCCCCTAGGAAGAAGAAAACATTTCGCGCCCCCCGCGCGACTGTAAATAGTATCATTTGTCTATAAAATTGTTATAAGTACACCTCTGCATAACACTGTATCCTTATTAACGTATAAGAGAATAAAAAAAGAAAGAAATGTGGATCAATTTACAACAAAGAATAGCTTTATTAACTGTAGCAGAAAAGATTTAAAGTGCATTAGAAATTTAAAAAAAATTAAATCCTTTGCCGAGGTCAAATGCGCCCCCCTTTACGGAGCCTCGCGCCCCCCCTGGGGGGCCCGCCCCACTATTTGAGAAGCACTGGTTTAAGTTCAGGATGTCCTGTGACTTTCTGTGAAAAGAAGAAAAAAACCTTCAATTTTGGGATTAGGATCAGATTAGTTTTTCTCCAAATTAAACCCATCAGAAACACAAGGGACTGACATTTCCACCATCGTATAGTGTTCTGTTACAGCCTTTAACAATTGTTTTGTATAGAATGCTGAATGTTTAAGGCAAAATGCCTTCTCTAATTTAGGAGGCCTGTCACTACAATTAAAGAATGTTTCCGTACTCGCAAGTGTGATTTTGTCATTTTACCAACATTTCCCTTTCCCTCTTCTCTTTACTGGCGTTCCTCCCACTGCCTCTCTCAGTCTCTGCACTGCTCTTAAACACAATGTTGTAAAGGCCCCTCTTTTGCTTGTTCATTCTCACCCACCACCCACCACAAAAACTTTTCAAAGCACTTCAAGTAAAAGGACCTTCACAAGCATTCATGTCTCTGGAGGATAAAAATAAGCAACAGCCGACTGCTGTGTGGTGCTTAGGCGTGTTATGACAGATGAATTATAAAAAAATTTCTGGAATGTCATGGAAAACTCACAGCAACTGGTCAAAATAAAGCTTTTGCTTCAGAAGGAAAATTAAGTTAAGCCAAGATCTCTTGCTGTTAGAGGTCATGTACTCTTGCAGAATAACTTACACTACGTATAAGTGTTAACTCTCTGTACGTGATTGTTTTTATATTTTTTCTAATGGATTTGTTCCAATTGAACTTCTTAGACTCAAGGTCTCTCTTCCACTTCAAACTACATGGTCCACAAAGACTGTTGTCAGTTTGTTGACGGAATGCAAAACAACAACTGAGAACTTAGATGCAATGGTTCCCCCCCCACCCCCACACACCATGGCTAACAGCAGTGAATTAAAACCAAGGCTCTCTGGGTTCAACATAGATTCATCCCAAAGGCTGAATTACAGAACAGTGTTTCTCAGTATTAGCCATTCTAAAATGTGTGGACTTCAATTCCCAGAATTCCCTAGCCAGCATACTAACAAAACAATACCAAACCAAAGTCACTGCTCTCTCTTGAAATAGCATAATCTTGATGGTTAAAGACACTTGGCCATTTGCAAATTACCTCCACACAATCACCTTCCCCAGGTTGAGAGGAAGGACTTTAACAGATTAACAGAGTTGGAAGGGACCTTGAAGGTCATCTAATCCAACCCCCTGCCCAAGCAGGAGACTCTACATGTGCCTCTACCTAGGATCGAACTCACAACCTCCTGCTTGTGAGGCAAGAACTCCACCTCTAGGCCATAGCAGCTTCCTTCTAGGGGATAAGCACAATGTTTCTCCATTGCTATGGAGTCCATTGGATTTGGGTGACTACACCATCAAACCTCCCGCCTGGACTATTGTAACGCTCTCTACATGGGGCTTCCCTTGAGGTGCACCCGGAGGCTCCAGTTAGTTCAGAATGCAGCCGCGCAGGGAATTTTGGGAGCATCTAGACGCTCCCATGTGACACCTCTCCTACGTTAGCTGCACTGGCTGCCGGTGGCTTCTGGGTGCGCTTCAAGATATTAGTGACCACCTTTAAAGCGCTCCATGGCAAGGGACCTGGTTATCTGCAAGACTGCCTCCTGCTGCCAAATACCTCCCACCGATCAGTTTGCTCCCACAGAGAGGGCCTCCTCAGGGTGCCGTCGGCTAGACAGTCGGCTGGCGACCCCCAGGGGGAGAGCCTTCTCTGTGGCAGCTCCTGCCCTCTGGAATGACCTACCCCCTGAACTATGTACGACCTCAGACCTACGCCTCTTCCGTCGGCCCTGAAGACACATCTATTCCATGCAGCCGGCCTGTCATAGCCTTTTTAATCGGGTTTTTTAGTATTGGATTTTAACTGTGGGCCAAAGTATTTAATGATATATTAATATGCCATTTTAACTGTTGTATTTCCTGTTTTTATTATAGCTGTTCACTGCCCTGAGTCCCGAGAGGGAGAAGGGCGGTATATAAAATAAATAAATAAATAAATAAACAAATTAAAAGTAAAGGTAAAGGTTCCCCTTGCACATATGTGCTAGTTTTTCCCAACTTTAGGGGGCAGTGCTCATCTCTGTTTCAAAGCCAAAGAGCCAGTTTTGTCTGAAGATGTCTCTGTGGTCATGTGGCTGACATGACTAAATGCTGAAGGCGCATGGAAAGCTGTTACCTTCCCTATTTTTCTACTTGCATTTTTTAAATGCTTTCAAACTGCTAGGTTGGCAGAAGCTGGGACAAGTAATGGGAGCTCACTCCGTTACATGGCACTAGGGATTCGAACCACTGAACTGCTGACCTTTCTGATCAACAAGCTCAGCGTCTTAGCCACTGAGTCACCACGTCTCTTACAAGGACATCTGCCATCAAACAAGGACATCTGCCAATCCCAAGTCCTTGGGAAGGACCTCAACAGGTGGATAAAAATGCCAAATTCAGACTAAACATCTGGTTGACCATATGACAAGCCATAATGCTGGGCATCTACCAAGATCCCAATAACAGAACACAGCTGCTCACAGATTCTGGGGAACCTATCCTACATACATTCTTTCACTCTAATTTCTTAATGATAGAATTATACAGTATTATTCTTTCTACAGAGTCTCTCAGGAAAGATAGAATAATGTTATGCCAATCCTTTTCTTTAAGATTCCAAGCATCATCAGGACAAAGGAAGGAAGTATGGCAGGAACCCAGGGGAGGCTGTGCTCAGGGACACTATTATTTGAAAGCAGCTCTGTAGTCCGTGTACTCTCAATGCCTGGATATTGGGTCCTCATTGGCCCTGGGCCCCATCTGTCACTTTTGAAGGCACCTGCCTTCAAAAGCTTTCAGTATTTATGATCTTGTGGACCAGGGAGCAACTTGGTGAGTCTAACTGAAATATAATTGAGCCAGGAGGGGTGTGTGGCTTTCTTCTGCTACCCAATTTGACCCACCCGGAGCTGTGCATCACCCAAGATCCCAGGGAGGATGAGTAGTTATTGTCACTGGTGACTCCTTAAAGGCTTTCAGAGACCTTGCTCTATAGAAAACTGGATGTGAGACCCCCTGGCATGAGTGGGCTTTAGGGAGTTACTGGAATTACTGCTAAGGTATAACCTTTCTTGATACCCACAATCATCTCTGATTTGAGCTGCTGGATTCTATTAACAGGCTGGCAACAGAGTTTCCAATGCTCCTGATATACCCCAAAATTTCAACTTTCTACCTAGCGGCCTTGAATCTGAGGCAGCTCAGGAGTGCATAGTTTCCATGGCAACCATGGATTTATCCAAAATCATTGATGGAATATCAGTGACTGCACATTTGATCTGCTTGTTGTCTCAGGGCAGTTGTGTCATGATCTTCTAGTGGGAAACATTAATATTATTGGTCATTAATGTTATTGGTCAGTTACCCACGACAACTGATGGACCTGCTGGGGTTCCAGTTGCAGTGTACAGCTTTCCTGTGGGTCTGGTAGGGCCATGGCTGAGGCCTAAGCCACCTTTCCGTGTGTGCCAATTCTGAGGCCTACCTTAATTTAATGAAGAGTTCTGGGCAGTTGTGAAATTCAATTTTTTTTACTACCAGTTCTGTGGGCCTGGCTTGGTGGGTGTGGTGTGGCGTGGTGGACATGGCAGAGGAAGGATACTGCAAAATCTCCATTCCCACCCCACTCTGAGGCAAGCCAGAGGTGGCATTTGCTGGTTCTCCAAACTACTCAAAATTACCGCTACCGGTTCTCCAGAACCTGTCAAAACCTGCTGGATTTCACCCCTGGTTCTTGGAGGTGATGCTCCAGAAGGAATGTCTGCAACACTACAGGAAGAATGCCCAGATTGAACAGGAATATGAGTCCATATTAAGGATTATCTTGTAGCGATAACGGTGGCAAAATGTCTACTAATAGCCATCCAGCAATCATATCATTTCTCCTTTACCTTTAAATCTTTGTGTTGTAGAGCCCCCCCCCCCAATGTGGTAGCCCATAGTGGTATGAGAATTCTATGTGAAAATGTTGTACTCTCTGTGAAATAGACAGTTAATGTAATCTATCATATGAAGACAATTAAATATTACTTGTGTTCTTTGTCAACTACATCCATGGGGCCACGACACCCAGAGTGTCTGCCTAGATGTGGATGGATTTGTTTCCAGGTTTGAAGCCTTCAGCCAATTTCTCATGTCCTTTGAGGACATGAGGGATCATATTCTATGGAAGATCATGTGACGGCCGTGGCCAAGGGGTCATTCTGCCAGGTTCGCCTGGTACACCAGTTGCGGCCCCTATTGGACCGGAACGCCCTTCGCACAGTCACACATGCGCTTGTGACTTCCCGACTAGACTACTGTAACGCTCTCTACATGGGGCTCCCCTTGAGGTGCACCCGACGACTACAGCTAGTCCAGAATATGGCCGCGCGGGTAATTATGGGTACCTCCAGGTACTCCCACGTAACACCGCTCCTGCGCGAGCTGCACTGGCTACCTGTGGCCTTTCGGGTGCACTTCAAGGTGTTGATTACCATCTTTAAAGCACTCCATGGCATGGGTCCTAGCTATCTGCGTGATCGTATCCTACCCCACACATCCCTTCGACCGATTCGCTCACACAGAGAGGGACTTCTCCAGGTGCCGTCCTCCTGGCAATGCCAACAGGCGGCTCCCAGGGGAAGGTCTTTCTCTGTGGCGGGCCCAACCCTCTGGAATAACCTACCCCCCGAGCTTAGGTCTACTATGGACCTCCGCTCCTTCCACCAACAATTAAAGACCCATCTTTTCCAGCAGGCCGGCCTGGCCTAACCTAATCTACCGTACCAGCCTAGTTGTAGTAAATATTACCTAATCGGGTTTTTACGTTATAAATTTAAACGAGATATTTTAACACAGGGTAAAACATTTAATTTAGTTTTATTATTTATAATTGTTATATATGTATATGCTCTTAAATTCTTGTACACCGCCCTGAGTCTCTTCGGAGAGAGGGGGCAGTCAATAAATCCAAATAAATAAATAAATAAATATTCATTCTCTAATATAAGTAGTGGCATTTAGCATTTACTTCCATCATCATATTAAGTAGTTGACGCAGGTCTATGGTAAGGCTTATATCACACTGTTCTATCTTGAACTCTGTGTCTCTCCAATGAACACAAATACATAAACAATGCCCTGCTTGATTGGGCCTCTGGCCCATCTCGTCCTGCAGTCTGTTCTCACAGCGGTCAACCAGTGACACAAGGAAGTTTACTTGTATTCCAGCAGATGGTCTTCAAAAGCAGTCACGCTGCCATCAAGGCTAATAGTGTGGAGTCTCTCTGGAACTTCTCTTCCTGCAGTGACAAACCTAATTCAATGGGCTCTCTGTTTTCTGTTGGTTGTTAAGGGAGATATTTCGGCTTTCTGGGCATGGGGAAGGGAACCAAAATTCACCAGATGCTGTTTTTTGCCATTTCTCCAAAACGCCCCAAGCAAAATTGCATTCAGCAGGAATAGCCATTTTATTTCTTGCAAGCAGGTTAGAGTGAGATTAATTAAACCCTGATTAAGTGCTGTTTCGGGGCATTTGAGGAAAATGAAAATGAAGAGGACAAAACCAGGAAGGGTCTAAGAGATGGGTAGACATTTTTGCCTCTTGCTTTTCTTTGGAATCCCTAAAGTTCAATTTAAAATAAAGCACCTTTTCCCAGCAATAATTAGCAATTTACCACCTGCCTAATCTCTGTCTGTCTCCTCCCCCCCTGCCCCTCCTCCACAGTTGGCTACACTGGACAATAAAAAAAAAATCATGACGTCATAGGCTACCATATCAGACTGTTATGCTTCATTCCGGTCATAAGTATTTGATTTCATTTTGAACGCTTGATTGCATTGTTGCTGCTGTTTTATTTTAAAAGTGCTGCCCATTGATTTCTTAGAGTTAACCAAAATAAGTCGGTTTCTGTGATGGATCAAGAATCTGGTGAACAAAGTGATTGGCATGTACAAAACACAAACCTATCCAGAACATGTTTTACTGGTCAGGCCAACCAGAATCAATATTATTAGTTAATTAAGTTTCAGCATTTCAACCAAATAGAGATGAAATATGATCACTGCACATCCTCAGTTTGAAATTCCTGTCTCAGGAGGGGGGAAAGGACATATATCACAGTCTAACCCAGGGGTGGGCAAACTTTGCAACTTTAAGTCTGAAGGACTTCAGCTCCCAGAATTCTCCAGCCAGCAAAGCTGGCTGGAGAAGTCTGGAAGCTGAAGTCCTTCAGACTTAAAGTTGCAAAGTTTGCCCACCCCTGGTCTAACCTCTCATGTGTTCCTTTGCTCCTAATATATTTATTTCTAATTATTCACCAGAAATGTATATTGCTCACTTTGGTGGAGAAACTGCAATGTGATAAGGGTGTGAACCAGTTACCTGAGCTTTCTGGCCCACCTAGAACTATAGATGATACTAAAGCCAAAGTTGAACAAACACTTCCTTGGCTATGGACTCCATAACCTCTTCAAGCAGTAGCTAGCAACCAAGGGTTGGATTCTACCAGTTTGGACCAGTTTGGGCAAACCAGTAGCTCCAACCATCAGCTAGGAGAGAACTGGGTCTCATTCCGACGATGGTGGGTCCTCCTGCCTGCCCCTGCGCTTAACTCATCTATATCTTCTCAGTTGAGTCATATGGCAGAGTGGATGGTCACGCCTCAGTTGTTTTCCTCCCCAGCAATAATGCGGAAAGTAGGTTTTCACAAAACTGTGCACATGCGCGCAGTGCACATCAGGTGTGCGCGATCACCGAACCAGTTGTTAAACTGGTAGGATCCCACCACTGTTAGCAATCCAGGAGAACCTCTAATCATAGACTTGATTCACTAAAGAGAGTGCAACCCTCACTCAAGTCACAACTGAAAACAAGTTCAGTCTAAGCTTATCCCTTTCCATCCAGTCTCTCACAAGCCTCCATACAGTGATTCAAGACTTCAACAGATGTCCATTTGATCTCCAACCCCTTCATCCATTGTTCTTGACATTTAGCTTGATCTTGGATCCTACCTTCTAGGTTGTCCTTTGTTCCTAATGTTTCCCTATGTACTGCCTTGTCACACAGCTTGTAGTTCCCAATCCCTATCTTACCACAGATTGCTACCCAAAGCCCAAGCAGCATTATTACCTTGGGAAATATTTTTTATAAGATATCTTCCATTTGTGCAGCCCTGTCTCTATGGATACCAGAGAGAACAAATGGGAACACATCTTGCTCTTGACAACTTCTTTCCTTTGGCAAGGTATTCATTATTATCATCAGTACAGATGATTTCTCAAGTATCATAAAGTAGAACTTACTAATGAGACATCTACAAGCCGTAGCATGCACACAATCGCAGTTGCGGATCTATGTGAAAGCCATTTCATTATATTAGCAGCAATTACAGTTTTGTGATGCAACCCACCAGGAATTATACAAAATAATACAAAATTAAGAAAATAAACAGAATGGAGATATATCAATCTGCTTTGAAAGCTTCGTCCCTCAGGGACGTAGCTCTTTTTGGTTTTGAAAAACACAAAGAGCTATAGGGGAAAAAATGTAAGATATAGTCTACAAATATCTCAGTATTCTGCTGAAAAGTGACTGTACTTACCCTCCGCCAGAAAAACTGGGAAAGATTTTGAAGGTGGTAAGAAAGGTAAAGCTAAACTGTTTATGGCAATATTTTTATTTGGTCAACTCACAAATACATAGCGGCAGGCAAAACCTTCCCCCCCCAAAGAACTCTTCCTCTAGCAAATCAATTTTTTAAAAATCGGAAAAAGGACACAACTGACACAGAAATGAAAATGGAGAATGGGAAGTTTTGGGCTTGAATTTTGTTTATCTCTGATAGACAACTCTTGAAACGGAAAGGTTTCCCCTCTCATTTATAGATTTTAATTACCACATTTTTCAGAGTATAAAATGCACCGGAGTATAAGACGCACCAAGGTTTTGAAGAGGCAAATTACAAAAAAATGTAGGTAGGTAGATAGAGGGATAGAGAGGGAGAGAAAGAAAGAGAAATACAGTAGGTAGGTAGGGAAAGAGAGAGTAAGCAGGTAGGTAGATAAAGGAATAGAGAGAGAGAAATAGAGAGAGAGAGAGAAATACAGTAGGTATGTAGGGAAAGTGTGTGTGTGTGTGTGTGTGTGTGTAGGTAGGTAGGTAGGTAGAAAGATAGAGAGAGAAATAGAAAGAGACAGATAAATACAGTAGGTAGGTAGGGAGAGAGTGTGTGTGTGTAGGTAGGTAAGTAGGTAAAGGGGGGGAGAGAGAGAAATACAGTAGGTAGGGAAGGGGAGAGAGAGTGTGTGTGTAGGTAGGTAGGTAGATAAAGGAATAGAGAAAGAGAGAGAATAGAGAGAGAGAAAAATACAGTAGATAGGTAGGGAGAGAGAGGTAGGTAGGTAGATAAAGGAATAGAGAGAGAGAAATAGAGAGAGAGTAGGTAGATAGGTTGATGTTTCCAGGTGTATTTATCCATGTCCTGGAGAAGGAAATCGCTGACAAACCTTAAGACTTTGTTTCTGCTGGCACAGAAACAGTTAAAGAGCCTTCCGAAAAGGGGGGGGGGGAGCCTTTGCACTCTGCAAACCTCTCCAAAACAGCCCGTTTCTCCGCAAAAATGGGGTCATTTTTTTTCAAATAAAAAGCATGAATAGCCTTGGGGGGGCTTGCAGAGTGCTCCTGGGGGGGGGTGTGGGGGGTCAAAAATGAGTCAAAAACCAGCCCATTTATCATGAAAACGGGCCATTTTTGTGTCAAATAAATTGCATGCATAGCTCTATGGAGGCTTATAGAGTGCTGCTGGGGTCTGGTAGGGGGGGGCAAAAAAGGCCCATTTTACGCTAATTTCTGCCCTCCCCAGCCCCCAGGAGCTCTCTGGAAGCCTCTATAAGGCTATGTACAGCCATTTTGGTGAAGGGGGTGGGGTTTCGGGAGGCAAAAATTGCTGTATTTGATGTATAAGACGCACACAGATTTTCAGCCTCTTTTGGGAGGAAAAAAGGGGCGTCTTATACTCCGAAAAATACGGCAACGTATTTGAAGGCAGTATGTCAGATGGAATTTTTTTACAATCTCTCCCGTACCTTTTTTTGGTAAGGAAGCCAGTTAAATGTTTTCGTGTTTTTGATGGGCTTTTCAACTTTGGTCATCCTAGATTCACACATGATCTTTTGTCATGGGGAATCTATTGCTTCAGCCCAGCAATTTGCGCTAGGAGGATGCAGTTAGAATGGGAATGCACAGAAAGCTATTTGAAGTTGTGAGGTGAGCTTATTGGTACTCAGAAGGATTCTCCTGAGACTGAAGATCAAACTCACTAAGGATAACTGAGATGATACATCCGGGGTTGGGAAGGCTTCTGCTGACCAATTGTGAAGAAAGAGGTAAGCCCCAAAGGGAATGAACAGAAAGCGAAAGGCATGTGAGGACTTGAGGAGTGTCAGAAGGTTGCTAGGGAAAGTGCTCTTGAAACAAGAATAGCATTTGATGGTTAAAAGAAAAAGAGGTTTATTCGTTGAAAAACTGAGAGTTCTTAACCATTCCTCAATTAAGTATTGTTTTATTCAGGCCCAATTTCATTTTTTGATGCAACTGCAGTGGTTGCAAAATATAGCTCATATTGACTGGTCCAGTGGTGAAATTCATTTTTTTTACTACTGGTTCTGTGGGCATGGCTTGGTGGGTTTGATGTGGCTTTGGGGGCATGGCTTGGTGGATGTGACAGGGGAAGGATACTGCAAAATCTCCATTCCCTCCCTACTCCAGGGGAAGGTTATTGCAAAATCCCCATTCCCTCCCCACTCCTGGGGAATAATACTGCAAAATCTCCATTCCCACCCTACTCTGGGGCCAGTCAGAAATGGCATTTGCCAGTCCTCCGAACTACTCAAAATTTCCGCTACTGGTTTTCTGAACTACTCAAAATTTCCACTACTGGTTCTCCAGAACCTGTCAGAACCTGCTGAATTTCACCCCTGGACTGATCTCAAAAAAGGCTAAGGCCAGTATCAAATCAAGTTAGTAATTGAATGGGAGGCTACGAGGACATCTTGGTAGATTAGATTAAAAGATAATGACAAATAATTCATATTCATAAAGGTTAGATCTTCACAATTTCCAGATAATTCCATGTGAAGCATTGGAGACACACTGAGATATTACTAATCCTACTGGTAGCTTCTTCAGACCAGTTCTGAATGTGAACTTGGCAACATAAAGTTATGCCCATATAGAGGGCACAAAATGGAATGGAAAGCACTCCCCCATGGCTTATGGAGTTGAGGGAGATGAAGCACAAGAAGAGACAACCATGTGCCCAAAGTGGACCTCACCTCTTAATATCTAGATTACAAGCCTATTTCAGCGTAGCTTCACCCACAGACACACAGTCATCAAAATGTACACTTGTATGTAAATATTCAGGCAATGCTGGTCAAACTGTGTGTTTCAATGAATCCCTAAAGGAACACAAATCGACCTAACTTCAATATAACATTAAACACAGCATCTTTTCCTCAAGTATGAGTGCATTTTAACCATTTGTGTGCAGTTGGATTCAACCAAGAGGACAGTGAGTATGGTAGGTACAGATGTGGGAATATCCTTCTTTCAGGGCTATTTTTAAAAATTGTATAGTTTTTAATAATCTCCCAAAAGGTGATTGACTCATTGCCTTCTGTTAGCCAGGTAGAGACAATTCAAAATGTCTTCAAATTTTCTGACCCTTCTAATCTCTGAGGTTGTAGCTGTTCTGCTTATTTTTAAAAACCATGGGTTCCTCAAGGCGATAGTCTAAGCATTTGACAGTGAAGGCAATTTCATTTTACTGTCAAGCACTAGGGAAATCAGGAGATTGAGGCAGTTGAAATGAGCATAAAGATCTATTGCAAGCTTAAGCTGTGTACAAGAATCTGAACTACTAAGAGTCAAGGGAAATTAGCGGGAGTTGAGAATAGAAAGGAATTCAAGATGGGCTGGATTTAGATCTCTCTTTTTTTGTCAGAAATTAGTATTAAGCTACAAAATAAGATACAAAATACAAGAGAAAAGAGGAAGACAGTGAGGGGAAAGAGAAGTGAGGAAGGGCTGGGAAAAGGGGGGAAAAGTGTTGATTTAGGTCTCTTGTGAGCACGCAGGGACTCAAGACTGATGACATGTTTGACCTCTCCCTCATGCTCTGCCTTAAAAAGAGATGGAAGGATTTAAAAAAAAATACTTCCTATTACTCGTTTCAGCTGTGAGAAACATTATTAAGATATGGAAATTAAATGGAACTGAAAATCTCAACCTGAAAACTGTTCAGGTGTGCAAACAGAACCCAAGATTACTGCAAACAATCTGCTCAAAAGTTTACCTGACAACAGAGCAGTGGGCCACCAACCCATAATACAGCATTATTTATACAGTAATGTTCTGAACAGGACAGCTTCAGAAGGGGAAAAAAATTATTTGACTGCCACACGAAAGGCATCCCCTAAAATATGCAAAAGAAAATCTATTTTGCAGCAAAGTGCTTTGCAGTGAGAAATCAAACCCTGAACTGTTTCACCAACAAAACACGAGATACAGCTGGAGAAAAAGAAGAGATAAACTGTCTGAAGAACAGAACACTTTGCCCCCACAGAGGTAGCTCTATTATGCTTTGATGCTGTACATAGAAACAATTGTGCCGGAAAGGAAACATGGATTCAACTAAATATCAACATACTCTAGTACAAAATGGCGAACCTTTTTTGGCTCGCGTGTCATAAGTGGGGGGAGTGCAGGGGGGTTGTGTGCGGGCGTGCTGCTCCCGTAATGCAATGCGTGACCCCCCCAGTGTGCATGCGCGCACTACAGGTGCTCCCCCCATTTTTTACATGCTCTTTTCTCCCACCCCAGGCTCCAGAGGCTTTATAGGAGCCTGGGGAGGGCGAAAACAGCTTCCCCCCCCCCCGAGGCCCTCCGGAGGCTTCAGCGACCTTCAGGAGGTTTCCCTGAAGCCTCCGGAGCGCTCAAAACAATGCTCTGAGCAAATCGGAGGTCACTTCTGGTTTGGTCGGAGCGTTGTTTTGAGTGCTCCGGTGGCTTCAGGGAAGCTCATGAAGCCTCCAGAGGGCTGGGGGGCATGTGGGGAAGGCTCTTTTCGCCCTTCCCAGGCTCCCTTAAAGCCTCTGGAGCCTGGGGTGGGTGAAAATGGTTTCAAAAAAGGACAAATTCAGCTGCCCAGCGTCCGCATGCGCACTGGCCAGCTAACAGGGCAGTGCCTTGCATGCCCTGATAAATTGCTCCGCGTGCCACTTGTGGCACGTGTGCCATAGGCTCGCCATCATGGCTCTAGTATTAAGTCTGGAGAGGTTTTCATGGCTTACCTCACAAAATAACATCCAATGTCTAAAGTTGCTTCACTTCCTACTTTTATGTGATATGTAATTCCTTCTCTGAAGGCAAACCTTCACTCTCTGCTTGTTACTGGGACAGGAAATGTGCCACCCTCCTGAGATGAATGTCTTTATGCAGAAGAAACTGTCAGCACAACTTCTAAATTAGATATTTCTCAGGCCCAGAGCTCATATCTGGGAGTCTCTGCCTTCCAAAAGAGGGCTATGGGTTTGCGAGTTCTCCAACCCAGCATATTCTGAAGTATGCAGTACATCCAGACAGCAGTAAATATGCCTTCCTGCTTTAAGTTCCTTGGTACCGTTTTAGGTTGCTGGATATAAATGGGGAACACAGGTGATACTCTTTACTTAGTTATTTAAAGAATTTTGCAAAGTATACAAGATAAGCATATAACCTGTAAGAAATGGCCAATATGAAGAAATATTAAGGTGCTTTTTTCCCCCCAAGAGGCAATTTCTTTCTGGTTTTTAGAATAGAGTAGAACAACAGTTGGAAGGGACCTTGGAGGTCTTCTAGTCCAACCCCTGCCTAGGCAGGAAACCCGTTACCACTTCAGACAAATGACTATCCAATCTCGTCTTAAAAATGTCCAGCATTCACAACTTCTGGAGGCAAGCTGTTCCACTGATTAATTGCTCTAACTGCCAAAAATTTTCTCCTCAGTTCTAAGTTGCTTCTCTCCTTGATCAGTTTCCACCCATTGCTTCTTGTTCTACCCTCAGGGTAGAACTTTTTCTTTGAAGATGTTTTGCTTCTCACCCAAGAAGCTTCTTCAGCTTTGACTGGGTGGTGGGGAATGGAAGGATTTATACTCCTTACAGACAGCTGGTCATTTGCATTCTTTTAGCAGGGCATTAAGGTCACCTGGAGGTTTTTCTGTGACTTCAGGGTAACCTGAGTGGTGCAAATGGGTGTGTGGAGCCTTCTTGGAACTGTTGAAAGTTCGGTGTTATAGACTGGAGATAGATGATGTCATATCCCCCCCCCCAGAAAGAGGGCTGCTCAATTTTGACACAGATGGCCTCTTTAAACCCTCTTTCAAACCAGCGGTCCTCTCGGTCCAAAATATGGAGTCAACACAGTGGGAGGGATATGACATCATCTATGTCCAATCTACAACACAGTTAGAGGAGATAATTGAGAATTAGCTGAAAGTGGCATAACTGAATGGTTGTGCAAACTTCTGCGTATAGTAGAGAAACAGATATTTACAAGTTTCCACACTGGAGTCTCTGTAGCTTTTTTGCTCAACATTTCTTTCTTTAGCCTCTGTAACAGGAAGACATTTGATCATGCACACTGTTTCTCTGTTCCTCTCCCTCCCGAGATAAGGGGGGGGGTCATTTAGAGAGCTCCTTTCACTTATCTCAAGTTCCTCCTCAATCTGAAATACAAACTGGAAAATGTAAAAAGGATAAACAGTTTCTCCCATCTGCAAATGATGAGCTTTGGCCTCTCTTTCCCTTGAATACATTAAGAGAGTGTTTGAATAAGCCGACTAAGTGCAGTGAATTAAGCTCCACCATTTGCTTAATCTGAAGAGTGAAACAGAACTGCAGGAATTGGAGAATGAGTTTAAAATAGAATCCCCAGAAGACTAGATTGGGGATGTTAGAGGGCAACACAGCATATCAACTACTCTAAAACATAGAGTTCACGAAGAGGAGACAAATATTTCCTTAGCTTTACCAGCACCAGCTTTATGTTTACTTCCATGTTTTCATTTACCCTTCGTTTTTGCAATATAAAGGTTTTTCGGATTAACATATTCTTAAACATTAGGATAGTCTGCCATTGCTATTGCAAAATACTGTTTGTTTTAGCAGCATGTCAGCAAAACTCTGGAGCTGGTATTTGCATTCGGTCATGGCTTTCTCCTTCTGATTTAATCTTGATGATCACGGATTCAGACCTGTAAGAAGAACATCAATAACTGCAATGTTCATGGGTGCTGCAATGTTTAGGGCAGGGGTCAGGAACCTTAAACACTCAAAGAGCCATTTGGACTCATTTCCTACAGAAAAGAAAACACCGGGAGCCACAAAACCCTTCCTGGGCCTGACTATTTCCTGAGTGGCCACAAAACTAGCATATGTAGTTGAATTAAACATTCTGTTTTCTTCTGAAACTTTTCTTTTTTTAATTTATCCATGGTTGGCCTACCAGGGGTCAAAAAGCTCAATAAATTGCGTGCCAGTGGGTGTCACACATTGGTGGTTGTGACACATATTTTGAGCAACAGGAAGCCGCTGCTGAGGGATGGAAGAGCCACATATGGCTCCAGAGCAGTGTTGGGTTTCAATTTTTTTTAGAACCTATTCTGTAGGTGTGCCCTGCTTTGTGTGAGTGGCTTCCCGGCCCTGTAACCGGGTAGGAGTGGCTTGCTGGCCATGTGACCAGGTGGGAGTGGCTTGGCAGTCATGTGACTGGGCGGGAGTGACTTGGCAGTCATGTGACCGGGTGGGCGTGGCCAACTTGTAAAATGTGGTGAAACTCACTTAACAACTCTCTTGCTTAGCAAACAAAATGTTGGTTCAGAAATTCTGGCATTTGAAGCACGCAAGTCTTAAAGCTGTCAAGTTACAAGAGCCTTGCACCCCTAACCCTTTAGGAAAAAAAAACCAGGGGTGTTCAAACTTGACAGCTTTAAGGCTTGTGGACTTCAACTCCCAGAATTCCTCCTCTCGCTTTTCATCTTGATGTTATGTGGACGGGCGGGGGGAGGGAGCTGGAACCGGTTCTAAACGGCACTGTAGATTTGTGGAACCTCTTCTATAGAAGAAGTTAGAACTGGCAGGAACCCACCCCTGCTCCAGAGCCACAGGTTGCTGACTCCTAGTTTAGAGGATAGAATGTTTTCAAGGCATATCAGAATCTGTCAATATCAGAAGCTTAAAAAATCTTGCAACTGCATGTTTTTTTAATTCCCGCTTATCCTTGCAATTGGTCATGTCTTTGTGGCATGGTGCATTGATTACTTAACTGTTTGATATAAAAGAGAAGCTTTTTCAAAAAATAAAATGGGACATAGCAGTTGAGTTGGGAGCCATCAATATTTTTTTCCTGCTCCAGGTGCCATCCTATTGTATTTTATGATAGTCCAGGATTACAATCATTCTACCATGCAGTTATGTTCTCTTGCATTCTTTTCTAGTAGTTCTTATTCAATTTATGAAAGGGAGTTTAATTCAGAAAAGAGAATTTCAGAGAAATACTGTACAGGAGTGTAGTCTTCTTTTAGCTCCAAGATAAAGCAAAGAAAGTATTCAGACATGGAAGGAATTAAGGAAAAACAAGCTAACATATCAATCCAGAGACAATCAAAAGTTAATTAACAGTCAATCAGGAATAACAGTTTCCCCCTTCCAGGTGCACTTTTCAAAAGGGAAGTGTCCAACTCCATTTGCTTATCTTTTTTCTCCTTTTTGAGCTTTTCCCTCAAACTGGTTAAAAGTCAGACGAGAAACATCCCAACCTAGAGACATTCTGGTTGAAGATCACAAAAATCTATGACAAATCTATCCGCCTGGAGCCCACACTGTATATCGGACATTAATACTATTAAGCGGGTCCAGAGGTATTTCACAGAAGAGTGCTCCATTCCTCTGCTCACAATAGAATCCTTTACACCACCAAGCTTGAAATTTTGGGCTCAGACAATTTGGACCTGCGCCGCCTATGGCCACACTTAAGCACAGTGCACAAAATTGTCTGCCACAATGTCCTACCTGTAAACAACGTCTTTAGCTTCAACCACAATAATACATGGGCAAACAATGGATACAAACGCAAGGTAAACCACTCCGAACTAGATTGCAGAAAATACGACTTTAGCAATAGAGTGGCCGATGCCTTGAATGCTCCACCCTCAAACCCTCACAGCTTCAACCTTAAACTTTCTACCGTGGACCTCAACCCATTCTTAAGAGGTTCATAAAGGGGGCGTGCATAAGAGCACCAGCGTGCCTACCAGTGGTGGGTTTCTGCAGGCTCGCACCTACTCGCAAGAGCCGGATGGTGAAATTTAGAGAGCCGGTGAGAGGGGGTTCCACCGGCGGACCCAAAAGTAAGTCTGGCCTGCCGCTGCCGGTAACCCAATGGGAAGGAAAGGAAAGGAAGGCAGAAAGTAAGAAATAATAATAATAATAATAATAATAATAATAATAATAATAATAATAATAATAATATTTAATTTTGTATACCGCATCTTCTCCCCAAGGGGACTCGGAGCGGTGCACAGGGAAATTAAAACATATAAAAATATATACAAACAATAAATACAATAAATAAAGCAGATTAAATTGATCGTCCCTGCGCTAAAAACCCCATTAAAACTAAATTCCCTAAACACCCCAGAGGTAGAGACTAACCAAGGCCGGCCAGGCAGAAAAAGTGTGTTTTCAGTTTTCGACGGAAGGAGCGGAGGTCCGTAGTTGTTCTAATGTCGGGGGGGGAGGTCGTTCCAGAGGGCTGGGCCTGCCACAGAGAAGGTCCTTCCCCTGGGCGTCGCCCGCTGACACATTCTAGTGGACGGCACCCGGAGAAGTCCCTCTCTGTGGGAGCGGATCGGCCGTGAGGATGTATGGGGCAGGATCCGATCCCGCAGATAGCTAGGTCCCGAGCCATGGAGCGTTTTAAAGATGACAACTAGCACCTTGAAGCGCACCCGAAAGACGACAGGCAGCCAGTGCAGCTCGCGCAAGAGCGGTGTTATATGGGCGTACCTTGCGGTCCCCATTATTGCTCGCGCGGCTGCATTCTGGACCAGCTGAAGTCTTCGGGTGCACCTCAAGGGGAGCCCCATGTAGAGAGAGTTACAATAGTCCAGTCGGGATGTCACGAGAGCATGAGTGACTGTGCAAAGGGCATCCCGATCCAATAGGGAGAAAGGAAAGGAAAGGAAAGGAGGAAGGAAGGAACGAAGGAAGGAAGGAAGGAAGGAAGGAAAGAAAGAAAGAAAGAAAGAAAGAAAGAAAGAAAGAAAGAAAGAGAATTTATCACCACAATTGAGCCCAAAATTTTGGTTGCTAAGCAAGAGCGTTGTTAAAATAGTTTCACCACATTTTACAAGTTGGCCACTCCCACCCTGTCACATGACTGCCAAGCCACGCCCACAAAATAGGCCACACCTAGAGAGTAGGTTCTAAAAATTTTTGAAACCCACCACTTGTGCCTACCGTTCCTGTCCTATGGTCCCCATTTATTTGCATCTACTTCCTTTGTTCATGTTTATGTATATACTTACCCCTGTTACCTTGTACATGTTTGACAAACAAACAAACAAATCAATAAAATTGGGGATTAACAGAACAATATACAGTTTAGACTTATCTCATGGGCTCTGCTCTGAAATATAACTTTGTTGTCTGCGAGAGACAGAAGAGTGAAGAGGAAAAATATATTCTAGCAGAAGGGATGGAATCAATCTCTACAGAAGGTTTTTCTCTCCCCCCCCCCCCCATTTCTCTTCTTGTGCTTTTTAAGTTCCTTTCTGGTTTTTAGACTTGGTATGGGCACCCAAGAATTCACTTGATTATTCAATAACACTCATTCTGAGGAAAGCCTTTAGCATATGTTTCTCATCCTTTGGTCCAGCTAGGAATAAACCAGTTGCTTTCTCTCAAGAAAACCAGAGCAGAGAAGGATTTCTGTAGGGAAAGGTGGCTGATGACAGCATTATTGAAGCAGCTTTTTCCAGAGGTTTGGGAAGAAGAGTTAGGTTGTGGATAGAAAATTAAGAACATGAAACACTTTTCACAGAAGAACACTTTCCAGGAAGTTCAAGAAAGGCTTTGACACAGCGTTACACATAATATTAATACAATACAATAGCAGAGTTGGAAGGGACCTTGTAGGTCTTCTAGTCCAACCCCCTGCGTGGGCAGGAACCTTATACCATTTCAGACAAATGGCTATCTAACATCTTCTTAAAGACTTCCAGGGTTGGGGCATTCACAACTGCTGGAGGCAAGCTGTTCCAGAGGTTAATTGTTCTAACTGTCAGGAAATTTCTCCTTAGTTCTAAGTTGCTTCTCTCACTGATTACTTTCCACCCATTGCTTCTTGTCCTGCCCCCAGGTGCCTTGGAGAATCGTTTGACTCCCTCTTCTTTGTGGCACCCTCTGAGATATATTGAATTAAATGACCCAGGAATAAGGTAGGTTTCTAGATGTTCTCTTTGAATTATCCATTCAAGTTCACCACATAATACCACATTCTTCTGAATACCATAATACTGGAGACAAACTGTATGGAATGACCATACATCACCTGCTTCCAGAGACATTTGCTTGGCATCTTTCTGTGTGTGTGTGTGTGTGTGTGTGTGTGTGTGTGTGTGTGTGCGCGCGTGCGTGCACGTGCATGCATGTGTGTGTGTGTGTGTGTATTTTCTAGTATAACTCTGGAACGCTTTGAGCAATTTCAGACTTGGTACACAGATGACTTACTCTCTGGAAACAAATACTGTGGGGGTAAGACACCCCTAACACACCTCAGGGTGTGTGTTCTGTTAAGATACAGCCTGTTGTACCTTAAAATGGTTTCTACTGTACTACCTAAAATGGCTTCTACTGTACAGCACAATGGAGTTGCCATGGTAATGGCTTCACAGTACTCCACAAGGAGGCTCCCTCTGGTAAGGGGGAAATCCAACATTAGAAATTGGTCCAGAAATTTGGTTCAGACATTTGTGAATGTCTAATACAGGATTGGGATAAACAAATACCCGGGCAATGCCAGGTTAATTGCTAGAAGGAAATAAAATAGGCTAAACAAAACTAATATAAGAATCACTAGAAAACCCACTATACAATCTTTAAGAATGGGAGTGTGTGGTGTCATTTGCAGTTGCTTTCTTTTTAGTGACTAACAAAAGCTAGAACTGGGTTTAATTGTATCTTGAAACTTTCTTCTTTGTTGCTTTATGGCAGATGTTTGTCTGTTAAATAGCTTATTAATATTGAAAAGGGATAAATTATCAAAGTTTTCAAACTTCGTAAGTGCATAATTTTTGCTGTATATTCCAGCCATTCTGGAGTTTGCCTCAGTTCTGAATCTGCTCAGCTTTAATGGAAGATTCTTAAACTCTATGACAGGAGACACATTGAAGGAATATGCATCTGATGTGGATTTTTCTGATTGACTACTCTTAGAGCAGGGGTGTCAAACTGGTTGCCTGCGGGTTGGATGCGTCACGCCCACCCCAGCTCTGTGAAGACAAAAAAATACGTCACATGATATCGACATGACATGGCAAGTTTGGCACCAGTGCCATAGACGGAAATAAAACAATCCATTTCACATTTTTTTGATGGACTGGTCTTTCTTTTGGATTTGTGCGCTCTTTATTTCTTTGAAAGCTTGTTGATTTTTTTTTCTGTTTTCTTTTTCATTGAAGTTTTTCATTGTTTCATTTTCATAACATATAATCACATGTATGCTAATACATAATCAACATCATATTGTATTATTAAATGTTTGCATCAATTCATCTTACCAACAACTCTCAAAAACCAATTATTGGCTCTTCTGCTCTCCATACACCATATTTGTACTTTGTAGCTTGTTAATATTGTTTTCCTCTATTTGCAGAAGGAACTAGTACAAAAGCTAAATCTGGTAAAAATCCATTATTAATTAACCCTAAAAAAAAAAGAATCTTAGCTGTGACATGTTTAGTGGCCTTGAGGCATTCATTCACAATTGTCTGAACTTTCTCTGTCTGTTTCTGTAGGCCTTATTCATCCATGCTGTCATGGCAATATTAGGTCTAAAGAATTCACATTTGTTGCATTGTGCTCATAGGTCAATCTCTCTCTGCCAATCTCTGACATGCTGCCTTGAGGTTATGCAGAGACATACCATCATTTTCTCTTGTGACATTTATTTATCCATCCATTTGTTTGATTGATTTATTATCCACCACGATTCCAAGGATCAATATTTAGATTATGTCATCTGAATAACATTGAGTGCCTGAACAACCTTGGAGCATTTGATCTCTGGCTATCTGCCAAAATGTTCACACTGATGTGACTCCAGAAACAAGACTGTTATAATGATATCACCCTTCAGACGGATGGATGGACGGATGGTGAAACACCTTGGAATTATCCTTCATTTCCATCTATAAATAAGCTGCTAGTAGGTCTGTTTTAATTAAATGCTGTCCTCCATCAAGGTTAGCAAAATGTCTTCCATTTTAGGCATGCAGTAATACTCAATCTAGTAATAGTACACAGAGGATTAATGGTAACCTTACAAACACCCTAGTTCCATTTCATTCAGCCAGAGGAATTATGGGGTAGCAGATGGCTTTCAATCAGTTTTTCTCCTTCATCTGACCCAATTCAGTGTCTACCTCTTTATTTCTGGCATCTAGAATTGTATGCTCTTTGTGAGACTTGGGTGTGGTGTTTTTCTATAACATTATTGTACCTTTGATTCAGTGGTGAAATTCACCTTTTTTTTTTACTACCGGTTCTGTGGCTGTGGCTTGGTGGGCGTGGGGGGCTGAGTGGGCATTGCAGGGGAAGGATACTGCAAAATCCCCATTCCCACCTCGAACATCAGGGGAAGGATACTGCAAAATCCCCATTCCCACCTCCACTCCAGGGGAAGGATACTGCAAAATCCCCATTCCCACCTCCACTCCAGGGGAAGGATACTGCAAAATCCCCATTCCAGAGGTGGCATTTGCCAGTTCTCTGAACTATTCAGTAGTTCAGTTCTCTGAACTACTCAGTTCTCTGAACTACTCAACTACTACTAAATGTCCGCTACCGGTTCTCCAGAACCTGTCAGAACCTGCTGGATTTCACCCCTGCTTTGATTGTGCCTGAGTGTGGCAAGGCTACCTACACATCACCAGCAAAATCCGCTACCTTTCCCAGCTTCCTCTTGGTCCCACGATTGGATGTGCAGCTCATGAGGAACCATTCAGACATGGCAGTCGGGACCTCTGAGTGCTGCTTCTCCTGTTTTCACAAGATATATGCCCAGCGATTGTATTTTACAGCTACAGCTATCACTCTAGTGGGAATATAGTCTCCAGTAAAAGGCTGTAATTGTATTTCTGATGGCTCTAACCTCTCCGAATGCTGTTCGAACTTGCACTCTAACTGATACAGGGGAACCAATACAGGTAGTCCTCGACTTACAACAGTTCATTTAGTGATTGTTCAAAGTTACAAAGGCAGTGAAAAAAGTGACTCACGGCTGTTTTCCAGTCACCTTTGCAGCATCCCTATGATCATGTGATCAAAATTCTAATGCTTGGCAACTGGTTTGTATTTATGATCCTTGCTGGATCCCAGGGTCACGTGATCCCCCTTTTGCGATCTTCTGACAAGCAAAGTCAATAGGGAAGTCAGATTCACTTTACAACTGTGTTACTAATTTAACAGCTGCAGTGTTTCACTTAACAATCCGACTACTAACCTACTGTATTTTTCAGAGTATACCATGCACCTTTTCCCCCCCTAAAGGAGGGTGAAAATGTGGGTACATCTTATACATTGAATGTAGCTCCACCCACCCACCGGCCCCAACCCTTTGGCTTCTGCCTCCCAGCAATTTACCTCTTTTCAGCAAACGGGGCTTGCGGAGGCTTCCATAAACTATAGCAATCCCTGCAGCCTGTAACAGCTGATGATCAGGAGAAATTGAAAGTGAAACTTGCTGTTTGCTCCATGTGGCAAATTGCTGGGAGGCAGATTTTTTTTCTTGTGCTAATCAGGCTGTTTGCTGCAAGGAAGTAAGCCAACAACTATAAATGCCTATAGAATGTTCAAGTTATTAGACTTATTTTTTAAAGACTGCTTTATTATTATTCTATTATTTATTTATTATTCTATTATTATTCTTTTTAAAATAAATGCTTGATCTGAAGAGGCCCCTTGCTATTGTTTTAAAAAGTGCTATTCTTTTAAATAGCAGAGAATAGCTATACTTCCAGAAAGCACATCAAATTTAACAGCATCTATATAAATGTAGTCTGAAATATAACACTACAAACAGTGTATATTGTCTGTACTGTTTGTTGCAAGGAGGCAAATTGCTGAGAGGCAGAGGCAGATATTTTTCCTTTGTTTTCCTCTCCCAAATCTAGGTGACTCTTATACTTCGGAGCATCTTATACTCTGAAAAATACAGTAACTGCTGTGATTCATTTAACAACTGAGGCAAGAAAAGTCGTAAAATGGGTCAAAACTCGTTCAAATGCCCCACTTAACAACATAATCTTTGAGCTCAATTGTGGTCATAAATTGAGGACTACCTATATAGCACTGATAGGATTTTGCCATTTGTTTCTGGTGTGAATCGTACTGTGGTCTCATTTCATCTTTTAAGATATAAATTGCCAAGTTAGCTAGCTTTGTTTGCCTCCATGATTAAATTATTCATCTGTAGCATGTGCCACTGTATTCCTTTTAAAGAAGTGGCCTGATTGTTTATCCTCAGCAAATATTTTACTTTTTTCCTAAGTGACAGGATTTGCAAATATGTCACCCCGTACTGCATTTTCTGCAGATTCCTTCTAGAAATCTGCATGGAGATGGCATACGCCAAGCTATGCCACCACAAGATCTGTGAGTAAGATGGGCAGTATCTAAATTTGATAAATAAATAAAATAGCACAGTCTCTTTTGATCAATTACTTTCTGTCTGCTCCTGCAAGCTTATTTACATTTGTTGGTACTCCTTGCTGTATCTCTAGCAGCAATTTCCATGGAGATAGCAATCTCCAGCGTTCTCTTAAATGTTAAATCTGTTAAGAGGGTTTTTTTTAAAAAAAGATTTTCTTTCAGAATTCCACCTGGTAGCTGAACTCTCAAGGCGTGATTTGGTAGTTCACCAAATTTGCAACATTCAGATCTATATTTTAATGATTCGGCTAGTTCCCCTTTCTGTTTGAGCTTATGAAATCTGAAATGCTGAAATGCTCATGCATGTTTTGGTACCAAATGTCCCTGCCTTAAATGTATTAGTTCTGCACAACTGGGTCGTGAGGGGGTCTTAGGGGCATTTCTTAGTAAATTAGTAAGTTTTGCTTCCCATAATCCTCAAAAAAAAAAACATATAGAAGAGATTCCACAAATCTACAGTGCCGTTTAGAACCGGTTCCAGCTCCCTCCCCCCCGCCCATCCGCACATTATCAAGATGGAGAGGAGGAATTCTGGGAGTTGAAGTCCACAAGTCTTAAAGCTGTCACGTTTGAACACCCCTGGGGTTCAAAGGGTTAGGGGTGCAAGGGTCTTGTAACTTGACGGCTTTAAGACTTGCATGCTTCAAATGCCAGAGTTTCTGAGCCAACATTTTGATTGCTAAGCAAGAGCGTTGTTAAGTGACTTTCACCACATTTTACAAGCTGGCCACGCCCACCCAGTCACATGACTGCCAAGCCACTCCCACTCAGTCACATGGCTGGCAAGCCACTTCCACCCGGTCACATGGCCGGCAAGCCACTCCCACAAAGCAGGCCACATCTACAGAAGAGGTTCTAAAAAAATTTGAAACCCACCACTGGCATACAGGTAGTCCTCGACTTACAGCAGTTCATTTAATGACGTTGTTCAAAGTTACAGCAGCGCTGAAAAAGTGACTTATGACTATTTTTCACATTTACAACCATCGTAGCATCCTCACAGTAACATGATCAAAATTCAAATGCTTGGCAACTGGTTAATATTTATGACAGTTGCAGTGTCCTGGGGTCATGTGACCAGCTTTTGCAATCTTCTTTTTTGTTTAATTTCAATGCCGGCTGGCGGCGCCCAGGGGTAGGGCCTTCTCTGTGGCAGGTCCAGCCCTCTGGAACGACCTACCCCCCGAACTTCGTACTATCATGGACCTTCGCCTCTTTCGCCAATCACTCAAAACACACTTCTTCCACCTAGCCGGCTTTAAATTGATTAGGTATGGGGATTTTACCATTTTAGTTTATATTTTAGCACAGGTTATTTCAATTTAATGCTACTTTTAATGTTGCGATTGTATTTATTGTTGTTTGTTGTGTCATTTTTAATTTCCTGTGCACCGCCCTGAGTCCAATGGAGATAGGAGCGGTATATAAATTGAATAAAACCTAAACCTAAACCTAATTTTATAACATTTTATTAGATTGTAAAATACAATGCAAACTTACAAAAGGAAATAGTAGGACGCAGTGGGGAGAGGAAGGGGAAAGAAAAGTGAGAAGGGGAGGGGGGGAAACTAAGGCGTTGACTTCCACCTCCCTCTGTTGCAGTAGAATAAGGTATAAACTTCATACCTCAACTTTTCCCCCCATAATAATATAAACTAGCCATTCCTATCACAACAAATCAATCTAATCAGTAAAACCCAAAATCAAAGTCCAGAAATGATCTTCTTGTGGCAACAAAAGTATTTATATTCTTTTCTTTGATCAAAAGGGTCAATTTAGCCCTCTCTATGATGATGGAGAACTTACTTTTACTTTTTTTAAATTTCTATCCCGCCCTATCTCCCACAAAGGGACTCAGGGCGGCGCACAGGAAGTTAAAATCCAAAAATACAAACAATAAAAATCTACAAAATTTAAAACTACAATTAAACAGTTTAACCCGTGCTAAAAAGAGAAAACAATTAATTTAAAACCCAGCTCTAATAGATATGGTTGTAGCAGCTATGCCAGGCCGGGGCCATATGGAAGAAATAGCTTTTTAAAGTCCGGCGGAAGAGGCGAAGGTCGGTGATAGTCCGGAGGTCTGGGGGGAGGTCATTCCAGAGGGCGGGGCCTGCTACAGTGAAGGCTCTTCCTCTGGGTGTCGCCAGTCGGCATTGTCTGGCGGACGGCACCCTAAGGAGGCTCTCCCTGTGGGAGCGGACAGGTCGAGTGGAAGTATGCGGTAGAAGGCGGTCCTGCAAGTAACCAGACCCACTGCCATGGAGCACTTTAAAGATGGTCACTAAAACCTTGAAATGCACCCGGAAGGCTACCGGCAGCCAGGGCAGCTCGCGCAGGAGAGGTGTTATATGGGAGCATTTTGAAACTCCCAATATCCCCCGCGCGGCCACATTCTGCACCAACTGGAGCCTCCAGGTGCATCTCAAGGGGAGCCCTATGTAGAGAAGGCATCTCCCTCAGCGTGGGTAGCCATTCGTCCATGGTGGGAATTGAAATGTCCTTCCATTTTTGCAGCTTTTGCCACCTTCTGACAAGCAAAGCCAAATAGAGAAGCCAGATTCACTTAACAACCCGTGTTACTAATTTAACAATTGCAGTGATTCACTTAACAACTGTGGCAAGGAAGGCCTTAAAATGGGGGGAAATTCACTTCACAAATGTGTCAAGCAATATAAATGTCGGGCTCAATTGTGGCCGTAAGTTGACGATTACCTGTATAATGTCCAGGTATTTCCATTAGCATCCGATTCATTCAACATCTCAAGTCAGTCATGTTGCTAAGCAGTTTTCCCCCCCCTTGGTCTTTATAATGGTGGTTGGGACAATATTAATCCTCTGTTGTTACTGCTTCCCTTCCCCCCCAACACACACACAAAACAAGGTTTGGTATTTTAAAAATGATTCTACTTTGCTATCCCTTATTGTGTATTTTCTACTTAACAAAATAAATGCAATAGAGTCAGGAGGAGGTTGTGGGGTTTTTTTTTGTTTTGTTTTGTTCTGCTTGCTTTATTGAAATTAAATGAAAAGCAAATTCCAGGAAGTCTACAAGAATTATGATACATCCAGGCAGGGCAAGTTAACTGAGCCACAATACAAGATCACATGCATGATTAATAATCAATGATAATAACACAATATGCTACACTGCACACTCTCAAAATATTGTTCCGGTATCTTGGGCAACTTCCAGAAGAGAGTTGGTGGATTGTTGAGAGAGAAAAAGAGAGAGAGGGAGAAAGCAGAAGAGAAAATCTCATCGTACAAGCCATGTATCATAATTTCATGATGTTAAATCTGACCCTTGACAATAGGGCAAGGGGAATGAATATATCTCTCTCTCAAAATAACAAGAACGGATGGAGACATTTTTCTAAGGATTGAATATGGTGTATAAAACAATTAAAGGATTTCCTCACTACCACATGTTAAACAGAAAAAGACTGGAGAATTTGCTTAGCTGCAAGACAAAACAACTTAGAGCACAGCTACTGAGAAAATCTTTTTTTTTTTTAAATCCAGTTACAATATTCCCATGCAAGCCCACAGGTTCCCAGTGGCGTTTGATGAACTAATTGGCAAAAAACTCAGGAATTTCTCACAATAGCAAACATGCAAATATGCCTATGAAAAAAGTGAATTATTTGCAGGAAAGGGACGGGGTGGGGCTTTAACATTTTCAAAGGCAGATATGAGGGGCGGGGGGACAATTAGTAAAACATGACACACTGCTGAGACAGGCAAAGGGAAAATTGTAACGCCTGTAATTTTCAATTAACACGCAGCAACCCAGTGACAAGACTAGGTCCCATATAAAGACACCCTCTGAGAACAATAATATGAATTGTATTGGGCAGTTCAATTATGGTACAATTTTCCAGTCATGTTACAAAATCATTAGTAGGGTAAGATAGTAGAGCAAACGTCAACTCTCAGAATTCCTCAGCCAGCAAGTCCACACACTTAAAGTTGCCAAGGTTGAGAAACACTGTAGTAGAGTGCTAGAGTATTTTGATCGACTTTTGGAGTTCCTCCGAGTCTCACAGGTTCAGAAGGACCGCCCCACTTATGTGGCACTCAAAAATAGAGGAAAGTACATCCCCAAAATAAATACACCATGTGGAAAAAGACTGACATACATTTTGCATATACTTATTTATACGTCAGGAGCACAATTAAAATGGAAATTCAAGACATCGTTATGTAGATGAAGGTAACTGGGGTGGAAATGGAATAGAAGATATTGAAGGAATAGAAAAATTAGGTATATAGAAAATGACAGACAACTTCTGTATCATACATTGCATTCGCTTTGTGACAATTTGCCATGAACCTGGTTAACTTTTTATTTTGTGACCATTCTGGGACAGAATAAACAAGCCAGGATCTATCTACTCTTTGGGATCATGTAACAAAGCAGTTGCATCCACCTCCATTCCCCCAAGAGTAAGTTCAGCTTATCCCATCTTTCAAAGGACAGCATAAGCCCCAGAAATTTGAAAGGGGATGGATGGGATCACTGATTCCCCACTCAGTTTTCTCTCAAGCATCCATTAGGTTTAGGTTTTAGGTTTTATTCAAATTTGTATACCACCCTATCTCCCTTACGGGACTCAGGGCGGTGAACAGGCAGTAATAAAATCAACAATAAAACATCCAATACAATACATATATTAAAAATCGATTAAACATAAAGCCTGCTCTAAAATACCCTATAAAACCCCTAATAAAAAGCAAATTAAAAACTACGCCAGGCCGGCCGCACGAAATAGATGGGTTTTCAAGGCTCGGCGGAAAAGGCGCAGGCCCATGGTTGTGCGTAGGTCAGGGGGTAGGTCATTCCAGAGGGCAGGAGCTGCCACAGAGAAGGCTCTCCCCCTAGGGGTCGCCAGCCGACATTGACTGGCTGACGGCACCCTGAGGAGGCCCTCTCTGTGGGAGCGGACTGGTTGGAGGGAGGTATTTGGTAGGAGGCGGTCTTGCAAATACCCAGGTCCATAACTGTGTTCCAGATGTGGGCCTAATTGTGCATAGGCAGCCTCATCCCACCCAGGCCCTTAGCCTACAAATTAGTTCTTCCTTCTTTGTTCTAAGCACCAGCCATTGGTGATTCATTTATTCAGCTACATCAACTTGCAAAGCTTAGGAAGGTGGAGTTAACTCAGGGCAACAGGAAAGGTGTATGCTACAATAAAGCATTTGCAACATGGCAATGGGTACGGTCTTGAGAAAACAAAGAACCCCCCACACAAATTATTGTAATGATGATAATGAAAAGGAGGACAGTGAAGGTGACAAAGATTGCCTTTTATCTTTTCATAATCTCCCTCCTCTAATTAATTTCTCTTCATAACCAATGTTTCTGAGAATTGCTTCCTGCCTGAGGCATATAATGAAAAATACACAAGGTAGTAGGTCATTCAGTGCTAGAGCCACCTGGCTTTCCTCCCCTCCCTCTGTTCTGTAACAGGTAAACCGATGGACACTCTTTTGAGATCCTAGCAACAAGACAAAGTGCAGGCTTTGTAGGAAAAAGATCCTGCTATCGTATCCTGAGGTGTCCCAATGCAGCAGACATTACTGGGGATCGACAAACTTCTTGTCCTGCCGTAAGGAATATCTTTGTGTTACTTCCCAAGACAAAGGGAGGGGATAAAAATTAGAAGTTATAGTGGATAGGCTGGCTATGCTATGACATTATTATCATATTTAAAGTTATCATCTTTAAAGCGCTCCATGACACAGGACCTAGTTATTTGCGGGATCATATCCCACCCCATACATCCCTTTGGCCGATTCGCTCCCACAGAGAGGGACTTCTCCAGCTGCCGTCCACTAGGCAATGCCAGCGGGCGATGCCCAGGGGAAGGGCCTTCTCTGTGATGGGCCTGACCCTTTGGAATGACCTACCCTCTGATATCAGAACCACCACGGACCTCCACTCCTTCCGCTAGAAACTTAAAACTCATCTGTTCCATCAAGCCGGCTTGGCCTAATTTCTGCTTCTCGCCCCAGTCTGTAATTTAAATTGTTTTATTTGGTTTTAATGGGTTTAGTTTTAACGTTTATAAATTTGTACAGGGTTATTTAATTCAATTTTAATTTTGTATGTATTGTTATGTTTTTAGTAGCTTTAATTTTCCTGTACACCGCCCCGAGTCCCTTCAGGGAGAGGGGGCGGTCTAGAAATTCAATAAAATAAAATAAATAAATAAATAAATATTAGATGGGATGTGAGATATTGGTCAGTCCTAGAGGAGATCAACCCTGACTGCTCTTTAGAAGGCCAGATCCTGAAGATGAAACTCAGATACTTTGGCCACCTAATGAGAAGGGAGGACTCACTGGAGAAGAGCGTAATGCTGGGAAAGATTGAGGGCAAAAGAAGAATGGGACGACCGAGAATGAGTTGACTGGATGGAGTCACTGAAGCAGTAGGCGTGAGCTTAAATGGACTCCAGAGGATGGTAGAGGACAGGAAGGCCTAGAGGAATGTTGTCCATGGGGTTGCGATGGGTCAGACATGACTTCGCAACTAACAACAACAACAACAACAACAACAAGATATGGGTTCTGCACCAACCCTGTATTATTTTCGATCTTTAAGGTCTATCAAAGGTAAAGCAAGCCAAGAACTCAAGGGAGGAACATGGATTATTGTTTCCTACAGATAATTGATGGGTCTTCATGCTGTCCTTGTTTTGTAGTTGCTGTCAAATTAGAGGGTACCATTTCGGTAGGGGGAGCTTAGGGTTCATCTGCAGGATGAAGGTTTTCCAACTTCTAGAGTGAGCAAAGAGCTGTGAGCAACTGGTAAAGCGGAATTATTTAAAACACTCTTGTATCACTTTCTCTTGTTCTCGCTATCTTATTAGGGTTGTTTCTATGCAAATTAAATTTGTAGGAGGTTGTGTTTACATGCATGCAAGATCAATGCTCAAGGGCTCCGAGCGCCCTTGAGTCGGAAACTCTCAAAATGGAGATTCTTAGTTGTGCAGAGAAAATCTATTTGCATACCAATTGCAGGTGTTAAATTGAGTCCATGGTTCTGGATGAAGCTGTGAAAGTTGGGAGACGTGGATAATTGTACGCACCCCTTTTTCTTCTTCTTTGCAAAATCTCTTCCAAATAGAAACAATTTTATGCAATCAAAACAATCTCGCATGTCCATGTCATATCTACATTAAGGATCCAGTTACGTTATCATTTAAGTCCCAGCTCTTTGGGAGCCACAAATGCTACCCACATTTTTTGCCTTGCACACATTACCCATTGCATCCAAATTACATTAGCTGCCCGGCAACCCAAAAAAAAAAAAAAAGGTTTAATTTCCAGGAGGGAAAACAGAGGAAACAAGAAAACAGTATATACTGTAATTGTGAAACAATGGTTAGATCAAAAATTGGCAGACTGATCAAAATTAAGGACGGGGGAATCGCTGAACTTTCTCTTTCTTCCACCGAGCAGGAAATTTCACATCCTTAGCAGACCAGGAAAAATTTAATAAAACAAGTCAGGCGTGTCATCTGTAGTCTTCTGTTGAAGCTGAGATTGCAGCTGCCCATGTCCAGAAAACAGCTAATATCTCATCAAGCCAAATGCTCTTTGGTAGCTAACCCCAAGTTTAAACTTCCTCCCCTCTATATCCCTCGTTCATCTCAAAACAGGATTTTGCATCTCATATGGTGTCTGCCCAGACTCTCGGTATAAATGGGGCATAGTAGCCTGCCCTCAGCGTGCCCTTGAGATCCCACATCAAACTGTGGATCACCCCATGACCAGCTGTCAGCTGAAAGCAAATTCGTTCCAGTATTTGATTTTTTTAAAACATATAAACAATGCTGTGCTTCAAACGTTAGATGTCCTAGACATTGATATTTGAACATAGATCTTAATATTTAGATTTTAATATTTATGTTTTATTGGGTTCTACTAATCTAGTTGAAATGTTAATTTATATTGCAAGTGCATGTATGATAACACCATTCGCTAAATAAATGAATACATCTCAAAATTGTTCTCTGCTTCTACCTTAGAATGGCCTCGTTGCAGAACAACAGGG
Source organism: Rhabdophis nuchalis (assembly GCA_039707465.1). Classification (NCBI taxonomy): domain Eukaryota; kingdom Metazoa; phylum Chordata; class Lepidosauria; order Squamata; family Natricidae; genus Rhabdophis; species Rhabdophis nuchalis. Next base: position 175,107,255 of record CM077643.1, read on the forward strand.
ATAAAATACATAATCCCATTCATTTCTCTAAGCAGGTGTTGTCTTAATATTTAAAAGTGATGGTTTATAATACATTAGAGTGGCATATATAGCACTCCTTCCTCTTTTTACCTACAACAATAAACCTGACAGGTCAATTGAGATGCAAGACAGTGATTAATTCAAAGCCATGTGGTGAACTTTTGGAGCAAAAGAAGGTTTGAACCTAAGCATCCCTATCCCAAGCCGACCATTATGCCATACAGGTAGTCCTCGACTTACAACAGTTTATTTAGTAACAGTTTAAAGTTACAATAGCACTGAAAAAAGTATTTTATGACACTTACGACCATTGCAGCATCTCTATGGTCATGTTGTTGCCCACCAGTGGCCAGTGGAGCTGGCAGCAGAGTCGGACAGTGAGGAGATAGGGGAGGAACATGGGCCAGTCCTGGAGGAAAGCTCGGACGAGGGCTCTGCATCAGAGGGAGAGATGGGGCCAATGCCAGCTGGCCTTTGGAGCTAGACAGCAGTGAGGCATAGGAACAGCTGGAGCCTGTACCCAGTGTGCGCATGCGCAGAGCTGCCAGAAGAAAAGAACAGCTCAGAAAAAAGGGTTGACTTGGGAGTAAAGACACAGGTGGACAATGAATGGCCCCTCCCATAGGAAATAAAAGAGGAGCAAAAAGGGAGTGGGCATTTGCAGGAAACAATTTGTTTGTTTGCTCATTCATTCATTTCAGGAATGTGAAAATCTGTCCATGGAACTCAGAGATTCTGTGCCAAGTCTTTCTTTGCACTTTGCTGCATTTGGAAAACATTTACATGGCAGCTTTCCAAGCTAGATAAGGTCTGTGATTATAAATTCACCTTTGAACGATTGTTTACCAGGCATTTGCTGAATGTGAATGAGAGGAATTCACATTCATTTAATAAAGGGTTTTTTGCTGGGACCAGGAATCTGCTTTGTGCTTTTTGGGGAAGCCTAGGTCAGAACAGGTCACATGATTTATATCTGGATGCTTGATAGCCAGTTCATATTTATGGTGGTTGCAGTGTCCCAGGGACACGTGGTCATTTTTTTCGTTCTGACAATCAAAGTCAATGGGGAAGCCAGATTCACTTAACAACTGTGTTACTAATTTAACAGCTGCAGTTATTCACTTAACAAATGGAGCAAGACGAGTTATAAATATATAATATACAATGTGCAATATACTTACCATTCACATTTACAACATAACCCAGTTAAATATGTTCATGAACAGGGCCAAAGTAATGCTAAATTAAGTAACATCCTAAGGCACTATAACCATTATGCATTTCTAATGCAATTTTCCTCCAAGAATTGCACTAATATTTGAGTAAGCAGAGTTGTAGAATAAACTGAGAAGTCAAACAAACCAAAAAATGGAAGAAAGCTACAAAGCACTATTTTATTATTCCATAGAAATAAGTGAGATTCTAATATATATGACAGATTTGCTATAATCCTACATCAAGCTGGAGGGATACGTTGAGTGGAAACCTGTAGGCTCCATTTTAGGCACTGGGCCATTTAACAAATTTATAAATTCCCTGCATGATGCATTAGAAAACATGCTTTTCAAATGTGTGAATGACACAATAATAGTGTACACACTTTAGAGGAGAATATCAATATTAGGAATATAGTGTAGTTTAGGGTAGAGGTTAGGGGCTGGCCTAGCAACCAGGAGACTGTAAGTTGTAAGTCTCCTATCAGCATCAAAACCAGTTTGGTGACTTGTCTCTCTCTGTATCTAATAAAGAGAAGAGCTTACCTCCTGTAATGGTATCTTCAATACAATTAAACAACAACTGCCTATACCAGTGCCTTGGGAAGGACTTGATCGGCTGGATTGGGTATTTTTATCCATCTAACATCTGTTTGACTGTGCAAAGAACCAGAATAATAATGTGAGACAATAAGCAGAAGCCAGCAAGATGACTGTAAACAGAGACAAATGCAAAGCCCTACAGTTAATTAGGAAAAATCAAGAATATAAATATGGGGGGAAACTATACAAGGCATCAGTTCATTTGAAAAAAAAAAATCCGGGTGAATCACAAGTTGAATGTGATGTAATGCAGTTGCAAAACAAAACACAAATAATTCTAGGCTGGTTCAATGAAAGTATAATGCCAAGATCATTCTCTTTTATATTGCATTGGTCAGACCATACCTAAAATACTGTGTTTCCCTGAAAATAAGACAGGATCTTATTTTCTTTTGACCCCTGAAATAAGCACTCGGCTGTATTTTGGGGGAGGTCTTATTATGTTTGAGGTTCAGGAGGCGGCAAGCTGTTGCTGCTGTGTTACAATATTTTTGGGGTGGGCTTATTTTCGGGGGAGGGCTTATTTTAGTGCATGCGCTCAAAAGCCCGATTGGGCTTATTATCCGGAGAGGTCTTATTTTTCGGGAAACAGGGTATTCCTTTTGATTCTGGACTGAATCAAAAGGGGTTTGGAAGGCAAGCTTGCAAGGAATAGGACTGAGTTACACAGATTTGGAGATGAGAAGGAGGGTCAATGTTTGGTACTTAAAAATATATATGCAACTTTTTGTGTGTAACGTATGTTCTTTGCTCACCATTTGTAGCCTATTTCCATGTTATTGAACTGAAATGTTTACTCAGACATGTATAGATAAATATATGCCCAGCTCGCGGTGCCAAATTACTGGAGTTGCAATTCATTCCTAACGAATCACTCCCAGTTGCAATAGGCACTTACACCTGGGGTAAACTTGGCCTCGGCATTCTCGCTCCCGTCTGCTAATCCAACATCATCATAATAAAAAGACATTAACATGCTGAAATGTTCATCCGTTTCCCAGAGAAAGAACTCTCAGAACAGCAGGCATTATTTACAGCTCAGTAAACAGAACTCTAATTAACCAGAGCAACCTGAGAAAGAGAGCCAGCTAGTTAAGGTCAATAGATGTAATAATTTTGAACATAACAGCCTAACAGACCATACGGTGGTTACAAGGGAAACACAGGCACAAAATGCCTCGCGTAATCAAAGGAGGAGGGCAGTTACTCTAACAGGATTTTAAGTGGATGCAGGCTCTTACCTCGAGGGTATAAATATTTATTGCAACTGCTTCCCTACCACTAGATATTCTTGGAATATCTGCTTGGGAATCTTGAGGATCTAACCCTAACCTTAAACTGCTAAATTCTCTGAGCTTGGCAGTTTTCTGACTGAAGTTTCGTTTCCAAAATAGTAATGATAATGTTGCCTAGTTTGGGGAATGAAACATCGGCAAGAAAACCTCCAAGTTCAGAGAGCACCAGGGACCCTCAAATATTCTCTTCTATCGGTAATAGTGGGAATTTTTGTTTCATGCACTGGTGGGGCTGGGGAGATTGATACAGTGCATGAATATTTTACTAACACTAATTAATCCAGATTCAATAGACAGGTGGGAAATGAAACTAGTTGATGCTGGAATGGATAAGACAGGGAACTTCTGGTGATTCCAGAAGCTGAAGTCTCACACATTTAGAGATTGTCAGACTAGGAATATACATCTATATAAATAAAAATGTAACTATGAGTTTGTTCAAAACAGGTAATCTCTGAAAGTACTTCACCGATCGCTTCCACATTTTCACACAACGTTCCTTACAAATACGACACCAATGATATATATATATAGATTGTGTAGATGTCACACCTGTGCCAGGTACATGCAACAGAAATGTAAAAAATGTAGGTAGATGGATACAGAGAGAGCAGTGAGCCACAGGATGACATAATGCAAAATGTCTTAATACACTGTCCATAAGATTCAAGGAGAAATACAGTCGGTAGGTAGGTAGGCAGCTATAGGGATAGAGAGAGGGAGGGAGAAATGCGGTACGTAGGTAGGTAGGTAGAGGGATAGAGAGAGGGAGAAATACAGTAGGTAGGCAGGTAGGCAGGTAGGTAGGTAGGTAGAGTGATAGAGAGAAGGAGAAATATGGTAGGTAGGTAGATAGGTAGGTAGAGGGATAGAGAGAGAGGGAGAAATACAGTAGGTAGGTAGGTAGAGGGGGAGAGAGAGGAGAAATACAGTAGGTAGGTAGGTAGGTGGAGGGAGAGAGAGAGGGAAAAATACAGTAGGTAGGTAGGTAGGTAGAGGGAGAAAGAAAGGGAGAAATGCGGTAGGTAGGTAGGTAGGTAGGTAGAGGGAGAGAGAGAGGGAGGGAGAAATACAGTAGGGGGATATAGAGAGAGAGGCCGAGGGCGACGGAGGCCATCGCCCTCCCGACTGACCCATGTTCAACTGCTGTTCACATGGAACCCTTCTCCACTTCAAAGTAGGTAGGTTGGTAGGTAGAGGGAGAGAGGGAGAGGTAGGTAGGTTGGGGGTTATACGGTGGTTGTGTGTACGTGTTTGTGTGTGCAGGTGTAGATCTTCACACAGATTGGTTGGCCATTTAACCAGAATGGGCCACAGCAACGCGTGGCCGGGAATGGCTAGTATATACATATGCATACATACATTCATACACACACACACACACACACACACACACACACACACACAAGTATATGTCTAAATTATTATATTTAATAATTAAATATAATATTTAAAGGAGGATAATTAGAACTGCAGAAAGAACAATTACTTCCAACCCGCCGTCCACTGAGGACCTGTATACTGCATGAGTCAAAAAGAGGGCTGTGAAAGTATTTACAGGCCCCTCGCATCCTGGACATAAATTGTTTCAACTCCTACCTTCAAAACGACGCTGTAGAGCATTGCACACCAAGACAACTAGACACAAGAACAGTTTTTTCCTGAACACCATCACTCTGCTAAACAAATAATTCCCTCACCACTGTCAAACCATTCACTAAGGCTGCATTACTATTACTATTAATGTTCTAATAGTTCCTATCACCCATCTCCTTCCACTTATGACTGTATGACTGTAACTTTGTTGCTTGTATCCTTACAATTTATATTGATTGTTTCCTAGTATGATTTGGTTGCTTATTTGTACCCTTTGACTATCATTAAGTGTTGTACCTTATGATTCGTGACAAATGCTTCGTCTTTTTATGTACACTGAGAGCATATGTACCAAAGGCAAATTCCTTGTGTGTCCAGTCACACTTGGCCAATAAAGAATTGAATTCTATTCTATTCTATTCTATTCTATCCCTACCCCTACCCCTACCCCTACCCTACCCTACCCTAGTCTAGTCTAGTCTATCCCTATCCCTATCCCTATCCCATTCTATTCTATTCTATCCCTACCCCTACTCTAGTCTAGTCTAGTCTATTCTATCCCTAACCCCATCCCTATCCCTATCCCTATCCCTACTCTACCCTACCCTACCCTACCCTACCCTACCCTACTCTATTCTATTCATCTTATTATGTTAAGATATTTCTGATATATTCTGAAGAAAGTATTTTTTTTCAAATTTAAGCTATTCTCTCTCTCTCTCTTTCCCCCTCCCTCCCTCCCCCTCTCCCTCCCTCCCTCTCCCTCTCTCTCATATTTCTTGATGATTAAAGTCTTTTTCTATTACATAATTTTGCTCTTTTTAAAAAATGCCCACAACATATCGTTCTGGCAGCTCATTATGATATCATCTTAACTTTTAAAAAACGCTGCTGCATTCCCCCCCCCCTTCTTCTTTGTTATTCCTATACCAAACATAGTGCACCCACACATACTATTTCTCTTAGGAAAATTTAGTCACTCTGGGTTTTTCTCAAAACTGTAAGTAGAGTAGAGGTTAGAGAGAGTAGAGTAAAGGATAGAGAGAGTAGAGTAGAGAAGCTTTGGATAGGCAGTGACAATATCTGGAAGCAAGGCTTACTCCTCTCCCACACAAATACTGTAATTTAAAAAGTTTATTGCGAGCAAATGTCCGTTTGAGTCAGTTAATTAACACAGCTCTCTATATACCTGTTAGCAGTCATCCAAATCTGGAGTGCTCTAGTGAGGTTCTAAAAACAAGTGGGAGAAATGGAACTACGCTAAATTTCTCCTGTCTTGTCGGTGGCGAGGGCGGTTGGAAGGATACGATATAATAATGTTGGGAAGTGGGGGGAACTTTAGCTGATCCAAATGTAGCAGAGATTTGGGTGCTGACATGTAATTAGGAGATCTTCTGATCCAGTAGATAATACAGTAAATAATGCTCCCTTTTAAGACTTTCTAAGGTTAGGAATTCCAGATCTTGGGAAAAAATACAGTCACCAAGATAGAGAGCAATGCAGGTGGGAATGTAGGAGAAGAGCGGGCAGAGCAGGAGGGCAGAGTTAAGTGTGTCATCAGTTTAGAGTCATTGTGTTGCCACAAATGGTCCAAGTCCGATCTCTCTTGAATTTGAATTGACCCTTATCTGGCACCACTTTAGTTGTTGGATTCTTGTTTATAGACTGAGCATTAAAGCTTTGAATTGCAGTTCACATCTTTTTTGCCTGGAAGGGTAACTTCTACATTTGACTTCCTCTCTGAGATCTGATGCCACATGCAACTTCAGAGTAGAAAATACAGCTTTATTTTTATTGTATTGATTGATTGATTCAGAAAATGTATATGGCCACCCAATGCACTCATGGTGACTCTGGGTGGCTTACGGAAATAAAATCCCAATACAAAACACAATAACCCCCCCACTCCACCCCTCCTTGTGTCAATCAAACCAACCACTTGATCTCTTCCCTATCAGCTTGGGGTCCCCGGGCCAAAGGGCAGAACCACATGTTTGGGGCTTTGCTGTAGTCCCTGGCATGTTTGGGGCAAAGATAATAGAGCAAAGACAGTGCTCTAAAGATGATGCTCTGTGTCTATATTCAAAAATCTCATTGATAAAAACAGATGTTTTTCCCAAGCATTGTGTGTGTGCGTGTGTGTGTGTACGCGCAAGCGCACACACGCACACACACACATGCAAATGTACATTTGAAAATTACAAGTTAACATCACTAGAAATGCCTTCCAGCAATATCTAATGTATTCTAGCATTTAACTCTGTTAGATTGACTACCTTTAAAATTATCTGCCAAGATCAAATAATTTCCATAATTCAAGTTGTCAGCTTTAAAGATTGACTCTAAATACACAGTGATGTGATGCTGAATGTTCTTTTCAAAAAATAACCCAAAATTATGATAATATACATAAAGTTGTTTTCTAAGTGCAATCTCTTCTAAAGAAGCTATCATCAAATAAACAAATTAGTGAACAGGACTAGACTTGTCCAATAATGATAATTTCCAGTGAGAAACATTTCACAGCTCCAGAGCAAGATGGGACTAGCATTGATGGAAATATAAAGAAATAGCTGGTCTCCATCTATGATGAACTGTCACGAATGAGAAAATATTATGTGGAAATAGAGGGTTGACATGTACAGTATACATTGTAGGAACAAGAAATCTTGACTTCTGATCATACTTAAGTGTAAGTAAGGTAAGTTAAAGAATGGCCACTTTAAAAAGAGAAAACTATGTATCTCTATCATCTGTATCTCTATCATCTGTATCTCTATCTCTCTATCTGTCTCTATCATCTTTATCTCTATCTGTTTATCTTTGCCTCTCTCTCTCTCTCTCTCTCTCTCTCTCTCTCTCTCTCTCTCTCTCTCTCTCTCTCTCTCTCTCTCATTCTTTTCTCGCCACCCCAATTCATTCTACCCACAATTCTATGTGTTTAGAAACAAAATCATCCTTTCTTTTTTTTTCCACTGAAAAACAAAGAATCCTCCGCCAGAAGGCATGACTTCACAAGTGTTCATCTCCCATATGAATTATATTCATTCAAAACAATCAACTTTGCTGATAGGAAGGAAACGATTATGAGTGGCAAAGGCCTCTTGGGAGAAAAGAGAAAGGCAAAATGGGGCACAGGGAGAATGGTTGTAATTTCTGAAATGTTTGTCTAGCCACTTTGTTGTGGTGGACGTATAGAAATATCTATCATAAGAGCATGATGAGAGAGAGAGAGAGAGAGAGAGAGAGAGAAATGTGACTATTAATGACAGATTTTTTAATTACAGATAGTCCTCAACTTAAGACTATAATGGATGCTGCCTGTTATAGTCATAAACTCTAATGTTTGTGCAGTTGTAATGTGGCCATTGCAGTCATTAAGCAAGTGCCATGGTTATTAAGCAAACCAATGGTTTGCTATGGGTCATATGCTTTGGTACAAAGCAAATCATACAGTGTGGTCACATGACCACAGGGCTCTGAAAACACTCATAAATACAGGCCACTTGCTAAGTGTCTGAAATGCTGTCACATGACCATGCGGGAGGCAGTTGTCAGGACCTCAGAATCTGTTTGTAAGTTCTCCTGAAGTCTGTCATAATTTCAAATGGTCACCAAGCAACTGGTTATAGGTTGAGCAGCACTACTACAATATATTATTGTTGTTTATTAGAGTGGGCCTACCTCTTGAAATCGCTTGCCCATGGTTTCATCTCAAAGTAGGCATTTGCATGATGGAGTCAGGCCATCTCTTGTCCTGTGTGTCAGCCAGACACAATCAAAATCCCTCCATTGGATGAGGAGCTGCTGTGGCCTAGAGGTAGAGCTCTTGCCTCACAAATAGGAGGTTGTGAGTTCGGTCCTAGGTAGAGAGGCACATGTAGAGTCTCCTGTTTGGGCAGGGGGTTGGACTAGATGACATAAGATAAGATCCCTTCCAACTTTGTTATTCTGTTATGTGTAGAAAATTCTATTTTTAAAATCTATTTTGTATAATTTTAAGGCTGGGATAATTTAAATGGTTTGTCCCTGGGAAATACAGTTTGGCTTTTTTAATGACATCATAGCAACAATGGAAAGTTTTCAGAATATTAAGAAGGTTCATTTAGGGAAGGGTGGCATCAATACATTCAAATATGTATTTCATCACTTTCTTCTCTAGCCCTAGTTAACAGAAAACGATGCTTAAAATATTGTGGGTTAAGTTCAGTGTCTCCTTTAAGCCTTGTGGAATATCTTCCCCCTTCCCTGCTTGTAAGCTGCTCTGAGCTTCTGTCAGCTTTTAAGTCCATTTCTTCTAACACGCTCAGATCTGTTTCTAAACTTACAAGCTAAAAAATGATGTGAAATTAGTTTTTCTTTTCCTTGATGAGTGCTACATTCACCCTCATTCAAATTTTATATCTCATGTTCTTGGCTGTCTGTGAATAGCTAAATAAAAACCCATGTTATAAACTCATGTGAAATCTGCCTTTCTGACTGCTTGGGGGGTGGGGGGTGTCATTAAAAAAAATTAAAAGCAAAAGCAACCAAGTTATGGACAACCACAGAGGAAGCTGATGACATCTGGGTCATGACTCAAGTGATGCAACTTATATTGACCACCAGGAAAATGTCCTGGCTTTGGTCTCTTTGGAGCTTATTAGACGTATATCACCAGAGATCTTTCTATGATGTCAAAAGCTTCTGTGGGAAATTCAATTCATGGTCCACTACATTGTGGGTAATTGTTCATCAGAGTCATTTAACTTTAGCAGCTATCTAGATCCTGGTACTTAAGTGTGCAGGAAGAGCAATATAGACTTAACTTGTACAAAGGTAAAGGTTCCCGTCACACATATGTGCTAGTTATTTCTGACTCTAGGGGGCAGTGCTCATCTCCATTTTAAAGCCGGAGAGCTAGTGCTGTCCAAAAACATCTCTGTGATCATGACTAAATGCTGAAGGTGCACGAAATACTCTTACCTTCCCACCAAAGGTAGTTCTTGTTTTTCTACTTGTATTTTTACATGCTTTCAAACTGCTATGTTGACAAATATTTTTTTTTAAAAAATTTTTTATTTTATGAAATTTATACCCCGCCCTTCTCCAAACGGACCCAGGGCGGCGCACAGGAATGTTAAAATACATACAAAACATATAAAATTTAAAAAAATTATTCTAATAAAACCCTGCGCTAAAAACCAAATTAAAAATCCCAAATTTAAAACTGTCTAATAGTCAGTAATGGAGGTTACGCTAGGCCGGCTAGATGGAATAGATGTGTCTTCAGACACTTGCAGAAGAGGCAGAGGTCGGAGATGGTGCGGAGTTCAGGGGGTAAGTCGTTCCAGAGGGCTGGCCCCGCCACAGAGAAGGCTCTTCCCCTGGGTGTCGCCAGTCGGCATTGTCCAGCCGACGGCACCCTGAGGAGGCCCTCTCTGTGGGAGCGTATCGGTCTGAGGGATGTATGGGGCAGGAGGCGGTCTCGCATATAACTAGGCCCCGAGCCATGGAGCGCTTTAAAGATGGTCGTTAAAACCTTGAAGCGCACCCGAAAGACCACAGGAAGCCAGTGCAGCTCGCTCAGGATAGGTGTTATGTGGGAGTGTCTAGGCGCTCCCGTAATCACCCGCGCGGCTGCGTTCTGGACTAGCTGCAGCTTTCGGGTGCACCTCAAGGGGAGCCCCATGTAGAGAGCATTACAGTAGTCGAGTCGAGAGGTGACGAGTGCTTGAGTGACTGTGCGTAAGGCACCCTGGTCCAGTAAGGGGCGCAATTGGCGCATCAGGCGTACCTGATGAAACGCCCCCCTGGCCACGGCTGCCACATGATCTTCCATAGACAGCCGGGAATCCAGGAGGACTCCCAAATTGCGCGCCCTCTCCACGGGGGCCGGTGTTTCGGCCCCAATGGCCAGAGTTGGAATAATCTGGCTAAACCGGGGCGCCGGAAGCCACAGCCACTCAGTCTTGGACGGGTTGAGCTTGAGTTTGTTACCACCCATCCAGATCCGTACGGCCTCCAAACACTGGGACATAACCTCAACGGCATCGTTGGGGTGGTCTGGGGTGGATATGTACAACTGAGTATCATCAGCGTACAGATGATATCCCACCCCAAAACCATGGATGATCTCACCCAGCGGCTTCATATATTGAACAGTAGGGGCGAGAGGACCGACCCCTGAGGAACCCCACATATGAGGGGCCTCGAGGCCGACCTCTGCCCCCTTGCCAACACATATTGCGACCGACCAGAGAGGTAGGACGAGAACCACCGCAAAACGGTGCCTCCCAGCCCCAACCCCCCCAGTCGGCGCAATAGGATACCATGGTCGATGGTATCAAAAGCCGCTGAGAGGTCTAATAGGACTAGGATAGAGGAATACCCTCTATCCCGCGCCCTCCAGAGATCATCAACCAACGCGACCAATGCCGTCTCGGTGCTGTGCCCGGGTCGGAAGCCGGACTGGCGCGGGTCTAGATAATAAAAATAATGGGAGCTCACTTGGTTACGCAGCTCAGCATCTTAGCCACTGAGCCACTGCATCCGTACACTTAACTTGAGAAAGGTATATATATATATGGGCCACATTCCTTTTCTTAAGCTCTCAGATCAAAGAAGTACAAATATTTCATTGCATTATGTCCTTGTGTGTGAAGTTCTACATACTTCCATCCGCCATTTTAGGTGGCAGGGAATTTTCTGTTTTTACACAGTGGATATCCCCTGTATAACTTTCAAAGCCTGGGTCAGATATCATCATTATCTAATCACCTCATTGGTCCAATGATTTTACTGTGTATCTGTCAACATCGTGATATCATCATGGTTCACTAGGGACCAAGCCATTTTGATTTGATTTTGATTTGATTTGATTTTTATACCGCACCTATCTCCCAGAAGGGACTCAGGGCGGTGCACAGGAAGTTAAAAGCAGACATACAAACATATAAACAAATACAACTACAATATTAAAATCTGATTAAATTTAAAAGCAGCCTGTGCTAAAAATACAACTAAAAGTTACCAAAAATTAAAATCAATTTAAAACTCTGTGAGAATAATCTCGGGGTCTAAGCTAGGCTAGCCATGTAACTTAGGGTACTGAAGTGATAAATACCTGGTAAAAATAATGTTACAGCTATCTTGCATAATAATCATTTTATTTTAATCTGTGTCAGAACAATATTAGAGAAAGTGAACCAGAAGAACCATTTCACCATCTTTCACAACATTAGAACCAACGTCAACTCATGAAGCTGGGAGTTGTAGGACACAGCAGATAAAAGTAAGTGCTGTCATTCTTCATTTTTTCACACAGTTAAATTATGAAAGTGACTATCCACCAATCTGGATACCTTTGAAGAAGAAAAAATAGAAGAAACCATGGAGGCAGGACAATTGATTGTCTATATATTTCCATCCCCATCTGAAGCAGCATGTATTCTCTTCATCAGTTGCTGACAAGCAACCACACTAGATGTTGTTCTCATTCATGGATGAACTATTTGGAGATCCATCTCTGTATTAAACTATGTACCACAGCAAATCTTAATGCTGAGAAACTGCAAAAGCAGACAGGGATGGCATGGATTTGAATGCACAGGATTGTTAATTCATTTGACACACACACACCCTCTCAAACTCTTGGAATAGCATCATGTTGCAGCTAAGTGGGTTAATCTGTGTTTGTTATGTACCCATCTAGTGGGGAATTCACTAGCACTTGTTGCTTTAATACCTTGTTAAATTATCTCACTTTGCTGAGTCTTGCAGTGGCATGAAATGGAAATTCATCACAGCCTTGCCTGTAGTAAGTAGCCTGACAGCTTATTAGAAGGCCTGACAGGGGTGGGGAGGAAGGGTTACCAACAGCAGGGAGAACCTATAGAAATAGTGGTCTTTTTCATACTGTGATTCTTTGGATGTCTGGCATTCAAAGGTGTTTCATCCACTCAACTGAGGAGGTCATATAGCCTGACAGGAAACAAAGAAAGCTTCAAAGTTAAGAGAGCCATGTTTATTTGACAAGCACAGATATCACAGGCTTTCACCTTTTCCTGTCCCTTTGAATAAGTGTCTGCTATTCCCACAATTTCATGCAGCAAATATCGCAAATAATTGTTGAGCTATGAAAAAAGACATTATTTCTGTTAGTTCTGTTTTTCTCTTCAGTGGATAAAGTTGTAACACTGTGAGACATGGAGACAAAATTTGCCACATTATCTCTGCCCTGCATATCTATATATCATTCTCTATCTGTCTTGTTTCTATCTCTGTCTCTATCTCTATGTATCTCTATCTTCTCTATCTCTCTGTCTTTCTCTGTCTCTGCAATCTATCTCTATCTCTATGTATCTCTCTATCTCTATCATCTCTATTTCTCTTGTCTCTTGTCTGTCTCTGTCTCTATCATCTTTATCTCTATCTGTCTATCTCTCTCTCTTTATCTATCTCTATCTCTCTGTTTCCGTCTGTCTCTGCAGTCTCTGTCTCTATCTCTGTATATCTATATCTCTATATCTCTATCATCTCTGTCTGTCTGCCTCTGTCATCTTTATCTCTGTCTATCTTTGTCTATCTCTGTTTCTTTATCTAACTCTATATCTTTATCTATCTCTACCTATCTCTGTCTCTACCTATCTCTCTCTCTCTCTCTCTTCTCTCTCTCTCTCTCTCCATCCATAATCTAGTACAGGGGTGGATTTCAAAAGGTTTGGAACCTATTCTGTGGGTGTGGCTTCTTTGTGGGAGTGGCTTGCCAGCCATGTGACCAGGTGGGAGTGGCTTTCTGGCCATGTGACCAGGTGGGAGTGGCTTGCCGGCCATGTGACCGGGTGGGAGTGGCTTGCCGGCCATGTGACCAGGTGGGAATGTTAGCAGCTGCTGGAATTATGTTTGCACAACAGTGGAAAAGCAGATATGAAAATGAATAAATAATACAATGTGCAGGAATAAATAAAGTGACAATTAAAATCAAGATGGCTTTGAATATTTTTTCACGTGGGATTTGTTTTAGCAATTGCTAAGAGAAACAGAAAATAGAAATCCAAAAGTATGAAAGACAACACCAATTATGTAAGGAAAGGTCACTAAAATGTATAAGGAAATATTAGTAGTATTTGATCATTATTAACGTGTACAACTGCTGCAGGACATAATACACCCACGCAAACTATGACAGTGCCAGGAAAACACCAAAAAATAGAATCCCTCCTACAAAAGACTGAAAATGAAACCAGTTTTTCCCCCCTAACCTTAGGGACAGGAGAGACAAAGCCACTGGAATAAAAACCATCAAGGCATTGTGGAAAATTATAAAGGACACACAAGCTCACAGAACCAGCAACCACCTAAGAATTACCTAGACAACCAGGGTGAAGCACACTCTTTCTGGCAAAGCTGCCTTGCACCAACCTGGCAGCCCATAGAAAAGCAGCCACTTTGAGACACATAAACCACTTAAAAGCAACATATTGCATCTCAAAGAAAACATTTGCAAAAAGGAATAACATTTCTTGAAAAATATTTTTTTTATAAACAATTACAAAATAAAAATTCCCTAAAATAATTAAAAAAGATATTTTACAAATAAAAAAATCCTTAAAAAACATTGTTAAGCATTCCACAAAATGACACAATTCTACCAAACACAATTCTACCAACAATAATGTATACTGAAACCATTTAAAGATATTCCTTGTAATAATTTAAAATATAACCATGTTAAGGGTAGAATAACACTATATATTGAAGTGAACCGTTTAAAAAAATTCTTTATTCAATACATTTTAAAGTACTGAGTATAGAATTTTTAAAAATGGTCTATATTAATTTGTTTCTCATAGAATCTTTTTTTAAATAGTCTAAGACAATTAAAAAAAAGAACCCACACACAATAAATTGAAGTAAACCATTTTTTTAAAATTCTCTATTCAATACAGTTAAGTAAAATGATTTTAAAAAATTATATGCACAATAAATAAACTAATCTTTAAAAAATCATTAAAAAAAATAGAAGAGGGAAAAAAACTAGTTTCCTTCCAAATAGTTGGAAACCTTAGGTGCAGTCACTCTTACAGTCCACCCTAACTCACTGGTTGGGAGATCTGGGAAGAAAGGGGCAGGGAGAGCCACGTGTATTGCCTTGAGCTCCCGAAATGAAATATGCATTATAAATCAAATGAATAATTAACTAATATCCAAAGGACGCTTAACCAGTGTATATAAGAAAGCACTTTTCTTAAGCCAGCACCCTTCCTATGCTGCAGAGAAAGTGGATGTAAACTGAGAAGGAGTTGAGTGTTGCCTGCTGCATGTTACTGATGCTTCCATGAATCAGGACAAGTTTGCCACTGAATCTGTCAGCAAAAGGTTTACATGAGCATGTTTTATTACTTTGGTGTGAGAGATGCCATTTTACCTAGGAAGTATCTTTTTTTTTTAAGGGTCTATGTTTCAAATGAGCACTAATCCTGGCTATACAATTAACCTGTGTTGGAGAAGTGCACTGCGTGGACAAAGGCCTCTGTCTGATCATTCCTGCTGTCCAAGACAAAATGGCCCCCGGGGGCAGAGACCATGCCCAGCAGCAGCTAAAATGGTGAACAGGAGCTAAGTAAATCCCAGCCCCTCAGCACATCACTGATGAAGTGTGTCAGATCACATCCATGACCATGATTTTCTCCCTCTTTGAGGAGAAGAGGGAAAATGCTATTTTAAGACTGCAACAGCTAAAGATTATTTTAAACTGCTTCCAATGGGGGTTGTGGAGGATAAAAAAGCAATGTCATGAAGACAGGGCTTAAAAAACAAGATTGCCAGGACATATTTGGGCTGCAGTTAGGAAAATGGGAAGATATCAGCCTCGTGGGATAAATCAGAAAAGAATCACAACCAAATGAGCTAATTCTACTTTATTGTAAAGCTGAATTCACAAAATCTCGCAAATGTGAAATTATAACATACACACACACATCCTCTCTTTTACAGTCCAAGAAACCAGGATCCCTCTCTTCTATCCCTCTTGTTCCTCCTACTATCCAGCTGCAGGCTATGCTGTCTCTTATCTGACCATTCCCTTGGCAATGTCTCTTAAACCAGTCTTCCAAAATCTTTCTCACATACCCTTCCAAAGGATGAGCACATCCTTTGTAAGGTCTGTCTCCTTTTGGCTTATTTAAATTTTTTTGCTTATTATTATTTTTTCCAGTAGTTTGTGTTTGGGCAAGTCTTCAATTTTTTTTTTGAAGAAAACACTTTTTTCTTCAACATATTGTCTATCCGTGATTATTAATCAGCCTGTTCTCCTCTTGGATTTTTTGTGCTTCTGAGGTTGAGAGAGTGCCGTTCAGATCTGTTTATTTATAGGATTTTCATGGCCACTCAAATGGCAAAAATGCAGCTCTAGGAAGCATGCAGTAATCTCTACAGTAATTTCTAAACATTATGCAGAAGTGAATGTCTAAATTCTAAGTTATTTATTTGTTTATTTGTTTATTTGTTTATTTATTTATTTATTTATTTCTCTTTCTCTCTTTTTTCTTCCTTCCTTCCTTCCTTTCTCTCTCTCCTTCCTTTTTTCCTTCCTTCCTTCCTTCCTTCCTTCCTTTTCTTCTCTTTCCTGACTTTATTATTTTTACAGGTAACTCAAGGTAGCAAACATATCCAACATAACTTCCTCCTCCTATTTTCCCCACAACAGCAGCCCTGTGGGATGAATTAGGCTGAATGACCGTGTCACGGCCACCCAGCTGGCTTTCATGGCTAAGGCAGGACTAGAAGTCACGGTCTCCTTTCTAGCCCAGTGCTTTAACCACTAGTCCAAACAATATCTGTAGAAAAAGGAGAGAGAACCTATTTTTTTCTCTAGAACCAAGTTGCCCAATGACAAAGCACTGTAGAAATTGTGGTCTAAAAATTCTGGAAGGTAGCTAGTTATTTTTTTTTCTAGAAGTTTTGCTGGATCAATAATTTACTAAATAAAGTTTAAGCAACTTTATTCTGTTTGCTTGATAGGATGAGAAAACAAATTATTCTGCTTCTATCACCCTTTAGCACCTCCTCCTTCGTCACAAAGTTGCTTTTTCAAGAGGCAACTGAACTTTCTTGTTTTTCTTTGAAGATGTTTCATTTCTCATCCAAGTAGCTCAGCTCTTGGATGAGAAGTGAAACGTCTTCAAAGAAAAACAAGACGGTCCAGTTGCCACTTGAAAAAGCAACTTTGGGACAACCATGACCTGGATGACTGAGAATCTCCATAGATACCTTCTCCTTAGACTTTAGCAACCTTCAAACAAGGAACACAGTTCTTGTCAAGGGGATAAATTGGTTGATTTGCCTCAACCAGCCATGTAGTACAATAATACAATAGCAGAGTTGGAAGGGACCTTGTAGGTCTTCTAGTCCAACCCCCTGCGTGGGCAGGAACCTTATACCATTTCAGACAAATGGCTATCTAACATCTTTTTAAAGACGTCCAGGGTTGGGGCATTCACAACTTCTGGAGGCAAGCTGTTCCAGAGGTTAATTGTTCTAACTGTCAGGAAATTTCTCCTTAGTTCTAAGTTGCTTCTCTCCTTGATTAGTTTCCACCCATTGCTTCTTGTCCTGCCCCCAGGTGCCTTGGAGAATAGTTTGACTCCCTCTTCTTTGTGGCACCTTAGTGTTCCTTTGATCTTCAGCTGGCACTTGCAATAAACAGGAAAACACTTCCTATTCCTGGTTAGTAGTATCAGAGGAGAATTCTACACATAGAGCTATGCAAAAGCCCCTCCTAATGCTATAAGGACTAGTTGAAGTAAGTGAAGCAGATAGATCAGCCACTTCCCTCTGAAAAGTGAGGGAGACACACTGCTTTATAGAACAGTTGTGAGGGGTGGTTTTCCTTGAGTCCATCTGGAGGCAATGCTCCCTTGGAAGGACACAGCCCTATAAAGCAGTCCCCAAGACCTTCCCTGATTTCCTTGGCGGATCTTAATCTTCAGCAGTAGAATTTTATTAAATGGCAGCATTTCCCCACCTATTTCCTCATTAGAGAAGAGCTGTTAGAATCAAATTGAATGTGTTATTATTTCTTGGGGCAACTTTTCCATATCCGCTTGGATAATATTATGTTCAGTGTCATGCTGGGGCAGCATGACACACTTGGCAGTTCCTTTGGAGAACTTTATTATTAGGGCACATTTTTTTTTATATAGATAAGAGATGCCTGGGCTCATCTTCAAAAAAGATAGTGCTATTTATAATGGGTGTTGGACTTGATGACTAGAACTTTCCATGGTTGCTGTAATTGCTGATAGTAAACCTTTGGTAAACAAGATAAATGCAGCCTCTGAGATCTGAGAAACCTGCCTTCATTTTGAATAACACACAACAGACTCATGGCTCGATCAATAAGCAATATACTGTACGAGAGACCTGAATTTTTGCACTGATTTTTTTTTCTAGGTAAAAAAAAAATACGTACAACTATTGCAAAAGCCTCTTATTCCTTTTTCTAAAAAATAAATTAGAATTAATTGTCCTAGTATGTAGCTAGTTTTATGTTGCTTTTAAGAAACTTCATACATAACATGTCCCTGGTCAATCTGGAATCATTTACTGGGGACAGTACAATTCTATATTGATAAGTACATTTGAGGCTATGATCAGTGTGATATTCAGCCAGTTCGGACTGGTTCAGGCAAACTGTTAGTGGCGATCTGTGGGTGGGCTGGATCACCTGCCCTGCCGCTATGCCGTCCTATTTAGCCACATTTTTTAAGCCACGTGCAAGCTGTGCGTGCTCACAGTTTCAGTGCGTGGTGAACTGGTGGTAAAATTATATGACTTTATGTTACTTTTAAGATACTTCATACATAATGTGTTAGTGGCGATCTGCGGGTGGGCTGGCTCACCTGCCCCACCACTATGCTGTCTTATTTAGCCATGTTTTCTAACTTGGCGCTCACAGTTTCAGTGTGCGGCAAACTGGTGGTAAAATTATATGAAAGCTATGATTACACCATTGAAACTTTGTTAAGCCCCTGTACTATCCTCCCCATGAGTAGGGGAGAACACCTCCCTTTGTTAAAGCAACCTGACAAAAGTCCACTGCATATTCATGTACATCTCAAGCTGAATATTGTCAATATGATGAAAATCTGTGTTGTTCCCCCCCACCCCCGCACTGGATTTTGCAATATATTTCACTATTCAAGAATGAATATACACAACTGAGAAGCGCACATCAAAACAAGTATATGTGAATGGGGATTTAAAGTAGCACTGTCAATCAGAAGTGGATTTTCTTGTAATCTCACAGTCAGATTTAACTGGCTGTCTTGCTTGATACTGAAGACAAATCCGTTGCTCAGTGGGTAAAATAAGATTTCGCTCCCTTTTCTTTCAAAGCAACATCTTCAGCACCAAGGGAAGCAACTGAGGGAAACAATCCCTCTCCCAAATAATCAGAGAAGGACATGATATTCAGTTGATACGAATCTTAAACTTCAGGGGGAAAATGGTGGTGTGTGTGGCGGTATGATTCACATTCCCAGGACCTTAGGGGTGTGTGCTTTTTTTAATGATGACTTATGCAACACAAGAGCCCTCTCCCAGTACTTCTCTCAGCCAGATGTGGCTGTCTGCTGACTACCAGCTGTGCATGCACAGAAACTCATTCCCCCAGCAAAGGGGAAGCTGCCACTCGCTTCTCTTGCTTGGCAGGCTGGGATTAGACTGCTTTGCAAACCGTTTGCATTAAAAGAATCCCTTCGCACAAAGCTGCATGGAAGTTAAGCACGCTTTGGAGGATTTGCAGAGCCCTGGAAAAAACATTTGGCATCACACAATGTTACAGGAGAGTGCAGCTTTCTGATCTGATGCCAGGAGAATGTGAAAACCTGATTATTCAGTCTTAAAAAACATGAGAAAATAGGGCTAACTTGTGGGTGGAAGTGCTTTGAATGGAAACAGATTGCGATTGACATGCCTTGGCCATTTGTAAGCGACCCGTTTAGTGGCCCTAATTATTCTGAGGGTCCAGTTATATATTGAGCCAAGCTTTATAACTTCTCTGCAAACGCCAAGAAATCAAGAGAAATGGAGAACAGAGTAACAGCTATCCAAGGACTTTCATTCTAGTTAGAGGCCCTGTGCAATACATTTTAAGCAGTATCTAATTATCCATTGTTTCTGCTTTTTGTGTCTGACATAACCTCCCCCCCCCCTCTCACACACATCAGTGGTGATATTCTGCCAGTTCTTATCAGTTGATGAGTGGTAGTAGCGGCTGCTGGAGGCTCCGCCCACCCACTTTGATGTAATGCACGACCTTCTGCGCATGCACGCTCATATTTGAGAACCAGTAGTGAAGGCAAGTGAATTCCACCACTGACAGACACCACACACACACACACACACATACACACACACACAAATATATTCTTCTTTAGACATAAAAACTAAAGAAAAGTATAATCTCCATGGCCTGGATAAAATTATTACTCCAGGCTTGCATTTTAGTCCCAAATGGCATAGAAGATAATTGCTGTAAGTTTAAAATGGAATTAATAATTCTATACAGTAAAATAATTAATTTTAAACAAGCCCTTGTCTTTCTTACAATTTGTTTATTTAGCATGATGTACCTGAACTGTAGAACATTACTTGACTGGTCCAAATGTTTCTTCTATTTGACAGACCAGGGGGTGGTATACACTTACCTTCCCAATCAGTTTGCAAATGTGAGCCTGCAACTGCACTTTTGTTAAAAAAAAAAAAGGCCCGAAATGGGATGCCTTAGAACCAGGCATCTGCTATTGGTTCAGACAATCCGGTCCGAACCGGTAGAATACCACCTCTTTGACAGACCACCCCAGCCATAGAACTGATTTTCTGGGTCATTTCCACCATTACCCTGTCACTTTTTAAAAAAAAAATAGCTGATGCTGTTTTTACACTTTTCACTATGGTCCAAAATGGATATTCTATTCATTGAAAAAAAGCCATCTGAAAAAAAAAAACATCCCCAACACGCAACCAAAAGGAAAATGAAAAAGTACAGAAATGGAAATTAAAAATGAAAGGTAGCGAAATTAAAAAAAAAATCAACCTACACTGAGTCAGGATATCATCAATGAAAAGATCAGATAAAACCCCCTTTTATAAGGTGTTGGCGTGGAAAACAGAATATATCAATCCGTAGCCATAGTCTCTCTTATTTCCTTTCTCTATTTGCAAAAAAAATTAAAATTGGCTTCCAAATCCACAAATGCCACCATCAAATTTGGATGACATGTTTTTTTTAAAAAAAAACCGGTTTGCTATCTTTTTAATAAATATGGACAGTCTTACCAAGGATCCAGTTAGTATACCTGTTACATTTATATATGAAAGCATTTTAGCAAGGAACTGTGAAAAGTCCTTCAGAATCTTGGCAGACAGCATCTCCTCCATGCGAGTTTATTTTGAACGAGAGAGGTATGAATTTCAAAACCTTTTTGGTTGTAGCCCATAGCCCTGAACAAGATCTTCCAGTTCTGCCATAGGGGAACTGCATGGAAAGTATAAGTGCCACAAGGACAGATCAAAAATCTTCAAATTTTAGCAAGGGTTCTCTGCCCGGTTGCTGGATAAGCATGGCCATGGTGGGTGTGGCCTAGACGGCCTTCTGCACCACGATGGGAGAGTGCATTTTTGCCCTCCCCGGGCTACAGAGCCCATCCTACAGCCTCCAGCAGGGTGAAAATGGACTCTCCAGTCTCCAGAGGCCCCCTGGAGGCTGGAAACAGGCCTGTTTCTGGCCTTCCTGAATTTCCAATAAGCCCGCTGTTTCCTCCCCAAGCCTCCGTGTGTGCCCTGCACTTACTTGCATCCAAAGCAGGCAGCATGAGGACTCCTAGGAGGGGGGCATGGGGGGAAGCCAGGAGTGGGATTTGGGGGTTCTCCAAACTACACAGAACCTTAGCTCAAGGTTCTCCCGAACATCTGCAAAGCCCCAGCAGCCCACTCCTGAAAAATCTCCCTAAACTATCTACAAACAGGGATCTGGTGACCTTACCCAACCTCTCCCAATGAGCCTAGTTTCCAGCTTCCTGTTCTCCAGCAGAGCCTGGCCCAACCTTGTGCGAATATTCCTTTCTACTTTCCCTTCATCTTAAAAGGATCTTTTTGAGACCTCGTTTTCCTTTGCAAGGGAGCTTTTTTTAAACAACATTTTTCTGCCTGTCCCAAATTCATAGTCAAAGTGTGTGGGATTGCAGGGGTTTTTTTTAAAAGAAAAGAAAAGAAAAGCAAGCAAGCAAGCAAGCACAAATGAATTTAATTTATTTTTCATTGGTGTCTGAATTTAAGCCCGCCTTTCTATCTATCCACTAATCCAGTAGCATATAAAAATAAAAATGCAAAAGTTAAACTAAAACAGACTTAATAAAATTAGAATCCTGGTTAAAAACAAACCAATGAATAACACAGATTTAAGAAAAGCAGTAATATGTTTGGAGAACAGCCCAGCAGCTCCCTAGGGAACACATTCTACAGTTTGGAAGCCACATAGGATGTTTTTCCTACATTCCAGATGACATCTTTCAGAGGGTTTTTCTTGGTGATCTAAGTAGCTAGAAGGTTCCTAGTAGAAGAGGGCAAACCTGTTTTATCCTGGACTTGGTCAATTCATAAAAGTGTATTGAGAAATTGCAAGCTCCAAGAAATGGGCCGCTCAGTTCTGTGCTTTCTTAGCCATTAGCTCTTTACTTTTTGATTCTATTTTATGATTCTATTTGTTAAAATATTCATGACTGGGAGAGACATGGGGACGTCAGCCAATGAAGTGGCATAGCAACTAAGATACTCAATGGGAGCTTAAACAGATCTGAGTCTGTGCAGAGAATTGAAACAGAAACTTAAGCTTGGAATCTGGCCGTGGCTTAGCTGAGAATTGAAACTTAAGCAGTCTGCTGCTCCTCTGAGAAGTAAACTAGGAGACAGTCTGGGCTTGTCTGCTGAAAATGAAACTAACTGCTTGTGTTTGCCTGTAACTCTCCTGCCTTGTGTTTACTTGGAAGAACCACCTGTTGGCATTGTACATTTATTCATCTATTCTTATGTGTATAAAGAAGTGAATGAATCCTGCTGTTATCTGTGTGTGCTTCTGGATTTGAATTTATGCAACAAACTCTGACACTATTATCCAAGAATCAAAGTAACCAGAAAAATGATCACTATTGCATTTTCTGATCCAAAAACAGCTACACGGTAATGTAAAAAAGGTGAGAAAGGTCTCCCCTGCCCACCTTCAGAAACATCAATTTGTATCATCTTTATGTCAGAGGCAGGTTAATTGGCAACTGTGTGCACCTAAGTTTAATACTTTATATGGTAATAATTTTATTCTGAAGGAAACAGTAATTAACGAAAGCTTTTGTTCATCCCTTACTATCTAACGTGAAAAGGGCTACAAACCCACAGATTTATGGATATGTTTCCTTTATGGACAATTTATTTGCAAGAATGATAGGGATGGCATCTTGATATTACAGAAAATGAAACCGCAAATTGGTCTTGGTATCTTTAACAAAAGAAATGATGCTTTCCTTTGGTCATTTATTTTGGGGTTTTCCATCAAGTGAAGAATAACTTAACAGATTTTCCTTCTGGAAGGCATCAGAACTGGTGCATTTCAGATGGTTGCTCAGAGAGAAATTTTAAAACTTAGATGGTAACCTAGGTTGGATAACCAGGGCTAAAATTGATTGATTGATTGATGCAATCATTATCCCCCCTCCCCCTTCTCTCTAAAAGAAATCCCTGCAATGTCCTGTTGCATTGTCCCAATAATCTTAAATTTGGTTTATTTAAATATTTTTTTAAAAAAAGACACAATCCCAGATTTCCTCCAAAGCAGGGGTGAAATGCTACTGGTTTGCCTGAGCTGGTAGTAAAAAAAAATGCTACCGGTTCTGACGATCAGCTGTGATGCGCAATTTATATTAGCTAGAATCGTTGGACTTCCTGCTTTCTAGCTAATTTAAATTGCCTGGCACAGTGGATTCCCCCCACTGTTGTACTTACCTTTGCAGGCATGCTCGGTAGCAGGCTTGTGCCATTTTGACACTCTGCGCATGTGTGGAAGGTCCTACACCTGCACACTCACATTGCTACCGAATCGGTAGCAAAGCTAAGTTGATTTCCTCCCTGCTCCAAAGCCCTCCCCTGCCCTGATGTTATGCTAACTTTGTGGTTTTTGGTTCCAGCCCAAAAGCTGATAATCAAAAGTTCCCTCCTCCTGAGAAACCAGTTTGCAATTCATGTAAAATGTTTGACACTCGAGCGGAGGAAACTGATCGGTCTCTGAGCATGCTTGACTTTGCGCAGAGATGGGGAACTTACTCCACAGAGGTTGCCATGCTACATTGCGCAGCAGTTTTACTCAGCATGTGGATGGATGCTGGGAATTAAGAGTTTAGCATCTGAAGGATAATGAATTCCCAATCTTATTTTACAGTGACTCTTTCTTCCAATCTAAGAGATAGCCAAAGGTGATTAAAATGCAGCCCCGGTCCATCTCCCCTTCAAATCTGGGGGGGGGGGGAGTTGAATTGAGATACTGCATTACAATATCTACAGTGATCACCTAACAGTTCTAGCTGTGGAGGGGGAAGACATTTGGATGGCAAGTGCTGAATGCTTGCTTGCTTTATTTATTTATTGTGTCCCATTTTTCCTCTTTTCATCCTCAGATAACATTGAGCTGAAAGAGTGTGACCTGCACAGAGTCATTCAATGTGTAGCACAATTGAGTGGGGATGTGGGACCATAACAGAGGTGGTATTCAGCAGGTTCTGATCAGTTCTGGAGAATCGGTATTGGGAATTTTGAGTAGTTTGGAGAACGGGTAAGTAATAATAATAATATTTAATAATAATATTTAATATTTATAAAACCGCACCCTCTCCCCACAGGTACTCGGGGCGGTGCACAGGTAGAATAAAAACAATAAATACATACAAACAATTCTAAAAACAAATTAAACATAACCTGCGCTAAAATTCCCCATTAAAACTAAACAATCCTAGTTCCCAATAAAAAACCCCAAAGACAGAGAGACTTATCCTAGGCCGGCCAGACAGAAAAAGTGAGTTTTTAATTTAAGACGGAAGGAGCGGAGGTCCGTGGTCGTCCTGATATCGGGGGGAAGGTCGTTCCAGAGGGCCGGGCCCGCCACAGAGAGAGCCCTTCCCCTGGGCGTCGCCCGCTGACAAAGTCTAGTGGACGGCACCCGGAGAAGTCCCTCTCTGTGGGAGCGAATCGGCCGTGAGGATGTATGAGGCAGGATCCGATCCCGCAGATACCACCTCTGGCTGGCCCCGTTCCCATTTATTCTCTGCCTCCCGAGTCCCAGCTGATAGGGAGAGAATGGGGATTTTGCAGTATCCTTCCCCTGGAATGAGGAAGGAATGGAGATTTTACAGTATCCTTCCCCTGCCATTCCCACCAAGCCATGTCCACCAAGCCATGTCCACCAAGCCATGCCACACCCACAGTAATTTTTTTTTATTCTCACCACTGTACAATAACATCCAGAAATTAGTTCAATACCAGAAAGATTGAGACATACAATTGGGGTTTTTTTGGGATACAGATTCCATGTTATATTTATGAGACAGTGGTTTTGTTTTTCTTCATTCATCTAAATGTTTGGAAAATAGAAGGAGCACAATCTACCTGTTATTAATTCACATCTTTCTCAATTTAGTCATCTTCTAATCACTGCTGTATAGTCACTGTTTTATTTATGCAATTTACTATTTCATACCAGAACAGATGTCGCTCATTTGGCAAACTGCAAATTAGGAATCCCACTATGAATTAGATGGTTAAATTTTACCTGGGATATATTTACCACCCATATGCTTTCTGATAGATTTTTGACACCTCTGGTAAATAATTGACTCATGAGAAGTGGTAGCTAAATAAATATTTGGGAGAAAGGAAGGAAAGAAGGAAGGAAGGTTAAGTTAACAGATGCAAGGGGATTCCCTCATCCCAGTTCCTCTTTTGGTTCTTTTCTTCAAGATATAAATTCAAGTAGAAGTGAGACTTTTCTGTCTTCACATAGTTCTCAAGAAATTTAATTTTTACTTCAAATACAATGAATGTTCATTAGTATCCCTCGATGGGCTAAGCCCATGTTCTGCATCCAATTGAAGTTACTGTACAGAATGGATTTTTCTTTGTAGTGAAACCTTCTGCTATCTCTAGTGTTCTTTCTGGTATTCTTAATGTTCTAATGTGGTTATACTCAGGAACATATGACCTAACAAGAACTCCTGCTGAATTTAAAGTTCCAAAGTGGCACAGCGGTGGTATTCAGCCAGTTCTGACAGGTTCTGGAGAACCAGTAGCAGAAATTTTGAGTAGTTTGGAGAGCTGGCAAATAGGCTGGCCACGCCCCCACTACCTCCCAGCTGATCTTCTTTTGTTGCCCTGAACAGGAGAACAGAGCTGGAAAGCAGGTTAGTGGGGTGGGGAGGGAATGGGAATTTTGCAGTATCCTTTCCCCTGCCACACCCACCAAACCATGCCATGCCCACCAAGTCACATCCACAGAACCGATAGTAAAAAAAATTTGAATCCCACCACTGGCCCAGCCTTTCCCCCTGCGTACCTGCCCCTTCTGAGTCAATAGTTAGTTACAGATCTCCATTGAACCAGGAATAATTACAAACCACAATTCTCACCTTCTTTGGTGACAATGGATGGTTGAAAGTCTGAGATATAGCCTGCCATGAGATTTCCCTTTAGTCTTCACCCTCCGCATCATTACAAGGATAAATTTGAGGGGAAATAATAGTTTTGCAAATGGAGGGCCTGTGCAATGATCCAGTAATTTGGATTATAAAAGTCTGGGCAGAGTGATGGACCTGTTGCTGGAAAGCCGGCAGCCCAGGTTCAAGAGCCAAGCACCATATGATGGGATGAGCTCCCATCCCATCTCCAACTCCTCCCAGTCCAGTAGTTTTAAAGCCTCCAAATGCTTTTTACAGGTAAATAGGTACCATTTTGATGGGCAAGTAAGGCTCCGTGACATCATACTGGCCACATGATCGCAGAACTGTCTTTGCATTGTGTTGGCTCAATGGCCTTGAAAAGTACACCGCCCCCTATATTCAGTAACAACTACCAAAGTAAAATTGATAGGGATTCTTTTACCTTTTTTTACCTACAATAGTCTATTGGGATTCTCTAACTCAGGGGTGTTAACCTCACGGCCCGCAGGCCAGATGCATCACATGCTGGCCACGTCCACCTCCATTTTAGCTAAGGGGAAAAAAATTGAGATACATCACATGATGACAATGAGTTTGACACCTCTGCTCTAACTACTAAGTTAACTGCTAGGTTAGCACTATAATACTGAGACAGAAACTACAACATAGAGGTTTTTTGATCCTGTGCTACGGACGTTTGAAGACTTTGTCTAAAATTCACTGTGCATGTATGTTCTGTGAGTTTTGAATGAATTCCTAAAGCCTGAAAATAGATCAGCTCAAAAATATTCCAGTTGGTAAAAAGATAGAGGGAAGCATTTCCACTGATTGCCTATAGCTTCAAGAGCCATCTTTTCCATTGCTACAAAGGACTGATTAGCATTCTGGTCATAGAATGGGTCCACTTCGGTGGAGAAGGTGCGGTATATAAATTGAAATAAATTAAATTAAATTAAATAGATATTTGGAGTGCATAGGAGATTTGAAAGGAAGGTAGATTCACTTCACCTCCCACGACAAGCAGAACATTTCTACTAGAACATGTCATCTGTTGATAGGAAATTTCCAATATGGGGTAGGACAGACTTTTCCAATTGAAGAGTGAAATCACTGCAATCACCATACATTCATTGTATAAGACACTACTATTTCATCTACTTGTTAAAGCATTGTTTTAAGCCTCATAGACCCAAGTTGGTTAATTCTTCTTCTTCCTCCTCCTCCTCCTCCTCCTCCTCCTCCTCCTCCTCCTCCTCCTCCTCCTCCTCCTCCTCTTCCATATCGTCATTGGATATTGGTGATCATGTTATCAATCCTCTTTTTGTCAACAGCCGAAAAAGTGCTGCTGAGTTTTGTCCAAACCAGTCCCTTAGGTTTTGAAGCCATGGTGTTCTTCTTTTGCGCAGGGTTCTGACATTTCCATCCCGTTGTTCCTAGGTTTCCTGGTATAATGCATGGGAAAATCACATAGGGTAGAAAACTCATTAGGGTTAGGGTTACGTCCCCATGAACTCCGACGGAAAAATGGACATCACCAATGGATTCGCAGCTCATTAGAATGGTTAGGAGGGTGCTGACTTTTCCATCCCGTCGTTTCTACGTTTTCGGGTAAAATGCATGGGAAAATCCCATAGGGGGAAAACCCACTTAGGGTTAGGGTTACGTCCCCATGAAATCAGATGGAAAAATGGACATCGCCAATGGATTCGCGGCTCATCGTAATGGTTAGGAGGGGGAGGACTTTTCCATCCCGTCGTTTCTACCTTTCCTGGTGATATGCATGGGAAAATCCCTTAGGGGGAAAACCCACTTAGGGTTAGGTCCCCATGAACTCCGATGGAAAAATGGACATCGCCAATGGATTTGCACTTCATCAGAATGGTTAGGAGGGGCGGACTTTTCCATCCCGTCGTTTCTACGTTTCTTGGTAAAATGCATGGGAAAATCCCATAGGGAGGAAAACCGTGTTTGGGTTAGAGTTAGGGTTAGGGTTAGGGTTAGGGTTAGGGTTAGGGTTAGGTCCCCATGAATTCAGATGGAAAAATGGACATCGCCAATGGATTTGCGGCTCATTGGCACTGTTAGGAGGGTTCGGACATATCCATCCCGTTGTTCCTAGGTTTCCTGGTATAATGCATGAGAAAATCACATAGGGTGGAAAACCCACTTAGTGTTAGGGTTAGGTCCCCATGAACTCAGATGGAAAAATGGACATTGCCAATGGATTCGCGGGTCATCGGAATGGTTAGGAGGGTGCTGACTTTTCCATCCCATCGTTTCTATGTTTCCTGGTAAAATGCATGGGAAAATCCCATACGCGGGGAAAACCCACTTAGGGTTAGGCTTAGGTCCCCATGAACTCCGACAGAAAAGTGGACATCGCTAATGGATTCATGGCTCATTGGAATGGTTAGGAGGAAGCGGAGTTTTCCATCCCGTTGTTTCAACGTTTCCGGATAAAATGCATGGGAAAATCCCATATGGGGGGAAACCCACTTAGGGTTAGGGTTACGTCCGCATGAACTCAGATGGAAAAATGGACATCGCCAATGGATTTGCGGCTCATTGGCACTGTTAGGAGGGTTCGGACATATCCATCCCGTTGTTCCTAGGTTTCCTGGTATAATGCATGAGAAAATCTCATAGGGTGGAAAACCCACTTAGTGTTAGGGTTAGGTCCCCATGAACTCAGATGGAAAAATGGACATTGCCAATGGATTCGCGGGTCATCGGAATGGTTAGGAGGGTGCTGACTTTTCCATCCCATTGTTTCAACGTTTCCTTGTAAAATGCATGGGAAAATCCCATATGGGGGAAAACCCAGTTAGTGTTAGTGTTAGTGTTAGTGTTAGGTCCCCATGACCTCAGACGGAATAATGGACATCGCCAATGTATTCACCATGCATCGGAATTGTTTGGAGGGTGCGGACTTTTCCATCCCGTCGTTTCTACATTTTCGGGTAAAATGCATGGGAAAATCCCATAAGGGGAAAACCCACTTAGGGTTAGGGTTACGTCCCCATGAACTCAGATGGAAAAATGGACATCGCCAATGGATTTGCGGCTCATCGGAATGTTTAGGAGGGGGCGGACTTTTCCATCCTGTCATTTCTACGTTTCCTAAACCTAAGTTGGTTTTCTACGTTTCCTAACCCTAAGTTGTTTTTCCCCCTAAGGGATATTCCCATGCATTTTACCAGGAAGCGTAGAAACGATGGGATGGAAAAGTCCGCACCCTCCAAACAATTCCGATGCATGGTGAATCCATTGGCAATGTCCATTTACCGTCTGAGTCCATGGGGACCTAACCCTAACCCTAACCCTAACCCTAACCCAAACCCTAACCCTAACCCTAACCCTAACACTAACGCTTACTCTTACCCTAACCCTAAATTCGAAAAATGGACATCGCCAATGGATTCGTGGCTCATCAGAATGGTTAGGAGGGTGAGGACTTTTCCATCCTGTCGTTTCTACGTTTCCTTGTAAAATGCATGGGAAAATCCCAAAGGGAGAAAAACCCAGTTAGGGTTAGGGTTAGGGTTAGGGTTAGGGTTAGGGTTAGGGTTAGGGTTAGGGTTAGGGTTAGGGTTAGGGTTAGGGTTAGGGTTAGGGTTAGGGTTAGGGTTAGGGTTAGGGTTAGGGTTAGGGTTAGGGTTAGGGTTAGGGTTAGGTCGCCATGAACTCAGATGGAAAAATGGACATCGCCAATGGATTCACGGTTCATCGGAATGGTTTGGAAGGTGCAGACTTTTCCATCCCGTCATTTCTATGTTTCCTAGTAAAATGCTTGGGAAAATCCCATTCCAGGCGAGAAACCCAGTTATTATTAGTGTTAGGTTTAGGGTTAGGTCCCCATGAACTCAGATGGAAAAATAGACATTGCCAATGGATTCGCAGCTCATCGGAATGGTTAGGAGGAGGGTGCGGACTTTTCCATCCCGTTATTTCAATGTTTCTGGGCAAAATGCATGGGAAAATCCCATGGGGGGAAAACCCACTTAGGGTTAGGGTTAGATCCCCATCAATGCAGATGGAAAAATGGACATCCCAATGGATTCATGGCTCATCGGAATGGTTAGCAGACCTCATTTGCCTTCAATTTTTCCCTGGAGTATTAAGTGAAATATATCATATTTTTCTGGGTGTCGCCTCACATGTCCAAAATATTCCAACTAATATTTTTATTCTGGGTATGGGAGTTGAAGCATCATTGCATGAAACTGATTTAGCAAGAACGTTCACCTTCCAGCAAGGTACCTGTGTGGCCCATTCCTCCCTTACCTGGTATAAATGGAAGTTAAGAGAAAAATCTCCCATCAGGGTAGATTAGAGGAAAGGAAAAGGAAAAGAAAGGAAAGGAAAGGTAAAGCTGAGCTCTTGCAGAGAGACCTTGAACAGTAAATGGAACGGAATGTATTGAAACCTACCCCCTCTGCTCCTTTAAGCAGTTACATAATTTCTCTGTCCTTCTATAGCACATTTCACACAGCGTTTCATAAGAAGGTAATTTTCTCTCAAGGTTAAGCAGATTTTGCTGCTACCCCTATAATTCACGGTTGAATATTTTGACTCATCTAATGCAAATAAATTGAGAGAATCATAGAACAATAGAGCTGGAAGGGAGCTCACTGGGTATTTCATCCAACCCCTTGCCCACAGATGACATGATTAATTCTATCGATCATCCTCTGGTTATTGGTAAAGTGCAAGGACAACGAGGGGGAAAAAACGGCTGTCATTTTAGCAGAAGAAATATGATCCCAGGCAGAGCGATAGCTTTTCTTAGAACAGTAATGCAATTAGGACATAAAGCATTTGCTATATTTCTTTGAAGGCAGAAACCAGGAAGGGGGTGAGGGAGGCTTGAAGCTCTTGTGTGCATGCTTTTTCTCATCATCATGAGTCTCATCGTGAGTCAATCGCATAGGGAGATGAATACCCTTCTACCCTTATTATGCTAAGAGTTAGAATAATAATAGTAAAAAAAAAAAAACCACCACAATCCAGACCTGGCTCATAAATTGTCTTGTCTGATCTGTCCTAAAGAACTCATAACATTTCAGTTACATTTTTATGCTTTAATTAAAAAAAATAGATTCCAGTCCTTATTATATGTGTTAAAATGTGGAATCTTAAGCTCTAATCTACAGTTGTTACAACTTGAATTGCCTCTATCAAGATAGGTTGTGGGAATTGTTAAAGATGGTCCTCATTTTCTTGTATATTTCCTTTGACAACATTAGCCCGTTTGACTAGCATTCCGTTGGTATTTTTGACATCAAGCTGGCAGAAATTGGAACATAAATTGCTATTATATGTAGATGATATTTCAGTCATAGAATTATTAAAATTCTCAACTACAGTTTGGTAAGTTATCACATTATTCAGTCAAGTATTGAATTTCAAAATTGCAGATTAATATTGTTATTATCATTGTTGTTAGTATGGTAAAGTAGCGTAAGCGGAAATTGAATAGCCTAAAATTGGAGAATGGGATTCTATTCTGTTCTGTCCTGTCCTATCCTGCCCCATCCTACTGCATCCCATCCCATCCCATCCTATCCTACTCTATCCTATGTTTAAAGCGCTCCATGGCACAGGACCTAGTTATTTGCAGAATCGTATCCTGCCCCATACATCCCTTCGGCCGATTCGCTCCCACAGAGAGGGACTTCTCCGGGTGCCGTCCGCCAGGCAATGCCAGCGGGCGACGCCCAGGGGAAGGGCCTTCTCTGTGGTGGGCCCAACCCTTTGGAAGACCTACCCCCCGATATTAGAACTACTACGGACCTCCGCTCCTTCCGCCAAAAATTAAAGACCCATCTTTTCCATCAGGCCGGCCTGGCCTAATTTATGCTCCTCGGCCCAGTCTGAAGTTTAAATTGTTTTAATCAGATTTTAATGGGATATAGTTTTAATGTTTTTTATAAAACTTTAGTACAGGGTTAACTATTTAATTTGGTTTTAAATATGTATGTATTGTTATGTATTAGACGTTCTTAATTTTCCTGTACACCGCCCCTTCGGGGAGAGGGGGCGGTTTAGAAATTTAATAAATAATAACAATAACAATAACAGCAATAACAACGATAACAACGATAATAATGATAATAATGATAATAATAATAATAATAATAATAATAATAATAATAATAATAATAATAATAATAATAATAATGTTATCCTATGCTATTTTACCCTCTCCTGTCCTACCCTTTTATTTTGTTTTTAGTTTGATATATTAGCAGTTTCTGGATTTTATCAATGATTTTTTTTTTCTATTATAAAATGTTTTGGAAAAATTTAAGTTTATCTAAATCTAAATAGTTTATTTCTATAGACAGTTAGGGACTATTACTAAGATCGATACTGGTAATTATTAAGATAAAACTGCAGAATGTAATGTGATTGGGATATTTTATTTTAACAAATGAATTAACGTCAAAGAACATTACATGTTTCCTATGAAGTTAAAATATTTCTTATGAACTTAAAATGAGACTAATTTATCAAAAGATTCTTTTTCATGTTTATTAGATGCCTTGAATGAATTTTTTTTTTGTTAGAAGCATTGGGTGTCAGACTTTTATGCAAGAGGTATATTTGAGGGAACTCTAATGTTTTGTAATATATTCAATTCTAGGGTCTCTTTTTTCATTCTCTTTAATTCGGTGGTCCATCAATAAAAACACATTATCATTTAAATTATTCTAATTGTGTTGCATTGTTTAAACTGCTTGATTAGTGCATAATATTTCTTGAATTATGTTTTCCATCTTTTCTAAAGCAAAGAATTTATCACAACATATTACCACCTTTCCTTCTGCCCTGAACAGCTCTGAATTTATTCTAGTTTGATTGCAGTGGAATCAAATTGCAGTGATTTGGGAATCAAATTGCAGGATTGCAGTGATTTGCAGTGGAAACCAGGGATACACAGTTGTTAGAAAGATTTGTGATTGCTACTGCTTACCTGCAGAATGAATCTGTGGTTCTTGATTTACAGAGTCCCACGAAGTACTACACATTTAAAACATGGACACCATTTAATTCATATGTGGAAAACAATAATAAAAGCTGCAGCTTTAGAAAATGGATCCTCTAAGTTTTGCTAAATGAATTATGCATGGCCTCAAAACAAGAGAGATAATTTCCTGCAAATTGTATGATTTGCCTTCAAAATTTCCCATAATCAGTTGCAATCTGTGGAGCTGAATCATATGTTACTGCCATTATCAAGTAGCTGCACGCATCTTCCCACCCACGTGACTGTTTTTGCGCATGGGATTTGACATGTCCTGTTTGCATTTACATTTTGGAAACAAGCAAATCCATAGTCCTTGCAGGAATGGGGAACAGAAATAGCATAATAGATAATACAGTATAGAGCATTCGCATGTTTTTTAGAAGAAGAAAAATTAGTCCAACCTCCCAGTTCCATAGAGTCTAAAGACGGTTCAGGAAAAGGTGCATTAAAAGTAAGACATAAAAGCATCAGAAGTCAGGCACAGTTGGAAGCTGTCTGTTGTATGAAATGTATTAACTGAAAGTAATATTAAAAATGACGACTTCATTAAGTAGATTCACAGAAGCAAACAGGAACCACAGGAAATTACTGCTCATTCATTCTGTCTAATCGCATCAGATTTTGGCTACATTTACACAGTTTCAAAAGACAGAACGAGGGGAAATAATCACTTTCAGACAATTTCCCCAAACGTGGATTTCTGCATAATGATTGCACACAATGATGCGACTATGGAAATTCTTTGAAGATCATTTGTAGTACAATGCAGTGGTAACAAAGAGGGATGGAGAACACAATTATTCATTTCACTCCGATGAGAAAATATATGTGGAGATTCCCAATCATCCAGGTCATAGTTGTCAACTTCTCATCCGGATCCAGTTTTACTTTTTTAAACCTTGCTGATAAAATCCTGGGAATTGGTTTTTTTTAATTATAAAAACAATTTTATTGGTTTTTACAATATGTATAGGAAAAGGGTTGTAGGGTAAATAAGACATTTTAGTGGCTTCCATGCCGGAGGTGGTGGTCCTCCCAAAACTTCATACAAATACAATTTTTTTTTATAAAAAACAAAGGGCAAGCATACATATACGTTACATTATATAGTTCACACGTTCAATCATATTTTCATTGCCATCTAGTTTCAACTATCACAGTAGAAATTTCAAATAAAATCATTTTTGGGATCTGAGTCTTTTTGCTATTGATTCTTCTTCTCCCCATCGACGGGCAGGGCCGTGACACCCCCCCCCCCCCCGTTCCCTCTTCTTCGTCTCCTAGGAGTGAGGAGTACTTTTGAAGAAAGGCCTTTGCCTCTCTTAAGGTTTTAACTCTGATTCTACCTCCTTCCCAGAAGACCAACATTCCTTCCGGCAGTAACCATTTGAACCAAACTCCTTTTTTATATAATTTCTTGGACAAGAAGGAGTCCTGGGAATTGTTGATGTGATGGTTGATGTTGCCAATCAGATGAGGTAATAAGGTGGTTAGATGTTTCACAATATTGTAGGTGACAGAGTTGAGGCTGCTGACAATTGGTCTGAGTGGAGTTCCCTCTTTGTGGAATTTGAGGAGTCCACGTATGCATGGAGTGGTTTCCCCAGGGTAAAGGCTTGTCAATGTCATTGTCCTTCAGTAGCTGTTGCAGGAAATTGATGGCCTTTCTCTTATACGTGCTGGTAGGATCTCTCTTCAGAGTCTCACATGTAGCAATGTCCTTCAGAAAAGTGTCCAAAACCATTCACCAGGACTGTGAGAGCATGGTCCTTTTGAAATAATTCTAGTAGTGGCTTTAAATTATTAAACTGACGTCCTAGATCAGGGTTGTATCATTTTGTTAGAACCTAAAGTTGGATCTCATAATGCTGGGAAAAGCTAAAGGAAAGAGAAGAAGAGGACAATTCTGGATTATATTGCAGCAGCAATGGATGTACTGCAAAGAAACTTGAAAGGCCAATTTCATGCCTTTGGATACCCTACTCAAAAAAATCAGAAGGAGCAAGCAAAGGATAAGGCAAGGCAGGGGTGAAATCAACTTACCTTCACTACCGGTTTGCAAACGTGAGCGCACATACACCAGCTCCACGCATATGCAGGACCTTCTGTGCATGCACAGAACATCAAAAATGGGACATGATGATGCCCAGGCATTTTGCCCGAACCAGATAGAAGCAGCTGAATTGCACCAATGGGGCAGGGCAAATGACAGTGATATTTGTTGTTAAGTTTAGTTAAAGTCAATGAAATAAAATAGCATGCCACCCAGATTTTCTTGGAGTTACACGTCAACAGGTGAAGAATGGGCAAAGCCAAGTGTCAAAGCTCTTCCCTTTACAAGTATTTCAGTTGTCTCTGACATAAAACCATTCTAGTCCTAGGTGGGTTTGGTGAAACAACCCATGAATTTTTTAATCCTTCATTCAAGTTGGATCTTCGTTAAATTCCTTCATGAATTGAAAATTCTGGGCTAGGAGAAACTTAGTGAACCATGGGCTAGGTAGCCCATTTCAAAGGCAGCTTTCCTGAATCAACCTAAACCTGAGTAACTTAAGAGCACTTTCTTCACTGCTTGTAATTCTGGGAAGATACCAGAAGAACAGAAGAGACATCAAAAGGTGCCACTTGAAATGCAGCTCTCTTTCAAGGGGACGGCTGCCTCTTTATGCAGCGACTTCTCATCTAGGAAGGTTAGATAGAGTAGTAGGATGTAAAGCTCTTCTAGATCCATATTCCTGGAGGAAAACATATTAAACTCAGTGAAACATTCTTCTGAATAAGTATGCCATACAACACACACAAAGAACACAAACTGAATCATCCCTAGCAATCAGCAATACAAAAATTGAGTCTTTTTCTTTCCTCATAAAACCACCAACCTCCACAGTACACGTTGCATTTTGAAAGGCCGCAGTACGATTGGGGTATGTGTACCAAGTATAAGTATGTATGGATAGTCTACTTTATGTTGAGTTTTAGTTCTATTACTTCCTGGGGATACCAATATAGTTTACTTGGGAAAATGCACAGGTAGTTTGCCATTGCCTTCTTCTGGGATTTTTTGACACCCTAGTCTAGGTTCTAGCCATGTTATTTCCTGGTAGTTTCCCATCCATTCCTGTCCAGGTGCAACTGCCCTTAGCTTTTTGAGAACAGATATAATAACCTAGATCAGTGATGGCTAACCTTTTTTGGCTCGCGTGCCAAAAGCAGGGGGAGCTTTTGGGGGGGGGTTTGTGCGTGGGCGTGCCACATCCACAATGCTATGTGGGTGACCCCCCTGCTTTTGGCATGCTTTTTCGCCCTCCCAAGGCTCCAGAGGCTTTCTAGGAGCCTGGGGAGGGTGAAAACAGCCTCCCTCCCCACCTCCAGAGGCTTCAGGAGCTTTCCTGAAGCCCCCAGAGGGCCAAAACGGCCTGAAAAGAAGGCCTAAATCAACTGGCCAGCGCATACAAGCGTGCTGGAGCTGACAGGGCAACGTCTCGCGTGCCCTAAGAAATGGTTCGGCGTGCCACCTGTGGCACCCATGACGTAGGTTTGCCATCACGGACATAGATGCTGCTACCTAGTTGTACACATGTACGCATATTTATGGAATGGATAAATAACCACACAAATTACAATTGTGGAAAATACAGTTTTGAAATGCACTGGGTGAAATATACTCTTTTGCTTTCAGATCTTGAAAGCAGCACAACCTTAATAAACATCCATTCCGAAAGTGCACTTTGTTCTCAACAGCTATGTGTTTCCTTCTGAAAGCTTGCAAACAAACAAAAATCCTGAGGGAAATTCTATCTAATATTGTGGACTGTATGTGATTTTACCTCACATACCTCTGAGAAAGTAAACCTTTCCCCTTTAAAAATAATTAAGGCCAACTCCTCAGATTATTAAAGTCAACTTCTTGGCATCTGTTTTCTATCAAATTGAACTTATCTATAACCCACTATATCCCAAGAGCTTTGTGACATACAACCCCAAACCTGTTGCCCCAGCATAAGATTCAAGACAGATTTATATCTCTGGTATCTTTTTTTTTTCTTTCCTGAGTGTCTGCTAATATATTACCTACAGTCGATCTCTTCTGTTGCTTGAATAAAGGTTTTCTCCAGAATGGATCTTTAATAGGATTTGGAGCTGCTAAAATACCTAGAGAGCTGGCTTCTATCAACGTTTTGGGGAACAATAGGAGGAGGTAGAACACCAGGACTTGTGCAACCAAAAGGAAGGCTATCTTAAGACCTCAGTACCTCCTTTAGTCACGGATGCTTTATAGCAGGGATGTCCAAACTTGGGAACTTTAAGACTTGTGGATTTCAACTCCCAGAATTCCCCAGCCAGCGATGCTGGCTGGGGAAT
This sequence comes from Rhabdophis nuchalis, assembly GCA_039707465.1. Taxonomy (NCBI): domain Eukaryota; kingdom Metazoa; phylum Chordata; class Lepidosauria; order Squamata; family Natricidae; genus Rhabdophis; species Rhabdophis nuchalis. The sequence continues at coordinate 175,145,113 of CM077643.1, forward strand.
TCTGGGAGTTGAAGTCCACAAGTCTTAAAGTTCTCAAGTTTGGACACCCCTGCTTTATAGAATCTATATTCTGGAGTTTACCCTGGATCTTCTCAATAACAGCTGATGTGATTGCAAATTTCATGCAATTCTGCCTAGAATTAATAAAACATATTTTAAGATTTTGTCCCAAGGGATTACATAGTCTGAAAATGAGAGTTGGGTGATGCCATTAAAGACTTGTGAGGGTTTAAAATGCAAGCTCTTAATATCTTGGATCCAAACTGAACCAGATTGTCACTGAAAGTTCAAAACAAGACTAGGAAAAAATGGTTCATACCTATGCTACAAAAATAATCTTGATCTCATGTATTCTTAACACATTCTTACAGCTAAAATATTTGTGTGTATAAACATTATAGTTTACATACAATAAATATTACCTAATTTGTTGAAGAGCTACCTGCAATCATTAGATTATGAGCCTTAAGAGAGATTCTATACATCTGCCATTGGATATTATTAGGCATTCTTTCCTCCTTAAATTAAACAATGAAGCAGCCTGTCAGATGGCTTCAGTACTATCTGTTAAACGAATAGAATATGCATAATGAGCAGGGAGGAACAGACAGGACTTATGAGCCTTTTAAGCATCATTTATCTTTCTCAAAAAATAGGATCTCTGGAACTAAACCTCCAAGCAACTACATTACATTACATTTTACATCTAAGAAAAATGAGCTTTATTCTTAAATGTTTGTTGAGTAGAGTCAGTTTCCTTGTCTACATACATTCAGGAGGTGGTAGGAAGAAAGCTACAGACAGAAACTTGTGTACATATAGCGTACGTGTATAGGTTCAAGTCATGCAGCCTAGCGAATGTATAGTTGAAGAAGTAGAGCAGAGCTTATACTACTATATATTGTTTAGTCTGAGACCAAGGATGACATTTCCTCTTTTGTCTACATGAAATGAACCAACACGACTTCTGAAGTTCTATTGAACGTTGTTGATGTGATACCATTTTTCCACTGCATCTAAAGCATGTGAGTTTAAAATAGTAATCAGAAAGTGAGATAAAAACCTATTTGAGATAAAGAACAAGCAAAAGGGATTTTTTGCAATGGTTTCAGTATATTAAAAACTTCAACATAATAGATCAAGGACAGTGTGGTTTGACATGAAATTTGGGATGTGTTTGAATGTTCATCACAACTTTGAGATCAAACAGTTAAAGTCAGTCAGACCAATTTATTGTTAAAGTCAAAGAGAAAGCTTTGAACTTTGGGGAGTTCTGCTTTCAGAGAGGGTCACTGTCTTTTTTTTTTAATCTTGCAGCATCAATTCTGTGAAAGTCATAAAGAAAACAGAACAGATATGGTGTGGAAGAAAGTGATGACCTAGTGAATCATTTGTTTGCCTTTGAAATGTGTTTCATGTAAGTAATTAACTAGGATTGATATAGATGCTTCCTGGGTAAAAATTGATAGTGAAATCCTAGGGATGGTTCTTAGAAATGCACCCACTAAGTTCAGTAAGATTATCAATAACTAGCACAGGAGAAAAATCCTTACTCCACAGTTCTCAACTTCTTAGTCCTGGTAGTTTCCTATCAAAGAACACAGGTCCCACCAAGATATAAATAGAAGTTCCCTTTTCTTCCCCCAAGAAAGACAATTAGATGTTCCTTTATCAGTTACATAATAAACTGTATAGTAAGATTTAAGCACGCACAAAAATAGCAAACATGTCATACAATACATACTGGGAAAGGTCTGATGATAATTAAAAGTTCTCAGTGGGTTGGCTAATTCACATCTCATTCAAAAGAAAATCAAATTGGTCTTTATACTGGAAAAGTATTTCTCTTTAATTTCTTGACCGCTCCCTCTCCCCGTAGGGACTCGGAGCGGTGCACAGGGAGACTAAAAAACCATAAATATACAATCAATATACAACATCTTAAAAACAAATTAAACCATACCTGTGCTAAAATACCCATTTTAGACTAAAATTCCCCCTAAACAACTAAAACCCCATAGAGAGAGACTACCCTAGGCCGGCCAAGCAGAAAAGATATGTTTTTAATTTTAGACGGAAGGAGCGGAGGTCCGTGGTCGTTCTAATATCGGGGGGAAGGTCATTCCAGAGGGCTGGGCCCGCCACAGAGAGAGCCCTTCCCCTGGGCGTCGCCCGCTGACAAAGTCTAGTGGACGGCATCCGGAGAAGTCCCTCTCTGTGGGAGCGGATCGGCCGTGAGGATGTATGAGGCAAGATCCGATCCCGCAAATAGCTAGGTCCCGAGCCATGGAGCGCTTTAAAGATGATGATTAATACCTTGAAGCGCACCCGGAAGATGACAGGCAGCCAGTGCAGCTCGCGCAGGAGAGGTGTTACGTGGGTAAACCTAGAGGTACCCAGGATTGCCCGCGCGGCTGCGTTCTGGACCATCTGCAGTCTCCAGGTGCACCTCAAGGGGAGCCCCATGTAGAGAGAGTTACAATAGTCCAGTCGGGATGTCACGAGAGCATGAGTGACTGTGCGAAGGGCGTTCCGATCCAATAGGGGGCGCAACTGGCGAACCAGGCGAACCTGGTAAAACGCCCTCCTGGCCACGGCTGTCACTTGATCTTCCATGGACAGCCGGGCATCTAGGAGGACACCCAAGTTGCGCGCCCCATCCACAGGGGCAAGATGTTCGCCCCCTATGGCCAGCGATGGAATTAGCTGGTTGAATCGGGCAGCCGGAAACCACAGCCACTCGGTCTTGGTCGGGTTGAGCCTGAGTCCGTTACTTCCCATCCAGATCCGTACGGCTTCCAGGCACTGGCACATCACCGCTATGGCATCGTTGGGGTGGTTTGGGGTAGATATATACAGCTGAGTATCATCAGCGTAGAGATGGTACTCTACCCCAAAACCACGGATGATCTCACCCAGCGGCTTCATATATGTGTTGAACAGGAGAGGCGAGAGGATTGACCCCTGAGGCACCCCACATGTGAGGGGTCTCGAGGTCGACCTCTGCTCTCCTGTCAACACAAATTGCGATTGGCCAGAGAGGTAGGAGGAGAACCACTGTAAAACGGTGCCTCCCACCCCCAACCCCCCCAACCGATGCAATAGGATACCATGGTCGATGGTATCGAAAGCCGCCGAGAGGTCTAATAGGACCAGGATGGAGGAACAACCCCCATCCCTGGCCCTCCAGAGATCATCGACCAACGCGACCAATGCCGTCTCGGTGCTATGCCATCTGTTGGTGCCACTTTGCCCACTACAGAATGTCACTAACTGTCACTGCTGCTGTTTCTCCCTGATGACAGCATTTGTGTGGAAGTGCCAGACCATCTCTTTAATGTTGACAGGGACAAGGGGAATGTCCACAGAGCTCTGGGTTTGTTGAAGCATATGTTGAGGTTGTACATGCATGTCAGTTACCAAGTATGCCAATTTTTATCATGTGACTACAGGGGCACTGCAACAGCTATAACTTTGAAGATTGGTTGTAACTATCATGTTTCACCGAAAATAAGAGTCTTATTTTCTTTTGACCCCCCAAATAAGCGCTTGGCCTCATTTTTGGGGAGGTCTTATTATTTTTGAGGTGCAGGAGGCGGCGAGAATGGTCACATCATGGCTGTGTTGTAATAATTTTGGGAGGGCTTATTTTTTGGGGAGGGCTCATTTAGCGAATGCGCTCAAAAGCCCGATTGGGCTTATTATCTGGGGAGGTCTTATTTTCAGGGAAACAGGATATCATTTGTTCAGCACTGTTTTGCTTTTGACAGTTCCTGAATAAATGGTTGTTAGGTTTTGGTCACCACGATATAAAAAAGATGTCAAGACTCTAAAGAGTGCAGAGAAGAGCAATAAAGATGATTAGGGGACTGGAGGCTAAAACATATAAAGAGCGGTTGCTGGAGTTGGTATGTCTAGTTTAGTGAAAAGAAGGATTATGGGAGACATGATAGCAGTGTTCCAATATCTCAGGGGTTGCCACAAAGAAGAGGGAGTCAAGCAATTCTCCAAAGCTACTCAGGGTAGAACAAAAAGCAATGGGTGGAAACTAATCAAGGAGAGAAGCAACCTAGAACTAAGGAGAAATTTCCTGATAGTTAGAATAATTAATCAGTGGAACAGCTTGCCTCCAGAAGTTGTGAATGCCCTGAGAAACTGTTATAGAAATGACAATCCATCATTTTGAATGGCTGACATTCTAGGCAGCTCTTGCACCAACTCTACCTACCTCCATCTGTTGGCTCACAAGCTCACTCTACGATATGATGGACAGTGCGTTCTTAAAAGGCGGGTCTTATTGCCTAGTCTTTGGTATTTATTGTGTTGGACTTAAAGGCTGGTCCAAGACTGGGGAGACTGAATCCGAATCTTTGTTCTAGCATGGAACTTTAAGTGACTTCCCCAAAGTCACTCACCACCCCACCTGCATGTTGGTGATTATAGCAATAGCACTTAGACTTATATACCACTTACGAATTACAACTGCAGGAAGGGGAGGGCATGCTAATTTGAGTGCCCAGAGGAAAGATGGGAAATAATAAATATATAATGAGGAAACAAGGTTAGATAGCTTTAAAAAAATAGCTAAGTTGCCACAAAGGTGCTTTTTCAAGAGGCAAGTGGACTTTCTTGTTTTTCCTTGAAGATGTTTCCCTTCTCATCCCAAAAACTTCTTCAGCTCTTCAGAGAATGGATGAGAAGCGAAATGTCTTCAAAGAAAAACTAAAAGTCCAGCTGCCTCTTGAAAAAGCACCTTTGGGACACCCATGATTTGGATGACTGAGAGTCTCCATAGACACTAAGTTGCTACAGTTGTTTATGGAATCAAGATTATAGGTTTATGTTTATGTTTATTTGATTTATATACCGCACCTTCTCCGCAATGGACTCAGGGCGGTGCACAGGGGATTAAAATACCATAATAGACAACAATAAATACAATACAATAATAAAATACAATTAAATTAAATAACCTGTGCTAAAATGTTAACTAATTTTTTTTTAAAACCCCTACCAATCCAATTAGAATTTTATCTGATCTAAAATCTAAGCTAACATCTAAACTAAAATCTAAGCTAAAATCTAAGCTAGGCCAGCTAGATGGAAAAAGTACGTTTTGAGTGATCGGCGGAAGAGGCGAAGGTCCTTGATGGTGCGAAGTTCGGGGGGAAGGTCGTTCCAGAGGGCTGGACCTGCCACAGAGAAGGCCCTTCCCCTGGGTGTCGCCAGCCAGCACTGACCGGCTGACGGTACCCTGAGAAGGCCCTCCCTGTGGGAGCGGATCGGTCAAAGGGAGGTGTGTGGTAGGAGACGGTCCTGCAAATGATAAGGTTATTTTGTCTCCCCCCCCCCCCGCAATGATGGGCATATCAAACAATAATTTGTATACTTTTAACAACATCCCTTTTCATAGGACATTAGAAAAAGTATAGTTGGAATTCATGCTTTGACAAATCGATTAGATCTTGCCCTTTCACATGCAGTTTTTGTGATGTCAAATTGCCCTTTCATTTAACAGTAAGCATAAACTATGCTTTAAAAAAAAAGGGGGGGGGCGGGGTAGGGTGTTCAATAATGAAGGAAAGCAGTCCCTTGATAGAAAATGGTGGGTTATGTGAAGCATCCCACTTAGTTTGCCTCTCTGATAAGCACTTTACTCCCCTTCAACAGGGGATCATATTATGGCAATCCCTACCCCGTGGCAATGTGGCTATAAAACTCATTTTCCATGGATGCCTGCTAATAAATACATAGCTGCCCCTGAAATCCTATAACCCCACTTATCGAGCAATAAGCCTACTCAACCAAGACAAAGTTACTATTGAACAAAAGATACAGCCTGGTATTGAACATTGCCTTCATAAAATAATTCCAGCACAGTGATTCTTTGGAATCAGCATTGCAAAATAAATTAATGCTAGGGTTTAAAAAGCAGTGTTGCAGCAATAATCTAATAATAGTAATTATCTTGGTGGATTATGGAACCGTTTGTCATGATTTCTTTGTAGGATTTTCCTCCTTCAATTTAACACACTTCCAGTTGTCTTGGAACTTCCATGGTAGTCTCCCAATCAGTACTATCCAGACAGTGGGGGTTCCGGAGAGTACAGCCCAGTATGGGTATATCGGTGGCAGCTGGGAGCAGTGGCCACCGCACTGGAACGGTGTTTCTTTGTGCCCACCTGCCCACCTTCCTTACCTCTTTTTGAGGGAAATGGGCCAATTGCGCACATGCGTGCAGTTCCTGTGCAACCTCGCCAAGCAGCTGGGCCATAGCAGGGCGGTGGCATGCGCAGCGCGCAGGCCCAAGGTGGACGTCCAGTCCTGTTGCAGCATACTGGTTGTGACGGGACCTGGAACCCACCACTGTATCCAGATCCCCACGCCTTTGTAAGCTTCAAAAACAATCCAAGGTTTATTAGTTTTTAAAAAAAATATATTTTATCAAACATAGGTACTGCTCATCCTATGGTGGAATGTAATCCAGGGTCACAGGAGGGAGGGGCCCTTTCCCGGGTTGCTAAGAGACAAAGGAGCTTGGAATCTTTGGTGCACAGAGGGAAAATGGACACCCCGCTAGCAATTCATAGATTTTTATCATGTGACTATGGGAGCACTGCAACCGCCATAACTTCAACGATTGGTTTGTTCAGCACTCTTTTGGCTTTGAATGGTTGCTGAACAAATGGTTGCTAAGTGAGGAATACTGTACCTGTAATGTCCCAGGGGGTTATAAAATGAAAAGCAAATATCTTTTAGTTATGCAGATAATTGCTCCAATCTGGCAAGATTTCAGTCTATCAATGTGCAACAATAAAGAAAATATTCATGTACAGGAATTCCTTCTATTGTTCTTGGTTGCTAGGGCCTGATGCTATCTCACTATCAGAGTGACTTTGGGCGGAGTACAGCTAAAAGCATAAAAGCTGTATAAAATACAATATATCGATAAAAGGAGCCAGGTAAAAAACAAGATAAGTTAAAAGTAAGGTGACCAGATGAGTGCCCGGGACGAGCTGGGCGAGGAGGAGGAGGAGGCAGTGGGGCTTCTGGCCAGCCACTCTCAGCGTATGGCGGCGCAGCGCAAACTTCAGGGCAGTGGTGGGTTTCAAATTTTTTAGAACCTACTCTGTAGGTGTGGCCTATTTTGTGGGCGTGGCTTGGCAGTCATGTGACAGGGTGGGAGTGACCACCTTTTAAAATGTGGTGAAACTCATTTAACAACGCTCTTGCTTAGCAACCAAAATTTTGGACTCAATTGTGATGATAAATTCTTTCTTTCTTTCTTTCTTTCTTTCTTTCTTTCTTTCTTTCTTTCTTTCTTTCTTTCTTTCTTTCTTTCTTTCTTTCTTCCTTTCTTCCTTTCTTTCTTCCTTTCCTTTCCTTTCCTTCCCGTTGGGTCACTGGCAGCGGCGGGCCAGATTTACTTCCAGGTACGCCGGTGAAACCCCCTCTCACCGGTTCTCTAAATTTCACCAACCGGCTCTCGCGAGTAGGTGCGAACCTGCAGAAACCCACCACTGCTTCAGGGCCACGCGGGCTCCGGCTGGCTCTCCTCTTCTTCCGCCGCCTGCTGCCTGTCTGGCTCCTCCCTCGCCGGCCCTCCCCTTCCACCTGCCCGCCAGCCCGCCGCTTCCTGCCTGCACCCCGTGCCTCTGTCTAAGCGCGTGCAGAGTGCCCGCTGCCCGCTGCCGCCCTAGGCAAAAAGCGGGACATTTTGAAGAGGCTGCAGGAGGCGGTACTAATTCTTTGAAAGTGTGATTGTCCCACCAAAAATGGGACATCTGGTCACCTTAGTTAAAAGAGAAGAGTCTTCAAGGCGTCAACCACCTTTAGGGCTATGTGCCACTCTGGTTATACAAGTTGGCAGAGTCTTCAAACTCTTTCAAAAGGCCAGGAGAGTTGGCACCTGTCTCACCTCTGGGGTGAAGATATTCCAGTTGGCAGGGGAATGGCAAAGAAGGCCCTGGACTGCACCAGTTGAAATTCTTTAACCGATGGGGTCCATAACATACCTCACCTGACTGACCAGGTGGGACAGGCCTATGTGATGGAGGTAACCAAACAACCTGGCCCCTACTGCTGAAACCCAGTAAAAACCTCTGTGGGATTAATGAACTGATTAGGTGAACTGATTTAATGAACTGATGAACTGATTTAATTTAATGACATTTAATAACTTTTAATGAACTGATGAACTAATGAACTGATTAACAAACTGACTAGATGGCTCAGTGGCTAAGTGGTGGTTCGAATCCCTAGTACAGGTCTTCTATGTGAGCTTGGGGTCGGACTAAATGACCTCCAAGGTTCCTTCCCACTCTGTTACTGTTTATATTAACTGCTTAATAAACATCATGGAATGGTTGGTGCTCAGGCAAATTTCACAAAAGGGAATCCTGCTGCAGGTAGTCCTCATTTATTGACTGCCCTATTTGTTATACAGAACATATACTGTATTTTTCGGATTATAAGATGCACCTGAGTATAAGATGCACCATGATTTTCAAGAGGTAAATTTAAAAAAAAGGTTTTGCGCTCTGCAGGCCTCCCAAACCTTCTGCATGTCTTGTTTTTTTTTGCAAAAAAAAAGGGGAGGGCATGCAAAGCTTTGGGAGGCTTGTAGAGTGCTCCTGGGGTTGGGGGGGGACATAAATAAGCAAAAAAATGGCCCATTTTTTGTAAAACAAAAGGGCATGCAGAGTTTCAGGAGACTTGTAAAGTGCTGCTGGGGGCTGTGGGGGCAAAAATGTCCCGTTTCATGTTCATTTTTGCCTTCCCCAGCCCCCAGGAGCACCTTGCAAGCCCCCCAAACCCTCTGCATGTCCATTTTTGCAAAGGGGGCGGGGTTTCGGTAGGCCAAAAATGTTGCATTCAGTGTATAAGACACATCCAGATTTTCAGCCTTTTTTTTTGAGGGAAAAGGGTGCATCTTATACTCTGAAAAATATGGTAAATGCTTGCTGTGGCCACTCTGATAAAGGGGTTGTAAAAACATGTGGCCCAGAGGGCAGCACTGCAGCTCCCAACTGCCCAAAACAGGTACAACTTGAGAGGAGAACAGAAACTAGACATGTGTACTCAGACTTCACCTATGCACAGACACTCATTATACCATGGGAAAAATGTACACAAAGAAATAAATGCACACACACACACGCACAAGCACAGCAGTGGAGGGTTCCAGATCCCGTTCCAACTGGTACGGTTGGAACGGGCTTGGCAGAGTTCACATGGACGTGTGCAGCCGCTCATGCATCTTACTGTTCAGTGTTGCCCTGCGTTGCTCCAGCTGCTCAGCGTAATGTCGCACAGGTGCTGTAGGCACGGTACACACCATGCGCTGAAGTGGAAGCGCTGAAGACTTTAAAGACAGGTAAGGAATGTGGGTGGGCCCTCTGGAGCACCGTAGCAGAACGATACCCAGTACTCCGGGCAGGCTCTGGTACGCCCATACCGGGGCGTACCGCCTGCAACCCATCACTGATACAAAGACACATAACACACGTTCATAGTTTAAAGCCTGATTAAACCCTGAGAGGAATTGGCCACATTCAGCTCAATGTTCTGTGCAACACATGATGATGAGTCCCACGGGAATGGGAACGGAAGGGAAGCAAATTTAAGATTGGGAGAGAAACCGGCCAAAACTGTGTTTGAAAATGGGTCACATACGCCTCTTCCGCCGGGCACTAAAGACATATCTATTTCAAGAGGCCGGCCTGGCTTAGTTTTGATCAAAAAAGGTTTTATTGGTTTTTACAATTTTTTTTTTGTAGGAAAAGGGTATAAGGTATTATTAAGACATTTTGAGGACATCTATGTCGGAGGTGTCGGCCCCCTCCGAGGCTTCATACAAAAAAACAACAACAATACAATAACTTTTCCATTTCTCTACAAAGTGGAGTGAGATACATACATATATCATTTCCCAACTTCATACAATCAATCATTTATTTCTATAAACATCCAGATAAGAGTGGCCTGGCTTAGTTTTAATGGACATAGTTTTAATTGATTGATTTTAACCCTTTTTCTATTCTAAATTTTAGCACAGACCTTTATTTAATTTATTTTTAACTGTTTTGTACTGTATTGTTTTTTATTTTATTTCTGTGCACTGCCCTGAGTCTCCTTGGGGAGATAGGGTGGTATACAAATTTGAATAAACTTAAACGTAATTTAAGCATGAAGAATATAAAGGGAGGGGGGAGGGAAAGCACAAAGATGCCACCTACTCCATTGTTATGCAGAAGAAAATGCAGAATCCTTATCTGGCTGCCGCTTGAAAAGAATACCAAATACAGGTGCTTTGTGTTTTTCATAACTTGTTGTGTATCCATTCTCATGTCAGGCAAGTCACGGAACTTGTTGAAGTGTCTCGGGACGTTATGGTTCCTGTTTCAAAGGAACCAGCATGCGGATTCTGTTCCTTGCTGCCTCTCTTCGAGAAAATCTGAATTCCTCCAAGGACAACCCAAGAGAACGGGGCTATTATGCAAGGCATTATCCCTCTCTGCATCACAGCTTCAGCTGCTCTCTGGTGCCGGCAGCCAGCTTCATTAGTAGGCATTGTTCTAGTGTGCTGAACTGGGAGGACAGACCATCATTGGATACGCTTGCCAAAACTGGCGGATGGCATTTGTTTTCAGGCCAGGGTGCGTTGCTCAAATTAGGAATCCTTGAGAAATGTGCTATTTATAAATTTGGAGATCCATTGCTATCTTCAGCCTCTTGCATCAGCATGCAGATCAGAACTTAGTTTTTCAACAGTTTTCATATCTGGGAATGTTTCCTGACTTCTGATGAACCGGCGGATTTTTTTTTTTTAAAGGACTAAAAGTAAGATTCAAAACATTTTTAGAAAAAAACATTGAAATGTTATTTAAGTACACTTCTTTGCATATATTAAATTTATATAACTCCCAGATAAATGCAAGAATAGGAGGGAATTGAAGTCCATCAACATGCCATGGAGGCAGAAATAGATTGACACTCATTATGAGTTCAAACCAGTTGTAGCTTAGGACATGTTATTTGCTCTATATTGCTTCAGATTATAGTGCCTACTCGTTCTCCCATGGTGTCTTTTTAAAAGCAGGAGCCTATGATAATTCACAATGGATATTAGGTAGGATTCTGAAGCAATACCACAGCGTTTAGAGCAGAGGGGCACAGATGAGGCCTAAATATCCAGGGATCTTGTACACAGACTCTGCGTAGTGGATTTCATTTAATTTCAATTCAACAAATGAAAAAACTATCAAATTCACTTCCATTTTGACCACATTGACTGTAAGACCAAACATTGTATCACTAGTGTTAAGTGATAGAATTTCTTTCTTTCTTTCTTTCTTTCTTTCTTTCTTTCTTTCTTTCTTTCTTTCTTTCTTTCTTTCTTTCTTTCTTTCTTTCTTTCTTTCTTTCTTTCTTTCTTTCTTTCTTTCTTTCTTCCTTCCTTCTTTCTCTTTCTTTCTTTCTTTCTTTCTTTCTTTTTTTCTCTTTCTTTCTTTCTCTCTCTCTCCCTCCCTCCCTCCCTCCCTCCCTCCCTCCCTCCCTCCCTCCCTCCCTTCCTTCCTTCCTTCCTTCCTCCGTCCCTCCCTTCCTCCCTCATGGATGTAATTATAACCTGTTCTGCTAACAATATGGAATGGGATTATGGAAATATTTGAACCCAATAATTAATTCAAGAAGACTTTGCTGAAGTGGAAATAGATCTTCAAATGTGGAAGAGCTGGAAACAATAGGGACTCTCTTCATGTCAGATTAACAGCCAAGATTGGATTTAAACTTAGAATAACTTTATTGTCACTTTGCATGTACACTAATCGGCATACATTAAAATGAAATTCCATTGAGTTTGGGACATAAGTGAATGACTTGCCGTATTTCCCTGAAAATAAGACAGGGTCTTATTTTCTTTTGAACCCCTCCCCCCCCCCGAAGTAAGTGTTTGGCCTTATTTTTTGGGAGGTCTTATTATTTTTGAGGTGCAGGAGGCAGCGAGCGTGGTCACCTCATGGCTGTTGCGGCGTTGCAATATTTTTGGGGAGGGCTTATTTTGGAGGGAGGGCTTATTTCAGTGCATGCGCTCAAAAGCCCAATTGGGCTTATTATCTGGGGAGGTCTTATTTTCAAGGAAACGGTAGATTCAGTACACTTGAGCCAGTCTCTATCCTTAATCTGTGGATGTAGATAAACATGTAACTGAACATTTTTGAGGAATGACCTGAAGGTCAGATATATCTTACATGTTTTATCTATAATTGTCAATGCTTTGATCTCAGCTACTTTTCAGTCTATATACTAAATTTGTGTAGCTTACATTTGTCCTTTGATCTGTTTAAAGATCAAGAGTGTTCTTCAGTCTGAAGAAGTTGGCACCAGAGGTGAGTGGCTAATTTCTTTACTACCGGTTCAGGCGCGCTCCTGCGTGCGCGCGGTGCATCCGGACAGGTGGGCGGAGCACCTTTGAAAATAGCTACTTTGCATTCACCAAAGTTTCTCTTATTGGGAAATAGTTAAGATGAATACAGTGCAGCATGGTTTAGTTGTATAAATTTATGCTGCAGCACAGATGCACAGATGCGACACGCAGACATTATTTGCTGACTCATGCAATCACTTTTTTTTTTTAAAAGAAGCAGCTTAGGACTTCTTTCAGTTTGCATACTTTAAAAAAAGGGTTGGTTGTTTCATAATGAACAAATAGTGAGGACAAACATAAATTTTACCTTAATTTAGCTGCTTCTTTCTCCATAGAATCTCTGCCAATACCCTTCATCTTTTACATAAAGAAAAATAAATATCTGAATTCTGATTAAAACTTCAGTATGCATATTTTGTTTTCCTGCCAAAACTGGATGATAATCTATAAGTAAATCTGTTCATGAAAACTATTCACAGCATTTACTGTTATTTTTTTTAACTTTTATGATAAATGTTCTTTCCTTTTCCTTTTTTTTTCTTGCACAACTCTGTTCTTTGCACAGTTTTGATATTTCAGTTACACTAAACCAAAAAAGAATTTAAATTACACTTCAATCTTATGCATGTTTTTCCAAACTAAGATTCTCTGTATCTGATAGCATTTATTTATAGATCAATGAATACTTAGAATTTCTGCTTCAATGAAGTATCAGTTATCAGCTATTTTAGCTGAAGGGAATACGAAGGGCTTTCAGATCTCCGCAAAATGAATTCTAGAAACACACACTACGCGCGCACACACACACACACACACACACACATCTATACATATGTATGTGTTGTGGCCTAGCCGGCTCAGGGTGAGCTGCTGATGGACTCCTCTAGTGAGGACCCCTATGAGTCTGCTCTAGAGGAGGAGGCCGAGAGTGAGAGAGCAGAGAGCCCGGCTAGGCATCAGGAGGCACCTGGGGCTTGGTGTAGTGGGGAGGAGGAAGCCCAGTTTGTCCCTGATGTCAGGCTAAGAAGGATTGAGAGGAGGCAACAGCAATTAGCAGAATGATGCAGTCAGAGATATCAGTAGCTGCTGCCTAATTGACTGGCCCCTCCCAAGAGGCTTTAAAAGAAATCCTCGGTACATCGAAAGGTTTGCAGGAAACAACGCAGAGAGGTTATTTCAGAGTCGAGAGAGTTTTTCAGAGTTGGAGAGTTTGGATCGTGTTATCTTCTAGTCAAGGTTAGTTCAGGCAAGCTGCCAAATAGCAGCCAGTCTAGTCATTTGTCTTGTGTCGGGAGGGAGTCAGAACATGTATGTATATGTATATATACATATGAATGTATGTATGATATATATCAGTGATGGCAAACCTTTTCGGCACCGAGTGCCCAAACTGGAACTTGTGTGCATATGTTTGCATGTGTGTGCGCCGGAGCACTGGAAACTCGAATATCAGTTGGCTAGCAGGCACATGCCTGTTTTTTGGCTGTTTTGGGCCATTTTCAGACTGTTTTTGTAATGGTCTTTGTGGGCGCAAGCTGGTCTTCGCAGGAAGCGGAGTGCTGGAAAATGGCCTGAAAAAGACCCAGAAAAGGCCCGGGAAACTGCTTGTTTTTTGGCCATTTTCAGGCCATTTTCTGGTGCTCTGGTACCCACAAAGATCAGTGTATCAGAAACCAGAAGAGCAGCTGGCGAAAGCGCGCATGCCCACAGAGAGGGCTCTGTGTGTGCCACACCTGGCACGCGTGCCATAGGTTTGCCATCCCAGATATAGGTTAAGCTATATCCTTGAAATGTATCTTTTCTGCAAGAAGGCAATCATTCATCTAAGAACAAAATCAGATACAACTTGATTTTTTTCCCTTTTTAATAAAAATAGTAGAGACCTAATTCACTTTTATGAATTATAACATTTTAGTATGTCTCGGTTGCTTGAATATATCTGGCCAGTAGATGCAATACTACTGCAAACACACACACATAGAGCTCAGTCACAAACTGGGTCAATGGAAGCTAATTTTAAGGTTCTTTGCTATGCTGTGAGTATTTTTGGACATTCTCATCCCCCCACCCTTAAAAAACTGCTCCTAAAATGTTCCAGCGAAGCCTGTCTTACAGCCACTCTGAAGCATTTTCAATGGGGGCGGCTACTGGAAATAGAAAGGTTCCAACTTTAGAATCCTAGTCCTCGTTAAACTTAAATATACAATTCTGAGAGGTTGGAAAAGAGCTTTGGTTAATTGCAAAAGATCTGGGGCTGAAACAAAGCATTTAGGTTAGGTCTCCTATTTTAAATGACCCATCGGCAAGAGCAAGTTTCTTTTTAGGACCATTCAACAAAATGAGGTACTCTCCCATAGAACAGGGGTGTCAAACTTGATTTCATTAAGGGCTGCATCAGGGTTGTGTTTGACATCAGGGGGAGGGGCTAGTCAGGGCCAACTCAATGTTACCTGTCTTGGGGGCACCTGCGATGGTCCAAGGCCTCTGCCAGTAAAATTGGAGCTCAGGAAGGCCGCACGCGGTGCTTCTGTGCTCCATTTTCACTGGCAGAGGCACCATGGGCTGGTCCTTTGCTGTTTCTAGGACAGCCCTGTGGGCCAGATTTAAGCACCCTGCAGGCCGGGCCTTGAGTTTGACACCCCTGTCATAGAATGACTAACACAGAATTGGACAAAACACTACGGAGATTTACCCCCCACATTAAAACAGGTTAGTGATCTCCACTGTTACAGGTAGTCTTTGGCTTATGACCAGTTTCTTAGCAAACATTCAAAGTAACAATGGACCTACTTAACAATGGTGCTACTTATGACCCAAATCTAAGGTTCCTGTGGTTTTTGGGAAAACCGTTCCCATGGCGAGCCACTGATTACTTTAACCACCAGTGGCCTTCACTTTAGAAGCCCCACCAAAAAGTTAATAACAACCAGCTGGGTCACATGACTAACCCATTTCACAGCTACTGTGATTTACAACCATGATGGGCAGGTTCCATGACAGTCAATCAAGGGCTACCAGAACAAAGCATCTCAATGTATGAAGAAACTGTTTCCCTTATTTATACGTTTATTTGTATTCATTTATTTGTATCCCACCTTTATTATTTTTATAAATAATCCAAAGTAGTGAAGATGTCCAACACACCTTCCTCCTCCTATTGTCCCCATAACAACAATCCTGTGAGGCAAGTTGGAGGGAGAAAGGATCACCTAGAACTCCCGGTGTCTCACTTTTCTAACCTGATGCCTTAACCACTAGACCAAACTAGTGTATTCATTTTTTTAATGAATGTTGTAAGCTTAACTGAGCCCATACATTAGCACATTAAAAGATTTGTGGGCCAATTATCTATTCCATGTTTAAATTAGCTTCTTTGCTGAAGCAGCTGCCAAAAACCAACTCAGATTCTGCTCCAGTTGGAACGATTTTCCCCCACCACAGCAGATTTTTGTCTTCAACTATGCTACAAAAAGGACCCTGAAGATAAACTCTCCCTCATATCATCTTTGAGCCCTGGTGACTTCCTTGCCACTGCTGAGAAGAAGGGTTTCTTTTGGGGTTGGGTTTTTTTATTCCTTTTAGCTTGCTTATCTTGCCAACAAAAGAAGAATAAAATGATACACAACAGTAATATCCTGAGGACATTAAACTGACTAATTGTTGTTTTAAATCAACTCTCGTCCAACCTTAGGTATGAAAAATAGTTGGTGACTTTTGTCAGAATATTCATGAACTGGCAGAGACATGATAACAAGGGCAGCCAATGGGCTTGTTTGGAAAACAGATACTTAAGAAAGGTGTCTGGGTGTGGCTTAGCTCTGTGTTCAGCTCTAAAATGAAACTAGATTGGTTTTGTCTGTATTCTGCTCTGAACTCTGAACTGAAACTCATCTCTGCTCTGCTCTTACTTGTACTTGCTACTACGTTGGAAGAATCTGCTGTTGGTATTTTACATTTATTCTTGTGTTATTATGTATATAAAGAAGTTAATGAATCCTGCTGAATCAGTTATCTGTGAGTGCTTTCTGGATTTCATTTTTGCAACAAACTCTGACAACTTTGCACAGTTCCGCACTCTCTTTCAGTCCAATCCAATTCAAAGGGTTGTAGTTGTGGGGAAAATAAGAGGGAGAAGAAGCATTAAGTATGTTCACCACCTTGAATCATTTATAAATGTGGGATAAAATTAAACAAACCAATTACATAAGATTTATGAGAGCCAGTTTGGTGCAGCAGTGAAGGTACTAGGCTAGAAACCGGGAGATTGTGAATTCTAGTCTCACCTTAGGCATGAAAAGCAGAAGGATGATTTTGGGTCATCATTCTGTCTTCACTCTAGAAAAGATACAGTGACAAACCACTTCTGGAATCTGCAGGGACTTGTTTAGACAGGCTCCGGGAGTCAACATTGACTCAAAAGTACAAGCAAAAGCTATTAAAATTATTGTCCTTGCTATTCAATACACAGCATGCCTTTCTGCTAAGATTTTAAATGTATTTTCTCTGTTACTTCTGAGTTGACTTGGAAGAGTTTTGTTTTTGCAGGGTAAAATATACATAAAAGTAGCAAAGAACAATGTTCTGTATTATTCTGATTAGGGTATAGTATTGTTCAGGATATGCACACTCTGACAAAGTTAATCGACTTTCTCTGTGTCTTGTAAAGTAAAAAAGAAAATCAGTAGATAGTTAAATGATATTTAGGTCACCTACAAGGGAACATTGAGCCTTCTCTAAGTGCAGTATTCTTGGTCTTAAACTCCATATTTGCATTTAATGATTTTTTTTTATTGTAACCAGAAGCAAAGGGTAATAATCTTGCAAGCTTTCTCTTCCCCACATGAGACCAATCATAGCAATGCAAACACAATTGAGGACTATGTTTTATTCTTAAAAAAAAAAACATTACTGACTGTATTATTTTACGTATATCCTCAATACATAATTAATGCAAAATAGGTCCTATGATTTTATAGCAACTATTGGAAGACTGCAGAGGTTTCTCTTCCAAAATAGCCTTTATGTAAGATACAAAATCTTCCAAGACTTTTAAATTTACCATGTTCCAAGACTTTTCCAGATCCTGCAGTGAAGTGAGCATTCCTTTCCTACAATGGTTTTAAATATGTACAAAGTTGACAGATGGAAAGTTAAATAAAAGATAGTATTTGAGCCCTAGTGACACAGAGAATGCCCACTGTCAGGAGTTCGATCCTAACCAGCTCAAGATTGACTCAGCCTTCCATCCTTCCAAAGTTGATAAAATGACTGGGTACTGGGCCATGGAAGTGGTGGGCAAGTGACATGCACACACATATGCACAAAGCTGCATTTGTGAAAGTGGCACGTGCGTACAACAGGGGTGGGTTCCTGTACCGGTTGGTGCCAGATCACTTCGTGTGTACTTCACACGCGCAGTTGACAGTAAATTGTTCTGCGCATGCGCAGAAACATGCCAGCAACAGCAGAAGAGCCTGGGGAACCGGTTCGGGGGCATGGCCAGCCTGGGTCACTACCAGTTCTGTGACCTAGGCCAAATCACCACTACCGGTTCGGCTGAAGCCGACTGAACCAGGAGCAACCCATCTCTGATGTGCAATCATCCCCCCTCTCCCTCTATCCCACTGCTTCCACCGCTGCCTCTGCTGAGCTGGAAAGTTTGGAAGATGCTGTTGTAAAGCAGTACAGCGAGGTATATAAGTCTAAGTACCGTTGCCATTTGGCTAAAATCCTGCATAGGTTTCCAGGGCTTCAAAGGGCACATACCTGACCATTCTCAGAACTGTTAATTCTCAGGACAGGCTTAGTTTAGTTTTGCTTTAATTCCTCTGGCTAGAAAGGCATGGAGACATTTGTCAGAGATCTCACCAGCAAGTAGACAATCCTGCCAATCAAATATCTATGAAGGATGTACAGCAGCTTAGGGCATATTATAAAATCCTCGGCTCCCCAGCCACTCTACCTATAATTGCCTGCAAAAAACTAAATCAGCTAGAAAACGAAATTCCATCAGTTAGAACCATCTCCTGGTTGGTGATTCCTACCACCCTGCTGTCTCCTGCTTGTGAAGATGCTTATAAAGATCTCTAAGCAGCCATTAACACCTTACCTGAAAGACTCAGATAAACTTGATCCTAATTCCCATGATTACATATAAGGATGCATAGTAAGTTTGTCTGAAAAACAGTGAAGAATGGGGAAGAAAGATTAAATTAAATTATCAGATGAAGTTAAATTATTCAGTTAAAATACTGGATTCCTTTCAAACTGGAATGAGGAGTAGGGTGAGTCAGTGCAATTCATGCTGTGAATTTTCCAAAATTAGTCTCTCGTTTGTGAATTTGTGTACTTGTCATTCACAATTGTCATCATATTTCTTTAACCAGGATCTTACACTGATCAACGCAAAGCATGGTAGAACTGCTCGAAAGGCTGGAAAAATTATTTATTGATCAGCAGCCCAACTCCAGTGGACTCTGGGCAATGTACAAAACTAAATAAAATATAAAAGAGTAACAACATTGGTTTGTTATGTGCTGTTTACTCATTTACTGTTCTGGTGAGCTGCTTTGAGCATATTTTCGTCTACTCCTTGATATTTAATGACCTAAAGAACCTCTTCTAAGAAATAAGATGGGAATTATGTTAAGTAGAACAAGTTCAATAAAAGACCATATATTACATGATATATTAGCAATAGCAATAACACTTAGACTTATATACCCCTTTACAGTGCTTTACAGCCCTCTCTAAGCAATTTACAAAATCAGCATATTGCTCCCAACAGTCTTGGTCCTCATTTTACCAACCTCAGAAGGATGGACATTTGACCCCACCTTGAGCTGGTGAAATCTGAACTGCTGAACTGCTGGCAGCCAGCAGAAGGAGCTTGCAATATTGCATTCTAGCTACTGCACCATCATGTCTCCTAAGCTAGGGGCCGAGCTCTTTAACCTATCCTGTCCCCTGAGTGTAGTTTGTACAGTATTCACTTTTATTACTGTAATTAAAATATTTAATAAAGAATACAAAATAAAAGACAATATCTTGTTTTGCTGATTCTATTTTAGGAACAAGAATAAAACCACATGCTAAAAGAAAAGAGAGAGAGAGAGAAAGAGAGAGAGAGAGAGAGAGAGAGAGAGAGAGAGACCAAGCAATAGACAGACATGATCCATTTTGGTAAATACATTTTTGTTTCACATTCTATAATATTCCAAGTTATAAGAAATGTAAAACTATTATTTTATCTGAATAGGCAGAGAAAAATCATTTTATTCTTCTTATATCTAAAGCAACAGTCCTATCTGTAGAACGCTGCTATTTATTTTTTAATTAGAAGTGATAATTTACCATTGCTAATTAAATAAGATTTCTTTAAACCACACACTAAAATACAATTAACACAATGCACACTTGCATCTCAAGGATAGCAAAGGGAGGGATATTGAATATTTAGGGTAATTGGATAAACTTCCAGCCATTTTCTGAAGATGCTACAGCTTCAAAATATATGACCCAAACCCTCACAGAAATATAAAACCATTTTCCCTTCCCTGACCCTCAGGTGCTTTGGAGAATAGTTTGACTCCCTCTTCTTTGTGGCAGCCCCTGAGATACTGGAACACTGCTATCATGTCTCCCCTAGTCCATCTTTTTATTAAACTAGACATACTCAGTTCCTGCAACCGTTCTTCATATGTTTTAGCCTCCAGTCCCCTCATCATCTTTGTTGCTCTTCTCGGCATTCTTTCTAGAGTCTCCACGTTTTTTCTACATTGTAAATCAACATTTTACATTCCAAAATCAACGTTTTCCTTCTTCAAACACAATACATTATTCACAGTCCAAAAATCCATGCTGAGGTGCACTAACCATGAGAACAATAAAGCCGGACCCTTTCCCCGAAATTGTTTACTACAATGAGTTCTGTGTAGGGCTGCCCTTGAAAGCCACTCCAAAGATTCAACTAGTGCAGAATTCGGTGATGCAGCAATGATGGACATCCTGATTGCCAGTCTAATTCCCAGGTCCAATTCAAGATGCTAATTTTGTTCTATAGCCTACATGTGAGCCAACATGCCATTCAATTAGCCAGTGTCATTTTTGGGATCCAGGCCTTTAATGTCATGGTGTCTAACTTGGGAAAAGAGATCATGGTAGTTCTCAGCTGATAAACGCCAGCAGGCCTTCAATCCTGGCTGTTCTCCCAGGCCTTGTTGTAGGGTGCCTATAATCCTATGGGAGATGTTTGTGTATGTTTTCAATGCCAATTGTCAGATCAATCATTTTAGCACTTAGCAACAGCACTTAGACTTATATACCACCTCATAGTGCTTTCTAAGTGCTTTCTAATCATCTCTAAGCAGTTTACAGACTCAACCTGTTGTCCCCAATAATCTGGCTCCTCATTTTTACCCACCTCGGAAGGAAGGAAGGCTGAGTCAACCTGGTGAGATTCGAACTGCCGAACTGCAGCTAGCAGTCAGTTGAAGTACCCTGCAGTACTTCACTCTAACCACTGTACCACCTTGGCTCTTTTTGTTCTCTGTTTCTTCCTTGTTCACTGTTTATATATGTTTTTCTGCCCTGTTTGTATTATATTTTACCCTGTTATTTCATGTATCATTCTGGAGGTGTCCAGTACCTAAACTGAATAAATTAAAATTGTTAAGCATACCAATCATCAAAGACACTGTATTTCACCTTTCCTCCCCCCATCCCCACTATGTTGTTGATTATATCTGCAGCATTCAATTTGTAGGCAGCATTACATATCATCACATCACTGCCTTTCATTTTCTTGAATTTCTGTATTCTATTTCGGTATCATGTACTCTATTTTGTTGTGCTGTCACTGTTGCATTTTCGGTGAGATAAGATTCATCCATCATGTTCCACTGATACCATTTTGGCACTTCCTGCAAGACATGACTTCACATAACATCAGCAAGGACATATTTGGTGTGAGAGAGCAGATGATGAATACCAGTTGGATTCTGTCTACAGCTGGCAATGAATGTGCGATTTGAAAAAAGTGACTGACACTGAAAATCCACATAAGATTCTCACTGCAACTCAAATATTTGGACACCAAACTTTAATTGAACAGTGAAACTTACTGTCAATAAAAGATCTTGTATTATATGAAACATTTATAGATGCTTGAATTTCTATCTCCAGGGAAAGTTTGGCCACAGAAGGTTGAGTAGGCTGCAATGAAAAGCCTACTCCTGTCAGTTGGCTCTTCAAATTTCAAGAATTGCATTGCTAGATTTCTTCCTCCCAGAAAATTCATTTTCTCCCCATTTTTAAAAATTTTTGGAAGACCATTGGCAATCTCTACAGTGTCAGGAGCTGCAGGCACTATTCAGTTGGTAGTATAATTTGAGAAATACCCATTCGCTCATCTATCTATTAACAATGGCATCTCTATATCTGGGTCACATTTTGTTTTTTTGCAACAAAAACTGAAATATATTCTTCAACCTTCATTTGGTGAGATGCTTCTTTTTAAAATCTCCTTACAGTTCATATTATTATTCTGATAATTGGTAACTTTGTTTTCCTGTGATTTTGAGCAAAAACTGATGGAAACTATAGCATAAACCCAAGATTGTAGTTAGCCTAGTATCTTAGTGTGTGTATGAGTTGCTGCTAACCAAAAACCTGTTCAACCATTTACAACAACCTGCAGCCAAGTATTGAACTGTACACTGATTGAACACATAATTTTGTGACTGTCCTCTAATTTATGCCCATTAACATTTGTAGTTGCATTGAATTGTCTTGTTCCAATTAACAAAAAAAGGTAAAACATGCCCAAACCCAAATCAATACATTGTAACAAATAATCCTCTTATCTAATTGGATGATTCTCTGATTTGTTGAAAATTATATTACAGCGTCTCAATTTCTCTAAGGACTTAAGTTTACATTTTAGACAGGAAAAAAACCTTTTAATGACGGATCAATTGATTTTAGTTTGTAACTGCAACCGAAGGTGGTTACAAAAAAGGAAGTAGAAAAGGCATTCTGGAAAACTGGACTATTATGGAGTCTAAGTCATAACAAAAATCTTCTGGATAAATTCATTCAAATTCAGTGTTCCTGCATTCATTGTTCTAGCCATTGTCTATCTACTGCAGGAAGAAGCCCTCTTCTACATATTTCTAACCAATACAGTCTTGAGCTTTCTTTTGCCAACGTAATACTTGCTGATGTCATTGCTCCTTTAAGTAATATCATTATTATAATGTAAAGGAACAAGGTCTGCTTTACATTGATGGAGTACTAATAATGCGGCACGGTGTAAAACAACGGTCAACTATTGTAGTACTGGATTTTTGCGTGCGCGCAAAAGGCCCTCTCTCAGCGAACTGGTAGTAAACCGGTTAGGAACCCACCATTGATCCAGTAGAAATCTAGAGCCTTTGTGATCGTGACACCAAGAGTAATTGAATTCCCTTTTATCTTGAGTGAGGGGTGGCTAACTTGAATTTGTCAGTTGGATTTGTTTGTTCCGAAGAGTCAAATAAATCATTTCAAAATAGGTGCAACAATCTTAATTTCTTAGCACAAAGAAGAAAACATTCTCTCTCTCTCTCTCTCTCTCTCTCTCTCTCTCTCTCTCTCTCTCTCTCTCTCTCTCTCTCTCTCTCTCTCTCTCTCTCTCTCTCTCTCTCTCTCTCTCTCTCTCTCTCACACACACACACACACACACACACCCTACAATGAGCAAAAGCAACAGATCAGAAGTTAACATTATTTATGCACCTCACAGAGTTCTCAAAGTCCCTGATGACTTAAAACACATCCCTCAAGCCCCTGCTATGCCATCCTTTGGCTGCCTGCTTATTCCCTTTCTTGAATTATGAACTTCTTTCATGATTCCTACCCAGAGCCTTTTTTTTTTACATCTTTCCATGCATCCCTAATTTTCTCCACTGCTTTTTTTTTAAAATAAGCAATTCATACCTGTTAGCAACCAAGGTCCAGTGTAATACATCACGGGCAGCTGTATTGCTCCTATATTCCATAAAATCTTTGCAATATCCCAAGACTCCTTGATGGAAACTTAGATAAGTTCTAGAATACCTCCTAAAGGAAGATTGCACCAAAATAATAAAAACATTTAAATGCTTTATCTTTTACTAACATTTTACTTAGAACACAAGCACGTTTTTGTTGTTTTCTCTCCAAAACAAAAGGTTTAAGAACTTTAAAACATGTACTCATTTTTTTACATGAGCAAACACAAGGATTTAATTATTCTAAATTGCTCAATCAAAAAACCATCACTAATTGTTGAAGGAAAATGGAAACACTGCCTTTACATAGTCCATCCATGTGAAAAGAACATCAGTGTAAAGAAGTAAAGCACAACTACTGTAAATTGTTCAGATTGTCTTTAGAACAACAGACAAATTGATGCTATTAAGGGATTTTAAATTTATTATCTTGGGTTTTAATTTTTGATTTAATTTCTTTTGTTTTGATTTAATCTTGTGTTTATGTTGAGAATCCTCTATGTGCATGAGAGTAATAAATGTAACATTCAACCCATGGTAAAGGATAGTGGGTGCCACAAACGGATTGTCATACATTATGTGGGACCTTGCTAACTTTTGTATTTGTAGATTGATTGATTGATTGATTGATTGATTGATTATATGCCATCAAGTTGTCTTTTTGACTTCCAGCAATCACATAGATCTTCTCCATCGGAAGAAGGCGGAGCCTCCCGAGCCGACACAACCGGGCTCCCTAAACTGCAGGGACCTGGCTGGAATTCGCCTCCCCCGTGATTCCATAAGGAATCTAAGCCGCCCCGGAGAGATGGTGATTAGAAGATAAATCTTCGCTGAGTGCAGGGACCACGCAAGATCCCTGCCCGATACGAAGCAAAATCTCTGAAGGGAGACGAATCGCATCCCCCCCCTTTCTGGAGGATGGACCATAGGCAAAGGAGAATCTTTGAAATAAGAAAGGAAAAAATCTGCTGGAACACTTCGGGAAGGTATTTTGTTTTGTCTTTGAAACACTCTGCTAAGAAACCTTTTTTTTAACCAAAACTTTGAATTTAAAGATAAACTGCGAACTTAAATTGAAGTGTGAGATTCCTCAGGTTCACAGAATGTTTTGAAATGGCCGACTGAAGTGATAATAAAGAAATAATTACTTACGTTTGCGCTGAAAAGGACTGGATTATGACTGACTTTTCTAATTCTTTTTTTGTTCTGTCTTTTTGATTTATTTCACTCAAAACTTTGAAACTTGGAGCACTTCCATAATCCTATAATTATTTGGACACTCTATTGCGCATCTTTAAACTTAAATAAGGACCATTTCTTATCTTTTTTTTGTCTCTGTTTTCCTTCCAACAAAAAGGACTGAAACACTTTGAAACTATTTAAACTATTTCATACATCGTATCGCTCTTGGAAAAACAGTGGGCGGACATTTATGAACAGATTTACTGGAAATATTGTTTAGAAACAAACTAACAGAGATAAGCTAAGTGTTAACAAGGTAATTGGAGCTACTTTTTCCTAGTTTGCAGATTCGCCAAAATGTCTACGCACATAGATATATACACTGCAGAAAATCAGGAGCTTTTGGCTGAAATCTTGAGGGAATTGAAAAAATTTCATGTAATACTCGACATTACGCCAAGTGAAGAAATTTAACAGATTAGAGAAATTAAAGAAGAAAAGGGAAACGAGGCTGTTTGTGGACTGGATTTAACTGAAGACAAGGGAGAAGATCCAGGAGAGGAGATAAGATCAAGACCCCATCAGAAATTTGAATTTCAACCTGTCTGGCAAAAGGAAGGAAAAGGAGAACAAAAGACAGAGGAAATCACATCAGAGATAGACTTGATATTTGAAAATAAATCAAATTTGATTGTACAGCTATACAGGATCACAATGTACTATGATTGTACAGCTATACAGGATCACAATGTGCCAATGGAAGTTTTTAAAGAACTTGAGAAGAGGAAAAAAAGCCGATGGAGAATGCGGACTTTAAAAGAGGCAAATTTAATTCATCCTTGGAGAGACAACGGCTGAAAAGAGGAACTTTTATCCCTTGATGAGTAATAATTAGTCTGGGTTTAAATTACCATCAAGGATTATTAATTAATTAATTGATTGTTAGTAATAACTATAGATGCTTATAATAAGATTATGTTTTTGATAATGATATATATTAGTTTATCTATAGATGGGGAATTGGGCTATTTAGATGGTTATAGAAAAATGATGTGTTAATGAATGATATATATCTGCTTATCTATAGATGGGGAATTATGCTACTAAGATGGTTATAGAATACTCTTGGTAAAAGTTTTTGTTAATGATATATATTTGTTTATCTATCGATGGGGAATTATGCTATTTAGATGGTTAAAGAAAGATTATGTGTTAGTGAATGATATATATTTGCTTATCTATAGATGGGGAATTATGCTACTAAGATGGTTATAAAATACTCTTGGTAAATGTTTTTGTTAATGATATATATTTGCTTATCTATAGATGGGGAATTATGCGATTAAGATGGTTATAGAATACTATCACTCTTGGTAAATGATCAATCAATTAACAGTTACATAAAATTTTAGATAATTATATGGAATATATAGAGATATGAGGGGATTAAATAAGGGATATTAATAGTAAATAGGATTTAAAGATATTATTAAAGAAAAAATAGATTGAGGCTAGAATACTTGATAAGACTTGTGGATATTGATATTGAATCACAGGATAAATTGTTAGATTTAAAATTAATAAATGAGATTACCCATGAATAATAACCACTCCTGGAAGGCACAGAATTTATGGATACCCGATTAGGTCTTCTTATATTCAAATTTATTTAAATTTATCTATACTGTTTTTGGTTCTTTTTTGTTTGGTTTTACAAATAGAACGTCATTATACAATTAGGCTTTACTTAAAAGGGTATTAAAACAACTAGCAAGATTTGGGATTGAGATATAAGAATTGTAATAATCGATATGAAAATTAAGCGATAAACCTTAAATCTGAAATTATAAATACCATCAACACAAAATAGAACTGGCTCAGAGGCCGAAATACACCAAGTAAATGAGTTGAAGAGTGTGGAGTAGAGAGGTAAGGGAAGAAGAGAGAGAAAGGAGAGAGGGCAAAGAGGGGGAAGAGGAGGAGAGAAAGGAGGAGTGGAAAGGGGAGAGAGGAGAAGGAGAGAAGAAGGGGAAGTAGAGAAGGGGAGGGCGTTAGAGGGAAGAAAGGAAGTAGGGAGGAGGAGGAGAAAGGGGAAAGAAAATGATGGATAAGGCACAAATATGGTGTATGGAGAGCAGAAGAGCCCTCTGGGAGTTTTCTGGGAGTTGATGGTAAAATGAAATGATGGTAAAATGGAATGGTGTAAACATATAATAATATAATATGATGTTGGCTATGTAACAGTATATATGTTGTTATTTACTTTGAAAATCGAAAATAAAATAAAAATATCTATTAAAAAAAAAGATCTTCTCCATCATAATCTGTCCCTACTCTGGTCTTTTAGAACTCCTAAGAGTACACTCATCACTACTGTAATTAAGTCCATGGATCTTGGTGCTGGTGGTTCTATTTTTCTCCATATGAGCAATACAGCACAAGCAGGCACATACTTCTGGGAATCCACATATCATTCATTAGTTTTAGTAGCTATGGTCTAAACTAGCACAACCAACTGCCCTTGGGAAGCCACACAGAAGATGATATACAGTGGTACCTCGGTTCACGAACTTAATTCGTGAACTGACTCTGGTCGCGAACCGAATTGGTCGCGAACCGAGGCACAGTTTCCCATAGGGTTTAATGTAAATCCGGTTAATCCGTTCTGATCTTTTTTTTTTTTTTTTTGGTTTTAATTCTTGAACTGACTCTGGTCGCGAACCAAATTGGTCGTGACCCGAGGCGGAGTTCGTGAACCGAGGCGGAGTTCGTGAACAGAAGCGGAGTTCGTGAACCGGACCATATTTTTATGAACTTTTCTGTTCGTGAACCGAAGCGGAGTTCGTGAACCGGAGCATATTTTTATGAACTTTTCTGTTTGTGAACCGAGTTGTTCGTGAACAGAGGCGTTCGTGAACCGAGCTACCACTGTATTTCAAATATTTTAGTGAAGGAATGCTGCTTGCAAATATCTAAAGATGTACTGGAATCAGGACAGCCAGTTTGGTGTAATGGTTAAGGCACATAAGGCTAGAAACCAGGTGACTATGAGTGCTAGTCTTGCTTTGACACACAAATCCAGCTGGTTGACTTTGGGCCAGTTACTCTTGCTCAGTCCTAGGAAAAAGGCAATAGCAAATCACTTCCCAGAAATCTTGCCAAGAAAATTATAGGAACTTATCCACAGTCACCAGGAGACAATACTGTCTAATGTGAAAGGAAGGAAGGAAGGAAGGAGAGAGAAAGAGAGAGAGAGAAGGAAGGAAGAAAAGAGGAAGGAAGGAGAGAGTGAGAAAGACAGAATGAATGAAAGAGAGGGGGGAAGGAAGGAAGGAAGGAAGGAAGGAAGGAAGAAAGAGAGAGAGGGAGAGAGAGAGAGAAAGAAAGAAAGAAACAAGCAAAGATCAGCCTTTCTCAAAGTGAATTTAAAAAGAACACTCTAATTAAAACTTCTATTTAAACCTTCATATCTCTTATGCCAACAAAGCCAGTGCAAGTACTTGTAATTGATACCATTAATATCAGCTGGTCACAATATCATCTGCTCAGCATGTTGAGTTTGCAATTGCAAAATTTAAGAAATGTTCCTTGTTTGGGCAGTTATGTTCTGTTAGGAAAAAAGGTGTTCACTCACAGCACTTAGTGATGTTCCCTATGGAATTGCTAGGTACAACAGGGTCGTAGGATAATTGCAGAGTTCAACTTTCAATAGACAATGGTAACAACTGTTTGCAAACCAGAAAGGTCTGATTAAAGGTTTTCCCCCCCCTGACATCCTTGTTTTTTCCACATGCAGGATCCATGCTCTGTTTGACCACTCTGAGCATTTTTAGGTAAAGGTAAAGGTTCCCCTCGCACATATGTGCTAGTTGTTCCCGACTCTAGGGGGCGCTGCTCATCTCCGTTTCAAAGCCGAAGAGCCAGTGCTCCTCAGGGTGCCGTCGGCTGGACAGTGCCGACTGGCGACACCCAGGGGAAGAGCCTTCTCTGTGGCGGGCCCAGCCCTTTGGAACGACCTCCCTCCTGAACTTCGCACCATCTCTGACCTCCGCCTCTTCCGCAAGTGTCTAAAGACACATTTGTTCCATCTAGCTGGCCTAGCGTAACCTCCATCATTGACTTTTAGATAGTTTTAAACTTGGGAATTTTAATTTGGTTTTTAGCGCAGGATGTTATTTAAATAAGTTTTTAAAAATTTTTTATATGTTTTTGTATGTATTTTAGTATTCCTGTGCGCTGCCCTGGGTCCGTTTGGAGAAGGGCGGGGTATAAATTTAATAAAATAAATAAATAAATAAAAAGTGCTCTCCAAATACGTCTTTGTGACTGGCATTACTAAACACCGAAGGCGCATGGAATGCTGTTACCTTCCCACCAAAGGTGGTCCCTATTTTTCTACTTGCATTTTTTACATGCTTTCAAACTGCTAGGTTGGCAGAAGCTGTGACAAGTAACGGGAGCTCACTCCATTATGTAGCGCTAGGGTTTTGAACCACTGAACTGCCAACCTTTCTGATCGACAAGCTCAGCATCTTAGCCACTGAGCCACCA
This sequence comes from Rhabdophis nuchalis, assembly GCA_039707465.1. Classification (NCBI taxonomy): domain Eukaryota; kingdom Metazoa; phylum Chordata; class Lepidosauria; order Squamata; family Natricidae; genus Rhabdophis; species Rhabdophis nuchalis. The sequence continues at coordinate 175,174,306 of CM077643.1, forward strand.
CTTCCCTTAAGCATTTTTAGTATGCTGTATTTTGTTCTGGAGTACTTCTCTCACCTATTCTTTTTTCCCCTCCCATTTATTTATATGTTCATCTGCAATTATTTAGCACAAAGCTATAAATTTGGCATTATGGTATAGTCCAGGGGTCTGCAAAGTTGGCTCTTGTAAGACTGATGGACTTCAACTCCCAGAATTCCCCAGCATAGCTGGCTGGGGAATTCTGGGAGTTGAAGTCCACCAGTCTTACAAGAGCCAACTTTGCAGACCCCTGGTATAGTCCTTTACTTATGATCAGAATCAGGAGCAGAATTTCTGTTGCTAAGCAAGGTTGTTAATTGAGTTGTGTCCAATTTTACAACTTTTTTTGCTGTGGCTGCTAAGTGAACCAGTGCAGTTGTTAAATGAATCCAGCTTCCCCCATTTTTGCTTGCTGGAAGGCAGTTGCAAAGATTGCAACTGTCAGCCACATAAGCCAACATGTTATAACCATAGTAAATACATGCTGGTTGTCAAACACCCAAATCTTGATCATGTGACTGTAGGGATGCTGAAACAATTGTAAATGTGAGAACTGGTTGTAAATCACTTTTTTTCAATGCTGCTGTAACTTCAAATGGGCCACTAAATGAATAGTTGTAAGCTGAGGACTATTTGAGTCAAAGGTACAACTAGCTACGACAGGTAGAAATATATATAAATATTATAAGTAAAAGAACTCAATCTCTTTTGTACTGAAATGTCATCCAAACAGATAAGACAGAGTAAGGCAGGACGTAAAGTGAGAATTGGACATTAAATGTAAAACCTACTGGGTCAGGCTAGACAGCCTCTTAGGTCCCCTTTTACTTCTATATTAAAAGGCGACATAGACCGTTGCTCCTTGCAAAAGAACGGGAAATGAGTACCTAACCGCAGAGTTCAATAGTTCTCACAAAACCACAAGGTTCAGCTAAAGTTCGCTTAGAGACACGTATGGCTCAAGACAAAAGGAGAAGTAAAGACCCCAACTCCTTACAACGCTTGGTCCTCAAGGTAACCAATAGAAATGGTTTAAGTATTTCCGTGTTCAAAACTGCTCTTTGAAAGATATATAAGAACCTGCTTTTTCTATAGGTCTTCGTCCGGGTGTTAGCAAAACTTATTTCTGCTCGGACTTTTGGCCAAAAATAAAAGGCTTATCTCGTTCTTGTTCTCCGAGTCTCCTGATTTTCTGCAACAAGAGCATTACTAAGGAACAGAGACGGAAACATTCCTTTAAGTCAGAGGTGGTTTGCTCCTGGTATGGCCCAGTTCAGCTGAACCAGTAGTGGAATTCAGGCCTGAGTCGCAGAACCACCAGCGGCTTAGGCCTGCCACGCCCTTGAACCCATTCCCTCGCCACTACTGGGCCGCCGCCATTTTGGTTTTTAGTGACTGTGCATGTGCAGTTCACTGTAAATTGTGCACATGCACGAAGAACAATTTACACTGAACAGTGTGTGTGTTGTGCATGGGTTGCGAACCGGAAGTAAAACTGGCAGCAACACACACCTGCTTTAAGTACAAAGTACCCTAACAACTATTTCTTCAGAAGTAGTTTCTCTGTGTTCAATTATACTACTTTCTTTCTAGAAAAAAACGTCCATGCACAGGGTTAAGCACACTTCTGGGAGGAAGTTTCATTGAACTCAATGATACTTCCTACTGAGTAGAAATCTAAGTAGCAATATTTTCCATTGTTATTATTGCACCATTGTGCTACCTACCTATCAGGCAATAAACCACTAGAACTCAAGGCATTTATTTCTGAGTGTTGCTTGTATCCTTACGATTTATATTGATTGTTTCCTAATATGATTTGATTCTTTATTTGTACCCTACAACTATCATTATGTGTTGTGATGATTCGTGGCAAATGTATCTTGCCTTTTTATGTACACTGAGAGCATATGCACCAAAGACAAATTCCTTATGTGTCCAATCACACTTGGCCAATAAAGAATTCTATTCTATTCTACTCGCAATAGAAGATTGATGATTGTGTTAGGAGCTATATTTAGTGTGTAAAGTATATTTATTTCAGATCAAATTGCTTGTACTTACCGGGGGTCTCCAGTCCAAAGGGTAGAAAAAGAAACCTTCCAATCCAATTGGGGAGCTGTAATGGATTTCACAACAGCAGAACAATAGTATCCATCAATATAAGGAGCAAAATAGCACTGCTAGAATTACTAAGTCATGTATAACATATCTTGTTAACAATGCACATGCCAAGTGTTGGTTGTTTAAGCAATTTTAAAGCAAGCATCTTCCTGTTCCTGTTCTTTTGTAGATGTAAAAGGAGCCTCATAAAGTATAGAAGTGCTTCCTGCTGCTACCATCTCAACCTTTAGGGAAAATAGTTAAAGGAAGGATTCACTGTGATTAAAAATAATGAATGGATGACTGCCTATTACAAGAGCTATTGCTAACAAAATAAGGCGAAAGGCACGTCTGAGAATATCTTTGCCAGAGGCTTTCGGTGTTACAGAATAAAAAGTCATTTTCATGCATGTGCATTCTCTCAAACACATGGGCCCATACATATGCACACAGAGCAGACGAAATGAAAGAAATTCTTTAAATAACCTATCCAGCGAAAGAAACCCCGATCAGCACATTTCATTCAGGAATCAAACCGAAGACTAATTTCCATGTAGACAAGCTTTGAGGTCTGTTTTACTTGCAAAGATTCAAACAAAATCAGAGTTCAGTCCGATTAATATCATCGTTAGTGAACCTGAAGTTCAAGAGAATTCATTGCTGCAAATGAAAAGGCTGAAGCATTTTTGTAAAGGATTTTGAAAGAATAAATTTTAAAAGGACCTTGTACCGATGTAGACTTGTCTGCCAATTATTTTAGTACAATTTCAAAAGGCATAAACTAACTCTTTTTATTCCGCTCATATTATTAAGGATTAAACAAGTAAAAATAATACAAAAAAAAAAACTGAGACAGAAATGGGGACATCTCAAAAGGAGAACCCCTCAGAAGAAGCAGGCCAGCTCAGCAAAAAGGTATTTAACCTTCTTTTCCCTTCAACTTGCTCCTGTTTTCTTTCTGATGATCAAATGTTTATTTTCCTCAGAGGAAAAGTGTACAGCATATCTGCTTTGACTCCCTCGATGTATCTTTACAATAACTGTGTCTGATGGATTATGTGGAAAGCTAACAGTGACCAAAGCAAAAACAACCAATAGGCAAAGGCCTGGCCTCAGCTGGAAAGAAAGCCATGTTCTGTCAGCTGGGCTATGCAAAGGAGAAACAGCAGCTGGGCATGAAGGTCTGTAGGGAAGGTGCTGTCACATGTTCAGTCACTGGATCCCAGTTCCGGCCTCAGCTTGAGATTAAATCCTGGAATTGTCAGTGAAAATGACAATTGAAATGAGGGGAAATGAAAGACTTTGTTCTTCTCTTTTAGCTTGATTTGGAAATTGCACATGGGTAGTTCTACAATCAGCCCCTGGCCCTGTCTCAGCTGTATATTGTTGTTGTTAGTTGTGAGGTCGTGTCCGACCCATTGCGACCCCATGGACAACATTCCTCTTGAGGCCTTCCTGTCCTCTACCGTCCCATGGAGTCCATTTAAGCTCATGCCGACTGCTTTGGTGACTCCATCCAGCCACCTCATTCTCGGTCATCCCCTTCTTCTTTTGCCCTCAATCGTTCCAGCATTTGGCTCTTCTCCAGTGAGTCCTTCCTTCTCATTAGGTGGCCAAAGTATTTGAGTTTCATCTTCAGGATCTGGCCTTTTAAAGAGCAGGCAGGGTTGATCTCCTCTAGGACTGACCGGTTTGATCGCCTTGCAGTCCAAGGGACTCGCAGTATATATATGAGTTTTTTCTGCCCATTGTAACAATAATACAGTCAACTGGAGTTTCATCTCATGGTGATCCCATAGACAGGTGTTGTTGGTTGTTGGAAAACTGCATTGAAGAATGAAATGAAGAAATTACTGGATTTCTGGAAATGGTTTAGTTATTCTCCTGCTTCATTTTGATTTTCTAGGCTAACTACATTTTCTCCTTGATATTTTCAAGTTTGATATGCCTGTCTCCAACTACAAGCACCACTTCCTTCTTGCATGTTCTGTTGATTTCAGATTGAGCATCACTATAAATCTCATCAATCTTCTCTTCTTCTGCATCAGTGGTTGGAGCATACATTTTAGGAACTGTCTTACTGAAAGATGGGCTGCAAAGTTGAAATATAGTCATTGATGGCATTGTACCTATTGTACCCAAGTATTTATCTTGGTATTTCTGTACTGACTCTGAAACTAGCATTGTTCTTTCTTTGTGTGTGTTCTAAGTAGTAATCAACATGAAATTCTGATTGAAACTGTCCAATTCTAGCCCATTTCAATTTGCCAGTGCTTAAGATGACAATGTGTAGTCAGTTGACTTTATCTTGTCAGTGTCTTGAGCTTTCTCATGTTCATGCTACTTATTTTCATGTACCCACTGCAACTTTATCTTTACAGCTTTGAATTTTCTTTTACTGCATGGCAACATCAGCAAATGGATGTCCAGAAAGCTTTTATCTAGTCCTGTCATAGATACCATTAGTACTATAAAATATCCTCAGCTGTTCTATCTTGAGTGCTGTGCAATCTGAAGGGCTCATCGTCCATGGCTACATCCTCAGTTTATATTGTCAAGGCATGTAGAGCTCTTGGTAAAATACAGGATTGGGTTATCATTGCCTGCCCCCACATAATATATAATGTTTTTGTCATTGTCACTAAAGGGATCATTTGCCTCTAGCATCTTCCTCTACCAAGACTGTTTAATATAGATTCCTACTTGCTTTAGCTGAGTAGCTGGGATGACCTTCACACATTGAGTGACCTGGCTAAGAATATATAATCTTGGCATACACTTTCAGGATTCTTTAGTTATCACTCCTAGGACTAGACACCCACCACAGTAAAGTGGGGTTAAAAGGATCTTGTACTGATCCACAGCACAGCAGGTCATGAGGGCATTCATCTCATAAGTATAAATTATTAAGTCAATTATTTACAGATTAGGTTTTTTAATTTATGTATTTTTAAGAAGTAGTGTATTTGTTCAAAACCCCTACAACCTCTTCTGGATTGCATGATAAGGCAGAGCAATAAATTCCTGTACTCACCTCTATAAGACTATTAGGGGAAAATCAATACCACCCACTCCAATCCATCAATATTATGATTTCCAGTACTAACAAGCTAACCAAAATTCTGGTTTACAAGGTTACAGGATCTGATTTTCGGTCCTTTAAAAAAATAGAAGATCACTTTGGTAGTGATTTACCTTAGAAAGTAGATTACTGAATTAATGTGAACGTTTCATGATTGCAAGAACAGTAAATTTGCACTGAGTTCGTGCAAATAGGAAAAGATTAGACTTCCTATACCTGTGATGGCAAAGCTATGGCACACGTGCCACAGGTGGCACATGGAGCCATTTCTGAGGGCACGCGAGGCGTTGCCCTGTCAGGTCCAGCGCTGGCCAGCTGATTTTCAGCCTTGATTTTTGGCCATTTTTCGCCCTCCGGAAGCTCCAGAGGCTTTCTAGGAGGATGGGGAGGATGAAAGATGGCCCAATGCACAAACTGGAAGTTTGGGAATGGACTTCTGGTTTGCCATTGGCCTGTTTTTTGCCCTCCAGAGGCTTCAGGCAAAAAATGGCCCAATGGACAACCCGGAAGTCTGTTCCTGAACTTCCAGTTTGTGTGTTGGGCTGTTTTCCATCCTCCCCACACTCCTAGAAAGCCTCTGGAGCCTCTCGAGGGCAAAAAACTGACCTACCAGGCCCACTGGAAGTTGGAAAATGGTACATTTCTGGCCTCTGGAGGGCTTCCGGGTGGGAGGAGGAGGATGTTTTCACCCTCCACAGGCTCCAAGAAAGCCATGCGCGCATACACAGGGCAGTGGATGTATGTATGTCACACATGCATGCACACGGTACGGGTGGTGGCGGCATTAAATTATGGGGGTGGGCACGCGCGAGACACACAATAGCATGCGAACACATGCTTTTTTAGCATTCGAGGCAAAAAAGGTTCGCCATCACCGCCCTATACAATCCTAAATCCTCGTGTGATTTCCCCCCCCCCCCTTACATTTAACACCACATTGAGTTTGGTATTTTAATCCTTCAGAAGTGCAGCTCCCAACAAAGTGCTTAAATAAATGCATTTTCACATTTGTACAAACCCCAAGAAGAAAACCACAGAGTCTTCCAGTGGAGAACATTTCATATTGATTTCTCAAAGCAACTTGTTCATTAGGTCTTTAAGAAGGTTTAATAGGATTTTTTAAAAACTGAGTTTTGAAACAAGTATCCCTACCAGAGTCTCCTTTGTGCATAATTCTGCAAGGAGTAGCAATTTACGAATTAGCAAACTTGGCAATCAGTCTGGGCTCAGACATGATTTTCTCCCTCCCCCTCCTCATATGTATATTTGTGTGTGTGGGGGGGGGGGGTTGGCTAAAAAAAGGAAGATTAAGTTGGTTATAAAGCTTTTGCTAATGGGGTTTTGTATATGCGTTACAAAAATGTTAGGGAAACAGGCTACCAATTTTCATCAGCTATGGTAAGAGGTAACTGTGACTGAATGTCAAATACTCTGGGAACAAAGGAAGAATTATGGCAAAGATTTGTGAGTCCAGGAAAGGAAGGATGAAGGAAGACATGTGATAAAGACATGGAATGACTCTCCTTTAATTATACAAGATATAACTTGAGCTGCAAAGTGATTTTTGGCAGACTTTCAAGGTTCTGTTACCATACCCTACTAGCAACAGAGATCTTTACAGATATCCAATTAATTCTTTTTTCCCTGAGTTTACCTGACTCCAAGAATTGGACAGGAGGCACTTAGAACTACAAATAAAGGCATGAATTCAGGAGCTATTTATAGCCTGAGGATGAAGGTTGCTTATCACTTAGAGTGATATAATGAGAACACAATTTACCAAATCCAGACCTAAAAGAGACTAGGTGACAAAAATATTTTTGGTCATCACTATTAACTTTATTTCTAAAGCAGTCACTTCAGCAACAGCCCTAAACTACATTCCTGTTCCTTTAAAAGAAGTACAATCTTTGAGAGCTTGAATTAAATAACAATAGCACTTAGACTTATATACCACTTCATAGTGCTTTACAGCCCTCTCTAAGTAGTTTACAGAGTTAGCATATTCACCCAACAATCTGGGTCCTCATTTTACTCACCTCGGAAGTATGGAAGGCTGAGTCAACCTTGAGCCTGGTGAGATTCGATCTGCCAAACTGCTGGCAGCTGGTGAGCAGCAGAAGTAGCCTGTAGTACTGCACTCTAACCACTGCACCACTGCACAAGTTCTCAAAGGTGCAGAGTTTCAACCAATAAAATCTCCATTTTGTTGAGATTCACTTCTAGACTAAGGTGACCAGATTTTCAAACTCACAAAGCGGGATACCATCGACGGGGGGGGGGGGCACGCAGCGGCCTTTCCCAGCTCCGCAGCCTCGCCACCCACTTCCCTTGATGGCCGGGAGGCGCGCAGGCCGACCCCCTCCCTCCCCCCCCCCCCCGAGCAGGGCACCTGCAGGTAGGCATCTGGTGGGGTAGCGGAGCAGGGCTGGGCGGGTGGCGGGCACGGGGAGGGGGCAGGAAGTGGTGGGCTGGTGGGCAGGCGGAAGGGAAGGACAGCCTGCTGGAGCCCACACGGCCCTGAACTTCTTTAAGCCGCGCTGCGATGCGGCCGGACAGAAGCCCCACATTCCGGCATGGGCGCCCGGGACGAGCCGGGCGAGGAGGCGGCGGTGGTGGGGCTTCCGTCTGGCTGCTCTCAGCGCATCGCAGTGCGACGCAAAGAAGTTCAGGGTTGTGCGGGCTCCGGCAGGCTATCCTCCTCTTCCGCCGCCTGCTGCCTGCCTGGGCTTGGCTCCTCCCTCACTGGCTCTCCCCTTCCGCCTGCCCACCAGCCCGCCGCTTCCTGCCCCTGCCCTGCGCCTCTGAGCACGTGCAGAGCGCCCGCCGCCCGCTCGGCCCCCGCCGCCAAAAAGCAGGATATTTTTAAGAGGCCGCAGGACATGGGGCAGATGCTTGAAATGCGGGTCTGTCCCGCCAAAAGCGGGATGTCTGGTCACCTTATTCTAGACTAAAGGCAGGAATTCTTCCTTTAAGATCTTGTTGTTGGTCCAAATTTACACTATTAAATATGTTTACTCCAGCTCTTGAGGTGTAATATGGCCTTAGAATACATTGTTTTTATAAATGTTCTATAATATTTTATGTTATTGTGTACCACCTTAGACTCCATTGAAAGGAAGGGCACTGTATACGTAAATTTATTAGTTGTAATGTGAGTTTTGAAGGGCACAACCAACATTAGTGGCTAGAGTAGCTATAATGAAAAAAAACACCAGGCATTTCTTACAAACAAAATCCATTGATTTGCTTGAGTGGATGAGGGCAGTGAGAAAGCGACTGACACTAAGCTGAGTTCAAATTGAGTCACTGCTTTGGATGGAGAACAAGATGACTAATCTTGCTTCACGTGGTTAGTATCTAAAATAATCCATGAAATAATCATCCTGGAAACTGCTATGCCAGGAATTGTACAATTGTGCTTGCATGTACATTTCCCTTTCAAAAAAATATATCAAGGACATTGATGAAAGTATTTGGAAAAATGTACTTATTTGACTGCATCTTGTGTCAGCTCTTTTTTCTATTTTAGCTTCCTTTGGATCACGATATCTCACTGAAGTTATATTAACTAATTATAGAAGCTGCACCTGAATAAAAGTCAAATGGCTCGTTTCAACCCAGTTCATAGAAAACACCATGGATTTTCTGTCTTTCCCCATTCACATTCCTCTGAGTTCACATTGTGAAATACTTGTGGAAATTGGGTTTTTTCCCAATTCCAATTCCAATTTCTGATTGCAGCATTTAGTTTTGTGTGGAATTAGTATGATTAATTGCATGCCTTTTAAATATTTGAGACCCCAGTTCCCATAATTATCTGCCCTCAACTGGAGGTGATGAAATGTTTAGAGTCCCAACAATTTATTATTTTATTATTTTATTTTTTTAATTGTTGGATTTATATAACCGCACCCTCTCCCCAAAGGAACCCGGAGTGGTGCACAGGAAATTAAAACACACAATATCACAAATATAAATAATTAATACCAAATTAAATCAATTATCCCTGTGCTAAAATTTAAAAATGCTAAAACATGACCTCATCTAAAACCCAATTAAAACAATTTATGGTACAGACTGTAGGCTAGGTAAATAGCTTAGGCCAAGCTGGCCTGATGGAACAAGAGTGTCTTTAATTTCTGGCGGAAGGTGCGGAGGTCTGTGGTTGTTCTATGGTCGGGGGGTAGATCATTCCAGAGGGTTGGGCCCACCACAGAGAAGGCCCTTCCCCTGGGCATTGCCCGGTGGCATTGCCTAGTGGACGGCACCTGGAGAAATCCCTCTCTGTGGGAGCGGATCGGCCGAAGGGATGTATGGGCTAGGATGCGGTCTCACAGGTAGCTAAGTCCCGTGCCATGGAGCGCTTTAAAGATGGTGATCAACACCTTGAAGCGCACCCGAAAGACCACAGGTAACCAGTGCAGCTCACGCAGGAGCGGTGTTACATGGGAATACCTGGACGTTCCCAAGATTGCCCACACGGCATTGGGAGTATGTCATATTATTTGTTTGTTTGTTTGTCAAACATGTACAAGATAACAAGTATATGCGTGAACATAAACATGAACAAAGGAAGTAAATACAGATAAATTGGGACAGTAGGACAAGGACGGTAGGCACACTGGTGCACTGATGCAAACCCCCTGTATGGAGCTCTTAAGAATGGGGTGAGGTCCATGGTAGGCAGTTTGAGATTGAAGCTGTGAGGGTTTGAGGCTATAACAATGAAGTCAGGTAGAGCATTCCAGGCATTGACCACTCTGTTGCTGAAGTCGTATTTTCTGCAATCAAGTTTGAAAACGGTTTACCTTGAGTTTGTATCAATTGTTTGCCTATGTATTATTGTGGTTGAAGCTGAAGAAGTTGTTGACAGGCAAGTTGCTGTAGCAGACAATTTTGTGTACTATGCTTAGATCGGACTGCAGGCGTCACATTTCCAGGATTGTCCAAGCCCAAAATTTATGGTGCATAAGGGATTGTATTGTGAGTAGAGGAGTGGAGTACTCTTCTTGTGAAATACCTCTGAACCCACTCAATCATGTTAATGTCAGATATACAGTGTGGGTTCCAGGCGGATGAGCTGTATTCAAGAATTGGTCTGGCAAAGGTTTTGCATGCCCTACTTAGCAGTACAGTGTTACCAGAGAAGAAGCTTCACATAATTAGATTAACAACTCTTAATGGCTTTTTGGCAATGCTGTTACAGTGAGCTCTGGGGTTTAGATCGTTTGAGATAAGTACTCCTAGGTCCTTGACAGAGTGTGGGTCATCTAAGAGATCATTTCTGCCCAACTTGTATTTAGTGTTCTGATTTTTATTGCCAATGTGTAGGATAGAGCACTTATTAGTTGAAATTTGGAGTTGCCAATTGCATGGCCATTCTGACACATAGTCAAGGTCACTTTGTAGGGCAGCAGCATTGTCAGTGGTGTTAAATAATTTTACGTCATCGGCAAAGGGGATGCAGCTGCTTTTAATATGATCACATAGGTCGTTGATGTAAAGCAGAAAGAGTGTGGGTCCTAAAACGCTGCCTTGTGGGGCACTGCTGTTAACTGGTGCCACATTTGATAGGGCCCTCCCTATTTTGACTATTTGTTTCCTGTTTGACAGGAACACAGCTATCCACTTGTGCAGTGATCTGGTAATGCCGTAAGAACTCAGTTTCAAATGTAGTTTGTCGTGCACCATTGAATCAAGTGCTTTGCGGAAGTCTATGTAAATTGCATCTATTGCTTTACCATGATCAAGCTGTGTGGTCCAAGTGTTTCTGCAGTGTAGGGGTTGCAGATTGCAGGAAATTTTTTTCCTGAAGCCAGATTGCTTGTTAGAAAGCAGGTTATTTGTTTCTAAGTGAAGGGTGATCGACTGATTTATAATTGATTCCATGACTTGTTCTTGGGCACAAAGTGCTTAGTATCATGCAGGGGTGGGTTCTGGATCCCAGTGCGGTACAACGGGGCCCAGCGTCCACCACATGAATGTGCGCAGTGTGCACACACACACGCACAGCACATGCATGCATCCTTACCTCCTGCAATGTCTCTGTGACGCTCCAGCTGCTTGGCGGAGCATCGCGCAGGCACCATACATGCTGTGCACGTGTGCAGAAGTGCCAAATACCTCACATACAGGTAAGGAGGATGGGCGGGTGGGCCTTCCGAAGCACCATACCGGAACAGTACCCAGTGCTCCTGTCAGGCACCGGTATGCCTGTACCGGGGCATACTGCCTGCAACCCACCACTGGTATCGTGTATATCGTGTATAAAGATACCATGGGTTTCTAATAGGCAAACTCAAGGAAGTTTCTTCATCCCTGGATCGTAACTTTGAAATCAAGAAAATCTCTGTCCAAACCTCAGGCTCTAAATGGCTTTTCTCTGCCCTGTGTTTAACACGAGTGCGTCATTATATTTCTGCCCAAATCCTCAATTTTATAACTCTAGTTCCTTCTACTGTCAAGGACCTGCTGATTGACAATCACTTTAAACCATCCTTTGTTCTGATTTCTTGGGTGATTTTGTCCTTGTTTTTTAAATTCTTTTTCACTTCTTCCAGGTATTAATTATTGCTGCCCCTCCTTGCAACTGAAGAAAACAAGCCTAGAATAACTGAGATAGATCTGAGATCATTCTTCTCAGGGCAGACATTCCTTTATTTATTTTTTATTTATTTTATTATATTTATATCCCGCCCTTCTCCACAGAGGACCCAGGTCGGCGCACAGGAATTTAAAAACATACAAAAAATAAATACATAATTTAAAATATATTAAACTATCCTAATCCTATGCTAAAACCAAATTTTAAAATACCCAATTTAAAACTCTCTAAAATAGTCCCCATGGGAGGTTAGGCTAGGCCGGCTTGTTGGAAAAGATATGTCTTTAGACATTGGCGGAAGAGGCGGAGGTCAGTGATGGTGCGTAATTCAGGGGGTAGGTCGTTCCACAGGGCAGGGCCCGCCACAGAGAAGGCTCTTCCCCTGGGTGTCGCCAGTCGGCATTGTCCAGCCGACGGCACCCTGAGAAGACCCTCTCTGTGGGAGTGGATCGGCCGAAGGGATGTATGGGGCAGGAGGTGGTCTCGCATATAACTAGGCCCCTTTATGTGGTAGATGGCAAAAATAGAGGTATCCCTGGGTAGGTGCTGCCAATCTGATGTTACAATCACATCAGATTAGGAGAACTGTGTGATGAAGATGGCCACCCTTTCCAAAATACCATTAATAGCCATTTTATTCTCAAAAAAGGGCATATTATTCTTTTCCAATTAATCTTCCTTAATTAAATTAATTTTAAAAAATATGATTTTCTTCAATTGCAAAAACATGACTACAAATAAATAAGCAAGAAAACATGGCCCTCTTTGCATGAGGGAAACACAGAGGACCACATAACTGTGGGGCTCCTTGGCCCCATGAGAATCCCCTCTCCCCCAATGTAATTAATGCTAAATGGTAATATTAGAATTTTTCTATCTTTTTGAAAGTTTACAACGTCACAATCTTATTTTTTTTTAAAAAATATTAATCTTAAATTACTTTAATGTTAATTTTATATATTGTTTATACGTTGATTATATTATATATCACCCAGAGCCTCTCCCTGAGGGAGGTGGGCAGTTTAGAAATATGAAAAATAAACAAAAAATAGATAAAGTCCCCCCCACCCCGCCAAAGAAAAGGAAAAGGGGAAAATGGGTTCTGACTTTCTTTAGTACAGCTTTAGATAACATATACATTCAATTTTTCTCTAAAGTTAACAAGTCTACGTTACTTCTAAAATCCCATATATTTCTAATCATCACATTGCAAAATCAAAATTGCACTTCTCTTAGCTTCTCACAAAAAAAGTCTAAAAGTAATTCCATCATCACTGTCTCTGCCGCCCTGGGTCCTCTGTGGAGAAGGGCGGGATATAAATATAAATAAATTCAAATTCTTCATCACACCTCACCCCCCCATTTTTTAAAATAAAGTCATCACTAAATTTTCAGCTCTGCTTACTAGTTAGCCAGAATCCAATACAAGTTAACAAAAGATACACACACGCACAGGCACGTCTTTTGTTAATTTTTATGTGCCATAGATTATAGAGAATATAGACTAAATGGAAAGGGGAGATAGATAGATATACACCCTTTCCATTTAAATGCCACACTATCACCTCAAATAATCACCCCTTATATAGATGAGGGGAGGGAGGGAGGTAGGGAGATAGAAAGGAAGGAAGGAAGGAAGCAGTGGTGGGTTTCAAATTTTTTTAGAACCTACTCTGTAGGTGTGGCCTATTTTGTGGGCGTGGCTTGGCAGTCATGTGACAGGGTGGGAGTGGCCACCTTTTAAAATGTGGTGAAACTCATTTAACAACGCTCTTGCTTAGCAACCAAAATTTTGGACTCAATTGTGATGATAAATTCTTTCTTTCTTTCTTTCTTTCTCTTTCTTTCTTTCTTTCTTTCTTTCTTTCTTTCTTTCTTTCTTTCTTTCTTTCTTTCTTTCTTTCTTTCTTTCTTTCTTTCTTTCTTTCTTTCTTCCTTCCTTCCTTCCTTCCTTCCTTCCTTTCTTCCTTCCTTCCTTTCCTTTCCTTTCCTTTCCTTCCCGTTGGGTCACTGGCAGCGGCGGGCCAGATTTACTTCCAGGTACGCCGGTGGAACCCCCTCTCACCGGTTCTTTAAATTTCACCAACCAGCTCTCGCGAGTAGGTACGAGCCTGCAGAAACCCACCACTGGAAGGAAGGAAGGAAGGAAGGAAGGAAGAAAGGAAGGAAGGAAGGAAGGAAGGAAGTCCTGTTTAGGCCTGTTACAATTTTCTGTGGAAACAGCCTCTCTCAGTTTACATAAGATCAAACACTTCCCAGCTCAAAGATAATTATTTGGGGGTTGGGGGGGGGGTGAATGTGGTCTTCTTTATGAATATATATGGTGACATTTCAATAGATTAATTTAAAGAATAAAGATAATATCTCTATGGATTCAGCAGATTAAAAAAAAAAAAACATACCCCAGTTTAAACTTAAAAAAATAATAATGAAAAAAGATAGCCCTTTAGGGAATTTGCAACTTGTGTGCTCATAAGTCCGTTGGTGTTCTGTAGAGTTTTTTTCTCTCTGTTAAACAGGTATACTGTTACAACTGAAATGTATTTTTGAATTATTTTAATCAGTAGTGGGTAAGAATAACATATGGCTATTAGACGTATGAAAACAAACATCAAATATAATACCGCATTCTTTGTTGGAGAAAAACCCTTTGGGTGCATTTATTCTCATTTTCAGTAGCGTAAAAATAAACCCATCTTATGCTAATTAAGTACACTTCACCAGGGATAATCTATTTTAAGCATACTTTTCAGTCTGAGAGGTTAAAATAATGTTCATTAGGATGTTGTGAGAGAGATTGTAAAAAAACTGTTCAAAAAAATAAGTAAATTGAAGCCTGAATACAAAGAAATAATTTCTAGTTGTGTAAATAAAATAATCTTTTCCTTTCATCCATGTCTAGGCTCAACCTGAAATGATTAACACATTTAATTGCTACATTTTGACTATTTATGCTGGATCAGATGCAGTAATGAAATTCAAAGAATTTTACTACTGGTTCTGTGGGCATGGCTTGGTGGGCGTAGCAGGGGAAGGATATTGCAAAATCCCCATTCCCACCCCATTTCTGGGGGAAAGGTATTGTAAAATCTCCATTCCCACCCCACTTTGGGGCCAGCCAGAGGTGGTATTTGCTAGTTCTCCAAACGACTTAAAATTTCCTCTACTGGTTTTCCAGAACCTGTCAGAACCTGCTGAATTTCATCCCTTGCCATATTGGCTGTCTTACGGTGTGACAAGAAATGCCTGCTGCTGCTTCACCTCTCAGAAGGATCCATCAGCTATTTGTGTAAATCTTTGCACAAGCCCATAAGAATTCCAAGTCTCCAATGCAACTTTAAAAAAAAGCAGATCTCTTTCCTTGCTCAATATTAGAAGCAGAGGTGATATTCAGCCACTTCTGACCAGTTCTGGAGAACCAGTAGCAGAAATTTTGAGTAGTTCGGAGAACCAGCAAATACCACCTCTGACAGGCCCCGCCCCCATTTTTTGCTGCCTCCTGAGTCCCAGCTGATCAGAATCCCACCTGATCAGCTGGGTCTTCTTCTATTGCCCTGCACAGGAGAATGGAGCTGGAAAGCAGGTTAGTGGGGTGGGGATTTTGCAGTAACCTTGCCCTGGAGTGGGGTGGAAATGGTGATTTTACAGTATCCTTCCCCCAGGAGTGTGGAGGGAATGGGGATTTTGCAGTATCCTTCTTGCTGCCGCACCCACCAAGCCACGCCCACAGAACCAGTAGTAAAACTTTTTGAATCCCACCGCTGATTAGAAGTATCTTTCAAAAGCACATTTTTCCTATTCAGTAGCGCCCTGATATGGAAAGGATTATGCCTGTCAAATCAGAGTTTGTTTAGTGAAGAAAAACCTGCGACACTCTTGGCCATCATAAACTAATTTTAACAATCAAACACCAAGGTACTGTATACATATTTTGATGAGGTATCAGTCTGCAGAGCTTCCTGAATGTCGTTGGTCGTTGGGCCACTGTGTATTTACCGAAAAGGGAAAAAGAACAAAGGGAAAAATTCATAGAAAGCATGAGGTGAAATGTTGTTGGGTGCCTAGAGTCATGAGAGATTATGGTGTTACATAAAACTAATAAATTAATACATATCAAGGACAGGGAGGAAGGAAATATGATTGCTACAATCTGACATTCTGAGTCCTGTTGATTTGGCTAAACCTCCTAATAATCACTCAGCGATAATGTTGGTTACTTACATTCTGTTAAACATACTTTCCCTCCTTTATTATTTCATTTTGAATGGTTTGAAACTAGTAATGGAATTACTTGATTTTGCCTCCCATTTTCAGTTCATGGGGAACCCGGGGATGTATTGTTGAGGAGTCACTATTGCTATCGAACAGATACTTCCTGTCAGACCTGGAAGCCATCTTTTACATTGGACCTTCAGGCCTGGCACATTTTCTGCTGTGGGAAAATGTGAGGGGGTATTATATGGATGGTGTATAGTCAAAATAACTTTCTTTTCTCAGAGAGTCAAGGACACCTTGCTCAGAAGCTGCAATGGTGTGACTGGGAGGTATCTCCAGTTTCGGATGGTGTCTGATTGGATCATGTGATGGACATGTGGGGGGACCTGGAAATTTTCAGATTCTGGTTTTCCCAGATGTGCCAATCTCTAATAAAATTAAGCTTTGAGGAAACTCAAGCCTCAGAGTCTTCTTTCGTTGGGGGGGTGTTGTGGATATCTCCGTTGGGAGACAGAAAGTTGTGCAGCGAACTGTGCAGCTAGAGAAACGTTGCTAATAAACACACAAATAGTATCTCAGACACTGTTAGTAAAAACAAGTAGCTTTACTTGTGAGGTAAAACTAAACTACTGCTTCACAAGCAGTGATAGTAGATAGTGAATCAAACAAAATCCTTAACAAACAAACAATTGCTTACAGTCGCAATTCACGATTCTTCCTTCTTCAAACAGTCAGTCACGGTCGAGCAATCAGGGAGCAATGAAGTAGAGAGCAATCAGCAGAGAGCGACAGTGAGCTCTCCTGACTTCCTCTTATTACCAAGATAATTACAGCTTCTAATTGCATTCAAACATCTTAAAGCAACAAAGACCATTTGTGATCATGGTATTACATATTGCCTATCCAACACTAGGAGTCTACTCCTAACAGGGTGTTACTTGGAACTCTGACATTCTCATTACATAGATATTCTGTCAGATAATTCTGGCTTTAATCCCATATATCTGATCTTGCTTAGCAGTACAGACAGTAATTCCTGCTTGTACTTCCTAGCATTAGAATTTTGCCCATTTCCCATTAGGACACTATATATAGTATACTATGGGAGTGTTTCTTAATTTGGAGAAGTGAGGGGCATCATACCATGTTATGGCCAAGGAATCCTATGTTTTTCTCCCTTGTCCCAAAGGTACAAAGACTTGTTTTTTCTTGAAGATGTTTTCATCCAAGAAGCTTCTTCAGTTCTGACTGAATGATGGAGGGTGGAATGATTTATATTCCTTGCAATCATCTGGTTGGTTCTTCCATCCTCCACCATTCAATGAGAACTGAAGAAGCTTCTTGGATTAGAAGCAAAATATCTTCAAGGGGGGGGGGAAGCACAGTTACTTTTTGAAAAAGCACCTTTGAGACAACCATGACTTGGATGATTGAGAATCTCCATAAACATTTCCCTCCCTTGATCATTTCAATGTGAATTCAGGTCCATCAGAAGTGGCTTTGGCACCCAGGTGGACTTTGCAGTGTGGAACACTAAAGAAACCTCCAAACCTGGGAAAGGTTTGAGTAGTAAAATCCCCTAATAAGGCTCATTCACAATGCTGAATGGTATTTCACTTTCAATTCATTTATTAAATTGCATAGGGATATAGTTTCAGCATTCATATAAATTATAGATTGAATTATTATACAATGTTGTGATGACTGTGGATGAAGAAATCATTGAATGACCAGCTTGTGAAATAGGGCTGGGTAGATTCCATCACCCTTTCATTGGAAGGAATATGGTTGAGTTAGAAGAGTCATTCTTCTAATGCAGTGGTCGGCAAACCGCGGCTCGCGAGCCACACATGGCTCTTTGGCCCCTTGAGTGTGGCTCTTTTGCTGCGCCACCTCACGTTCCTTATCTTCCGGCTGCGGCCCCACTCCATGGAAAACATAGGCGCGCTCCGTACAAGTACAGCCCGGAGCAGGAGCAAAACTCCTCTCCCAACAGGCTCTTCCTCGCTCAGAGGGCTTTGGAAGGAAACTTCTGCAGGCTGTAGGTGTGTGCGCGCACCTATGTTTCCCGGGAAGAAGAGGAACGCGAGGGGGATTCCCCCCCCCCGCGGATGGGCTCCGGACCTGCGAAGCCTCGTCCTTCTTTTTAGCCAGGCGACCTTTAACCAAGCGATCTTCGGCTGCTGCACAAGCCCTCGGGCACGCTCTGCCTTCTCTCTGATAGCCGCCTGGTTAAAAAGAAGGACCCCTGCTGGTCTGGAGCCCCTCCGTGAGGGGGGAGGGATCCCCCTCGCATTCCTTGTCTTCCCAGATTGGCTGGTAAGGGGACAGAAAAGGTTGTTCTCCTGTCCCAGGTTTCCGCTTCCTGGGGAGACACACACACACACACACACACACACACACACACACACACACACACAGAGTGATTAAATGAGTGAGTGAGTGCAAAGACAGACAGACACACAGACAAAGAGGAGGGGAGAGACAAAGATAAAGAGGGAGTGAGGGGAGAGAGACACAGAGATAGAGAGAGAGGGAGGAGAGAGAGACAGAGATACAGAGAGACAGACACAGAGAGAGAATGACAAAAAGAGACAGGGAGGGAGGGAGGGAGAGATAAAGAGCCACAGAGAGAGAAAGACAGGCAGACAGACGCAGAGAGAGACAGACAGACACAGAGAGAGAGAGAGAGAGAGAAACAGAAAGAGAGAGAAAGAGGAAGAAGGGAAGAAAAGAAAGAAAAAGAAAGTGGGAGACAGATGAAAGAAAGAAAGAGAACTTATGACCACAATTGAGCCCAAAATTTTGGTTGCTAAGCAAGACCGTTGTTAAGTGAGTTTCACCACATTTTCCAAGTTGGCCACGCCCACCCGGTCACATGACCGCTGAGCCACTCCCACAAAATAGGCCACACCTTCTGGCTCTCAAAATAAATATCAATCATTGTATTGTTGATATTTGGCTCTGTTGACTAATGAGTTTGCCCACCACTGTTCTAATGCAATACAATTATTATGTTGCATTCAGTTTATGAAAATTAAGGCAGGCTATATTTCCTATTTTTAGAATGAGGGACAGAAAATATGTGGACTTGGTCAGCCATAGTGACTGTCTGGGTGTTTATCCTATAAAAATCAGGACAGACATCATTTTAGTGTGTTGATATGCATAGACACAGATATAAAATCAAGTCAAACTTTATTATAGGTCACTAACCCAGATTTCATTTTAAAAAGAGAAAGAAAAAGACCAGCATGTAATACAAACTGCAGTATGATATACATGACAAAAGTATCTGTGGACATACATAGCCTACTTTGCTGCCAGCAAGGCATAAATTCTGCAGGCTACAAATGTAACCTCCGCATCTACAAGAGTTATCTTGGGATTTTTATGTGCCAAAAGAGGCTGCCCATAGAACTCCTCTGTCTAGCCTGGAAATGGACTGAGAAGAAGTGTTAGCAACACATAGTGGGTGTTTCAGTAATACAGGGCCAGTTCAGTGGTGGGTTACGGCCGCCGTGCCCTTGTATGGGCATACTGGTGCCTGCTGGGAGCACCAGGCTTCGGAGGGCCCACCCACCTCCCTTACCTCTATTTGACCCAACTGGGCCATTTGTGCATGCACACACAGTATACGGCATCTGAGCAACACTCTACCAAGCAGCTGGAGCGTCTCAGGGCAATGGTGCACATGCATGTGCAACACGCATGCACATGGATGCCCGGCCCTGTCGCAGAGTACCAGTTGCGACAGGATCTGCAACCCGCCACTGGTCCAGTTCTAAGCTAGGAGAAAGGCCCTGGAAATAAAATGGAGGCTGGAGGCTGATTGGAAAGAAAGGTTCTCTTTATTGACAAAGCTGAACTACCAACCCCATGTGATTCTGCAACAGCTGACAAAATAGAGTTGAGAGTGGGTGGGTTTTTTATACCTTCTGGATTCCTATGGGTTCATATAGGGGGCGTGGCTGGCTCTATAGGCAAAAGGGGAAATGCAAATCCTAGGTGTTTGTCTGAGCTACTTTTGTCAACCTGGCTTGATTGTGTTGCTTATTGTGTTTTCTCTCTGAAGTTTCTGCCTGACCCAGTCTTTCTGAATGGATTACTAAATCCATGGTAAAGCCGGCCTCCTCAGTTTCTGCTTGGGGCAGGGAAACAGTAGTTGCTTTCTGCCTCCCTTCAATTTTTTTTCATTTCTCCTTTAGGGGAAATATACCGTATTTTTGGAGTATAAGATGCACCTTTTTCCCTCAAAAAAGAGGGTGAAAATCTGGGTACGTCTTATACACTGAATACAGCATTTTTGGCCTCCCAAAACCCTGCCCCTTTGCAAAAATGCCCATGCTTAGCCTTTAGGAGGGTTCCAGAGTGCTCCTGGGGGCTAGGGAGGGCAGAAATGAATAAAAAATGGGCCATGTTTTGCTTTTTTTTGCCCCTCCCCCAGCCCCCAGGAGCATTCTTATAAGCCTCCTCATGCCATTTTTTTGGACAAAAAACAGGCCCATTTTCACAAAAAACAAGACATTTTGGGGAGATCTGCAGAATGCAAAACCTTTTTAAAAAATTTGCCTCTTCAAAATCTTGGTGCGTCTTATACTCCGGTATGTCTTATACTTCAAAAATACGGTAATATTCTGCCTCTTTTAAAATTTCCCAAAATATTTCATATTTCTGGAGGGGGTAGGTTTAAGGGGGCTTTCCACACAAGTGATCTTTGCTTAATGACCAATTATTCAGTGATCATTTGAATATACAATGGTGCTGAATTAAGCGTAGTTACATCTGGTCCTCGTATTTACTGTATATGAGTTATAGTTGATTGCCATTTGTGACCTTCGCTGGCTTCCTCCAAGCAAAGTCATTGGGGAAGCTGGTAGGAGGTTACAAATGGCGACCACATGAAATCTTTGCTTAATGATCTGAGCTGATTTGCTGAACGATGCCAATGGCATTTGCATTGCTTACTTTCGGAAATCCCAGTCCCAATTACCATTGTTAAATGAGAACTAGAGCAGAACTTGATCCTGTAGATTCAGGGGCCCCATCTTTGCAGGATCAAAGCCTTTCAGCATGAGGCATTTGTTGATATTTACCCTCCAACCACTTCTGATGGTGAGATATTAAATCACAGTGGCGTAAAGGCTTTCCAAAGTTTGTTATTTGTAAGTTCAATCAGATACAGTACTAGTTAAAAATGGAATTTGATTTCCTCCCATCGAGCTCCAAGTAACATTTCAGTACATGCTGTTTTTAATTCTTTGCCAAGACTTCTTCCTTTAAGAGCTACCATTGCCTGAGCTTGCCTCAAATACATCAGTGTCTCACTTGAGAACCCCAATTTATGTAATTTGTCATTTCGTTGGTGTTTCTAAGAAAAGTAATAATGATCTGTCAGGATAAGAGCTACAGACCTTGAGGAGAAAGTGGGCTGCTATAGATGCGTTTCTGGGTTCATTTTAGGTTAAAGAAACTGCTTGATTATGAAAATCAGCTTGGCTACCTGATAGGCAGAAGACAGTTTTCTGCCTGGAGGCTTCCATACACGGAAAGTTCTCAAAGGTGCATTTGGCCACCACTTTCAATATTTTGGAAAAATGGGAAAATATTGTCTTTTGCCAAGATTTCAACTGATTTAATAAAATTGATTTTAAAATTGATTTTCATTGCATTGATTGTATAGTCTCATTTTAATTTGTGAATGTATTTTTTGTTCTACCTCAAAAATGCACGTATGTCATAGCCAGTAACATATTTGATATTAGGGGTGTGCATGAAATGGAAAATGCATTTGAACCCACAAGTTTCAGAAGTTCTGCTGAACAAGTGAATTATGCTTTGGCAAGATGGAAATCCAGTATATTTAAGGTAGGGTTTTTGCTAGAATAAAAACTAAAGTTTTGGTCACCACGATGTAGAAAAGATGTGGAGACTCTAGAAAGAGTGCAGAGAAGAGCAACAAAGATGATTAGGGGACTGGAGACTAAAACACATGAAGAACGGTTGCAGGAGCTGGGTATGTCTAGTTTAATAAAAAGAAGGACCAGGGGAGACATGATAGCAGTGTTCCAGTATCTCAGGGGTTGCCCCAAAGAAGAGGGAGTCAAGCTATTCTCCAAAGCACCTGAGGGCAGAACAAGAAGCAATGGGTGGAAACTAATCAAGGACAGAAGCAACTTAGAACTGAGGAGAAATTTCCTGACAGGACAATTAATCAGTGGAACAGCTTGCCTCCAGAAGTTGTGAATGCCCCAACACTGCAAGTCTTCAAGAAGATGTTGGATAGCCATTTGTCTGAAATGGTATAGGGTTTCCTGCCTAGGTAGGGAGTTGGACTAGATGACCTCCAAGGTCCCTTCCAACTCTGCTATTATATTGTATTAAAGGAGAGAGTGTGGCACGGGTGATACCCCTCATTGTTTCTTTTCATCTGCTCAATATGGCTTGTGCATGTTGAGCTGTGGTGGCGCAGTGGTTAGAATGCAGTACTGCAACCTACTTCTGCTGACTGTGGTTCGGCAGTTCAATTCTCACCTGCTCAAGGTTGACTCAACCTTGGGTAAAATTTTATTTTATTTTATTCAATTTATATCCCGCCCTTCTCCAAAAGGACCCAGGTCCTCCAAAATGAGGATCCAGATTGTTGGGGGCAATATGGTGACTCTGCAAATTGCTTAGAGGGGGCTGTAAAGCACTGTGAAGCAGTACATAATCTAAGTAATTATTGCTATTGCATTGGTCCATCCACAGAAGTTCGCTGTGCCTCCCTTTCCTATTTCCCCTTAGCGGTTGTTACTTGCATCTTTCAGGTGTAGCACACAAGGTGCTCACCCCCTAGATCAGGGATGTCCAAACTTGGGAACTTTAAGACTTGTGGACTTCAACTCCCAGAATTCCCCAGCCAGCTATGCTGGCTGGGGAATTCTGGGAGTTGAAGTCCACAAGTCTTAAAGTTCCCAAGTTTGGACATCCCTGCCCTAGATAGTGCCTACCCTACTTCTCCTTAGCCAGAGGCATATCCAACCAACAATATCCTTGTCATGTGTTTCAATGTGAACAAGGACTATTGGAACATTTTGTTATCCCTACTTACTAACTAAGTATCAGAGCTTTTATACCTTGAAGGAAATTCTACCTGGCAGCTTTGGACTGAAAAACAGACTTTCCTTTCCTCCTTAATGCTGAATTATCATAGTTGCCACTTTTAGATCAGTCACTTTGGTTACCTGTTAATATTAAAGGGGCCGCAGAAAAAGAGGAAAGATTGGACCGGTGCTACTAATAGGGATAAATTGACATGCCTCTCTTTCCTAGCTCTCTATCCAGATACCACTCAAATATTCTTGTTTTTTAAAATATTTGGAGAATGATTCGGGTGAGGGGAAAAAAATCCAAATAAAATCCATTTGAATAATTCATCATATAATTGTTTCTACGCAAGGCTTATGCATATGTATTGCAAAGATATATGTTTCTAAGAGCAGGATTTTTACCTCTTGGATGGGAAATTGGTTCTCAGGTTGTCTTAAGGACCCAAGAAGAGAAGAGTTTATCTGGAGCATGTTGCTAGGATACCTTAACATTTGGTATATTAATGTGTGTAGCATTTCATTATAGAAGAAATAATATAAGGTCTTGACTACAAGAGCATACAGAAAGTAGAGTAAATGAACCATAGTTTTCCATTCTGATTGGCAAATTAAAAATCTGCATCTTTTATGTTATGACTGTACAATGTTATGCATAGAAAATGCACTGACACTTCCCTTCACAGAGAACATGATGAAAATGACCCACTTGGTTCCTTACGAAAGAAAAAGGTGTTGTAGTGGTTGAAGTGTTGGACTGGGATTGGGGAAACCAAAATTCAAGGTATGAACTTCAGCCTGAAGTTCGAAAACAACAAGAATTAACGTGATTTCCCCAGAGAAGAAGCTGGGTAAGCCTTTGAATCAGCAATGAGAAGTCCACCTCTTAATTTCTCATCAGACTCAGCTTTTATGGTCTCAGGACCAAGAGGGAAGAGTCTCTTCTGAAGATTTTAAAAATCTGGGCAGGCTCATAAAAGAGGATGTAGTCTTTAAAATAAGTATTCCCCAATTGGGTAGGATTGGTAATCCTCAACCAGAAGGCTTTGATTTATGGTTTGAAATGACCTCCTCACATTGAACCATATCTTGAGAAAGGACCCTGACTGATCAGAACTATCACTTCTTTCCTCCTTCGACACTCCTTGGTTCATATGTAGGGAACCTATTTTGCCTGAACTAAAGAGCTGCTTGAGGGGGGTTGGTCTTGGGTTGGTTTTGTGCCCACATATTTGAAGATGGAGTGTATACTTTAATACTTCATTTTTTTTCTTTTTATAAATACAAATAATACAAACACAAACATAGTAAATACAAAAAAAGAAAGAAAAAGGAAAAAACAAATGTTACAGTGCACCCCCTCCCCCTGGAGACCTTCCCCCCCCCTTATATTTCTTCATCTATAATAGGGGTAGTCAAACTTTTTATACCTACCACCCACTTTTGTATCTCTGTTAGTAGTAAAATTTTCTAACCGCCCACTGGTTCCACAGTAATGATGATTTATAAAGTAGGGAAGTCAATGAAATTAAAAAAAGGAAAATGCTTCAGTATCAGAGAAAACCCCTACCGCCCACCATGAAAACTGGAATGCCCACTAGTGGGCGATAGGGACCAGGTTGACTACCACTGGTCTATAACAACTAAAAGATATACAATATATTCTAGTTGTGCCCTTATCTCCTACTTCAGAGAGGTGTTAAAGGGTTGGATTTTTTTTTCATTTATGTATTTGACAAATGTATAGCACATCTTTTCCAGTGTCTATCTATATAAATAAAAATGTAAAATAGTTTGTGCAAAGCCGCTAATCTCAGAAACTACTGAACCGATTGACACCAAATTTTCACACAATGTTCCCAAGGACATCCGAATCAATCATACATACCTTTTGTGTGCCTGGCACACGTGTGTCATGTGCATGGTACACAAATGTAAAATGTACCCACTTGTGAGGTTTTCACCTCCCTGTAACTCCTCCCACCCGGCTGCTGCATCAGTGAATGGCCTTGAGGCAGCACGTTGCCAAGGGCAACACGGGAATCTGAGCATGCACCTCCTTGGGCCAGATCAACAGGAGCAGCCACCCAGTAGCCTCGTGGGATGCTGCGCCCGGTGTCTCCTGGGGGGCGGAATGGGGCGGGGTGGAGAAGCCTCGCCTCCATGCCTCCTCGCCGATGCTGTCGCCATGCCTGCTGCTCCTGGTGCCTCCACTGCTCCCCCAAAGCCCCCCCTGCCCCCCTCCCTCCTCACAGGCCAACGGCAGCAGCCACCCCACAGCCCCGCGGGACGCCGTGTCCAGCCTCTCCCGGGGGCAGGGGGGAAGCCTATGCCTCCTCGCTGATGCCGCCGCCATGCCCGCCACTTCCGCCGCCATGGCAGCCCCGCCTCCCACCAGCCCACGGATCTCTTCTCGCCGGTGCTGCCACCACGGAGAGGTTGGAGGGCTGGCAGGAGGTTGAAGGTGAGGCCGGTGCAGCAGCGGCAAAAGCACCAGGAGCGGCAGGCACCACAAATTCTATTATCATAACCCTCTAATAGAAGTAGTCTATCTAGACTACTAGAAAAGTTTACCTAGAAAGACTGACGTCTAGTATGGCCTACCTAGAGGGGCCTAATTTCTCCTCAGAGATGCCCAAATGACTGTGGTAGGCAGTGATTAGTGACCAAAGCCAAGAGGATATGCCAGCAGTTTCCTCTTTGACCAGTAGAAGACCAGGCACTGCTTAGATAGAATGAAAGCACAGCAGAGAAGCCACATAGCTGGGCTTATGTCATGGGAATTGGAAAAGACCACTTGTGAAGTGGAGCAGAAAAGTACTCTTGCAAGCTTTCTCCATACTGGGTTAAGGATGCGTTGAATGTGTTGTCTGTTCAAACCCTGAGGGTTGGCATCTGATGCAAATGTTTTTAAATACGATCCTTTTATTTTAAATGAATCTGTCAAGGGGGACCTGAACAGAAAATATACAGTCAGGGGTACCTTTGGCATTGGCACTATCAATTTCATCATAGTATCCTTAAATCTAATTAGTGTTAGCTCTTTAAAAATTCATATGCAACCTGACAGTGATCATTTCCTGTTAACCACACAATTAACTGACAGCTCATTGGAAAATTGTTCAACTAATGCTTCTCTGTTTCAAGCTCTAACTTTTAAGGACTTTCAAATTAAATAATCTCTAGAGTGCTTGAGACAACTATTCTACATTTGTTCTGCTTTCTCACTGGAACCAGGCTTCATCAAACTGTCTCAATCCCCAAGAAGATTCCATTTCCTTCTCATTGCAACCACCCTACCTTCCACTGAGGACCCATATACTGCATGGAGCAGAAAGAGGGCTGAGAAAATATCTACAGACTCCTCACATCCTGGACATAAACTGTTTCAACTCCTCCCCTCAGGACACCTCTATAGGGCATTGCATGCCAAAACAACTGGAGACAACGGCAACTTTCCCTGAACACCTAAATACTACAGTACTCTCTTATGTGTAAGGATAGTTACCCATATAATATGCCTGTATTACTATTATTTTTCTCATCTTTTCTACTACCTTCTCCTATGGGTATCTTATGATTGTATCATTTTGTTGTTTGCACGTACACTGAGAGCTTGCGCACTGGAGACACAAATTCCTTGTGTGTCCAATTACACTTGACCAGGAAAGTATTATGTTCTGTTCTGCTCATCAAATACCCACTTGGATTCAAGAGAATCTAATAGTTAAATCCTTAATGAAGAACCCTAGAAAGGAATTTCCTCCAGGTTCTTGTGTGATGCAGCTAAAACTAAACTAGCTAAATCTTAGAGAGCTACTAGAGTTAATGGTACTGTTTACTTGAGGGAATTGATGTTTGACCCGAGAAAAACTCTTCTAATGTGTTAAAAGAAACAGGGAATCCAATCAAACAACTGGTCAAAACTTGCCGAAATAGTCAAGAGTGAGAAACTTGAGTGAGTCAGCCCTTTGGTGTCTAATTACCAGTACTGTACTTCTCAAATGAATCAGCTGAGTTGGTTAGACTGATTCCTCTTGAACTTTAGGCTCAGCATAATTTAGCAGCAAATCATGAGGGGGGAAATTTTTTATTTTGTCTTGAAATCATAGGCCAGATCAGTCCCCTCTGGCTCCTGACAAGAGTCACAAGCTTATTCTTCAGTTGAAAAATGGTTGGGCAGCAGAAAGAAACTTGATTTCAGATGAACTGATAAAGATTAATCCTTACTGCTGGGATCTAGTATTGACTTCCCCATTCATCAAAATGATTGTGCCTGTCATATGCCAGAAGACTGGCCAGTCAATAACAGACCCAACTGACACACAAGGGAACTACTTCAGACCTGGAAAATTACTAATTAGTTTAGATTCCTCTGCTATTATATAGCGTCTCTGCAACTCTGTTAGATGAATGGCATATAAATTTAATACATAGAAATAAACCAACAAATACTTCCAATATCCTTATGTTCATTTTACCCGTGTCATAAATAAATTTTATTTGAATAATTTATTCAATTTTTTAAACTTCTCAATTTAGCTATATCTGTTTATTGGCTACTTATATATCTTTGCATTTTTCTATTCAGCTGTCCTTTTATGCTGTTTTACTTTCTTTTGGCTTAATTCTTTGATGTTATTTTGGCATATTTGCATTGTTCTTGCATGGTTTTGTACTGCCCCTGTTTTTGTTATTTGTTTTTGCTTCTCTTGTTGTTCACAAACTTTCAAATTGATGCTTCACACTTGTTTCCTTTACTGATATTCCTAACAGTGAGTGAAAGAAGGTATAACCTCCTATTTTGTCCAAATGTTTCTTACAGAAAACCATTTTATTTCTGGAATAGCTTTTCCAATGTGCTCTCCTGGTGTTTTAGATAATAGCTTTCTCTAACTCTAGCCAGCCTTGCTCACAACAGGTAAATCAGGAGTTGCATCCAGAATATAAGATCAACTGGCTGCCTCTGGCCTTCCGGGTGCGCTTCAAGGTGCTAGTAACCACCTTTAGAGCACTCCATGGCATGGGACCTGGCTATTTGCAAGACCGCCTCCTGCTACCTAATACCTCCCACCGACCAGTCCGCTCCCACAGAGAGGGCCTCCTCAGGGTGCCGTCGGCCAGGCAATGTCGGCTGGCGACATCGAGGGGGAGAGCCTTCTCTGTGGCTGCTCCTGCCCTCTGGAATGACCTACCCCCTGACCTTCGCACGATCACGGACCTGCGCCTTTTCTGCCGAGCTTTGAAGACCCATTTATTTCATGCGGCCGGCCTGGCGTAGTTTTTAACTTGCTTTTAGATAGGGTTTTTATCAAAATTTGAAAATTAGGCGTACTGTTTAATACATTTTTAATAGCATTTTACTTGTTTTTATCATTAATTTTATACTAACTGACTTTTACTGTTTGCCTGTGCACCGCCCTGAGTCCCGCTGGGAAGAAGGTGCAGTATAAAAATGCAATAAAATTCAATTCAAATTCAAATTCAAACTATGTTGGGAAAGGCAAACCAAGGAGTTCAAATTTAGAAGACACTAGTTTGTTAATCAGGCAAAGCTTTTTAGGGAGTCTCAAAACATGGACATTATGGAAAATTAATACTGTCTACAAATTGTAGCTGGGGTGTTTTTCTATTTCTGCTGCTTCCATTATGAACATTGAGGTCTTTGTGGTACATCAACTTATGCGGGGCTTGTGATGCATCAACAGATGTTGCAACTGGGAAAGGTTAAATCTCTCCATCTCACTTCTCTTAGGTTCAAATGTTTAATAATAACCCAAGCTCTTTTAACTACATTGGTTTGTGTTAAAAATATTTACAAAAATACTGAAACTTTTATTCACAGGTTATGGAGTGCTTGATGCTCTCTGAGCTTGGCTGTTTTCTTAAAGACATTTCATGACCTAGCTAGGCAACAGTATCAGTTCATAGTGAGTGAGGAGTTAATCCCTGCTTTATTCGCCTGGCGTTAATCCTTGTTTATCTGGGTGTTGGCTGTTAGAGAAGATGTGTTCTGATCTTTTTGTTTGCTTCTTAGTTTTTTTTAAAAAAAAATCTCTGTTGAATGGTGTGTAATGTGAATGGTATGCTGTGCAAAGTCATTGCATGAAACACCATTCACCTCTCATACCACAACTACCAAGGAAACAAGCAAGAAAGCAAACAAACAATCAAGCATAAAATAGTAACCTAATCAAGGAACTACCAAGGAGAAAGCCACATCCCCATCCTTGGCAGGGCAAGCTACTTATATGAATAGGGAACAAAGCCCAAACTCAGTACCACTGATGATGTTACCTAGCTGGGTAATGAAATGTTTGAAAAGTTTGATGAAGAGAAGGACCAGGGGAGACATGATAGCAGTGTTCCGATATCTCAGAGGGTGCCACAAAGAAGAGGGAGTCAAACTATTCTCCAAGGCACCTGGGGGCAGGACAAGAAGCAATGGGTGGAAACTAATCAAGGAGAGAAGCAACTTAGAACTAAGGAGAAATTTCCTGACAGTTAGAACAATTAACCTCTGGAACAGCTTGCCTCCAGAAGTTGTGAATGCCCCAACCCTGGAAGTCTTTAAGAAGATGTTGGATAGCCATTTGTCTGAAATGGTATAAGGTTCCTGCCCACGCAGGGGGTTGGACTAGAAGACTACAAGGTCCTTTCCAACTCTGCTATTGTATTGTATGCAAGAAAATCAAGCTCAGAGGGCACCAAGAGATCCACAGTTCAACATTGGGCTAAATATATTCTCTTCTATTTGTTAGAAGAGAGTCTAACATAGAAATGTCTTCTAAGCATGACTTATGCTTAATTCTGTGATATGTGGTGTTTTTTCCCCCAGAGAAATTCTAATTTCTGTGTATATATTTTTTTTCTAACGCATACCTATACTACTTGGTACTCTTTCTTGTTCATAATTTTCCATTGAAAAACTCTGAGATGGATTCCCATGTTAAGAAATGCAAAACAAGGAAGAGCTTAATAAACTATCAATTGAACACTAGTCTTGCCTTCCCTTATTCACAACTCTCTTTTTGCACCAATAACTTCAGCTGTTATGTATCCTAGCATCTTTTATTGACAGCTTTGTTCTCTTGCCAATTTTTGTGGGTTAGACCTGCACTTGCTATGGCAATATGATGTTATAAAGGAAAATCACTGACCTGCAGAACAGAGTACAATAAAAAAAACCAAGCCGAGGCAATGTTTTAAGGATTTAACACTGTTTTGAGGATTGCACTCTGTTTTACCAAGCTGGAGGAAGACTTCTAAGATATGTCCAGAGGAAACCAACACTGTCATGACATTGTTTATAGACAGACAGACAGACATTTCCTGGAATAATTTCCTGCTATGGTTGAGACTGTAGAGAAATACACCAAAGCTCCTAGCAAGAAAAGAACATTTTCAGCTTTGCATTTAAAATGCTTTGTTAACTGCACGGCAGATAGCTACTTAGAGTATTGGTTACTAAATACAGTATGTACTTAGATTAAAGCCAATCTATTGGAAAGACACATTTGTTGGCAGTGTAAAATCAATAGTTTATCAGCATTACTTTTTGCTTCGCAGCAAACATTATTAGCTTTGAAATGAAGTAAGAACCATGCACAGTTGCTGTCATCATATTTAAAACTAATAATTTTAAAATCCACCATTCTTATATGAATGACATCACGACACCATGACATTCATATAAGAATGACACCATTCTTATGTGAATGACAACTAAATGGCAGTTGTTTTTTTAAAGGGCTTTAAAAACAGATGGTTTTACAATTTTGGAAATAGCATTTACAATAATCATTTGTTGTTGTTGTTTTCCTAAGGGCTGAATATTCTTTTCGGTGACAAAAGCTTCACTCCACGCACACAGTCAGGCTATTGAGAAGTTCCAGATGATTGATAATTGGAAGTTCAGGAATGGCTTGATAGCTTGGAGGGTCCATGACGTTTCCTGGATAGGATGCCAGGAAGGTAATCAAAGATATGAAAGACCAGAAAAGGGGAACAGCGGAGGATTTCCAAGGAGATTAAGATAGAGCATGAGAAGGCAGATTTGGAGGAGGTCTCTCTCTCTTTTGGTCACCCTTCTTTCTAAATAGTCATGCATCTTGTTTTTCATTAAATTAGATTCTCAATGCTCCATTCCATCAGTGCCACTACCTACCTGTTACTTATTCTCAATTTCAGGAGCACCTGAAGCAGAGGTGGTATTCAACCGGTTCAAAGCAGTTCAGGTAAACGGGCAGCACCAATGATCAATTGGGGCCGCCCACCTGCCCCTGCTGAGGCAGGGCATAAAGTGATTTTTAGACATAAGAGTGAAATGATGTGGTGTTGAACTGGATGACCCAGGGGGGTCCCTTTTTAGCTCTGCATGGTAATGGTATTTCTGAATTTTCTGAGCTGCAACAGGATGCGCCAGACCGCAGACACCTGCTTGTGAGTGAGTCGAGTTGGATTGGGGGGGCCCTTGCAAGGCAGGTGGGGGGTATAACCACAGAAGCCAGAAGTTCAGCTTAGAAACTGCTCGATGCCTAGCAATAACAGGATATGTTTGTGGTTTTCTTTTTTGACGACAATCATGTAACCAATAAGAAACTAGCCATGATGAAAGTTGCTTTTAATGAAGTATAAAACTCTGTATTCCTTTTTGGACAGGAGTTCAGAATATATTGCATGCTGGCCTTTGACTAGCTTTCTGAAGCATGGCAGCCATAATAAACTTTTCCTGATTTTGAGAAGTCCAAGTCTCGTGCTCTTTTTCCTGCAACACTGCCCTATCCTGTCCTTTATTTCCTGCTTTCTAGCTCATCTCAATCACGTGGCACAACTGATTCCCCTCCCCCTTACTGTTCTACCTACCATTGCTGACTTGGAAGGTAAGCAGGTGAGCTTCTAAATGCTCCATTTCCAGTGCTGCGCGCAAGCGCTTCAAGTACGCATGCAAAGCACCTGCTCACCGAACTGATTGTTAAACTGGCAGCCTCCCACCAATGATCTGAAGAGGATGATCAAAATCTGCAAGAAGGCAGGTGCAATGCTGTGATTCAATGATGGGTCAAGGTATATTCAAAAGGGGCGTGGCTTGAATCATGACTCCAGACCTGCCATTTTGGAGGTGTTGGCTTCCCCTTACAGATGATGCCATGAGAAAACTTGAGGATTCAAGACAGATCCAGCAAACAAGCACAGGGTAGGAATCCAAGCAAACATCTGGTACCCTGCTGAGGTTTGGCACCGGGATTGCTTTCATCACACATAGTCCTTAAGTGGTTGTATATGCCATCAGCAGAGAAGCCATTTTGTAAATTGACCCTGTTAAAATGCTTGACACAAAACAAATAAGAAAAGAAACAGGCAGGTATGACAATGCAAAAAACAAGAAAGAACATATGCATTTAACCCCCTCCCCACCCCAAATAAAAAAAGTAAACATAAAGTCTAATGTGAATTGAGTTCAACTGCTGAGGGTTTCATGGACACATCTATATAATTTCCTTGGCAACAAGACCAAGTAGTTTGCTGTTCTGGATGTTGTGTTTGATTTCCCGGCCTAATTTACAGCTCTCGCATTTTCTGTAGCCTTCCATCCAAATCTCCCCCTTCTCAGCTTGCTGACTTTTTCAAGAACAGCCAAGGCAGCAGGCATGCTGCCATTTAGCTGGCAGAATCTGTAGGGGGAGAGAGAGAAAAAACTTCCAGGAAAAAAAATATATATCTAAAAATAGATCAACACATCATTCAGTTTGGCTATAATTATATAATTGATTAGGCTCACAAGAAATGGAAAACTGTCCTGCTACAACATATCTAAAAGGGTATATCTTTATTAACCAACCCCTATGACTTATTTGGCCTCTATAGGTTTA
Organism: Rhabdophis nuchalis; assembly: GCA_039707465.1. Classification (NCBI taxonomy): domain Eukaryota; kingdom Metazoa; phylum Chordata; class Lepidosauria; order Squamata; family Natricidae; genus Rhabdophis; species Rhabdophis nuchalis. The sequence goes on from CM077643.1 coordinate 175,207,291, forward strand.
TACTTATCTTCTGCATTATTCTTCCCTTCAGTCGTCTTGTCTTCTAGTCCAGGGGTCTCCAACCTTGGCAACTTTAAGACTTGTGGACTTCAACTCCCCGAGTTCCTCAACCAGCTGTGGCACTCTGGGAGTTGAAGTCCACAAGTCTTAAAGTTGCCAAGGTTGGAGACCCTTGTTCTAGTCATGCCTCATAAGCCATGAATAAAGGCAGGGACATTGTACTCATAAACCCGAAGAAGGGCAAATCCGCTTCCTAGATCTACATCAGGGAAGTAGGGACGCTGTGAGTGACTGACTGAACACTGCAACGACCTCCTCCATCTGTGGAAAAACTGTCCCACCATTTAGAATTCTAATTTTTCTAGGAAAACAAATGCATTTCTTAGATCAGGATATATTTTCATGATTTTGTGGGGGAGGAAAAGAGATGAGGGATTTTAACATCTGTCTCCTGAATAGTGTTTTGGGGTGTTTGTAGAAAGAAGAGTATTTCAGTTGCTTAGCAACACCAGTTGCCCGAATTAGCTAAATCTATCTAAATAGGCAGAGTAAGGACAGGATAGTGCAGAAGCTATAGTTCTCTAATTAGAGAAACAAACAGCACCCACTTAAGTCTACGCTAGGCTATAGTTTGTGTCTGCCATAGCCCTATTCAAGTGCCCAAAATGATACCACAATACAAGGAGGAAGCTGAAAATACTACCTCTGTTATCCCCACATTCTCTATCCACGTTCTTGTGTGAATATAGCTTGAGGCTAATTAAAGCCAAAGCTCAATCCTGTCTTGTAATAATTACCGTATGCATAATTATTACAACCCCAGCATTTCTTAAGAAAGCAGGATTGAAACACGGAGCCTGTTAATAACATAGATGATAGGGGGGAAAAATATTTTCCAACATTTGAACCTTTCAACAAAGTCATTTAGTGAGGGCAGGACAAGAAACAATGATTGGAAACTAATCAAAGAGAAAAGCAACCTGGAATTAAAGAGAAACGTCTTAACAGTGAGGACAATTAAGTTTGCCTTCAGAAATCATGGGAACTCCCATCACTGGAGGTTTTTAAGAAGAGACTGGACAGTCTCTTATCTGAAATAGTATAGATTCTCCTGCTTGCACAGGGGGCTGGACTAGAAGACCTCTAAGGCAGGGGTCTCCAACCTTTGCAACTTTAAGTCTGAAGGACTTCAGCTTTGCTGGCTGGAGAATTCTGGGAGCTGAAGTCCTTCAGACTTAAAGTTGCAAAGGTTGGAGACCCCTGCTCTAAGGTCCCTTCCAGCTCTATTCTATCTTCAACAAATGTACAATCGCGAATGGAAACTTTATGCTTCTTCTCTTGTGGATTAAAAGGATGAGGAAATTTAAACCCTAAAGCAGGAAACCTATTACTTCTGAACTGAGCCATTGTTAAGTTAAACTGTGTGATGGTGCCGTTTTCTAATTAGACACTTAGCTTATTTAGATCAGTTTAAATTTAAATCAAATTTAAGTCACACTTCATGTGACAGCTCTATCTTTATTTAAGGTATGAATAATTTGTGGAGTTGCCTTATGCTGTCATTTGAAAAACGACATCAACTGCACTGGTTTTTTTAAAAAACGGTTCAATATTCCAGGCAGCGTGTGTTCTATTTCTTACGGTTTTTATGGTGGAAGATCACCATATAGGTGTCAGCCAAGTTTAATGATGCAGTTCAATGTACGGGAAGTTGCAATTACTTTTTGGATTAATATATGGCATCTTACCCTTATTGTTACATCAGTCTTGTTGTATGTATACAGCAAATTGGTGTTTCTTAAACTTTCCAAATTCAAGAGTACCGAATATATGTTTCTTGCTACATCTGTCACCTCATTGATTGCCACGGATAATTCAGCTGATCTAGCTGGCTAAATACATGTCCCCTTCCTCCCACACTGTGTTGTGATTCGTCTACTGCCAGTGGAGATGGCAGTTGAGTCAGGTGAATAGGAGGAGATGGAGGGGGTGCATGGGTTACTATCAGAGCCGGCAGAAGGCTCTGAGGAACAGGAAGTCTCAGAGGCAGAGGCAGAGAGGGCCCATCTACTCATGCTCAGGTGGAGAGACAGCTGTTTTTGGGGACTGAGCTGAGCGAAGGGGAGGAATAGTTGGGCAGTTGTGTGTGGGCAGAGAAGTGTGGAGAGGAGAGCAACTTAGGAGTGAGGCCCAGCTATCCAAGAAAAGAAGGAGACGTTAACAAGACCTTCCCTGGCTGGGATATAAGGAGGGGCAGTATGGGAGACACAGTTTTCAGAGACAACCATTCATGCTCCAGAAGAGTTCCCTCTGGCAGATTCCTTGCCAGGATTTCCTTGCCACTAACCAGGTTGGTTCAGGAGTCTTTGTGTTGGGATTGACGTGCAACGGCTTGTGAATCACCTACGAATGTGTGACCAGGAGCTTTGTCAGTGAATGCTGTGTATTCCTGCCTTTCTAAATAAAAAGGGGTTTCTCCTCACTAGTAGGCTGTTGAGTGGGGCTCGTGAACACACTGCTCCATGTACATCCCTCTCAAAGATGATCATTCAAGATCCAAGGTGTGTACCCATCTTCGGTCACATATATGCAATAGCCATACTCTTCAGCTAGAACCTCCAAACAAGTTCAGAAAGTGGAACCTCCCCCTTAACGTAGGTTAAGAAGCACTGCAATAGAGTATATTATTTGCAAGTCCAATCAACATGCTAGTTCCGTGATGGCAAACCTATGGCATGGGTGCCATGGGTGGCATGCAAAGCCATTTCTGAGGGCACGAGAGGCATTGCCCTGTCAGCTCCAGCACACATGTGTGTGCTGGCCAGCTGATTTTTGGCCTTGATTTTTGGCCAGTTTTTGCCCTCCTGAGTGAGAAAAATGGCCCAATGGGCAACCTGGAAGTCCATTCCTGAACTTCCAGTTTGTGTGTTGGGCCTTTTTTGCCCTCCCCAGGCTCCTAGAAAGCCTCTGAAGCCTTGAAAGGGCAAAAAATGGACCTACTGGGCCCACTGGAAGTCAGAAAATGGGCCACTTCTGGCCTCTGGAGCTGCGGGGGAAGTCATTTTTGCCCTCTCCAGGCTCAAAAAAAGCCATGCAAACATGCGCAGGGTAGCTGGGGGTGTCAGGCGTGCATGCTTAGGGGGCACGGCATGGAAGGCATTAAATTATGGGGATGGGCACACGAGCGTGCACAATAGCGTGAGCGTGTGTGCTTGTGGCACTCGAGGCGAAAAAGGTTTGCCATCGCTGTGCTAGTTCTATAAACTTGACCTTGTACGTACTGTACCAAAGAACTTTTCAGATAGTAACAAAAAAATAAAACTCCTTTTAATCTTGGGCATTTATACTCTTTTACGGTCACTCAAGATTTACAACTTTAAAAACTTTCCTGAAGGCCTCTGACAGCAAAATGGAGGTCGGGGATGATGCGCACAAAGGGGCAACAAGCAGCTGCAGAAGAAGTGGGCCGGCTCCTGCTGGGTAGGGCTGTTGGTGCCATGAGGTGAGTCAGTGGAAGACGTCCTCCAAAAATAAGACCTGGTGCCTTTTTGGATAGCAAATATATATATATATATATATATTTGCTATCCAATCAGCTCATAAAACTAACACACATATCTAAAAGAAATTACACAACGTAATTCTTGGCTTGCTGTCTAGATGGTCAATTTTAATAATTGGTTTATTTATGTATGTTGTGTTTTTAATTTGCCTGTGCGCCACCCTGGGTCCTTTTGTAGGAGAACGGCGGGGTATAAATTTAATAAAATAAAATAAAAATTTAATATAATATAATATATATATATGAGAGAATATTTTCACAGCTCCTGTTCAGGGCCCCTTTAAGGGAGGAGACTATACGTCATCCCTCTCTGCCCTTCGACTCAACCCAGAGATCATCCAGAAAAGAGAACCAATTAGATTACTGCTGTGTGAAATTTTTTTAGATATGTGTTAGATTTTTCCATCCTGGTCTCTTTATTTTCAGCCCTTAAAAATCTAACATATATATATGTTAGATTGATCTGAGCTGATCATAAAAACTAACACACATATCTAAAAAATTACACAACGTAATTCTTGGCTTGCTGTCTACATGGTCTCTGGTGATGAGCCGAAAGGCAGGAAAGGAAACAGTATGTCTCCTCCCTTAATTGGGGCCTAATAACAGGTTGTTGTGAAACAATTACACACACACACATATATATATATATATATATATATATATATATATAAATATGGTAAAAATATGGAATATGGTAAAGAAGTTGAAGTGTTCCAAACTGAATTGTTCACATTTTGCTGTAGTGGACAGAGCATTTATTGAATGAGATGTGCTGCAGGTGAGTCTATGGAGCGCAGCTGGGACCAGGATCACCAGTAGTGATTTTCAAGCTTTTCCAAATGTAACATATTTGTTATTCACAATTAATACCACAATACGGGAAAGTTAGAATCTCTATGAACATTTGTCTATTCCTTGTTTACTTGTCTGTATCATGCTTTCTTGTCCCTTTCCTCTGTTCTTTTCCTTTCCCTGTTTATATATTCTGAATAAAATATCTAATAAATATATTAAAGAGAAAGAAAAAATGAAAATAACAGGGGGTCACAGCAATACAAGTTCCAATTAAAGTGTCATTTCAGGGCATCCCAGCGACATGCAGTCACTTTAAGATGCTGGGCTCCTCTTAAAGAGCAGATTTCTTCTTGCAATATACTCAATAAAATACAAACCACGCAGTTCTACTTCTCTGATTTTGATCATCATTTTAAAAGATGGGGAGCAGCGATAGTCATAATTTAAAATTGCGGCTTCAAGTTTATTAAATCTGGACAGTCTCATTGCAGTAACTAATTTCCGGCTGTTTCTCCTGTATGGCTTATTTATTATTGTTAGCAAATAAACTGGAGCAAATGATAATGAGTTTAAAAAAAACAACAGCCTCCTTCTATTTAAAATAGAGGATCCTGCTTAGCATTAATCAGCATATCTCTAGCTCAGGCTGAAAATATCAGTTCAGTCCCAGAGTTTCTTGTGCAATGCACCTAAATATAGAATTAGGCAACACACTTTTGATCATTGGGAAAGTATCCATGGAATCCAGATTTCCTCCTCTGAAGCTCAGATCAGGGCTTCAACTTGGAAAAGGGGCAAACAACTTTGCCAAGCTCTGTAGCTGCCTTACTCCAATGATGGGAAACCAGGAAACCAGGAAAGGAGCACTGAGGAAATGGGTGAAGTGAAGAAGGATCTCACCCAGTTGTGGGATTCAGCCAGTTCGTACCTATCCAGGAGAACCGGTTGTTAACTTTCTAAGCAGTTCAGAGAATCGGTGGTTGGAAGAAATCTCCTTTTGTTTTTTCCCACTTTACAGGGCTAATCCTGTAAGGAAGGCAGGAAGGAAACATTCTGGGGTTTCTAGCCTAATCTTTATTACCCTGTTTACAGAAACTGCCTCTCTGGTTAACCCTTATTACATTGTAACAGCTAAGGCGAAGCGCCCATCGACATGAGTGACATTGAGTTGGCCACGCCCACCCATCACATGATCACCAAGCCACGCCCACCCAGCTGGCCATTAGGGCAGAGAACTGGTTGTTAAATTATTTGAATCCCACCACTGATCCGACCTATCCCTTCATCACATTCAAACTTGGAAAATAGTTGTCCAAAACTCTAGAATTGATGTATATTTCGAGAATATCTGCAGGAGAGAGAGAAAAATTCAAGATGGTTGTATGATCCATTCATTGTCTCATTGCAATGACCATTATGATTTTTTTTTCATCCTTGGTGGACACCAGTGCTATGTATCTATGGAGATTCTCAGTCATCCAGATCATGGTCATCTCAAAGACAACTGGACTTTCTTTGTTTTGCTTGAAGACGTTTTGCTTCTCATCCATTCTTGTCATCAGAACTGAAGCAGCTTCTTGGATGAGAAGTGAAACATGTTCAAGCAAAACCGAAAGTCCAGTTAATTTGGAAAAAAAGCACTTTTGAGACACCAGTGCTGTTTATTACTTTCCCTACTCATTATACTAGAGTGCCTTTGTGTTTTTAAAAACAGGAAAATATTTAAGATGTTGTTTTTATTTATTTTATTTTATTTTATTAAATTTATATAACCGCGCCTATCTCCCCGGGGGGAATCAGGGCGGTGCACAGGAAATTAAAACAGGAAATACAAAACATAGCAATAATAAATATAATTTAAGGCTAAAATCCAATTAAATACGAGATGCCCTGTGCTAAAAATCTCCTAATACTAATAACCCATTTAAAATCCAATTTAAACAATTTAAAATTCAGTCTACAAACATGGTTGTGAGGATTAGGCCAGGCCAGCAAGATAGAAGAGATGTGTCTTCAAATGTTGGCGGAAGGAGTGGAGGTCTGTGATAGTCCTACGTTTGGGGGGTAGGTCATTCCAGAGCATTGGGCCTGCCATAGAGAAGGCCCTTCCCCTGGGCGTCGCCAGCCAGCATTGCCCGGTGGACGGCACCCAGAGAAGTCCCTCTCTATGGGAGCGAATCAGACGAAGGGATGTATGAGGTAGGATATGGTCCTGCAGATAACTGTGCCATGGAGCATTTTAAAGATGGTTATCAACACCTTGAAGCGCACCCGAAAGGCCACAGGCAGCCAGTGCAGCTCGCATAGGAGCGGTGTTACGTGGGAATGCCGTGAGGCTCCCAAAATCCCCCGCGTGGCCGCATTCTGAACTAGCTGTAGTCTTTGGGTGCACCTCAAGGGGAGCCCCATGTAGAGAGCATTACAGTAGTCTAGGCGGGATGTCACGAGTGCTTGAGTGACTGTGCGAAGGGCGTCCCGGTCCAGTAGGGGGCGCAACTGGCGTACCAGGCGAACCTGATGGTGTTAAAAGTATTGTATTATTACTATGGTATAAATTATTATACTCTATATTATTATATTATAATATATATTATTATAATCTATAATAATAATAATGATATCTTTAATATTATTAAACAACACCATCTGCCTATCCAAGGTCCTTGAGGAAGACTCGATCGGTGGACAAAAATGCCAAATCCAGTCTAAACATTTGGTCAACAATAATAATATAATCCATGATTCTTACTATAGCTTTTGAAATGGTTTGAAGCAGAGGTGGCATTCAGCAGGTTCTCACCAGTTCTGGAGAACTGGTAGCAGAAATTTTGAGTAGTTCGGAGAACTGGTAAATATCATCTCTGACTGACCCCGCTCCCATCTATCCTCTGCCTCCTGAGTCCCAGCTGATCCGGAGGGAATGGGGAGTTTGCCGTAACCTTCCCCTGGAATGGGGAGGGAATGGAGATTTTACAGTATCCTTCCCCTACCACGCCCACCAAGCCACACCCACCAAGCCACACCCACAGAACCGGTAGTAAAAAAAACCGGTAGTATATATATATTTGCTATCCAATCAGCTCATAAAACTAACACACATATCTAAAAGAAATTACACAACGTAATTCTTGGCTTGCTGTCTAGATGGTCAATTTTAATAATTGGTTTATTTATGTATGTTGTGTTTTTAATTTGCCTGTGCGCCACCCTGGGTCCTTTTGTAGGAGAAGGGCGGGGTATAAATTTAATAAAATAAAAATTTAATATAATATAATATATATATATGAGAGAATATTTTCACAGCTCCTGTTCAGGGCCCCTTTAAGGGAGGAGACTATACGTCATCCCTCTCTGCCCTTCGACTCAACCCAGAAATCATCCAGACAGAGAACCAATTAGATTACTGCTGTGTGAAATTTTTTTAGATATGTGTTAGATTTTTCCATCCTGGTCTCTTTATTTTCAGCCCTTAAAAATCTAACATATATATATATATGTTAGATATATATATGTTAGATATATATATATATGTTAGATATATATATGTTAGATTGATCTGAGCTGATCATAAAAACTAACACACATATCTAAAAAATTACACAACGTAATTCTTGGCTTGCTGTCTACATGGTCTCTGGTGATGAGCCGAAAGGCAGGAAAGGAAACAGTATGTCTCCTCCCTTAATTGGGGCCTAATAACAGGTTGTTGTGAAACTATTACACACACACACACACACACACACACACATATATATAAATATGGTAAAAATATGGAATATGGTAAAGAAGTTGAAGTGTTCCAAACTGAATTGTTCACATTTTGCTGTAGTGGACAGAGCATTTATTGAATGAGATGTGCTGCAGGTGAGTCTATGGAGCGCAGCTGGGACCAGGATCACCAGTAGTGATTTTCAAGCTTTTCCAAATGTAACATATTTGTTATTCACAATTAATACCACAATACGGGAAAGTTAGAATCTCTATGAACATTTGTCTATTCCTTGTTTACTTGTCTGTATCATGCTTTCTTGTCCCTTTCCTCTGTTCTTTTCCTTTCCCTGTTTATATATTCTGAATAAAATATCTAATAAATATATTAAAGAGAAAGAAAAAATGAAAATAACAGGGGGTCACAGCAATACAAGTTCCAATTAAAGTGTCATTTCAGGGCATCCCAGCGACATGCAGTCACTTTAAGATGCTGGGCTCCTCTTAAAGAGCAGATTTCTTCTTGCAATATACTCAATAAAATACAAACCACGCAGTTCTACTTCTCTGATTTTGATCATCATTTTAAAAGATGGGGAGCAGCGATAGTCATAATTTAAAATTGCGGCTTCAAGTTTATTAAATCTGGACAGTCTCATTGCAGTAACTAATTTCCGGCTGTTTCTCCTGTATGGCTTATTTATTATTGTTAGCAAATAAACTGGAGCAAATGATAATGAGTTTAAAAAAAACAACAGCCTCCTTCTATTTAAAATAGAGGATCCTGCTTAGCATTAATCAGCATATCTCTAGCTCAGGCTGAAAATATCAGTTCAGTCCCAGAGTTTCTTGTGCAATGCACCTAAATATAGAATTAGGCAACACACTTTTGATCATTGGGAAAGTATCCATGGAATCCAGATTTCCTCCTCTGAAGCTCAGATCAGGGCTTCAACTTGGAAAAGGGGCAAACAACTTTGCCAAGCTCTGTAGCTGCCTTACTCCAATGATGGGAAACCAGGAAACCAGGAAAGGAGCACTGAGGAAATGGGTGAAGTGAAGAAGGATCTCACCCAGTTGTGGGATTCAGCCAGTTCGTACCTATCCAGGAGAACCGGTTGTTAACTTTCTAAGCAGTTCAGAGAATCGGTGGTTGGAAGAAATCTCCTTTTGTTTTTTCCCACTTTACAGGGCTAATCCTGTAAGGAAGGCAGGAAGGAAACATTCTGGGGTTTCTAGCCTAATCTTTATTACCCTGTTTACAGAAACTGCCTCTCTGGTTAACCCTTATTACATTGTAACAGCTAAGGCGAAGCGCCCATCGACATGAGTGACATTGAGTTGGCCACGCCCACCCATCACATGATCACCAAGCCACGCCCACCCAGCTGGCCATTAGGGCAGAGAACTGGTTGTTAAATTATTTGAATCCCACCACTGATCCGACCTATCCCTTCATCACATTCAAACTTGGAAAATAGTTGTCCAAAACTCTAGAATTGATGTATATTTCGAGAATATCTGCAGGAGAGAGAGAAAAATTCAAGATGGTTGTATGATCCATTCATTGTCTCATTGCAATGACCATTATGATTTTTTTTTCATCCTTGGTGGACACCAGTGCTATGTATCTATGGAGATTCTCAGTCATCCAGATCATGGTCATCTCAAAGACAACTGGACTTTCTTTGTTTTGCTTGAAGACGTTTTGCTTCTCATCCATTCTTGTCATCAGAACTGAAGCAGCTTCTTGGATGAGAAGTGAAACATGTTCAAGCAAAACCGAAAGTCCAGTTAATTTGGAAAAAAAGCACTTTTGAGACACCAGTGCTGTTTATTACTTTCCCTACTCATTATACTAGAGTGCCTTTGTGTTTTTAAAAACAGGAAAATATTTAAGATGTTGTTTTTATTTATTTTATTTTATTTTATTAAATTTATATAACCGCGCCTATCTCCCCGGGGGGAATCAGGGCGGTGCACAGGAAATTAAAACAGGAAATACAAAACATAGCAATAATAAATATAATTTAAGGCTAAAATCCAATTAAATACGAGATGCCCTGTGCTAAAAATCTCCTAATACTAATAACCCATTTAAAATCCAATTTAAACAATTTAAAATTCAGTCTACAAACATGGTTGTGAGGATTAGGCCAGGCCAGCAAGATAGAAGAGATGTGTCTTCAAATGTTGGCGGAAGGAGTGGAGGTCTGTGATAGTCCTACGTTTGGGGGGTAGGTCATTCCAGAGCATTGGGCCTGCCATAGAGAAGGCCCTTCCCCTGGGCGTCGCCAGCCAGCATTGCCCGGTGGACGGCACCCAGAGAAGTCCCTCTCTATGGGAGCGAATCAGACGAAGGGATGTATGAGGTAGGATATGGTCCTGCAGATAACTGTGCCATGGAGCATTTTAAAGATGGTTATCAACACCTTGAAGCGCACCCGAAAGGCCACAGGCAGCCAGTGCAGCTCGCATAGGAGCGGTGTTACGTGGGAATGCCGTGAGGCTCCCAAAATCCCCCGCGTGGCCGCATTCTGAACTAGCTGTAGTCTTTGGGTGCACCTCAAGGGGAGCCCCATGTAGAGAGCATTACAGTAGTCTAGGCGGGATGTCACGAGTGCTTGAGTGACTGTGCGAAGGGCGTCCCGGTCCAGTAGGGGGCGCAACTGGCGTACCAGGCGAACCTGATGGTGTTAAAAGTATTGTATTATTACTATGGTATAAATTATTATACTCTATATTATTATATTATAATATATATTATTATAATCTATAATAATAATAATGATATCTTTAATATTATTAAACAACACCATCTGCCTATCCAAGGTCCTTGAGGAAGACTCGATCGGTGGACAAAAATGCCAAATCCAGTCTAAACATTTGGTCAACAATAATAATATAATCCATGATTCTTACTATAGCTTTTGAAATGGTTTGAAGCAGAGGTGGCATTCAGCAGGTTCTCACCAGTTCTGGAGAACTGGTAGCAGAAATTTTGAGTAGTTCGGAGAACTGGTAAATATCATCTCTGACTGACCCCGCTCCCATCTATCCTCTGCCTCCTGAGTCCCAGCTGATCCGGAGGGAATGGGGAGTTTGCCGTAACCTTCCCCTGGAATGGGGAGGGAATGGAGATTTTACAGTATCCTTCCCCTACCACGCCCACCAAGCCACACCCACCAAGCCACACCCACAGAACCGGTAGTAAAAAAATTTGAATCCCACCACTGGTTTGAAGCATGATTTTATTTTTTTAAACTTTGCATTAGATGTGTTTGTGTGTTTTTTAAAGCAAGTAGCAGCAATAGCAGCTATTTGGAATGGCTAATATGCATGTTGTATATTTCAAGTTGCTTGGGAAAAAAAAGATCTTTCATGCTCTTGGGACAAATGGAATAGGAGATCACTTTTCTAAGGATCATTAGACAAAGAGGTATTAGAAGAGAGGCGGTAGAGCTTCAGGATACCTGGGAAGGGAGCATCTCATCTTTCCTTCCTTTTGCCCTGAAGAGTTTATATTGTAGTTTTGAACAGGGAATTCATGGCCAAGTGATCACCGTTCCATTGTATTAATAATTTTCAATAAACCCCAGGTATATAAATAATTTTCAATAAACTCCAGGTATATAAATTCATTGGAGAAGGGATGGAGAACCAGAAGAGGGACTTTTGCTGCTTCTTTACCAGGACATGTTAACTAGTCTCGGGACCATTTCTCAAAGTAAAGCCCAGGCCTTCCTTTAGCAGATGGCTTATTGAGAGTTGGAACTGTGACCTCCAAGAACAGTTTTCATTTCTTTTCTTGGGAAGGCTAATTGCTTTATGGAGAAAAGTTAGGAAGGCATTACCAAGTTGTCACATTCACTTGTTCATTAAAGAGAGAAAAGATACCATGTCCTCACATTCCTTGGCAAATCCTCATAAAAATGAGGTCTTCTGAAAAAGTGTGAATTAACTGTTATTAAATGATTAGTGAAAGATGAAAGTCTTCCCTATATTTACTTAATTTCAGCTTGTTACTAAAAAAAAAAGGCAATTAATTTATAAAAATCTCAGGGAGACATTTACAAGGTCAGGGCTATATCATTCGAAAAAATGAGTCTTTCGTGCATTTTTCCCTCTATTGAAGTTATATATGTTGAGTTAAATGTAATTTTATTGAAAGCTTTAGTTACGGGGATAAAATGTAATGCTAGCTAAAAAGAAAAAAGTGAAAGAAAGCAAAAAATAAAACAAAACACGAGCCCCCCCCCCAAGAAAGCAACTTTCCCCCCTAATCACAATTATAATTTTCTTAATCTTTTCACCTCCTCTTAATTAACTAATATAAAATTCTCCTTCCAATAACTTATCCCTTAATACGCACATCAAAAAGTAATGTCTTCTCTAATCCAGTTATCAGCAAAAAGTTCAAACACGGCTGTAAAAGAATAGCATTAATTAACATATGTAAAACTCAACATTCCACATCTCAACTCTTAGTTATAAGCAACTAAGCCTCCATTTAAAATGGTTCCAATATCCTAGTGTAAATAAAAAAACAACCCTAAAGTTTAACATGACAACAGGGGCCATTTATCTTTTTAAAAAGGGACACAAGCTCCATTCAGTGGTGGGATTCAAATAATCTCTGCTCTAATGGCCAGCTGGGTGGGCGTGACGCAGTGGGCCTGACTGGGTGGGCGTAGCCAACTCATTGTCACTCACGTCGATGGGCCTTAGCTGTTACAGTGTAATAAGTGTTAACCCGAGAGGCAGTTTCTGTAAGCAGGGCAATAAAGAGTAGGCTAGAAACAGCACCAGAATGTTTCCTTCCTGCCTTCCTTACAGGATTAGCCCTGTAAAGTGGAAAACAAAAACAAAATAAGATTTCTTCAAACAACCGGTTCTCCAAACTGTTTAGAAAGTTAACAACCGGTTCTCCTGGCTAGGTGCAAACTGGCTGCATCCCACCACTGGGATACACAACATTTTTTCCAGTCCAAGTGCCAACAATTGCAGAGAATATCCAAAATAGCAACATAAAGGCAGCCTTCAATTTATGAGCATAATGGAAGCTGCCCATCATGAGTCATGATCTGATATGTGACTGATTAGATTTTATGACCTTTTCTCCAGTGGTTATTAAATGAATGATTCAATTGTTAAGCAAGCAAACGGTTTGCTTTGGGCTGGTTTTTCAACAAAACAGAAGTAAATGCTGGTTTTAGGTAAAGCTATGCTAAAATGCAGTTATGGGCCTGTAGGACACGGCAACAAAGAGCAATCACACAGATGGAAAGATTTTTTGACAATCCTATTAATTCCTCTAAAATGTGTGTGTTTGCCACTTAAATCTTTCCTTTGTAACTCAGAAATAAAAGCCCAACCCAATAAATTCTAAACAAATGTTGAATTATTGATTTTGAATTTTCCAGAATCATTTAATGGCCTTATATGAGCAGCATAGTGGCCTAGTGCTGAAGACTCTCATCTCCCACTTGGAAGATTGAGAGTTTAATCCTAGGTAGCAAGAGAGGTTTCTCACTTAGGGCGCAAAGAGAAAATATATGCTGCAAACTCCACATAGGCATCAGGAAAGGTATCCAGTCAGTAAATACTTTTTTTCTTCGTAAAAAGAAAAAATAAACCATGAAGGCCTTATTTCCATATGATATAATATTTTAACTGAGCAAACATATTGTCAATGCTCCAACTAATGAACCCAAGCAAATCAGAGCTCTGAGACTTGGCTCCTTCTCAAAGGTCTTCTTTATTGAGTACATCATATCAGCACAGCTTCAAAGAGAAACCAAATCTAAATCTTTCCCGCAGTTTCATTATAATTAACTAGGAAATAACCCCATCCTCAAGTGTCACAGGTCACGTTGGCCTATTGGGTTAATTAACGGGATCTTCAGGCACTCCTTCCCCAACCTCATCTGTTGCCAGTAGAGATGACCTTAGTTCTCAGGAGAAAGCTCTTTGTTGTGTCTGGCAATGCATTCCAACTTTCTTCCCCTGCCTTCCCCTTCTGTGTGGCAACTGAGGAAGAGTAAAATGGCTGTGGCCAGGTGCAGTTCAAAGTTGATACATATCAGCTCTTAATTAGTTTGAAAATGGGGGAAGAAAGGCATGTCCAGTTGGAGATCAGTGACCAAAGTAAACTTAGAAGTTTCTTTAGCCAAAGAAAACTAGCTGAACTTGCTTCATTGTTAGTAAAATGACTCTCTACAAACTAGCAAACACAAACTAGGAAAGTTCCCTTTTGTGTTTGAATGGCTGCAAAAGAGAAGGACACATAATTGTAACTGCTGCATAGTTGCCCCTTATAACTTTTCCTTCTGATCTGATATGTTCTGGAATATTGGTAAAATTAATGTATGAGCATAGCTAGCATTGTTGAATATATTTCCAGGCACTAATGCAGGTATTTATTCTAAAGGTTTGGTGGTGTTTTTGTTGACCGCAATTAGAATAGCAATCTTTGGTAGTCCTTGACTTATAATTGGCGGCTCCTGCCCTCTGGAATGACCTACCCACCACGGACGACCACGGACCTGCGCCTCTTCCACTGGGCTTTGAAGACCTATCTATTTCGTGCGGCCGGCCTGGCGTAATTTTTTTAATGGTTTTAGTAGGTTTTATTAATGGTTTTAGAACAGGCGTATTATTTAATATATTTTTAAATATATATTTCATGTATTTTTATATTTTATATCACTGATTTTATTGCTGCCTGTACACCGCCCTGAGTCCCGGAAGGGAGAAGGGCGGTATAGAAATTTAATAAATTAAATTAATTAAATAATTACAATTGAGCCTAAAATATCCATTGCTAAGTGAGACAGTTGCTAAGTGAGATATATATATCTCACTCACTGAGCATATAAGTGCTATATACATATGTTCCACAACACCCTGTTAAGCCCCACTTAACAGGGTAAGGGAGGAAGCATACTGTTTCCTTTTCTGCCTTTTGGCTCATTACCAGAGACCATCTAGACAGAAAGCCACGAGTTCCGTTGTGTAATTTTTATATATATGTGTGTGTTAGGGTTTTGAGCTGATCAATAAATAAATCTGGGAGACTAGTATAGATCTATTTTGAGCTTTTTAGCTCTCATCAGCTAGCCATACCCTTACTGGGATTTGAACCGGGGCTATGTTACATGCTAGGCAGGAGCCTTAGCCATTAGGCCAACTGGTTCTCTTCCTGTTCAGCTGAGACAGGAAGATAAGTATATACTTGTTCCACAACACCCTGTTAGGCCCCAATTAAGGGAGGAAGCATACTGTTTCCTTTTCTGCCTTTCGGCTCATCACCAGAGACCATCTAGACAGAAAGCTATGAGTTCCATTGTGTAATTTTTTTATATATGCATGTTAGGTTTTTAAGCTGATCAATAAATAAATCTGGGAAACTAGTATAGATCTATTTCGAGCTTTTTAGCTCTCATCAGCTAGCCATACCCTTACCCAGTAAAGTGTTGTGGAGCAAAGTGTGTATATATACACATTGCTGGTATATATATACACACTGCTGGTCTTGTTGTATTCGGGTGTTTTCCCGTGTAAGCATGAGATTGTTTTTGCAACATTTCGGCAAGATCTCACTTGCCATCTTCAGGCTTCGACCGAAGATATATATATATCCAAATTGTTAAGTGAATCACATCAGTCGTTAATTTAGTAACATTATTAAGTGAATCTGACTTCACTGACTTTGCTTGTGACCAGATCACAAAAACTGATCACGTGACCTCAGGAGACTGCAACTTTTTTCCAGTCACCAAGCACCCAAATTTTGATCACATAACAACAGGAATGCTGTTTAGCTTCCTGTTCCATTCAGAGGTGGTATTCAAGCCAGTTCTGACATGTTCTGGAAAACCAGTAGTGGAAAGTTTGAGTAGTTTGGAGAACTGGCAAATAGGCTGACCCCGCCCCTGCTGCCTCCCAGCCGATCTTGTTTTTTTTCCCCTGAACAGGAGAACGGAGCTGGAAATCAGGTTAGTCGGATGGGGAGGGAATGAGGATTTTGCAGTATCCTTTCCCTGCCACGCCCACAAAGCCACGCCATACCCACAAAGCCACACCCCACAGAACCGGAAGTAAAAAAAAATTGAATCCCACCACTGCCTCCATTGCTGCTTGTCCTCCCATCAGCTGCTTTGGAAAAGAAGTATTGGAATAAACCCTCAAGACCTCCAGTCAGCATGATGGAAACTGGAGTTCAAAACAAACAATACAATAGCAGAGTTGGAAGGGACCTTGTAGGTCTTCTAGTCCAACCCCCTGCGTGGGCAGGAACCTTATACCATTTCAGACAAATGGCTATCTAACATCTTCTTAAAGACTTCCAGGGTTGGGGCATTCACAACTTCTGGAGGCAAGCTGTTCCAGAGGTTAATTGTTCTAACTGTCAGGAAATTTCTCCTCAGTTCTAAGTTGCTTCTCTCCTTGATTAGTTTCCACCCATTGCTTCTTGTCCTGCCCCCAGGTGCCTTGGAGAATAGTTTGACTCCCTCTTCTTTGTGGCACCCTCTGAGATATCGGAACACTGCTGTCATGTCTCCCCTGGTCCTTCTCTTCATCAAACTAGACATACCCAGTTCCTGCAACCGTTCTTCATATGTTTTAGCCTCCAGTTCCCTAATCATCTTGGTTGCTCTTCTCTGCACTCTTTCCAGAGTCTCCACGTCTTTTCTACATCGTGGCGACCAAAACTGTATGCAGTATTCCAAGTGTGGCCTTACCAAGGCACTATACAGTGGCATTAACACTTCACGTGATCTAGATTCTATCCCTCTGTTTATGCAGCCTAGAACTGTGTTGGCTTTTTTGGCAGCTGCTGCACACTGCTGGCTCATATTTAAATGGTTGTCCACTAGGATTCCAAGATCCCTCTCACAGTTGCTCCTATTGAGCAAGGTACCATCTATACTGTACTTGTGCATTTGGTTTTTCTTTTTGTTTTTCTTGCCTAAATGTAGAACCTTACATGCCCTTGAAGGGTTTGTAGGCAGGCATCTTCAATTGCACTGTTATTTTTAAAAAAAAATCAAATTATGCTTAGATAGCTACTGCATTGTCCACTACTGATAGGTACTACAGACACCCTTTTAGAAGAAGTCCCTCACCCAACACCAGTTTTAACTTTCATCTGTTTTCAAATGGAAATTCAACATTCAGGTAGGAAAAAGCTCCGGGAAATAAAAGAAGTTGAATTTCCCCATGCTTCTTGTACTGTATGTTCTTTCCCTCATAATGCAGACTTATTCATGGCTCTAAATATAACTTTTGTTTCATTTGTTATGCTTGAGCTGCCAATTAAAATCAAAAGCCCACAAAGGTTCAGCTGCTGGCTGAATGTAAACACAGAAAATTCAGGAAAAACAGCAGGGCTCCTGTGTCACGTATCACCTGCCAGGGGTGACAATGCCAGAACTGGCTGGGAATAATAAGAATAATAGTACTACTAATAATAACGGGACTTCAGAAGTTGTTCAAAATCACAGGTGTTCGAATTTAGTACCATTTATGTAGATTTTCTTAATAATCGCTGTTAAGGAGCCCTTATAAATATTGTACCTCCTGTAAGTTTTCTAGTGATTATTTTTTAACTTATTATTTCAATCAATGATCAACCAAATCAATGCCAATGCCAATGTTGGAAAGAAAGCAAGAAAGAGATTGGAACATATAAACATATGTGGTGGGATTGCAACAGTCCACCAAAAATATGGGACACGGTGTTTAGAGAAATTAGAGAACTGCTGAATGTAAATCTAGAGATGTCACCGAGGATTGCATTATTGTTGCTGGTGAAAAAATAGGACATAAATGAAACAAAAAAAAAGGAATTGATGGTAAATTTGATCATGGCAGCTAGATTAGCCATGGCTAAATATTGGGGATGAAATTGGGATATTCAAAGGAATGAGTGGTATAATGAAATTTGGAGTATGGCAACAAACGATAAATTAACAACAGAAATTAAACTTTAAAAAGGGATGATTAAAGTAAATAATTATAATGAGATATGGGGGGATTTTATAAAATCAGTGTTGGTGGAAGGTAAAGTGAATAAACCTACTCAATAATATATGTTGATTTGGATGGTATATAAGGGCACAATTGGAATATATTGTATATCTAAGAAATAAGGGGTGGGGGAAGGTCTCCAGATGGTGAGGGGGTGTACTGCAATGTGGGTTTTTTCCTTTTTCCATTGTCTGTCTGTCTGTCTGTCTGTCTGTCTGTCTGTCTGTCTGTCTGTCTGTCTGTCTTTCTTTCTTTCTTTCTTTCTTCCTTCCTTCCTTCCTTCCTTCCTTCCTTCCTTCCTTCCTTCCTTCCTTCCTTCCTTTTTTGTATTCAGTTGTATATGTACTGTGTTTGTATTATTTGTGTTTTTAAAAAATAATTAAAAAATGCCAAAAAAATAGAGAGCTTCTTCTAGTTTATGGTCTACTGATCATCAGTAAGCGAAGCATCACAGAAGAGAAAGGCAAAGAAGTGCAGTGAGAGGTAGGCAGGCACAAATACAATGGCCAGTAAGTTGTGTTGCAATTTCCTGAAATCAAAGGCATGGCTGCTGCCAAATGGTTTGTGGGAGAGACAGGATGAAAATCATGGTGGAGAAGTTGCAGCCTTCTAGTGCTGAAGAACCTCCATTTTCACCATCCTGCTCTATTGGCCAGACCAGGTGAGGTTTCTGGGAATAGTAGTTTGGCAACATCTAAAGGCCTATACATTCCCCCATCTTCTTAGAAACCCTTTGGAGGATTTTCTGAGAATTTTCAACAACAAAGGGCATATTTTCCCTTGGATCTAAATCCCAGCCCTGTTTTGAATGCTTTTCTGCCAGCCCCTTAGAAGTTCTGTGGTTGTTTTTCTCTTCCCTCCTTACTCAAACATTTCTTTCACTGCAGGGAAATATAAACCAAAGGCAGGGAAATATAAAAAACAAGGTGAGATCAGCTTCACAAGCAGAATTAAACTTCAGGAGTTTCCCTCTTTTGGATTGCCTTGACTAAGTTCATTTCTGGGTGCCTGGTCATTTCTCATCCTGCATTTTCCACCACTGCAAATCCTTTTTTTGGTTGGGTGAAGTGTGTGTGTGTGGGGGGGGGGGGGGGGAAGCAGTCCCCATTTGGCAGGAAAGCCCTTCCAGAAACATCTTCGCAAATGCCTTAACTTTTTTGTAAACCAAAATTATATTTTCCACCCATAGCAAATCCTTATCCATAATACTAGATTACAGATGGAATATTCTGGAAGTGAAGATTCTTGGGGAAACTCTTAACTGGGAAGGGGGGGAAAACCCTGATGATCGGAACCATGGCTTCCCATAGGTATTGTTGCTGTGATTTAGCTATCGGAAGAATAATGAAGCAAACACCATGCAGAACCACAGCCGTATGTTCCATTAGCCAGATGGCATGTCTCTTCATATAAAGCCTCTTTGGGATTGGAAGAGCTATATATTCCTTCCAGTGGCGTGACACCATATCTTTATTTCACAAACAAGTTCTTATATCAGTTGTATTCAACCCATTTTAAAAGTTACATTTCTATATAAATATCTTAAAGCAACATACAAGTAACGAGGATTAAACTATTGCATTACTTAATAGTAATAATAATAAATTACAAGTAACAAGGATTAAACTATTAAATTACTTTCATTGATATAAAATTGGGAACAGTTTATCTATTGATTAAAATGGTGGGAGGAAAGAAGAGGAAAATCATGGAAAGGTAGGCTGAACAGATGGATTCCCGAACCGGCTGTTAAATCTAAAACACATAAGGATATTTGCCCCCAAATGTTTGAGAGAAGTTTCCAGACAGTAGAAATGTCCAAGTCCAGAGGGAGATGGGAAGGGCAAGGTTGAGTCTCAGGACCAGGAGGTATCAGGAAGAACAAAAGGGTTCATTTCTTCTAGATATTCTGTACTGCAAAGTATCTCTCTTTGTGGTGTCAGTGTTCCAAGTAACACCCCCAATGAAAGAAGACTCTGAGGCTTGAGTTTCCTCAAAGTTCCATTTTATTAGAGATGTCATATTGGCACATCTGGGAAAACCCGAAACTGAAAGTTTCCATGTTTTCCCCATCCAAAGAAAAACAAAATGCCCAGGTACAGTATAGGTGGTACCTTGCTCAATAGTAGCAGCTGTGAGAGGGATCTAGGAATCCTAGTGGACAACCATTTAAATATGAGCCAGCAGTGTGCAGCAGCTGCCAAAAAAGCCAACACAGTTCTAGGCTGCATAAACAGAGGGATAGAATCTAGATCACGTGAAGTGTTAATGCCACTGTATAGTGCCTTGGTAAGGCCACACTTGGAATGCTGCATACAGTTTTGGTCGTCACAATGTAGAAAAGACGTGGAGACTCTGGAAAGAGTGCAGAGAAGAGCAACGAAGATGATTAGGGGACTGGAGACTAAAACATATGAAGAACAGTTGCAAGAACTGGGTATGTCTAGTTTGATGAAGTGAAGGACCAGGGGAGACATGACAGCAGTGTTCCGATATCTCAGAGGGTGCCACAAAGAAGAGGGAGTCAAACTATTCTCCAAGGCACCTGGGGGCAGGACAAGAAGCAATGGGTGGAAACTAATCAAGGAGAGAAGCAACTTAGAACTAAGGAGAAATTTCCTGACAGTCAGAACAATTAACCTCTGGAACAGCTTGCCTCCAGAAGTTGTGAATGCCCCAACCCTGGAAGTCTTTAAAAAGATGTTAGATAGCCATTTGTCTGAAATGGTATAAGGTTCCTGCCCACGCAGGGGGTTGGACTAGAAGACCTACAAGGTCCCTTCCAACTCTGATATTGTATTGTAAATGAAAGTTCAAGTTCCTGCCCAGCACCCACAGGTCCATCACATGGTCCAATCAGGCACCATGCAAAACTGGAGATGCCTCCCAATCACACAATCATAGGGCAAAGTGTCCTTGACTCTCTGAGAAAAGAATATTATTTTGACTATATATCTTCCATACTCCACATAGTCCCTCCTCCCATTTTCCCACAGTAGAAAATGTGGCAGGTCTGAAGACCCAATGTCAAAGAGGCTTTCAGGTCTGACAGGACTATAGTCCTGAAAAGGACTATAAGTGTTTCACAGTTTCTAGACCCCAATTCCTCAAAAGCACTGTCAATGCGAACAGAATTTATCTGGTGAGAGAATGTAACTAGGGGTGAGGAAAGAGGAGAGCAACCACCACTGTGGAAAGCTCTGAATAACCAGTAACTATTCAAGAAAAAAGAAACATCTGACTAGAGCTTTATCTGCTCCCTAGCAAGACCCACATGAGATTCAGCTCTTGGACACGAAGAAATTCATGATAATGGGCAATCATAGAGTTCACTTAGAATAATGAGAAGATCCTACAAGGATCTGTTTCATAGGATTACAGAATGAAGGCCAGAGATGAGCCTAACCACGGTTAGTAGAGCCAGGCTTCTCTTGATTCCTAGAGGGGAAGTAATAGAAGCAGGTAACATAGAGATATATTTCACATGGTAAAGAAAGCTTAAATAGTTTAATGTATAGTAGGAATTGACGAAGCATTGGGTAATTCAGAGCTGCTTCTGAAAGCATGTGCTTGATTAAGGCACCAGAACAATAAGTGGCAGCATTAGTCTCACACAAGGAAAAAATGATTGTTAGAAAACTGCTCTGCCCCAGTCTCCACAATCCATTATAGCACTATACCCCTCCATTTCTCAAACCATCCAAAGTCAGGTACTTTGGTTTAAAACTTTTGGTGCTATGGTTATTTTTACTAGCTGCAACCATTTTATTTATGACTATAGGATGATCAAGTAGTGATTGATTGATTATTGTAAAATTATTGTAGGTGTTTCTATATACATTTTTCATAGGGATATTTTATCATTCTCATGTTTATTATAGTTGATTGTTCATACTATGTTCGGTGGACATTTTAATTAATTTGTTCCTATAGATGTTTTAGAGAATCAGTTGGGTGAAAGGCATCAGGCTAGAGTTCTGAGTTCTAGTTCCACCTAAGGCATGAAACTGGTTGGGTGACCTCAGCCGCTGCTTCTTAGCCCTAGAAAGGGGGCAATGGCAAATGCTTCTGGGGAAAGAAAATCCCAAGACAACTGCTGGTCTAAGCAATCACCAGGACTCTAAAATTGACTCAAATGCACCAAAAAAGAAAATACAATAATACAATACAATACAATAGCAGAGGTGGAAGGGACCTTGGAGGTCTTCTAGTCCAACCCCCTCCCCAGACAGGAAACCCTACACCATTTCAGACAAATGGCTATCCAACATCTTAAAGACTTCCACTGTTGGAGCATTCACAACTTCTGGAGGCAAGCTGTTCCACTGGTTAATTGTTTTAATTGTCAGGAAATTTCGTCTCAGTTCTAAGTTGCTCCTCTCCTTGATTAGTTTCCACCCATTGCTTCTTGTTCTGCCCTCAGGTACTTTGGAGAATAGTTTGACTCCCTCTTCTTTGTGGCAACCCCTGAGATATCAGAAGACTGCTATCATGTCTCCCCTAATCCTTATTTTTATTAAACTACATACCCAGTTCCTGCAACCGTTCCTCATATGTTTTAGCCTCCAGTCCCCTAATCATCTTTGAAACGAAAAGAAAAGAAAAGAAAAGAAAAGAAAGAAAAAGTGGGGGAAAAGAGAGGAAATTTTAGGTATTACACAAATGGTCCTCGGTCTACATGGCTTAGGCTTGTAAATATTTAATCAATAAATGAGTAATAAGCAACTGATGGTGTAAAAGCTATTTTTGTTCCTTTATTTATTTTATTTTATTAAATTTATACCCCGCCCTTCTCCTTGTTAGGACCCAGGACCCAGGACTATTTTAAATGGCCCATCATAAACCATCTGTTCAAATTTCTAGCAACAACCTCTTTTACTAAACAGAGAAGAAAAGAGACGAAGGTCAGGGAAAATGGTGCTTCGTGGTTTAAGCTCAGACCACTACTTTTAGCCATTCCCACAACTGGCCCCTGTTCCTCAAAATGTTATCCCAGGAGAACGCATCTCATAACAACAGCAAACCAAAAAACCTCAACTGGGGTTTATGAAAAATAAAAATTACCCAACGATGTTTCGATGATCTAAAGATGGAGGAGGGTCAGGAAACTATGGTTCTGCACATCACTTGCTGCCAGCAAATGGTACTATTGGTATCTCCTTGTTGCTGCCACTGGGATCTATGTTTCATAACCACAACTTTTCCATTTCTTCCCAGGATACTTCAATCCTCCCTCACCTCCAATTCAGATAAATTATTCTTTATTCTGTTCTCCTGCTTTGAAACATTTACCTTTCATGTTTGACTCAATATGTTTTATTCTTATTGTACAATTTACAATAAGGTCATTAAAGTGTCACCACATCAAACTGCATTTAGAACATTTCTATGCTGTGTCTCCATCTACTTACTACTGCTTCTGCTCTAGTTTCTCCAATGTTTTCTCAACTCTTCAAAAATCGATAGGGGGAAAAAAATCTCAATATTTCCAAAGAATAAAAAAGAAATGGAATTAGATTGCCAGAGTTTAGGTGCTTTCCAGACAAAAGTGAAAATCGTTTGTCTCCTTTTTTATTTCTCAGCGTAGGAGGGAATTACTTCTATAAGGCATAAAAGGTGAAGTACACTTGCTTGCTCTTTAAAGACTATAAAAACATAGCTATGCAATAAAAATGGTTGCTTTAAACAGACATGAACATAAAACTAAAAGTTGTCTTAAGAATTCACAGAAAGAGGAGATTTTCAGCAGAAAAGGTTGCTCTCAGCCCTTGTGCTGACATTCGCAGGGTAGCTTTCGGTGGCTTTGCCATGACGCTGCTACCTCCCGACCTCAGCAAGGGCTTCCATGCTGCCATCGCTGCCACCACCATATATTTGTGTTACAACATCCTGGTAAACCCCAATTAAG
The DNA here is from genome assembly GCA_039707465.1 of Rhabdophis nuchalis. NCBI lineage: Eukaryota > Metazoa > Chordata > Lepidosauria > Squamata > Natricidae > Rhabdophis > Rhabdophis nuchalis. The sequence continues at coordinate 175,231,299 of CM077643.1, forward strand.
GGAGGAAGCATACTGCTTTCCTTTTCTGTCTTTCGGCTCATCACCAGAGACCATCCAGACAGAAAGCTATTAGTTTCATTGGTTTTTTTGTTTCCATGTGTGTTAGGTTTTTGAGCTGATAAATAAATAAACAAGGGAGACTAGGATAGATCTATTTTGAGCCTTTTAGCTCTCATCAGCTAGCCATACCCTTATAACTGATCAGGAGGAGAACCTGGTGGCTTAGTGGCTAAAACATCTGTCTAACATGTAATACAGCCCCGGTTCAAATCCCAGTAAGGGTATGGCTAGCTGATGAGAGCTAAATAGCTCCAAATAGATCTATCCTAGTCTCTGTTATTTATTTATTCATCAGCTCAAAAACCTAACACACACACACACACACACACACACACACACACACATATCACCATATATATATGGGGATGGTGTTAACTTTGTTAGAACTGACTTGGATTTGCTTATCTTTGTATCATAGGCATTTAGTGCTGGTTATCACATAGTTTCTTAGACAGAGATAAAGTTCTTCACCAAACAAACTGGCTTTCTATTTATTTTCAAAACGAATGCCAGAACTTGACAGTTGCACTATGTAACATGTCAGGACATAAACACTGCCTAGTAATTATCAATCTGAAAAATCATTTGGCTTTTTTTCTAAATGCATCTTTCAATTTTACATCTCTGAATTAACAGATGGATGAATTATTATCTTTGATATGTTGGATTGCAATTTTGATTATACCCAACCATTGGCCATGGCAAAGAGCCTATGCAATATTCATAGCAGTAAAGATTTCCTACTTAAATGAAATCCATAAAGCTTGAATCTTTTTTCCAACAATTGATATGTTATTTAATGGTTATGCAAGCTTGCACATGGGGTCCTGACCAGGCATGAAATCCTCTAAGCTTCACTACCAGTTCAGAACCAGGAGCGTGTGCATGTGTGTGCTCATTTTGCTCATTTGTGGCATTTCTGTGCATGCACAGAACCTTCCCACGACCGCCACTACCGGTTGGCCAGTAGTGAACTGAAAAGGACTTTGGAGGTCCTCTAGTGCAGGGGTCTCCAATCTTTGCAGCTTTAAGTCTGAAGGACTTCAGTTCCCAGAATTCTCCAGCCAGCAAAGCTGGCTGGAGAATTCTGAGAACTGAAGTCCTTCAGACTTAAAGTTGCAAAGGTTGGAGACCCCTGCTCTAGTGCAACCCCCAGCTCAGGCAGGAAATCTTATACCATTTCAGACAAATGGTTGTCCAATCTCTTCTAAAAAACCCTCCAGTTTTGGAGCTCCCACAACATCTGAAGGCAAGTTATTCTACTGATTGATTGTTCTAACTGTCAGGAAATTTCTCCTTAGTTCTAAATTGGTTCTGTCTTGCCTTCAGGTGCCTTGGAGAATAGGTTGACCCCCTCAAATATTGGAACGCTGCTATCGTATGACCCCTAATCTTCTTTTCATTAAACTAGATCGTGGATAGACCTGTAAGACATTATAGCCGCCATCATATGTCATGTTAACTTCATAAAGATACTTGAAACCCACACTATACGTGGGGTATTGATTTGCATTAGGACAAGATGAATATCAGGAGAAGGTTCTCCTCACTAAATCAAAATGGGTAATTTATAATTATTTGCCATAATGTCTTAGGACTCCAGTAAGGGCCGTCTGCAATAGTACACATTAGAGGAGCTAATTTGCATTCTGGTAAACGAGTGTTTTATGGCTGTCCACTATCATTTTGTGACTATATACACAATCAATTCTCAAATACCAAACATATTTATGAGTCGTAAAAGTAGCCCCAAAACTCCCAATGTCTGAACACTCACTACAAGAAACCTTAAATAGTTTCTGTCTTTAATCTTAGCTATCTTAAGTAATGTTTGTAAATCTTGTCGTGATTTGCGATGCCTTGAAGTTGGAAACTAACCCACTCCCATTCCATTAAAGTAAGTCAGATGAAGTCAATAAGTTAATTAAGAGAACGAATTCTGAAAGCTACTAGATATTTGGATACATTCGGGTATTGATTTGCATTAGCTGACGATGAACATCAAGAGAAAGTTCTCCCCAGTAAATCAAGAGTGCGTAATTTGTTTGGCTGGGTGAAAGATTTCACTGGGTGAAACACTATATGTTTGTTTCATTGGGTGGTAATTACTGACACAATCATTGATAGTACTGTATATACTGAATGGTATAATATATTTAATATGTACCATGTACTTGGTATACAGAGCTGGGGTAGGAGGGATCTTTTATTTTGGCCTTGATAATTTCTTTGTCGGGACGCGTTGGCTCAGTGGCTAAGACGCTGACCTTGTCGATCAGAAAGGTCAGCAGTTTGGCGGTTCAAATCCCTAGCAGCAGGTAAGCTTCCATTACTTGTCCCAGCTTCTGCCAACCTAGCAGTTTGAAAGCATGTAAAAATGCAACTAGAAAAGTAGGAACCACCTTTGGTTGAACTGAAGAATCCTCTTGGATGAGAAGCAAAACATCTTCAAGGAAAAACAAAAAAAGTCCAGTTGTCTCTTGAAAAAAACGCCTTTGGGACAACCATGATCTGGATGACTGAGAAACTACATAGATACTTAGATAGCTATAACTTTATATTTGCAACTCTGTGAGTATTAAAGGCAGTAATAATACAGGCATAGGATTGAAATATTAGTAGGTTAGTTTTTTAAGACAGAATCACAAATGCTTGCAACATTATCTGTACTCATCCCCCAAAACAGGCAACAGGCAGCCTTGGGGAAGATGTTATGTCAGAATTGAAATATGAGTAAAGCAGAATTAATTGGGGTCGAGTAACTAAACTCAATTTAATATTTACTAGCTGATTACCGAGACTGAGCATAGGGTATTCATAACAACTGAAACTAAGAATGGGAAGCCATATCAAATCTCCACTCATCCATGCCATTTTTGCAAAATAAATTTCGATTTATACAGCTGCTCATCTCAAATACATGACTCTGAACAGCTCACAACAATTAAAACAATAAAAAGAAAAACCAAAATGCTGTCCTTGCAGCCAATCTATTGCACGCGCATGTTTCAAGGTCTTCTCTGATTAGAAGAACTCAGAGGTGGAGGAGACTCTGCACCAGCAGAATGTCAGCCTCAGGTTTCATGGAGCAATTAATAACCAGCAATAATTCAGAATAGATGCAAGATGAATCAGCTGATGGAGACCCTAATTCCGAAGAGTTATCCAGACCAAGCATGTGTTGGGTCATGCATGCCAGAGGTGGGTTTCTGCTGGTTTGTCCCAGATCGGCTAAACCAGCAGTGGCAGTGGTGGGAGGCTCTGCCCACCTGCCTGAATGCTGCTGTGCATGTGCAGAAGCATTGCACAAGCACGAGAAATGCTTGTGTAAAATAAATAGAAGCCCATCACTGATGCACGCCAAAAGTGAACCAGAGGTACTTTGTTTCCCTCTTTGAGAAACAAAACCTCCAATGCCAGAACTGAGCCACATCTGTATTCGGAATGTCTGCCAATGCTCACCTTCTGTACTGGAAACAACTACATCAAACCTACAATATGTGCTTTTGTGTTCCTGAAACTTGTTTGTTTCTTTAACCTTGGTCAGTTTGATCTTGCTGTAGCTGCCGTGACTAATCTCTGGGATGCACAAACCTCTGGTTTCCCCCCCCCCCTAGATTACCCAAGATAGTATGAGTTGACTTTGGACATACTCAAGCAAAAGTTTGCTTGCTTATAAATGTTGATTGAAGTCTGTCTGTTTGCAACTGCCATTCTGCTGCCTCTAGCTGCTTCCTTTTAAACTCTTGCCACTTAGCTCAGAATGTAGGTTTCCCTTGAAATAGGACATTGTAAGCATGCATGCATGCATGCATGCATACATACATACCCTGTTTCCCCCCAAATAAGACCTCCCTGGATAAAAAGCCCAATCAGGCTTCTGAGCACTTGCACTAAAATAAGCCCTCCCCTGAAAATAAGCCTGCCCCCAAAATAATGCAACACAGGTGACCATGCACACTGTCTCCTGCACCTCAAAAGTAATAAGACCTCCCCAAAAATAAGACAAGCGCTTATTTGAGGGGTCAAAAGAAAATAAGACCCTGTCTTATTTTTGGGGAAGCACGGCACATACACACATACATACATACATACATACATACATACATATGTATTTCCTGTGCAAGACTGAGATTGTCTTGGCAACATTTCAGGGAGGTCCCACTCGCTATCTTCAGGCTGGTGTTTTCGGCTTCGTGCTTGTTACAAGCACAAAGCCAAAAACACCAGCCTGAAGATGGTGAGTGGGATCCCGAAACATTGCCAATACCTACACCCATGAAAATCTTTGAATACATAATAATGATAATAATAATGATAATAATAATGATAATAATAATAATAATAATAATAATAATAATAATAATAATAATAATAATAATAATAATAATAATAATAATAATAATAATAATAATAATAATAATAATAATAATAATAATAATTTATAATTTATAAAACCGCTTTCTCTCCCCAAAGGGACTCGAGGCGGTGCACAGGGAATTTAAAAATACATACATAAAACCAACAAGCATAAATACAATTAAAATAAATTAAACCAGACCCTGCACTAAAATCCCAAACTGACTAAAACTGGACCCCAAAAAGTCCCTAATAAAACAATTCGGACCTCCTTCCGGTTTCCCGTAGGCGACGGTCGAGTCCTGGGACTCGTCCGCCGTTTTGCTTCTTTTACGGCCCCCAACGGGGCAGGGAATTCCTTTTAAAGGATTCCCGCCATACGGTCGGCTCGCTGGGATTTCCCTATCCCGACGGCAGTCGGGGGGGGTCCTTGTCCTCGACCCAGGAGTAAAGGAACATGCTGCGGGGGGCTTGGTTCCCTTCGCTGAAGGAGGACCGGAACATCTAATGCTTCGTGAGAGGGCTGAATCGCTGGAGTTGGAGGCAAAGCTGAGACTCTTCGCTGCAGAGTGGATTGTGAGTGACTTTCTCTTTCTGCTTCCAACTTTTGCTTAACAAAGCGATGGAGGGGGGAGTTTGTGAAAAAAAACCTTGGAACGGAAGAAAAGCGGCGTTTTGAAACTGCTCCTCAGGCTTGAGGAAGCGTAGAAACCTGCATTCAAACTTTTCTGATCGTGAGTGAAAGTCTTTCCGGAATGATCGTGGATACTTAGAATCGAAGTCTGGCAATAAAGAAGCAATTTTCCACTTTATTAATTCCCGGTGGCTTCCAGAAGGGCGGGGAAGATGGCGTTCCTTTGTTCTCCTGAGATACACTATTCATGGATGATTGCTGACATTCCCTAGTGAATGGGACTGCCTCTCTTTTTCTTTACTTATGATTGTTTGTAATTGATTAATTGGTCCTTTCCCTGAAGTGCCCTTTTTCTTCTATTTGATTGTAAAAATTTGGTTTCTCTCTGGACTTTAATTAGGTAACAACTAAGACTTTGTTTATTGGAACTTGCTCATTTCCTGCCTCACTAGCTCCTTTCCAGCAGACGCCATCTTACTGACACCGACTTAAATTCTTCACCATGGCTTCAAAAAAGCAGACACATCAGCCTAAAATCAGATTCACAGCAATGGAAGAAACCCTTCAAACCTTGGTGAAAGAAATTAAAGAAATGAGAAAGGACCAAATCAGCTCTAAGTTAGAACTTTTGGAGGTACAGAAGAAATTAATGGAAAATACACAAAAGACTGATGAGCTGGAGGTGGGGTTAGTTGGGGCAAAGGGAGAGCTTAAAAGTATTAATAATGAAATTGGAGATTTAACTGGTCATATGTCTAGGATGGATTTTGAAAGGATGTCATATTTTTTAAGATTTCAGAACGTTTCTGAGGCAAGTGATGAAGATTTAACTGATTTAATGTGTACAATTATAGCAGATTATTTACACAAGCCTAAGGAGGAGGTAAGGGGGGACATCGATTTGATATATAGAATAAATTCAGCATATGCCAGGATAAATGAAGTACCCAGAGAGATACATATTAAATTTGTTAGAAGGTCGACAAGGGAAAGGATCTTGAGGGCGCAGAGAGACGGTCCCTTAGTTTATCAACAGAAAGAGGTTGCTATCTTGAAGCAGGTCCCGAAGAAGATTAGAGAGATAAGAAGGAAGTATTCCTTCTTGTCTAAAAGATTATTTAAAAAGGGGGTCTGGTTCAAGTGGGTGATGCCAGAGGGAATGTTGGTATTCTGGGAGGGAGGAAGAGTAAGAATTAAAACAATTGCAGAGGCGGAAGCCTTTCTTGAAAAACATTCCTCAATCCTGGAGGATGAAAATGGGGGAACAGAGGGTGTTGCGGCCCCGCCCACTGGGGGCCAGGGAAAAGAAGATACAATTGCCAAAAGACTTAGATCTCAAAAGTGACTTTATTTTAATATAATATAATATTGTTTGGATGTTTATACATGTTTGCTAGCATAGTTTTTTACAATGATATATTTGCATTTCTCTCCACTTTGTAGTACAAATGTAAATTAAATGTATTATCTATATTCTGTTATGAAGTCTCGGAAGGAGTCAACGACTTCGACGTGAAAGTTCTCAAAATGTCTTTTTACACCTTACCCTTTACCCTATTTGTAAAAAATTTATAAAACCCAATAAAACTTTTTCAAAATAAAAACAATTCAATTACCCCAAGCCAGCCAGGCAGAAGAAATTAGTTTTTAGTTTTTGACGGAAGGAGTGGAGGTCCGTGGTTGTTCTAATTTCGGGGGGAAGGTCATTCCAGAGGGTCGGGCCTGCCACAGAAGGCCCTTCCCCTGGGCGTCGCCCGCTGGCATAGCCTAGTGGACGGCACCGGAGGAGTCCTTCTCTGTGGGAGCGAATTGGCCGCAGGGATGTATGGGGCAGGACATGCATACATACATGTTCATTCTAATGTGGATAGAGCTGTCCTTGTCCATATTTTCTGCCAAGGATCCCTTTAAAGGTGCTTTTCAAAAGGCAAATGAGCTTTCTTGGTTTTTTTCTTCTTTTTTTCCAACTCATCCAAGAAGTTCTTCAGTCCAGTTGCCTTTTAAAAAGCACCTTTGGAACAACCATAAGCTGAGAATCTCATAAGTACTTGCAGTGATATATTAGATCGATAGATAGGTATATAGATATATACATTAGTGGCCAAAATTGTGGAAACCTTCCGGGAAAAGCATTTTCTAAAACTAGCTAATAATACCACTGATTTTGGAGCAGTGCCATAAAATTATATATCAATGGAAAAATAATTTAATCAAGAATTTAATGCAATAGCGTTTATGAAGGATTTGCTATTAGAATAGCAGTTACAGTATAAAGAAGAAAAGTGAAAGATGTAGAAGAAAATGAGATATACCAAAATTATTACCATAGAAAGAATGAGATATACAAAAGTTATCTCATCAATTAATACTTAGTTGGGTAACCTTTAGCATCAATTACATCTTTACAACATCTTCCCATGGAGTGAACCAAGTCTTTTAGTTCTGCAGCAGTTTTAATGTAAAAACAAGTTTTAATGATTGCTTCTATTGACTGGGTTTTATTGCTGGGTTGCTTCTGACTAACAAGTTTCTTTAGTTGGCTCCATAGATTTTTCAATTGGGTTAAGGTCTGGGCTATTCCCAGGTCATTCTAGCAGGGGAATATGATTATCTTGAAACTCCAAAAAAAACAAAACCCAAACCCTGGTGTTATTAGCCATCAAACCTTAAAAATATACTTTTCCCAAAAGATTTCTATAATTTTGGCCACTACTGTAGATGGATGGATGGATGGATGGATGGATGGATGATATATAGATATCTCTGAGGAAGTCACAATGAAAAAAACGTATCCTCTGGGTGAAGTAGGTGATTTTCTATAACTTGGAACACTTTTATATCCAGAGAGGGTCTCCACCCAATTTAGAACTCTAGAAAATCAACCTCATGCCCTGTAGGGAAATTGTATCTTGAAAAGCCTAAAAGTGCTCTTTCAAAAGGCAACTTCTTGGATGAGAAGCGAAACGTCTTCAAAGAAAAACCAAAAAGTCCAGTTGCCTCTTGTAAAAAGCACCTTTGGGATGACCTTGACTTGGATGACTGAGAATCGCCATAGACATGTGTTCTGACTCCCTCCTTCACAAGACAAATGACTAAACTGACTGCTATTTGGCAGTTTGCCTGAACTAACCTGAACTAGACTGAAAGATTACACAACACAATTCTCTGACTCTGTAGCTTCTCTGTTGTTTCCTGCAAACCTACTCTTCACAGAGGATTTCTTTTAAAGCCTCTTGGGAAAGGCCAGGCAATTAGGCAGCTGATACTGATTAGAGGAATCCATCAGCAGCTCATCCGGAGCCAGCTGGGCCACAACAGGCATGTATCTTGAAAAAACTTTGTAGCCTCCATTGCAGAAATAATTTATGCTCCTTCCTTAGGATATTAAAAAAATAATGCAATCTCAGGAACACAGATAGATATGCAGAGCACTTCTCCTGCTGTCTCTCTACTATTGCTCAGGATGAAGAATGCTCAAAGGAAACACCATAATTCCAGTTATTATAATCATGTCATGTCTACCAAATATGTTAAATGGTGTTGTGATAAATTCTGTCTCCTCTGATAGTAGAAGCATTAAACTTCTGAAAGGATGGTGCAGAATGAAAGTCTGGGAGGTTTTGATATAGAAGTTTTATAAATGCATTGTTGAGTTTAGATATCCTGGGCCACTAGTGTATCTTCTTTTTTGGCATCAGATTGAGACAGTTTGATGCACCCGAGCATTTTAATGGACTGCATTTTAAGCAGTGAAATGTTTGACTTCCTGAAAGAGATGTGTGTTCTAAAATGCTTGGATTCATTTAATAAAATCATCAATCAAGAAGCTATAAGTCCCAGACTGAATCAAGAGTGGAAAAGAGGACTTCCGGTTCCGGCTCCAGCGGCGACGGGCGAGCCTAGGGTTTGTCCGCCGCTTTGTTTCTTTTCCTGCCCCCCCATGGGGGCGAGATGCCCCGTTTTTGGGGGTCTCCCGTAAAGCTGGCTTGCCTGGGTCACCCTCCCCCAGCAGCAGCTGGGAAGCGACCCTTGTCTTCGGCTTAGGTGGAGGAGGACATGCTGCGGGGGGTTTCCCCTTCGCCAACGTTGGGCGGCATCGTTTTGTGAACATGGAGAGAGCTGGTCGTCTGAGTCAGAAGGCTTCCCGGGGCTTCGGCTGCGAGGGGGAAAGTGAGTGATTTTAAACATTTTTTTTTGCTGTCAGCCTGGGCTGAAAGAACTTGGAGGGGGGTGTCTGCTTGTTAAACCCCCCCTCGGACTAAAGCGGCACTTGAAAATGGCTCCTCGTTGCGAGGAAGCGGATATCTTTAATCCGGACTGTTTGAAACAAGGGAAAGTGATCTGCGGTTTGCCTTGAAACAAAGTATCTAGGTCTGGCTGATTTGAAACATTTTTTTTTTACCACTCTCTCCTTCTGGCTCTGAGTCTGGGCGGTGGAAGATGGCTTCTCTTTGTCCCTGAATGACTATTTTACTTATGGAAAATTTCCAGCATCGCTTTGTGATTTGGACTTCCTCTTGTTATTAAAGAAGAATTTTTTTGGATTATGTGATTTCTTTTCTGGAGTGCCTTCGCTATTATAATTATTGATCTGGAAAACTGTTTCTCTTTTGGTTCCTGAACTTTTTACAATCCTGATTTGAACTTCCAGCTCCTGATTTGCCTCAACGGCCCCACCCAAAAAACGCCATTTTAGTGGCATTGACTTTAACAGCTAATTATGGCACAAAAATCAGAACTGGCAGGCTTAGAACTAAGGATGGCTTCTCTTGAATCAGTTATACAAACTTTGGTGCAAGAAATCAAGGCCCAGAGAGAAGAAAACATCAACTTTAAAAAGGAGCTACTGGACACACGGAAACAAGTGCTGGAGAACACACAGAAGAATGAAGAGTTGGAAGGGGGGCTGACTGGGGCTAAGGGAGAGATTAAAAATGTTACTAATGAGGTTGTAGAAATAAATGGGCATGTGTCTAGGATTGATATGGAAAGGATGACACATTTTTTGAGATTTCAGAACGTTTCTGAGGAATCTGGTGAATGTCTCCCTGAACTCATGAGCATAATTATAGCAGATTATTTACATAAACCTAAGGATGAGATCAGAGGGGACATTGACCTAGCCTACAGAATAAACTCTGCATATGCCAGGATAAATGAAGTACCCAGAGAGATACATGTTAAATTTGTTAGAAGGTCAACCAGAGAGGAAATCTTGAAGGTGCAAAGAGGAGGACCGTTAATTTACCAACAAAAGGAGGTTGCCATCTTGAAGCAGATCCCAAGAAAGATTAGAGAAGCGAGAAGGAAATTTTCCTTCTTGTCTAAAAAATTGTTTGATCACGGGATCTGGTTCAAGTGGGTGATGCCCGAAGGGATGCTGGTGTTCTGGGAAGGAGGAAGAGTGAGGATTAAAACAGTTGTTGAGGCGGAAGCCTTTCTTAAAAAACATTCCTCTGTCCTGGGGGAAGATCCAGGGGGGGCAGGAGGGGCCACGGCCCCGCCCGCTGGGGGCCTGGAAGGAGGGATAGAAGACACAATTGCCAAGAGACTTAGATCTAAAAAATAACTTTGCTTTGATTTTTTGAGTAATATTGTATAACATGTATATCTGGATTTTTGCAAATGACTGACAGCATAGAATTGAGAACTTAGAAATATGTACTTGTTTTCACTTTGTAGTATTATGAAAAATGTTTTTTGTTAATGATTTATTATGTAGCTCCGGAAGGGCCGACGACTTCGACGCGAAAGCTCTCAAAATTTCTTTGTATCTCTTACCCTACCCTAATGAAAAACTGTAAAACCAATAAAACTTTTTTAATATATAAAAAAAAAAGAGTTGGAAAGAGGTGCCACAGGATTGCATTCTATTGCCATTTCTATTCTATTCAGAGGTGGTTTTGAGGAACTTTAACTTAAATGACTCAGAATTGGAATAAACATTGGTGGCAGAAACCTTAACCTTAGATACTTTCTACTGGAAAAAAAAACGAGGATGACATAAAACAACATCCTAAATGTTAATACTCAAACTGAAATAGGCAAGATAGCTTGTAAATATGATGAAGACTAAAGTAATGGCAACTGCTGAAAACCTGACCATAAAAAGTTGACTTTGAAGAAATTGAATCAGTTTGGGGATATATTTTCCCTAAGTTTCCAAACTGCCTAAACAGGAGAGACTGGATCTAATATTAAATGCTGAATATTATTTGGGCATGTTGCAAAGACTAGCATGGAGTAGTTCTAGAAAATTGAGGGATTTAGTCTTAATACCAAAATGCTGGATAATAACAACCGAAGACAACTTGGTAGCAATGAATTATGGTTTGGAAAAGGCTACTGCACATACGTAGAACAATCAAAATGTTGAGCAGTAATATTTTAGACTGCATCAACCCAGAAATATCACTGGAAGCTCAGATTACCAAGCTAAGATTGATTTTCTTGTTTTATTATCACTAAAGTGAATTGCTCAAGACCCATAACAGAGTTTGAAGGGAATGTACATGACTTCTATTCTGGCTCTCTGCCACAGACTGAAATTTGTAGCGTCTCTTCCTTTTTAAGTGGATACACCAAAAACAAAATGTAAAAATTTCCTCTGACAGCTGTTGCATTCTAATAGACCATTAGACAGGGCAGCATCAGAATGAAGACGAAGAGGAAGAAAAAAACATCTCCTATCCAAGGGGATTCCTTTGCTTTCCTGCTATTTAAGATCAAGTAATTTGATGGAGGAAGTTTCACCTGAATGGGGGGAACACATGAAAAACAATCAGGTAAATTAGTGCTATTCAGATTTTCAAATGCTATTTTTAACTCAGTGGTGGGATCTTTAACAACCAGTTCAGTGATCACCTTAACATTCAAGCATGAGATCTCTGAGTGCATGGATTACTGTCACCAAGACTTTCTATTCCAAAAAGAGCCACAACTGGGACACCAACAGCAGTATGCCATATCAAGGCTTGTTAGTTATGCCCCCTGATCTAGCAATAGGCAAGAGTTCAGAACATTCCCCAAATATGAAATCTGTATCTTCAGTAAGACTACAAGCCTGTCCAGATGTAACATAGGAACTGATAGCAGGTCAAGCATATTTTGGTCTGCTAGGTGAGCAGGAGCTGAGACAAGGATAAGAGCTCATCCTGTCCCATGGATCATGGGTCTTGAACTTGGGCTGCAGGCTTTCCTGCCGACAAGCCTAGCATCTTAACCACTGAGCCACCATGCCACCATTTAAGATCAAGGGACTGGCTATATAGAAGAGTGCTTTTGAGGCAGGTAGCACTAAACTATATTCTGGCTCCAATCCCACTTACTGTATACCTTCTGTGTGCCATGACTAGGCACCTGGGTCATGGATCCACGGTAGAGCTCACAGAAAAGTCTGTCTAGTTCAGGGGTGGGCAACCTTTGCAACTTTAAGTCTGAAGGACTTCAGCTCCCAGAATTCTCCAGCCAGCTGAAGTCCTTCAGACTTAAAGTTGTAAAGTTTGCCCACCCCTGGTCTAGTTTCTCAAAGTCCACAAATTGAAATGAATCCCAGATAATGCTTCATGGCTCGTGACAGTTTACAACAACAAGTGACAATTAACATGCTCCCAGTATATAATCAATAATGGAAATGTTCAAGGTCAAAATTAATAACAAAAACAGACTGAGCAATTATTCATCAATAACAATTTAGTCCATGGAAACTATGTGTCTTTTAAGGACAATAACGCAAAGCACTAGAGAACTTTATTAACAAAGCTGTAAATAAATACATGTGTATCTTCTTATTTCTTACTTGCCACTATTTATTGTTCCCTATCAGGTTAAAAAGTGTAGGAAGTTAGCACCCACCCCTTCTCCAAGAAAAATGAAATATCCTGGGAAATATTGAAAAGACAGAATATTATATTTTCCCTGGATAAGAAAAGGAGAAACATGTTTTTAGGCAGGAAGCAGACTCACTCTTAATAGTGCCCACCTTTGTCAATGGGCCATAAAAAAGCCTGAGCTAGTCTACTCTACACAACGAAGGTAGGATTAGCCTTCTGCAGAAAGGCACCACAAGGCACCTGGGAAAATTACATCAGCCAGCAAGGCAACTAAACTTGGATTCAAAGCACAGCCCCTGCATGGCGCCATGGGAGTCTGACAACCAATCAGAATATAAGCTCAAGATCAAAGGCCAGGGAGGGCATAAAACCAGGAACTTCCAGCATCTCGCTCTCTTTTCTTCTTCACCCAACATCTGGAAGCATGTAATCCCCCTTTTCTGTTCAGGAGCTCAAGCCATGTGGTCCTGTCCACCATTAAACCATCTTTCCAAGCAGCCTCCATGTTTCCAGTGCCCTTTGCCCCACTTGGAACTGAACCCAGAAGGATGTTTCTTCCAACCATTGAGAGAAAGAGAAGTCATACCCTTAGAATCCCGGGGAAATTCTGTTCAGCAGTCTAAACTATTATCTCCAATGGTCCTCTGATGTGTTTCTTAAACCAATTTTAGAAATTGCAGTCCAGATTGCAGTGGGTTGGTATAAGGGTGGGGGTTGTGCTTAGTTGAAATTATGCCCACTGCAAAATCTGATTGATTCCCCCTTTCCCCACAGTGCAAGGAAGGGAAACCTCACTGACTGGCTCCACTATGGATCAGAGACTGCCGTTTCCTTTTAGAGGTCATTTGTTATTCCCCCCACATACATTTCCTTTGTTTTTCCAGAAGTTTTCCATACGGCTACCAGATATGACACATTCCTCAAACCAGATTTGAAGCTAATATGACATGGTGGACATTTTCTTTCTCCAAACTTAAAAACATAAAAGTGTTAGTTTTTTTTTTTTTAATTTCTATTTTTGATAAATCAACTAGTTAGGATGTTAGTCACAGCGCCATTGCTTGAGAGTATCTCCTTTTCTTAAAAAAAATGTTTTGTTTAAATTAATAACACGTACAGTATGCCTGTGGACATTGGATCAGTTATATAGAGCCTCTATTCCTGTATTCTCTTGGAGCAAGTATCACAGTGCATGAAGCTCAGAATTCAGCACCGTGACCTTGGAATGGAAACGGATAACAAAATCAGACAACTGCCTTCTTAGCTAAGTGTGAATAAAGTGGTGTGAAAGGATATGACAATGTTGTTTATTTTACATAGCGATATTATCTAGAAGGTTCAGATTCTACTAGTGTGAAAAATAACAAGGGGATCATTCTCACAGTTTATCCATCTACAGCATTCTAGTAGAGGGATCATATTTTGCTTAGAATATTCCTTTTATCTGTTCTTTTGAAGTGTAACAAACCAAACCTATGTAATCCGTAGAGCTGGTTCATTCAATCTCTCTCCAGCTGTTGGCTGGGGAGAAGCCCAATGACCCTTGTAGCATATTCCCCAAAAGGTATATTTTGTTGCGTCTATGGCCAGATGTTTAGGTTTCTTATTTAAACTGAGCATTTTTCTCACAACAGCCAGGCACAGTTGGCAGGATAAGAAGGTTAGGAGAACAGGGGTAATCCACCATGGACAGTGTGCCCTTGCCATTTTTGTGGAAGGTCAATCTCTGCTTGTATGCTCCTTCTTCTGTGATCCAGGATCCTTAGTCGTCAGCACTTGTCTTTGGATTGTATCTTGCTCCATTTCACAGAATAACAAGAGTTGGCAGGGACATTGTACAGTAGGTCATCTAGTCCAACCCCTCTACCCAAGCAGGAGACCCTACACCCTTTCTCACAGATGGCAGTCCAGTCTCTTCTTGAAAGCTTCCAATGCTGAAGCTCCCACAACTTCCAAAGGCAAGCTGTTCCATTGGTTGATTGTTCTCACTGTCAGAAAATTTCTCCTTATTTCTAGGTTGAATCGCTCCTTGATCAGTTTCCATTCATTATTACTTGCCTGGCCTTCAGGTGCTTTGGAAAATGGCTTGGCAGACACTCAACTACTGGAACACGTCTATCATATTTCCCTTGATCTTTTCATCAGCCATGCCCAGTTCCTGTAACCGTTTCTCATATGTTTTGGCCTCCAATCCCCTAATCATCCTGGTTGCTCTTCTCTGTACTTTTTCTAGAGCCTCAACATCTTGTTTATAGTGTGGTGACCAAGACTGGATGCAGCATTCTAGGTGTGGTCTTACTAAGGCTTTATACATTTCTGAGTATCTGAACCCTACCTCTCCCTAAACTAATCAAACTCAGCTGTCCAGTGGATCTCAGGATCACTAACTATCCTTGCTGTTTATTAAACCACCAGTCTTCAATATTCAACTGACTAATTCCATTGTAGGTTACCCGTTATCATCTCCACCATCAAAGTTCTCCTTTGAGTTGTCTTTCAATTGCTTTTAGACTCTCTCTTCTCTTGTCCACCCAGCCCTCCTCTTATGAGAAGAATTTTTTTTGTGGGAAACTAAGCTAACTCGTATGCTCAGCTTTTATTTATCAGCTCACAAGGGCAATATTTTTGTTGGGTGACAGAGCTGCCTTCATGACAAACTCTCAGAGAGGGATGGCCTCTTAGGGGCTGTCAGAGGCATCGTGCTTCACACAGGGCTCCTCTAAAAATATATATTTGGGTCTTGAACACAGAAGAATGGGATATCCACAGTCTATATCTGCACTTTTTATATTATTAAGTTAGACTGAATGAATTTTATCTTTAGTATGACATAGGTGATCATCTCTCTGTGAAATTTACTCACAGTAAAACAATACTCCATTTTTGGGGGGAAAGTGCAAGCAAATAACATTTCTCCCAAATGAATTAACCGATGGAATTTGTTGAGCTTTTAATTTATTTAGTTTGCTCTGCTGAGTACAAAAAAAAGGCCATTTTAATATTACAGGTGGCTGTTTCTTGGGAAGTGTTGACTTCAAAGTTTCTGCCACGTGCTGAGTTCCTTATTGTCCAGTCTGTGATTGAAGTATAGCAGATACAGCATGAGCCATCTCTGACTGACACGAGTACTAATCTCACACCAAGTTCCTCATATTTATTTTATAGCACAGAAATGCAAACTTTCATAAAGGTCATGTTTGATGAGGATCATCCTCACAGGCAAAATACTTGACTATAAAAAGAACTGGAAATTGCCAAGATCTTGCAGAATACTTTAGGAAGAAGCAAAAAAAAAAAGAGCACCCATGTTTGATCTGGAAGATTGGTAAATAATAAAAGAAAAAGGGACATAAATCACTTTGCAAAAAAAAAAAAAAAAAAAAAAGAAGGAAGGAGTGCTACTCCTGTTTGGCACAGTGTCTGGTTTTACAAATCATTTTTATTCTAATAATATACATCAATATGCAGGTTGCAAACATGTGGCTGAAGAGTTGCTACAATGGCCAGAACTTCAAGGAATGGTCATAAAAGCTTTTTTTCAGCACCGTTGTAACTTTACGTGGGTGCTGAATGAATAGATGCCAGCTAAGAACTGCCTGTATATTGTCCTTTGTCATCACAGATATCCATGGGGAACGGGCAAGAGGAAGCAAATGAGAAACTGCCATGATACAAAACTCTGATTTAGATACTTGCATCTGGATGCAACATGCAAAGGCTGAGTTTGCGCCATGCCCACATCTGCATTTGGGAACAGTTAGCAATGGATGCCTATGTTATAACGGAGAATCAATACGCACAGTAAGGCAAAATACATAGGAAAAAACCGCATCCTACCGGAATGTTCCATTCTCTTTTGTGAAAGAAAAAAAAAGTGCATAGAAAAGCATGCTTCTGCAGGAAAAAAAGGGAAGGGGGAAGGAAGAAGCCTGATAATCCACATATCAATCAAAATGTAAATGGACTTAAAAATGGTAAGGCACAAGATGCCTTGAACTGAAGATTTCTAGAGTGGAGCAGTAACTTGATGTCCTGTCTCGCTGGAGCAGTTGAAATCAAATACGTTTGCTCATCTGATCTCAGCTACTCTTGATGGGAGGTTTTATATGCCCAATGGGATCAGTTGACATAGAGAACAAGTAAGGTCTCTGGACTTCTACAAGTCTGAGCAGTGAATCATTTCTCAGGGCAGCCTAAAGTTTTAAAGTTTTCATAAAAGCTTTGCCTGAGGACAAATTGTTGGACTGTCTCTAGGCCAATTCAGTGCCAACCTGACAGAGACATTAAATGAGGAGTGCCTCATAATAGTGGAGTTTTTATATTCTAGTATTACTCTTCTGAGCATTATGTTGTTCATAAAAGAAAAGCTATATACAGTAGTTCAGTTTCATGAAACCTGATGTTCATAATATCCTGGGCCATGTTTAGGAACTTACTCGAGATCTCTTCGATTTTTGTAAAATGTGGTGTTCTAAACATTTTTCCACAATCTTTTTGTAGGCAATCCATTTGACTCTAGGATAAACCCAATTTCATTTTCATTTCAGGGACTTCAATCTCTGTCCAAAATTCAAGAGTTTTCCAATGAATCGCTTTAAATTAGAATGGAGAGGAATAGAAAAACTTGTGATTTTAAGTAGCACTGACATTCTCTAAATTGTCTCCTCTCAAGTGAGACATCATACAAACACCAGTTCTCTTGGACTTCACAAGCAATACTTCCTTAGCTTCAAAAATATGTAACTTTGTGAAGAAGAGAACTAGAGACGTGTCTATCAATCCATCTGGGCAACGTTGAAGTAGCTTCTGAAGATGGCACAGCATCTATTTTCAGTTTCCCAAGCATTCACCCCCTCCTTCATCCCTTTCTCCATAGCTCATGGCAGACTGTCACTGCATTTCAGCAAAACGTAAGAAGTATGAGGTAGTAGATGGCAAGTTGTGAATTCACTACCATCGATCCATGCTACCTACAAGCCAGGGGTGGGCTTGAAAAATTGCAGCAATGGTTCACTCTCCCACTGTGTGTGGGTGTGGTCATGGTGGGTGTGGCCTAGTTGGCACCATGGGGTGGGGGGGTCATTTTTCACCCTCCCCAGGCTCTGGAGGCTTTCTTCAAGCCTCCGGGAGGGTGAAATCTGCTTCCCTTGGGCTCTGGAGGCCTTCTAGAGGTCTGAACCTCCGGTAAGCCTGTTTTCCCCCTTCCCCAAGCTGGGCCTTGCATTTACCTGATATGATGAATGGCCCACATGGAAACTCCTGGGAGGGGGAGACCGCTTCCACCTTTCGGAGGCGACGAACGAGTTTTCTTGACTCGTCCGCCACTCGTTTTCTCTAGTAGCCCTCTCAGGGGCACGGGGCTCTTGTGGGGAGCCCCAACCATAAGAGCGGCTTGCGGTGAAACCCCCACCCTGACAGCGGTCGGGGGGGTCGTTCCCACTTCGCTCCAGGAGCCGGAGAATGGAATGCGGGGGGGGGGGAGATATCCCTCTCGCCGAAGGATCGTTGGAACTGCAGAAATGAAAGTAACGGGCTGAAAAGCCGGAGCTGGGGGAAGCGCTGAGGCTCCAATGTAACTGATTGTGAGTTGATTTATGGACTTTTGATGCTTTCAACCTCTTAAAACAGAAGAATAGAGGGGGGGAGTTTGTAAAAGCCTCCCCCTTGGAACAAGCGGCATTGTAAAATGCTCTCCAGGTGCGGGGAGAGAGAGAAAGTAACATCCGGGTAGTTAACAATGGGAAGTGAAAGTTTTTACTAAATGTGGATTCATGGTTGAAACTTTGTACCTGAATCTTGCCACAGAAGAAATGGACTTTCATTAACTCTTCACAAACGCCAGAGGCGGAAAAATGGCGCTCCTTTGTTCTCAGCAAGAAACCTTTTTGCCTGATTTTTAAACGTTCCTTCACTTTTACAGCACTGCAAAAATTATATACATTATATACATGACAGCTCAGTGACTCTCGGGATGACTCCCATTGTGTGCCTTCTTTCTTCATTGGATTTAACTGTTGAATCTTCTATCTCTGGATTGAATTTAGAAAAGACTTTTCTTCAATCTCATGGACTGCCCGCTCTTCAGACGCCATCTTAACCACAGGAATATAAAAAAAGTCTACTATGGCTTCAAAAAAGACTTCACATGGAAAATCTTCTTTTGTTCCAGCCTTATTAAGAGCCAGCCCGGATTTACAACAGCCTAAGATTAGCACAATTTTACCAAAAGATGCTCCAGGAGAGGCTCCTCAATTATCGACAATAGATATAACTTTACAAGATATAATGGAAGAAATAAAAAAAAATTGGAAAGATATGAGAAGTTCAAAAGTGGAATCCCCAGAGACACAGAGAACTTTCATGGAAAATAAACAAAAAATTGATGGTTTGGAGGGGGGGCGGTTGAGATGGGAGAGGAGATAAGAGATTTTTAAAAAGAAAAAACCTGCTGGCTATAGGTCTAAGAATGGATTTTGAAAGAACGTTTTATTTTTTAAGGTTTCAAAATGTTCCTGAATTAACTTCAGAAAATTTAAAAGATTTAATGACTACAATTTTAGCAAATTATACTAAAAAGAGCAAAGAATATATTAAGGGGGACATTGACCTGATTTGCAGAATTGATTCAGCATATGCCAGAATAAATGACTTGCCCAAAGAGATATATATTAAATTTGCAAGAAGGTCAACAAGGGATGAGATCCTGAGAGCACAGAGAGATGGAGCCTTGAAATATATGCAGAATGAAATTACCATTTTGACACAACCCCCCAAAAAGATTAAAAAGATTAGGAGGAACTATGCCTCCTTATCCAAAAAACTATATAAAAAAGGGGTGTGGCTTAGATGGTTAATGCCTGAAGGAATGTTGGTGTTCTGGGAGGGAGGTATAGTTAGAATTAAAACAATTGAAGAGGCGGAAGCCTTTTTAAAAAAAAAATATTCCTCAATCCTAGAAGACAAAAATGAGGGAATGGGAGGGGCCATGACTCCGCCTACTGGCGGGAAGGAAGAAGATAAAATAGCTAGAAGACTCAGATCGCAAAAATGATATTTTTTTACATAATGTAATCCTTATACGGATGTCAATAGTAACAACTGACTGAATGCATAAATGTATGATTTATGATATGATACATATGTATTTTCTTACACCTTATATTGGAAAAAATTTACTTTTTGTATGGAGCCTCGGAGGCGACCACCACCTCCGACATGGAAGCTCTAAAATATTTTTTCTGTATCCTATATACCTTTTTCCCTGTTAAAAAATTTGTAAAAACCAATAAAAATTGTTATCCAAAAAAAAAAAAGAAACTCCTGGGAGGGGAGGAGCGTGGTAGGCGTGGCCAGCCAGGCACCCTGCAGTTCGCTGAACTGGGCAGAATCCTAGCTAGAAGATCGCCCGAACCTGTGTGAACCGCCAGCAGCCCACCCCTGCTACAAGCCATCCTCAATGCACTCAGTTTCTACCGCTTAATCATGTTTGTTTATTGAATTTGTTTATTGAATCATAGAGTTGGAGTGCTCCATATGTAGATATATCCACAAGCATCTTCAATCATGTTCATTCAGTGAATCACTAAACTTGCCAATTTCTTAGCAGACACGCTTCTAGCCTCTTCCTTGAGATCCGTTTAGGATTAAAAGTATTCCTATAAATCAATGCATGCTTTACATTGATTAAAAATTGCCATGAAGAAATGCTGCTGCTGAAGAGTAAAACACTGTTCAGTTCAAGCTAAGAAGATTAAAAGGCGCCAGGCTCCACTTGTACTATATTTCAAAAACCACCCAAAGTATGAAATATTGATTGAGGTGTTGAAGTCAGGGTTACTAGATCCACAGTCTTCATTCAGCTTTCAAATCAACATTGTAGACAAGGCAACGATGTGTCCAAATAGCATTGTGGAGTTGAGCCTCGGATCAAAGAATGTTCTGTATGAAAGTACACTTCATGCACAAGCTCAAAATTCTGCAATCCATCCTTACAATAGATAGAAATTATGCATATTGCAACCGTGGGGGGAGATATTGGACTTATTAATCAAATGCCATTGGCTTAGTATGTTTTGAAGAGATCCAACACATTGTTATCATAAAGCATCTCTCAAAGATTCTTTAGTTCAAATATTAAACTTTCTTATGGGCATTGCCTTCTGTTTCCAGGCATATTTCTCTGGCACCATATGGTTGATGTGCAAACATAACAGTTGCTTCTCCAAGTTATTCCATTCCGCACTATCCTGTCAGAGCTGAAGAAGCTTCTCGGATGAGAAGCAAAATGTCTTCAAAGAAAAAATAAGGAAGTCCAGTTGCCTCCTGAAAAAGCACCTTTGGGACAACCGTGACCTGGATGACTGAGAAACTCTACAGACTTACCCAAGTTATAGTATTCATAAGAGATGTGATTTCTGACCTCTGTCATTTTTTAAAATAAAAATGTATCATTTGTCCCCAGTTCAGAATTATGGCTACACATATAAATGCAAAGCATAGCTGCTTTTTATTTTAAAAAAAATAACAAACACAAACATTTGTTATGAAGAATGACCAATCAAGGTTTATTATAGCTAGACAAGCAGCAGACAATATTAGGTTGAAGATTTAATAGAATTGAGTAAAAATAAAGATCAATATGCAATTTTATCATTAGACGCCGAAAAGGCCTTTGACAAAATATATGCTCGCTGTACTAAATAGATTTAGAATTCCTTTGAAATTCACAAAATGGATTAAGATACTGTGAGTCACCCACAACTAAAAGGTTAATAGCACGTTTTCTTATACTTTCCCACTATTTGGAGGAACTAGACAAAGATGTCCATTTTCATCCTTACTTTTAATATTTGCATCTATACCATAAAATAGACGTAGAAAGTTTATTTCCATTCCACATTCTGGAACAACTTTTTCGCTCAGTGGATTCAGATGGCAAATAGCAATATTTTTTTGGCCTCTAGCAAAAGCCCTGCACCATATTTAATGAAATATTTGGATCAAGTAGCAATCATCCACGATAATTAGACGTATTTTCCTCATTGTGTTTTCCTATTCTGGGGAAATAAAAATAAATGTCCACTTCAAAAGATTAAAAGCCTGCTACGTTAGATCAGTATATTCTGCTACTCTCGAATGCTGCTATTGATATTGTTAGAAATTCTGTTTTATTCTATAGAAATGGTAGCAGAGGATTATTATATAGCTTTACAGATTGGTAGCAGGGGATGGTTACATAGCCATACAAATCAAATAAAGTGTACAGGGCACAGTCACCATGAACCTTGCTTAACATTTCAACTCAGAACCATAGATTATAACCATAGATGCAAACCAAACACTGCCATCTACTGGTGGGAATAATTCTGTAGTTGTTTCAATACAAAATACATTCTAACACAGGGGTAGTCAACCTTTTTATACCTACCGCCCACTTTTGTATCTCTGTTAGTAGTAAAATTTTCTAACCGCCCACCGGTTCCACAGTAATGGTGATTTATAAAGTAGGGAAGTCAATTAAATAAAAAAAAAGGAAAGTGCTTCAGTATCGGACAAAACTCCTACCGCCCACCATGAAAGCTGGAACGCCCACTAGTGGGCAGTAGGGACCAGGTTGACTATCACTGTTCTAACATGTATTCCAGCAAATATAAATGCATATGTTTTGTAAATAGACATATATCTGCTTTCTCCCTGGATATGAATACAAAATATCCTGACAAAAGAAATCATACAGGAGAATGACCCACACAGCTGTGATCTTAAGCAATTGAGCAACCTAGAACAGAAGGGAATCCATGCAAGAATGTATTAAATTAGTAATGAGAAAAGGAGCAGCAGTAACCATATAAAGCAACCAAACCTCTTAAGGTTTTTTTAAAGAAACTACATCAAACCATGGTAAATATTACACTAAGAAGAATACCTTAGTGCTAGAAGAATTCACTAATCCTAGTGCAGTGATAGCAAACCTTTTGGTTTCAGTGTCTCAAAAATTCAGAAAGTACCGAACTTGACTTTGTGGGCATATAATTTCCTCCCCCAAACAAAAGAAAAACAATTTGCTATCTCTCCCCCCACCTCCCATGTTGATGGTAGTGCTGAGGCTGGTCCCTAAGTAGCCCTAGAAGCACTACTGCCACTCAAAAAGGCCACTTCATACTATTCCCCAAGGCATACAAACCTTGGGAATGGTGTGGTTGCCTTTGCAGCTCAGGACTCCCCAGGATATTCCATGCAGAATGGGATGACTCACCATAATCAACTTTCCACGGCCAATTCGCCACTGTCAACTCACCGCGATCAACTCATTGTAGCAAGCTCGCCATGGCCAGCTTGTCACTGGATAACCTGCCTTGGGCAGCTTGCCCTGGGACAACTCACTGCAGGACAATTCAACAGTTTTATTTAATAACTTAAAATTAATTTAAAATTAATATAATTTAAAATTTATTTTAATGTTTGTCATTCACTTGTTCCTTCATTTTGCATCCTGTCTCTAATGATTCTATTCCACAGTTTATTTGATATTATATAACTTTTGTCCCACAGCAAGCTGTCCCGTGGTGAATTGGCTATGTTGAGTTGGCCATGGCGAGTTGTCCTACACCCCTTCCATGTGCCCCTTTATGTTGTGTTCTCTTTCTGTTGGCAGGGCCCTGTAACCTATCTGAGGCTGTTGCACGAATTCTACAAGTGGCTTTGGAGGACGCTTTTCTGGGAACTCTGTGCAGCATCAAAATAAATAAATAAAGGGAAGCAGCAGGAGACCACATCCCATTCTTCCATAGCCTCCACAGTCTCCAAAAATCCTGTGAAGGCCTGCTTTCAAAAACAGTTGTTGGTAGTTTTGGTGAATGCTGGTGTGTCATCCCAGATGTATGGCATGTCACTTTTGACCCATGTGAATGCTTACTTTGGCTCAGAAAGAAGAATCAATAGAGTACAATACAATACAATACAATACAATACAATACAATACAATACAATACAATACAATACAATACAATACAATACAATACAATTCAATACAATAGCAGAGTTGGAAGGGACCTTGGAGGCCATCTAGTCCAACTCCCTGCCTAGGCAGGAAACCCTATACCATTTCAGACAAATGGCTATCCAATATCTTCTTAAAGACTTGCAGTGTTGGGGCATTTACAACTTCTGGAGCAGTGGTGGGTTTCTGCAGGCTCGCACCTACTCGCAAGAGCTGGTGAAATTTAGAGAACCAGTGAGAGGGGGTTCCACCAGCGTACCTGGAAGTAAATCTGGCCCGCCGCTGCCAGTGACCCAACGGGAAGGAAAGGAAAGGAAAGGAAAGGAAAGGAAGGAAGGAAGGAAGGAAGGAAGGAAGGAAGGAAGGAAGGAAGGAAGGAAGGAAGGAAGGAAGAATTTATCATCACAATTGAGTCCAAAATTTTGGTTGCTAAGCAAGAGCGTTGTTAAATGAGTTTCACCACATTTTACAAGTTGGCCACTCCCACCCTGTCACATGACTGCCAAGCCACGCCCACAAAATAGGCCACACCTACAGAGTCGGTTCTAAAAAAAATTGAAACCCACCACTGTTCTGGAGGCAAGCTGTTCCACTGATTAATTGTTCTAACTGTCAGGAAATTTCTCCTCAGTTCTAAGTTGCTTCTCTCCATGATTAGTTTCCACCCATTGCTTCTTGTTCTGCCCTCAGGTGCCTTGGAGAATAGTTTGACTCCCTCTTCTTTGTGGCAACCCCTGAGATATTGGAACACTGCTATCGTGTCTCCCCTGGTCCTTCTTTTCATTAAACTAGACATACCCAGTTTCTGAAACCGTTCTTCATGTGTTTTAGCCTCCAGTCCCCTAATCATCTTCGTTGCTCTTCTCTGCACTCTTGCTAGAGTCTCCACATCTTTTCTACATTGTGGTGACTAAAACTGAATGCAGTAGAAGAAGAAGGATCAGAAGAAGCAAAGTCTCAAACACTGGATAAAATATCAAAGGAAGAACATCCCGGGGTGGATGGGTGGAGAAGGTAGGAAAGGAACATTTGGGGGAAATCCAATCTGTGGAAGGCACTAAAGTTTAAATCTTTGCTGGTAACTCATCCATGATATTATTCTCAATCCAATTTTCTGGAAGTTAACATGAGCCCTCTTTCTCTTCAACACCCCCCCCTTCCCGAAGTAAAATTGTGGTCCCCACTGATGCTCGTGAACATGATAATCCTTCAGATGGACACAATAACACTTCATCCCCAGCCTGCATGGCCAACGGCCCTGCAGTCAGAGGAATGTTGCAGTTGCAATGGATATTTGTGGAAACCTGCCTTTTAATTTCTCCAGAGTGTTCCTTATATTTCTCCTGTATGAAAGCACTTGCGGGTTGCTAAATTGTTCTCAGAAATGTATTTAAGATTTCTCCTGAGAGTGTTTTTGACTTTATTGCTGGAGGTGACTGAAAATGTTATTGTTATCGGAACTGTTTTCAGTTACATTCTTTTCATCACTTTAAACCTCCCCCTGCAGCAAACCTCTACTCCCGTGACAGCTTACACTTTCCCGTTTGAAAAGGCTCAACGAGAGGATTGTCCTTGCAGTTTCATTGAGCCATGGAAGTCAGGTAAAGTTGACACTGGGCACCTCACAACTAAATAAGGGCAAAAACACCATGTGCTGACCAGGGCTGGGATTCAAAAAAATTTACTGGTTCGGTGGGCGTGGCTAAATGGGAGGGCATGTGACTGAGTGGGCATGGGCAACTTGACATCGCTCACGCACACTCAATCACATGACTCACCAAGCCATACCCACTGAAAAGGTGGTGAAAAGGTTTGACAGGGGAGAGGGCCTCCAGCTTCACTGGAGCTAAGGGAGTGCTGCAAACTGCCCAGTAAGAAAAAAAAAGGTTTTGGTCCTCCCCTGCTGAAGCCTGCAGAATGCTTCTGGACTCTGGGGGTAAGGCAAACATCTCTGGGACCATGCACACATCATTAAAAAAAAGGTGGGGAAATCATGTTTTTTCAATGAAGATTGCTCTGCGCATGTGCAGAACAGAAATAAAGATGGCGGCACCCAAGATAGAACTGGTACAGTGACGTGTCCAGCCGAATTACTACCTATTCAGCCGAACCGGTCCGAACCGGTAGAAACCCACCTTTGATGTTGACCAAGAAAATTCATTAATAATGTTCTCCTCTTCTATGAAATGTTTCCAGAACCCAGGGGCGTGAGGAATTCTGTACATTTTTAGTGGTAAAATTAGTATTTGTTGGTAACATTGATTAGAACTAGAATTGGAAGTAATGGCTTGTTCTTCATAGGTCTTCATCATGCCTTCATAAATTTCTTTTAAAGTTGGTTTTGGGATAACAGAGAAGTAATAGCAATAGCGCTTAGACTTATATACCGCTTCACAGTGCTTTACAGCCCTCTCTAAGCAGTTTACGTGGTCAGTGTATTTGCCCCCAATAATCTGGGTCCTCATTTTACCAACCTCAGAAGGATGGAAGGCTGAATCAACCCTGAGCCAGTGAGAAGTAAGGAAAGTCATTAAAATAATAATTAAAGGACTGGTTTTGTTGTTGTTGTGCATGGCCATTTCAGAATGTATTGTTTCTGAAGCATCTTAGGAAAATCTAAGATATTACTTTGACTTATCTCTCATAATTATAACCATTTGTTCATATTCAGCTACATTATTTTTAGCATAGACTGAAAACAAAGCAAAATGAATGTTTACAACACAGTTGTCCACTGCATATTTTATGTCCGTATTCATTTCCCTGTTTTGGGTTCCAGAGTGGATTCAGCTAGATACATATTACTCTCATCAAATCGAGAAAGCTGATGAGACAGTGCCCATTTTGCATCTTTAGTGCTTGTAAATATGGAAGATTAATGCCAGTCAAGTGGAGGAACACAGCCATTCATCTGAAATTATTTTTATCACTGTACCATATATCCCAACTTCATCCCCATCATAAACTCTCGCTATATTTGTTTCGGTTTGAGGTTGAAGATACAGCAGTGCTGTGCTGAATATTTCTTTTGCATTTGTTTTTTCAATCATTCTCTTTCAGGTTGATGAAAGAGAAATTGCTTTTGAAAATATTTTCAAGTAGAAGAAAAAAAAAGCCCAGTGAAATTCCCTTGGGTAGTTCGTGGAATTTGGCACTTTCCTTAGAGAGAATCGTAAGTCCTCTGGGACTACATCACAAGAAAACAATAGTAGCAACTCACTAAAAGAAATTCTAGGCATAATCTAAATAAGTAGAAAAGTCAAGTAAATTTTTTTGCAAGGAAGGAAAATGTTTGGAAACATTGAAGAATCATATTGGTATAGTACTACATTAAATCTAATAATAAACGAAATCTAATAAACTAAATACTTATTGGAACATTTTCCTATGACCAAATGATAGAGCACCTATATTCATGGATTTCCAAATTTAATTCCTGGTGTATCTCCAAACATAAGACAAAGATGTCATAACAATCTTTGACTTAATAAACATGATCAAACAGAGGACATTAGCCTATGTGGGAGGCTGAAGTAACTTGGTGGAATTTCACACTGTTTATTCCTTGTCACATTTATTCATGTTAACAACTGGAACGAATTGTATTTTTTTTTTTAAAATAGCACCATTAGAATTTCAATCTTTGCTTTTCTGCAGGAACATATAGATGTGAATCAGGCATTATGCAATTAAACATTCACATCACTCAATGTTAATTCTGGCACATGGAGAATTAATTTCAAACAAAGCAATGTGAAACTCTGTTTCACAAACATTTTCTAATCAGGTTTGCATAAATGAATGCATGTGACACAACCTCTGCCCTATACAGGAAGCTGAATCTATAATTAAATCCTTAGAGAATGAACAACAGCTCTATCCAATAAATTAAATCTTACAATTTTTTTTGAAATGTACAGATTTAAATATTTAAGATAATTGGTCTTCATGGAAAATTGCACTATATTTAAAAATATTTCTCTTAAGTGGGAGAAAATGGGATTTTACTCATTATTTCTAATACTGAGATATGTCACAGGGGTGTCAAATTCGCAGCCCACAGGCCAGATGCGTTACGCACTAGGCACACCCACCCCTGGTTTAGCGAAAAGGGGGAAAAAGTTGTGATACATCACATGATGACAACGTGACATTGTGAGTTTGACACCCGTGGTCTAGTCTCTATAGCAGCAGGAGTAGATTTTTAATCCAAAAATCAAGTGCAAGCAGCTTATCAAAATATAGGCCTGTTTGTTGATTACTTGGCCTTAAAACTATATTTTGGGTGAGAGTAGAAACAAGTCTTAGGCTCACAAATTCTGGGGAAATGGATTTCAAACACAGATATCTCCATGAGCATACTAAACAGTCCAGGAACACTTTAAATATTAATGAATTTATTGAGACATACACTCTTGTAGATCACATTTCAATTCATTAGTTGAATGGAATATTACTCAGAGGAAGACTAATTTGGTTGTGGGAAGGAAAACACTAAACTCCAAATGAAATGAAATTCAGGCATTATATGCTTCTTGGCTGACACAAGAAATAGTTGTGTGTGTTGCATACTTAAATTATTTCTTAAATTTCTGAATTATTTAAAGCACCATAATGGGATAAGATATCTTTCAGTTCTTTTAATTCATGTTCATGGTCAAAACCTGAATTACAGTGTAACTGTTAAGGCACAGCTAAAGGATTAAAATTGTGGCCTTTTCAACTTTTTCTTAGGGAGGCAAAAGTAGAAAAGAAAAGGGAGAGAGATTCTATTTTAAGGCTCCATTTAACACTAACATCTAAAACCACAACACTTGATCTACAGCTTTTTCTTCTTCCACTGAGCTCCAGTTTGGGGTAGATCTCTACTTTCCTACAGATCAAACCCAAAACAAGCATTATGACAAGGCTCTCCATATACTGGAATCAAATCTGTATTAGAGCTAAATGCCCAACGTGTCTTTATATCTACTCTGGCATCTTTACTACAAGGCTAAGATTCACTCACATAATGAGGTGTTCCTACATCCGTACATCTTGGAATGTGATATATACCAACATCTGCCCACTGTCCTTTATGTAGCAGTTATAAAACAAAGTGGTCCATCTCTATGCAAAGGGGAAATCTGGCAGACATCTGTCAGTCAGAAATAACAATACTGTAAACCCTACAGAAAAATCCTCCTCCTAGGAAATTTTGCCACTAATTTTAAATATTTATTTTGCAAATAAATATTTGCAAAAAATAATAATAATTCTTTTTGTGAGATTCTTGCTACTTTTGCACTGCACACAGGCACACCCATATGCTACTTCAGTGGGATTGAAGATACAATCCAAAATATCTTTACTAGTAGTAGATATTTGTCACTACCGAGGATATGGACAGGTTGTCAAAGAGACTTAAGGCCACCACATGTTTATTGGACCCATGTCCCTCCTGGCTTGTACTGGCATCCTGGGAGACGACACGAGGCTGGCTCCAGGGCATTGTCAATGCATCTTTGAGTGAGGGGTCCCTGTCTGCCATCTTGAAAGAGGCGGTGGTAAGGCCCCTCCTCAAGAAGCCGTCCCTGGACCCAGCATTATTAGAGAACTTTCGTCCCGTCTCCAACCTTCACTTTCTAGTGAAGGTTGTTGAGAGTGTGGTGGCCCAACAGTTTCCGCGACACCTGGAGGAAGTTGATTATCTAGACCCACGCCAGTCCGGCTTCCGACCTGGTCACAGCACCGAGACGGCATTGGTCGCGTTGGTGGATGATCTCCTAACCCTAACCCTAACCCTAACCCTAACCCTAACCCTAACCTTAACCCTAACCCTAACCCTAGTCCTGTTAGACCTCTCAGCGGCTTTTGATACCATCGACCATGGTATCCTATTGCACCGACTGGGGGGGTTGGGGCTGGGAGGCACCGTTTTGCGGTGGTTCTCATCCTACCTCTCTGGTCGGTAGCAATATGTGTTGGCAGGGGGGCAGAGGTCGGCCTCCAGGTCCCTCGTATGTGGGGTCCCTCAGGGGTCTGTCCTCTCGCCCCTCCTATTCAACACATATATCAAGCCGCTGGGTGAGATCATCCGTGGTTTTGGGGTGGGATATCATCTGTATGCTGATGATACTCAGCTGTACATATCCACCCCAGACCACCCCAACGGTGCCGTTGAGGTGATGTCCCGGTGTTTGGAAGCCGTACGGATCTGGATGGGTAGTAACAAACTCAAGCTCAACCCGTCCAAGACTGAGTGGCTGTGGTTTCCGGCACCCTGGTTCAGCCAGATTACTCCAACTCTGGCCATTGGGGGGCGAAACACCGGCCCCCGTGGAGAGGGCGCGCAATTTGGGTGTACTCCTGGATTCCCGGCTGTCCATGGAGGACCATGTGGGGGCCGTGGCCAGGGGGGGCATTTCATCAGGTACGCCTGATGCGCCAATTGCACCCCTTACTGGACCGGGCTGCCCTTCGCACAGTCACTCAGGCCCTCGTGACATCTCGACTGGACTACTGCAATGCTCTCTACATGGGGCTTCCCTTGAGGTGCACTCGAAAGCTACAGTTAGTGCAGAATGCAGCCGCGCGGGTGATTACGGGAGCCCCTAGATGCTCCCATATAACACCGATCCTGCGCGAGCTGCACTGGCTTCCTGTGGTCTTTCGGGTGCGCCTCAAGGTCTTGACGACCATCTTCAAAGCGCTCCATGGCTCGGGACCTAGTTATATGCGAGACCGTCTTCTGCCCCATACATCCTTTAGACCGATACGCTCCCACAGAGAGGGCCTTCTCCGGGTGCCATCGGCCGGACAATGCCGGCTGGCGACACCCAGGGGAAGGACCTTCTCTGTGGCAGGCCCTACCCTGTGGAACGACCTACCCCCTGAACTCTGCACCATCACCGACCTCCACCTCTTCCGCCAGTGTTTAAAAACACACTTATTTCATCAAGCCGGCCTAACATAGCCTCCGCTGTGACTAATCTTAGATAGTTTTTAAATGGGGGATTTTAATTGGTTTTAGCACAGGTTTTGCTATTTAATAGATTTTTAAATTTATATGTTTTGTATTATTTTTGTATGCTGTTTTAAATTCCTGTGCGCTGCCCTGGGTCCTTTTGGAGAAGGGCGGGATATAAATTGAATTGAATAATAATATCCGGCAGAATTATGATGCTCATCTTCAAAACCATGTCATGTGCTGGGCATGTGAACTGCATATTCTAGAGCAAAGCTGGAAAATCAATGATCTTCACAGATGTTTCTCAGAGTTCACAAACTAAATATGGCCACACACAGAGGTTTTACCTATTGCAGAACACAGAAATCAGGCCATAGAGAGAGAGAGACTGGGAAAGGAACAGCACAAAGTCTGATGACATGTCCATCCCATGATTTACATTTCCTCTTATCCTTTCAACTCAATAGATTTTGGACTGTTCTTTTCAAAGCCTCGAAAATCAAAGTCTCGGTTTACATAATTTTGCCTTGGCTAAGAATTATTGATTCCCACCTCTGCAGTTTTAGCTCTTGGTAGTTGTACTACCGTTGGGTAGTACATCATTGACCATGATGATTAGACAAGCAACATCTGGAGAACCTCAGGTGCCCTGCTGCTTTCTAAAATTTGGTTTCACTAGGCATACATACAACACACAAATTTTCTACAGTAAGTGTGACTACTTTCACCATTTAGAAGAGATTTTATGACCTTTGTCTGCTTGTTAAAGTTGTTTAATAAAATAATGTTGATTTTATAAAGGTTTTTGATATTAAAATGCTTCAGATATATTTTCAATAAATCAGTAATTTAAAATCTTCAAATAAAATAATAACACTAGCCTTAGTGCAATTTGTTAGATATTTGCAAATTCAGTTAGAATGATTATACATAGATATTGATATATTGGAATTCTGAAATGTTAATACTAGAGAGTAAATGGTGGGCCATATATCAACCACTATTTCCACAGTTCTTCAGCAGCTGGAGTTCAATAATATCTGCAGGGACGCACTTTTCCCAATGATGTAATAAACAACCAAATGGTTACCTGAATTTGAACCTCAGGATTATGTTGGATAAAGGATAGAAAACATCCTAGGGAAAAGTAGCTACACTATCATATAGCTATAAAGTATTACATCCTAAAACTTTTTTGGTGTGTTTTGCTATAAGAATAATGCATCAAAGTCTCTAGATACTTGTTAAAAAAGAAACTCAGATATGTAAGGTTGATTATTGTTCAGTATTTTGTTCTGTGAGGCATAAACACATTTTGAAAGAGGGTTGTGCAGAATCATAGTTGATCTCGACCCAGTGCAGCTTCCTTCTTTGTGGCTAAGGCCACAAAACCCGGAATAGCTAGGTCAGGGAATCTGATGTAGTAGCTATTCTGGCTACTGAATGTCTTTTTCTTGAGGTGGACCAAGTATGGGACTGAGACATTCAGCAACAAGCTTCCAAGCTAAAGCTTAAGCAAGCTGATAGAATGATCAAAATGTATTCTAAAAGAAGCAGCATTAAAGGCATTGGTCAAGTTCAGAGTTCAAGGTACAAAGAAAAAACACAAAGAATAAGTTCAAACAGTTGGAAAACAAGACCAAGTCAATTATCCAGGCAATCGGTTAACAAGGTTTGGTTTCTCAGTTCAGAAACTTCAATGAAAATGTGTTGCTAATTTTCAGTGTCCTCGTTGTTGTTCTTCAGTTGTTAAGTTGTGTCCGACGCTTTGCACACTAGGTTCCCCTGTCCTCCACTGTCTCCTGAGTTTGCCCAAATTCATGTTCATTGAGTGGATGACACTATCTCAGTGGTTCTCAACCTTCCCAATGCCACGACTCTTTATGTTCCTCGTGTTGTCATGACCCCCAACCATAAAATTGGTGTCTCGGTTCCTAAGACCATCGAAAATATGGGTTTTCCAATTGTCTTAGGTGACCCCTGTGAAAGGGTCGTTCGACCCTCAAAGGGGTCCCAACCCACAGGTTGAGAACCACTGCACTATCTAACTATCTCATCCTCTGCCATCCTCTTCTCCTTTTGGCTTCCATCTTTTCCAACATCAGGGTCTTTTCCAATGAGTTCTCTTTTTTCATTTGGTAGCCAAAGTATTTGAGCTTCAGCTTCAGTATCTGTCCTTCCAAAGAACAATCAGGATTGATTTCATTTAGGATAGACTGATTTGATCTTCTTGCAGTCCAAGGGACTCTCAAGAGTCTTCTCCAACATCACAGTTCTAAAGTATCAACTCTTTGGTGCTCAGCCTTTCTTATGGTCCAATTCTCACAGCCATAGTTTATTATTCATTAAAAAAAATGCTCTGTAGACCCCATCCAATGTCAGTAGGGCTAAGTAAAATGCAGAGTTGCTCCTAACGTCCACGTAGATAATTATCTTTAACATTTGGAGTGTCTCAGCCTCCCATTCCAATGGGTTAGGGTGACTTTGGAGACTATAACTTCATAAAAGTAAAAGTCCAGAGTTACAAGATTGGAAATGGCAGGAGGAAGTTTTGTCACTGCCACGTGTTCTCTTCAAGATCAGGTTCTATTCCATGTCAGTGTTTGTCACATTTATGACAAGTAGAGCAATATAACATCTAATAGTGCAGATATCAATTCTAGATGAAAGACAGAACTTCTAAAGTTGACAGATCTGGACTGTGAAAATCCAAACCGGTCCTTTTCTGTATCTCTACAGATCTATAGCTTGCAGCCTATAATTAGTAACACTCCTTTTGGTAGAAGTCAGTCAATAATTAGCCCATTAAAATTAAAAAAAAAAATTAAATTAAAAGCAAATATTTGGATAAACTGATGGTTTCAGATCAGCAGTTGAGAGAACTCTCATTTTGTCTGTATTTTGCTCTAGGCCTGCTCTCCCATAATTTATATATATATATATCATCCAGATATATATATATACATAATTGTTAGATTTTTTTTTAAGGGCTGAAAATAAAGAGACCAGGATGGATCCATTTCAGGCTTATTAGCCTTCTTCAGCTGGCCATACTCCTTCTACTGGGATTTGAACCAGGGCTTTCCAGCATTTGAGGCAAGCTCTCTATGCCTTGAGCTATCTGGTATCCCTGATATATCAGCCAATTTACAGGACTCTTAAATGAAGAATAATTATCACAGCTCCTGTGAAGAGGTCCCTTTAAGGGGAGGAGACTCAACGTCATCCCTCTCTGCCCTTTGACTCAACCCAGAGTCATCCAGACAGAGAACCAAATTAGATTACTGCTGTGTGACATTTTTTAGATATGTGTTAGATTCAAATCCCAGTATAAGGAGTATGGCCAGCTGAAGAAGGCTAATAAGCCTGAAATGGATCCATCCTGGTCTCTTTATTTTCAGCCCTTAAAAAATCTAACACATATCTAAAAAATGTCACACAGCAGTAATCTAATTTGGTTCTCTGTCTGGATGACTCTCGGTTGAGTCAAAGGGCAGAGAGGGATGACGTTGAGTCTCCTCCCCTTAAAGGGACCTCTTCACAGGAGCTGTGATAATTATTCTTCATTTAAGAGTCCTGTAAATTGGCTGATATATCAGGGATACCAGATAGCTCAAGGCATAGAGAGCTTGCCTCAAATGCTGGAAAGCCCTGTTTCAAATCCCAGTAGAAGGAGTATGGCCAGCTGAAGAAGGCTAATAAGCCTGAAATGGATCCATCCTGGTCTCTTTATTTTCAGCCCTTAAAAAATCTAACACATATCTAAAAAATGTCACACAGCAGTAATCTAATTTGGTTCTCTGTCTGGATGACTCTGGGTTGAGTCGAAGGGCAGAGAGGGATGACGTTGAGTCTCCTCCCCTTAAAGGGACCTCTTCACAGGAGCTGTGATAATTATTCTTCATATACATAATTATATATATATATAATTGTTTCACAATTTATTGATCAGCTCATAAAACTAACACACACACATATATGTGTGTGTATGTGTGTGTATATGTGTGTGTCTGTTACGTTTTTGAGCTGATCAATAAATAAGACAGGGAGACTAGGATAGATCTATTTCAAGCTATTTATTGATCAGCTCAAAAACGTAACACACATATAAAAAAATTACATAACGGAACTCATAGCTTTCTGTCTAGATGGTCTCTGGTGATGAGCCGAAAGGCAGAAAAGGAGAGCAGTATGCTTCCTCCCTTAATTGGAGCTTAACAGGGTGTTGTGACATATGTATGTATGTATGTGTATGTATGTATGTATGTATATAATATAATTAATATTATATATATATAATATTAATTATATTATATACATACATACATACATACATACAATGAATTGGCTTTTTATGGGAGCTTATAGGTGTCTCAAAGAAAAGGAAAGGCTTTGCTTTTTAACTTCTTTCAAGTTGTTGAAAGAGAAATGGCTTCAATAAGGTATTTATCTCTAGGAAATTGTAGGTGTTTATTAAAAGCAATTAAAGAACACTGTAGTTTCCACAAGCAGAGCAATGAAAATTAAGCTTGGAAACTATGCAATTAGCTATCAGATTAGTTCTTTTAATGGCAAGAGCCAATGTTTATGTAAGGCTGCATTTTATAAAAAGCACCAGTTTACAAAATCACACAGCCCCAATTCTATGCATGCTGACTCAGAAGTAAATATTCACCAGTTCAATGAAGCTTGTCCCTAAGTAAGGATTTATGGGATTATAGCCTAGGAAACTGCAAACTTTATGTCACAATATATCAAAGGTTAAACCTGGTTAACCTGACAGTAGCACTGGTTCCGACAGTAAACCTAAATAAGCATTTTTTAAAATTAATGCCTGTGCAGAGTCCCTAAAAGTATGCCAGTGAAGGGGTAGGGATGGATTTTATTACCTGAAACCCATTTTCTTCAGGTTGATTCTCAGGATATCAAATTTATTTTGCTAGCAGGAAGGAGAAATATCCATTGGAGAAATCAAGAAGAGGTCAAAGTTA
Source organism: Rhabdophis nuchalis (assembly GCA_039707465.1). Lineage (NCBI taxonomy): Eukaryota > Metazoa > Chordata > Lepidosauria > Squamata > Natricidae > Rhabdophis > Rhabdophis nuchalis. The sequence continues at coordinate 175,267,123 of CM077643.1, forward strand.
GGATGAGATAAGAAAGGATTTGAATTTCCGATCACTTGCCAAAATGAAAATGCTCTCCATGCAGGCCTCAATTAAGTAATTTCCAACACAATGAATTCATTAGAAATATCAATTTTCAATATAAGATGAATGTTGCAGGAAACTCATCAAAAATCTGAGGATTTTAATAGAATGAATATTAAAGGTATGCAAATTTATGAAAAATCTTTTGGGACTTCCAAAGCTAGAGGAGTTGCGATATTGATATCAAATAGGGTATACTTTGAGAAAAAACAAGTAATTAGAGATGAGGAAGGCAGATATTTAATAATTATAGGGAATATTAACGAGCAAAAAGTGACATTGGTTAATTTATATCTACCGAATGAAAAACAAAAGGGATTTTTGGATAAAATTACTAAGATTTTGGAAACAGAAAGTGAAGGGAAAATAATTGTGGCGGGAGATTTTAACCTAATTAGGGATAGAATTGATAGTAATAATCCCACCCGCTTTAGACAAACAAATAAAGGGGAAATTTTAAATAAATGGATGTTTCAAAACAGTGTGGCAGATGTTTGGAGAGAGTTGAAAGGCTCTGAAAGGGTGTATATCTTTTGTTCTAAGGTACATAATACTTATTCAAGGATTGATTATATTTTTGTTTCTAAAGATTTGCTGAATAAAGTAGATAGAATAGATGTGGGAATTTTTAAGGATTCTGATCATGCAGAAGTTATGATGGAAATAGATTTTAATTTTGAGAAAAAGGAAAGAGGTTGGAGATATGATGAAAAATTGTACAAAAGGGAGCAGGATAAAATATGGATATTCAAAAAATGGAAGGAAAGTTGGGAATTGAATGATAATGAAGAGGTTAAATTTGAAATTGTTTGGGATACCATGAAAGCTATATTTAGAGGAGAAAGTATTAAATTGTCAAGCAGGAAATACAGAGAATACAAAGCTAAAATTGATCAGGATACAAGACAAATTAAGATATTGGAGAACCAATTCTCACTTACGAAAGATAAAAAATGTTTGGAGGAATTGACCTTATTAAAAACTAAATTGATAGAAGAAGATATTGAATTGGTTAAAAAAAATTTAAGATATTTGAATAGGGATTTTTTTGAATTTAGTAATAAAAATTCTAGGTTATTGGCAAAGATGGCGAAAAATAAAACTCAAAAGAGAGAAATTGGTTCTCTGATAGATGAAAAAGGTACAAGGTGTTATAAGAGATTGGAGAAATGTGAAGTAGCTAGGAATTTTTTTCAAAAATTATATTTAAAGAAATCAATTGATTTAGAAAAATTGAAGAATCATCTTGGAAAATATGGTATGAAAATAGATCAAACATACAAAGATTTGATGGAAAGAGATATAACACAGGAGGAAATCAACGAAATAATACAAGAGTTAAAATTAGGGAAGACCCCAGGAGAAGATGGATTACCTGCTGAATTTTATAAAGATTTCAAAGAACTAATAATACCAAAACTGCAAAAATTATTTAATGGAATTTTACATGGTGGAGAAGTCCCGATGTCATGGAATAAGACAGTAATATCTATAATTCCTAAACCGGATAAAGATCTTGAGAGGATCGAGTCCTATCGACCTATTTCTTTAATCAACCAAGATGCTAAAATATTTACAGCTATTATAAGTAATAGATTAAATAGTTTTATAGACAAATATATAAGTTATAATCAAGTAGGGTTTGTTAAAGGTAGATATATGAGTGATATAATTAGAAGAGTATTGAATATTATAGATGTAGCAGAGAATAATGGAGATGAATTAGGTATAATATCGTTAGATATTTTTAAAGCTTTTGATTCTGTACAATGGGATACTATAAAAGTAATTATCGAGGCATTAGGCTTTGGTAATAAATTTATACATGTTATTTCAAAACTGTATCAAAAAAGTAGTGCAAAGGTAAAGGTGAATGGAACAATGACGGAAGAGATTAAATTGGAAGCAGGCACGAGACAAGGATGTCCCTTGTCTCCAACATTATTTTTGTTAGTTATGGAGGTTTTGACTAAATTGATAGAAGCAGATGAAGAGTTGGAAGGTTACAAGGGATATAAGATAAATTTGTATGCGGATGACACTTTGATTATTTTGAAAGATATAGAGAAAGATTTAAAGAGGATAAATAAACATTTGATAGAATTTGAAGAAATGACAGGTTTAAAGGTAAATTGGTCAAAATCTGAATTATTAATGAATAAAGATGGTAAGGAGTGGGAGAGTATGCAAGAACAATTTGGGATAAGAGCTAAGAACACATTGAAATACTTGGGGATAACACTTTCACTTAAAGTTAGAGAATTAAAAAAAATTAATTATGAGGTGATGTTGAAGGAAGTAGAGAAAAAGATAGATAAATATAAAGAGATAAAGTTGTCTTGGTTTGGTAGAATTGCAATGTGTAAAATGATGTTATTACCAAAGTTTAACTTTTTATTTGAGATGCTACCATTAAATTTGACAGAGAAAGATATAGAAGAATATCAGAAGAAATTAGATAAATTTTGTAATGGTGGGAAAAGACCAAGATTAATGAAGAAATTGTGGTATCAAAACCAAAAAGAGGGTGGATTGGGAATTCCCAATCTACTTAATTATTATCGGGCGTATAATATTAGAACTGTGATAAAAATACTTAAAGGTGGAGATGGTCATTGGGGAGATCTGGAGTTAAAAGATATTAAGAGATTTGGGTCTATATGGTTTTTAGATAGAGCAAAAACAAAAAAGGCAATTAATAGTTATTGGTTAAAGGGGTTGAGTAAAACTTGGAATAAATTTGTTAAAAAACTGATTCCGGATATAACGTTTTTGGGAAAGACAACTGAAAGTTGGCCGATTAAAACTAATATAAGTCGGAACAAAGTAATTGAGGATGAAAATATAGGAAATATAGTAGATTGGTTAAGAGCTTTAGGAACTGAAAGTAGGAAGAAAAAAGTAATTCAAAAATTGGAGTTAAATTGGTTTGAAAAAATACAGGTAGAAAAATGGACTATGAAAGTAAGGGGAATATGTAACATAGATAGAAGTAAAACTAAATTTGAAAGTTTAGTATCTCAAATTATTAAGGATGAAACTGGGTTAAAAGGACTCGTCAGTAAGATATACAAGATTATAAACTTTGATGGAAATCCACAAATGGTAATGAAAAGGAATTGGGAGGAAGACCTAAAGATTAAAATATTGGATTTGGATTGGAACGAGAATTGGAAGAGTCGGATTATGAGGACTTTATCTATAAGGATTAAAGAACATAATTTTAAGGTTGTTTGGAAATGGTACTGGACCCCATTAAGATTATCACTGATAGATAAAAAAATGAGTGATAAATGTTGGAGATGTAATACGGAATTGGGAACTTATGAACATATGTGGTATAAATGTGTGAAAATTAAAAAGTTTTGGCAGCAATTAGAAAGAACGATGTGCGAAATGATGAAAAGAATAATAATATTGAGACCAGAAACTATATTGTTATTGATAATTAATGAACCAGAGTTAACAAAACATGAGAAAGAACTGATTAGAATTATGATTATAATGGGTAGAATTGTAATAGCAAGATATTGGAAAATAGAGGTAAATATTAAAATAGAAGAATGGTATTGTGAAATGTGGAAATTAGCCTTAAATGATAAAATGACGTGTGATATTAAATTTAGAGAGGGGGTTTATAAAAACGATATCTTTTGGAAGACTTGGAAGCCATTTGTGGACTATGCACTTGGAACTTTGGACGTCTCGACGCCTGTACCGAGGGAACGTGGATTTTGGAGATCCTAAAGATAATAGATGATACTTGAAACCAACTCTTCCTTTTGTTTTGTACAGCACTGGGTGATATATTGTAAAACAGTATAAAAATTTCAATTAAAAAAAAAAAAAAGTATGCCAGTGAAGGGGTAGGGATGGATCTTATTACCTGAAACCCATTTTCTTCAGGTTGATTCTCAGGATATCAAATTTATTTTGCTAGCAGGAAGGAGAAATATCCATTGGAGAAATCAAGAAGAGGTCAAAGTTAGGATGAGATAAGAAAGGATTTGAATTTCCGATCACTTGCCAAAATGAAAATGCTCTCCATGCAGGCCTCAATTAAGTAATTTCATTAGAAATATCAATTTTCAATATAAGATGAATGTTGAAAACTGCAACATTATAACTCAAAAGTAAACTTCAGTAGTCTTACTCCCACAAAAGGAACCCATCCATTTTTTATGGTCTGAAACCCACCTTGTTTTTAGATGGGACACAGAATCCATTTAAACTATTTTGTGGCATTTCATGACTTGATCTGAAATTGTAGACGCAACTCAAACTTCCTTTCAGTCATTCTGATAATAATACATCCATTTTTTTTCCATTTAAAAATAACTTCATATATAATTTGTTCTTCTCCCCAGCTAATTTAGAACACCAATTTGATACCATATGAAATATATTTGAATTGATGCATGGATGTGTTGCTAATTTAGGTTTTATTTGTTTAATCCACTGATAATAAAGCGAATAATTCTCCATGCATATGAACATATGCCGGCCTAGCATAGCCCCCCGTTTCTGACTTTTTACACATAAATTGCAATTTGGCAGGGTTTTAAATGGGTTTTAGCATGGGTTTAACAATTTAATAATGTTTTAATGATGTATATTGTTTTTTACTGTGGTTTTAATAATGCCTGTGCGCCGCCCTGGGTCCTAACAAGGAGAAGGGCGGGGTAATAATTCGAATAAATAAATAAATAAAAAATATCAATCTGGCAAACATTTCTGGTAAATTTGAGAACACGCAGAACACTAGAATAATCGATTCTACAAGTGTAAATATTATTTTGTTTATGTAGGGGTAGAGGGACTGTTTCTGAATGTGAATTATTTACCCAGAATTAATAAACAATGTGATGAATAAGAATTTGAACCTGAATTTCTCTAGTCCAACTGTGATAGAAATTCATAAACCACATTGTTGGATAAATATATGCTTTATGGTATTAAAATAAGAGGAGGCAGGATTTATAAAATATTTGTTCCAATCTACTCTAGTATTCTAAAAAACCAGAATATTTGCTAATATTGTCAAATGAAGAGTACAAGGGTTTAATACTGAAATCTACACTGTCTCTAGGAATGTACAGTAGCTCCTGATAAAAGATAAGAAAAAAATGATAAAGATATAGAATTTTGTTTTGCACATGAGGAAGTCTATGAAAAGAGGAACATAATCTTTCTGAGTGTCTTTGTGGCCTTTGATACACCCTAAACATTTCTAATTGTGACCAAATTGATCCCTGTCATATTTTCTTTAAAAAGTAATCAGTCAAGTGGACAGCCCCATAAAGTACACTTGAGTACATAAATACATGAAAACTACTTCCATTGGATTAGTAGAAAATGAGGATGAAAGCATTTTTGTTATATAAATGTCCTCCCAATTTCAGCAACTGCAGACTCTTCCCTAGCCTGGAAGTGCCATTTTCCCCATCTGTTAGCTCCCCCCACCAAAAAAAAAAATTATGCAGGAATTAAAAAATACACAATGTAGATAAAAAGGTGAGAATAAATAAGGAATGGGGACAGATAGGTTCTACTCTTATTAGTATTAATGTGCAGGACTGCCAGAAACAGAACTACATTAACACCAATATTTTGTAAATCATGTTCCTTAGATGCAATGAATTATGCAGGTGGATGAACAGAAGAGAAGCAATGTGGGCATAATGCTTCCTCTATGCAAAATATGGACTAGTTGTTTGCCTTTTCATAAAGTAGCTCAAAAACAGTTGCAAGTCTGCTGGTTTTAAATTCAGGAACAAATCCCATTTTAGCAGTATTTTAAAATGTTTATATTTGAGAAAAAAAAGTAAGTAAGTCAAGCCTTCTTTACTCTGAATTATGGATGTGCAACATTTTGGAAATAAATTGGAACAGGTGCTTCAAAGCACACAGGAATATGAATGTTGCACTTTTCTGCAATGCTTTAAAGCAGCAACATCTTTGAGCAAGATTGCACATTGCCCTCTACCACTGTTGTGCCCCCAATGGCAAACTATTAAGTCCATTTTCAAGGCAGAATCCACCATATTGCAGAGCTCTATTTTGGTCCTAACAGACCGAAAGCAGCAGGTGAAGCTAGGCAAAATCACATCAAATGCCTGTACAATTAGCGCAGGAGCCCCCAGGGCTATGGGCTCTCTCCTCTCCTCTCCTCTCCTCTCCTCTCCATGTACCAACGGCTGCATCTCAAACGATCCATCTGTTAAACTACTGAAGTTTGCAGATGATACAACAGTGATTGGTTTCATTTGAAATACAGACGGGAGCAGCGAGCCTCATGGTGTGACCAGAACAATCTGGAACTGAAGACACTCAAAACCGTAGAAATGGTGGTAAACTTTAGGAGAAACCCTACCATACTACTACCTCTTACAATACTAGACAACACAGTATCTACAATAGAGACCTTCAAATTTCAAGATTCTATCATATCTCAAGACTTAAAATGGACACCTAACATCAAAAACGTCATCAAAAAAGCACAACGAAGAATGTTCTTTCTGTACCAACTCAGGAAGCCCAAACTGCCCAAGGAGCTGCTGATTCAGTTCTACAGAGGAATTATCAAGTCTGTCATCTGCACTGCCATAATTGTCTGGCTTGGTTCTGCAACCCCAACAAGACAGACACAGACTTCAGAGGACTGCAGAAAAAAAACCCTATTACTTCCAACCTGCCTTCCATTGAGGACCTGTACACTGCATGAGTCAAAAAGAGGACCGTGAAAATATTTACAGACCCCTCGCATCCTGGACATAAATTGCTTCAACTCCTACCCTCAAAACAATGCTATACAGCACTGCATACCAAGACAACTAGACACAAGAATAGTTTTTTTTCCAAACATCATCACTCTGCTAAATAAATAATTCCCTCACCACTGTCAAACCATTCACTAAGGCTGCATCACTATTAGTCTTCTCATCGTTCCTATCACCCATCTGCTCCCACTTATGATTGCAGGACTGTAACTTGTATCCTTACGATTTATATTTATATTGATTGTTTCCTGATTGCTTATTTGTACCCTATGACTATCATTAAGTACTGTACCTTATGGTTTTTGACGAATGTATCTGAGAGCATATTCACCAAAGACAAATTCCTTGTGTGCCTAGTCATACTTGGCCAATAAAGAATTCTATTCTATTCTATTCTATTCTATTCTATTCTATTCTACAGCCCTGGACACTCTTAAGTGATGTTTAAAAAACACCACATTTGTACTTTAATATTTAATAGAATGCTGTTGTTTATGTTAATTCACCTTCACACTGGAAAAATCTTCTGCCAATCCAGATAATACAAAGTATATTATCATGAAATATTAGGACAACCCAATGACATTTGAAAAATCCATAGAAAAAGCAGCCTGGGAACAAGACTCACAAGCATAATTCAAAACTTAACTAGAAGGGACTGTGACTGCAGTGGCACTTCATGGAGTAAAATATTGTTAAGAAAACTGAAAGGACTAGTTCAGGAATCAATACTGACTTCTAGGCACTGGGGGGGGGGGGATCCCAAGATGTTTTTATAATATTTAACTTGAAGTGACTCCTGGTGGCTTATAAATGTTAAAATCAAAGCAGATCAAAATAAGAAAATTGCAACAATAATGTCCCTATATGGCCACCCAATTATCAAACATCTTCACAGCTTCCATTCCAAATGTCTCTTTATATCAGGCAGCCTTAATGCTTTAGGGTAGGGGGATAGGGTCGTTCAAAGGGTGGGACCATTACCGAGAAGGATCAGTTTCGAGTCCATGACACTTTGAGTTCCGATAGGAACACCACCTTTTCAACACCATTGCACTATTTCCACACTGGTGATAAAAAGGAAGCTCTAAAAGTTATCAGAGTGGAAAAGGACTAGCAAGAAAGGGATTTTTATTTTAAAAGTAGCTGATGCACCTGTATATATGCAGTATACTGTATATACAATTTGATCCTTTAATTTTGCTTACATAAATTTAACAGTACCAGAACGGTGCCTGGTGCTCCCAGCAGGCAACGGTACTCCCGTACCGGGGACTACCGGTCGTATCCCACCATTGATATTAGAGCAGTACAAAGCTTTGATGAGATGCTTTATTTTGATGAGGTCTTGTGTGAAGCTTGTCGGCAAAGCTGCTTTCAAAAGCAACATCAGCTCTTTACTTCTGCTTCTAAAAGTTAAGAAAAATGGTCGTTTGTGCATTTGGCATTGTTCCAGGCCTGTGGTCCAATAATAATCCGAAGAGGATTTCCCAAATACTCCATTCTCAGATGTGGGTTGGAAGGAAAATACATTTCCTTCTGAATAGAATAGAATAGAATAGAATAGAATAGAATGGAATGGAATGGAATAGAATAACAGAGTTGGAAGGGACCTTGGAGATCTTCTAGTCCAACCCCCTGCTTAGGCAGGAAACCCTACACCACTTCAGACATATGGTTATCCAGCATCTTCTTTAAAACTTCCAGTGTTGGAACATTCACAACTTCTGGAGGAAAGTTGTTCCACTGATTAATTGTTCTGTCAGGAAATTTCTCCTCAGTTCTAAGTTGCTTCTCTCCTTGGTTCGTTTCCACCCATTGCTTTTTGTTTGCCCTCAAGTGCTTTGGAGAATAGCTTGACTCCCTCTGCTTTGTCACAACCCTTGAGATATTGGAACACTGCTATCATGTAACCCTGGTCCTTTCCCCCCCATTAAACTAGGCATACCCAGTTCCTGCAATCACTCTTCATATATTTGAATGAGTACTGTGCTTCCTTCAAGGTGTGAAGTGGAGATAAATTACAGCCACTTCGCATAGGCCTACATAATTGTTTTGCTATTAGAAACATAGCATAATTCAAATATGTTTTCCTTCTAAAACTGACAAACATGAACAATAATATATTACTATGCATTTGGAAAGGATAGAAATGGTTATTTCTTGGCCAATTTAGCTCAGAAATAAGGATCCAAATTGTCCTGTGCAATATATACATTTATTTTAATCAAAAACAATGAACACAGAGGGTCACTGAGCTGGGTTTTCAAAAATCATTTTGACAAGAGCTCCTCTTAGTGGCCTGATAAGTTTTCTAATTTCTGCTCTTCCAATTCCTGAATGTAATTATTATTATAAAAATAACATCCAAATGTAAAAGAAAGGATAACGGAGTGGTGTCATTTTATTTCTCATTTCCTTTAAAAGTGTTCATTAACTAGTAAAAGTCTTGTAATTATCCAAAAGATGATGATCATGTAATGAAGGTAAGGAGTTATCCAAAGGGTATTAAATAAATGCTGCCGTCAGTGTTACAGAAAACAGAAAGTCAGCTGACAAAACAATAAACTTATGGAAGTTAAAAACAAAATTGATGGAATATTTTACCTCAGAAATCATAAGATGATGTTTCTGCAGGACGAATATAGTAACTATGTGTCCCTATTCAGTTGCTAGGTGTTTGCCTCTCTTTTGCCTGTTCTCCTATTACTGAAGAAAATTTCCATGTGTTAGCAAGTTTACACTGTAAAATCTGAATTGTATAAAATATGCATTTGCCATTCACACAGATCTTGGCCAAAGCAAAAGCTAGAGAATTATTGACCACAAGTTCATTGGCTGGAAGCAATGAGCATAAGACACAAAAGAACCTTTTAAAACATGGGAAATCTTTTTATATCTCTTTTTAAAAAATTTTAAACGAAGAGTTAAAATACAAAACTCCCCCCAAAAAGTTTATAGAAACAAAAAAAAGACATTAAAAATGTGCCAAAAAAGACATAAACAAATACTCATACATTACTCCCCCCCCCCCCATTTATCAGTATGAGTACTGATAAATACATTGCAATATTAGTTTTGTTTCCCACCACTTGTGAAACAGGCTCAACATTTTTAAACTTGTAATTCTATTTACAAGTTATTGACCTGTCATCTTTCTACAATATTAATAACAATATAGTTAACAGGCAAGACACAAAAAAGAAGATTAAAATTTCAAAACCATCTGTTAACAAATTATTATTATTTACTTTATTCATTAAACATGAAACTCAGCCAATTGAACATTTAAAAATGCATTACAAATACCATTGACTGGTGCTAATGGTTGATACAGTTTGCTGCCAGCATCCTAGGTATCAACTTTCTTAAAATATAAGATATTCCGAGTAGCACAGTTTTTTGCAGTTCCACTGGTCTTATTGAAGGAAGCTGCAAGTTGTTGATGTATCTTGTAAAATTCTTGGACATGGTGCCAAGTGCCCCGATGACAATGGGTGTCACTTCTTCATCCATAGCCGTGCAGTTTCGATGGCCAGGTCGCGATATTTCATTATTTTTTCTAGTTCTTTTTAGTCGACTCTGGCATCTCCAGGAACAGCGATATCAATAAACTGTACACTTCGGCCCTCCACAACCATGATATCTGGTGTGTTGTGCTCCAAATGATGATCTGTTTGTATTTGAAAGTCCCACAAGATCTTTACCTTCTCATTTTCGATAACTTTTTCCACTTTATGTTCCCATGTTGCTGCTGCTGCTATTATTATTATTATTATTATTATTATTATTATTATTATTATTATTATTATTATTATTATTATTATTATTATTATTTACTATATCTATTGACTATGAGGAATCATTGACTGAATTCTGAGCAAAGGTTTTCATAAAGAGAAAATATCCTTTTTCATCAAGTAATCTTTCCATTCGGATTTATATTTGATCATATTGAACAAAGGGACAATCCTGGCCTATTCCAAATCTTACCAACTCTCATCAAGCAGTCTTGAAATTTGATTGAAAGTGGCTGTAGAAAACGAAAGAAAGCAAAACTTGAATGCAGTATGTGAAAAACTCAGATTAAATTTTAACAATGTAATCATTACCTTTATTAGAACTGCACTGAATATTCCATTTGAAGGGCAAGTCACAAAGAGCATTGGGGAGAGGATTATTTCAAAATACAATAATACAATACAATAGCAGAGTTGGAAGGGACCTTGTAGGTCTTCTAGTCCAACCCCCTGCATGGGCAGGAATCTTATACCATTTCAGACAAATGGCTGTCTAACATCTTTTTAAAGACTTCCAGGGTTGGGGCATTCACAACTGCTGGAGGCAAGCTGTTCCAGAGGTTAATTGTTCTTACTGTTAGGAAATTTCTCCTTAGTTCTAAGTTGCTTCTCTCCTTGGTTAGTTTCCACCCATTGCTCCTTGTCCTGCCCCCAGGTGTCTTGGAGAAAAGTTTGACTCCCTCTTCTTTGTGGCACCCTCTGAGATATCGGAACACTGCTATCATGTCTCCCCTGGTCCTTCTCTTCATCAAACTAGACATACCCAGTTCCTGCAGCCGTTCTTCATATGTCTTAGTCTCCAGTCCTCTAATCATCTTGGTTGCTCTTCTTTGCACTCTTTCCAGAGTCTCCACGTCTTTTCTACATCGTGGCGACCAAAACTGTATGCAGTATTCCAAGTGTGGCCTTACCAAGGCACTATACAGTGGCATTAACACTTCACGCGATCTAGATTCTATCCCTCTGTTGATGCAGCCTAGAACTGTGTTGGCTTTTTTGGCAGCTGCTGCACACTGCTGGCTCATATTTAAATGGTTGTCCACTAGGATTCCGAGATCCCTCTCACAGTTGCTACTATTGAGCAAGGTACCACCTATACTGTACTTGTGCATTTGGTTTTTCTTGCCTATATGTAGGACCTTACTTTTTTCACAATTGAATTTCATTTTATTAGACAGTGCCCAATGTTCAAGTTTGTCTAGATCCTTCTGTATCTTAAGCCTATCTTCTGGAGTGTTGGCTATTCCTGCCAGCTTGGTGTCGTCTGCGAATTTGATGAGTTCCCCATTTATCCCCTCATCCAAATCGTTGATGAAGATGTTAAAGAGTACTGGGCCTAAAACAGAGCCTTGGGGGACTCCACTGCATACTTCCTTCCATGTAGATGCAGTTCCATTGAGGACTACACGTTGAGTGCGGTTGGTCAGCCAGTTACGAATCCATTTGGTGGTGGTGCTGTCTAACCCACAATTTTCTACTTTATCTAATAGTAGGTTATGGTCTACTTTATCAAATGCCTTACTGAAGTCCAGGTAAATTATATCAACAGCATTCCTCTGGTCCACTGATTTTGTTACTTTGTCAAAGAATGCAATTAGATTTGTCTGGCATGATCTGTTTTTGACAAACCCATGTTGGCTTTTGGCTATTACTTTGTTTGCTTCTAGGTGTTCACTTATTTGTTGTTTAATTATCTTTTCCAGAATCTTTCCTGGTATTGAGGTCAGGCTGATGGGTCTATAGTTTCCTGGATCTGTTTTTTTTCCTTTTTTGAAAATGGGAACCACATCTGCTCTTTTCCAGTCTTCTGGCAGTTCCCCGGTGCTCCAGCATCTCTGAAAGATATAGTTCAGTGGTTCTGAGATCTCGTCTGCCAGTTCCTTCAGAACCCTGGGGTGTAATCCATCCGGTCCTGGTGATTTGAACTCGTCCAGGGCAGACAGGTGCTCACTTACCATTTTCTTCTCTATTTCAACTTGTGTTCCTAATCTGATATTTGTGGTGCTGTTTTTGATTGATTGGACTGTTTTATCCCTTTGTGTAAAGACAGATGCAAAGAAAGAGTTAAATAGTTCTGCTTTCTCCCTGTTGCTTATCATCTTCTTGCCATTTTCTCCCAGCAGTGGACCAATTGTTTCCTTAACTTTTTTCTTATTTTTAACATGGTGGAAGAAGCTTTTTTTGTTATTTTTTACTTTTTTGGCAAGCCTTTCTTCATTGTGAGCCTTAGCTTTCCTCACTTCATCTTTACAGGCTCGGGCTATTTGCTGATATTTTGCCTTGGTTATGTCCCCCTTTTTCCACTTTTTATATTTATCCTTTTTGTCTTTCAATTTGTCAGAGAGTTCTTTATGCAGCCATGCTGGTTTCTTTTGGGAACTGTTATTTTTCTTCTTCATTGGTATTGCGCTGGACTGGGCTTTTATAATCTCATTTTTCAAAATTTCCCAAGCTTCTTGAGTTGTTTTCCCCTTGAGGATTCTCATCCATGGAATCCTTCCCAAGCTCTCTCTGAGTTTGTTGAAATTAGCTCTCTTGAAGTCTAAGACTCTAGTTTGACTTTGTTCAACTACTTTTGTTTGCATAATGTTGAATTCCAGTATTTCATGATCGCTTGCCCCCAAAGTTCCTGTAGCTTCTACACCTTGTTAGGTCATTCAATTCTGAAAATATACACCTATTTCAGTCTTCACTCCCATCTCTTTTATCCCATTATGTGTTCCTATTTTATTTCTCAGTCCAAGCAATTTCTGTTTTTATAGAATTATTCACTTGTGCAGTTCAAACAAACAGATGCTTATAGGGCCAAGACCAAGAAGACATAGGAAGACATGGAAGACAAAAGTAATCCCTCTTCCTATCTTGATACATATCAGAAATTTTATGCATATCTCAATGTATTCCTGCAGCACTTATCCACAAGAGACTAGGACTTTCCCTATCATAGTACAGGTAGTCCTCATCTTACAATAGTTCATTTAGTGACTGTTCAAAATTACAAGGGCACTGAAAATGATGTATGGCCGTTTTTCACACTTATAACTGTTGCAACATCTCCACAGACACATGATCAAAATTTGGATACTTGGCAACTGATTTATATTTATGATGGTTGCAGTGTCCCAGTATCATATGATCACCTTTTGCGGGTTTTTATTAGCAAAATCAATGAGGAAGCCAGATTCATTTAACAACTATGGCAAAAGAAGTCATAAAATGGAACAAAATTCACTTCACAACTGTCTCACAACAGAAATTTTGGGCTCAATCATGGTTGTAAATCAAGGATGACATGTGTGGTTCTTTTGAAAGTTTTGCCTTACCAAAGGAGTTTGACACGTGATCTTTTATTTCTAGCCCATTTTCTAATGCTTCTTGGAATAGAATTTGCTCTTTTCTTGATGGTATAGACATAGCTGATGTTTTCCATTAGCTTTTAGTGCTTCTTCCATTTTTCTTTGCAAAACTGGTTTGAAAGTCATCCATTTACATACCTGGCTAGGTGGCTAAGACACTGAGCTAGTCCATCAGAAAGATCGGCAGTTCGGCGGTTCAAACACATTCGAGCAGGGGGTTGGACTAGATGACCTCCCAGGTCCTTTCCAACTCTGTAAAGGTTACATTTGCATGCCAACTCCTGTGATTGGGTTTTCTCTTGTCATTTTATTATGATATGTATCATTTTGCATTGGCTTAGGCTTTCACTGAATTTGATTTGCCATGACTCCCTTTTTTTGCCATGACTCCCCTTTTTTGCCCATTGTGAAGGCAGTTTTTCTTCACTTGTGCGGTTTTCACTATCCTGAATAATTTGATTATATTTGCAAATGTGACGATATAACTCCGCCCCTGACTCAGCAAAACAGTCCTCTGTTGACTGCCTTCGGCTGAAATACCTCCTATTCATTCTTATGCTTTTCCTTTCATTTCCATTTCACTAGTTTATAAGAGGATTTATTCATCCACAACTCTTTGAGTTTGAAATCTTTGAGGGGGGACTTGCCAGTTCTTTTCTGAAGGCCAAAAATGTAAACATTGCATCAGTTCTGTATCTGTTTATATATGTGGTGACAAAATACACTAAAGTCTTTGGGGAAGAGCCTCTCTACCACAATCTTCTGCTTCTTCCTTGGCAGAGATTGTTCTTTTCATATTCATAATGTTTTCCATCTGTTACGGCAGAAATGAGGTGAGATTTTATTTTCAGTGTACTTTCCCCTGAGCTTGCCAGCATGACAGAAACCAAGGTTCAATTCCCTGCTTTACATAATCCTGTCAGATCTAAAAGAACTATATCTGCCCCTGATCCCTCCCCTTTCTTAAAAGAAGCATGGCTCGCCATTAACAAAGGTAAATGAAAAAGAAAATGGCTGGAAGTAGCCAAGAGACAAGCCGGTGCAACTGACTAAGGGAGAACCTGATGAATAGAATAGAATAGAATAGAATAGAATAGAATGGAATGGAATGGAATGGAATGGAACGGAACGGAACAATAGAATTTTATTGGCCAAGTGTGATTGGATGATCACAGATGACAAATCATGATCCTAATCATAAAATACAATCATCATAAATCATAAGATACAACACTCAGTGATAGTCATAGGATACTAAATAATCAATCAACAAATCGTAATAGATTACTAATAAAAGCAGTCAACATAAATCATGAGATACAAACAACAATGTTTTAATCATAAGAAGCTACAGAAATAGCTAATGGGAAAGATGAGAAGGATAACAGTAATAGTAATACAGCCCTACTAGCTGGTTTGATATCCCAAAGCGTAAATCAGTGTTATGGGAATTAGTTGTTTAGCAGAGTGACCGTCTTGGGGGAGGCTGCCTTTAATGCCCTATAGCAGGGGTTTCAACTCGTGACATCACGGTGTCATCATGTGACATATTATGACTTTTCCCCCCTTCACTAAAATGGGAGTGAATGTGGTCAGTGCATGATGCATCTGGCCTGCGGGCCGCAGGTTTATGCACAAAAGCATCAACTTGGGGGGGGGGGGATTGAAACAGTTTATGTCCAGGATGTGAAGGGTCTGTAGATATTTTCACAGCCATCTTTCTAGCTCATGCAGTATACAGGTCCTCAAAGGAAGGAAGGCTAGTTGCAATTATTTTTTAATTAAGAACACCATTATCTTTTAATCTCATCTTTTACCTCATCTTTTAATTAAGAATACCCTAAGAAAGTAACTGGGCTATCTGCAGCTCATCTCCTCTATGTTCCTCAACTGGTTTAACAAGATCCACCTGCTATTTCCAGCACTGCTACCACCTCTAAAAAGTGCCATTTCCCTTAGCAATAAAAAGGCTATGCAATCAAACTTATCCTGTTTTTCCTATAAGGCTTCAAATCCTGACAAGGAATCAGAGCCCTAAAATTTTGCTGTCTACAGTTCCAAATTCATATAAAAGCTCTTACTATTCTATTGTTCTCTGTTCCTCTCACCTTGTGAAGCTAGAAACCAAGGACCATTGAAGTAAATGGTTGGCAATTTCTCCTCAGTATTATGCTCAGTTTTTTTATTTTTAAATCGAATTTATACCCCGCCCTTCTCCTTGTTAGGACCCAGGGCGGCGCACAGGCATTATTAAAACCACAATAAAACAATATACATCATTAAAACATATTAAATTATTTAAACCCGTGCTAAAAACCCATTTAAAACCCTGCCTAATTACAATTTATAAATAAAAAGTCAGAAACGGGGGGCTATGCTAGGCCGGCCTGTTGGAATAGAAACGTCTTAAGACGTTGGCGGAAGAGGCGGAGGTCCGAGATAGTACGTAGGTCGGGGGGTAGGTCATTCCAGAGGGCCGGGCGCGCCACAGAGAAGACCCTTCCCCTGGGTGTCGCCAACCGGTATTGCCCGGCCGACGGCACCCAGAGAAGACCCTCTCTGTGGGAGCAGATCGGACGAAGGGATGTATGGGGCAGGAGGCGGTCTCGTATATAGCTAGCCCCGAGCCATGGAGCGATTTGAAGATGGTCATCAACACCTTGAAGTGCACTCGAAAGGCCACAGGCAGCCAGTGCAGCTCGCGCAGGAGAGGTGTTATGTGGGCTTGCCTTGGGGCACCCAAAATCACCCGCGCGGCCACATTCTGTACTAACTGTAGCTTTTGAGTGCACCTCAAGGGGAGCCCCATGGTACCTCAAGGGGAGCCCCATTGGTATGTTGTAGAAAATTCTTTCGAATTTTCTACAACATACCAATTTACTCAAACAAGATGTTGGACCAATGTAATATGTTTAAGTATTCTTTTTTTTTTAACAAATGAATGATATTAATCTATTTATGGCTCGGGGCCTAGTTATATGCGAGACCGCCTTCTGCCCCATACATCCCTTCGGCCGATCCGCTCTCTCAGAGAGGGTCTTCTCAGGGTGCTGTCGGCCGGGCAATGCTGTCTGGTGACACCCAGGGGAAGAGCCTTCTCTGTGGCGGGCCCTGCCCTTTGGAACGACCTACCCCCTGAATTGCGCACCATCACCAACCTCCGCCTCTTCCGCCAATGTCTAAAGACATATCTTTTCCAGCAAGCCGGCCTAGCCTAACCTTCCATGGGGACTATTTTAGAGAGTTTTAAATTGGGAATTTTAAAATTGGTTTTAGCATAGGATTAGATTAATTTAATATGTTTTTAAATTATGTATTTATTGTTTATATGTTTTTTAAATTCCTGTGCGCCACCCTGGGTCCTCTGTGGAGAAGGGCGGGATATAAATATAAATAAAATAAAAAATAAAATAAATAAATATTTTCCCTCCTCCATTAAGAAAACCAAATTCAATGACTCCTAGGATTGCTGTCCTTCCCAGTTCTCTAGGGGATTCACTTTTTGTGTTTCCACATTCTCCAGCCACTCTTTCCCAAAATGTCTAGGACTGAAACAGTGCATGAATGCTCTTGGGGAGAAGGAAAATGAGACATAACTTTCCAGCTTTTTAAAGAGAGAATGTTTCCCTGATGCTTTTTGATAGGTGGATAGAAAAGAAGGGGCGTGGCCAGCAAGTACATAAACTTAGGGGCTGGTGGGTTGCAATATCAAACATGTACTTCAGAGAGTAAGAGAGAGGCAGACATTAATCTTATCAAAGACTAGTTTCTGTGACAGAAAATCTTGATTTTATGGATTGGCTTAAGAGGCAGAGAATCTTGTTGCTGTTTCATTAATTAGCAGAAAATCATTGTTGCTTTACATAGTGAGACTTGTGAGTTCATAAATCACTTTTTAGTTTGCAAGCAAACACTGGCAAAAACTTAAAATTTTAAATTCAAAGAAGGCGAAAGCTTGGAAGCGAACTTTGAGATCGTCTACTCCGGTGATGGCGAACCTATGGCAGTTGTGCCACAGGTGGCATGCGGAGCCATATCTGAGGGCATGCGAGGCATTGCCCTATTTCAGCTCCAGCACGCATGCGCATGCTGGCCAGCTAATTTTTGGCCTACCGGAGGACCACGGCCATAATGCAATGCCCTCCTGAACCCAGGGGAACGCAAAAAAGCAGCCCAAAAGACCTACTGGAAATCCGGAGGCTTCAGTGAGGCCTATGCGCATGCACGGGGGGAGCACAGGGGGGGGTTGTGCGCACATGCACAGGGGAAGGGCATTGTATTATGGGTGTGGGCATGCAGGTGCATGCTATTGAGCATGTGCCCTTTCGGCATTTGAGCAGAAAAACATTTGCCATCATTGGCTTACTCCAACCCTCTGCCTAGTGCAGAAATCTACTACTACGTGCTTTTAACAGAATAACAGAGTTAGAAGGGACCTTGGAGGTCTGGCAGTCCAACTCTCTGCTCAAGCAGGAAGCCCTATTCAAAAGGTGGCCACTGGAGGAGAACTTCTTCTATTGTTGAACAGCTCTCATCATGAGGATTTTTCCCTCCCTAATTTCAACTAAAATCTAATTCCTTGCATTTAAATCCACTGTTCCTTATCCTTATCCCTCTGGAACAACTCAGAACCACTGTGCCACAAATAAATTGTATCACAAACTCCAGATGAAGCAGTGGAGACTTTTGATTTCATAACGAAGGGTGGTTTATTAGTGGCATGAGACTGCTTTGAAACACTGCTTCAGGCCAGTCAGCTCTGGTGTGAGTGACCAAAGGAGCATAATTGATTTAATGAGCTGTTCATAGTTGAAGAATAAATGATTTTTATGCTCTATATTATGGACCACAAATTTAGAAAAAGAAGTCAGCCTGTGCTTTCGGAAAATTGAAATAGGTTAAATCTGGTGATATTCATTTATTTTATTTATTTTATCACTTGCTGTTTTCTAAGATATCTAAGTTAGTCATACGAGCAATGTAACATTTAAGTATGGTTTAAAACTGGGGAAAAAATTAAACAGAAGAAATGAAAAATGTAGCTGACTACAATAAAAGGATGTTCAAAATGAAATAGTAAACAGACAACAATCACCTTTGTATTCATTTCATTTTCAAATCTGTCCAGTGTCATAAAAATTGGCAGCATACAAATAATAACAGAGTAACAGAGTGGAAGGGACCTTGGAGGTCTCCTAGTCCAACCTCCTGCTCAAGCAGGAGACCCAATAACATTCCAGACAAATGGCTGTCCAGTCTCTTCTTAAAAACCTCCAGTGATGGAGAACTAGGTTAGTATTCCGTTTTTTAATTGGGTTTTTAGGGGGGCTTAGTTTTAGTATAGTGGGTTTTAGCGCAGGGATATTTTGTTTAATTTTCTATTTTAGCTATTTATGTATTTTTATATTTGTATTTTTTAACTTCCCTGTGCACCGCTCCGAGTCCCTCTGGGGAGAGGAGGCGGTCTATAAAATAAAATTATTATTATTATTATTATTATTATTATTATTATTATTATTATTATTATTATTATTATTATTATTATTATTATTATTATTATTATTATTATTGTCGTTGTTGTTATTATTGTTGTTGTTGTTGTTGTTGTTGTTATTATTATTATTATTAAAATATCTCCTTAGATCTAGGTTGGATCTCTTCTTGATAAGCTTCCATCTTTTACTTCTTGTCCTGTCCTCAGGTGCTTTGGAAAATAAGTTGACCTTCTCTTCTCTTGATGTTAATAATAATAATTAATAATAATTATTTATTAATAATTCGGTCCAAGGCGGGGACCTTGGACCGAGTCGCGCCCTTGCGGCCTCTCTTGCGGCGACGAATCATCCAGGCTCCTTGGTTTACTGAGGAGCTCCGGGGGATGAAACGCCACAAGAGACGCCTAGAGAGCAGATGGAGATCCTCTCGCTCCGAAGCCGACCGAACACTAGTGAGAACTCATATTAGGGCTTACTTAGTGGCGATAAAGGTGGCCAAACGTGAGTATTGTGCCACCCTAATTGCATCCGCAGATAACCGCCCTGCCGCCCTGTTTGGGGTGACCCGCTCCCTCCTTCACCAGAGGCCGCGGGAAGCCCCTCTACAAGGGCGAGCAGAGGAATTTGGGATTTATCTGCAGGAGAAAATCACTCGGATTCGGAATGAGCTACCCTCCATCGACGGTGGTCCTATGGGACTGTCCGAGACTAGTCTTGAGGTTCCATCTTGGGAGGAGTTTGACTTTGTTACCACCGAGGATATGGACAGGTTGTCAAGGAAACTTAGGGCGACCACATGTTTATTGGACCCGTGTCCCTCCTGGCTTGTACTGGCATCCTGGGAGACGACACGAGGCTGGCTCCAGGGCATTGTCAACGCATCTTTGAGTGAGGGGTCCTTACCTTCCGTCTTGAAAGAGGCGGTGGTGAGGCCCCTCCTCAAGAAGCCGTCCCTGGACCCAGCTTTATTAGAGAACTATCGTCCGGTCTCCAACCTTCACTTTCTGGTGAAGGTTGTTGAGAGTGTGGTAGCCCAACAGTTTCCGCGACACCTGGAGGAAGTTGATTATCTAGACCCGCGCCAGTCTGGCTTCCGACCCGGTCACAGTACCGAGACGGCATTGGTCGCGTTGGTTGATGATCTCTGGAGGGCGCGGGATAGAGGTTATTCCTCTATCCTAGTCCTGTTAGACCTCTCAGCGGCTTTCGATACCATCGACCATGGTATCCTATTGCACCGACTGGGGGGGTTGGGGCTGGGAGGCACCGTTCTGCGGTGGTTCTCATCTTACCTCTCTGGTCGGTCGCAATATGTGTTGACGGGAGGGCAGAGGTCGACCTCGAGGCCCCTCCTATGTGGGGTCCCTCAGGGGTCAGTCCTCTCGCCCCTCCTTTTCAACACATATATGAAGCCGCTGGGTGAGATCATCCGTGGTTTTGGGGTGGAGTACCATCTGTACGCTGATGATACTCAGTTGTACATATCCACCCCAGACCACCCCAACGATGCCGTCGAAGTGCTGTCCCGGTGTTTGGAGGCCGTACGGATCTGGATGGGTGGTAACAAACTCAAGCTCAACCCTGCCAAGACTGAGTGGCTATGGTTTCCGGCACCCCGGTTCAGCCAGATTACTCCAACTCTGGCCATTGGGGGCAAAACATTGGCCCCCGTGGAGAGGGCGCGCAATTTGGGTGTCCTCCTGGATTCCCGGCTGTCCTTGGAGGACCATGTGGCAGCCGTGGCCAGGGGGGCGTTTCATCAGGTACGCCTGATGTGCCAATTGCGCCCCTTACTGGACTGGGCTGCCCTTCGCACAGTCACTCAAGCTCTTGTGACGTCCCGTCTCGACTACTGTAATGCTCTCTACATGGGGCTTCCCTTGAGGTGCACTCGAAAGCTACAGCTAGTCCAAAACGCAGCCGCGCGGGTAATTACGGGAGCTACCAGAAGCTCCCATATAACATCAATCCTGCGCGAGCTGCATTGGCTTCCTGTGGTCTTTCGGGTGCGCTTCAAGGTCTTGACGACCATCTTTAAAGCGCTCCATGGCTCGGGGCCTAGTTATATGCGAGACCGTCTCGTGCCCCATACATCCCTTAGACCGATACGCTCCCACAGAGAGGGCCTTCTCAGGGTGCCGTCTGCCGGACAATGCCGACTGGCGACACCCAGGGGAAGAGCCTTCTCTGTGGCGGGCCCTGCCCTTTGGAACGACCTACCCCCTGAACTCCGGACCATCACCGACTTCCGCCTCTTCCGCCAATGTCTAAAGACATACTTTTTTCATCAAGCCGGCCTAGCCTAACCTCCCATGGGGACTGTAGAAAAGTTTTAAATTGGGTTTTAATTAATAATTGGTTTTAGCACAGGTTTGGGATCTAATATATATTTTAAATTATTTATGCTCTATTTTTGTATGTTTTTTAAATCTCCTGTGCGCCGCCCTGGGTCCTTTGCGGAGAAGGGCGGGATATAAATGTAATAAAATAAATAAATAAATAAATAAATAAATAAAATTTATTATATTTATAAACCGCCCCCTCTCATTTCTATTGTGTCAAATACAATGTTTGTAATGCTACCTATTCTTATGACTCTATACATAAGATATAATATCAATAAAATGATCATAAAACCACACCATTTAAGCTAGTAAACACTATTAATAAGCTTTTCATAAAAACTGTTGCTATTGTCAGACAGATCTAGATGCCCTCCTGAAGAGGACTCTCCCACATTTTATAAAACATAACCAGGAAAGGGGCAGGGTAAGCAGAGGTGGGCTCCTACTGGTTTGGATCAGTTCGGCCGAGTAGGTAGTAACTTGGCTGGCCACGCCCCTGGACCAGTTCTATCGGTAGTGCTATAGGTGCTGCCCATCTTGTGCATGCACAGAAGCAATTTTTGTACCACTGTGCATGCACGAGTAGCACACATTAAGCGCATGTGTGCCCGAAGCGCATCCCTGAGCAAACCAGCAGTAACAGAAGCCGGAACCCACCCCTGAGGGTAGGTTTTAACTGCACAGTAAAAACTGAGAATTTGCTTTGCAACAAACACACACCCCAGCCATCCCTTCCAAGATCCTCTCCAGAACATGTAGGATGGGCAGTTTCTATTTGAAGAATATGGTCCCAGAGTAACAGTGGTGGGTTTCAGGTGGTACGCCTGACCGGAGCATTGGGTTCCATTCCGGTGCTCGAGAGGGCCCACTTGGCCGCTCCTTGCCTGTGTTTTAAAGCTTTCTGTGCTTCCGTGCTCTTACATGGCACGTACAGCACCTGTGTGACAAGCAGCTGGAGCATTGCAGAGGCCTGTGGAAGCTTCATTTGCAGCTACAATGCATGCATACACGGCAACACTGGGCCCGTTTCAACCCTACTGGTTGAAACAGGATCCAGAACCCACCACTGCAGAGTAACCAGGGCTCAAGTCATAAAGTGGTTTATTGATAACCACTCAATAATACATTTCATGCAGAACTTCCTATGGTTGAAGCCTAAGCTCCCTAATACAACCTTACCAAAAAAGGATAAATTTGACACTGGCCTATGATTTCCTAGGGTGGTTTGTTGAATAGACTACTGGGCTAAGTTTTATTAGGGATTATTATCAAATTACCATGGTATAAAAATCCTTTTTGTTACATATTTAAACTTGTTCCAAGTGTGCTACTTATAAGAACATGCTATTTGAACTAATTGCATTGCTGTAAATATACCTCTTAAATAATTGCTGAACCTCAAGAAACACTTTCAATAATTGAAAAGGGGGAAAAATGGTGTTATTAAATCAAAATTAAATGTACATTGGAGGCACTTAACTTCAAGTGTTAACATGCCAAATGCGTCCCCACAGTTCAGAGAACTCACTGGAATTCATAGCCGGTGGAAGCCTTTTAGCCATGCCATATTACAGTTCTAGCCAGTTTCATTCATCTGCCCAAATTCTCATTTTCCGGTACTTAAGGAGTTTGTGGTTCCATCTGTTCTCCAGTGCTGATTTAGAGTTTCCTACATGAGTGGGCTTTCCCTTCATTGCAATAGCGAAGGCAGTGGTGTGCCTCCATCCATTGGTGCAAACAATTGCTCTCTTTGGTCATTAAGGGAGAAACTGAACCCCATTCGCAGTATATAGAATTGCTTGGTCTGAGAAAACAGTTTGCAAATAGTTCGTTCCAATTAGGAAGGAAATGCGTATATGTGAAGTTGCCTTCCCCCCCACCCTCCTGAAAATATAAAAATCTGCTAAGCGTTCCCTTTTGATTTCAAAAGAAATATGTACTATACTGATAAGTACCCATGCATTCAAATTAATGAAAATTAAGTATGCCTGCTTGCCTACAGAAAAATATTGGGCACGACGCAGCTTGGCATTATCTCCAATATTAGATAGAAGAATGGATGCCAGGACTATTTTTTTTTAAAGAATGTATTTGTGCATTTTAAATCGGTTTAAATCATGGCATAGAAACATCCGATGAAATAAAATGCAGTTTGCTTCTGCTGCCATGATGTTAAATATATGTAGGTTGTTTAAGTACCATTTTATTATAGAAAAAAGATTCTGCATGTTAATACATTAATATATTCATACTGTCATACTGGAGACCATAATCAGTTCTGGTGAATGCCAGTATATGCAGGGATGGGTGCTAAAGCTGTTTGCTATTGTCCGGCTCATCTGCTGCTTTCCGGATATTTATCTGAGATACCACTATTAGGAATTGCACATTTTTCTTTCCAGACAGATTACAGATATAATTTGGTTTTTCAGTACACAGAGATTCTGGGAGATATATAGGAACATTTCGGCCCCCAAGCTGCTATGATATTGTATTTTTACAGCATATATTTTACGGAACTATCAATTTTCTGCATTATTCATTTGGCCTCATGAATAAACTGTTAAGCTGAAGCCAAGATGCCACAGCCCAGTTCATTCACAAGCATGCTGAATTCTTTCCACTGAGGGGGTCCTTGGTACTCTTCGAGCTTGGTTGTTTTCTTGCAGACATTCCATAACGCAAACTAGATAACTGATGACTAGCATTGATGACGTTACCTAATTTGGTCATGAAACGTCTGCAAGAAAACAACCAAGCTCAGAGAGCGCCAAGGGTCCCTCATTTTAATCTTGAGCTACAGATATTCTCCTTTATTCTTTCCACTGATTTTTTTGCTTTAGAACACAGAATCAAACTCTAAATTCTATCCAGCCTAAAAAAAACTTGGATTTGTGAATATTGTTATGCTTATGAATGCCAAAGGGAATAAAAGAGATTTATGTTAAGCAAGTTCAGCTAATTGTCTTCAAAAGCTAAGACTCAGCTAATAAATAATATATTGTGATACCTTAAACCAGTGTTTCTCAACCGTGGCCATTTTAAGATGTATAGACTTCAATTCCCAGAATTCCCCAGCCAACATGGTGTTCATGGTGTCTTAAAATAGCTAAGGCTAGTAAACCTATCTGCGACATCGCATCCTGCCCCATACATCCCTCCGACCGATTCGCTCACACAGAGAGGGACTTCTCCGGGTGCCGTCCACTAGGCAATGCCAGCGGACGACACCCAGGGGACGGGCCTTCTCTGTCACAGGCCCTATTCTATGGAACGACCTACCCCCCGATCTCAGAACAACGACGGACCTCCGCTCCTTCCGCCAAAAGCTCAAAACTTATTTCTTCCAGCAGGCCAGCCTGGCCTAATCTATCTTTCCTGCCTCCAGTCTGTATATTTAAATTCTTAATTGGGTTTTTAGGGGGTTTTAGAGTTTTAGGTTTTTAGGTTTTAGCGCAGGGTTATAGTAGTTTAATCTGATTTTAGGTATTTATATTGTTGTATATTTGTATGTTTTATTATCCCCTATGCGGTATACAAATAAAAATTTCATTCATTCATTCAAACCTGTTTTTAAATTATGGGTGGCAAACCTGTTGGCCTCCCACTGTTACTAAACTAAAATTCCAGCATCATTAACGCTGGAAATATAACCATGAGAGGACTACAGTTTCTCCCCTGTCTTAAAATTCAGCATATTGACTATTGTTTTTTCCCCCTGAAAGTATATTACAACTATTCAAAAATCTGATATATGCTGATATTGCAGAACGGGAAAAATGTCTCCTTCTCTTTTAGACTTGCCTGGGATGGTGAGAATCAGAAATGCATTATTTGAAACACTAGAGGGAGATGTTCTTCACTTATTAAAAATGGAAAGCAGTAAAGCTGCAAAACGAAGCCCAGCAAGTTAGCTTCTTCCCCCAGATTGTGTTTGTGTTTGAAGCAGGATTTTTTATCTATAATGCTAGTTTGTGTTGGAGCTCAAATCTACCCTACCCTTTTGAGTCTGACATATTTTTAGTGAGCAGATGGTAATAAGCATTATTAATTCGAGCTATAATAGCCAAATTAATAGTCTTATCATTGCAAGAACCGAAATGGTGTGTATGTTGTATCTGTTTGGAGAATTGAACTTGGCATATTTTTTTCCTGTATGTTGCTGTGACTCTTTTGAAAACACTCCAAGAATCACTTTATTGCTAAGTATCTCGTTCTCCTTGATTTCATCTTCTTGGGTCAAAACAGAAAAATCTCTGTTGAATCCCTTAGTAGCATGATATGGTTCCCATACTAGCTAACTCTGAGATGGCATATAATCATGTATCAGAATCAAGGCAGATATACAACAAGGGTGGCCCACTGTCGTTCTCTTTTGTGTCCCTTACAGCTTCTGAGGAGTAGGCAGGATCAATTATTTAGACCCATATTTTTTTCATTTATGGGGATTGGGGAGGTTTTCCTGATGGTATGCACAGTGATTAGAATGTAGTATTGCAGGCTAATTCACTGCTCGCTCTAGGAGTTCAATTCTGACCGGCTCAAGGTTGACTCAGGGTTGGACCTATTTGAATCTGATGACTATTGGAGCTGTAGACAATACTTAGAAGTATTAAAATTAATCACTTCTTTAGTTTTCCCAAGATATTTATGTAGGACCTTCCCTGAAGTAGCCAGGAGCTGACCTCAGCCTAAGAGCATCTATATTTTGCTCCTCTGGTCCCTGCCTGAATTATATATATATGTTCTTCAGAGGTAACAGTCAGGGTTGTGAATGAATGCAACATGATGGGGAGAGTTAAAGAGAGACAGTTGGCTGTTAGGGCACCAGCTGGAGACAAGGCATTTTTAGTCCTGCCTTAAGCATGAAGTCAGCTGTGTGACCTTGGATCAGTAATTTTCTCTCAGCCCTTGAAAGCAGGCAAAAGGAAACTACTTCCAAACTTTTGCCAAGAAAATTGCAGGGACTTTTCTAGGTACCGTATTTTTTGGACTATAAGACGCACCGGAGTATAAGACGCACCAAGATTTTGAAGAGTTAAATTTTTTTTAAAAGTTTTTGCACTCTGCAGGCTTCCCAAACCCCCTGCATGCCCCATTTTTTGTGAAAAAGGGGGCATGCAGAGAGTTTGAGAGGCCTGCAAAGTGCTCTTGGGGGCTGGGGAGAGCAAAAAATGGGCCCATTTTTTTGTAACAAACAGGGCATGAGAGGCTTGTAGAGTGCTCCTGGGGGCTGGGAAGGGCAAAAATGAGCCCGTTTTGTGCTCATTTTGCCCTCCCCAGTCTCCAGGAGCACTTTGCAGGCCTCCCAAATCGTCTGCGCATCCATTTTTGAGAAAAACAGAATGTAAGGGGTGGGGTTTCGGAAGGCTAAAAAGGCTGTATTCAGTTTATATGACGCACCCAGATTTTCACCCTCTTTTTGGAGGGGAAAAGGTGTGTCTTATATTCTGAAAAATACGGTAGTTGTGAGGACTTGAAGGGGAAGGGAGGAGGAGGAGGTGAGCGCCCTGATGAGTAGCATCAGGAACTATATGATAAACAGGTTCTGTTTACGCTATGGCCCTGTCTACTGATGGGGCAGACATTCTTAAACAATCCTTTGTAAAGGGAACAAAAATAGTCTCTTCCACTGATATTAGTCTGTCATATAAAACCCTACTTTTTTGGCTGTGTTAGTGCTACCTGAGATCTCTTCTACTGAATATATAGCTCATAAATCAGATGCTTGGCAAATATCAGATTCAATTAATAGGAAGGTAATGTATCATAGCTGGCTGGGGCAGTTTAGAAGACAACTTCAGAGGGGAGGTTGTTTGTGAAATTCTAAATTCAATTAGAAAATGTTAACATTTCATTTTTTATGTTTGTAGATCAATCATTAGTGCTACTCACATTCAAATATGGTACTTTAAGTGTTTCTTGAATCCTTTTTTTATTGGTAATCATATGCTATCTATTAAATATGAATTATATATTCTGTTTGGACAAATATTTAATGTCATTTTCCTAACAAGGCATTTTCCCCCCCTGAAAGACAAAATCCTTTCTAGCTGCTTTATTTTCAAGGCCGTATTTTAAAGTTGGGTGGGAAACTGTATTGATGGGATTAGATGGTTCTGCTGTAAGTTGTACCATAACTTCTGGAAGGCCACAAATTCCTATATAATTGATGGGTTATACCAAAACAGTGAAATTTTGATTCCCCCCCCCCTCCCTGGGGGGCAGGGAAAGCAACAGAGTTATGCGTCCAAATGTTTTGAAATTGTTCATTCGATTGTGAGTATAGAAACTGAATAACCCAAATTAATGAGATTTTTCCAGGGGCATGAGAAATTCTTAAATAGTTTGTATTTACCATTAACTGAATTGGCAGTATCTCTCCTCTTCTGTTTTGAAATCTTTGGCTTGTTTTTCTGTTACTTTTATCTTGATTTTAAATATTATACTGCTCTTGTTTTATTATTTTTTTTAGTGATGTTCTCTTTATTATTATTGTTTTTTAACTTATTTGCCAAAAGGCATTACACCAAAAGAACAATGCTTATTGGATGGTCAAACTGTGTTCTAAATAAATAAATGATGAAATAAATAAGACTGTGAATTTCCACTGATTGTTGCTAGATGGAGCTGCAGCATAAAAAATACATACCGATATAAGGACACTGTATCTGTCAAATAAAAATTATTTTATAGGACTGTCTTCTCTTGGGTTCATCTAAAGCTGTCTATAAGGATTTTTATCAAAACAAATGGAAGGGTTATGAAGAAATGATTAAACACAAAATATACGTTTTGAGTTTATTTCTATTGTTTTTTAGAGTGCAGCCATAGCAGGCCTATTCTATTTTGCAATATGATGCTAGTCACTTTTTCAGTCAAGAAGTCTGCTGTTAATTTGCCATGATTATGTGGCAACTATTTAGAGGTGGGAAAATTCAAAAATAGCCTTGGGAGCAAAAGGAAAAAGATTGAATAGCAATAGCATTTAGACTTACATACCACTTCACAGTGCTTTTACAGCCCTCTCTAAGCAGTTTACAGAGTCAGCCTATTGCCCCCAACAATCTGGGTCTTTTGGATTTTACCTACCTCAGAAGGATGGAAGGCTGAGTCAACCTTGAGCATGGTGAGATTTGAACTGCTGAACGGCAACTAGCAGTCAGCTAAAGTATCCTGCAGTACTCCATTCTAACCACTGTGTCACCTCCGCTCTTCTGAAGCATAAGAGTAAGCTTACACAGGCTAATTTAAACTATTTTAGAGGGAATGGAGAACAGAGGATAATCTAAATAAAACCCTGTCCAAATCCTTGATTTTCTCCCAGAGAAAGATGAGACCAGTGAGATTTCTTGCAAAATTAGACAACTGGGAATCATTTATTCAGAAATTAGATTAAACTATTTTTTTGACAAGTAATAATAGTGTTTATCAACCCTCAGGTGATATTCTGGTATCAGTTTAGAAATCTGAAACAAAGTATGTGGCATAAATATGTATTTGCCTAGCCCAACCACAGGACCATGATGGTATAAAGTCTTATTCTTTTTAAGTGTCCCTGTAAAAATACCATAAAGGAGAAAAGAGGAATGGAGAAGCAAAGTCACCTTTTTTTTTCTTTTGATAAAAGAAAGAATCAGATCTTGAATAATATTTTATAAATATATAAATTGGGGTATATTGCTAGTCTAATTAATTGCCTCAAGGCCAGGGGATACAATTACAGCTCTTGAGATATGACAAGGCCTGTCCTATCCCATTATCTATCTAATTCAATCTCAGCCACCCGATCGGCCACAGTTACATAGAGTCCTCACGATTTGGCACAGAACAGAAACTCTGCTGGCCTTTATGAGCTAGTGAGCTGTTCAGATTGAGTATAAGCCACTGCCCTCGTAAAATAGCAATATTCAATGTTTTGTTGTGATTGAACTGCTCTCAAAATTAAAACTCCTCTTTGTAAACAGCGTCAAATATATTTCCAAAGAGTTGCGTAATAGCAGCCTTCCAGTTCCGCAGCTATAAAATGTTCAGTTGAGATAATGCCTTCAGGATGATCCAAAACAATGGCAGATAGATAAGTTAATAGTTGTTATTCTTTGGAGCAGGGCTGGAAAACCTTTGCGGGCCACGCATTCTGAAGGATCAGTGGCCACAGGGAAGTTACATTAAGGCCTCTTGGTGAGGCTTGGATGGTCTGCTTGTCATGTTTTTTGGAAAAGAGCTGGAACATTTTAAAAATATTTTAAAATTCTGTTAAGCCATTGGTAGTTTAAATTATAGTTTTCACTGTGTTTCTCAGCTCTAAACAGTGGGAAACTGAAATTTAGCAGAGCAGGCAGGGCAATTCAGTAAAACATTCGGGAACAGTAATCTGCAAGCTGTTGTCGTTGCTGTTATTGTTATTATTACACACAACAATATGAAATCAAAGTTGTCAGTTTTTAGCTGATGTTGGCCTTCGTATGCAATAATCAATCAATCGGATCTTTATTATGGTCATAGACCAGCATAATGAGGATGGGATACAATTAATATTTTTTTAAGAAAAGCTAAACATATCAAAACAAAAATTACACAAAATTAAAAACATGAAAATACATTTTTAAAAGCTCGTATATACACTAAAACAATCTTTAGGGAGGAATAATATTAAATAATAACTTTTAAAAGCCCATAGAAGTTAATATATTGCTAACTAGATCTATTGCAACACAAAACACACTTAAACTAACAAATCACTTGATGGATCTTAAACACTGCAGTGCCAAACATGGCCACATTGGATGTTGTGGTGGGCTTAGTATCTACAAGCAGCAGAGAAATATAGCATTGTCCTGTGCACCGTGGGTATTTATGCAATAATGGTGAAATGAGGCTCATGCAAATGTCTCTGTGTTACAGAGACTGGTGAGGCACGTGCTCTGTTGTTTCTGGGTGTTCAGACTTACAGGGGCATTGCCACTCCTGAGAGGGAATTTTCCTGTATCAGATTATTATTATTATTATCTCTTTTATTCATTAAACATGAAACTCAGTCAACTGAACCAATAATGGGTTCCGGATCTTGTACGCTGCGCATAGGGCCGGGCGTCCTCATCGGGCACATGCGCTGCACACGTGTGCACGTGCCACTACCCTGTGACACCCAGCTGCTTGGCGGAGGTCGCGCAGGTGCCTAACGCTGTGCTTAACGCTGTGCACGCTGTGCACGTGTGAGCAATTGGCCCGTTTGCGTCAAAAACTGGTAAGGAATGGGGGCGGGTGGATGGGCCAAATGAGTCACCATTTCAGTACAATGGCCACTGCTCCCAGCTACCATCGGTACAACCGTACTGGGCCATACTGCCTGGAACCCACCACTGAACTGAACATTTAAAAAAGTATCACAAATATCATTGACTGGCACTGATGGTTGATACGTGTTGCTGCCAGCATCCTAGGTATCAACCAAGTTGTTATTGTTATCTCTTTTATTCAGTAAACATGAAAGTGAACTGAACTGAACATTTAAAAATGTATCATCAATGCCATTGACTGGTGCTAATTGTTGATTTGGGTTGCTGCCAGCATCCTAGGTATCAACTAACTATCTTCTTAAAATATACGATGTTCCAAGTAGCGCAATTTTTTGTAGTTCCGCTGGCATTATTGCAGGAAGCTGCAATTTCTTGATGTATTTTATAAAATTCTTAGACATAATACCAAGTGCCCCTATGACAATGGGTATCACTGTGACATGCTTCATCCATAGCCATGTAGTTTCGATGGCCAGGTCGTGATATTTCATGATTTTTTCTAGTTCTTTTTCTTCGACTCTGGCATCTCCAGGAACAGCGATATCAATAAACTGTACACTTCGGCCCTCTACAGCTGTGATATCTGGTGTGTTGTGCTCCAAATGACGATCCGTCTGTATTCGAAAGTCCCACGAGAGCTTCACCATCTCATTTACGACAAGTTTTTCTATATTATTATTATTATTATTATTATTATTATTATTATTATTATTATCATCATCATCATCATCATCATCATCATCATCATCATCATCATCATCATCATCATGGTTGTTTGCGCAGTCAACGAGATGTTAGGTTGAGTTTGGCTTTTCATTCACCTACGAGGTGCTTACGAAGACCCTGGAACAGGCTGTTGCTTTGTTGCTTGAGTGTTAGAGATATTTGTCAAAGGATATCAGCTGTTTAAAGTAAAGCTGCCTTTTGCAATTGATCGATGGTGATTTTGTCAGTGTTCACGGTGTTCACGGGATGTTCCAGATGTGTTGGCACTGTACCTAAATTGCCTATTTTTATTGGTACTATCTTTGCTTTCTTTCGCCACAGTCATTCTATTAGTATTGGAGGTCTTTGTATTTTGTGATTTTCTCTTGTTCTTTCTTTTCTATTCTTATTTTATTTATTTTAATCATTTATATCCCGCCCTTCTCCACAAGGACCCAATTCTGTTGATTCCAGGTATTGCAACATTCACTTTGCAGATGTTTTTGCCTTCTTTATCAACAATTGTTAAGTCTACTTACTACTTTGTCATGCTGTCATTTGTAGTCAATCTGTGCAATCATCTTGCAGCAATGAACTAGGTGATCCACTTTTTCTTTAGCTTCTTTACAAAGGCAGAATTTCCTGTCTGTTGTGTCTTCTCAATTCTGGCTTTGTATGCATTTGTTCTTAAGGCTTGGTCTTGTGCAGCCAGAATTAGTCCCTTAGTCTCATTCTTCAATTTTCCTGCTCATAGCCATTGGCCACTGGCATTATCTGCTTTGCCTGCCACTGGTGTTTTTTTTTAATGTTCTGGCCATATAATACTTTGCTTTGCCATGTTTCTTTTCTATTCTTTATTTAATTTTCCTTATAGGTCAGTTTGGTCTGTAGGGGCTTGACTAAGTCTTCATGGTATACTACTTTTAGTGCATCCTCTTCCCTGTCCTTCAGATATTCTTCCTATGTCCTTTTTTCTCTATTCAACTGTTTGCAACATTCCACACCCACTAATGTATTTATTTAGCGCAGGGCACTTATTTCTTTTGGTAAGTGGAGTCTGTCAATATCACTGTGAAGATGAAGGATGTGATTCATTATCATTATTTTTGTGGTATTCTTATCCATGGCTTTTAGTTCTGCTTGAGTCCGGTGTACTATTCCAGTTGTGCATCTAATGACTGCCAGGTGTTAATTGCCTTGATGGTATTTCCTCCATTGAGTTTGGACTTTAAGATCTTCTTCCCTCTTTATGCTCTTTTTTTCTTGGCTTCAGCGTGCTTGATGTTGTCAATATGAAGGATGACTAGGTATTTGTAGTGATTGTCTGCATCCAGACTCTGTCTATTATTTCCATAGGATATCTTGATTCCTTCATTTTTTCTTCCCCCCCCCCCTTGATGATGAGGGTGGCCCCTCTCTCCATTTCAAAGTCTATTGTAATATCTTGGCTATCTATAGAGAGAGGCTACGTTCAATAGCAATTCTATTTCAGGTAGTGGTTTTCTATATAGCTTCAAATTGTCCATGTAAAGGAGATAGGCCAGCCTAGCAGATGTTTTTGTTGTTTGAGAGCCATGGCCTGACCTGTTCAGTATTGTGTACAGAGGAATCAATACAACGACAAACAGTAATGGTGATATTCAGTCTCCTTGAAAGATTCATCTCTTAATATTAATATCTCCCAGTCTATCACAATTGACCAGCAACTTTGTCTTCCATTGTGCCATTGATCTTTGCACAAAGTTTCTGATGTTTCTATTGATTCTTGTTATTTCTAGGCACTTAAATATGCAGCCTTGTGACAGGGATTCGAATCAGAGGCGGGTTGCTACCAGTTTGCACCAGTTCGGGTGAACCAGTAGTGGAAACTGGAACTGGGTTGCCAAACCAACAGCGAAGGCAGGCTGGCCACAACTCCAAACCGGTTCCCCAGCCGCCCATACTGTTGCATATTTTTTACTCCATTTTTAACATTCTGCACATGCACAGAAGAATTTGCGGGCAATTGTGCATGCGCACGTGTAGTGAACAAGCAATAACTCCGGCAGCAACCCATCCCTGATTAGAATGCCTTCTTGTAATCTACCCAGGCCCCATTCAAGTTAGTCTTCCTTCTTTTGCAGTTTTCCAAAATCAATTGTCAATTAGAAATTGAACTTTTGCTCCTCTGCTATTTGGGGAGTTTCCCTTTTCCTCAGGTGGAAAGAGCTTGTTTTCAACTAGATCCTATTGAACTGCATCAGTTACAACATCAGTTAGAAATTTGAAAGTTGTTGGTAAGCAGATAATTGGCTTGTAGTTGCCTGGTACTGTCCCTCCTGTTGGATCTTTCATTATCAGGTAGGTTTACCAGATGTTAACCAATTTTCAGTTTTTCCTAATTGCAGTATGTTGTTAAACGACTTTGCAGTGAGAGGGTGTACACCAGGGGTCTCCAAACCTTTGCAACTTTAAGTCTGAAGGACTTCAGCTCCCAGAATTCTCCAGCCAGCTTTGCTTTGCTGGCTGGAGAATTCTGGGAGCTGAAGTCCTTCAGACTTAAAGTTGCAAAGGTTGGAGATCCCTGATGTAGACTAGTCAGATACTTTAACCAAAAAACATGCAGTTCATCTTCATCTGGTGCTTGACCTTCCTTGTCTTTTTCTCCACAATTTCTATTATTACAAGTTCCTTCATTTCAACTTTTTAAAAATCCTTATCTACCTCCTTCATCCAAGCCAAATTCTTGTATTTCTTTGAGTTGTCCCATAGGTGCTCTCAGAACTGCACTGTTTCTTCTTTATCAGGTGTCTATTGGTTCTTTGTAGTCTCCACTGCAGGATTGGTAGCAATCATTCAACCGAAACTGGAGATTTTGCCTACAGTGTACAATTTGAACTTCATATCTGCTGATTTTCCTGGCTATCATTGTTATTTTCTGCTTTATCATTTCCAGTGCTTCCTTGATCTTCCTTGTTTGTAGGTGAAGTTTCTTGATTCCAACCCGATTCTTGATTCTTTAGTCTTCTTGTTCTTCAACTTGTTTCTTTCATAGGATCTTAGTAAGCTGATCTTCTTTTCCAATCTGATCCTCCACTGTGCAGGTGCACTGCTTGGCTTTTTTTTTCTTGTTTCTTGAGTTTGCATGCAAGATATTCCATTATAAATGCAACTGTGATGTATGCTAGTTTGTTTGCTTCTTGTACTGAGCTGTTTTTTGCATATATCTGATATTACAGTTTTGGCATCTTTTAATCAGAGGCAGTATTCAGCAGGTTCTGACCAGTTCTGGAGAACTGGTAGTGGAAATTTTGAATAGTTTGGAGAACCAGTGAATACCATCTCTGGCTGGCCCTGCCCCCATCTATTCTCTGCCTCCCGAGTCCCAGCTGGAGGAAATGGGGATTTTGCAGTAACCTTTCCCTGGAGTGGGGAGGGAATGGATATTTTACAGTATCCTTCCCCTGCCACACCCACCAAGCCATGCCATGCCCACCAAGCCACGCTCACAGAACCGGTAATAAAAAATTTGAATCCCGCCACTGCTTTTAATACTTGTGCCCGCTGATTCTTTGGAGCAGACTTCAATGCTGCCAACCTTATTTTGTTGTTTCGTGCCATTCTAGATGCTTGGTCATTCTTTATTTCAGTTCTTCTTATTTTTTTAGTTAGAAGAGAATGAAGATAATTTTATAACGATGCTCGCTTTCTCTACTACCAACTCTCCTTGGTTTTTGCCTCTACAGTCTAAGCTACTTAGACTGGCAAGGTTTCAATTTCTTTGTCCGGGGTGGATATTCACAGTTCTTCTAATTCTGCTTCTAAGAATACTTTATTTTGTATTAGAAAAGCCTTTGTTTTTGATTCTGGATGTGGTTCTTTGTGGAATTGATTCGTTCTTTTCAGATATCCTCTTCTTTTGAATTTGATTTGTAACAACAGATCATTATTTTTTTGTTTTTGGTCTTATTATTATTTCATCATATTTCATTGTTTGGCCTCTGTTGCATTCTGATGAATTGAGAGATACCTTTTTTTACTCGTTTAGTTGAATTAAGCATTCAGACAATTCAGTCCATTATGTGCAAGGGGAAGACCATCATACACAGTAAACTTTGAGGGTCAGATTGGTGTATTTGTATCACTAAATATTTATTGTCAAGATGTCCAACTTTGGCCAACTTTTGTTGCATGTGTCATGCAACAAAATATGACATTGAGTTTCTTTATATAAACCCATGTCATGTAAGAAAAGAACTGTTAGTTTAGTAATGAACACAAACAACACAAATGATATCTAACTGTCATTTTCAGTTATATTTATACAGTAGGATTTAGCTGTTGTGATGGTAAATATCTCAGCTGTAGCATTTACAGTGATCTTACTACCAAAATATTTCTAGTATTAAAGAAAATATGGACTGCTTCTGATTAAGAATCAAATGGTACATATTTCATTAACATTTTAATATTATATTGTATAGAAAAACTGGATTTTATAAGTAAAAAATATTTCATAAAGTGCAAATGAATAAAATCTTCCATCTTGCTCAAGATAGCAGTACTAAAACTTAAAACCAAGTTAAATTTGGGCTGACTAGTCCAAAAGCTGTAACAAAATCTTCTTATATGCCTGACTAGGGGCTAAGACACTGACCTTGTTGATCAGAAAGGTCAGCAGTTTGGCAGTTCAAAACCCTAGTACAGGTCGCCTACATGAGCAGGGGGTTGGACTAGATGACCTCCAAGGTCCCTTCCAACTCTGTTACTGTTATTTACTATATTCCAGAAGGCAGAAATGGGGGACATTTTCTCTTTGCTTGCTGTTGTTTTTACCCCACCTCCCCACCTTCCTTTTCATACCAACAATACCGTGGAAAATATATTTATTGTAGCTCAAAAGCTCATCTGAATTTTCCTTTGGTTTGGGGCATTTCAGGGAGACTCATCTTCCACACTGCTTGATTCTTATGCTTCAGAAGAGCCGAGGTGGCACAGTGGATAGAGTGCAGTACTGCAGGCTACTTCAGCTGACTGCTAGCTATCTCACCGGCTCAAGGTTGACTCAACTTTCCATCCTTTGGTAAAAATGAGGACCCAGATTGTTGAGGGCAATAGGCTGACTCTGTAAACCAGGGGTCCCCAACCCCTGGGCCGCGGACCGGTGCCGGTCCGTGGCTTGATAGGAACCGGGCTGCAGGGCCGGAGAGGAGGAAGAGGGAGCAGCCCCCTTGGCAGAGCATGCACCGGATGCAGGAGAGGGCCGAGTGAGCTGACTCCCCCCCCGTGCGCATGCACCGCCTGTTCCCCCTCCCCCCCCCGCATGCGCATGTACCACCTGTTCCCCCCCTCCTCTACGCCAGCCGGTCCACAGAATGTTTTTTTTAATTAAACCGGTCCCTGGTGCAAAAAAGGTTGGGGACCCCTGCTGTAAACCACTTAGAGAGGGCTGTAAAGCACTATGAAGCGGCATATAAGTCTAAGTGCTATAGTTATAGTGCTATTCCACTGGATTTCTCTCAAAAAATTATGATGCCAGAATTCTCTGACATCAAAAAGCGACTGGTGAGATGGCAGGAGAACAAATCTCTCCCTTTTGGAGTTTGGTGCTCAGAAGACCAATTTGATCAGTCCTTGGTTGGTTGGCTCTTCCAGAAGAGCCATGTTATGAAAATGAATGTGTGTGTAAATTATTGAATTATTAGTTGAATGTAATAACTATTATTAACTCTATTATTACTATTTGTATTAGAATGTTTGACAGCCAGCTGCCACACTGTTCACGCATTGATACATACATACGTATAAAATAATTTTTTTAAAAAAACTTGATAACACAGAAAAAAACGTTTTGATTTGATAACATAACAAATTTATTTATTAATTTATTTTATTAAATTTATAGACCGCCCCCTCTCCCCCATGGGGACTCGGGGCAGTGCACAGGAAATTAAAAATCAAATAAATACAACAATATACAAAATATTAAAACCGAATTAAATTACCCCTGTGCTAAAATATCAACATTAAAACCCTTAAAACCCTAAACAGCTGTACCCCTTAAAATTCCAATTAAACAATTTATTTCTACAGGCTAGGTATTATAAAGTTAGGCCAGGCCGCCCTGATGGAAGAAGTGAGTCTTTAACTTCTGGCGGAAGGAGCGGAAGGAGCGGAAGTCCGTCGTTGTTCTGATTTCGGGGGGTAGGTCGTTCCAGAGGATCGGGCCCACCACAGAGAAGGCCCTTCCTCTGGGCGTCGCCCGCTGGCACTGCCTAGTGGACGGCACCCGGAGAAGTCCCTCTCTGTGTGAGCGAATCGGCCGGAGGGATGTATGGGGCAGGATGCGATCCCACAGATAACTAGGACCCGTGCCATGTTGTTGATAACATGTTGTTGATAACTAAACCTGTTTGGGGATGTTTTTATAATCCAGAAATAATTGTAAATAGTTCAATGATAGATTGCATGCAAGTAGATCTCGCATGCAGATAAATCACATTGAAAAAGACCAATGACTGGACTCAGTACAAGGCAGTTTCTTAAGTTTTATTAAGTCTGAACCTTGCTTTGAAGAAAATTAATAAACTTCGTAAGATTGTATAAGGTGGTACTGTAATTATATTTGTAATGACTGATCAATGCATGTTGAACAGGATAAAGCCGGACGTTTTGAAATAAATTAGTTCTCAGCAATATAAAACCCCTTATTAAAAAAAAAGATTTAGGTTGCAACAACCTAAATTTGAGAAGAAATTTCTGATGAAAATTAAATTGAGAAGAAAAGTCTGATGCAACATGATAACATTTTAAGCAATGATGAACCAGTTAAAATGCTAAAAATCTATGTTGTTCTTGCTGAAACATAGAACTTAGTTTCATCTAATGAATGGATTATCTGTATCTTTGGGATAAGGAAAATGCTTTGCATACTATTCTAGAATAGCTAGCAAATATGTTCTTGTAAGGATGTAATATTATCCTGGAATCTGTAAATGCTATTAGTAAACATTTTTTGAAATTATATTTGCAAGTTTAGCAGTCAGAAATTAGCAGAGAGTAATGTCAAAACCAGAATACTCTTATCCTGGCTCAATTGATCTTCTTTGGGGTGCATGAGGGAGACGGCTTTCTAAAGAGAGAAGAGAGAACGTCTAATTGACCACTTGGTAGCCTAGCTACGTACTATTGATGCCAAGGCTGATTCGCTTTGCACTTTCACTCGCAGGCAGATAACAGAAATCAGGGAGGGGAGAGGAATGAGTAGAATGTATGGATGACTTGGTGGGAATTGAGGAATTCATGGGTACCATCTGTTACCTGGGAGAATCTCAACACTTCAAGGTCGAATGATGAGAGCCTTCTGAGGCAAGCAGACTGTTTCTCAAAACAAAGAGATTGCATTGGACAATGGGTAGTAGGTAGCCCAGGGAGGAAAAAGGGTGTGTTTTTTTTAACTGCACCTTTTTGCATCAAATGCAGAATTGGCTTTGCTTTCTACTGTGCCTATGTGGATCTGTCAGTAAAGTTATATTCAGGGTAAAATAGTGTCCCAGGAGTTTCTTTTGCTGCATATGGCAATGGGACGGTTGACAATTGATGAGGTTCTAAATGAGATGGATCAAGACCTATTGAAAGATCTGTAAGTAGTCTCCTATACCAGGAAGCAGAATAGATTTCAAACCCCCACAAAATACAAAATAAAGCAAACTCCGAATCATTGGGGGATATTTCTGGATCCCTTCCTTTTGTACAGGTAATCCTCGAATTAAAATTGTTCATTCAGTGAAGATTTGACGTTACAACAGCAGCACTGAAAAAAACGATTTATGACCATTTTTCACACTTACAACTGTTGTGGCATCCCCATGGTCACACACAATCAAAATTCAGATGCCACCAGCCAGACTTGCTAGGATGTTTTCCAATTTATCACCGGCCTGCTGGAAGTGTGGCGCCGAGCAGGGGACCTACTACCATACTACCTTTGACTTGCCCAAAGGTTAAGGTATACTGGGATAGAGTAAGGAGATGGGTGCAGGAGATAACAGGGATTAAAGTGGCTAGGAGGCCAGAGCTCTTCCTCCTGGGAATCCTGCCGGATCCAATGAGTAAAAGAATCAAGTATTTGATCACGTATGTGCTAACTCCGGCAAGGATGCTCCTTGCGCAAAGGTGGAAAGACCATACCATTCCGTCAGGAGAAAGCCTAATATATAAGATAACTGGTTGTGCCGAATTAGATACATTATCTAAATTATTAAAAAATGAACATAAAGAGGAGGGGGGGAAGAATTGGGTGCTGTGGTATCAATGGTTAGAAAAAAGTGGGGGGGAAATGGTGAGGAACTGAAGTGAAGAAAAGAACTTAACCAGAAGGTGGAAAAAGGGTTATCCCAGGGGTCTGCAAAGTCAGCTCTTTTAAGACTGGTGGACTTCAACTCCCAGAATTCCCCAGCCAGCTATGAAGTCCACCAGTCTTAAAAGAGCCGACTTTGCAGACCCCTGGGTTAACCTATTCAATCTCCCACTGCGCCATGGCCAGAAAGGAAAGAAACCACAATGAAATGAGAATGGGGGTATGATGATGGCAATATGTACAAATATATTTGACTTAAAATACCAGAACTTGCATGAATTACGGGCGACTGTGAAAGAAATGCATGAAAATTTCCCTTTTGTAACCAATTGATACCCAGGACGTAAAGAAAGAGCGTTTTTTGTGTTGTGTCGTTTTTGGAAACTTAAAATAAAATTTATAAAAAAGAAAAGCTAAAAAAAACAAATTCAGATGCTTGGCAACAGATTCATTTATGATGGTTGCAGTGTCCTGGGGACCGCATCCTACCCCATACATCCCTTCGGCCGATCCGCTCCCACAGAGAGGGACTTCTCCGGGTGCCGTCCACCAGGCAATGCCAGCGGGCGACGCCCAGGGGAAGGGCCTTCTCTGTGGTGGGCCCAGCTCTATGGAACGATCTACCCCCCGACCTTAGAACAACCACAGACTTCTGCACCTTCTGCCAGAAATTAAAGACACTCTTGTTCCATCAGGCCGGCCTGGCCTAAGCTATTTACCTAGCCTGCAGTCTGTACCATAAATTGTTTTAATTGGGTTTTAGATGGGGTCATGTTTTAACATTTTTAAATTTTAGCATAGGGATAATTTATTTAATCTGGTATTAATTATTTATATTTGTGATATTGTGTGTTTTAATTTCCTGTGCACCGCCCTGGGTCCCTTTGGGGAGAGGGTGCGGTTATATAAATCCAACAAATAAATAAATAAATAATAAATAAAATGTGATTACCTTTTGCAACCTTCTGGCAAGCAAAGTCGATGAGGAAGTCGAATTCACCTAACAACTGTGTGACTAACTTAACAACTGCAGTGATTCACTGAACAACGGTGGAAAAAATGGTTGTAAAATGAAACCCATTTAACAACTGTCTCACTTAGCAACAGAAATTTTGGGCTCAGTTATGGTTGCATGTCAAGGACTAGCAGCCTTTTCCTGCTGTGATGACAAAGTTTTCAGGCAAGCACACCCCAACACCCATGTATATACTTATTAGGAAGATTGTTCATTTCATCCAGAACCAGAATTTATGGGTCTTTATCACCTTACAATTTAGCAAAAATCAACATTTCCCTTCAATTCTCTGAATAACGCTATAGAATCAAGAAAGGCGGGGAAAAGACCTGGGAGGGATTTCTGGGACAGCTCAGATTTGATGCCAAATAAACAGTCCTGGCCTAGAATGTCCAGCTTCAGAAGGCTGATATCTGTCCCAATTCCTGTGCTCCTATTTTGCGCATGGCCTCAGTTAGGGACTCATTATGTTTTAAGGAAAATCCAAAGACTCTAAAGCAGGAGTGTCAAACTGGCAGCCCATGGGCATCATGCCCAGGCCACACCCACACCAGCAAAAGGGGGGGGAAATGTCATGATACATCACATGATGGCAATGTGACACGGCGAGTTTGACACTCATGCTCTAAAGCAGAGGTTCCCAAACTTGGCAACTTTAAGACTTGTGGACTTCAACTCCCAGAATTCTGGGAGTTGAAGTCCACAAGTCTTAAAGTTGCCAAGTATGGGAACCTCTGCTCTAAAGTCTGTCTCTGCTAAATAGATTTCAATCTGATTAGCATAAACAATCTTTACACTTTTTAACTAATTGTAATTTTTAATTATGAAATTAGGTCCTAAATATGCCTAGCTTCTACTTTGTAGAAGCCAGTTCTGTTCTGTTCTGTTCTGTTTGTTCTGTTCTTAATTTGGCAGCCAAGATTAAGAACTTAATAAACTATTTTTTTTTGTTTAGTTTAGTGTTATTTCTCTCAAAAATATGGTATAATCCCGATCCTGGTATATATTCTACTTTTTGTTAAGTTACTATTTTTTAAATATTGTCTTCCAATAAGGCACCACCGTTTCACAAGTCCACCGTATATCAAAAATGTTGCTTTCTGACTGCAGTCCCTCTAACATTTGGATGAATAATTATGAGCTATTTCTAGTCTAGTTGGGAGTTAAATGCCAGCAATGTAATATCGTCCACTGCATCTCTTCTGTGGAAGCACCTGATTTCCAAAACATTTCCATTTCTTTCTTCCAGTTGTTTTTCTGAATCTGTCTCTCAAGCTTCTTTTAAATTTAGAGGCGGTTGGCTGATCTCCGATCCTAATACTTTCCTGCAAATTTTTGAGATTGTTCCACTGAGTAAGAAAAAGAACAGTAATGATTATTTTTTTTTCAAAGGTAGTTAAACAACAAGATGCTGACTTCTTTGTATCTTATTCTATAAAGATTTAAGATGGTACCATACTAGCCATGACCACATTCCATTTTCAAACAATATGCTCACTGGGGGGGAATTAAAATTGTTGTACAATTCTTCCCAACCCCCCCCCCCCCTTCAATTCTCTATCTTCTTATTCTTGTTCTCTCAAGTAATTCACTCGGAAGAGATCTCTTCTCGTCCCTAATGTATTGACACATGTATACAGTCCAGGACTGCGGCCATCCAACCAAAAATGTAATGCAATGTCCTTTGTTGCAGAGTTGCTGGGTCTAATACAAACACAAAGACCAGCTGTACAAGCCAAAGCAACAACAAATCAAATGGCTGGGTTCCCCCCCCCCCCCTCTTTTGTGGCCAGGGAATGGTTAGCCACCCTTTTAGAAACTAAAAACACAGAAGGCCAGAAATGAAGGCTGTTTTCCTGGATGGCATTGTGTGCTGTGTGTTTTTTGGTAAAGTGTCACAACCCCCCCCCCCCGCCCCGAAAGAATGGCAACAGTTTTGAAAGCTACCTTGAGCAACTGATCTACAACGCCTCTGCTATAATCTTAGCTCTAAAGCTGAGGAGACTTTCAGTGAGTGTTTCCTCTTACACCCACTTGGAGGGCATACCTAAAAGATTTCTCTTCTGTCAGAAAAGCAACCTGGTTGTGGTTCCCCCCCCCTTTTTTTAATTCCCCACATTTATTTGGTTTGTATTCCAGATGTTCCACTTGGTTAATCATCAAAATATTAAAAGAAGAAGAGCTTTATAAGCCGTGAAGCACCTTGGCATCCGTCTACGACGACTCGCCGATAGAATTGAAAACAATAATTCTCTCTCGATTGCCTCTCCCACCCACTCTTTTAAATTAAAATCACTAGATGGCATTGTTACTCTGAGATCTAATGTGCATAATAGTGCAGCCAAATGAGATAGTTAAATTAGCAGACAATTATCCCTGTTCCACTCCTCTTTTGATGTGATGAAACTGGTTACTTATAGCCTGCAGGATAAATTCTATAGGGTGGCTGACTTCTTTCTTCACAGGCTCCCTCTTCCCAGATTTCACCTCAATCTGTCATACAGATTTGACACTGCATCGTTCCAACAGTACTCAAAAATGACATGTATATAATGTGGAATATTGTGCACATTTACAGCCAGAACAGTCCATCCCACCCACCCACCCACCCCAGCCCCTTTAAGACATCGCTTGCAAGATCCCAGGGATCATCAGCCTGAAAAAGAGAAAAAAATAATAGTTTAAAGACAGAAAAGAAGAAAAGAAGGGGGGGAGGAAATACCCCCCCCCCCAAACAGCAAATTCTTTTCTTGCCATGTATCGGGGGCTGTCTCACAGCCAAGCAATTTTCACAAAAGAAGCTAGAGCAACAACAACTAATATGATTTTTCGTTTTTAGCAACATTCTGCCTCAAATTTAGTAAAGCGTTATTTTTTTTTTAAAAAACCCCAACAGTTTACTTTCTAT
This sequence comes from Rhabdophis nuchalis, assembly GCA_039707465.1. Classification (NCBI taxonomy): domain Eukaryota; kingdom Metazoa; phylum Chordata; class Lepidosauria; order Squamata; family Natricidae; genus Rhabdophis; species Rhabdophis nuchalis. The sequence goes on from CM077643.1 coordinate 175,311,226, forward strand.
TAATACTTCACAAGGCAAAATAATTACTTTTGTAAGGTATCTATTTATTGTAGTGACAAAAAGGAATATTTAAAATTGGATGTGGATGCAGTTTTGCACTTAAAAGTAGCTACATAGATTAAAAAGGGAGTGTATTCAGTTGAATCATTCCTTTCCTTGCACCAGTTAAACCCAGCGCTGTTATTTTATTCTCTCGTCCTAGAAACCTCCCCACCTCTTACAGAAATTTGAAACACAGGTATTTGTTTTGCAAGAACATTCAACTGAGCCATGCAGGACCCAACACACCGCTTATTTTCTTCTTTTATTTTTTTTCCAGGAAATTTAGTTCTGCGGTTATTCCCCTCAGATACATATATACACCGTATAACACAAATGTGTGTGTGTGTGTGTGTGTGTACATACACATATTGCATATGTAGACACAGAGAGATGCTGTCAATAATTACAAATATCACTGTACAATATTTTGCTTTTAGTGTGATTTCAAAGGCAGCTATTTTGGCACACAATGAGTAATGCAGTGACAGTACACATCTTCTGGCAAGATTTGCTGCTTTTCTTTGTTTGGTTTTTATTTATTTATTTACTTAGTTCCCATTTATTTATTTATTTTTGCTGCTTTGCAACTTGGAGTGTTCTCGCTTTCATTTTCTTAGTTTTCACCATATGAAGCTTCTAGCGGATTACTCAGCACACGTTTTACACTCGTATTTTCAAAGGTCAAAACCGTGTGTGTGTGTGAGTGGCAGGACAGGGGAGTCATAAAATTAAGAGGGTGGTGCATTCCTGTGCATAAACTTTCCGTGTACAAGTTTTTGTCCTATAAGAAATACTTTGTTTCTCAAATAAAAAATAGTTTACAAATTCAGCTTCATTCAGCGCAATCTTAACTCTGTATCACGTGTAGATAATTCACCTTCAGATTGAGGTTCTGGTAATATGCTAAATAATATGTGTACAGATGGTTAACGAGAGAGCAGACTTAAATGGCTCTAGTAAATATTTGTAGGTGCAGTCTGAAAGAGGTCAGAGATGCTGTAAATAAAAAATGGACCTTTATCAGATATTATTCTAATATTTAAATATTCCTGAAAAGTAATATAATTTTAACACAGTTTTTTTTTTAAATAAAATCTTAGATAAGATAACTGGGTAAAGATTGCATATTTTTAGTATGTTAAACAGCCATAAGTCAAAGGATAGACGTACCCAGAAGCTCTTTCTTGCAAAAGGAGGAGTGAGCCAGTAAAATAATTTTAAAAATAATGAGTGGGGCACATAGTTGAAGTCAGTTTATTTTTTATTTCACCAACGTAACACAAATAGGCCCTGTAGTTATAGAATTGATACTGTCAATCATGATGACAGCATTCATAATTTCTCAGTTTTATTCTCTCACTGTTTTCCTTTTTGTATAGAAGAGTGATAGCATGTTCTTTAATTAGTTAAGAATGTTTTAACAGTTTCTAAAACCTACTGAAATACTGTCAACAATGATTCTTCAATATTATTATAATAAACAGGTTGATTTTTTAAAACTGAAAGGCAATGAGGAATATCTATGTTTTTAAGCCAGTGCCATTTGTTTTTCATAGCTGGTTTTGAATTTAAAAGCTGAAAATGTTGAAAACATACTGACTCAGAATCTGTTATTTAAAATTTTAAAAATCTGCTTCACGCTATAATAAACTGTATTAAATATAAAAACCCAATATGAGTATATTTCCGTATGTGTCCAGGCATCTTTATAATACACGCTTTTAAACAGATTAACGTTGTATGTGGAACTTGCAGCCAAAGCAATGCTCGGTTTCAATTCTACAAGCATATTGTATGTGTGTTGAATTTTTCACAGCATAATTGGCAACTATAACTTTTATTCATTATTTTATCCAAGATTTCTTTGTTGCCCTTTGTCTGTTCTATTCCTATGCTCCGTTGATCGAATTAAACTTCAAGGAGGCCATAAATTGGACATAACAGTAACAGTATCTTTCCTTATTGGCTGAGAAATAACATGACAATTCACCTGATAATGCTTTTGATTTGTAGTGGTTAGGAGTTAGGGTAAGATTCATAGAAACAGCACGTTTAAGGAGGAGAGTAGAATTAAGATGGTGGCGAGTGGAGGAAGGGGGGGATGAGGTTATGCATTACTTATTGATGACTTTTCATGTCTATAGCACAAATTAATCACTTGCAATGCTCCCAATGTATCCAGCTGCAGTGTGTCTTGGATACTCATCAGTTTGGTCCTATTAAATGCTGCCTATTACAAAGTTTGCATCATTAAAGCCAGGGCAACTCTAGGTGTGTCATTTTTTGAATCCCAACGTTTTAAATTACAGATCTTTGCATGTCTGTGCCTATGTGCCAGTTTTGTCACAGTCCAAGCTGATAAAGAAAATCACCATGACCGATCAACTAAATCTCAGAGAAATGATGCTAAAGTGCCTTCATAATATCTCTCCATATGCTGCTTAATACTGCAAAACTACAAACATAGTCACACCTATTGAAATTGAACTGCAGCTGCCAAAAATGCTAAGTAGGCTGCACTAACAGAGGGATAAAATCAAGATCACATGAAGTATTAGTACCAGTTTGTAATCCGTTGGTAAGATCATATTTGGAACACGGCATCCAGTTTTGGTTGCTATGATATAAAAAAGATGTGGAGACTATAGAAAGAGTTGCAAAGAAGAGCAACAAGGTGATTAGGGGACTGGAGACTAAAACAAATGAAGAACAGTTGCAGGAATTGGGTATATCTAGTTTAATGAGAAGAAGGACTAGGGGTGACAAGATAGCAGCGTTCTAATTTAAATTTAAATTCTCCAAACGGACCCAGGGCGGCGCACAGGCATATTAAAATACATACAAAACCATATAACAAATTTAAAAAACTTATTAATGAAAATCCTGCGCTAAAACCAAATTAAAATCCCCAAAATTTAAAACTATCTACAAGTCATTATGGAGGTTATGCTAGGCCAGCTAGATGGAACAGATGTGTCTTTAAGCACTTGCGGAAGAGGCGGAGGTCGGAGATGGTGCGAAGTTCAGGGGGCAAGTCGTTCCAAAGGGCTGGGTCCACCACAGAGAAGGCTCTCCCCCTGGGTGTCGCCAGCCAGCATTGTCCGGCCGACGGCACCCTGAGAAGGCCCTCTCTGTAGGAGCGTATCAGTCTTAGGGATGTATGGGGCAGGAGACGGTCTCGCATGTAACTAGGCCCCGAGCTCTATCTAAGGTGCTGCCACAAAGAAGCTTAAAATGCTTTATTAATAGTATTTACTAGCTTGTGTGGTGTGGTTTTACGAACATTTTATTGATGTTATATATTTTACAGTCGTAAAAATAGGCAGCATACAAGTGTTGTATTTGTATGATATAGTTATGGTATATACATGATAGATTCCAATATTTGATGGGCTGTCACGGAGAAGATGGAGTCAAGCTATTCTCCAAAGCACCTGAAGGCAGGCAAGAAGCAATGGATAAAAACTAATCAAGGAGAGAAACAACCTAAAATTAAGAAGACATTTCCTGGCAGAACAATTAATCAATGGAACAACTTGCCTCCAGAAGTTGTGAATGCTCCAACACTGGAAGTTTTTAAGAAGAGATTGGACCACTTCTCTTAAATAGTATAGGATTTCCTGTGGAAGCAGGGAGTTGGACTGGAAGACCTCCAAGATACCTTCCAACTCTGTTATTCTATTATTCTGTAATCTCATGGGATTCAATATCCAACTAAGCATCTTAATCCAATAGTGTGACCTCTATATAACCCCTAGATTCTTTTCCCACCTTCCCAAATTATAGGATGCTCAGTGGATTTGGGGAAATGTATGCTGAGAACTATTGTGCATCTACTGTAGCATATCATCAAAACTGAATTAAGGGCATGCAGACCTGTGTTCCCTGTTTATTTATTAAGCATATCCATTGCATTTGGTGTGGCTCTCTTTCTAATATTTATTTATTTTTATTTTATTTTATTAAATTTATACCTCGCCCTTCTCCTTGTTAGGACCCAGGGCGGCGCACAGACATTATTAAAACCACAAAAATACAATAAATATCAATTTAAAATATATTAAATTAGATTAACCCGTGCTAAAACCCATGTTAAAAAACATAATAAATATGTTTAGGGCTGGAGCTCAGTCAGTTTGGGTCCTGCTTTATTGTCAGTGCCTATGATAAGTCTGTATGTGGCAATCCTAACCTTGTGAATAATAAGACCTGATTTACTGCAAGGACATCATGACTGAAAACTAAATGATTAACATTAATTACTTTATTAATTTAGAGGCAAGCTATTCCACTGGTTCATTGTCCTCACTGTTAGGAAGTTTCTCCTTAATTCCAGGTTGCTTCTGTCTTTGATTAGTTTCCATCAGAAGTGGTATCCAGCAGGTTCTGACCAGTTCTAGAAAACCGGTAGCGGAAATTTTGAGTAGTTCAGAGGACCGATAAATACCACCTCTGACTGGCCCCGCCCCCATCTATTCTCTGCCTCCTGAGTCTCAGCTGATGGGGGGAAATGGAAATTTTAGAGTATCCTTCCCCTGTCATGCCCACCAAGCCACACCCACAGAACCGGTAGTAAAAAAATTTGAATCCCACCACTGGTTTCTATCCATTGTTTCTTCTCCTGCCCTCTGGTACTTTGGAGAATAATTTGACCCCCTCTTCTTTGTGGCAGCCCCTCAAAAACTCAAATATTTATTTGTTAAGAAAAGGATGATATCATGGTATATTATGGCACAGTCAATTCTTGTCGTCAATTAGACATAACTAATGGTTCAATTTGAAGTCCTGTTGCTAAAAACAGGCACCCAATGAGATTTTTCTTTACCATTGTAGATCTCCATGAATCCAAAAAAATATGGAATAGATTTTGGGGATGTGGGGAAAGAATTACTATGAATGAAAAAGAATTGTGCCCATGGATCCAACTAAGACCAAATTTGGGTATTTGCTCTAGTGAAACTTCCTCGCTTTCTCTCTTCCCTCTCCCCTTTTCTATAGATTTCTAGAGAATCCGGATATAAATCAGAAAACTGTCTCCCCAAAAGCGAGCAGTTAAATGGAAAGAAGAGACACAGGTAAAGGGGAGATCATTCTCTCTTTAAAACCTACAACATAGACAGTGAGGACAATAGACCTCAAAGGAAGAGACCTCAAAGGTTTTCTAGTCCAGCCTCTTGCTCAAGCAGGAGACCATCTACCATTTCCAAGGTATTAATTATCATCTTTAAAGCGCTCCATGGCTCGGGACCTAGCTACTTGCGGGATCGGATCCTGCCTCATACATCCTCACGGCCAATTCGCTCCCACAGAGAGGGACTTCTCCGGGTGCCGTCCACTAGACTTTGTCAGCGGGCGACGCCCAGGGGAAGGGCTCTCTCTGTGGCGGGCCCAACCCTCTGGAATGACCTTCCCCCCGACATTAGAACAACCACGGACCTCCGCTCCTTCCGTCTGAAATTAAAAACATATTTTTTCTGCTTGGCCGGCCTGGGGTAGTCTCTCTCTATGGGGTTTTAGTTGTGTAGGGAATTTTAGTTATAATGGGTATTTTAGCACAGGCACTGTTTAATTTGTTTTTAAGATGTTGTTTTGATTGTATTGTTTTTATGGTTTTAGTTTTCCCTGTGCACCGCTCCGAGTCCCCGTGGGGAGAGGAGCGGTCAAGAAATTAAATAATAATAATAATAATTATTATTATTTCAGACGAATGGTTGTCCAGTCTTTTTCCTCTTGAAAACCTTCGAGTGATGGAGCACCCACAACTTCTGAAGCCCAGCTGTTCCACTGATTAATTGCTCTCACCACTAGGAAATTTCTCCTTAGTTCTAGGTTGCTTCTCTCCTTGGTTAGTTTCCAACCATTGTTTTGTGTCTTGCCTTCTGGTGCTTTGTCTTCCTAATGGGAACAGTTCTTTTTCCAGTTCAAGATATATGAAACATCATTTCAACAAAAATGAACTATTCCAAGTATTCATCTTAAGATATATATTAAAATTCTTCTTTTTCTAGGAGGAAAAAAAAATACAAGACTCCAGGATTAAACAAAATGCGCGTTGCCAATAATAGTTGGAATAATATTTTTGTCACAACAGTGCCAAGAGAGGTTAGAAGGGGTGATGTCGCATCATTGGATCTGACAGATTTAGCACATGTAAAATGACAGAAAGGAAATAGTAACAAACATAAACTTCTCTTTCTATTCCTATATCTTTGATAAATCTCACTGCATCCCCCTCTAAGGAGTTAGGACTCAGTACATCATAAGCATAACAGAGCATGCTATTTAACTTTCATCTCATCCTGATTTAACATGAAAGCATGATGATGGCAGAGCGTTAACAAATTCTTCTTTCCTGTTGCTGACTCTGTAAGTGTAAGGCACATAAGAAGCACTTGAGTCTGGAGGCTAAGTGGAAGAGACAGAGAGAGACAAAAGTCCTGAATGGATATTGGAGACGTAGATGAGGAGTGCATGCAAATAGCTTCCAATCATTTCATTTGTTTGTTGCCCAGTCATGGTCTACCTGGCCATCTTACATACTGTGTGCCTCTATATGCATGCATATCAAGGATATACAACCCCAGTCTATTTGAGGACAGTGTTGGGCTTTGAAGTGATGAGTTTAAGGGCTGGCTTTGGAGGAAGAGTCAGGATTTACAAGGATTAGGTGGGATGAGATGAGATTAACAGAGTTGAAAGGGACCTTGGTGGTCATCTAGTCCAGCCCCCCATCTAAGTAGGAGACCCTACACCATTTCCAACAAATGGTAATCCAATCGCTTCCTGAAAGCCTCCTGTGATGAAGCTCCCACAACTTCCGAGGGCAAGCTGTTCCATTGCTTGATTGTTCTCACTGTCAGAAAATGTCTCCTTATTTCTGGGTTGAATCTCTCCTTCAGTTTCCATCCATTATTCCTCGTCTGGCCTTCAGGTGCCTTGGAGAACAGCTTGACCCCTTCCCCTCTGTGGCAGCCCCTCAAATATTGGAACCCAGCCATCATGTCTCCCCTGGTCCTTCTCTTCACTAGACTAGCCATGCCCAGTTCCTGTAACCGTTCTTCATGTTTGACTCTCCAGCCTCTAATCATCCTGATTGGTCTTCTCTGTACTTTTTCTAGAGTCTTGACATCTTTTTTTTATAGTGTGGTGACCAAAACTGGATGCAGTATTCTAGGTGTGGTGTTACTAAAGCTTTATAGCGTGGTATCAGTACCTCACTTGATCTTGATTGTATCCCCCTGTTAATGCAGTTTAGGATTGCATTGGCTTTTTTGGCTGCCCCTACACACTGCTGGCTCATATTTAGTTGGTTGTCCACTAAGACTCCAAGATCCCTCTCACAGTTACTGCTATTAAGCTTGGTTTCACCCACTCTCTATGTGTACTTTTGGTTTTTCTTGCCTAAGTGTAAGACTTTACATTTCTCTACATTGAATTTCATTTTGTTACATAGGGCCCAGAGTTCAAATCTGTCAAGATCCATCCAGATCTTGAGCCTATCTTCTAGGGCAGGAGTCTCCAACCTTTGCAACTTTAAGTCTGAAGGACTTCAGCTTCCAGAATTCTCCAGCCAGCAAAGCTGGCTGGAGAAGTCTGGGAGCTGAAGTCCTTCAGACTTAAAGTTGCAAAGGTTGGAGACCCCTGTTCTAGGGTGTTAGCTATTCCGGCCATCTTAGTATCACCTGCAAATTAAATGCCATGTGGTACTAGGCATCCACAGGGCTTAATTTCCTCCCCCAAATGGCCATCCAAAGGGTGGTAGGGGTAACATGTTGTACTTCTGACAACCTGATAGTAACAGAAGGAAGCTTTCCATAAATGGGAGTGGCAGTCACTGGCAGTGTAATTCTCAAGTCTCACCTATACCATTGATGCATCTCAGATAAATAATTACTGAGTGGGAGCAAGTAAACGCCATGCTCATACCGTTTGAGACATATCCATCGGTGCTCTCTTTAGACATAACCAGAATCCTTGGTGCTCTCTAACCTTCGTTGTTTGCTGGCAGTCATTTCATTGCTTGAGTAGATAATGAAAGATTTGTGCACAAATAACCAAGCACCAAGGACTCCACAGTTCAACCCTGGGCTACAGATAATCTCTTTTATTGATATCCATAGGTATGATGATGCTTTTCATAAAATACTACACACTTTTAGTATCCAAGAAGCCTAGGCACTCCAGGAGCATAATGTGACAGTACCATGGAAAATCAATGATATAAGGACAGAACAATTATAGATTTATTTCATTGTAAACACACACACAGAGAGAGTGAGAGAGTACCTGTGGGATTGAGCCTATATTTGAGAACAGGTTATTATTTATACTCCAGGAAAATCTCATTGGCTGCATGCATAAGGCTCTGCCAAGATTAAATTTAGGAAAGGTACTCAGTAAGATTATTAAAGTTCAGTAAACTGTATCTCCTAGATTCTAGGTCAGTGATGGTGAGTGGGAGTTCAGTACCGAGTGCCCAAACTGGAACATGCGTGCGTGTGCATGCATGTGTGTTCGCCGAAGTGCCAGTAACCTGAAGACCAGCTGGCTGGCATGTGCAGCTGGTCTTCAGGTTTCTGACACACATGTGCGCACTGGCCAGCTAGTCTTTGCGTGCACCGGAGCACAGGAAACCCAAAGACCAGCTGGCCAGTGCGTGCGTGCCTGTTTTTTGGCTGTTTTGGGGACCGTTTTTGGGGTGTTTTGGAAGCTATTTTCTGGCCCATTTTCTGGGCTGTTTTCAGCCCAAGAAACAAGCTGAAAACAGGCTGAAAAATGGCCTGGTTTTTTGGCCATTTTTCAGGCCATTTTTCAGACTGTTTTCTGACGCTCTGGCTCCCACAAAGACCAGCATGCATGCTGGAAACCAGAAGAGCAGCTGGCAATGGTGCGCTTGCTCTTAGAGAGGACTCTGCATGCCACCTCTAACATGCGTGCCATAGGTTCCCCATCATGGTTCTAGGCCAGTGATGGCTAACCTTTTTTGGCTCATATGCTAAAAGCGTGGGGGGGGGGGCTCAGGGGGGTTGTGCGTGAGGGTGCCACACCCATAATGCTATGTGCGCGATCCCCTGCTTTTGGCATGCTTTTCGCCCTCCCCAGGCTCCAGAGGTTTTCTAGGAGCCTGGAGAGGGTGAAAACAGCCTCCCCTCCCCACCTCCAGAGCCTTCGGGTGCTTCCTTGAAGCCTCCAGAGGGTGGAAAACGGCCTCAAAAGAAGGCCTAAATCAGCTGGCCAGTGCACGCATGCATGCTGGAGCTGACAGGACAATGCCTCACGTGCCCTAAGAAATGGTTCCACGTGCCACCTGTGCCACCTGTGCCATAGGTTCGCCATCACGGTTCTAGGTGATTGGAAGGAAAATCAGCACTACTTACACTATTCTCAGAAAACATCTAAAGTAGGAAACCTGCTAGAACTTTCTCCAAAGAATGACTTCCAATGAAAGGGAATAGAATGACTTACGATGGCCCATAGTCTAGATCTTTAACCCCATTTTATTATATTTCATTCTTAGAGTACAGTAAGTTCTTAGGAGAGTCTCTAGGAAACATGGAAGTTGGTAGAGAATGCACTTCAGAGCAGGGCCATGAAATATATTCCTAGGCCAACTTCATACCTTAGTCTACGGACATAAGAAGCCTGTTACTTATGACTATAAGTATATAAGACTATAAACCTTAGGTTTAGTAACTATAATGGAACCACTTTAAATCATGGCAGTTGTAAGTTGAGGCACCCAAAAGACTGGAGCTGATTTTATGACATTTGGGGTTTTTTTGGCAGTGATTTCTAATCAAACAATCAGGTTGTTAAGTGATGCCATATATTCCTATCAGCCTAAAAGGCCCAAATGTAGTAAAAAAAAAAAAGTAATTATGATCATACAATTGGGGAATGTTGCAAATAAGTGTAACGGTGAGGTGATTGTCAAGCACCTGAAATGCAAACAGGTGATCGTGGATGTGTATGCATCTGTCAGAACTCTGCAACCAGGTTGTTAAATGAGGACTACCTGTACATCTTAGCTACACCAGGACTTCTGTCTCAAATAAACCCATTTGTCAAGTCTAAAATACCCATTTCCAGATAAACAGATCACACCTTGCTTTTCAATCAGCTGTGGAACAAATCCAATCATTTTACTGCTTTTCCATATATAATGCTGATTGGTATAGGAGACTAATCTAATTGAGCCTCATACACTAAATATGCAAATGAAGTGCCAATAATTTTATCTTAATTATTATCATTACTTGCCAATCAAATTTCGCATGGTCTTGGTTAACTCCATACCGCAGGAAAACATGCTTGGAGTAACTGCTGTATAATGAATTTCAGTTTAAATCTGTTCTGTTGACTTATCTGTGTAGCTGAGATTCTTCCAAATTCTCTGCTATTCCTGCAAAGTATAGGAACATACTTCCACATCCATATATATATATATGGATGTGGAAGTTCAGAATGTATAATTTTTTTTTCTGGCATTCAACCATCATGGCTAGCATTCTTTGGCTCATGCCTTAATATCAGAGCAAAATTTGTAAATTGGACACATTTTCATGCCAACCTCCCCAGAACAAATATATGTCTCTTTCAGAAAGGATGAAAGGGAATAAATGTAATGGAAGCCTACGGTCTCCTGCACGTTCCCATGGCAGCATAGCAGGCTTGAGAGTGATCAGACAGTGAGGGGCAAAAGCAGGCACTGAGAATGGGAGAGGCTGGATCTCACACATGGAATCACATCAGAAAGGAAGAAAAATCCTTAAACAAGCTGTAGAATGTCTGGCAAACTAATTGGAGTGTAAGATTAATGAGGGAGGAGGTGAGATGTTCCTAAAGCCTGCACAACTCTTTATTACACTTTGATTATTGAAATGCGTGGTGTAGGTGGATCATAATCCATTGCACAATTAGCTTTCCTTGCTGTTACATTCATTCTCATGCAGGGTCTTCTATTCTTTTCATCAAATAATCACTGATAGCATTGTACACACACACACACACACACAGAGAGAGAGAGAGAGAGAGAGAGAGAGAGAGAGAGAGAGAGAGAGAGAGAGAGAGAGAGAGAGAGAGAGAGAGAGAGAGAGACAGAGAGAGAGAGAGAGAGAGACAGAGAGAGAGAGATCAAAGATATGTGCATATATACACAGAGTAGCCATGTTTCGTTCAGATCACGCTTTCTCCTGGATTGTTCTCCTTATTAAATGATAGTAAGCAAACATTCTAGATTTCACAACCAAGACAATTATATCAACAGCCTCCACAAGATATAAAAGGTTTTAGGTTTTAGGTTTAGGTTTTATTGGTTTTTTATACCGCCCTACTCTCGAAGGACTCAGAGCGGTGTACAGCCAGAGTAAAACAAATATATAAAAGTTAAAAAAGTTTTTAAAAGAGATATTAAACAATTTGGCCTAAAAATGAAAAAAACCAACCAACCCTGATCAAAATTAATAAAAATTTGTAATTTAAAAATCATTTTTATGCCAGCCCGGCTTGTTGGAAAAAAAAAGGTTTTGAGAGCACGGCGGAAGGTGTGTAAGTCAGGGATAGTTCTTAATTCCAGGGGCAATTCGTTCCAGAGGACAGGTGCTCCCACGGAGAAGGGTCTCCCCCTGGGGGTTGTCAGTTGGCATTGTCTAGCCGATGGCACCATGAGGAGACCCTCTCTATGGGAGCGTACTAGCCGGTGGGAGGCTCTTGGTGGCAGAAGGCGATCTCGTAAGTACCCAGGTCCTAAGCCATGGAGTGCTTTAAAGATAGTAACCAACACCTTGAATCGCAACCGGAAAACCACCGGAAGCCAGTGTAGCTCACGCAGGAGGGGTGTTACATGGGAGTGTCACGTCGCCCCCATAATTACCCGCGCAGTCGCATTCTGGACCAGTTGGAGCCTCCGGGTGATCTTCAAGGGGAGCCCATGTAGAGAGCATTACAGTAGTCCAGGTGGGAAGAAATGAGGGCGTGAGTGACTGTGCGCAGGGCATCCCGATCCAGGAAGGGGCGCAACTGGTAAATCAGGCGAACCTGATAAAAAGCCCCCCCGGCGACAGCCATCATATGATCTTCCAAGGACAGCTGTGCATCCAGGAGGACACCCAAGTTGCGAACCCTTCCTGTGGGGGCTAAGGTCTCACCCCCCATAGCCAGTGATAGAACCAGCGGACTGTAACGGGACGCCAGGAACCACAGCCATTCAGTCTTGGAGGGATTGAGCCTGAGCCTGTTCCTCCCCATCCAGATCTGCACGGCCTCCAGGCACTGGGACATCACATCAAGGGCAACATTGGGGTGGTCTGGGGACGAAACATACAGCTGCATATCATCAGCGTACTGATGGAACTTTACCCCAAAACCCCAGATGATCTCACCCAGTGGTTTCACATAAATGTTGAACAGAAGGGGCAAGAGGACTGACCCCTGGGGTACTCCACAAGTGAGGCACCTTGAGGATGACCTCTGCCCCCCCACCAACACAAACTGCGAATGGTCAGAGAGGAAGGAGAACCACCGAAGTACAGTGCCCCCCACGCCTAACCCCTCCAACCCCCGCAGCATGATACCATGGTCGATGGTATCAAAAGCCACTGAGAGGTCTAATAGGACCAGGAGAGAGGAACAACTCCTGTCCTGAGCCCTCCAGAGATCATCAACCAATGCGACCAATGCTGTTTACGTGCTGTACCCAGGCTTGAAACCCGACTGGTACGGATCAAGACAGACAGTTTCAACCAGGTACCTTGGAAGCTGTCACGCCACCACACTCTCAACAACCTTTGCCACAAAGCGAAGGTTGGAGACTGGACAATAATTTGCCAAAAGCGCCCGGTCCAGGGAAGGCTTCTTGAGGAAGGGCCTCACCACCGCCTCTTTCAAAGTGGAGGGGAAAAAACCCTATCTCAAAGAAGCGTTGATAATACCCTGGAGCCAGCCTCATGTAACCTCCCAGGTGACCAGCACCAACCAGGAGGGACACGGATGCAATAAACATGTGGCAGGACTAAGCCTACACCAAATCCTGTCTACGTCCTCGGGAGTCACAGGGTCAAACTCCTCCCAGATAACATTCTCAAGACCCGCCTCCATCACCCTATCTAGCCCTACACAGTCAGAGTCCAGCCCTTCCCAAATCTGAGTGATTTTGTCTTGCAGGTATTGTACAAAATCCTCAGCTTTACCCTGCAAGGGGTCCTCCCGCGCTTCCATATGTAAGAGGGAGCGGGTCACCCTAAACAGGGCGGCTTGGCAATTTTCTGCAGACGCAATAAGAGTGGAAAAATAATTAAACTTTGCCGCTTTTATTGCCACTAGGTAGGTCTTGGTATGAGACCTCACCAGTGTCCGATCAGATTCGGAACGGCTGGCCCTCCAACTGCTCTCTAGGCATCTTTTCCAGCGCTTCATCTCCCTCAGCCCCTCAGAAAACCAAGGAGCCAACCGGGTTCAGCACCGGATCAGAGACCGCAAAGGCATGACGTGGTCCAGAGCCCCAGCAGTTGCCTTGTCCCATGTGGCCACCAGTTCTCCATGAGCCATAGTCTCAGGGAATGGCCCAAGCTCCATCAGAAACCTATCAAGGTCCATCAGGCGCCTGGGGTGGAACCACCTAGTCAGTTCCGCCTCCCTGCAGGGGGTGGGGGGGTAGCGAATTGGAAGTCCACCCAAAGGAGCGAGTGATCTGACCATGACAAGGGTTCAATAGCCATATCCCCTCTTCCCAGATCCTTCAACCACTGACCAGAGACAAAAATCAAATCCAGAGTGTGTCCCCTGATGTGCATGGGGCCTTGAACCAATTGGGTCAGGTCCATGGCTGTCATGGAGGCCATGAACTCCCGAGCTGCCTCCGACGCTTCACCGACAGATGGCAGGTTGAAATCCCCCATGACTATAAGCCTGGGGGTACTAACCGCCACCCCGGCAATCATGTGGAGCAGCTTGGGCAGGGCTGCCACCATGCAGCCAGGAGACAGGTATGTGGTCAGCAAGCCTATCTGTACCTCACAACCCCACTTCATAAGGAAGGACTCACATCCTACTGTCTGACATACAGTGGCCTCCCTCGGGCACAAATCCTCCTTTATAACGACCGCCACCCCCCCACCCCTACCCTGAGCCCTAGGCTGATGAAACACGCAGAAGCCTGGTGGGCACAATTCCATAAGGGGAACCCCGCCTCCTGGCCCAACCAGGTCTCCGTAATACCTGCCAGGTCCACTCCCCCTCCTGCACAAGATCACAAATGAGGGGGGCTTTCTTTACCACAGACCTGGAGTTGCACAACATCAGACACAGGCCCAGGCCCTGAGGATCTGGACAACCTGGGGGACGAGGGGAGCATTGGGTGCCGGAGCACGCAACCGCTCGAAGACAGCAGACACGCGCTCCCTGAACATGATATGGCCCCCTGCTACCACCATACATACCCCTCCCGCCCACAGTACTGATGGAGCAACTTTTACTAATCTGGAACTTTGCTACCCAAGAAGAGGATTTTCTTCTAGTGCCCCTACCTCCCCAATGAAAGGATTATGCCTTTCATTGGGCCTACAAATCTTGTAGGTGTTAAACCAGTGGTGAAATTCAAATCTTTTTACTACCGGTTCTAAAGGCTGCTTGTTATCCATTCTCCCCCCAAATACATTTGTTTACATAATTTATAATTTTAAGACAGAGCCCAAGTTCATCCAGAGAGCTTTGTGGCTGAGTTTAGAATTATGGGCCCGAAAAGATTAACACAGGAGTGAAATCCAGTAGATTCTGGACAACCAGTAGTGGAAATTTTGAGTAGTTTGGAGAATCAGCAAATGCTACCTCTGGCTGGCCCCAGAGTGGGATGGGATTGGAGATTTTGCAGTATCCTTCCCCTGCCATGCCCACCAAGCCACGCCCACCAAGCCATGCCCACAGAACCAGTAGTAAAAAGATTTGAATTTCACCACTGGATTAACACCTACAAGATTTGTAGGCCCGATATAGGCCTAATCCTTTCATTGGGGAGGTAGGGGCACTAGAAGAAAATCCACTTCTTGGGTAGCAAATATTATCATCGATGGGAAGGGTATTTTACAGAACAGCATCATTTAATAACCTTGACATGAGCAGCAATCCTATTTATTTATTTATATATTTTACCGTTTCAGTGAAGACTTGCTGGTACAACATGTCAATTTACAGTGGGACTTAGAAGGGATTGCCTGTGTAAGCAAAAGAAGTTCAATCATCAGGACAAGCAAACTTAGTGTTTGACGTCAAGTATGCAAGCAGTTAGGATAGTGATGGTTAACCTTTTCAGCACCAAGTGCCGAAACTAGAGCGCACACGCACCGTAACGTCGGAATCCGGAAGAGAGCAGCTGGGCGGTGTGCATGTGCACGGTGGCCAGCTGTTCTTCCAGGTTTCATCACGCATGCATGCTGGACAACAGGTCTTCACATGAAGACCAGGTGGCCGGCACACATGCACGCGATGGAACACAAAAGAACAGCTGGCAACAACGCACATGCAAACAGAGGGGGCTCTGCATGCCACCTCTGGTACACGTGCCATAGGTTCACCATCACGGAGCTAGGACATGTGTAGTTGTTGCTGGTTGGAGTTGCTGGTTGGAGTTGCTGGTTGGAGTTGCTATCATATGACAATGCTGTTATAAGATCCTAAGCCAATGTTTCATTGGTTGCAAAACATCTTGCTGTTGGTCACACTAACCCAGACATAGCACAGAAAACACAGGTCTAGTGTTTTGACCGTACACATCTTAGATAATGCTGAGAAATGTTAACCTATATTTTCACCTCAAACGGCATTCTGAGCCTTTGATTGTTTTCCAAAATGAATTAAGATCAAATTGTAAGCAAGGCATGTTTGCCTCTCATCATTCATTTTAACTCGCAGTGTAAGAGTTTCCGAATGCCATTTAAGCAAACCCCAGATTATTTACTTCCAGTGAAATAAAAGGACTCGATGTGACATATTTCTGATTTCTTCCCTTGATATCGTTACCTACGTTCGTTTGGGGATTTCGCTAAGCTGTGTAAACTTGCTAAAGTATCTTTTCCCCCCCTCCATGTATTGGCTATCTAACCTCATGACGGAACTCCTGGATGCTGTATATCCATTATTGCAGCTGTAGTCAGTGGGAAACCAATGCAAATGGCACTCAGAATTACAGCTTTATCTGTGGGAAGGAAACTTCTGAATGTTAATTTGCTGCGACTGCAAGGGAATGTAATGAATTCATTTCTTTTGCTCTTCTCTTTAAACAGAAATGGGACACCGTGAGCTTCCATGCCAAGGGCATTTCTCTCCAAAATTATTAAAGGACAGCTGAAACATTTTCAATATCAAAATGCCAAAAAGGCACATGCAAGAATATGTGTAGATGTCCCACCTGTAGGTTTTACCTTGTGATATTATATTATTTATAATATAATATATATAATACAATAATTTAGCAGCAACTGGTCTAAGTCACATACACATTCACATATACATAGGCACACAGATCCGGGGTGGGTTCCGGCAGTCACCACTGCAGGTTCACTCGTGGGGCACCATGCACACGCGCATGCTTGATGCGTGTATGCACAGTGCAATAAAAATTGTTTTGTGCATGCCCAGAAGCAAAAAACAAGACCTGGAGAACTGGTTCGGCGGCATGGCAGGTCTGGAACCATTCCAAATCTGTAGGAACCCACCACTGCACAGATACACATATACAGGCAATCCTATATGTGGTTAAAATACACTATTCTTTTCTAGGATTACATTCATTTAGTGACCATTTGCTCTGCACACTGGCATCCTAAATGCAGCATATACCAAAAGTCATTTCAAATTTTGGATTTATGAAAGCCTTTGTGAAGCCCTTTCTATAGGTTCAGTTAATCCAGCATGCAGGCCAGTGATGGGGTTCAAATAATTTAACAACCAGTTCTCTGCCCTAATGACCAGTTGGGTAGGTGCGGCTCGCTGGTCATGTGACTGGGTGGGTGTGGCCAACTCAATGTCACTCATGTCGATGGGTGCTTCGCCTTAGCTGTAACAGTGTAATAAGGGTTAGTCGGAGAGGCAGTTTCTGTAAGCAGGGCAATCAAGATTAGGCTACCTGGACCTGACCCAGGTAGTTTTAGGCCCTACCCACGAGGGTGGACACACCCTGGACCTAATCTTCGTCTCAGGACAGTGGAGTCGTGATCTGGGAATAGGGGATTTAGTCATCACACCCCTGTCATGGACAGATCACGCTCTCCTTCGGCTCGACTTTCCGATCGCTGCACCTCACCGTGGGGAGGCGGAACCGGATATCCCTATATGGTTCCGCCCCAGGCTTCTGATGGACCCGGTAAGGTTCCAAAGGGAGCTTGGGCCAATTCCTGTGGACTTGCCCCGCGACTCGACTGAGGACCTAGTGGCCGCATGGTTAAGTGCGGCCACGGGGGCCTTGGACCGAGTAGCGCCCTTGTGGCCTCTCTTGCGGCGACGATCCACCCGGGCTCCTTGGTTCACCGAGGAGCTTAGGGAGATGAAGCGCCACAAGAGATGCCTAGAGAGCAGATGGAGATCCTCTCGCTCCGAAGCCGACCGAACACTAGTGAGAATCTACATTAGGACTTGGTGGCGATAAGAGTGGCCAAACGTGAGTATTGTGCCACTCTTATTGCATCCGCAGATAACCGCCCTGCCGCCCTGTTTGGGGTGACCCGCTCCCTCCTTCAACAGAGGCCGCGGGAAGCCCCTCTACAGGGTCGAGCTGAGGAATTTGGGATTTATCTGCAGGAGAAAATCACTCGGATTCGGAGCAAGCTGCCCTCCATCGACAGTGGTCCAGTTGAGCGGTCCGAGGCTGCTCTTGAGACACCATCTTGGGAGGAGTTTGATTTTGTTACTACCGAGGATATGGACAAGTTGTCAAAGAGACTTAGGGCTACCACATGTTTATTGGACCCGTGTCCCTCCTGGCTTGTACTGGCGTCCTGGGAGACGACACAAGGCTGGCTCCAGGGCATTGTCAACGCATCGAGTGAGGGGTCCTTGCCTGCCATCTTGAAAGAGGCGGTAGTAAGGCCCCTCCTCAAGAAGCCGTCCCTGGATCCAGCATTATTAGAGAACTATCGTCCCGTCTCCAACCTTCACTTTTTAGTGAAGGTTGTAGAGAGTGTGGTGGCTCAACAGTTTCCGCGACACTTGGAGGAAGTTGATTATCTAGACCCGCGCCAGTCCGGCTTCCGACCCAGGCACAGCACCAAGACGGCATTGGTTGCTTTGGTTGATGATCTCTGGAGGGCGCGGGATAGAGGATATTCCTCTATCCTAGTCCTATTAGACCTCTCAGCGGCTTTTGATACCATCGACCATGGTATTTTATTGCGCCGACTGAGGGGCTTGGGGCTGGGAGGCACCGTGCTGCGGTGGTTCTCGTCCTACCTCTCTGGTCGGTCGCAATATGTGTTGGCAGGGGGGCAGAGGTCGGCCTCGAGGCCCCTCGTATGTGGGGTACCTCAGGGGTCGGTCCTCTCGCCCCTACTGTTCAACACATATATGAAGCCGCTGGGCGAGATCATCTGTGGTTTTTGGGTGGGATATCATCTGTACGCTGATGATACTCAGCTGTACATATCCACCCCAGACCACCCCAACGATGCCGTCGAGGTCATGTCCCGTTGTTTGGAGGCCGTACTGATCTGGATGGGTAGTAACAAACTCAGGCTCAACCCATCCAAGACTGAGTGGCTGTGGCTTCCGGCACCCTGGTTCCGCCAGATTATTCCAACTCTGGCCATTGGGGGCGAAACACCAGCCCCCATGGAGAGGGCGCGCAATTTGGGTGTCCTCCTGGATTCCCGGCTGTCCATGGAGGACCATGTGGTGGCCGTGGCCAGGGGGGCTTTCCATCAGGTACGCCTGATGCGCCAATTGCGCCCCTTACTGGACCGGGCTGCCCTTCGCACAGTCACTCAGGCCCTCGTGACCTCTCGACTCGACTACTGTAATGCTCTCTACATGGGGCTTCCCTTGAGGTGCACTCGAAAGCTGCAGTTAGTCCAGAATGCAGCCGCGCGGGTGATTATAGGAGCGCCTAGACACTCCCACATAACACCAATTCTGCGCGAGCTGCACTGGCTTCCTGTGGTCTTTTGGGTGCGCTTCAAGGTTTTGACGACCATCTTCAAAGCTCTCCATGGCTCAGGGCCTAGTTATATGCGAGACTGCCTCCTGCCCCATACATCCCTTAGACCAATACGCTCCCACAGAGAGGGCCTCCTCAGGGTGCCGTCGGCCGGACAATGCCAACTGGCGACACCTAGGGGAAGAGCCTTCTCTGTGGCAGGTCCAGCCCTTTGGAACGACCTACCCCCTGAACATCGCACCATCTCTGACCTCCGCCTCTTCCGCAAGTGTCTAAAGACACATTTGTTCCATCTAGCCGGCCTAGCGTAGCCCCCTAAACTGACTTTTAGATAGTTTTTAAATTTGGGGATTTTAATTTAGTTTTAGCACAGGATCCATTGAATTAGTTTTTTAAATTTTATATGATTTTTTGTATGTATTTTTAATTTTCCTGTGCGCCGCCCTGAGTCCGTTTGGAGAAGGGTGGGGTATAGATTGAATAAATATAAATATATAGAAATAACACCACAATGTTCTTTCCTGCCTTCCTTACAGGATTAGCTCTGCAAAGTGGGGAAAAAACAAAAGGAGATTTCTTCCAACAACCGGTTCTCTGGACTGCTTGGAAAGTTAACAACAGGTTTTCCCGAATAGGTGCAAACTGGCTGAATCCCACCACTGATGCAGCCCCCCATGGAAACAAATCTGTTAAATGGATTTGGAAGCCGCTGCTGAAACTACAACCTAAATATCAATTTTATTTGCTGGGATGGAGTGTCTTTGAATTTATAATACACATGACTTCTAGTTTAGAAGAAAAAAATATTGGTACTTTGCAGGCTAGTGATCCAGCTAATAAAGTCACTGAATATTTTCACTTGTAAATAAATAATATGGGGTTTAGTGGAAGGAGCATCAGGTTGTTCTAACTGATTTATGGGGAATGGCTTAGGTGGAAAGAAAGTCAAAAATAAGTTAGTGTTAGGCTTCCCAAGAGCATGAAGCAAACTCATTGTCCCGACAAAAACCTCTTTAATTTGCTGTGAATTCTGCTCATTCACACCCAAAAAAGTCTTTCAAGAGAGGATTTACAGTCACAGCCCTTATCTGGCTTATAGAGCTGACAGGCAATATCTGCAAAACTTGGCGAGGAGTCTCGAGAGTCATGAACCAATTAAGCGAACTAATGTCTCCTGCAAACTCCCCTCCCCTCTCCTGTTTTATTTTCTCAGGGAGGGGCCATTCATCACCACCTGTGGCCTTACTCCTAAGCTGATCTCTGTTCTTTAGCTGTTTCTTTCGTCTGGCAACTCTGTGCATGTGCAAACAGCATGCTCCAGCTGCTGTTTGCACATGCACAGAGTTGCCAGACATCGTCTACCTCACTGATGTCTGACTCTGAAGGCAGCTGATAACTGGCATATGGCTCTGGCCCCCTCTCTGCCTCCGACACAGAGCCCTCCTCAGAGCCTTCCCCAGACTCCAGGACTGGCCCACTTTCCTCCCCAACCTCCTCACTGTCTGAATCTGCTGTCAACTTCTCTGGCCACTGGCAGGCCACAACAGTTAGAAGAAATAAGATTGTTTGCCACTTACTGCTTCAGAAACAAAACACAAAATAATGTCAGTTATTAGTTAAAGCTGAACAATGTGTTCGACTTTAATTCATGAATAAAGAAGACGGCCAGGCATTCCTTGGGTATTCTTACTGCATTGTTACTGCACCTCCATTGCTACAGAATGTAATACCCGTTCCGGGAGCTAGTACCTAAAGAAAACCTACTCAAAAGGGCTCTCCAAGAAGGGAAGCTGGGCAACCCTCCTCCCTTCTTCTACAAGGATTTTGAAATGCTGAAACATGCTCCTTTTTGTTGGATGGATGTCATTAATTCAAAGAATGGGTGTCGTATTCTCAAGAGTGCTTTATTTCATCACTGTAAGAAATACCCTCCTGGCTGTTCTGGCTGCTTACTCGTTTAAAAGGTAAACTTTCCTTGGGTTGTGGCTCATGTCAATTATGGCTTCCTTGCAGCCTCCGAGCCTCACTTTTCTCTAATAGAAGCTGTTAACATCTTCAAAGCCATATCAAAACAGTGTTTGTTCTGGCCTTTGATTTTCTGCACACAGAAAATTCAAAGACTTCTGGACTAGTTGAGAGAAAGGGAAAAATTTCACATTTTATCATATGGCCATTTGTCTTTGAATGCTTGAGAGCCAGATATAACTATCGACTCTCTAACGAATACCTTCTTATGCATTTTTAAAAACCCAACCTCTCTTGATTATGTCTTTGACTTCATAACTGCATTGAAACAGACTGTAGCCCTGTTAGCAGCCAGCCATGCTCCATTTCAAGAGATAGATTGAGGTAGAATAGATTTCAAGAGATAGAAAGAAAGAAATGATAGTTATTTCTTTCTCACAGGTTAACACTTTACCTATATGGAGCATTTTGTTCAAATTAGAACCACTTCCTGATGATCCCACATCTGATTAATGCTTACATAGCTTATACTTCAGAAAAGATTTCTCTATTTTTCTTCTCTCACCAAATGGATTGCTTAGACATTGATAACATCAAAGAAAAAAATAAATAAGCAATATTCTTAAGAGAAGAACCCGGCATCTGGATGGCTTCCAGCTGTTTTGGAGATTAATTCCTGCAAGCCTTAGTCACCATGGCCAAGAGCAAGGGATCATGGGACTTATTGGGGGTACCATATTGCTAATCTTATTTTGCTTACCATATTGCTAATCCTACCTCAGCTGTTTAGGAAACAAATGGATAAAGCTATTGTCATTATTATTAGACAGCTACATTCTCCATTTTTTTCTTGTTTCTTATTTTTCTGATATTATCAAGCCTGATATAGTTTAATAGATTGGTTACCTTTCTAAATTATTCAATAACTATACTGCTCTTAGCACCAAGTGTATATACAGGTGTGCATAAAAGCACAATTAAGATAAAAAATAAAGCAAAGGACTGTAAACAGTAGTAGTAGCAGCAAACCAATAGTACTGACAGTAGCAATAATTTTGCTGTCTTATTCCATATTTCTTGCCACTTTTCAAGATCCAGTGAATACCCAAAATTTCTCCCCCAGGCTATCATCGAGTCTTTGACAAATTTCTTGTTACCATCAATTGGCCATTGGTTGTTTTCTAAGCGATTTTGAGCAGAAAATGTTGGTGGAGGTGGGGGGAAAGTGGGCATGAGAGAGTGGCCACAGTTCATCCATCTTATCAGTTGAAGAAACAAAATTGGCTCCAGTGAAAATATCGGTGGTATCTAACTGTTGCCAAAGTGGTAAAGCCACGGCCATTTGAAATATGATACCGGTAGATCGTTGCATTTGGAAGATTCTTCTGGTGATTTTGTAATTTTTTATTTATAAACCTTTCTTATTCTAAATTTTGTTCTCTTCTTGTATATTGGCCGAGGAGAAATTATGAAGCTCTTTCAAAATCAATATATCCCGTATACTTAATTATTGCCGCTTGACTCACTGGAAAATCTGCACTGTGCAATTATATGCTGCTGGCTTTCTCTTTTAAACAGAACTTGATGGGAGAATTGTTTGAATATGGGATTTCATTTTTTTTTAAAGCAGTAAATCAGCAAGACCTGTTATTTGCTTATATTGGTCCAGTTTCTTTAATTAGCTCTAACCTAACTCTTTCATTTGGGGAAAATAGCATTAATGGCAATAACACTGAATGCATTGACAGCTTGGCTGTCAGAACTAGGTGAGCTAAGTGGGAAACCAGTAGCTCTGCAAATAAGTAGGACATAAGTTAAGAAGCAACCACAAGAATATTAGCATTAATTACATTGACCCAAAGGTCATTAATGGGTCATTGTTCAATGGCCCCAAAAATGTTTGCATGCATATCCATTATATTTTATTGCTACTAATTATGTTTGTAGTGAGGGACGTGGTGGCTCGGTGGCTAAAACATTGAGCTTGTCGATCAGAAAGATCAGCAATTTGGTGGTTCAAATTCTTAGTGCCACGTAATGGAGTGAGCTCCTGTTACTTGTCCCAGCTTCTGCCAACCTAGCAATTTGAAAGCGTGTAAAAATGTGAATAGAAAAATAGGGACCCCTTTGGCGGGAAGGGAACAGCAATCCGTGCGCCTTTGGCATTTAGTCATGCCGGCAACATGACCCCGGAAACATCTTCAGACAGCTCTGGCTCTTCAGTTTTGAAACGGAGATGAGCATCACCCCCTAGAGTTGGGAACAACTAGCGCATATGTGCAAGGGGAATGTTTACCTTTACCTATGTTTGTAATATTTGTAGTAGTGCTACTTACTATACTACACTTGCAAAACCAGGCCATGGAGAATAACCACTCAGATATAAAATGTATTCTATTTATAATGTTTTCTTAACATTGCAAATACACATCTACACATTCCATTCCATTCAATGCAATCAGATTTGTTCCCCGGTAACTAAATGTGTTCCCATTCTTTCAATTCAGTCAGATTGGTTCCCATAGCTTGATAGAGGACTTGATGTTGAGGGAGTATTTTTTTTGCCTTTTTACTTTCTTAATTACTATTTTTAACCTGGTTTTGTGCTTTTTTGGGGAGTATGGTAGATAGGATATTTCATTTGTGTGCTTTCTGACTCTGTAGTAGCAACAAAAAAGTCATTTTCCCCTCCACCCTATGATACTGCTATCTTACTGGACAGCTCTTTTCTTTTTAAATCTGATTTCTTTTTAAATCACATACCTGATAAACATTTTACAGGTATCGTGCTCTGAAGTCTTTTGCATTATTTCCCAGAAATCTGCAGACTTTCACCTTTCAATAGCCATTATTTCTTTAAAAGTATCCTGTATGGCCATACTAAATATGCACAAGGCCCATTGGTGTACTCCTGTTCCTTCAGATTCTGGCTGCCAGGGTAGTCCTTCATGTTCCATGGATGCTGATGTGATTGTTAATTGCTTTCCCTCTTCGTCAGAATGCACTTTCCCTAGCTATTGTTTTCTGCTTCCTATCCCCCTTAGCCATTTATTAAGGGTTTATTTACAAGAGTATCGACAAATGCATAACAGCGTGAACTGAAGTGGATCCAAAGTTTATTCCTTTCTATTTTATTTGACCTTGTTAAAGTGAAGAAACAATTATTCTCTCTAAAATACCTATATGTGAACACTTTCCCCTTTGCATTTATATGTTAATAACTCGAATTATACGGGTCCTTATTTAGCTCTTTACATGTATAAAGCAATTCTCAGCACTTTCAAATAATTCATAGAAGGCATTGCTGCAGGGCTGCTGGGTTCTGAAAATTATATAAATTATATCTTTGAAAGGAATGATGCTGGAGTTTACCAACTTTTCCCAAAGGAAATTGATACGCACGTCATGCTGAAGAAAGGTTGGATTACAGAAAGTACAACATTTTATCGAATAAATTGTTAAAGTGGAAAGAGAAAAAAATAATACAGCACATTGCATTACATTGTAGTCTTGCTCACATTCTGGCTCTGCCTTTTATCCAGGATCAAAAATAATATGGTACCATTGCTCTCACCCTTTTATTTCTGTTTTGTAGAACTTTGCCCATAAAGGACTAATTTTGCAATGCATTAAGAAAATGCAGAACTTTGTGAAAATATGTTGGGAAATGAGAACTCCTCAAACCAACTGTATCTCCTTTTCTCTTCTTATTTAATCCCTATGATACATTTTATTCGCTTAAAAATGAATACATTCTTAAATCCTAACATTTGCCAAAAAAAAAAAACCCTGTAATTGTAACTAATTTAATTTAAAAAAGGAGTGCTGGTACATCCAGAGGAGTATGAGTTTGGATTATACCTGTACTTTTCTTAAACAAACTTTAATGTATTTCTGGATTTGCACACTGGAGAAAAGTCATAATTTTTGAATTAGTCGCAAGATTATCAGAGTAATATTTCTACCTATTGTACTGATTGTGGAACATTTTACACACTTTCTTCTTTCCTAGAAAGCATAGTTGACACTCTGAACTTATCAGCACTATATTTGCTATTCTGACTCCTTCAAGAGTGACATTGATTATTATGGGTATTATTATATAAAACAGGGGTCCCCAACCTTTTTGGCACCAGGGACCGGTTTCATGTAAAAAAAATTCCGCGGACCAGTGGAAGCCTCCAGTGGGTGAGTTGAGTCACGTGGGCCGCGCGTGCGTTCGGCAGTCACGTGCAACCAGGCAGGAAAGCTGCCAAGGATCCCGGGCGAAGGATCCTCGGCTGGGGCAGGGAAGGATGAGCTGCGTCCTGGGCAGGAGGGCCTGGCAACCCCTTCCCCCTGCGCAGGGCCGGGTGGTGCCCCGACAACCCCCAATGCAGGCCGTTGTCCCCATCCTGCCCCCGGCCAGCCACCAGGATAGCGGAGCGTTTGCTACACTTTCCTAAGAGTTGTGCTACTCTCTCCGCCGCTCACTCCGGCCCGGTTACTATCAAGCCACGGACCGGCACCGGTCCACAGATCGGGGGTTGGGGACCCCTGATATAAAAGGTTTAGATAGCTTGGATTGCTGCTTAGGGAACTTAGGGAAACCTAAATTCTAGTCCTGAGTTAAGCAGCTGGATGATCCTGGGCCAGTCACTCTCTTTCAGCTGAGGGAAGGACACAATGGCAAACCACTTCTGAAAACTCTTGCCAAGAAAACTGCATGAAATCGTCCATGTAGTTGTCAGGAGACACAATGCACTATTGTATTTTAGATGAAATGGCATAGACCAAGCTACAAATTCCACCCCCACCCCCCCACCCCACTCTCTCCATCTATCTATCATCCATCTATATCTATCAGAATAAAAGAAGGCTAATAAAATAAATCTGCCTTTGGCAAAAATGAATATTTAGCTGATCTTGTAAAAAGCACTTTGGATGAAGGTAAAATTCAACCTGTAGGTAATGCATGCCATAGTATCAAAGAGATCACCTAAAACCAGAAAGGGGAGAGAAGAACATCATCCATGTGCCTGATAGATGGGCCTCTGAAAGAGGAAGCATCTTAAGAAAGGTCTTTCCTTTAGATTGTAATCTTGGACGGGGTTTTAACCGGAGAAGCAATCCTGCAAATAGCATGAACTGAAGGGCTTTAAAGGTCAACGGCGGCATCTTCATTTGTGTCTGAAAAACAATTTGCAATTGGTTAGTCACTGAATTGCACATACCAGATATATGGATTTGGTGCAGACATTTAGCAACCTTCTGTGCCCATGACTGTAGATAACAGCTTTAGAAGGTCTAAAGCTAAGCTAATAAGATCAAAGCTACAAAATCCCAGTTAGCCTCTAGTTGGCAGCAAAGAGAACGAAGAACTCAGTGGTCATCCAGATGTTTATAGTCCAGATTTGGGAGTTAGGTCAAGATATGCATGGCAGAGAAGTCCACCTGGCAAATATATATATAAAAAAAAGACCCTGATTTTAGCTACTGAATGGACATGGTTCCATGGGTAATTCGTATAGCAGGGAGCTCCCTCTGTGACCTGGAGTTTGATAGGTTAGAAGGCCAAGCAAGGCCACTGTGGTCTGATTACTTGGTTATTTGCTAGCAAGGCTAAAACAATTCATCAGCCTGACTGCCGTACGGTAATAAAATATATTTTAAAATCCTGTTTAATCTGGAGCGCACAGAGATGAACACATTTATTTCAACCCATCAAATGGAAAGGCTGTTCTTTCCAGTTGGATAGGCTGATCATGTTTAATGGGCTTGAAACCCGATCCAGCCCACAAACAATTGTTTTTAAGTCCCGTCGATTTCAACTCCCGGGTGTGCAACTCCCATCGAAATTACGTTGCTCAAAGGGGCTTAACTGAGGGTTGAATCGTACCTATTAAAGTTAAGTCCCTTTAAAGAACATTCACATTTTTTGTATAAAAATATAATATCACCTAATTAAACTTGACAGCTTTTCACAAGGGGCCCCTGCTTGGCGGCAGCTTCGACACATTACATTTAAAAGGACAGCATCATAAAGCTGATAACAAGGAGAATTAGACAGGAAGTTTTGTTTCTACTCTGCATATTCCTTTTATGTTTGATGTTGCCAACCTGCTCTTGGTTAAAACAGCAGAATGTAGCAGAATGTAGCAGATAGAACAGCATGACATTGCTCACCCTACCTACTTATATTCTTTTCACTGAAATTATTTAGCTTAAGAGACCATTCCACCCATGTAAACAGAAATATCCATCCTTAAAATCTGGGGAACTCTGGGTAATTTCTGAATTTCAGTTCCATTAGCTCCAGCAAAAAAAATGTCTATGAGAGAGAGAGAGAGAGAGAGAGAAAGAGAGAGAGAAATCTCCTAGTTCAGAAAAACCTAGAAAGCCACAGACTTCCTACCTCCTTCATCCTGGTGCTCTCCAGAAATATCGGATTAGAACATCCATTGTTCCCAAGGTAACGTGATAGTTAGTAGTTTAGGGTGCTCGGCACAATTTCTCTCATGTAAGATCAGTAACTATTGTGCAGCCCAACTTGTACCACAGAATGACTGTAGGATTACAATTGAAAGAACTCCTTTTAGCTCCTAAATAAATGTAGTTTTGGAGGTGCAAGTTCATCTGCACTAATTTTATAGCAGCTCGGGACCTACTGAACACAGTGGCCACTAGGACGTAGAGAAATAAGGATTGATTTATTCAGTTGTCCCTCTTCATCAGTCACTCTGCTTGCTTTTTGCTGGACCATTTGCTAACCTAACATCATTTCCTTCTGCCTTTCTTCCCAGGGTCACCCCCATACAATACTTGCTTTCTGACTTTCCTCTGGCTGGGATTTCTCACTTGGTCCTGGGCTTTGTCTATTTTTATAATATATTTCCATAATATTTAGGAAAATTGCTTCCCTGCCACTTACACCGTTTAGATTCCTGCTGTTAATATACCTGCACATCCAAAAATGTTTCGGATACCATATAAGAGATGGGGAGACTGCATATTGCTCCAAATCACCACCATCATTACTATCATCATATCCTCTTCCGCTTCCTTCCCCCACCCTGAGACTTCAGCTACATCAATCATTTCCATAAGGTCTGCAGAACTAATAAAAATCCTCCACTGGATAACACTTGCATTTCACCTATTAAACAACTTTTAAATGCTTAGATTTAGGTGTGTTAGAGTTACCAGAGACTCAACATGCTTTGGGTCAGAAACTATGTTATTGGACAGTTTGCTGCAGTGCCATTAGTTGGGGAACTCTGGAGAGATAACAAAAAGACACTGGAAGCTGCATATATAGGCTTTATGCTGTGTATCCCTGATTTAAGAACAGCAGCATTGCTCTCAGGATGCTTATTTTAGTCTAGGGAAGGAACAACATCTGCAGCGGAGAGCTTCACATGCAGTTCCATCTACAGCCCAACTGTCTGCTAACATGCAAACTTCCTTATCAATAGTTCCCACAAGAGTCTCAGAGGGACAGAGTGAATTTAGTTTTCCTAACTTGGTCCCCCCCCCCCCCATCAAATTGTTTCAAAACTCCTTATCATTTGTTTGTTATTCTCTTTGTGGATCAAACCATTCAGACACAGGGGAAATGTTGCTATGAAACTACCAGAAGCGTTCTGGGTGAAACACTTTGGGGAAAGTAGAGAAGGCCTGCCTTGTTGCAAATAATCAGTTTGGTCTTGTGGCTAACACACCAAGCTAGAAAGCAAGGCACCATAAGTTCAAGTCCCACCTTAGCCATGAAAGCCAACTGGCTGGCCTTGGTCCAGTTACTCTCTCACACAGGTTTGTTGTTATGGGGAAAATAGGAGGAAAAAGAGTGTGTTGGATAAGTCTGCCACATTGAATTATTTGTAAATATTATTTGTAAAAATAATAAAGGTGGTATATAAACAAATTATACACACACACACACACACACACACATTTACACACATACAGTATATGCATACTGCAAAATCTCCATTCCCACCTCACTCCTGGGGCCAGCCAGAGGTAGTATTTGCTGGTTCTCTGAACTACTCAAAATCTTCGCTACCGGTTCTCCAGAACCTGTCAGAACCTGCTGAATTTCAACACACACACACACACACACACACACACACACACACACACACACACAGCAGTGCCACGCCCACAGAACCAGTAGTAAAAAAAATGAATTTCACCATGTATATGTATATGTACATTTATTTTATTTATTTAATTCAATTTATACCCCACCCTTCTCCTAAAAAAGAACCCAGTATATGTATATGTATATGTATATGTATGTTAGGTTTTTGAGCTGATAAATAAATAAATCAGGGAGACTAGGATAGATCTATTTGGAGCTTTTTAGCTTTTTAGCTCTCATCAGTTAGCCATACCCTTACTGGGATTTGAACTGGGGCTGTATTACATGTTAGGCAGATGTTTTAGCCACTAAGCCACCAGGTTCTCCTCCTGATCAGCTGAGACAGGGAAAATAAGTATATGCTTGTGTCACAACACCCTGGTAAGCCCCAATTAAGGGAGGAAAGCATACTGCTTTCCTTTTCTGTCTTTCGACTCATCACAAGAGACCATGCAGACAGAAAGCTATTTGTTTCATTGCCTTTTGTTTCCATTTGTGCTGATAAATAAATAAACAAGGGAGACTAGTATAGATCTATTTCAATCTATTTAGCTCTCATCAGCTACCCATATCCTTACTGGGATTTGAACTGGGGCTGTATTACGTGTTAGGCAGATGTTTTAGCCACTAAGCCACCAGGTTGTGACACAAGTATATACTTATTCCCCTGGCTCAGCTGATAAGGAGGAGAACCTGGTGAAGAGGAGAGGAAGCAGAGGTTCCTTAGTGGTCTTCCATGGAAACCACTTGCTCATAATAGTTTGAAAAGGACATTTGTATATTTTTTCTCCTCGGTCATATCCCAGAAATATAATTGAATATTGAATCATTGCATTTCATTGCAAGGTCAACAAAAACTCCACTTTGTGTCTTTAGGTTACAGTTTCCTAATTTATTAGTGTGAGGGTGTGCTTCTGAAGAATTTCCTCAGTATTTCTGTTCTCACAATGCATTTTTGAAAAGTGTTTGGTAGAGTGTTGAAAGTTCACTTTCTTTTAAATCAACTTGCTTCTTGTTGGTGATGTGATTGGCAACAAGCATACTTGTGCCTGAACGAACTGGGGAAGGTTGAGAAGCATAAATTCTGGCCATCTCAAAATACACACTTTGGATTTCTTCACCCATTTGAATTCTATATTTGCAATGTTTGTTTCTCTCTGTCTCCCCACAATCATTGCAGTCCCTGGCAGCACATGGAAGTTTATAATAAATTTGAAATTTCAGGGAGAATTTCTCTCCAAATCTAGCATAACTCTACCTAGTGAGGGTCAAATTCTACTCTCATTCCTTATGAAGTATTGCCATGGAAACTGAAAGATTTGTTCAAAGCCACTAATACTATTCTGGCATTTTTATTCTTTTAACCACCTACTGTGTTTTTCCCCCCTGACTTCCACATTGGTCTTTCATACTTTTAATTTTTTTTATAAGTAAAGATTACCATTATCTGCCTAACGTTGAGTGCCTTGGTTGCAAATGGAGCAATCCCATGGGCAGCCTACATGCTCTTTCAGGCCCCAATCAGGTTTTCTAATCAATTAAGCAAATTAATCCATTTCTCAAATTATGATTAGGCTGCAATAATTATTATAAATCCATGATTGGAAGAAAGCTCTTGACGTGGGTTTTTTTAGAATCCTTAAAGGCTAAAATGATCAAGAAGAGTTGAAAAACAAATAGGCAGATACACTGTGTGTGAAAGGATTTCTCCCTCCCTCTACTATGATATCTATAAGATTTTGTTCTGGAAAGCTTATTTCAGCTTTGTGAACAGGCTACATGATTTCTATAGTAGGGGAATCCAAAGAAGTAAAAGTACATTTATCGTCTTTGCCTTCCATCTCTTCCACAAGGAAGTCAAAACAGCAAAGTTACTGTATTTCCACTTCTTAGACAACAAATCCCTGTGAGATAAATTTAGGGATTATGTCTACTTCAGCAAGCAAATTTTATGAATAAACAAGTAGTCAAATCCTGGCTACACACATTCCCACATCTAGCTACAGTCATGCTACACCCCATACAATTCTCCTTTCAATTGTTCCGTATTTACAAAGATTTGCCATAATGTGTTTTCTGCTAGCAGTGCCATGAAAAACCAATTTATTAGAAATGAAGAATGTTCATAACTCTTCCTGGTGCCAAGGCCTATAATGAGCGAGCTTGCAGGGAGGAGGGAGATACACCAAGTAGAGATGAATGAACGTATCCATTTCAATTTTTTCAAGTCCTCTTTTTTTTAAAAAAACAACAACCTTAGATTTAGTCCATCCCATGTCTACCTTAATTCTTTAAAATGGTTTATATTTATAAATACATGTGTGTTTTTATATGCAGCTTTCCCGATATGCAAATATTGTATAATCACTTTCGACAATATAATCTATTTCAAATGCACTTAATGACAAAAAATAGGTAAGGTTATGCAACTAATGTGCAACCGATGTGTTACCCATGTCTCTGCAAATATCTGGCGTGGGATTCACCATGATCTCTGTGCCATCTGATTTTCTGTTGTTGATGTTGTTCTTATTGTTATTAAAAAGTAAGGGAAAAAATGGAATATTCCCAAGCACAGTACAAGCTGATAGCATCATCTTTAATAATAAAAGTGTCACTGATCCCCTGAAAGCATGATATTCCTTCCTAGGGCAGATCTGTGCGTACCATTTAAGCTGCTCCTGCCGTCTATACTCATGTTGACTTGCCTCTAAATGGCTTAAAAATTCCTGTCCAGACCAAGACACCTTGGTCACAACTTGCAAGGTGCGAGGGTTGGACTGTCATTGTTTCATTGTTTTTCCAATCACCTGAAGGAATGGTGTAAAATGTTCCTTGAGATGATTGTAAACTTAACTCGGGAGGGAGGAAAAATTGTGAAACAGAGGAACTCTGCCCATCCTTGCCCCAAAAGGGCAGGGAGAAGAAGAAGAAATCCTGTAGGGTTTTCAACCATCACCCATTGATTTACAAGGCAAGGGTTATATTGCTTTTGCCATTGCAACAGCCAGGGTAAAGAACTAGGGATGACCTAGTCAAAAGGAACTTGACTTAATGGAAGCCTTTGTAGAGGAGAGGAGAGGGGAGGAGAGGGGAAGAGAGGAGGGAAGGGAAGGGAAGGGAAGGGAGGAGAGGGGAGGGGAGACGGAGGGAAGGGAAGGGAGATTGTCTTCTTTGTAAAGTAGTCTGTGAAATAAAAAGCTCCAGTGAAAAGATATCTTGCAGAATAGGTAATAGGAAAACTCTGTCTTCAAGCCACAATAGGAAAACACTCCTAGATATCGAATTATCAATGGGAGTTGAGCAAAGGCTGATGTAGCTTATTTCTGCCCTCAAAAAGCAATTACTATCTTGTTCATGGGGCAACCAGATTGTAGTGGAGAACCTTTTGGAAAATAAAAGTGCCCATTTCTGTGTGCCCACCTATTCAGCGTGAAAGACAAGCAAAATTAAGGTGATCAGAAACATCATGGCAACTTTGTGGGATGGCAGAAGCCACCTCATATGTCTTCATTCTGAAATATGTGGCCTTTACCTATGCCACGACCAAATGCTACAAGTCAATAGAATCAATTGACATTGGGAAAATATTAATAAGTAGGCCAAAATAAAATGTATGGATGAAGCTAGTCTCAAGTCTAATATGTTCAGTTAGTCTCAATTCTGAATGTGGGGTGTGGGTATACCCCACTGTGGCAGTCACCTTTGAGACCAAAATTCCAAGTGACATTGAACTCAACATTTTCCACCTAACCAGCGTTATTCCCACCTTTGTCATAGAAGGGTCTTAAGCATGCAACTCACAACTGAAGGACGTGGTTCCAACAAACCCCTTCTAACAATACACCTACACCTACACACACAGAAAGACTGTTTGATTAAGTGCTCTAGTCTTAGAAGAATTGAAAACAAAGAAAGGCCCTTACAGTGAAATTGTAATATAGGACCTGACACAGAGGGGACGTCATAAGACAGATATACATTTCTGTCAAGGGTGGGTTCCGGATCCCGTTGCAACTGGGGCTGGGCGTCTACCACATGAACCCACACAGCACGCGCATGCACCCTTACTGCTTACTGCTTACTGCCTCCGCAACGCCTCCGCAATGCTCCAGCTGCTCAGCAGAGTATCGTGCAGGTGCCGTGTGCTTCAAATACTGGCAAAGAGCGAAGGTGGGCGGGTGGGCCCTCCGGAGCACCATACTGGAATGGTACCTAGCACCCATACCGGGACGTATCGGTTGGAACCCACCACTGATTTCTGTTAATCTTGCCAAATAAAAGAAAAGACCATTGGGCGTTTTAAATATAAAGCAGTGGTAGAAACATATTGTTATATTTGCTGAAAAATAGACACGATAAAAGACTTTTATCTCATGAATCTGTTTGTAATGTCTTAGTGGAACCCTTGACAATGTATTGTAATCTAATTTATTATTGCACTGTTGAGAAACCTTTCTAAGGCAGTCTGTCTTTTAAAGGGTTCAAACAGCATCGCTGTTCTTGACCTTATCATCAAATTTACATGCCACAATAAAGTTCTTAAAATTCATTTTGTCAGAGTTATGCAAATATCAGTTACATTCTTTTTCTATTGCAGCCTTTATTGGAGTTTTCCAATGGGCCACAGATATTTTAAAATCTCCTCTAACATTCATCCAAGTAGATGGATACTTTGCCAATTGCTAAATTGCGTAGTGTTTGGGAGGAGAAAAAAACCCAGCCATAAATATTTACCATAATGTATAGTGTCAGAATTGCTGGGTGATCTTGTTATGCTCGGAAGAAACAAAAGCTAAAATAGACTAAGAGCAAGTAGTAAACAGAACATGTTGCAACCAGACAGTTGTGAACTAGACCCGATCTAGTTTGTTCCCACCACAAGATGGGTTTCCAGAGGTCAATCATCAGAAGGAGTATGGTAGTTCCTCATCAAGTCACATTTTATTAAAAAGCACAATCTGTCATGAATATTCTTTTCATAAAATATGTTAATCTGAAACAGTACAACCAGATTCTGTTGCATTTTTGATTAAAATAAATTAACATGACTCTCCTTATATAATCCACATTAAGTAGATTTCCTGTAAATCATAAAACATACCCCGCTATATACCCATTGGTACAAAATTAAGACTGAAACGTT
Source organism: Rhabdophis nuchalis (assembly GCA_039707465.1). Lineage (NCBI taxonomy): Eukaryota > Metazoa > Chordata > Lepidosauria > Squamata > Natricidae > Rhabdophis > Rhabdophis nuchalis. The sequence continues at coordinate 175,345,639 of CM077643.1, forward strand.
TTCCTAGTATTTATAAGCAATGTTTTCCTGTGCTGGATTACAGCAAAAACAATGCAGCATCACAAAAATGCAGCATATAAGCAATATTATCCAATAAAGTCTTAAGAGTGTAGTAAAATATTTTTTATTCTTTCAGGTTTTTCATATTTCCCAAGCACTGTATCTTCTTGAAAGCTTGAAAGAACATACGTCTGGTATAATGCCTAACACACCTCTAACAATATCTCCTGGGTTTCATTTCCTATTTTCAAAGGCTGAGATGAAAATTATTGTATTGGATGTATTGCTTGTAGGATCAAGTCACTGCAGTAGCACAAATCATGGAACCTCTAGATTATTGCCGCATGCACATCTACAGGTGAAACTTGAAAAATTAGAATAGTGTGCAAAAGTTCATTGGCAGTGTGGGCAGCTGGAAAATGAAGTCAGCATCTCCATAAAGCTCATCTGCAGAAGGAAGCATGAAGTGCTCCAAAATCTCCTGCTAGATGGCTGCGTTGACCCTGGTCTTAATGAAGCACAGTGGTCCAATGTCCTGTTGCTCAGTGGTCCAAAATCCTCTTTTCTAGTGAGAGCAACATTTGCATCTCATTTGGAAACCAAGGACCCAGAGTATGGAGGAAGAATGGAGAGGCACACACTGCAAGATGCTTGAAGTCCATTGTGAAGTTTCCACAGTCTGTGTTGATTTGGGGAGCCATGTCATCTGCTGGTGTTGGTCCACTGTGCTTCATTAAGTCCAGGGTCAACGCAGCCATCTACCAGGAGATTTTTGAGCACTTCATGCTTCCTTCCACAGATGAGCTTTATGGGGATGCCGACTTCATTTTCCAGCAGGACTTGGCACCTGCCCACACTGCCAAAAGCACCAAAACCTGGTTCAATGACCGTGGGATTACTGTGCTTGATTGGCCAGCAAACTCGCCTGATCTGAACCGAGAAAGATAAAAGACATGTGACCGAACAATGCAGAAGAGCTGAAGGCCGCTATTGAAGCATCCTGGTCTTCCATAACACCTCAGCAGTGCCACAGGCTGATAGCTTCCATGCCATGCCGCATTGAGGCAGTAATTGCTGCAAAAGGGGCCCAAACCAAGTACTAAGTACATATGCATGCTTATACTTTTCAAAGGTCTGATATTGTTCTATGTACAATCCTTGTTTTATTGATTGCATGTAATATTCTGAGATTGTGGATTTGGGGTTTTCATGAGCTGTATGCCACAATCATCACAATTATGACAAATCACAGCTTGAACTATCTTGCTTTGCATGTAATGAGTCATCTCATATATTAGTTTTACTTTTTAAGTTGCATTACTGAAATAAATGAACTTTTCCACGATATTCTAATTTTTCGAGTTACACCTGTATACCACTGTGTTTCGGTGTCATAGCTACTTACTTAAGCCTACTAGATTTGGGCTGCAAAACCTTGGACAATCACTGAACTTTTTGTTCTCTTTGTTGTCATCCAGTGGTCATCCAGAGGTTTGTAGTCCCATTGGGAAGCCCCTGTGAAGATGTATAGGGTTTCCAACATTGGAAGGCAAGGGTTTCGCTGTTATTAATTTGTTAAAAAAAATTAAAAGGATTATATGAAGACTAGTATCATACAGTTTTCTAGTCATGTACCTTTTATTGGAGCTTCAGCTACAGATATAAGCATTTTCCTTGAAAGGAGGTAAATATTTTTTTCCCCAATAGAGGAAAATAATTGTAGTTTAGAGTTAAAATGAAGGTGCTCTCAGAGCTTGGTTATTTTATAGCCCTGGTGATATTATCTAGCCAAGTTTAGCCAAGAAATCTGAATTGCTTGCTGTATACTAGAAACAAGCAGAAACACTCCCTCATTTACGAAACTTAACATCTGTGACAAACAGCCACTCTCAAGCCCCTCCTATTTATTTCCCAGCTAGGGAGGAGCTGGCTATTGCCTGTGTCTGCCTCTCCCTGAGAGCTGGCTTACTATTTTCCTTTGCTCTCCTCTCTTTTCATCTCCATCCAGTTGTGGGTTCCTATTGGTTCAGACCAGTTCAGCTGAACCGTTAGTGGTTTGGTGGCCTAGGTCACTGGAACCAGCAGCAACCCAGGCCTGTCATGCTCCCAGATCAGTTCCCCAGTTGGCGGCGCCATCTTGTTTTTCAGTTCTGCACATGCGCAGCACAATTTTATTGCTCTGCGCATGCACAGAACAATTTTAATTGCACTGTGCATGCAGCACACATGAAGCGCAAGCACATGAAGCACACATACAAGTGAACCGGCAGTAGTGCTGGACAGAACCCACCCCTGTCTCCATCCATATGTGCATATGTGATGGGCCCCATCTTTTCCTCCCTCTCACTCAGCTCAGACCACGAAGACAGCTGCCTCTCCACCTGGGGGAGGACAGAAGGCCTCCGTAATGCCATTTCCTTATCAGAGCCTTCCAAAGGCTCCAAGCCCCCCTCAACCTCCTCCTCGTCTGACTCTGCTGCTAGCTCTGCTGGCAGCTGACGGGCCACAACAATTCTTCTTTTTAAAGTAGGAATGGGACACCATGCATTATATGTATGATAATGTATGGTGATAATTGGGTTCCCCACAGTTTATTTATTTATTAAATTTCTATGCTGCCCATCTGCCCTACAAGGTGACTCCACTTCATTATATCAGGTAGAAAATGTATATCAGAACGACCAAATGTCCCTTTCAGGTACTTTCCACCTTTACCACCCGTATTTCAACAGAAATGAAACTGCTTCCCTTAGGATACTGAGCTTCCTTGCCATAAACACTCCACTTAGCAATGGAGGAGCAATGGAATCCAGAGACTGGGAAAGCATGAGATGATTCACTACCACTTTTAAAATGGGAGAGCCATTTTTATCACTAGATTTTATCTTCATGAATCAAGTTCCTTCATGAATATAACTCTGGCTTGTATCAGGAAGAAATATAGTACGAGCTCTATGGCTACAAATAGAAAATCTTTTCAGAACATATCAGAGCCGACATATGAATGTCTGTAAATAAGCTCGATACTTCTAGGAATACATTCGGAAGATTTTATATATATATATATATATTGGTAGTAATTGAAGTACAGAATCTTCCAGGCCAGATTAGATTGTTCAATCTGTTGTACTAATTTGGGATAAGTAAAACCTTGTGTTCATTTCCATTTTTATAAAATTCATGTATTTTTAGCAACTACACTCCATCGCAGCGGAAAATGTTCTTGCAACATGCAATGCTAAAATTTCCCACTCTGAAATATTTGGCATTTGGACTAACACTATTAAAAGTTTACTCCACTCTTTATTGTATTCCCCCCCCCCCAAAGTTGTATCACAGCTTTCAACGATGTGTGAAAGATCAATTTCTAATCATCTATAATTTTTCCTCCCAGTATTTCCCATTCTTCCTTTTCTACATATGGCAGATACAGTCTGAATTGACTGCAACCTTAGTAAAAGATTAGATTGATCATTGTTGCAACTTTTCTTATGACTTTGAGTCTGAAGCTCCACTCTGCTCTTCAGAAAGCAGGAGAAGTGGTTGAAGTTGTCCTCCCTGGCATAGTCAGGTGTCCTGCCATCTACAGTCACTCTGAACATCACAAAGTAGCCAGGATAACATCCTTCCAAAAACTGATGAATTGTCTAGAAAGGTAGCATTTTTAATTCAAAATCAAGCAACTGTATAAACCTTTCTGACACATTTTGCTAGCCTCATCATGGAAACGCATATAAGTTTCATTTCCTTTTTACTTCCTTCTGATTTCCTTCTGAAATTAACTGCACAAGTATAATGCTCACAATACATGGGGTTATTTTATAGCCTGTCCACATACAGGGGAAAGAACATCAACTCCTGGCCAGTAAACATTGGCAGGCACCCAGTAGAGATTTTTGTTTTTTTTATTTTGTTGTTTGGATGCTAGCTTAATCTTTGATTGTATAAACATTTTAATTTACAAAATTCATTTTTCCCATCTCCTTCAAGACCACTCTCTATTTTCTGTTAGTGTTGATACCCGTGATACAGAAATCATAAGAAATATGCGGAAGTGGGAGGTCAGTGAGGGATTAAAGACTTGTTCTTTCATAGCAAATCATGATGAGCATCGTACTTTGACCAAGTACCATTCACTTCTCTTACTCTTTCTTTGCTTACTCTATTGTAAGACCTGGAGATATTGATCAAGATCTAGCATGTGGGCTGAGAATTTTAACCCCTTGTCCTCAATCCAAATTTCCCTATAGATTAGGGCTGTCAAACTCAAGGCCCGCGGGCAGACTCTGGCTCCATTTTTGCTGGCAGAAGGTTGCAGGATTTCAGGAGTCCATTTTCACTGGCTGAGCACTCGGGCTACCACAGGTACCCCCAACATGTGTGCTGTCAAGCTGTCCACACCCCCATCCAGAGGTCTGCAGAGGTCAAACACAACCCTGACGCAACCCTCAATGAAATCAAGCTTGACACCCTTGCCATAGATGGAAGTTATACAGGAAAAGGATCCTTAATTTGCCTTAATGTGAGTTTGATCCCTTATTATAGCAAAAATAGTGGCTCAGTGGTTAGAACGCAGTATTACAGACTAACTCTGCCCACTTCCAGGAGCTCAATCTGATCGACTCAAGGTTGATTCACCCTTCCATCCTTACAAGGTCATTAAAATGAGGACCCAGATTGTTGGGGTCAATAGGCTGACTCTGTAAACCACTTAGAGAGACTATAAAGCAGCAGGGTTTCACATTTTGTTACCACTGGTTCATACCACACACACACACACACACACACACACACACACACACACACACACACACGTCCAATGCTCTTTGCTCACATGCACGCCTTCCACACATGCATTAGGCCTCAAAAACATGCCTAAATAGAACAGCGTAGTGCCAGGGCGGGCGGGCAGGCCCACCTGCAATTTCCGCTATCGATTTGGGCGTACCAGTCTGAACCAGCTGAATACCACCTCTGTATAAAGCACTATGAAGCAGCATATAAGTCTAAGTGCTAGTGCTATTCTTCTTGTGGCCCAGGGTGGCAGAGTGATTTGTAAAGAGGAAATCGGGTATTATATCAGTTGGGTGATATGATTGTGTTCCATAGTGCTGTAACAGTACTTGAAATGCAGAAACCCAATGGAAGGACCATATTGTGCAGCCTACATGTGCAATCAAAAATATAATTTAGAAATAGACCATGAATTTCACCAATTACTTCAGTAAAGACCTTAAGCAAAGCTGTTGTGTATGTTATTATTCTAACTAGTCCATACAGAATAACATAATTGTCTATGAGTGAATGACAAAATGGATTGTCAGTGTTATCCATTGCTGTCTGCACCATATGATAAAAGCATTCCTACATTTTTCATTATTCAAATACATCACCAAGCTTCCAAAGAAAAACAGATGTAGCTAGTCTATATATTTTACTCATTTGTTCTGATAGTATAATGAGGCAGAGCTACTGAGATGAAGCATCCCTAATGTTCTCTGTAATTTTCCACTTCCACTCTTCCTGTTTTTAGTATTGCTTTTGGGTTCTTAATTATTACATGCTTAAAACTTTAACATCAGCATGCCAAGGACAACATCCTTCTTAAATCATAAGATCTTGAAAGAAAACCCTGTTTCTATCTTCTTACAGATTAGGACAGTGATTGCTAGTCAATAAATAAGACATCCATTTCTTATTCAGGTTCACTCTTTTGTATAGACTTCCCTCTTTATTGTTTATACTTAGAACAAACTCATTTGATATGTCTTTTCTGCATTATCCAAAGACTGTTTTGAGTGTTAGAAACATAGATCCAAAAATGACAAGGGAACATTTCAACTAATGATGTTAGTAGAACATAAGCAGCAGTGTGATGAGCCAGAGTCCACGAATCAGAACACCAGAGACCATTTAGTGGCCAACACTAAAGACTTAGCAAAAAGTCAAATAGGAGCTAGTACTCAGAAGCAAGCATCTATCATCTATCATCTTCACAATTTTAAAATCTAATGGGGGTATCTGAAAATAGAAAAAGAAACATCTAATTTGATATGAATTGTATGGGTATTCAGCTTGGTGTGTAATGAATGAATGTCTTTCCACATGAAGGAAATTGATATGTAGAGTATGGATTCCTCAAATAATTCATTCATTATATATCTATATCTATCTATCAGAAGAGGAGGAGGAGGAGGAGGAAGGGGAGGGGGGAGGAGGAGGAGGAGGAGGAGGAAGAAGAAGAAGAAGAAGAAGAAGAAGAAGAAGAAGACGAAGAAGAAGAAGAAGAAGAAGAAGAAGAAAATATTTAATGTGTAAAAACAATAGAGACCAGTGACTGCTGAATAGTTCTATTAAATAACATTATGTGATGCCTTTAAAAAAAAATCTATTGATAAGTTAACATTACCAATTAGGAGGAACAGGGGCAGCAGTATTTTTATATTTTATTTTAAATCACAAGTGTTTATTATGACTATTATCAGTCACTCAGGGATACCCAAAAATGCCTATTCATCCTTTATTTTAAAGGACAGTACATAATACATATCAATATTAGATCAGTGTTATTTTTTTCTTTTCCACAAGAAATAACTTTCATAAGAATGACAGCAACCAAGGGGCTCACCAATTTTTCCAAAATGTAATCTCATTCATCCAGAAAGCAGATGTAATGTGATCTCATCCATCCATTCAGTTGAGGAGAATTGGATGGGGCTTTGTTGGAAGTAGATGGCTTCAGTTCCTTCCTTTCTAATAAACAGTCAGGATGATTCCAGATGGGCTGATCTGGTGCTCCTGAATAGACAGACCATGAGATACTGACCAAGGAACCATGGTAAGACAAGAATTTTTGATGAATTAGTAAATATTTTTATGAAGGTTCAAATATTTATGACTATTCATGAAAAATAATTAATAATATTATATACTGTACCTAACATGTAACCTTTCAGTTACTAAAAGAAATATTGCAAAGGGATTTCCCAGTCAGCATGCTTAGGATTGCAACATAACATACATACCAGGAGTGGGTTGCTACCAGCATTACTCCTTGTTCAGCATGCAAAAAATTTTGGCATGCCAAACCGGCATGTCGGCAGCAAAAAAAATGTGCACGTGCCAAATGCGCCCTCCGCGCGCGTGCGCATTTGCACCTAAAAAGGTCTGTGCATGCAGACAACATTAGAAAAGGAAAAAGAATTACATTTCTGCAAAGAAGATTGTTCTGTGCATGCGCAGAAACAAAAACCAAGATGGCAACACTGACAATAGAGTGTAGTAGGCCAAGTTACTATCTACTCAGCTGAACCGGTCCAAACCAGTATGAACCCACCTCTGATACATACCTAAAATCATATTGTATATTATCCATATTATCCATTCCAAACTGTAAATGATAATTAACGTCTGCTAAACAGTGATCCTGTACCATAAGTAGCCAACATTTGCAACACATTAATTGAGAAAAAAAGAGATTTCATTAAAATCAGTGTACAATTTATTTTTCACAACCAAAGCCCATAGATGCAATTAAATTTAGATTTAGATTTAGATGTATTGCATTTATATACCGCCCTATCTTCCTTTTGGGACTCAGGGCGGTGTACAGCCAACAGTAAAAATGAGTAATATAAAAGTTAAGATAAAATGTTAAGATATATTTAAATAAATTGGCCTGCCAAATTAAAAACCCCTACTAAAATCAATTTAAAAACTACGACAGGCTGGCAGCATGAAATAAATGGGTTTTCAGGGCCCGACAGCAAAGGCGTAGGTCGGTGATCATCCGTAGGTCAGGGGGTAGGTCATTCCAGAGGGCAGGGTCTGCCACAGAGAAGGCTCTCCACGTGGGGGTTGCCAGCCAACATTGTTTAGCCGACAGCACCCTGAGGAGGCCCTCTTTGTGGGAGCGAACTGGTCGGTGGGAGGTATTTGGTAGCAGGAGGCGGTCTTGAAGATAACCAGGTCCCATGCCATGGAGCGCTTTAAAGGTGGTTACTAGTACCTTGAAGCGCACCCAGAAAGCCACAGGCAGCCAGTGCAGCTCGCGCAGGAGAGGTGTCATGTGGGAGCATCTGGAGGCTCCCAGAATCCCCCGCATGGCCACATTCTGAACTAACTGGAGCTTCCGGGTACACCTCAAGAGAAGCCCCATGTAGAGAGCATTGCAATAGTCCAGATGGGAGGTGACAAGGGCTTGAGTGACCGTGCGTAGAGCGTCACGATCCAGAAAGGGGTGCAACTGGCGTATCAGGCGAACCTGATAAAAAGCCCCCCTAGCCACGGCTATCATATGATCTTCTAAAGACAGCCGTGAGTCCAGGAGACTGCCCAAGTTGCGAGCCCTCTCTGTAGGGGCCAATGACTCGCCCCCAATAGCTAGAGATGGCACCAACTGGCTGTATCGTGATGCCAGAAGCCACAGCCACTCGGTCTTGGAGGGGTTGAGTGGAAGCCTGTTTCTCCCAATGCAGACTCGCATGGCCTCCAGACACCGGGACATCACTTCCACGGCATCGTTGGGGTGGTCGGGGGTAGAGATGTACAGCTGAGTGTCATCAGCATACTGATGGAACTCTACCCCGAAACCATGGATTATCTCACCCAGCGGTTTCATATAAATGTGAACAGGAGAGGTGAGAGGACCCACCCCTGTGGTACCTCGACGTCGACCTCTGCCCTCCTGCCAACAAATTGTGACCGGTTGGAGAGGTAGGAAGAGAACCACCGTAACACGGTACCCCCAGCCCCTCCAGCTGGCGCATCATGATACCATGGTTGATGGTATCAAAAGCCGCTGAGAGATCTAACAGGACCAGGATAGAGGTACAACCCCTATCCCGAGCCCTCAAGAGATCATCCACCAACGCGACCAATGCCTTCTCTGTGCTGTACCCAGGCCAGAAGCCAGACTGGCGCGAGTCCAGATAGACAGTTTTGTCCAGGTGCTGAGGGAGCTGTCATGCCACCACACTCTCAACAACCTTCGCAAGAAATAGGAGGTTGGAGACAGGACGGTAGTTGGCCAACACAGCCGGGTCCAGGGAGGGCTTCTTGAGGAGGGGCCTCACCACCGCCTCTTTCAAGGTGGCCAGCAGAAACCCCTCACTTAAAGAAGCGTTGATAATTCCCTGGAGCCAGCCTCGTGTAACCTCCCGGGAGGCCAGTACCAACCAGGAGGGACACGGGTCCAATAAACATGTGGTGGCGTTCAGCCGCCCCAGCATCCTGTCCATGTCCTCAGGAGTCACAGGATCGAACTCTTCCCAGATAGTAGACTCAAGACCTGCCTCCGTCGGCCCGTCTGAACTAGTCCAATCGGAGGCCAACCCGTCCCGGATCTGATCGATTTTATCATGCAGATAACACCCAAATTCCTCCGCACGACCCTGCAAGGGGGTATCCCGCGCCCTCTGGTGGAGGAGTGGGTCACCCTAAACAGGGCTGCAGGCTGGTTATCTGCAGACGCGATAAGAGCGGAGAAATAATTACGCTTCGACGCTCCTATCGCCACTAGGTAGGTCTTCAAGTGCGACCTTACCAGTGTCCGGTCAGACTCGGAGCAGGTGGCTCTCCAACCATTCTCTAGGCATCTCTTCCGACGCTTCATCACCCTCAGCTCCTCGGAAAACCAGGGAGCCAAGGTGGTTCGGCGCCTGGTGAGAGGCTGCAAAGGTACGACCCGGTCCAGGGCCTCCATGGCCGCACTATTCCAAGCAGCCACTAGGTCCTCAGTCGAGTCGTGGGTCAGGGTCTCAGGTATTGACCCAAGCTCCATCTGGAACCTCTCAGGGTCCATCAGGCGCCTGGGGCGGAACCATCTCACCGCTTCTGGTCCCGCCTCCCCGCGGTGGGTTGCAGTAGTTGGAAAGCCCAGCCGAAGGAGAGAGTGATCTGACCATGACAGGGGTTCAACGGTTATTTCCCCTAAACCCAGATCACTCAACCACTGGCCAGAGACAAAAACTAAGTCCAGCGTTGTCCTCCAGTGCACATTAGGCAAACTGTGATGGCAATCACTGTGAATTAAGGATATTTTTGTGATGCTATGAGTTAGGAAGTGAAGTGCTAGATTTAAGCACACTTTGATTTTTAGGCCACAGGCCAAAATTGCACAGTGGTGAGGTCAGAATTATATCTTATAAAAAGGCTCTGTGACAAGCACCCCATGCAGATTATGTTTATTTTGTCCCAGGAATTTGAAGCATGACTTAATAGCATAGCATGGAAGTTAAGAGACCTTATCTGTAACTCCTGCCTTTGCCTTCAACCAGCAACTTCAGTTTCCACCACCCCTTATAAAATTGTGATTGCCATCTCAGGCAGTGCTTGCCTTAATTCAATATTTGTCTCATTCCTATCTCTTACATTCAATGTTTGCTTAATTCCCAAGGGTACTTTTCTTTTCTTTTTGGGGGTAATTGTTATATGCTTTGCCTTTCCCCAAAGGCTCATTGTATTTTGCTCTCTTTTCCTTTGCATTGGTAAATGCACGTGTACTGCATGCGCGCGAAGGTAAGATGTTACCAAACTTTGTAATGACCACGGCAAGGCTGCCAGGGAATTCTGAATTACAACGTTGTTGACTTTTCTAGATTCATTCTGCAAATCATTGCTTCAGTTTGGACTTCCATGGAGATTTGGGCTGCAATTCCTTTCTCACTTAAGGCATTGGCAAACATTCCATTAATTTCAATTGATCAGGAATGCATTTTTAGCTCAGAAAGTTTTTCACAGCACAGTGTGTAAACACCAAACGACTAAAATTATAAGTTCTTGAAGAGAACCTCCCCTGCCTGCAAATTTTTCCTCTTCTGTTTATTCATGATTGATTGGCTGTACACTCCTATCTATATCTAAGCCCAATTGAGGCCTATCAGGTTTCCTCATTGATAACATTAAGTTTGGATTCCATGATTTCTTTTACAATGAATATTTCCAGTATATATAGAAAAAAAAATCTGCAATTGGACTGATTTCTATATTGAAAGGACTGACAATAATTATTTGGGTTATATTCTGCAATTACATTCACAGCCATTAAGTGCAGGATGTTGGACATGTCTACTTTATTTAATCTCTTCAAAGATTGATCGCCAGAACTCCTTATGAATCTTCTAAATGGGCAACACTAACTGACCTTGAATGAACTTGAAAAACCTGGTTAGTAGTTGATGGGAGATCAGGAAATCCCAGGATAGTAGGTTAGTCCAAGAAGGTGAGAAAATATTCCAGAAGGCAGCAAAGGCAAAGCATTCCCATATTTTTGTCAAAAGAAAAACAAACCCTATGTGGATGTGTGTCTATCTAGTCACCAGAGGTCAAATTCAAGTCAAGGGAACTTTTATCTTTAGAAAGCATAAAAACTAATTCTATTTCTGAAGCAGTGCTTTAGTTACATTTAGTTACTTTAATGTTACATTTAAAATATTCCTCAGTGTAAAAAAAGTATTCTAATGCTGAATAATGAAGGGCAAAAAAAATTGTCCAATGTAATTGCAAGCAAGAAATAACTAGCATGCAAATACTGTACCCAATTCTGTTAAAACTGTGGTTTTCAAAAAGGAAAGGGGCAGATTTCTTCTGCTTCTTTTGAATTCGTTAGGCAATGTGCTGTTTTGTTTATTTTTCTCTTTCCACTCTTGTAATTTCTACGAAGGCGGGTGAGCTGTACGTTCTTCAACCTGGAAACTCTCACAAAGCAGGAAATCAAACTGTCTCTTACTCTTGATAAAGGTAGAAGAGAGAAGTAGCACTGCCTAAAGATGTCGTGAGACACGTCATGAATTTGCATGCATAGGCATTCTGAAAATCCTTCTTGGACAAGGATTCTATTTAATTGGCTTTAAGAAGACACTCTTCTCCCACAGTGTCTTATGCAGAGCCATCTGTGCAGGGAATTAACAATCTGGAGACTCAGCCCTGGAACGTTTACCGCTTCTCTAGGGCTGGACATTATATAGCTGAGTTCCAGCGGTTACACTAACCAGAATGCCAAATCCATGGGACTAAGCAAATCGGAAAAGAGGAGATGGAGGACTTTGTGATGCTGACAGAGCCCAAGTTATACTAGCAACAAAACCAAACCAAGAGCCAAATGCCCAAATCTCAGTGTGCATGGCAAGCCCTTGAGTACACAAGGCATAAGCCAGGACAGTTGTGCCGTCTCTATTTAAAAAGTTATTGTAAGCCACTATAAATTTATTTTTAAGGATGCTTGCATGTATAAATGAAAGCATGCAGGCATTTTGAATACTTTCAGGAGAATGCCCAAGCGTGGATCATAGTCAAATTTTAAAAAATTAACAGCATTAGAACTCAATTATTGATAAAATCAATAAATTCACAAGCCACAGATCTTGGGACAGTTGTTGCAGTGGCCATGAGCCATTCATGAAGGTCTAATGAAGCATATGGGACTTAGTGTGGTGTCTAAATGTCAATGGAATTAGGATCAACTACATTATTGGAAGAGGGCATGCCACATTTTTATATAATTCCAAGAACCAAACAAAATGCAGATGGTTTCCTCCAACTTTTGGTCTTCTTTCCCTTTCTTCTTTTCTTCCCATTCTCATTCTTCAAGGTGCTAACTATCATCTTTAAGGCGCTCCATGGCTCGGGACCTAGCTATCTGCGGGATCGGATCCTGCCCCATACATCCTCACGACCGATTCGCTCCCACAGAGAGGGACTTCTCCGGGTGCCGTCCACTAGACTTTGTCAGCGGGCGGCGCCCAGGGGAAGGGCTCTCTCTGTGGCGGGCCCGGCCCTCTGGAACGACCTTCCCCCCGATATTAGAACGACCACGGACCTCCGCTCCTTCCGTATGAAACTAAAGACCCATTTCTTTCGACTGGCCGGCCTTGGATAGTCTCTCTGTCTATAGATTTTTAAATGTATTTTAATGGGTTTTAATTTTTTAGCACGGGATAACATAGTTTAATGGTGTTTTAAACTGTATATTTTGTATTGATTGTTTATATTGTTTTTAGTTTCTCCTGTGCACCGCCCCGGGTCCCTGTGGGGAGAGGGAGCGGTTAATAAATGCAAAGTTATTATAGTTATAATTTATCCTACACATGCAGGCATATTAACCAGAAATTTGCAAGTCTACCTGTGCACTTGCAACAATGGCTCACATTTTGGTTCACATCATAAGCATTCTCTCTGTGTGTATGTCAAATATGGACAACAATGCTCAATAACATGATATGAGCTGTGGTTAGAATGCAGTATTGCAGGCAAACTCTGTCCACAGTTTGGAGTTCGATCCTGACTTAGCCTTCCATCCTTCCGAGGTTGGTAAAATGAGGACTCAGATTGTTGGGGGCAATATGCTAACTCTATAAACCGCTTAGAGAGGGCTGTAAAAGCACTAAGAAGTGGTACATAAGTCTAAGTGCCATTGCTATTGCTGTGCACTTGTCATGTACAACCCCATGTACTGTATGTGCACAACTTCATTTTCAGACTCTAGCCTTTGAAATAAAATGATAAAAATATTTTTTATTTTTACTCACCTTCTCAAAGATTTTTGGGTAGATATCTGAAGAGTCCAAAGATTCCCGTTCTGGGTGAATCAACAGTTTTTATTTTATTTATTTATTTATCAAATTTATATACCGCACCTATCTCCCAATGGGACTCAGGGCGGTGCACAGGAAAGGAATAAAATGTAAAAACAATAAATACAGAATAATTAAAAATGAATTAAATTAAGTTGAACCCGTGCTAAAATTGTCAGTTAAAACCCATTTCTAAAATAAGATTAAAATTTAAAACTATGCCAGGCCGGCCTTGTGAAATAGGTATGTTTTTAAAGCCCGGCGGAAGAGGCGCAGGTCCGTAATTGTACGAAGGTCGGGTGGTCGGCCATTCCAGAGAGCAGGGGCTGCCACAGAGAAGGCTCTTGCCCTGGGGGCTGCCAGCCGGCATTGTCAGGCAGACGGCACCCTGAGGAGGCCCACCCTGTGAGAGCGGACAGGTCTAAGGGAGGTGTGTGGTAGGAGGCGGTTCTGCAAATAACCAGGTCCCATGCCATGGAGCGCTTTGAAGGTGGTTACTAACACCTTGAAGCGCACCCGGAAGGCCACAGGCAGCCAGTGCAGCTCGCGCAGGAGAGGTGTTACATGGGAGTATCTCGACACTCCCAAAATCCCCCACGTGGCTGCGTTCTGGACTAGCTGGAGCCTCCGGGTGCACCTCAAGGGGAGCCCAATGTAGAGACCGTTACAGTAGTCTAGGCGGGAGGTGACGAGGGCTTGAGTGACCGTACGTAGGGCATCACGATCTAGAAAGGGGCGCAACTGGTGTATCAGGTAAACCTGATAAAAGGCCCCCCTGGCCACAGCTGTCAGATGGTCATCCAACGACAGCCGGGAATCCGGTTTCATGAATGGGATCAGAGATTATTTCATTGGGAACAATATAATCCAAAGCTATATTTTGGGGGAATATATTTGCACATTCCAATTGTTTTATCATTTTGCTGTTTTTTCTGTTTTTCTCTAGAGTAGAGAAATTATCATATGGCTGCTGGTTCTCTACTGAATCTCCCCAGCAGACATCAAAAGGATAATAAAAAGATAATTTAGCAGCATTCATTCAGATAATCCTTCTTGAATAGATTTTGAACTATCTGCATATGCCTAATTAAGATTCACTAGAGCATCTCGGGTAGATGTTACTGTATACTTCAGAGTGGAGTGCAAAGTGACAGAAAAGGGGAAATACTTTCTCACCTTGTTTCCAAGGTTTTCATCAAAAAAACTTCAATAGTAGCAAAGTAATCTTCAAAAGAAAAAAAACATATGCTAAGTCATGAATACAATAAGATAGAATGATTATGAATGATTTGCAACACTGGTCAAAGAATGGTATCACCTAGGAAATATTTTTATATCAAAGATAATCCATTTTTAGGAAGGTCGTTTGTTTAAAGGGTACAACATTCTCTGCCACTGCTATTATCCCAGTGGTTGAAAATATAGAATTGTTGTTTTGGATCATAATACTTGCAGAGGGAAACAGAAAAGACTCTTCACTAGTATTTGTGTGTGAGAATATATGCATATAGGTTGATAGACAGTTTGACTGCCAAACTAAGTGGATTGCCAAAAACATGGTGTGGAGCGTTGGTCTATATGACAGAAAGCTACTTGAAGAGACTGGAAGCATTTGGAATGTGGAGTTACAGGTGCCTGTTATGTATAAGTTGGGTTGACAAAATCAGAAATCAGCAGGTGATAAGCTGCTTATCCCTTGGGAAAGCCAAGGGAAATCATCAAAAACTAGAAAAAAAGCAAAAATTAGAATATTTTGGACATGTGATGCGACACCCAGAAAAACACCTCATTTAATCCTCCAAGGAAAGATTGAAGGCAAACGAGGTCCAGGCAGAAGAAGAACATCATGGCTTCGAAATCGAAGGGACTGGTCACTAGTTTGGACAAAACTAAACAGCACTTTTTCATGCAGCTGTTTATAAAAATAGGACCACCAATATGATTGCTGATGTCCAATGACGGATATGGAAGAAGAAGAAGAAGAAGAAGAAGAAGAAGAAGAAGAAGAAGAAGAAGAAGAAGAAGAGGAGGAGGAGGAGGAGGAGGAGGAGGAGGAGGAGGAGGAGGAGGAGGAGGAGGAGGAGGAGGAGGAGGAGGAGGAGGAGGAGGGGGGGAGGAGGAGGAGGAGGAGGAGGAGGAGGAGGAGGAGGAGGAGGAGGAGGAGGAGGAGGAGGAGGAGGAGGGAGAAACATGGAGTACTTTTCATACAGTTTTGTTGTATAAGAACCAGTTTGGTATAAGAGTTAAGGTGCTGACCTAGAAACCAGGAGACTGTAAGTTCTAGTCCAACCTTAGGCAGGAAAGCTGAGTGGGTGACTTTCGTCCAGTCACTCTTTCTTAGCTCAACCCACCTTACAGGGTTGTTGTGATGATAATAGGAAGGTTAAAAATATATTGGTAAAGATAGCCAGTGTTGTAAGTTTGTAAAATAAATGATTTTCACCCCTTAGGTCACTGTCTTTATATAATATCAAGACATGCCTCTTACATTTTCTTTATGGAACAATTATTTTATCAGTATTTGTATCATGTATCCAAAAGATAAATAAGACCGAAAAGGAAAATGGATAAACGATTTTGTTGTTGCTGCTGCTGTTGTTGCTGATGATGATTTTTACACTCCATAGTCAAGAATTGATTTTTGGTGCTTTATTATAAGGAAAGGGGTGGGGGTGGGGGGCAAAACATACAATAACATTCCAAAGCGATAAACATCAATAAAACAGCATTGCTTTTTTTAAAATAAAAAATAAAATAAATTGTTGACTAAAACAAAGTAATTCACTTGGAAGTTGATTTTGTCCTGCAATTTCAGTTTTGTGTGTGGGACAAAATTATAGACATCTTCACATTATAAACCATACGTTATGAATATTTAAATTAAATTAATTAGTTGGGATCACGCTGTATAATTCTATTAAGAGAGAAGTCTCCCACCAATTCTTCTATTTATAATTTCAGAAATAAAGAATGACACATCTTTGTGTAATACCCAAAACCTTGATACCAGCTTTAAACGTTCACATTTATAAGCCTTAACTTAAAATTTGGGCCAAAACTGTATTTTAAACTTCTGTTCCTGAAATATAGAATCATAAAACAATTCTTTTTCACATTATCGTTAGTGGAATTCCCACTAACCACGCTGAGAAAGGATCCACTATTAAAGACAGCATATCCTAAATAAAACTACATATGCTGTAACATTATTTTAACCCCCCTTTCCAAAACTAATCAAAGTCCTTACAAATGAGATGGAATTCTGACAGCTTTCTATATTGTTTTAATTAAGTAGCCTATAATTTAAAGCAGTGAACCGTAAGAACCTAATGCTTATCACTGAAGCCCTGGGAGAACTTTTGAAATATGCACATAATTCTGCCTGCAAGGTAATTGAGGGATATTTTGGGGATGGAGGGGGTAATTAAAGGTTATGCTGGAGAGTAATAGGAATAGTCCTTGTGCATGGGGTAGTGTTAGCAACTGTGCAAAATCTCTCCAGGAAACCGATTCAGGTTCCACACATGCCCTGCCTTCTGTTATGTTCAGAGGCCTGTCACGTCTACTCAGCAGAATTGTAAGAAAGACCTTTTCACAGCACAGTCTGCTACTCCTGGTCAAAACAGTGCAACCCTGAAGGAATGGCACCAGAAATTAATGGATTTCTTTGCATCAAGATACAACCCAAAAAAAAATTGTTTTAGGGCTTCATGAAGGTAGTGGCCCTGCTATCTGATGCTGGCATTAGAACCATGGCCCACGTTTTCTTTAATCCTCCAATTATAGAAAAGAAAGGATTGGGTAGAAGTCAAGCTTGCTGTATAAGACCGTTTGGGTTAACTTCTTAGATTTCTGCCAATTAAATGGAGTGAGTGCTCCAAAGGCATGGATGCCTCAGTGTTTGCTCAGTCAGTTTTGATCTTCTGGTACAGATAGTCCTTAGCAATAGCAATAGCACTTAGACTTATATACTGCTTCACAGTGCTTTACCACCCTCTCTAAGCGGTTTACAGAATCAGCCTATTGGCCCCAACAATCTGGGTCCTCATTTTACCCACCTCGGAAGGATGGAAGGCTGAGTCAATCTTGAGTCTTGGTGAGATTGGATCTGCCAAACTGCAGGCAGCCGGTGATCCGTAGTTGTCTGCAGTTACTGCTCTCTACCCACTGCGCCACCGCAATGGCGCAGTGGTTAGATTTGATTTATAATCATTTGTTTAGTGGCCATTCAAAATTACCACAGCACTTGAAAGAAGTGACTTATAACCAGTTTTCACACTTACGTCCATTGCGGCATCCCCATGGTCATATGATCAAAATTTGGGTGCTTGGCAACTGATATATTTATGACAGTTGCACTGTCCCGGGGTCATGTGATCTCCATTTGTAACCTTCCCAACCGGCTTCTGACAAGCAAAGACAAAGGAGGGCGGGAGCAGCCAGATTCACTTAGTGACCGCATGACTCAGTTTAACAACTGCAACGGTTCATTTAACAGCTGTGGCAAAAAGGTCATAAAATGGGACAAAACTCATTTAACAACTGCCTTGCTTAACAATGGGGATGTTGGGCTCAAACCTGCTTAACAATGGGGATGTTGGGCTCAAACCTGCTTAACAATGGGGATGTTGGGCTCAAATCTGGTCATAGGTCAAGGACTTCTTTCAAATGGATACCCAGCATATGGTAAGTAAACATTTCACCCATTTATGGTGATTCTGAAGAGAGGGGGGGAGGGGGAGGGAAGAGAATCAGAAAAGTTGGCATGCAATTGCTATTAACTTCACTTCCTTAAAATATATCTATCACTTTAGGGACAATGTTTGCTATCTACCAAGAGGAGGGGGGAGGTGTGAAATCTCCTCTAACAGTGACGGCGGGGGGGGGGGGGGAGCTGGGCCTGACTGTAACTGCCAGAGTGTGTGCAGAGAGATTCTGTGTGAAAAGTGGGAGATTATGTGCTCACACACTAATGGGCAGTGAACTAGACACAGGCTCATTTTTCACATCATGTCATCTCTAAGGTTTGAATAAAAAGTAATGGCCAAAATGAGCCTGGATCTATCTCAGACATTATCAATTGCCTCCTCAGTTTTATTTGTGTTGACTTGTACAGTCTAAAAAGATGACAGTCTCTGGGCCTCTGGATCAGTCAGAGTGATAATACACAGCACATTACACTGTGGGTGACAGGGCTTGTTCTCCTGGCTGGCATATGAAAGAAACACATCTCCTTCCGTCATTTCAAATGCTATAAACTGACAGAAGAAAGAACCTGGCAGTGGGGACATCACAAACCCTGTCTGTTATGATTTTATGAGATAAACTGCGGTTTCTAGGGTATCTTGTTCAGGAAATTAGTGTCATTCAAACTTTAGCGCAGGGATGAATGTGGGTGGGGGGGGGAGGGGAGTGGTTTAAGAAGATAAATAGTAGAATTGTGAAATGCGGCTCTTGCCTGCTTCCAGCTGCCATGAAGGCAGGACTCTATCGAAAGCTGGGAATAGCGACGTAGCACAACTGAATGCTTATGTGTGAAGTACAGACTCTTAGATAAATATTGGAGGCCAACAGAAGTGGATTGAGACTTGTTTGTTTTTTTAATGTGCAATTTTGGCAGCTTAAAAAAAAATACTGTTTTTCAGTCTGGGTGGGGAAGATGATGCCCAAAAATGAAAAGTTGTCTGAGTCTTTGTAGCCCATCACATGACCAATACACTCAACTATACTAACCCACATCTATTCTGAAAACAGTGTTGCTTTGGTGGGTGGGATGGGTGGGATATCAATTAAACAAACAAACAAAAATTAAATCAATTATCAAAATCAGTGGAAAAATTGCTCGATTGACTATGACATTCTTTTAGCACATTACCTTCACTTTCAGATAAATACAGTAGATAATGCTAAGCTGAACAGAGAAGCAACATTTATTTTTCTGAATACAAGTCTGGAATGATTTGCTTTTTCTGAGTGGTGATGTGGCTGAAGAGGTCAGAAACATCCACATTGATATACATGATTTGCATTATGACTGAACATGGGAAAGTAGCTAGTGTTTATTTACTGTATTTATCAAATTTATATGGCTGCCCATCTTACAGACAGCGTCTTTTGGTTGCGTACAGCAATCAATAGAACGGTAGAAATATAAAACAGTCATTATCTAAAATCATTATATACTAACAGCAATAGCACTTAGACTTATATACTGCTTCACAATGCTTTACAGCCTTTTCTAAGCAGTTTATAGAGTGAGCACATTGCCCCCAACAACTGACTTTGGACGGGTAGAAAGCTGAGTCAACCTTGAGCCCCAGTCAAGAGTGTGGGAATCGAACTCCTGACAATGTGAGCAGAGTTAGTCTGTAATACTGCATTCTAACCACTGCGCCACCACAGCTCTTATATTAATGATTTTAAAAGCATTAAAAACTATAAAAACAGAACTAAAACAGATTATTATTGACATAATAGGACATGGAGTATTAATGACAATGTACTGAAACTAGCTAGATTAATTAATCTATGAGTATAGTTGGTTTCTTTTTCTAAATAGCATCTCCTGTGCTATGTGTGGCCATCTAACGTGGGATTTCCAAGCCCTAAGTCCATTCAGTGATAGCAAAGTTCACTTTACTATCCCCCTTTTTAAAGGATATTTAGGATGTTGATTATACAGAGTATTATTTTCAATTTTAAGGAGATTTGAAAATTGTTTTAGGGATGTTTAGGGACCAAAATACCAAAAGGCCCATCTACTATGGCAGTGTCAAGTTGTCATGGTCCCTGTGACGCTCAGACAGACCATAAAAACAAAGGTATACATCTTTGCAAACAAGCATCATAATCCCCTAATCAGTTTGTCTGACTTCACCTCATAGCAAACCCTAAAAATGGAAGCAAATATTTACAATGTCCTACATTAACTGAAGGAGAGAATTCCTGCTATGGATCACCCAAGGCTCATAGATATAATATAAAAGCATGGTACACAGTTTGAATGAAACCAACCTATAACACAGCCAACGTTCATCAACTAGAGAAACATACGATCAATAGCGCGTTCTCTTTGTTTTCTTTTAATACTGCCTTTATACTGGATCCAGAACGATTATGGGATGGAGATTGCTACCAAGTGGATAAAAGTTATTATTTTCTAAACTATGTTTATACAGTAGAGACATCAATAAGTAGTTCCCATTAAAGGAATGTGGGGTGACTTTGAATTCTTGCTTGGAAGCATCTCATGCATATACTCATGATGCTGGCTCAGTCCCCAGAACCTTTGGCTTTGAGTGAACTTGAAATATTTTCTCATTCAACTACATCTGTAGAGGTTGCCCCTTTTAGCTCACTGCTTGCTTGGTTTACAGGTTGGCTGTGCAAATAAAAATTACGAGGTTCTTCATGGCTTGGATCTTTTGTTGGATAAATGGCATCTGAAAAACAAGTGAAGCCATTTCTGCTGATATTAAAACGAATACCTTCAAAGTGACCACAGAAAAAGTAGCCTGAATGTTTCACCATCCTATAAGTGATAGCGAATTTTAGAATTCTGTAAGAGAAGAAGACTCTCCTATGAAAAATCAAGTAAATTTCTGTCGTATATTTTGAACTGGTCCTTTATCAGCTAAAAACAACTGAGGGGAAAAAATAGGCAAAACAGTATATTTAGGAGAGATGGAGAAAAAGATTATCAGCCTCTACATGCCAAAACAATGCCATATTATCCTTTCCATAGGAAAAGAAAGTGGTTAGAATACACTATTCTTTTCTAGGGCACAATACAGGTAGTTCCTTGACTTACAACCGTTCATTTAGTGACTATTCAACGTTACAGCAGCACTGAAAATAGGGAGTTATGACCATTTTTCATATCTACAAACAATGCAGCATCCCCACGGTCATGTGATCAAAATCCAGACACTTGGCAACTGACTCATACTTATGACGGTTGCAGTGCTTTGAGGTTATGTGATCAGCGTGTGTGACCTTCTGACAAGCAAAATCAGTGGAGAAACCAGATTCACATAACAACTGTGTTACTAACTTACTGACTGCAGTGATTCACTTAACAAACAGTGGCAAGAAATGTCATAAAGTGAGGCAAAATTCTCTTAACAAATGTTTCACTTGGCAACAGAAATTTGGGGCTGAATTGCAGTCATAGGTTTTCTCTGGAGCAATGATTAATTTGTCTATGTGGGGGTGGTTGTTGTTTTTTTGCAGTACTCCTTTAGTTTAATGGATGAATAGAAAGTTTGCTTGAAGAACCAGCCTTGGATATAAATAATCCTCAGTTCACAGCCTGACTGGTGCCCCATTTGAATGTTTTCATTAAGGTTATGGAGATATATAAGCAACAGACTAAAGCAACTTGCTATTCACTATCGATAGCCACAGCCTATGCAAGCTTATCCTCAGAATAAATGCCCCTTCAAAGGCTTTGCTTCACCAGAAAATCCAGCGTTTCCCCCCGCCTTATACAGTATATATGTTATATATAAATATACAGCAGTAATAATGTAAAAACTATTTATCACTCTTCCATGAAATTTCCATCAACCCTAAAGGTAGAGGTAATTATCAGGATATAAATTACATCTGTCATGCATTGCTGTATGTTACGTATAGTACACGCTGCCCTTCCAATTTGTTTGGTCTTGGTGAAACTTTAACGTTATTCAGAGTTAAGATCTTTGCTGTTGTTACCACCACTTTTTTTTGGTCCTTTTTAAAACAGAAGTGAGTTTTTAATCACTCTATTTACTGAGTTCATCAAAAAGGATGGTATGTATGTCAAACAGAGGTAGCTGCAAAGGTGATATGTTTTATCATTTTAATAACACAGAAGTAAATTCAGACTTCTATATTACTAAACTTGGTGAGGGATATTCTATTAACAGGAAGAAGATATTTTGCATTCCAACGTCCATTTGTTGGCTGGCAGGGAGGAAAGAAACTGACTGACAGATCAAACATTACAAAACATTGATGCTACATATCTGAACATTGATAAGGCCATTTCTGTTTTTGGGAAGACCAATTATTCCTCAGTAGCAAAAATGGTATTTAATTTCTATTGGTTGCATGAACAACTGTCTCTATTACTTTCAACAACTGTCTCTATTACTTCAGGAAAGTCTCTTGGTGCTGCAGAAGCTCCTAAAACTAATACATAAATTTGATGGAACTCTGTAGAAGTTGATTTGCAATTGCCAAGAAACTCCATCATTGATTGATGAAAAGTACTGCTATGTCACCAGATTCAAAGAAACTTCCAATAGGCACAGTGTTGATAGTAGCATGTACCTAACAATTTAACAAAGGGTGGATATTGTGGTGGATTTATTTTTTTTGCATTATTGAAGATGTATCAATTCTTTCCTTTCCTGTGTTATTTCTGTCACAACCACAGATAGCTACCAAACTCTGCCAAACAATGAGATGGTAACAGCACATTTCCTTATTTACTTTCTTATTAGCAGATTTTTAACTGAACAGATAACTAAACAAGACAGTACAAGACTACATACACTTCCCAATAAGATGACTGTTTACACGTAAAAGAGATGTACAATTCTTTTAAAAAAATAAATTGTAAAACAGATTGGCATAAAAATGAGATTTTATATGCAGAGATGCAAATGTAGAAATAGCTGCCATAATTTAATTTGAAATACACTACAATTGAAAAAATATGGTTCCTTTTCAGTTTTGTAGTCCAAGATTAACTGGGAATAAATGGGCTCAAGACTTCTCTTATTCTCCCTTAATTTCAAATAAATAATGTCTTTAAATAGAAAACTCTTGCCTATCAAAACAAGGATACATGGTCAATCTTCTTATCTACAGTAGTTCTCCACAAAGTATTCTTGGTAGCATTACAATGAAACCTCAGATTAATGGACCAAGTGGAGGGTTGGGGTATCCATTATTACCAATTGTCCATTGTAGTGGAGGACATAATGTGATAAAGCACATCATGAAATCATTATTCAAATGACCTAAATATTGCAAACAAATTCCATCCATTTTATCAAGATCTCCTAAATCAAGGTTTTTATTCATTCATATTTCGAAACCACCAAATTTGGCTCTGGACAGTAGGACATTGACTACAAATGAATTGATTTGCATGCCATTTGCATGTAGAAACACATGCAATACATGGGTTTCTCTTTTCCTATCAGAGTAAGCATATGTGTTAGGCATAACTCTGCAACTTTAGAACACCCTTCAAACTTTTCTCCTGCTCCTACTGTTTTACGTAGGTAAGCAATATCATAAAAAGCAAAATGTTAATTATTTCCTTCAGCATAAGCAGAAAGACAAATAAAAGTAGTTCTCTCAGAGACACCTAAGCTATTTTTCTCCCTTCCTCCCGCTCCAAGTGCTAAAACATGATTGTGTTAGGTATGTTTTCTAGTTGAACAGCACCAGATGACCATAGTGTCCATTCCAGGATGCGCTGACCCATACAATACAGATGTCAGAGCCACTGGTGTGTGTCTCACAGCACACTCAGCAAGAGAAAAATATGGAAATTGCAATGCTAACAAGTCAGCTAGGCTTGGTGCCTTCTCTTTACACCTGTATCTCCCCCCCCCCCTGGCAAAGGCTTCGTATTACACATAAGCAACAATATTTTCAAACCAAGAGGCAGGATTTTGATAAAGGAGAATATTGGTGGCTTGGGGTTGAAACGAGGGATCCTTGGTACTCTCTGAGCTTGGTTGTTTTCTTGTGGATGTTTCATTAGCCAAAGGAAACTGTGAGAAAGAGTATAGGAAACCCTGGTGCAGGGATCAAGTTCAAGAAAACCATTCTGATTAAAAAATAATAATGATGAATATATACTTGGAGGAAGGGAGAGGAGGAACATATTCCATATTGGTAAACAAAGATTTTGAATTCAGTTCAGGCTCATTTGGTGGGAGGGAAAAGATAACCATTCCCTGGAGTGAATACCATTTTCAAAACACACAATAGCTGTTTAGCTGTTAGACGGAAACTAAGTAGGCTACTAACATTCACAAAGTCAGTAGAAAATGGGGTGCAGAGACCTCGGGACCTAGAATGTTCCTGCAGTTGGTCTGGCCATTGCTCTGTTGCTCTTTCTCTTTCCTGGTCCATTCCTCAGGGAGCCACATTGCAATTGGCAACATTGCCCCACAGCTGTTGTGTATTTGTCACAGAGGGTACAGGCTGAGAGTGAAAGCTGTTGTGTTTCTCAGAGTCCTCTGTGTTTCTAATTAACTGGCCCAAAAGGAGCAATCTTAGTCCAAGAGAACAGCAAACTAAGATTTCTCAGGGAAGGGAGGGGTGCTCGGCTCTTTGCAAATCACCAACTATTTCCCCATAATATCCAGCAAAGGCGATGAACCATCTGAAAGGGAACAAAGAAGCAGAGGCTGCCACTGAAATATATTCACAGGAGATTTCCTTCAGAAGAATTGGAATGTGGTCATCCCCTGCGATCCATGGGCAATTCTGTTTTCTTAGTAAAGCATCTTCTATCTTGGCCATAATGGATTCTTTATTTTAAACACTTAGTCTCAGTTGCTGGTAGTGCTGATGTTCAAGACAGCTTCCTCCTCAGGGTCATATATTTGCATCACATAATGGAAATCAGATGCATTGTCTTTAGCATCAGGGCAGATGAATAAACACTGGGAACCATGTTTTGTTACCACCTGCTACTGAATTTACTGAAGTGACCAAGATACATTTTGAATTGTTGATCAATGGTGGAGAGCTATGATTTTTCCAAGATAATTTTATTTTAAGAAGAACAACAACAACATCAGTTATTTGCGAGACCGTCTCCTACCTCATACATCCCTTCGACCGATTCGCTCCCACAGGGAGGGCCTTCTCCGGGTGCCGTCAGCCGGGCAGTGCCGGTTGGCGACCCCCAGGGGAAGGGCCTTCCCAGCCCTCTGAAATGACCTATCCCTGACCTCCAGACCACCACGGACCTCCGTCTCTTCCGCCAACGCCTCAAGACCTATTTCTTTCACCTAGCCGGCGTAGCCTAGCCCCCAAGACCATCCCTACAAACTGAGTTTTAAATTGTTTTTAATTGTTTTTAATTTTTTGGTAACTTCTTAGTGTATTTTTAGCACAGGTCACTTCAAATTTAATCAGTTTTTATTGCTTGTAGTTGTATTTATTTATATGTTTGTATTTATCTATATGTCTGTATTTTTCATTTTAACTTTCTGTGCACCATTCTGAGTCCCTCCGGGGAGATAGGCGCGGTATAAAAATCAAATAAAATCAAAATAAAATCAAAAATCAAAATCATCAGAATCACTATTGTGAGCCTGGCTTTAACATCAGTAAGGTTGCCCCTGCACATATGTGCTAGTCGTTCCCATCTCTAGGGGGCAGTGCTCATCTCCATTTCAAAGCTGAAGGGCCAGTTGTCCGAAGAGGTCTCTATGGTCATGCAGCTAGCATGACTAAATGCCAAAAGTGCACAAAGTGCTGTTACCTTCCTACAAAAGGTGGTCCCTATTTTTCTACTTGCATTTTTACATGCTTTTGAACTGCTAGATTGACAGAAGCTGGGACAAGGGAGCTCACTCAGTTACGTGGCTCTAGGGATTCGAATCGCCAGACTGCCAAACTTTCTGATCAACAAGCTCGGTGTCTTAGCCACTGAGCCACCGGGTCCCTTTTAACATCAGTATAGTAGCTACAGATAATTGCATCAGGGTGTATTATTAGAACTGCTAGATGGCCAGGAGTGGGGCAAGTAACGGGAGCTCACCCCATCACGTGGCACACAGGTCTTGAACCATTGTTAGCTTCCAGCCGACAAGCTCAGCAACCACCTTGCAGTTCGAATACTTGCAAATACGAGTAGTAAATAGGTATCGCTTGGTGAGAAGATAACAGCATCATTCCATACACCCCAGTGTATAGTCAAGCTGGCTACATGACCACAGAAGGATCTTTTGACAACTCTGGCACTCTTGGATAAGAAAGTGAGATGAGCACCTCCCCCTAAAGTCAGACACAACTGGACAGGGGAAACCTTTATCTTTACTTTTTATTGTTAGATATCTATGGAGATTCTCAGTCATCTGGGTCATGGTTGTCCCAAAGATGCTTTTTTCAAGAGACCACTGGGCTTTCTTAGAAGATGTTTTGCTTCTCATCCAAGAAGCTTCTTCACTCTGGCTGGATGGTGGGGACAATGGTTATATTCCTTGAAGATAGCTTGTCATTTGCATTCTTTTAGAGAGTTGTTGAGGGCATTTGGAGGTTTGTCTATATCCTCAGGGTCACCTGAGTAGTGCTTTTTATTGTTAGATTCTTGCTTAGATGCTAAGTGCTCATGAAACTACTTTGCTCTCCTCATATGCAATGGAGAAGCTGTCTCATAAGTACTGGCATACAGGTCAGCTGTTGGTCTGTTCTACCCAGCCTTTCCCAATCTGGCTCATAATGATTTGTATAATAATACTTACTTTTAGAGATTACCATACAGGTAGTCCTAGACTTATGGAGCCCAACATTTCTGTGGCTAAGTGAGACATTTTTAAGTGAGTTTTGCCCCATTTGACTTTTTTTGCAGGTGCTAAGTGAATTACTGTAGTTGTTAAGTTAGTAACACAGTTGTTAATGAATATGGCTTCCCCACTGACTTTGCTTGTCAGAAGGTCACAAAACATGATCGCATGAGCCTGGGGCAAGACCAATGTCATAAAGTTGAATCAGTTGCCAATTGTCTGAACTTTGATGATGTGACTATCATTTATTTATTTATTTATTTTATTTGTTCGTACTTTTATACCGCCCTCTCTCCCAAATGGGACTCAAGGCAGTGCACAGGAATAAGAAAATAAAAATATAAATATACAAACACCAAATACGTTTAAAATTAAATTAAATAAATTTGGCCCGTGCTAAAACTTAATTTAAAAACCCAGCTAAAAAATTCAATAATATACATAGCTATGTCAGGCCAGTCACATGGAAGAAGTGTGTTTTAAGTGCTCGACGGAAGAGGCGAAGGTCCGTGATTGTGCGGAGGTCGGGGGGCAGGTCGTTCCAGAGGGCTGGGCCAGCCACAGAGAAGGCTCTTCCCCTGGGGGCCACCAGCCGGCACTGTCCGGCGGACGGCACCCTGAGGAGGCCCACCCTGTGAGAGCGGACAGGCCGGGTAGAAGTATGTGGCAGGAGACGGTCCTGCAAGTAGCCAGGTCCTATGCCATGGAGCGCTTTAAAGATGGTCACTAAGACCTTGAAGCGCACCCGGAAAGCCACAGGCAGCCAGTGCAGCTCGCGCAGGAGAGGTGTTATATGGGAGTATCTAGAGACTCCCGAAATCCCCCGCGCGGCCACATTCTGACCTAACTGAAGCCTCCAGGTGCACCTCAAGGGAAGCCCCATGTAGAGAGCATTACAGTAGTCCAGGCGGGAAGAGACGAGAGCTTGAGTGACCGTGCGTAAGGCACCACGATCCAGAAAGGGGCGCAACTGGCGTATCAGGTATACGCCTATCATGATGGTATACGACTATCATGATGTTGCAATGATCATAAGTGTTAAAAATAGTCATCAATAGTTTTTTTTTCCAGTGCTGTTGCAGCTTCAAATGGTCACTAAGAGAACTGTTGTAAGTCAAAGACTACTTATATTTTCTATCACCGAATAGACCACCAAAAGCTTATAGTAACAATCAAATGCTAATATTCAAATCCATGTTGGTAAAGTTGCATGTTTGGCTTACACTCTGTGTGACATGCTCTATTTATAGACTTTGTTAACCTGACAGAACAAGACATTTAACTGCTCAATATCATGGAGAAGATGGCTCCTGCCATACAATTGCATAACATAAATAAATAAATATATTGTTGGTTGCTAGTGGAGTAAAAAGCAAAATCACTTCCATAATTAAGTTCCTGAAAAGCACAGGGCATATTGTGACTTGCCTCAGAATGTTGAGTGTTCTTCAGCAAGAAGAGGAAGTTGGTAATAGAAAGAGAGATGGAGAGGGTACTTAGAGAGAAAGAGGCACATTTAAACTAAAAGAGGAAGTGGAGGTTGCAGAGGTGAATGAATTTTGTACGCCAATTTTCATTGCAATAGGCATAGACTGAAAATGTCAACATTTTACAACTGACAAATGAAAAAAAAAAGGATAGAGAAAATATGCCTACAAAAGTGCTTTAAAATGTAAATATGAACTGTCTGTTCTAATAAAAAAAATAACATGTTAATATCAGATTCTGGAACAAAAAAGTATGAAATGAACTTCTGTTAGAATGAGATTGGGAGAAGTGAAGATGCAGGAAAGTACAGGTTATGTAGTTTAGCATCTATCTGGAATTAATTAGTTACAAAACATCATTAAAATTGTCCAATGCATTATAGAACAACTGGCCTTGTTGAAGCAAGGTCAACATTTGCTTATTTATTTATTCATTTCTCTATTCATTTATTAAATTGATTTATAGAGCCATCTATTTCAGTACAAGTATCTTAGCTTGACCACATACATTGAACTTGAACTGGCAATAAGTAACCAAGAAAAGAATTTGGAATTCTGATATTTGCACTGATTTGCACTTGAATAGTGTGCAACCTTCATGGAGCTGCTGAAAGGATTGTACTATACAACACAGTCTTTTCAGCAGCTCTACACCAGAGGTGGGTTGCCAATTTTTTTACTACCAGTTTGGGCACATGTGCGCATGATGCTTCTACACATGCACAGGAGCGTCCGGGCAGGTGGGCAGAGCCTCCCACTGCCGCTACTATCAGTTTGGCTGATCTGGGCCAAACCGGCAGCCACCCACCTCTGTTCCAAATCCACTATTTGCACTATTTGCACTATTCAGGTGACCCTGAGGGCACAGATAAATCTGTGGTCTCAACATCTCTCAGAAAGAGTGCTAACAACCATATGACTGCAAGCAATATAAATCCTTCCATTCGCCACCATTCAGTTAGAACCGAAGAGGTTTCTTGGATGAGAAGCAAAACGTCTTTGAGGGGAAAATGAAGACCAGTTGCCTTGCAGGGGTGGGTGGGTGGGTGGGTGGGTGGGTGGGACTACCTTTAGGATCGCCACAGCTTCGTTAACACAGGTCCTAATAATGGTGACAAAGCTAAATGGTTTTAGAAATGAGTGAAAACAATCAAGAAAGCCAAAATTATTTATAGTAGAATAAATGATAAAAAGTAGTATGCCTCTGTCCGAACAATAGTTATGAGGAATTCAAATACAAAGCTATTCTTGAATGTTTCTAGGGTTTCTGCTCTGTGATCCAAAATCTCTCTACATTACACTGAGGTAAACATCTTTCTTCTCCCATGCAAAAATCCACTCCAAAGAATTAGGGCACACTCGTTGGCTACCAGAGGATGGAAGAAGTAGGGAGAAAAATTGCTCCTTACTTATCATGACTCCAGAAACTTCTATTACATCAAACTCAGCTAGAAAGGAATTGTCCCTGAGGAAGGATAGCAAACCTCACTTGAAAATGCATAGCTCCAGTAAATTCCTTCCGGATGCACTTTTAGCTACAAATCACAAATAAAAGATTCCTTAAAGAAATAATAAACTTTGCAAACCTCCAAACAGGAAAGTTTAAGTATTAAAGGGGTTGTTCCTATGTCCATAACCCAAGCCAAGACTGTGCATATTTTGTTTCTCATAGATGCGAAGGAGAGAGAGAGGGGGGGGGAGAGAGAGAGAGAGAGAGAGAGAGAGAGAGAGAGAGAGAGAGAGAGAGAGAGAGAGAGAGAGAGAGAGAGAGAGAGAGAGAGAGAGAGAGAGAGAGAGAGAGAGAATTGCTCTACTAGATCAGATCAAAAATCCATTGAACCCAGCCATCTGTTCTCCATGCTGGGCAATGAGATGCCTCTGGGAAGTGCCTAAATAGGGCAGGAAATCAATACAGCTTCAAAGGGTTGGATTGTGCCTTGGTAAATACTAGTTACTCAACTGATTATAAATTTAAAAAAAAAACTAAATAAAAAGCAAATTAAAACTCATCAAATAATAACAATTAAGCAAATTAAAATTAAGCAAATACATGCTCCTTCCTACCTCAACTCATTTAAATGCCATCAAATTTAGTTTATATAAAAATGAGATATTTTTTCCCCTCAAGATGAGAATAGAAACAGTAGAAATACTGGCATCCGACATTGCTATTTGTACTATGACAATGAGACTACTTACAGCAAATAGTGGTTTAGGAAGAATATAAGCTTTTGCCCAAACAGCAATCGGCTGTTAAAATAAAACCTAAAATACCTCATTAAACTGAAGAATTGCCTAACCATACCAGCCTGATTGCCCACTGAACTGATTATATATATATAATCATTATGGAATTGGCGCCTGTGGTATTTATAATTTACCAATAATATAGAACCTATTGAACGCTCTCTTTCATCGCCACAGTGACAAAGCTGTCAATATCCTGCTGCGAAAAAATATTCAGGTTAAATGAAACTGGTCCCAAATGGAGTGTACTATTATCTGTTTCATCTTCTTATCAGCTTGGCTTGTATGCTTCCAAGGTAAACATGAGACTGAACAGTTGGTAAATTTGGATTCTGAATCCTGACAGTGTTATTTCCAGAGTATAACATCTTAATCAAATTTTAAAATAAAATACCCCGGCCCTGAGCTCCGTTGTGAACCCCAAAATTATATAACACACATGTTTTTATGCTTTGTCAATTACATTTGAAATAGGGACTGTTTGTTTCAGCCCTTCTAAAAATGAGACTAGGATGAGAAAACAACCTATTTCCTTATTAGGTTCAGGAGTCAAAGGACTCAGCCAGGTGCCGCAGGCTTCAAGAGCATAGAAGATTAAG
Source organism: Rhabdophis nuchalis (assembly GCA_039707465.1). NCBI lineage: Eukaryota > Metazoa > Chordata > Lepidosauria > Squamata > Natricidae > Rhabdophis > Rhabdophis nuchalis. The sequence goes on from CM077643.1 coordinate 175,377,069, forward strand.
ACATATATTGGATTCATGATGGAGGGCACAAAGTTCATTTTCAAAATAAAACAGAATTTTATTCATATTCCTTTTAAAATTCAGATTGCCATTTGCCAGCTGACCTGTGACATGGCAGCAGTGTATTACATTTTCAATGAGCAGCCTGTCTGGAGCGGGGAAGAAAGAGGGAACTGCTTCCTGTGCTTCCCCTCCCCTTCCAGCCCGATATTGTTCTCAGAATTTTAGATGGAGCAAACAGGCTCCATCTAAATGTATTTATTTTTAATAAGAGGAGGTGCAGAATAGCATAGCCCGTGGTTTGATGCAAAGGGAAGAGTCCTCTTTCCCTTTATTTTTTATTTTATTTTTATTTTTTGCTCCACGAAATTCACCAGGGACTAAAATATATTGAGCTGAAAAATAAAACAAGAACGTAACCCCTCTCCCTCTACAAAAACAGCCTTCCAAAAAAAGAGATAGGGAGGGGGAAGGGGAGAGAGAAAAGACCCTTTTAAACAAGTTTTGGTAAAGTGTGAGCCAAGCCAAGATTTTATATAGTGACGAGCTAGATTTATCCAGCTTGCCATCTGTCAAAATTATATTACAAAAGGCACATATGCACAGATACAAGACTACTGATTTTCATATATATTAAAATCGGCAACTACTGCAGGATATGAAAGCTGGCAAACTGTTAAGCCAAAAGGCTTATATTTCAAACTTTGGGGAGCAGAGCTCTCAGTCTGCTCTGCATCTGACACACAAGCACCTCCACAAAATTACAGGTACGGTTCTCCCCCCCCCCATCCCCATTCACGCGAGGTTTCATGCATTCAAACACACATTGAAGAAAACTGCCAAATGATAATATTAATACTCAGAATATATGAAGTTTAAAAACAAAACCTGGCACATGCTTTGCACTGGATTGGAGACACTTCACATGAACTGCATTAATATTCAGTGCACACAAAGAACTCCCCATTGGCTTTTAGGCAGAGGGATGTGCATGAATGAAGTGGTAACATTCCGATGTGCTAATGGATGCACGTTACACATGCAGAAGTTGCAAAGAGAAGACATGTGGCTTAAGGGTCACAGGCAACATGATTCCCTGATGATTAGACAGCCAAGTCAAAAGCAGAAGCATTCAATACCATTGTTGTAGAAGGTGCACCCATACTCGTCTCAAGTATCATAATGCTGTTCTGACTGAGGCTTCCCAAGAGCATGAAGCAAATTCCTTGTCCTAATAAAAAACCCTTTTATTAATTAACTGAATTCTGCTCATTCACACGCAAAAAAGTCTTTCAAGAGAGGATTTATAGTCACAGACCTTATCTGGCTTATAGAGCTGACAGGCCAATATCTGCAAAACCTGGCAAGGAGTCTTGGAGAGTCAGAACCAATTAAGTGAACTAATTGTCTCCTGCAAACTCCACTCCCCTTTTGCTCCTCTTTTATTTTCTCTGGCAGGGGCCATTCATCATCCACCTGTGGCCTTAACTCCCAAGTCGACCCCTGTTTTTTAGCTGTTCCCTTTGTCTGGCAACTCTGTGCATGCGCACACTGGGAACAGGCTCCAGCTGTTCATTTGCCTCACTGATGCCTGACTCTGAAGGCAGCTGATAATTGGCATACGGCTCTGACTCCATCTCTGCCTCCAACACAGAGCCCTCATCAGAGCCTTCCCCAGATTCCAGGACTGGCCCATGTTCCTCCCCAACCTCCTCACTGTCCAAATCTGCTGCCAGCTCTGCAGGCCGCTGGTGGGCCATAACAAATACAGGTATACGAATGACACTTGGGAGACCTGTAGTCTACCTAGGTTACACACCCTGCAAGAAATATGCCATTAACATATATGATTAATCACACCTCAACAGAACATCCACCACTTCCCATCAAGTCCTGTCCCTTTCTACATCTTCTAGGCATTTTCCATGATGGGACATGGCAGCTTCCAGTTAAGCAACATTGCCCTTTGGGTTTTTTATTTTTTTTGGTTCAAGCAAAGGAGCTAGCATTTGTGGCTACATCCAGTCTGGTATTCCAGTGTTGTGTTTCTGCTGGCTAAGTTGGAAATTCTGAGGCGAGAGATGGGTGTCAGAGAGCTCCACCATAAATTTATCTCCATAAGAACCAGGACTGAGGAGCTTTTGAAGAATCAAAGACAAAGACTTGAATAATTAATTGCAGAGACACAAAGCCGTCATGATGAAAATTAACTATTAGAATCCAACAAGCAAGACTTCTAAGAGCTCCGGGGTTTCCTTCTGCTCTTAAATAGCAACAGATTCCTTGCTGCCCATTTCTCAGTCTTGAATGTACTGTGGTTGGAGAATAATCTGGTCTCAGCTCTCTGTTTCCTGCCTTGTCCGCTTCAGCCTTCATATCAACTCCATCTCTACTTTCTCCTTCTCCTCCTTAGATCATGAGAAGCCAGGAGCTCCTTCCCCTAGCCCAGGGATGTCCAAACTTGGGAACTTTAAGACTTGTGGACTTCAATTCCCAGAATTCCCCAGCCAGCTATGCTGGCTGGGGAATTCTGGAAGTTGAAGTCCACAAGTCTTAAAGTTCCCAAGTTTGGACATCCCTGCCCTAGCCAATGGGAAAATTGGAAAGGCTTCGATTCCTCTTTTTCCTCCCATCTGTTTGCCAACTGGAACTATTTCCATCTTTGGATGTCTCTACTCCTCTTTCCTTCTCCTCAGACATCCCAAGAGGATGGAAATGTCCATACCTTCTCTGGTGGTGGTTGGAAAGCCTTTCCTGGCAACAGGGGAAATTTCTGCATCTTCAGTACTGTATCGTCATCAACAGTTCCTCCTTATCTAGAACTCTGCCCATCAGCTTCACATGGATATTTTCTGCACTCACAATCATATGATTACCTGTTTCCTTCTATCTACACAGTCCCTCCTCCTTGTCAGAAATACAAATCAACACTGAGAGTGTTGAACTGAAGCCAGGCTGGGGATATCAAGAGATATAAAACTGGAATGCATATTCTGCTATTCAAGAAATCGGATGATCCAGATTCCCCATTTGGAGCACAAAATATACCCCACCTTGAACTCTTGCTTCCCTCTACTGAGATGGGGTAGAGTTATGGGGCAGAAGCCAATGGGTCAAATAAAAAAAATGCACAAGGGTCCAATAGGGTTGGCATCCAGATTGTTGCATGATTATGTAGATGGGAAAAATCTGGTAGAAAAAGATTGTTGATTGTAATAATTATTATTTTTTAATTTTTACCTGTACACCGCCCCGAGTCCCTTCGGGGAGAGGGGGCGGTCTAGAAATCCAATAAATATAAATATATAAATATATTTTCCCCCTAGGTTCCAGAATCTTACAAAGTTAGTTTTCTTCCACCATTAAGGTCCTGATGTTAGAAGAGCCGTGTGTGTGTGTGTGTGTGTGTGTGTGTGTGTATGTATGTGTGTGTGTGTGTGTATGTATGTGTATGTGTGTATGTATGTATGTGTGTATATATATATATATATATATATGTATGTGTGTGTGTGTGTGTGTGTGTGTGTGTGTTTTCGTAGATTTTCACGGGTGTAGGTATGCTGGCATAGCTGGCTTCGGGGATTTTCCTGTGTATAAGGCATAGAAATGTTATTGCAATCTTTTCGAAACGTTGCAATAACATTTCTATGCCTTATACACAGGAAAATCCCCGAAGCCAGCTATGCCAGCATATATATCTACGATATATATATCTACGAAATCTACGAAATCTACGAAAACACACACACACACACACACACACACACACACACACACACACACACATATATATATGTTAGATTTTTAAGGGCTGAAAACATTTTCTCATATATATATATATATATATGTTAGCTTATTATATATATATTTGCATTGTTTTATGGTTCTTCAGCTTTCTTTTATTTTGGATTAATTTTCATATATTTATATGGTTATGGGCAGTGGTGGTATGCTGCCAGTTCACACTGGTTAGGGTGAACCAGTAGTGGTGGTGGTGTGAGACTCTGCCCACCCACCCAGATGTCATCAAGGACCTCCTGCGCATGTGCAGAACTTTCTGCGCATGCCCAGATGCACACACTCCGACTAAACCAGTCGTGAAGAAAATATAATACTATTACTGGTTATGGGACTGGGATTCATATTGTTTCTTATAAACTGTTACAGGTGGTCCGACCACAACTGAGCCGAAAATTTTTGTTGCTAAGTGAGACATTTGTTAAGTACGTTTTGTCCCATTTTACAACTTTTCTTGCTACATTTGTGAATTGTGAATTCTTGCCACATTGTGAATCATTGCAGTTGTCAAATTAGTAACATGGTTGTTAAATGAAAGCTCCTAATTCAAAAAATCTGTTTGGTTCAACCAATTATCTAGGGCAGGGGTCTGCAAAGTCGGCTCTTTTAAGACTGGCGGACTTCAACTCCCAGAATTCTGGGAGTTGAAGTCCACCAGTCTTAAAAGAGCCGACTTTGCAGACCCCTGATCTAGGGAAAAAGGCACTGGGAAGAAGCTGTTCTTAGACTCTGGAAAGGAGTGTGAAAGTACAGCTCCCAAGATGAAACTGGAAGGTTCAATCTGGATAATCGCGGCCAGCCTGGTATAGTTTTAAATGTGATTTTAATAGGGTTCTTAATGGTAATTTTAGCACGGGTTCTAAATTTAATATATCTTTTAATTTATTTTTTTCTATTGTATTTATTGTTGTGTTTTTATTGATTTCCTGTGCACCGCCCTGAGTCCCTTCAGGGAGATAGGGCAGTATACAAATATAATAAACTTGAAACTTGATAATAATAAAGAGGCAAGTAGGAACTGGAGGCAGAGATGGGTAAATGTCATCCCGGCCATGGTCATCCCAAAGGTGCTTTTTCAAGAGACAACTGGGCTTTCTGGTTTTTCTTTGAAGATGTTTCACTTCTCACCCAGCTCTGACTGGATGGTGGAGAATGGAAGGAGCTGAAGAAGCTTGGACTTTCAAAGAAAAACCAGAAAGTCCATTTGCTGCTTGAAAGAGCACCTCTGGGTAATGATGGGTAAAAATGTAAACATCTGCCTGACATAGCTGGCTACAGAATCTTACCAAAATAAATACCCTTACCATTTATTGATGAATTGGGTGAATAGTGTGCTGAGCACAGAAGCATTACAGTTAGTTCTCAACTTACAACCACAATAGAGCCCAAAATTTCTCTTCTTAAGCAAAACAGTTGTTAAATGAGTTTGGTCCCATTTTACAACCTTCCTTGCCAGAGTCGTTAACTGAATCACTGTGATTGTTAAGTTAGTAACTCGGTTGTTAAGTGACTTTTGGCTTCCACATTGACTTGGCTTGTCAGAGGTTCACAAACCTCCGCCATAAATACGGGCCAGTTGCCAAGTATCTGGATGTCGATCACATGACCATGGGGATACTGCAATGGTCGGAACTAAGAAAAATGGTCATAAGCCATTTTTTTCAGTGAATGGTTGTAAGTCGAGGACTATCTGGAGATGATAAGGAATAAATGAAGCTGTTTTGGAAGTTGTCAACTGTAACCTCCATCAGTTGGGATAGTGATATGTTCTGATCCCCCTTTCTCCAACTAACACAAGACTAGCTGCCTGTCACTAACTCTCTTGGCTGCTTGCCTGAATGACTCTGAACAGATACGAAGCATTCTAACTCGACTAAACACAAACTTGAAAATCAACACGAATAAACACGAACCTAGAAATCCAACGTTGTTCTCTGCAGGGACTTCCTTAGCAAAGACTTCCTTTTAAACCCTCTTGGGAGGGGCCAGTCATTAGGCAGCTGGGACTAATTCAAATCCTACGCGTTCGCTTCTGATGCAATTGAAGCCTCCTTTTTTCAGCCCTTCTCACTCTAGCATCAGGATCAAACTGGCCTTGATCCTCCCCACTACTCCAAGACCCAGGTGCCTCCTGATGACCAGCCGGGCTCTGTGCTCTCCCAAGGTCGCCCTCCTCCTCCAGAGCAGACTCATAGGACTCCTTACTAGAGGAGTCCATCAGCAGCTCATCTGGAGTTGGCTGGGCCACAACAATGATATATTGCAGGAATCTCAGCTCCAGAAACAAGCTGTACAATAATGCAACTAATAGACAGGGCACAATCTGTGCATCCTTCTTTCAAACCCTATTAGCACAGCCAGCCTACTCAAGAGGAAAGAGAGGGAAATTCCTGTGGGTTGTGGTGTGGTGGGAGGATGGAGAGTGAGTGGAAAGTGACAGATGAGTCTCTGAGGTGAAAAGCCACCATCTCTTCTCCTCACAGGGGAATCTGACAGACTAGGTCGGAAAGGCCTATCAAGTTGCCCATGGAGGCAGCATCTACTAAGGACCTAGCGCTTAAGAAAATTTCAAAAATTATTTCATCAATATATATTTTTCCCTTGGGTTATACCCATGCAGTTAAAATATCTAAACATAGTAACATTCAATTGTAATGCTGATTATTACTTTCTGAAGAGAAAGGGGGGCATTTATGGTCATCAGGTGGGAGAAAGCAAATTCTGTTTTTTTCCTAACTGATCTGAGGCCCACAGTCATCACCCCTTTCTTACCTTCTTCTTTCCGTCCACTAGAGACTTAAATTTATCAGAAGATTTTTGAAATTTAGGCCAAGGGCTTTTGAGTTTTTTATTCTCATGTCTTTGACTCTTCACAACCGCACACTCTTTTTCCCACTCCCCCTTCCTCATATTTCTCAGATAAGATTTTATATTTTCTTTTTTTATCATTTCACTATTTGATTCTCTGTCAAGTTCTCCATATGTACATGCCATTTTTTTCCTTCTAAAGTATAGATTTCTGCATCTTTCTCCTGGAACATCTTTCCAATCAATTAATATATGATCTGTTATAAAAGTATATAGCCAGAATTATTTTTAGCGAAATAGATGGCACTCTCTTATCTGTTTGATAGGTCCATTGTGTTTGCTTCTGGAGAAAGAGAATCCATCTTTCGTATTCTAGTACAATTTAGGTTGGATGGGAGGATTAATATTGCTTTTATTAGCTAATAAACTTTAAGTCCAACATTGTATATGCAGCTGCCACTGAACCTGGTCTGCAAACATTGGGGTCCACTGGGGACAGAATGGCAAGGGGAAGACAGTGATGAGATGAGTGTTGTGACACAAATCCCATCTCTTTGGTACATGTGTCATGACATTGCACACCCATATGTATAAGAGGTGGAGTTTGCATCACAACATTGCAATGCCTGTTTCATCATTCTGACCAATACTTTGAATTTTGCAGGTGCTTCTGTTCAGAAACTGCACTTAATGTGAAATGCACTAGGTACTTTCATGATGGGTGGGAAGAAACAGCACATATAATTAGTATGTTTATCGTGACACATGCTGCCAATTCGTTTTCTGATCTGATAAATCATCTTATTCTTATATCCAAAGGCTTGAGAACTGCAAATCTTAGAAACTGCCTTTGTACTTAGCCCACTAGCTGATACTGACTGTCCCACTGCCTCAGATATTGAATGCAACATATAAATTGAGTGATTAATTGATTATCTGCCATCAAATCCTTTTCAACTCCCAGTGACCACATAGATAGATTTCCTATATCCCTACCTATCCTTAATCTGTTTTTTTCACAAGTCTCCCAAAGGTGCACTCATCACCTCTGGGTCCATCTACATTCCTGCTGGTCTTCTTCTTCTCTTTCCTTCTCCCATTCCTAGACTTAGAGCCTTTTCCAGACATCTGGATTTTTGTATAATTTTCTGAAATAAGGTGAGCCCGGTCCTTTGTGCCTTGAATGAGAATCTGGGTTAATTTGCTTTTTGGTTGTCCATGGTACTAATCTGAAGCATATTTCCTGACTGCTTGTTTCTTTACAATTGATGGATGATCCTAAAACGCAGATGCTACTCACCATCTTCATTGTCAATTCTAAGGCTGGTTGTTTGATTTGTAGTCATTAGTGTTGTCTTCTTTATATTTAATTTTGGTGCCAAAATTTTTCACTTGGTTCTTTGAGATTTAGTACTAGAGCTTTCAGATGCATTTTCAGTCTTGGTACTATCATCAGCATAGGTTACTGATTTCCCCTCCTCCCAATTCCAAAACCACATTTATTTTCAATCCAGTTTCACTTGATAAAGATGAGACATGTTAAACACAAGGCCTATGGGCCAGATTCAACCCATAATGTGGTTAAATCTGGCCCATTGCCTCAGCCTCAGCCCAGCCCTGCTGAATGCTGCAACTTCATGGTGGCCATCCGGTCCAGAACATGGACAGCTTTAAATCCATGGGGCCTAGACACAGCAAGGGGCTGCCCCAACCTTGGCCCTGACCCACCCCACTGTAGACATACACACCGGAGACTGGAATCGTGTGTGGACTGGCATTCCGGGTGAAAGGCAAGCACTCAGAATACGGTCAGGCTGCAGGGCAAGACAGTAACTGGGGACGCTAGGCCCCACATGCTCATCACCTCCTGTGCGCATGCCTAGGGGATGGGGCTGAGGCAGCAGGGGCGGCTCTTCACTGTCTTCAGGGAGAGATAAGACCTGAATCAGCTGTGCCCAGTGAGTGGCATCAAGCTGGCCACAGTCACCCAGCCACACCTTCCTAGCCATGCCCATCTAGACACAGCAACCCGGCTACTGGCCCTTTGAAGGCAACTATAATGCTGATGCGGCCCTCAATGAAATTGGGTTTGACACCCCTGATATAGATTCAACATATAGATTGAATAAATAAGGGAAGAGCATGCAGCTTTGGAGCATTCCTTTGACAACCTGGAAGCAGTCTCTTTTGCCATGTTCTGCCATGTTCATACTGTGGCTTCCTGACCCGTATATAAGATCCCCCATAAGGACAATGAGTTGTTTTGAGATTCCAGTTTTTCTGAACACTTTCTACAGCTTGGTGTGATTCAGCATCAATGGCTTTTCTATCATCATTGAAGCACACTGTGACTTTTTTTGGTATTTCTTTGCTCTCCCAATTATTCAGCGTGGAAACAAAGACCGGCAATAATTGTGCCTTGGTTATTTGCTTGGTCATTTTGTTCTTTGGTCCTTTTGAAAGCCAGATTGGCCATCTGGCACCTCTTTTTTTTTTTCATTTAAGGCTATAATCCGAATTGGATGAGCCTAAGCATTATTCTGCTAGCATGTGAAATGAAGGACATTGTATGATAGTTTGCATGCTCTGTTAAGTCTCTTTGTTTTGGTTCGGAACGTCGATTGACCTCTTCCAATCTGTTGGCTGTTGTGTAATTCTCCAGATTTGCTGGCATAGCTTGGTCAGAATGTTGACCAATTCTTTTTCTGTTGCTTGCTGTATTTCAGTGGATATTTCCTGCGTTTCTGGAACCTTCTCACTTGGTAATGACCAGAGTACTGATCTAACTGCATCTTCTATTACTAGAGCACTAAAGGTCACATCGTGGGAACTGTCTGGCTTTCTCCTTCTTTAGCTTAACTTGAAACTTGCATGAGCAATTTCTGATCTGTTCCACAGTCAGCACCTGGTCATGTCTTTGATGTTATAAAACTGAGCTCTTACGTTTCCTCTTTTTTTTTTTTTTTTGCAATAAAAGTCAGTATGATTTCTATATACTCCATCTGGTGATGTCTGCGTATAAAGGAGATGTTTGATCGTGATGAACTCAAAGGTCTGTTTCAGCTCTATGATTGTGTGATCACTGGACATTGTTTTCTCATGCCAGTGGACATCCCATGTCCTCAAAGGCTCATCCCCCATGGAAAGACAAGTGATTACAGCAGGGATAAACAAACAGAGGACTCCATCAGTCAGGCACTGTGTTAATCCCCATCCACCTGGCTAACAACATTGCCAAAGCTTGAAATCTGCACAGATCTTAAGCTGGCTTCATTTCCAACCAGTATCAGCTTGGGAGTCAAGCACCTGAAGGCTGCTGTTGTAATTGTCCTGCATACATAAAGGCTGAATGCTGAAACCTCACACAGGAACTGTTATGCTATGCTATGCTATGCTATGCTATGCTATGCTATGCTATGCTATGCTATGCTTTCTCTCTCTCTCTCTCTCTCTCTCTCTCTCTCTCTCTCTCTCTCTCTCTCTCTCACACACACACACACACACACACACACACACACACACACACAGTTCCTGTTGTCATGACTTTAACTGAGTGTGTCATAGGGTAACAATTTTGGAGCCAAGGAATTGAACATAGGGAAAGTTGTGGTTGTTTTAGTGCTGCCAGTTGTTGCTGCATTGCTGGGTATGAAGGAAGGAGGAGGAAAGAAGGGAGGGAGGGAAAGAAGGAAGGAAAGACAGGAGGGTGAGAGGAATGAAGATTGCTGATGCTCCTTGCCAGCTTTTCACAAGGAAAATCAATGGGAAAGGTGGCAGGAAGTCAGAAGTCATGCCCCCTCCCACTGAGTTTTTGCCCACCTGTGGTCACTCTGTTTTCATTTAGCTAAGGAAAAATCCCTGAAATGATGACCCAGTAGGTCATGAATTGTCTAGTTAGTAGTAGTAGTAGAAATTTAATAATTGAAGTCCTAACCAAAGACCTAAGGGATGTCTCATAGGTAATTCAAAGTAAGATAAGTTTTTTTTTTTTGTAAAATTAGGGTGTTCAGGTCTGATAAATTAAAAATTTCCAAATATCAAGAGAATCCCTTAGGCAGAGGTGTCAAACTTTCATCATCACATTGTCGTCACATGATGTATCACAAACTTTTTTCCCCTTCGCTTAACTGGGGGGAGGGGGGGGTGCATCGCCATGGATTTATGACAGTTTCTTTAGTGACCATTCAAAGTTACAACTACCACCAGCTTACAGAATAACTGGGCAGATGATTTACCATGTAAGTTAGAGTAATTCTTTGGTTACAAGCCCTCTCTCACCTCCATCCTCTGCCCAAGGAACGTCCACCTATAATATACAGCAAGTATTTATGCTTTAAAAAATAATAATACAGATTGCCATCATCTTAATACATTCCATCTGGGCAGCTAATATAGTTCTCAACTTACAGCAGTTTATTTAGTGATCATTCAGTTACACCAGCACTAAAATACATGACTTACGACTATTTTTCACACTTATGACCGCTGCAGCTTCCCCATGGTGATGTGATTTACATTCAGATGCTTGGCAATTGATTCACCTTTATGATGGTTGTAGAGTTCCTGGGTCACATGATCATCTTTTGCGACCTTCTTACAAGCAAAGTCAGTGGGGAAGCTAGATTCACTTAACAACCACATTACTAATTTGACAACTGCAGTGATATACTTAGCAAGAAAAGTTGTAAAAATGGGGCAAAATCCACTTAGCAAATTTCTCACTCAGCAACATAAATTCTGGCCTCAATTGTGGTGGTAAGTCAAAGACTCCCTCCAATGAGAGTACATGAATTACAACATATTCAGATAAGTCAAGGCAACTAAGCTATAATGCAATGTCTCAGGCATGCTTAATCAACCAATGATATCAATCACCCATAAAACTATTACAGACTTATCTTGATATCTTGTACTAACACAAAGCACTGAACTTGAAGTATGGTAGGGTTTTTTGTTTTGTTTTGGGTTGTTTTTTTTTTACTACACATGATGCTGAATGGCATTCAATTTCAGTCCCAGATAAAATTTTGGCAACCAACAAATATATAGATAGATAGCGAGAAATGCAGTAGGTAGGTAGGTAGAGGAATAGAGAGGGGGGGGGGAATACAGTAGGTAGGTAGGTAGGTAGAGGGATAGAGGGGGAAATACAGTAGGTAGGTAGGTAGATAGATAGAGGGAGAAAGGAAGAAATACAGTAGGTAGGTAGGTAGAGGGATAGATAGAGAGGGAGAAATACAGTAGGTAGGTAGGTTGGGGGTTATATGGTGCTTGTGTGTATGTGTGCAGGTGTAGATCTACACACAGATTGGTTGGCCATTTAACCAGACTGGGCCACAGCAACACGTGGCCGGGTATAGCTAGTACAGTATAAAAGAGGACTTGTTTTTTTTCAAATGTTAAGTTAAATTGCTTGTCATGAATACCAAAAGAGATGAAATCACCAAATAGTATTAGAAGCTACCAGTACCTTCTAATACTAGTTATAATATAAGTAAAGGAAAGAAGGCAACAATTGAAAGGTAATAAGTTTTGTTATTATTTGCATAGTTTTGTTTTTATTTTATCTTGTGTCTTCCAGAGTCAAGAGATGATGAGGAGGAGGAAGAGGAGGAGGAGGAGGAGGAGGAGGAGGAGGAGGAGGAGGAGGAGGAGGAGGAGGAGGAGAAAAATATGAAAATCTTTAAAACAAGTAAGTCCAGTAATTTCACCATTAGCTTGACCTTCAAAAATATTCTGGTTTGTAACGCTGTAGACAGTCACAGCAAGAAAAAGATAATTACAGATATAGTACATTCAGATTCCATAAATAGATTAAAATTGCAGCAAAAATTATCCAACAAAGGTAAAAAAAAAATCTTTCATGGCTGATATATTTATAAATGCCAGAAGTTTAAAAAGTAATCTTGGAAAAGAATTAGGGATTTTTTAAAAAGATGGCAGAATTTCAAATGTTCATACAGAATCAAGACCATCTATTAGAATGCATATATAAACTGTTAATAACTGTTAATGAAACATAAAGGCAGAACAAGTGGTAACTGGATGCAGAATTTTATGATGATACAACGGGAAAATCAGACCAGAACTCCAAATTTGGAGAATACATATCAGTGGTGAAATTAATGCCATATAGTCACAAGGAAAGATTAATTAAATTCAAGCAAGAATTATTCCCTTACATATCTTTATATAAGGCATTTACAGTATGAATTTTACAAGAGAATAAAAGTTGAATTGATGAAAAGATTCAAGGAGAAATCGGGGGTGGGAAAAGTAAGATATTGGTTGCTCGATCAATAGCTGGGTAAGGAAGAATGATTTGTAAGTAAACGTCTTTGGATAATGTTTCAATTATTTTTACTCTTTTCTATTTTTCAAATATATTTTATATATTTACATGTATCTATGTGGTGAGAGACATACAGACATACAGACCCATACACAGAGAGAGACAGAGACAGAGAGAGACAGAGATTTTCTTTTCCTGAATCACTCTGAGTGGCTAGGCCTACATCAACTGCTCAGATTTATACCTGGTAGCCCATCCCCTCCACCAAACTGTTTCTTTAATAGAATACAGGAAAGATCACCCAATGTCCTACTTTCCATCTCTGTTCTGCTGCTTTGAAATTAAAAAAAGGATTAATGCTGAAATAACCAAAAGCTCCTCCCTTTGGGACAATTACCTGCAATAGGGTTTCCATGGGCTCTGGAAAGTTTTGTGTCTTTTGATAAGCGTTTATAGATAATGCAAATTATTCCCTATTGTTCTGCCCTTTTCTCTCTCTGCTGCCATCTGCCTTGTGTCCCATTTTGCCAACTAACGGTTATCAGTTTTAGCTGAACAGAGTGGCATACGTGTTTGCTCTGATCTGGATCTAACGATTGGCTGGAATTGTGTTGGGTGCAAACTAAACTGGAAACTACCTACTGTCACTTTCTACCAGGATTAACCAGACACTGTTACTGGTTAAGGAAGCAGTACTGTATTTGGGGAGTGTCAGAAATATTGATCTAAATAAGATATTTGTGAGTAAACATGCACATTCCTATTTTTCATTCTTGTTCAGTGTCTGTTGTGGCCTGCCAGTGGCCAGTGGAGCTGGCAGCAGACTCAGACAGTGAGGAGGTTGGGGATGAACATAGGCCAGTCCTGGAGTCTGGGGAAGGCTCTGATGAGGGCTCTGTGTTGGAGACAGAGATGGAGCCAGGGCCGATCAACAGTTATCAGCTACCTTCGGAGTCAGAGATAAGTGGGGCAGAAGAACAGCTGGAGCCTGTTCCCTATGTGCGCATGCGCAGAGCTGTCAGGAGAAGGGAAAAGTTAAGGAGCAGGAGTTGACTCAGGAGTAAAGGCACAGGTGGATGCTGAATGGCCCCTCCCCTAGGTAATAAAGAGGAGCAAAAGGGGAGTGGTGTTTGCAGGAGTTAGTTCATTTATTAGTATGAAGATTTGCTTATCTGACTCCGTGCTTCACAGAGACTTCTGGCCAACTATTTCATTGTACAACGCACTGGAAGCTATCGGCCTGGCAACTATTCAAGGATTGATAAGGTCTGGTGTTGCAATTCACCCTTGAAAGGCTTATTGTCAGGGACTTTTCTGTATGTGAATGCTAGGCATTGACATTAGCCAAATAAAAAGGGTTTTTTTTAGGAACAAGGAGTCTCTTTCGTGATTTTGTGAAGCCTAGGTCAGAACAGTGTCTATGAATTAAGTTTGGATGAGAGTTTTTGAAAATCTGGTGTAAGGGACTGTTCTTAAATTTAAGATAAAATCAATGTATGTTTGTGTATATACCAGCGAGACTATGTTCTGCTACAAGAAGTTCTGTTCGGAATTGACAACAAAGTTCTAAAACTTAAATCGCAAGAAAGGAAGAAAGTCTCTTGCATTTTGGAGGGTTTTTTCCCTTTTTCTTCGCTGAGCAAAATGCTCCCAGAATCCAGCGTTCACTTCATCACTTCATATAAAATACAGAATCCTTAATTGGTCTGTGCTTCTCCAACATGTTTTTAATGAAAACGCAGCACATAATTCTTAGTTTGTTGGCTGGCGGAGCCCAATTTACAAAAGTGGGAGTGCAAGATAAGAAAAGAGTACATCTGCAAAGCAGGCTGTGCAATGAATCACCCAGTGCCAAGGTTGAGCAGAATATAATTGAGTCCAACATCTCTGAGCACTTTCACCATAATTAATGATAATCTGTAACAGAGGAATCTGAGATTCCAGTTCAGAGAACTGTTTAATTAGGCCAAGTAATGAAAGCAGAAGCAGTACAAGAATATGGCCTGTCTCATGATTAATGATTCATGCTACTGAACACAAAAGTGCCGCACTGTTAACTCTAACGGATGCTGCATCTCCCTGGCATTTACAAAATAGTGAAATGCATGCATTTTTGTATTTAAAAGATGTAACTGGCAGTATCCTTTTCTGAGCTATTTACATGATAAATATGGTTCCAGACCTACCTGTCGTCTTCCCAGGTTCTTTTGCTCTGGGGTACTTTAAGATAAATATGGTACCTGCCTGAACAGCAACATTAAGATACAGCCACTGAATAATTAACACTTTTACTTTTCAAGTTAGTCACCCAGGATAGCTTTCGTTTGGACTTGCCTTCCCCAAGCTGACGCCCTTCGAAATGTGTGGGACTGCAGCTCCTGGCATTCCCGGCTATGCTGTGGGATGGGGACAAGTATTTGCAGGTTAAGAAATAGGCTACTTAATGGCATGAATGGTTCCTCTTGGCACAGTGATGGGATTCACGAAGGTACGTCTGATGAATGAAAATGTTTGGCTCTGCCAAAGAGCACGAGAATTAAACACAGGCGTACCTCTAGTAGCAGAGGGGAGATTGGCAGCATGCAAGTCCCCACTTTCAGAAGCTAAGACAAACTATGGGTATTGATCCACTTGATGGTGATTTACTTCTTTCACCCTAGAAGGGTAAGGAAAGGACTAAAGATTGAAGCTAGTTCTCTGCTATTCATTAGCAAACACCCAATTGTACAGAAATGATGGGAGTATTTATTGTGCCATTGAGTGAAACTGGATGCCTCACCTATCATGATCACTGAAGAAGGTTTATTTTTTTTTTAAAAAAAGGTTGTTCACTGATGTTTCTGTTGACCACAGAAGGAGGTCTCTGTAGGAATCTCCAAAGCTCCATGCTTCAGCACCTACTCAGAGTAATGAAGACTCTGAAAACTTTATCTGCTTTATCAGAGAATGATAAAGCATTTTGACTCACAGACTGTCCTCTTCTCTTCCCTTCCCTTCCCTTTCCTCTTCTCTTCTCTCTTCTTCTCTTACTCCTCACATCCTCTCCTGCCCTCCCCTGCCCTCCCCTGCCTCCTTCTTTCCTCTTTCTCTCTTTCTCTCTCTCACACACTTTTTCTTTCTTTCTTTTCTTAAAGAGGGGCTGTACAGGCAAGGATCACAGTGTGGGGGCATGGTGTCCATTCATGGGCATGTGCAACAATGTAAAACAGGTGAAATCTAGAAAGTGTTTTCTAAATTATTCTCCTGTTTTTCTTCTTTGCCACTGCATATTGGCCATCTTAATTGAACGTCAGAACTAATAATCTCATTGTTTTGTACAGAGTCACTTCAGTGTAATATACACAAGGGAAGCTCTCATCCTATCCAATAAAATCCTATGCTAAATGTAGACATGATTCTACTGTTATCTCAGATAAAGTTTTATCTTAGATAACATCTGGGTAGAATGTTGATCATTTTAGAATTTTTTTTTTTAACTGATACAACATTATTTCTCCTGGGTCTAGTGATATAGTGCATATTTATACACTGGAGTAAATAATTATATCTATCAATTTAGCTTTCTTTTCTCCTTGTTGTGTAGCCACATGCAGACATTAACTGCCTTACCTTTATCCACTATTTACACACACACACACACACACACACACACACACACACACACACCCTTTATGGGGATTTTTTTTAAAAAGATTTTAATCTAAGCAGTAATCAACTAGAATTTTAATTGGAGCTACATTCTATTCCTCTGGTTTTTGTTTGCAATGAGAGACGTAAAATATAGTGAATATCTCCTCTTTACTGCACCAACTTTTACTTAACTTAAAATACATATCTGACATGAAATATAGAACAGCCTTCACAAAGCAAGGAAACTCAGAATACGGTGATAATATTAGAAAATCTGTGTCATCGCTCCAGGTTTTGTTATTTATAGTCAGACAGTTTAGACAGCTAGCCCAGTATTGTGTCTTCCCATTGGCAACAAAACTGCCCTGCTATTAAATACACCTTTCTGGAAAAACACCAAAATAGACTCACCATCTTGGAAGACTAATCAGTTTATAATGTATGCAATTCCCAACCCCTTCAGATTCATATGTTATGACTAAAAACTTAAATCATCTTTTCAGTGGAGATGCCAACAATTGAACACGAGATCCTTGGAAAGCTAACAAACCCTGTAACAAACAAAGACTGAAGAATACAAGAAGCCTTCAAATTTTGAACATGGTTCCCTGATTCATCAGGTGGCATTTCCTTGCCACCTTATAATTTAGAATCGGATTTCCAGGACAAAAGGTTGCATGCTCTGGAGAATAGATATAGTTGGGATTCTAGTGAATGGGAAAAGAACAATTCAGTCCTCGGCTTCTATAGTTACAGGATCGCTCAGGCTTCCCCGTGGTGGCTGTTTACCCATTTTAATGCATCTATTTATTACTATTAGTAATATTTTTCTGTCAGCAATGTGTGCAATATGGTGTACATCAGAAATGTAATATATGTTTTATTTATAAAACAACATCATACTAGGCAACACGATCTGTTCTCCACTTTTATAACTTTCATACATTGGCCTTACTAACAAGAACAGTGTTTTTGTGAGGTAATAAAATTTAAAATATACTGCCTGCCATGGAACTACAACTCCCAGCATTCCTGAGAAGGATGAATGTTTACTGGCTCAATATGGGGAAGTGATAGTGTATTTAAAAAAACTAATGATAAATTTGAACCACTGATTTGTACAAGTTTTCCCTCGCAATGACTAATCATTCAGGTATTTCCTTGGGGTGGGGTGGGGGAGGAATATAATATCTTCTTGAAACAAATAAACACAAACAAACAAACAAAAACCTCCAGCAGTGAGAGCTTCTTATTTTCAACTCCTCAAATATCAGATAGTAAAGAATATGGAACACACACAAAAATCAAGAACGGCTTTGCATGTTGCGCTGAAGTAGGGAAAGTGGAAGAACAGAACTTGGCAATCTTCTGCCTTGGAGAGTAGGTTTATAGATAGGCTGACATTTAAGAGGAGATGTACAAATGGTGATATAATCAGGTTCTGAAATTTATTATGGAAAGAACTGTAAAGAACAAAATAAAACAAACGTATGTTTTATGAATGAAAGGGGTACTCTGAATAGAAATAAGGTAAAAGATTAAGCTATAAACACCTAAGATTCATTGTTTGCCTGACAAGATTTTAGCATTACCTTCATCTACTCATTATATAGTATACGATGTATAAGGATTGGGATATGAGAGAGAAATAAAATGAAAATTCCATGTGAGAAACTTTATTCATTGCATATTACTGTATATTAACCAGGCAACAGTAAAATATTTTGAATTATGGACTGGCTGAGAAGGAAGGAACAGAGATCTAGTATTAACAGAGTTGGTGATAAGATACAAAACTTTCTTACCTTTACAATGATTGGTCTAAAAATTTTTTAGGAATCCAAGAAATTGTTACACAGTAGAACAGGTCGTTAAGGCATTGAAAATGGGGGGGGGGGGAAATCTGTGAATAAAGGTTGTTCAATTAATCAATAAATCCTTAATATGACAGAGAGAGAGAGAGAGAGAAGGGTGGAGGGAGGGAGGGAGAGAGAAATGAGAATGAGTGTTCTGTAAAATAGTGCCAGCAAATAAGATTACAATCTATTATTCTAATTCCAGTACCATTGTAATGCTTGTTTTGTTTTGTTTAGTGTTGTATTGTTTCTGCATATGCTATTATTCTGCTTCAGTCGGGAATTTCAGAGGTTTACAAAAGCTGTTAAAAAAACAACCAACCATAAAAATATATATTTCACTTTAGAATTGGAATAGTAACCACAAACAACAATAAGCAGTGCCCACACATATTCAAAATTACATACATCATCAATTCCTCAATCTTTGAATGTCTGCCTAAGCAATTAGGTTTTTACATACTTTCTAAATAGGAAGCTGTTCTTTGCACATGAAGGGATCTCTGACACAGAGCACTTTCCTCTGAGGTCCTTCCAGTCATACCTTGGGGTTTTTCTTCTCTCTCACTCTTTCTTTCTTTCTTTCTTTCTTTCTTTCTTTCTTTCTTTCTTTCTTTCTTTCTTTCTCACTCTTTCTATCTCTCTCTCTCTTGGTGCCATCAACATAGCCTTCAAGTCAATGTTATATTGTGATAACTGCCAGGATTAATCCTTGCAATTTTCTTGACAAGATTTCAGAGGTGGGTTGCCACTGCCTTTTTCCTAGGGCTAAGAGAGAGAGAGAGAGAGAGAAAGTGACTGGCACAAGGTCACTTTACTGGAGTCGTGCCTAAGGCAGGTCCAGGACGTATGGTGTCCCAGTTTCTAAACATGGTCTTCACCACTACACCAAACTGAGAGATGGAGACCTTTAATATAGTCTGTCTACCATCACACCTTGATTGGGTAGACTTTGATTGGAGCAATTTTGTAGATGCCTAATTCTAAGTCATGTAGGACTTCGTAAGTTATTACTGGCACCTTGAATTTCATCCAGAAACAGATTGATAGCCAATACAATTGCCATATTACTGGAGTGTGAAATTATATAGATGTTCCTACTATATTAGCGCACAGCTAATCCTGTGCCAGCTGATGTTTTAGTCATGAAGTATTGGTTCTTACCAGTACCTTTCATTCCAGAATGATCATACTTGTCAGAACAACTAGAGATGGACAAATGGTCTTCTAGACACAGCTTCCATCTGTAGGAGTTGTTCATCCAAGAACCTCCCAGATTCAGATAAATTCCTTCAGGGAAAATGGAATCCTATCTAGATGTTGTCACCACACTATAATAAGTTACCGTCTATGTTAAGCCACTCCATTTTCTTTGGCTCTCAAGACTGCTTTTTCCTTATCAGTTTATAATCTCCAAACATTGGATCAAGACTTCTATTAGATCTCTACTGGAGTAAAGGTCTACAAATGTGTTTCCGTATATTGATGATACTCTATCTTAACCAATCAACTCATTTGTCCAATCAGCCTCAATTTTGATTTATGAAGTCAAATGGAAGAAAGATTTATTTTATTTATTTAGAAAATTTATATTGCCACCTATTTGCTCATGAGGACTTTAGGCAGTTTATAAGGATATAAAAACAGCAGATAAAATAAATAAAAAGAATAAAAAGAAATATAATAAAACAATAACCCCCACCTCAGTGACAACACACATTTATACGAGCCATTTAATGGGCTCAATCCCACTCTGGGTTCTCCAGGACTGCTGACAGGGTTTCCAAAAGTGTGTTAGGCCAGTCTAATCTCCAGAGGGATGATGTTCCAGAAAGAGGAAGCCACCATGGAGAAGGCTCTTCTTCTGGGTCCCACCAGATATATCTCCTTAAGGGATGAGACTTGCAACATTCCTTGCCTCCCTACTCTAGTGGGTAAGGTAGACGTCCCTCAGATAACTTGGTCCCAATCCATGCAGGGCTTTAAGGGTGACAACAAGCACCTTGAATTGCACCAGAAGCAAATCAGCCACCAAGCAACCTAAGTGCAGTTTCCTCAGGAGAGATAATATATGTGCACACCGAGGTCTGCACAAAACCATGTGGGCCACTGCATTTTGCACCAACTGGATCTTCTGGATGCTTTTCAGGGACAATCCCATGTAGAGCATAGTCAAGGCAGGAGGCAACTAGGGCATGAGTGACTGTGAGTAGAGATTGTCAGTGCAGGAAAGGTTGGATTGACTAAAAGTTTGATATCTCATCCATTGTACATTCTGCTTTTCAACAACTGAAATGTTGCTTCTGATACTAAACCCTTGAGGACCATATAGAAGGATGCCATGGTCAATGATATCAAAAGCCACTGAGAGATTCAGAGGGCAAGTAGGATTTTGCTCTCCTTATCAAAGTCCCAGTATAGATTGTCAGCAGAGTGACCAATGGAGTTTCTATTCCTGTTTGGACCCTACTGAAAAGTTCCAGATAATCTGTTCTTCCAGAGCCATTTCTACCTTTCACTGCCCATTTCTTCACAACTAACAGACTTACTTTTTCTCAGATACTATCACCAAGCATTGCCCTCTCACCTCTTTCTCTCTGTTCAAACTGGTTTTGAAATCTAAGCAAATACTAATGTTTATAAGTTATAACAGTTCGCTGTAATGCCAATTTCTTTTTTAATTAGAATTTACAAGAAGGTTCTGAATCCTTCCAACTCAGTTTTGGAGATGAAAATAAACTCCTAGACCAACGATGGCGAACCTTTTTAGGCTCGCGTGCCATAAGGGGGGTGGGGGAAGCGCAAGGGGGTCGTGTGCCGGTGTGCCACACCCATAATGCAATGCATGCCCCCCCAGTGCGCATGCATGCATGACAGGCACACACACACACACCCACACCCATTTTTACATGCTTTTTTTGCCCTCCCCAGGCTACAGAGGCTTTATAGGAAGTGACTTCCGGTTTGCTCATCGGTTCATTTTTAGTCCTCTGGAGGCTTCAGGGAAGCTCCTATAAAGCCTGGGGAGGGCGAAAAATGGCTTTAAAAATAGCTGAATCAGCTGGCCAGCACACACCTCGAGTGCCCTGCCAAATGGCTCCACGTGCCACCTGTGGCACACATGCCATAGGTTTGCCATCACTGTCCTAGACTCAGAACCTGCTTACAGTGGAAATCCAACTATGTTTTATTAAGCCAAGAAATTCTTTTAAGCAATTCAGTGATACTTTTGTATATTTAAAAAAATTAAATGTAACTCTGAAAGATTTACATGACCTTGTAATCAATTTATGTATTTTTTAACAAAGGTCTGTGACTATCTCATAGTCTATCACTCTTCTGTGCAACTCATAATATACTGTTTTCCTACACAATGTAGATGTTAATGTTTAAATAATTCTCAAAAATCACAATGTACTCTTTATGAGAAAATCAGTGTGATTTTCTCATGAAGAGTACATTGTGATTAATTTGAATAGGTAGAGTAAAAATATTGATCTTTTCCAATGGGTAAGAAATGTACAGACAGAAGGGTAAAATATATTGTATTTCAGGATTATCCAGGTTGCCTTTTTCCTCCTCTCTCGTAAAAAAAAAATTATAATGTCTTATTGTTGTCCTTGGTATTAGAAAACATTTGGTGGGATTCTATTAATAATTACTGATTTTATCTCCAAGGGTTTATATCCAGAAATCCAGAATATAAATTTTCTTTTCAAAGTCTCCCAGTTCTGAGCAACCAGGCCCCTTTCTCCCCACTTTTTGAGAAGAGTTAAAAGCAAATTCCTGTATTCATTATCTATAATTTGGTAAGCTATGGCAGAATAGCACTGTAGATTTTCCCAATTTAGAGAGCAGAGTCTTTCAATGGGTCAAAAGAGTAGACTGAGGAGTTCACACAGAGCAAATTCACCTGCATGTGAAGAAAAGGATTACTTCTGAATAGATAGGAAATGTAACATTTTACATTTTCATTATTTATAATGCTTTTATTTTTGTCCTTCTTACCTGTACTTCAGGATTAATCTGAGACGACAATAGATCTGACTGAATGCCATATAAACATTACAAAAATATTTCCCAGATGTTAATGAAGCTTAAGCTTTACCTCTAAAGCTATTTTGAAGACATCATCCTCAAAGTCATCAATGATTTATTCTCAGGAAGCATTGTGAAGCCAATTCAATGCTTTTGCTGGAAAAAGGCAATAGTATGAAAGGCATTTATATCGAGGCAATGGCATCTCTCTATTTGCCAGGAATATATCCTGATATCCTAACGAAAAATATAGAGATATTTTCAGAATGCAAAGGGAAGGAAGCGGGGGTCCCTCTGTGGCATAATGTAATCAGCTAGATTTATTGTCTTTGTAAAATCAATAGCTATTTTTATTAATCATCTTTAGATATCATGATGCTCCAACTATATCTCTTTCAATGACTAATACAATAAATTTCCCATTTTGATGTGTCTTGACATTTGAGCAAATTAAATGGAGCATTAAGTAGGATCCTCTTTGGGGGGAAAAAGTGGCAGAATGATTTTTGACTTCTTATTAACTTCTTTGGCAAACTGGCAGCATCTTCAAAACATGGCTCGGAAGGCACTATTTATTATTCTTCCCATCTTTGATATATTCCTCCGGATCAGATGGTTTTAGTTTTGCCAATATGTACATAGATCTAGATTTATTTTCTCATCAAAAGCAATATCTTCTGGCTTTATTTTCTGGTATTTCTTTTCATATGGAGAAGACTGCTTAGTCATTAAAACTTAAGATGATCTTTTAAAGAGGCGTCTGTGAGGTTTTTAAACACACATTCTCTCAGAACCTAATTTTTCTTCTGCGTAATCACAGCAGTATAACTATGGATCAGGTAGATTAATCAGAGATCAGCTTCATTGTTAGAGTTATCTTCTTTGGACCTTGTTTCCCTTTGGAGTAAGAGCTTAAAAATCCGTAGGAAGGTGGGAATATCGGTATTACGGTGCTTCTTTATATTTTAAATTCAAACTCTGAAATTTAAAGAACTGCACAGAAATAGTCAATGGAATACTGAACCTTCAAACCCAAAAGGCTGAATCTCTCTGAAACACTCCAAAGCCTTTCCTCATCTTGAACCTTCCACGGTGGCTATCCAACTACTCCCAAGAAGCCCGCAAGAGAATTTGAGCAGTGGATTTCCCCCCAGTGATCTTCCTTAATCCTGGCATTTGGAGGCTGGCTACTTTTCACCCTAGAGGTAACATCAACTCAACACGATTATCCCCATAGACTCTCTTTTTTAAAGCCAATCAAGTTGATGGCCATCCCTACTGTATATGATCTGATACACTTTCATTGGATGAAGATGCACTCTGTTATTAAGAAATATCAAGGCTATCCATCAGGCTGGACTGGGGCGTGTTTGGAGAAAAAAAGGCAGCTGGGGCTATGCAATCAGAGCCCTGCTTATTTATGGGATGCACATTACAAAAATGACAGGGCTTCGATTATTCAGTTGTAAATACCCTGTTTCCCCCCAAATAAGACCTCCCTGGATAATAAGCACAATAGGGCTTTTGAGCGCATGCACTAAAATAAGCCCTCCCAAAAAAATAAGCCCCCCCCCAAAAATGTTGGAACACAGCAGCAGCCATGAGGTGACCACGCTTGCCACCTCCTGCACCTCAAAAATAATAAGACCTCCCTGAAAATAAGGCTAAGTGCTTATTTTGGGGGGGGGTGTCAAAAGAAAATAAGACCCTGACTTATTTTTGGGAAAACACAGTACTAACTAGACTTTTCTTACATCCCACAGACATCCCTGTAAGAAATGGAAGGAAAAACTTGAATGTTCAATGTTATATCCATCCATAATTTATCCTTTCTCTTGTTTTTTCCCCCCTCCTTTAAATCAGGAAGTTAACGAATGTTTTTGTAGTCTTCTACAATTTGAATGACTTCGGGTGATTTTTCCAGCAATATTGTAGCTACTATATTTTGTTATACCACGGATTTGTATAAAACCACTTGAAATCTTGGTGTTTTTTATCCCTAGCTTGGAACTAGCCTTTCTCAGAACTAGTTCATTGTAGATCAGCCTTTTCATTGTTTTCCAAACAGACAAAAAGGGTATTTGCCTCCAGGTATCTTACTTTATTACATCACAATACCATGAAACTGGTTTTAAGTTAACAAAGCATATGTTGTCCATATGGAACCAAGCAGAGTTGTTGGTGATGCTCCTGTCCATGGCCAGTGGAGATTCTCCATTGTCAAACTTAATTGAATCTCCACTGGTTGGAGCACTTTGGAGGTGCAGACCTCCCATCAGCTTCGTGGCTGCTACTAAAGAGAGCCAATTCATTCCCACAGCAACAAGGGGCCTATTTTTATGGGATTCAGATCAGTGGTGGGATTTAAGTAATTTAACAACCAATTGTTCCTAATGATCAGCTGGGTGGGTGTGGCTGGGAGGTCATGTGACTGAGTGGGCATGGCCAACTCGATGTCACTCACTGCAAGGTGATTTATAAGGAAAGGGGATATGCATATAAAATGCTTCTTGTGTGGCCTAACTCTCAGTCACTATATCATCAGTAAGGTGCACATCAAATAGTGAACATAACAGTACATATCACTGCAACAATGTAAACCTTCTTTAAGAACACACTCAAGTGTGAAAACAGTGTTTTCTCCTGTTGCTTATATAATCTGGAAGGTGGCTTTTTGCTTGTTTGTTTATCTTTCCATATTAAATAAAAACTGGAAGCTATTCAAATTAATAATTTACTACACACACAATATTCAAAGTAAGAAGGCTATTCAATAAATATTAAGCAAAACCAAGCACACTGTATTATAGCCTAGACAGCTAACATTATTATCATATATTTACAGGCATTTAGTTCAAACACTAGTCCAGTGTTTCTCAACCTTGGTGACTTTAAGTCCGGTGAACTTCAACTCCCAGAATACCCCAGCCAGCTATGCTGGCTGGGGGATTCTGGGAGTTGAAGTCCACAGGACTTAAAGTCACCAAGGTTGAGAAACACTGCACTAGTCAACAGCAGATACCATGGGAAGAGCACACTTTTGTACTTCCAGGGATAGCTGCTTTTAGAAGAATAATTTGGGGTTCCGACTTGAGGAACAATAAATAAAAATGAAATTCAGACAGCTGTGAGGAAAGGAGAAATATTTATTCTCAAAAGCAAAAAAGTTTGCTTTGTGGACAGCTGCAGAGAAAATGGGGTACAGAGACATTGTTTTAGAGGGAAAGCTTATTCTGGATGTGGAAACGTTGACATGATGATTTTGAGGTGACATTGAAGGGGCATTGGTGTTTGTTGTTTATGATATTTATTCTTGTGAACACGTAGTTCTGTTGGGAGACCATTTTAATTAAATCAATTTGTGTTTAAGAATTTCTCCTTTGATATGTGGATTAGGTCTAGGTAACTTATTTGGGGATTTAAGTAAGTTTGAGTAAAAGGTTTTCCCCATTTGCTATTTTTACTTGATTAACTTGGTTTCAGTCTGATTCTCAATTATCTAATGGAGACGCTGATTCTCAGTCCATTGTGGATTTGATTAATGTTTGAGAGAAGATGGAGACAGTATAAGGAATAAAATATACTTTGATATAAAACTTCCCTGACTGACAACAGGCCCAGTCTGCATCCGTACATCATGGAAGGGGAAGGTAGTTGGCTGGGTTTCTCTTCTATTCTTTGCCTGGATTTCCCCAAATCCTGCTGTAAGATCGTACAATTACTATAGGTCATGAACACAAAATGCCACGAGCATTTCCAGCTGTGATTGTGCAATCGCTTCCCCAAAGTCGCCTTGTAATGTGGCAATAATAATACCCCAGCTGTAGCCACAATCACGGAAATCACTGACAGTGTCAGTAATGTAGAAAACCCCATGTCAGCTTAACCGGCACTTGCCAAAAGGCATTCATCAAATTCACTGCTTCTCTCTCTCTCTCTTTTTTTAATCTACCGTTTTAAATGGTTTGGTTTTATTGTTGGAGTTGTAAAAGAAACGTGTAAGGTAAATAGGCCCTGGCTGAATCACATTCATCACCTCTCTCTTTCCCTCCCTCCCTCCTCTCGCCCTCTCCCCCCTCCCCCCCATCCACACACACAAACACACACACACACACAGACACACCTAGTTAAAAGCACAAAATGAAAGTTTTAACTTCAATAGTTCCAAAGCGTTCTCCGTAGCCACAATGGATAGACAGTCAGCATTTGAACAAGACATTGAACACAGATGACTGAGCTTCTTTGTGCTTTATGTTCTTCTCCAAAATGGGAAGGATAAGACATGTTAACTCCCTTACCAGCCAATTGGCTTTGAAATCAGCCAGATGGTTCTGAAAGTAGGAAGGAGAACATGCTGGAGGAAGAGAGAGAAAGGACTGTGGCACTTCTGTACTTGCAGCAAAATGCAAGTGAAGCAGTCAGTGACAAACAGCTGAGTCGGCAATCCCAGCTGCATTGGGGTGGGGAGGAAACATTCCCCCTTGAAGATAATGGGTTGAGTTCTGAGCCATGCTCAGGACTGAGCTACAGGGCTTCTCCCCTTCCAGCCAGTTCTAATGGCTGCAAATGTAGCCCATTGTGCAAACTGGAGACACCCAGCAGAAAGAACAATAAGGAAGAAATACTGTGAATTGGAGAAATGAAGAGACTAAGTTAAAAACAAGATCACGAGGGCCCATCCTCTGATTGCAGAATGAAAATGTGACCCTCTAACCATTTTTGAATGGCATGATCCTGTGGCACTGTCTATGCCTCATCCTGAGGTCACAGGGGAGGAAGCATAGAGTCATATTTAGTTGTCCCAATGTCAAAGTAGCATTGTTCATTCCCCCCCCCCCCATATATTTTCCAATGGCCATGAATTAGATGCTTCACTAACAATCTGATTGCTGACAGGTGCAGGTATTGCAATCCTTCCAAATTGCCATTTGAGGCTGCTTCAGGCACTCTGTCTCTGGGATCTGTCTGCTGGGATCTGTCCTTCATGGCCAGTCTGCCCCAGGGTCCAGGTGAGATTTGACACCTGCATTCTATAGCGGTATCTGTCCATGGTCCTGACTGGTACTTCTCAAAGTCTTATGCAGGCTCCTTTTACATGGGTAGAAAAGAATCCCAGCTCACAATTGCCAGTACAGAGGACAGATGTGACGTGAAGAATGAGAGAGATACCTCAGAGAGGTTCAACATACGTTCAGCAGTCTTTCATGAGAAGACTAAACCCAGCTTCAGAAGGAGCCTGAGCGTCTATGGAGCTTCTCAATCATCTCAGTCATGGTTGTCGCAAAGGTGCTTTTTCAAACGGCAACTAGGCTTTCTTGTTTTCACTTGAAGACATTTCACTTCTCATTCAAAAAGCTTCTTCGGTTCAAGCAAAAACAAAACAAAGTCCAGTTGCCTTTTGAAAAAGCACCTTTGAGACAAGGAGCCTAAGTGCAAGATCAGTGATGCGAAACACCTCTGAGCCTTTGACCTGTCATTCAGGCAGCTTGATAAATAAATACACTTTCTGTTCTATGACCAGCCAGCACTTGGCCATAGGAAGGAGTGATGAATGGTTGATTTACCCACTGACAGATGACTCAGGGAGTGGAGAAATGAATTCAGAAGAGTCCAATAGTCCTTTTCTTAATTTCTCCCTTATTAAAGGTATAAGGACCAGCCTGTTCCTGAGGTAAAATAAGGCTGAGTCACTGGCACAGTACTATTTCTGCCAGAATAACCGAGTTTGAATAATGCATAGCAATCTAAAATAAAGCACAAATTCAAATTAACAAAAATTGTAATTATTTTAACATCTCTTTAGTAATTTGTGTTAATAATTTCAAAACAAATAAGAATTCATTTTCAAGAACTGCAATTGTTTGCATTTTTTTTAAATACCTAATTTCAACATTATTAAATGTTTGTTTAATTTATCCAAGGCAAATGTGACTAGAGGAAAGCAAGTTGGTATATCATCATTAAGGTATTGGATAATTTTTCTTCTCCTTCTTCCACGCGATAGAATGGACAACCTCATATATTTTGGATATATGCAGTCTTTGCATTAATTTCATGTGGGCCTTGGAATAATTTATAACTTCCTAAAATCTATCCACTTCTTTTTTGAAGCCTGCTACTTGGGAAGGCAGGAAGGGGATGAGAGAAAACAAAGGCAATAACAACTTTAGAATAGATATCTCTTCCTACTTTTGACTTTTATGACTATCCATGGTTTTCAACTGTCTCATTGACCCCATAGGGTGCAGAAATTTTATCCAGCATTTTTTTCTCCTATAAGAATTGCAAGTGTACTCTTCGTCCATGATATTTCTTGGCATTAGGACTTCAAGTCATTCCATTTGCAGAAGAACCTTCAGAATCTCACCAGATTAGCTGGATTCTTATCGGTTCATGCAGCCATAAAGATGTTATAGATAGATCCAGCATAAATCTGAGCATTCCAATCTCCTTTTATGAATGGAATGATAAAAAGCAGGCTCAGGAGACCAAAAGGGCTCTTAAAGCTGATCAAAGGATGCCGTTAGTAGATGCGGTGAGTCTCTAGGCAGCCAAAGGGAATAGAAACAAACCCCTAAAATTCTATTGCCTTACACAATAGGATACCAAATTCATCCCCCACCACCGCCCCAAAATGAGTGCAATTTATCTCAGCTCCTGCAGATGCTGAAATGTTCAATGATGACATTCAACTAATTAGTTGCAAAAATTGTAAACTTGACTGAACATGTATCTGCTTGAACCTGCAAAGAAAAACGTCTCAAATGGATCTGTGCTGTGTTTATGGAAAGATCAACTGTCTCGTGGAGAAGTTCTGAAAGGATTTACACCAACACTGAGAAATGAGCTTTTCTATCCTGCTCAAGTGGTTGATAGCTGGCACCCAGCAGGAGCGTCACATGAGGAATACAGGAAATCAATACCACTATTTCATCTAAGCAGTTTCTTTACCAATCCCTGTATAAATAAAAGTGATAATCGCCTTAGGCCCTAGTCTTGCTTAACTTTACCCTATAGGCAGCTTTTTTCTGAAGACTATAACAGGGTGGCTCGAATCCTCTTTCCCTTCCCTCCGTGACCATGTGAATGAAACAGTTTGAAGAATTCTCTCTATTGCCTTTTCTCTTTTTGCTTTGATGTATTATTTACCGATAGAGGGGAAACAAACATGCCATTGTTTCATAATTTTTTCTTCCATTCTTCTTGTGCAATACCCTGAGCATTTTAATTATTTAAAGAAGTAAAATACTTTTTGAAGAAAAAAGAAAAAAAAAGAAAGAAAAACCTGCTGTTCCTTAGCTTTCACTGTAACAATCCCTTTGACCGTCTGCATACTTATGTAGGAAGCCAGTGAATCTCTTAAACTTCATCAGGCATAATCTTTATGATCTGTGCATTAGATTATGCTAGGAATGCATGTGAAGATTCAAAAGACTACCCTAGAGGAGCACTGCAAACTCCATTAGTTTTAGTAGAATACATTTCAGTTTCACGTTAGTAAAAATCTGGAAAAGCGAATATATGGAGAGTGCAATATAGGCAGAGATTCAGCAACAGAGGAATTGAAGAAGTGTCATCATAACACAGTAGTAAAACACCTGTGTTGCATGTAGAAGGTCCTAGTTCAACCTCCTAGAATATCCAAGTAATGACTTTACCCAGGATTTTTTAAAATCTAAAATCCTAAATAGCTTGTTTTAGTCTGAAAAAAATATGAGCAAGACGACCAATACTTTCCCTTGGGTTAAGGCAACGTTGTATGTTCTTTCCAATACAGTCTCTAAAGAACAACATAATATCTGAGGTAAATCCTACTGTATTTAATAGCTGCAAGTGATGGTTCCATTCAGGTTTGAAGAGGCTTTAAGGACATTTCTAGGTTTGAATGGGACCTTGACAAAATGCCTATTTGTTGGCCATTTTCGTATTGCTTGACTTACCAGCTGAAATCAGCCAACAATTATTTTGTAACGATTTCTACTAGGTGGCTTAGAACAATCATTTGATTATATTTCCAGTCTAATGAACATTTAAGGGTGAACCTCATAAATTAGGGCTGTGTTAGGACTGTGCTGGGGTCATTTTATATGGATGCATATGCCTGCCTCCTGAACAGTTTTAACTGTTAGTTTTGACTATTATTGTAGCTCATAAATCAGCACATAACATCTTAAAGTTATGTTAAGCTGAGAGTCACACATTCCTTGGAGGGCAGGCAAATTCCTAAAGGAAGATGGGCAGAGCCAAGGCAAGAATAATTTTTTTCACTTAATTGGTGGACTCTGATTCCATTCCATAAGCTAATAAATTAAAATTCAAGCATATTATTCCTCATATTTTTAACAATTCTCCTCTTTTATTACTTCACAAATCACAATATGGGGGGGGGGGGCTCTCCAGGGTTCATGTGTACTGAGGTTTCAGTTTGTTGTAACACATAAATAAGCCTCTGAACAGATATTTGTCTATTTTGTTGTGTCATTCTGACACCTCCCTTCATTCTGAGGGAAAGGATGGAATTGCAGAATATTGTTGAAAATAATAATAATAATAATAATAATAATAATAATTTAATTTAATTTAATTTGTAAACCGTTCTCTCTCCCCGAAGGGACTCGAGGCGGTGCACAGGGAATTAAAAATACACATATATAAAGACCAACAGACATTATAATACAAATTTAAAATGAATTAAACCTAAACCCTGCACTAAAATCCCCAACTATCTAAAAACTAATACCCCTAAAAATCCCTAATAAAACAATTTGAGTATTCAGCTTGAGGTAAATGGGTCGATTAAGCCAAGCCGGCCAGACAGAAGAAGTGTGTTTTTAGTTTTTGACGGAAGGAGCGGAGGTCCGTAGTTGTTCTAATTTCGGGGGGAAGGTCGTTCCAGAGGGTCGGGCCTGCCACAGAGAAGGCCCTTCCCCTGGGCGTCACCCACTGGCATAGCCTAGTGGACGGCACCCGGAGAAGTCCCTCTCAGTGGGAGCGAATCGGTCGAAGGGATGTATGGGGCAGGATGCAATCCCGCAGATAGCCTCCTCAAGAAGATCTGGCCTCACTTTTTTCAAATTGGCAACAGAGAATTGGTTGTTCGGTAAGCCCAATAAAATTCATACTTACTTGGAAAAAAGTCCCCCTGACTTGATGAGGTTGGTTCTCAGGTAAAGTAAATACATACCGGACTAGAACTTTGTCACAAAGAGGTTATTTTTTTTTAATTTGAAAAAATAATGTACTGTAATGATTAGCCATATCTGATGCAAAGGCCACTTCCTCTTGGCTGTCAGCCCTGCAGGGTTTGCCAATACTGCCGATCTTACCTTAAACTAAGGAAACCATCCGTTGGGCTTAAAGGTAGTATTTAGACATGGCAACTCCCGTCATGCGCCTCAAATAAATCTTCTTTTTTTCTCCTCCTTCCTTTCTTTTTTGACCCGAGCCTGGCTGCTGGTGCACATGAAAGAAATTACAATAGCTTCTCAGTCACTGCTGCTTGGGTTCCTTGTGCACTACAGCATTTGTCATTGCCAAAACAGCAGAGTTTAATTAAGTGTTGTGAGCAGCCTAGTGAGAAACACACTTTAAATTAAACCTCTGTACGTGCGACTATTGGTTCTTTGCCTTTGGAACAATCAGCAGGGTATTGGCATAAATTCTGTCTCTCTAGGTAAAGGCAGCTCGGCGTACCTCTAACAATTCATAAATGATCCAGCTTTCCTGGAACCATATCTTATTAAAAGCGCATTTAATTATTTCTTCGTTTTAAACACCGGTAGATGGAGGCAATAATTAATGTGACCGACCGCTAAACATTTTATTTACTCTTGATAAATTAATGATATTATCAGGAAGATGCACCACAAACCCAGAATTTTAAAGATTGGGGGAGGAGGAGGAGGGGCAACAGAAACTTTGTATCTCATTTAGCGCACATGCACGGACGCACACGCTGGTAGAGTACACAAAGACACGCACAGAAGGATAAAACAATAATAGACAACAAACTAATGTGTCGTTCTCTTTGAAAAATTATTTAACACGTTTCATAAAATTATTTTAGAACTAATAAATAATAATAATAATAATTTAATTTCTATCCCGCTCTCTCTCCCCAAGGGGACTCGAGGCGGGGCACAGGCAATTAAAAATACAAATAGACCACAAACAAATACAAAATACAAAGTTAAAAATAAATTAAATAAATCCTGCGCTAAAACCCATAACTAGACTAAAAATTACCCCTAAAAAACCCTGACCTAAAAAGAGACTACCCAAGGCCGGCCAGACGAAAAAAGTGCGTCTTTAATTTTAGGCGGAAGGAGCGGAGGTCCGTGGTTGTCCTGATATCGGGGGGAAGGTCATTCCAGAGGGCTGGGCCCGCCACAGAGAAGGCCCTTCCCCTGGGCGTCGCCCGCTGACAAAGTCTAGTGGACGGCACCCGGAGAAGTCCCTCTCTGTGGGAGCGAATCGGCCGTGAGGATGTATGGGGCAGGATCCGATCCCGCAGATAGCTAGGTCCCGAGCCATGGAGCGCTTTGAAGATGGTGACTAACACCTTGAAGCGTACCCGGAAGACGACAGGTAGCCAGTGCAGCTCGCGCAACAGCGGTGTTACATGGGCAAACCTAGAGGTGCCCATAATTGCTCGCGCGGCTGCATTCTGGGCCAACTGAAGCCTCCGGGTACACCTCAAGGGGAGCCCCATGTAGAGAGAGTTGCAATAATCCAGTCGGGATGTCACGAGAGCATGAGTGACTGTGCGAAGGGCGTCCCGATCCAATAGGGGGCGCAACTGGCGTACCAGGCGAACCTGGTAAAACGCCCTCCTGGCCACGGCTGTCACTTGATCTTCCATGGACAGCCGGGTATCCAGGAGGACACCCAAGTTGCGCGCCCCATCCACAGGGGCAAGATGTTCGCCCCCTATGGCCAGCGTTGGAGAGAGCTGGTTGAATCGGGCAGCCGGAAACCACAGCCACTCGGTCTTGGTCGGGTTGAGCCTAAGTCCGTTACTTCCCATCCAGATCCGCACGGCTTCCAGGCACTGGCACATCACCGCTACGGCATCGTTGGGGTGGTTTGGGGTAGATATGTACAGCTGGGTGTCATCAGCGTACAGGTGGTACTCTACCCCAAAACCACGGATGATCTCGCCCAGCGGCTTCATGTATGCGTTAAACAGGAGAGGCGAGAGGACCGACCCCTGAGGCACCCCGCATGTGAGGGGTCTCGGGGTCGACCTCTGCTCTCCTGCCCGCACAAATTGCGATCGGCCAGAGAGGTAGGAGGAGAACCACCGTAAAACGGTGCCTCCCACCCCCAACCCCCCCAGCCGATGCAATAGGATACCATGGTCGATGGTATCGAAAGCCGCCGAGAGGTCTAATAGGACCAGGATGGAGGAACATCCCCCATCTCTGGCCCTCCAGAGATCATCTACCAACGCGACCAATGCCGTCTCGGTGCTATGCCCGGGCCGAAAGCCGGACTGGCGCGGATCTAGATAGTCAACTTCCTCCAGGTGACGGGGAAACTGTTGTGCCACCACACTCTCAACAACCTTCGCCAAGAAGGGAAGGTTGGAGACTGGACGGTAGTTGTTCAAAAGAGCTGGGTCCAAAGAGGGCTTCTTGAGGAGGGGCCTCACCATGGCCTCTTTTAGGGAGGCAGGCAAGGAACCCTCACTCAAGGATGCGTTGACAACCTCTTGGAGCCAGCCTCGTGTCACCTCCCAGGATGCCAGTACAAGCCAGGAGGGACACGGGTCCAATAAACATGTGGTGGCTCGCAGTCGCCCACGTAGCCTGTCCATATCCTCGGAAGTAACGGAGTCAAACTCCTCCCAAACAAGATCTCCCCCGTGGCATCCCACTGGGCCATGAATGGGGGTTAGCTCACTCTGTATCTGGGCGGTTTTCTCCTGCAGAAAAATCACAAATTCCTCTGCTCTACCCTGTAGCGGGGCTTCCCGCTCCCTCTGTTGAAGGAGGGAGCGGGTCACCCTAAACAGGGCGGCAGGGCGGTTTTCTGCGGATGCTATGAGAGTGGCACAATGATGACGTTTGGCCACCCTCAGCGCCACAATGTAAGTCCGTAAATGGGCTCTTACCTGTGTCCGGTCAGATTCAGAGCGGCTAGCCCTCCATCTTCTCTCTAGGCATCTCTTGCGGCGTTTCATCACCCGCAGCTCCTCAGTGAACCAAGGAGCCAGGGTGGTTCGCCGCCGCAAGAGAGGCCGCAAGGGCGCGACCCGATCTAAGGCTCCCACGGCCGCACTATTCCATGCGGCCGTGAGGTCCTCCATCGGGGCGCGGGTCAGGGATACAGGAAATGGCCCAAGCGCTGTCTGGAACCCATCTGGGTCCATCAAGCGCCTGGGGCGGTACCAGATTGGTGACTCTGGTTCCGCCTCCCCGCGGAGGGGAGCAGCGGTCGGAAAGTCGAGCCGGAGAAGTGAGTGGTCTGACCATGACAAGGGTGTGATGACTATATCCCCTGTACCCAGATCACTTTTCCATTGGCCCGAGACGAAGATGAGGTCCGGCGTATGTCCACCCTCGTGGGTGGGGCCCTGAATTACTTGGGTCAGGTCCATGGCCGTCATGGAAGCCATGAACTCCCGAGCTGCCACGGATGATTCGCCCAACGATGGCAGGTTAAAGTCCCCCATGACTATAAGTCTGGGGGTCTCCACTGCCACCGTAGCGATCACCTCCAGGAGCTCGGGCAGGGCTGCTGCTACATAGCGGGGAGCCAGGTATACAACCAGCAAGCCCAACTGCCTCCCTAGGCCCCACTTCACGCAGAGGGACTCACAGCCGGAAGTCTGAGGCACAATGGTCTCTCTCGGCTCAAGGCCTTCCTTAATAATGACCGCTACCCCACCACCCCTGCCTAGGGCCCGCGGCTGATGAAATGCGCGGTAGCCTGGTGGGCACATTTCAACGAGGGGATGTCCTCCCTCGTGGCCCAACCAGGTCTCCGCAATTCCTACCAGGTCCGGCTCCCCCTCTGACACAAGGTCACTAATGAGGGGGGCTTTGTTGACAACGGACCTGGCGTTGCAAAACATCAGCCGCAGACCCTGGCTCTGTATTCCCTGGCCACCTAGCCAACTGAAGACAGCTTCACATTAATACGTGAGCTTTCTTTTTTTTTATGGCTAGAAATGGGGGAAACAAATGATATAAAAATTTCAGAGCATTAAAAAAGTGGGATCATTGAAAAGGAAAAGGAAGGAAGAAAGGATGGAAGGGAAGGAAGGGAAGGGAGGAAGAGAGGAAGGAAGGAAGGAACTTGAGAGAAAGTTTGTAGAAAATGAGCTTTCTTTCAGCTAAATGCTGCCAGCAGCAAAACGTATCTGTAAATGGGAAGCAATTCAAACAAACTACTTAGGGCCTACATCTAAAGATATGTAACAAAAACGCAATCATTGACTGCTATCTCAAAAGAAAATGCTTTGGGCTGGAAAAGCAGCAGGGAGAGTAAAGCTTAATCCTCTTCCCATCTGCTGCCTTTTTTTTATTATTTTTTCTTTTAACCTGAGATCATGACCCTAATCCACTTTTGCTTTCATGGGGTGGAGATTCAAACAAATTTCTGAGGTAAATGTTTTGAGTTCCAGGCAGAGAAGATGGGAAATGACTAGGAAGAAGACAGAAACAGTAAGCAAGGTAAAAATCCCAACAAGTATTTCCATTTTACTTCTCTGCTGCTTTGAACATTCAGTGTTCGTTGTTTATGGCTCTGTCTAGTGATCAGTAATTAGAGTTGGTTAGGGGAAAATACAAGGAACTTATGCTATTGTATATAAATATTGAAAATAAATTACATAACCGTTTTCTCTGTACTTTTTGACTTTTGTATTCATGATGGCAAGTAAAACCGATTTTGTAGCCACAGCAACATTAGAAAAAGAAAACTTACTATTACAAATTTGTTCCTTCAATAAATATAACTTGTTTGAAGGAACCAGACTAAATTTGCCAGCACTGGAAAATGTTTACACATTTTAATTTTAAGTTTTGGCATGTGAGGAACATATGGATTCCTATAGGGTTTTTTGTTGTTGTTGTTAAATTTGTAGGCACCAACTCCTGTCAGATTCTTGATGTCTCACAATACAATATACAGTATGATAAATGACATGTCTATAGTTAAATAACCCCCTCTAATAAAATAAAAATAATCAAAGTAGCAATATGCTCCTTGCTTCATGATTTTTCATTCAATAATACAATAGCAGAGTTGGAAGGAACCTTGGAGGTCTTCTAGTCCAACCCCCTGCCTAGGCAGGAAGTCCTATACCGTTTCAGACAAATGGCTATCCAACATCTTCTTAAGATGTTCAGCAACCATTCAAGTTTACAATGGCACTGGAAAAAAAATTAGTTACAACCAGTCCTCAAAGTTACAGCCATTGTATGCCCCACTGGTCAAGTGGTCAAAATTCAGGCACTTATTTATGACTACAGAGTTTAGTATATACCCATTTAGAGAGGGCTATAAAACACCATGAAGTAATATATAAGTCTAAGTGCTATTTAACTCCATCCATCTGTTTATCTCAAAGTGTGCTCTTTGGACCACCTTGTACTCTGCCACCACTGCCTACCCCTGCACCCCACCAGTACCATTCACCGTCTTCTTCCTGCTGGTGGTCATGAGATGCATCTAGCCATGGCAGCTGTTGACCCTTTATGAATATATTTAACGGTGCAGAGTCAATCAATCAGCATTCAAATATGTCATTACTAAAGGTAGCATTCAACTTACAACCTGTGTTCTGGAGCTCTTCCCCCTCCAAGAGCCTGATACATCCTGTGCTCCACTTAATGACATGAATATTCATTTAATGGCCACATTGTGGAAAGCATGGATGGGAAGGGTCATACGTGATCACACAGGTGCTTCACCTAATGGCTCTCACAACTACTGACCATAATAGACAGATTCCATTACAATTACGAGTCAAGGACTATCTCTATATGTACCTCCACATCAGGTTTACTAAGATAACATGCTGAATGGAAAGTGTAGTAAAGGAGAAGGAAAGGTTAAGACAGTTCTGGGCTAGGGAGATAATAGGTTGGTGCTTTCTCCATGCTATATTCTAGGATAAAGATCCCATTTGCCCAATAAGCAATTGGTAACAGTGCTGGAGAGCTGGGGAATTGGTCTTCAAACTGGAATACCTTTGTGGAACTATAGCAAAATTTAATTTAATGAAATGAAATTCGTTTAACACAATTACTTTCATATATTTCTCCATATCTAGTTATGCCACATTAAAAAATTACAAATGGAGGGCTGTGGGGAAGATGCTTAATTATATATGGCCATAGAGTAGTTCTCCCCCATAGACCCTTGAGAAAGTTGGACATTTTTGCTATAACTTTAAACAAGGAGGCTTTTTTAAAAAGATCGCAGAAAAACAGCCATATGTTTAGATGGATTCTGTTTAACTTAAGCAAATAATATAATAAATATAAAAATTAACCAATGTTGCTTATTTGATTATGTATAGTTCAGGAATATATTAATATAATTTACTTATCCATAGCTATCATAACTATTAGACTGATTAAGACTAAACTTGGTCATTTTAAGCTCTTAAGGCTTTTACATTTTATCATTCCTTTTGATATACTTTCATTTTATGTCATTCTAATATAGTTCTTATTATTACAATATGAATATTATAATTTACCTATAGATTTTAGTGAAATGGTGATTTTTACATTTCATGTTAGGTGTTTTTATTTGTCTGGCGGTATTAGCTCATAGTTTTATCCAAACTATAAAAAACTCAATTGTCTTCATTATAATTTTAATCTTACAATCTTAATGGTATTGATAGCATGTGTAGTTTGTAATTGTGATTTTAGTCATTTCATACAATTTATCATAAAGGGATGTCTTTTTATTCTTGAATGTTGTGTCATCCAAGTTGATGACCAAAATAAAGACACTATTACTGCTACAAAGCTTTTCAGAGCCCAGTGATTCAATTTTCAATTTTCAAAATTGAAAATTGTATTGCAATTTTGTTAGCAAGATATTGGAGTAGAGTCAGCATAGAACTTTAAGAGTTTCACAGAATTCTCAAGAACTTTGGCTATTTGTTTTATCAATCTGACAATTATTTCAAAGAAAACTCTGTCAAAATCTAAGGCAATAAACAGTCTCATAAAGGAATAATAAT
The DNA here is from genome assembly GCA_039707465.1 of Rhabdophis nuchalis. NCBI lineage: Eukaryota > Metazoa > Chordata > Lepidosauria > Squamata > Natricidae > Rhabdophis > Rhabdophis nuchalis. Next base: position 175,415,701 of record CM077643.1, read on the forward strand.
TCAGTATCTGGAACTGTATCTATCAATATCAAAATGATTAAAGGGCTGAAGAAACATTAGCATTTTGTTCAGATGGAAAGGATTGGCTTTGTACAGCAATTCTTTGACAAGTCAGGAAAAGGAGAATTGCAAGCTCTTAATTAATGCTTGTCCTTTTGTACACTGGAGTATTATTATTATTATTTTATTATTTTTCAAATTTATACCCCACCCTTCTCCTTGTTAGGACCCAGGGCAGCGCACAGGCATTATTAAAAACCATAACAAAATGACAAAATACATTATTAAAAAACAATTAAATTAAGTCCCGTGCTAAAAAACCCATTTAAAACCCTGAGAATTAAAATTTATAGATAAAAGTCAGAAACGGGGGGCTATGCTAGGCTGGCTTGTTGGAATAAATACGTCTTAAGACGCTGGTGGAAGGGGCGGAGGTCCGAGGTGATGCGTAGGTCGGGGGGTAGGTTGTTCCAGAGGGCTGGGCCCGCCACAGAGAAGGCCCTTCCCCTGGGCGTCACCAACCGGCATTGCCTGGCCGACGGTACCTGGAGAAGACCCTCTCTGTGGGAGCGGAGCGGACGAAGTAGACAATGACTATTTCTACTTACTGTCAATGATATAAATGATTGGAAAATCACCTAATTTTATGTTTTGGATCCATGGTACTCTTTCAACCGTGGAAGTGATTGTTATAGTTTCTTCCAGAAGAAACACCAATTCTTCCCCAACCCCCATCATCCTCCGTCAGTTTTCTGATTCCTATTACATGTTGTGAACCACTCTATCTTTCAAGCAGAAGTATGAAATAAAAATCTTTCTACTTTTATTTCAGCAACATTGAAAGCAAAGCAAAATTTTGCCATTTCTAAGCCTAAATCTAAACCAACATCTCTCTTCACAATACACATATACTTTGGCCCAGGAGTGGGTTGCTGCCAGCGTTGTTGCAGTTGACTGTAAATTGTTCTGAACATGTGCAGAACATGAACAAATTACTAAAAAACATACCATATTTTTTGGAGTATAAGACGCACCTTTTTCCCCTCAAAAAAGAGGCTGAAAATCTGGGTACGTCTTATACACTGAATACATTATTTTTTGCCTCCCGAAACACCTCCCCCTTCACCAAAATGTGCATGCTTGTAGGAGGCTTTCAGAGAGCTCTTGAAAATTGAACCAAAAAACGGCCCATTTTTTGCTCAATTTTGCCCACCCCCAGGAGCACTCTATAAGCTTCTTAATGCCCTTTTTTGACAAAAAAATGGGCCCGTTTTTGGGAAAAATGGGACATTTTTTGGTCATTTTTGCCCCCCCCCCCCAGAAACACTCTACAACCCTCCTAAGGACTATTCATGAAGAACAGGCCATTTTGGGGAGGTTTGCAGAGTGCCAAACCTTTTTTTAAAAAATTTGCCTCTTCAAAACCTTGGTGCGTCTTATACTTCGGTGCGTCTTATACTCTGAAAAATACAGTACCGGAAATGGCAGAGGTGGCCGGGGAACCGGTTCGGGGGCATGACCAGTCTGGGTCACTGTCAGTTCTGCGATCAAGTCCAAAATACCACTACCGGTTCGCTGAACCTGTTAGGATAATCATCCTAATGTTGGGTTGACAATATATATAAGCCAGGATTCTTAAAGAGTAGATGTCACTTTAAGGACTATGTGGAATCTGATTGGCTGTGCTTCCCAGCTCAACCATAAAAGGCAGATGGAAACACAGTTCATCCCTTTTGCTTTCCTTTGCTTCCTGAATGCCACTGAGGAGGAGCTGAACCTGAAGATGGAAGAAGTATCATTGTTTTGACTTACTGTAAGATATCTGTGGTTTTGGTGAAGGACTGTTTATTGTTAGAGGAGTTAGTATCACTGTTTGGAAGAAGTATTTGATTTACTACAAAAGTAAAGACTATTTATTTTTTCTACTATCAGTGTTTGCTAGTTATTGTGTGCTTTAAGCAACGTATCTCTTGCTGCCCGGTGTATTGCACTATTCCGCCTGTTTATTTTCCAACGGGGGTGGTTTTTTACCCCTAACAGAACCGGTACGAACCGGTAGCAACCTACCTCTGCTTTAGCCATTCATTAGTGATTGTGATTGGCCATTATTAAAAGTACAGTCTAAAAATAATGAATAAAGTTCCCTGCTAGGGAGAGAGGGACTTTTAAATGAATCTTTCCTTGAGACTATATCCCTGGATAGATGTTCTCACAAACACTCAGAGATAATGCATGCACATCTGTCCTGATTAGACCCACTGAAAGATAGGCAGAGAAGAACATGGATGCATGCAGATGCAACATATTTACTTCATTATACAGACAAAAATGAAGATGCCTTCTGTGGTCACTGCGGCCGAAGCGATTGGAAATCATTCCAAACACTTTTTCTGCATGCTTTCTCCAACTTGTTATTCTACCCTAAGAGAATGTTGAAAATAAATTGTGCAGTGGCCTTGTTTCATGTCTGTTTCTCCCTTAGCATGGTAAGTTGCTGAAAACTGAACAGAACCAGACCAAATATGGGATGAAAGTAGAAACTAACAAAAGAAAGACAACAATTAAAATGACCCAGATCTGGCTTGGGGCTGTAGAGACAAATATTTCTAGAAAAAAATTCCCCAATTCTTGCCTGTAGGAAAGGCACTTGGGCAGTGTCTCAGAATGCGGCCAATTGCTCCATTTTAAGCCCCTTCCTCACTCTCTGCTCACACGAAAGTACAGTGCCAGTTCGGTGATTGAAAAGAATTCCAGAAGTTTGGATCCACAAGATTCTCCCATCTTCTTAATGATGTCCATCTGCAAACTTGCTGAAACTTAGCACATTAAAATCAGGATTATATTTAATTACCGACTGCTCGGCTTTAGTTCATGTTATCACGTGACTTATTCCAGTTTGTAACTGTCAGGAGTGGCAACCGTTAGCCTTTTAAGAATGACACAAGACTGGCTTTGCTGAGACAAGGCTGCTGCAATTGGGCAAGCCGGTCAGTGCTTTTTGACACAGCCTGTTGAAAAAAATGCTGCCAATCTTTAAAGGACTTCCATCCTTGGCTTACTTATACATTAAGCCTGTCAATTCAGTCTTCAGTAGAGCCAGGGTTAATTTAAAAAAAAAAAAAACACCTTGTACCGTTTACCATGAACCTTAAACAAACTTGCAGCAGCATTTTTCTTTGAGTCGACTGACATTTTTCTTTATGTTTCATCAGTCGTATCGGAGTGATCAGACAGCCGCTACACGTGGTACACCCACCAGGATTATTATCTAGACCAAAGGCCCAAAGCTCATTGTAGCAGGCATGTAATTCTTTACAATGTATGCCACGTTAACTGTGTTGGGTTATCTATTCAACAGCTGACTGAGCTGGGCTCCCAGGCTCTTCTCAACAACCATGTAAGAAGCAATGACAATTGTGCTACTTCATAACAGCTGCATGGAACTCTGACATACACTTCACAGCAACCAGTCATCTATATAAACCAATTTCAAGAGCAAAATTGCATGGTGCCTCCACTCTGTTATAAACACAATGATACCCACTCAAAGCTGATAAATGTACTGTATTCCTCTAGAGTTTTAAAGAACCAATTCTTTGCATCTTTGCATTCTTCCTAGCAAATTAGGCCTTGGTGTGCTAGTTTGTAATTTAGTTTTCTCAAGTCTCATACTTTGTCTTACATATACACCCACACACCCACACACACTACACGCACATACATATAACTATATACATAAATACCTTACCGCCACCACACACACACAAGTACACATAAATATATATACCCACATCCAGCTAGGGCTAGATATTAATATTCCAGAGCATTACACTAAAAGGCTCTTATTATCTCTACTCTCACACCTCTTGCAAAGCTATTGTGAGAATCCGATGAACTAAAATGGAAAGCAAGGTATTAACGGTGGCAAGTAATTATAGTCTTAAACATTAACTCCCTAGCAATTTTCAAATTAGTGACAGTATCATTTCATAGGATTACATATAACATAATCCTTGCAATGGGATAAAAGGTAACCGCAAACAGAAACCCTTTGTAACAAAACAAAATGAAACAAAAATCCACCTTATTAGCGGGGAAGCGGGGAACATATTAAAGATTAATAAAAACAAATTAAAAACATTTTGCCAAATAAGAAGTTGTTTATTTTTCGTGTGGTACTTTGACATCTTAGCTAGATTTCTCACCACTCGGATATTTCAGTAGTAACTCCATCACAGCAATGCAAATTATAGCAATGCACAAATCATAGTAAAATTTATGAGATTTGGATTTTGCAAATAATGTCAGTTTTCCATTTGAAATTCCCATTGAGACGGTAAACACTATTTCTCTCTTATATGCAGTGAATACTCTCATATGCTGTAGTCTTATGCACTGTGTACATAATATATACAGTAATGTCAAATACAGGGAGAAAATGAGAAAATAACCTTTCTTCCGTTAACCCTAACAATCCCAGAGGAAAAAAGGGGGAAATAAAGCTAATAATTCCCCTGCTGTTAAGTGGAATCCCTAGATTTTGTGGTTAGCAAGATCTCTGCCCTATTTCTTCCGCTTCTAGAGGCATATTTTAATGCATATGAAGTTTCTATTATTTCTTGCTAGTTTACAGTTTCTAGTTACGTGTTCATCATTTATCAGTTTAAGAAGGAAATAAGTAGGAAGACAAAACATTTTTAACCACAATAATATATGTGACTATAATAGCAGTCACTTATGTTAGTTCTTGCATTGTTGCTGTTGCTAACAATAGCAACAACTGCAACCGTTTATAGTGTTTCAGTTAAAATAAGCATTTTATCATCATTAAGAGACAGGAGCAGGGCCTAACGTGAAGGCTAAACAACAGAGGAGGCATAATTTAAGTATGAGGGCACGTGGAGATATTTCCTGTGCTGCAGTGGGGGAAAAAGAATAGAATTAAAAGAAACTTCAGGGCCAAAAATGGGCCCAACTAAGACTGGAGAGACCAGATTCAATCCGGTCTCAATTGAGAAACGTCCACTGATTTTTTGGGGGCCACCAATTATCTTGCAGTCCAGGCTAATTATTTTTATTAGGAAAGGATTAAAGAAAGAAGAAAAAAGAGTGAAGATGGGAAAATATAAGTAACCTGAATTAATGCAGAGGTGCTTAATGAGTATAAAATGGGAAGCAGGGCTAGTAAAAATTTGTAACCAGGAAAAAAAAACCTATGTAGTTTGCTTTGATTCTCTTATAATTGGTCTTTCTTTGCAATGCCTGCCTTGCATCCTGTGGTCCATCACGTGCTACTCCCGAGCAGTTTAGTTTCCAAAGCCACCTGATGCTTTCAGGAACATTCATGCAACATGAAGCAGCAAACTTACTACAGAACTATAGACAAATCACAGGACATCCTTGGCACTGATTGGCCTGGGAGACACTTTGGCTTTCCTTTTCCTCTACCAATCATTTGCTATTCAGAGGCCTGAAATGAAGCAACACTTGGTTTATTTGTACACACACACACACACACACACACACACACACACACACACCAATTGTTGTAAGAGTCTGCTTGAGAATAGCAAAACATTCATATTACTTATGAATGAAGTTACCAGTAAGAAAACTAAAAACCGAAATAATAGTCTTAAAGTACAACTCTGTGTGCTATTTCAAAGAAGAAAGCTGCCGCAGAAAGGAAATGCACATTTATATAGAGTTTGCTGTGACAAAACACAGTTGTATTTACAATAGTTAAATAAAAATACAGAATGAAGACCTCAGATCAATAGCAATAGTACTTACACTTATATACCGCTTTACTGTGCTTTACAGCCTGGTTTACAGAGTCAGCCTATTGCCCCCAACAATCTGGGTCCTCATTTTACCCACATTGGAAGGATGGAAGGCCGAGTCAACCTTGAGCCTGGTGAGATTCGATCTGCCAAATTACAGCCAGCTGACAGTCAGGAGAAGTAGTTTGCAGTACTGCACTGTGCCACCATGGCTCAAAATATAATTTAGCTTGTAGAGAATGGAATGGAATGGAATGGAATAGAATAGAATAGAATAGAATAGAATAGAATAGAATAGAATAAGTTGGACCTTGGAGATCTTCTAGCCCAACCCCCTGCTTAGGCAGGAAACCCTACACCACTTCAGACAAATGATTATCCAATTTCTTCTTAAAAACTTCCAGTGTTGGAACATTTACAACATCTGGAGGCAAGTTGTCCCACTGATTACTAACTGTCAGGAAATATCTTCTTCGTTCTAGTGTAGGTTGCTTCTCTCCTTGATTAGTTTCCACCCATTGCTTCTTGTCTAGCCCTCAGGTGCTTTGGAGAATAGCTTGACTCCCTCTTCTTTGTGGTAGCCCATGAGATATTGGAACACTGGTAACATGTCTCCCTTAGTCCTTTTTTCATTAAACTAGACATGCCCAATTCTATTCTCCTTCATTCTAATGTAGTCTTTATTTTCTTAATTTTTCTCTTTAACTTGCCAATCAGATCTGCCAACTAAATCATCTGCAGTCATTTGTCTTGTGTTGAAGGGATTCAGCTTTGGACTGAAGACACTACAACATTTGTTCAAGTTTTCCCTCACAATTAACATAACTAATTAAGGTAATTTCAGAAATCTCCTTAGCCCAAAGTCAAACAAACGAGAATGAAAGGCAGCCATTCATTTATGGAAACAAGGATTTCTTTTCTCCCATTCCAGGTTGCAATCAAATTATATCATTCCCTAAAGGTTTTGGTGAACAATGGTTTTGCTCATTTATTTCCCAAACTATTATCAGTGGCTGAGATTTTATTTTTTCCTCGGCAATAACGGCATCCATAACTATCTTGGAATCTTAATATTTGGTGATTAATGAAAGCTTGGCCTATCTGCCTTCAACTTTTTCTTGTTGATGTTAATGAACATGCTGCTTATGATATGGAGGAAGAAGGAAAGGGAACTAAATAAAGCACCTGGAGTAGGCTATTAAATTGTTCTCTGGGCACATTTTGCATATGACTATAAGGTTGTGATTAATAGGTTATCGAATGTATTAACAAGGGCTCTAGCAAACAGCACAATGCCACTAGCCATTTCTATTTTAAATAGTGCTATAAGCAAACAGGTCACCAGAGCTACAAACTCTGGCCAACAAGGCCATCAAAGCTTCTGAGATTGCTGCTTTCCCACCCAGTGGGCTTTTTTCTTCATTGTAAGGTTAAATGCTCCCATCAGGCTCCCAATTAAGAATAACTATAAAAAATAATATAGGGAGGAAAATGTACAAAACAATGGTCAGTGTTGGTGAGAAATTGAAATAGCTCTATGAGCAGGTCACAATGCTCCTGACATAAAGGTGACATTTGGAACATAAAGTCCCTGGGTTATGATGGTTATTCCAAAACTAATTTTCTTTACAATGGGGCGGGGGGGGGGGGAAGGAAGAGGTTGTAAATACTGTGAGGGGAAACAGTTGAGTTTTGGAGGAAAATGAACGGATGTGCCTCAAAACTGGAATGTATGCAGCAAATCTGATCAAGCCCACTTAATGAAGACATGTACCAATGACCTTAATATTAATTTACGTGTTTGAGAAAAGAAGCACTATATTTCATTTCAAATCACACAGATCCAAGATTAGCCAATTTTGCTACTGAGGCAAAATATGAGAGGACATCTCCTTCTCCATCGTGCAACACAAAATACAATTTAAATGAAACTTGACTCTTCTTTTAGCACTGGATGATGGATAGCATCCTTCACAGTACCTGAGGTTAACGCAGAAGATGTCAGGCTATAATGGCATGCACAGATCTGTTTTGTATTTTAATTGTATTTATTTTGTCAAGCATGTATAAGATAACAGATATAAGTATAAACATGATTATGAATGCAGGAAATGGATACAAATAAGTGGGGACAGTAGGAGAGGGACGGTAGGCACATTGGGGCACTTATGCACTCCCTTTACAGACCTCTTAGGAATGGGGGTGAGGTCAACAGTAGACGGTCTAAGGTTAAAGTTATGGGGGTTTGGGGATGAAACCACAGAGTCAGGTAGTGCATTCCAGGCATTGACCACTCTGTTGCTGAAGTTGTATTTTCTGCAATGGAAGAAAATAGCAAGAAAAAAGGTTGGTAAATCTGCATTGGATTAGACACCTAATCATCTCTAATACTTAACTTTTTGGGAAAACGTGTTGTAAGTAAGCTTAACCACATTCCGTACTTTTACTCGTGTGTAACCAGGATTGAGTTGTGAAATATCTAGTATGGATAACCAAGAAATTCAGATCTTGGTTACATGCTATATATGAAAAGGTGAACCAAAGCTGGCTATGCCCTCTGTGTCATATTGCTCAAATATAACGACACATCCAGTGGAATGAGATGGGGAGGGAAAACAGGCACCTTCAGCTGTCCTTCATCTTTAATGCAAATTTTAGCAGCCAGAGTCTGATTCCATTGAAATTGTGAATAACTAAAACTGGATGGTGAACATGTGTAATATTCTACTAGTAGACCCCACAAAAACAAGGCAACTATATCTGTTCCAAACCATTTAAGGAATGAAGGGTTGTGGTTAATAGCTATTGGGGGAAAAGGGAGAAAAATACAGATAATCACAAGCCAAGTGGTTGATTACATTTACTTGGCCAGATCACTTTTGTTTTCTACCAATCAAGAACTTTAAATGAGTGTGTGCGTGGAAGAGAGAAAAAAAACAAATTTAATCCGAATCAGTTTATCTTGAGAAGTTGAAGAACTTCTTTATTCCCCCTTCCCCCTTTCTTTTCCAGCAGGCTTTCTTGGCAAGCATTTTTTTCCCCAAGATCAACTAGCTTTAATTTTAAATTTCAAAAGCCTTGCATTTAATCCCTTGAGCTGGCCTGGTACCTTCCACCATCTGTTCATTGGTTTTGTTATACCAGCATACACCTGCCGAGTTTTGCAACATTTCAAGCTGACTGGGGACAAAAAAAAATAATCATCAGAATAATTATAATTTTCATAAACTAAAGACTTCCATTCAGACGCTACAAATCGTTCCAATGTGTTTGGAGTGTAAATGTGTGGGGAGAGAGAGAAAGGGAAAAAGAGAGAGAGGGAGGGAAGGAGGAAGGGAGGAAGGGAGGAAGAGAGAAAGAAAGAAAGAAAGAAAGAACGAAAGAAAGAAAGAGAGAAAGAAAGAAAGAAAGAAAAGAAAAGAACAGCATATTTAATGATTTTTTTCTAAACAAAGTCATCATATTGCTTCATATACACTGGGTACACTGGAGATCGGTGTGAAGATTTTGATATTTAAGTACAAATTTTAAGTTCTTTTGACATGAATTGTCACCTTCTAATGGGGTGTTTACGTGAAGGTTGGTCTGTAACTCTCATCACATTTCAAAGGATTTGACATCATCCAACATAGTTGTTGGATAGTTTCATTCATACTAACTCTGTCATCAATTGTTGCAGAATAGTTGGTTAGTGGGTAATTAGCATGCATCTGACTAGGGTTGCTACAACCATGCTATAAAATCCCTTGTAATAAATAATACATGACTGTATGTAGTTTACGTACATACAGATTTTTCTCAGGTTGGAGCCTTCATCTATAAAGGATCAAAACAGCATTTATCAACAGGCTCTAAGTCTTCAACTATAAAAGATGAAAACTGTATTCATCAGCAGCCACTAAAACAAATTTATTCACCCATGTATGGAATGCCATGTAATCCAATTCTGTCTTCCCTAACCAGCTAAGCTACCCAATAGATTTACTAGTGGTTAAATTAACTATGTTTTTTTAATATATATTTAATCTAAATTTCCAATTTTTTTCCATACTATGGGGATAAAATAATGCCTTGCGTGACGTCGTGAGGCTAAAAAGTTGAGGTTACATGATTTGTGGGCATGTATAATTGACTTTTATCAAATGGACAAGAGGAAATTAAAAAGATCATCATATTTCATGCCAGGAAAATAGATAGTGTTTTGATTTGCAGCGAATAGGGTCTTTCTAATAGTTCTGTGTGACTTTTGCAAATTGCCATCTAAATTGGACAGAAATAATTCCAGATTTTTAAAAGAAAGATCAAATGCACAAGAAAGAAAAAAAAGGGATAGATTTGTTCATCCACGTGAAAACCTTTGATTCCTTTACTTTTAAAGATGTCAAGATCTGCACTGAATACTGTAAGGGTTCCCACATTTTTTTCTCAATTGTAGCAGCTATGTGGCAGGCAAGGGATGCGGTAGCTGATGGCTGAGACGCTGAGCTTGTCAATCAGAAAGGTCAGCAGTTCAGTGGTTCAAATCCCTAGCACCACATAATGGAGTGAGCTCCCGTTACTTGTCCCAGCTTCTGCCAACCTAGCAGTTCAAAAGCATGTAAAAATGCAAGTAGAAAAATAGGGACCACCTTTGGTGGGAAGGTAACAGCGTTCTGTGTGCCTTTGGCCTTTAGTCATGCCAGCCACATAACCATGGAGACGTCTTCGGACAGTGCTGGATCTTTGGCTTTGAAATGGAGATGAGCACTGCCCCCTAGAGTCGGGAACCACTAGCACATTTAGCAGGCAAGAGCAACCTAGTTCTCTCCTAATTAAAAAAAATAGTGTATCTCTTCAATTTGGTCACAACAGATAGCTGAGAATTTTAAAACATCTTCAGAACCGGAATGAAAAGTATGAAAAATTACAACAGAAAAGGATACAATTTAGAATCCCAAGACCATTACAACTTCTGTACCATGTGAATTATGTGAGTCTGAATCTGAAGAAAATTTGCAGTGATTTGAACTGATAAAATATTCTCAATCAATGTACGAGTTGCTCACATAAACATAATAAATAATCCATTATCATAATACAAGTGTCATCAATTCTTAATCCAAAATAAACTCCATAATTGTTGTTTGCAAAACCTGGAATACTAGCTTTTGGTTTTTCACTGCTAATGTCTTACTCGTGCCCTGGTGGTGCAGTGGTTAGAATGCGGTATAGCAGGCAAACTCTGCCCACAGCCGGCAGTTCGATCCTGATGGAGCTCAAGGTTCACTCAGCCTTCCATCTCTCTGAGGTTGAGAAAATGAGAGTCCAGATTATTTCGGGCAATATGCAAATAATGCTTTACATTGTAAACCTCCAGAGAGTGCTGTAAAGTGCTATAGGGTGGTATATAGTCCTACATTCTATTTCTATTACTGCCTAAGGATTTTTGATGTGAAGGGGATTTTTTTCCCAATGAGCTAAGATGCCAACAAATCTCCTGACCAAAGTTGTGAATGGAGTAGGGAGTGAAGTGGGAGAGGGATGACAAGAGTCTTGGAAACCATGTCTCACAGGGCTTTGTGCATTAGGGAGGTGTTGTGGCACAGGGAACCCGGGCAGAAGTTGACTCCCATGTCTGCGGTTCAAAATCATGGATAACCACTAATTTTCAGCAAATAGCTTTCCCAATAGCTTGCTGGCACTCAATGGTCAGCTGGATTTTTGCAACTCAGATCTATATAACCGTGTGTGTGTGTGTGTGTGTGTGTGTGTGTTTGAGTGACGTGGAGCCTCTCATGATAACTAGAGCTGCAAGGAATATGGCACTGTTTAAAAAAATAAGTTACTTAATCAGACTGCCAAATGGTAACTGAGGACCTATGTGCTAAATTGACTGGGTACCTGGATCAAACTACACAAAAGCCTTGAAAAACACACATCAGTGCCAGGGTTCGCCTTCAGAAGATGTTACTTCATTCTTGCAGACAATCCAGGGGTGGGTTTCTGCAGGTTCGCACCTACTCGCGAGAACCGGTTGGTGAAATTTAGAGAACCGGTGAGAGGGGGTTCCACCGGCGTACCTGGAAGTAAATCTGGTCTATCGCTGCCAGTGACCCAACGGGAAGGAAAGGAAAGGAAGGAAAAAAGGAAGGAAGAAAGGAAAGAAGAAAGAAAGAAAGAAAGAAAGAAATTGAAATTGAAATTGAAATTGAAATTTATTAACCGCACCCTCTCCCCACAGGGACCCGGGGCGGTGCACAGGCAGAGTTAAAAAACAATATACAATAAATACAACATACATACTTTAAAATAGAATTAAATAGTATTACCCGTGCTAAAAATATAAGATTAAGAACCCATTAAAATATTTGGAGTCAATAGACAGAGAGAACTATTCAAGGCCGGCCAGTCGAAAGAGATAGGTCTTCAATTTTACACGAAGGAGCGGAGGTCAGTGGTCGTTCTAATATCAGGGGGAAGGTCGTTCCAGAGGGCCGGGCCCGCCACAGAGAGCGCCCTTCCCCTGGGCGTCGCCCGCTGACAAAGTCTAGTGGACGGCACCCGGAGAAGCCCCTCTCTGTGGGAGCGAATCGGTCGTGAGGATGTGTGGGGCAGGATCCGATCTCGCAGATAGCTAGGTCCCGAGCCATGGAGCGCTTTGAAGATGATAACTAACACCTTGAAGCGCACCCGGAAGACGACAGGTAGCCAGTGCAGCTCGCGCAAGAGCGGTGTAACGTGGGCAAACCTGGTGGTCCCCATAATTGCTCGCGCGGCTGCATTCTGAACTAACTGAAGCCTCCGGGTGCACCTCAAGGGGAGCCCCATGTAGAGAGAGTTACAATAGTCCAGTCGGGATGTCACGAGGGCATGAGTGACTGTGCGAAGGGCGTCCCGATCCAATAGGGGGCGCAATTGGCGAACCAGGCGAACCTGGTAGAACGCCCTCCTGGCCACGGCTGTCACTTGCTCTTCCATAGACAGCCGGGTATCCAGGAGGACACCCAAATTGCGCGCCCCATCCACAGGGGCAAGATGTTCGCCCCCTATGGCCAGCGTTGGAGAAAGCTGGTTGAATCGGGCAGCCGGAAACCACAGCCACTCGGTCTTGGTCGGGTTGAGCCTAAGTCCGTTACTTCCCATCCAGATCCGCACGGCTTCCAGGCACTGGCACATCACCGCTACGGCATCGTTGGGGTGGTTTGGGGTAGATATGTACAGCTGGGTGTCATCAGCGTACAGGTGGTACTCTACCCCAAAACCACGGATGATCTCACCCAGCGGCTTCATGTATGCATTAAACAGGAGAGGCGAGAGGACCGACCCCTGAGGCACCCCGCATGTGAGGGGTCTCGGGGTCGACCTCTGCTCTCCTGCCCACACAAATTGCGATCGGCCAGAGAGGTAGGAGGAGAACCACCGTAAAACGGTGCCTCCCACCCCCAACCCCCCCAGCCGATGCAATAGGATACCATGGTCGATGGTATCGAAAGCCGCCGAGAGGTCTAATAGGACCAGGATGGAGGAACATCCCCCATCTCTGGCCCTCCAGAGATCATCTACCAACGCGACCAATGCCGTCTCGGTGCTATGCCCGGGCCGAAAGCCGGACTGGCGCGGATCTAGATAGTCAACTTCCTCCAGGTGACGGGGAAACTGTTGTGCCACCACACTCTCAACAACCTTCGCCAAGAAGGGAAGGTTGGAGACTGGACGGTAGTTGTTCAAAAGAGCTGGGTCCAAAGAGGGCTTCTTGAGGAGGGGCCTCACCATAGCCTCTTTTAGGGAGGCAGGCAAGGAACCCTCACTCAAGGATGCGTTGATAACCTCTTGGAGCCAGCCTCGTGTCACCTCCCAGGATGCCAGTACAAGCCAGGAGGGGCACGGGTCCAATGAACATGTGGTGGCTCGCAGTCGCCCACGTAACCTGTCCATATCCTCGGAAGTAACGGGGTCAAACTCCTCCCAAACAAGATCTCTCTCGTGGCATCCCACTGGGCCATGAATGGGGGCTAGCTCACTCTGTATCTGGGCGGTTTTCTCCTGCAGAAAAATCACAAATTCCTCTGCTCTACCCTGTAGCGAGGCTTCCCGCTCCCTCTGTTGAAGGAGGGAACGGGTCACCCTAAACAGGGCGGCAGGGCGGTTTTCTGCGGATGCTATGAGGGTGGCACAATGATGACGTTTGGCCACCCTCAGCGCCACAATGTAAGTCCGTAAATGGGCTCTTACCTGTGTCCGGTCAGATTCAGAGCGGCTAGCCCTCCATCTTCTCTCTAGGCATCTCTTGCGGTGTTTCATCACCCGCAGCCCCTCAGTAAACCAAGGAGCCAGGGTGGTTCGCCGCCGCGAGAGAGGCCGCAAGGGCGCGACCCGATCTAAGGCTCCCACGGCCGCACTATTCCATGCGGCCGTGAGGTCCTCCATCGGGGCGCGGGTCAGGGATACAGGAAATGGCCCAAGCGCTGTCTGGAACCCATCCGGGTCCATCAAGCGCCTGGGGCGGTACCAGATTGGTGACTCTGGTTCCGCCTCCCCGCGGAGGGGAGCAGCGGTCGGAAAGTTGAGTCGGAGAAGTGAGTGGTCTGACCATGACAAGGGTGTGATGTCTATGTCCCCTGTACCCAGATCACTCTTCCATTGGCCCGAGACGAAGATGAGGTCCGGCGTATGTCCACCCTCATGGGTGGGGCCTTGAATTACTTGGGTCAGGTCCATGGCCGTCATGGAAGCCATGAACTCCCGAGCTACCACGGATGATACCACGGAGAAAGAAAGAAAGAAAGAAAGAAAGAAAGAAAGAAAGAAAGAAAGAAAGAAAGAAAGAAAGAAAGAAAGAAAGAAAGAAAGAATTTATCATCACAATTGAGTCCAAAATTTTGGTTGCTAAGCAAGAGCATTGTTAAATGAGTTTCACCACATTTTAAAAGGTGGCCACTCCCTCCTGTCACATGACTGCCAAGCCACGCCCACAAAATAGGCCACACCTACAGAGTAGGTTCTAAAAAATTTGAAACCCACCCCTGAGACAATCGTATGGATTTAGAAAGGTTTATTATGAGGTTTGGAAGGATTATTATTATTATTATGGGAATTTTTAAGCAGCTGCATTCTGGACCTGGAGGGACAGAAGTGATGAAATGGGCATAATGAAGACAATATGTAACCCCTGTGATTGACATACCTGCACTGAAAATTGGTAGGCACATACAAAAGGGGAGGGTTCATGTTGTGACTTCATCAATTGTACGTCTCCCCCCCCCCCCCATCATTGCACTGTGCAATAGATTTCTGAGTTCCTGAGGTCAATTCCACTTAAGGGCAGTGTAAAAGTGGACTGCGCAATTTAAAGTCCCATAACTGCATATCGATATGCCTTTGAAAAGCCTTGGGTCTCACGGTCCTTCCAAAGTGTGCTGTCACACTTTGATGTAATGATAAAGACACATGTTTATGCTGTGTCTTTTATTCCCAGTCCATTCCACTTGTAATAGAACCCAAACTTCAGCACGGGGTTAAGGGTATTCAAAAAGGAAGTCAGGTGATGGGTTACTGAGACCAGAAATTGCGGCTCAAAGCAGAAGATAAGAGCACATAGTCTTTAATTTGTTGCTGGGCAGAAAGAAAGGTCAAGAGAGAATGTCTCTTCAATGTGCAACATCCCTGCCTCCACCTAGCTTTTGGGGTATGGTTCCAGTGAGTCACTGAAAGGTCTACTTTTGCTGTAAAGAGACAGCTTCTATGAAAGGCAGAATAAATTAGTTCTCTACACTGGGGTCCCCAACCCACCCCCCCAGTTTGTGGACTGGCGCCGGTCTGCGGCATGCCAGAAACTGGGCGACGCAAACAAGTGAAGCCCCATCCATGGGCAGGAAACAATGCATCTTCTGGTCCACGGAAAAACATCTCTGGTGCCCAAAAGTTTGGGGGGCCGCTGCTCAATACTAATGGTCTTCGATTTACGATCATTCACATTTAGCAACCATTTGAAGTTACAACAGCAAAGAAAAAAGTGGCTTCTAACTGGTCCTTGCACTTATGACCATCGCAACAGCTCCATGGGCACAGGATCAAAATTAGGGCGCTTGATGGTTGCAGTGTCCCACATGATTGCCACTTGTAATCTTCCCACCCAGCTCCCAATAATCAAAGGGGGAAGCCAGGTATGCTTAACAACTGCATGATTCACTTAACAACTGCCCTGCTTTGCAATGGAAATCCTAGTCCCATTTGTGGTCATAAGTCGAGGACTACCTGTAAATTCTTTTAATATATGCTCTACAGATGAATGAAGGTTAGAAAGTGGCACAGGTTATAAGCCAAGTCATAAGCTACATGCAAATATTCCTTGCATTCCATCTTGTGCTCATATTAAGGGTATTGGTCTGCAACGAAGCATGCAATGAACAGGCACTTCTTATAGATTTGTTCTCTGCCGCACAGCTTTTGCCGTACGATACAGGAAGGTGAGTCCCGCTTGCTGGCATCGATGCAGGATGGCTGAGTATAAACTCTTGCACATCATTATTATTCTGATAGCCCCATGGTGCTAGCAGTTCATTACGTAACCTGGTTTTGCTTTTCAGAAACAGAGAATGCTTTTCCCACAACTGCGGTCTAAGCAATATATTTTTTCCATTCAGAGAAAAGATGTGTTGGCTTAAATAATAAACTATTCCATGAAAGTGGTTTATGATTCATTCTTCATGAATGGCTTTTCACACAGTATTTCAGAAATAGCAATCCCTGTTCCCAGAAAGGGACAAAATGGATGTAGGCCGTACAATTCTGCCAAAGATTGTACTAGATCAAAGCCAAAAGCCTAAATGCCGACTGACCCTATCCTCTGAAAAATAAACAGCCAGGGCGGGGGTCAAGACTCAAATTAAATGTAATTTAAATTATACTAATTGGATTTAAATGAAACTAGGAACAGTTGATATAATTGTTCACATAGTTTCAGGAATGAAAATGCTTCCTGACGAATGGAAGAACAATTTTAAAGTTGGGTTCTGCCAAAAGCGGAATGGAGTTACAACACTGCTCACAAAAGGCAAACCAGTTAAAATGCATTTCAGCACTAATAGAAAGCCCATATCTGCATTAAAGGGCAGTGTTCCGCCCCAGGCGCCTGATGGACCCAGATGGGTTCCAAGCGGCGCTTGGGCCACTTCCTGTACCCCTGACCCGCGCCCCGATGGAGGACCTCGTGGCCGCATGGAATACTGCGACCACGGGAGCCTTGGATCGGGTCGCGCCCTTGCGGCCTCTCTTGCGGCGGCGAGCCACCCTGGCTCCTTGGTTTACCGAGGAGCTGAGGGTGATGAAACGCCACAAGAGATGCCTAGAGAGAAGATGGAGGTCTACCCGCTCTGAATCTGACCGGACACAGGTAAGAGCCCATTTACGGACTTACATTGTGGCGCTGAGAGTGGCCAAACGCCATCATTGCGCCACTCTCATAGCATCCGCAGATAACCGCCCTGCCGCCCTGTTTAGGGTGACCCGTACCCTCCTTCAACAGAGGGTGCGGGAAGCCCCCTTACAGGGTAGAGCAGAGGAATTTGTGTCTTATCTGCAGGAGAAAATCGCTCAGATACAGAATGAGTTAGCCCCCATTGCTGGTCCAGTGGATTGCCACGAGGGGGATCTTGTTTGGGAGGAATTTGACTCCGTTACTTCCGAGGATATGGACAGGTTACGTGGGCGACTGCGAGCAACCACATGTTTATTGGACCCGTGTCCCTCCTGGCTTGTACTGGCATCCTGGGAGGTGACACGAGGCTGGCTCCAAGAGGTTATCAACGCATCCTTGAGTGAGGGTTCCTTGCCTGCCTCCCTAAAAGAGGCCATGGTGAGGCCCCTCCTCAAGAAGCCCTCTTTGGATCCAGCTTTATTAACCAACTATCGTCCAGTCTCCAACCTTCCCTTCCTGGCGAAGGTTGTTGAGAGTGTGGTGCCACAACAGTTTCCCCGTCATCTGGAGGAAGTTGATTATCTAGACCCGCGCCAGTCCGGCTTTCGGCCCGGGCATAGCACCGAGACGGCATTGGTCGCGTTGGTGGATGATCTCTGGAGGGCCAGAGATGGGGGTTGCTCCGATCCCGCAGATAGCTAGGTCCCGAGCCATGGAGCGCTTTGAAGATGATGACTAACACCTCCTCCATCCTGGTTCTGTTAGACCTCTCGGCGGCTTTCGATACCATCGACCATGGTATCCTATTGCATCGGCTGGGGGGGTTGGGGGTGGGAGGCACCGTTTTGCGGTGGTTCTCCTCCTACCTCTCTGGCCGATCGCAATTTGTGTTGACAGGAGAGCAGAGGTCGACCCCGAGACCCCTCACATGTGGGGTGCCTCAGGGGTCGGTCCTCTCGCCTCTCCTGTTCAACACATACATGAAGCCGCTGGGCGAGATCATCCGTGGTTTTGGGGTAGAGTATCATCTCTACGCTGATGATACTCAGCTGTATATATCTACCCCAAACCACCCCAACGATGCCGTAGCGGTGATGTGCCAGTGCCTGGAAGCCGTGCGGATCTGGATGGGAAGTAACGGACTCAGGCTCAACCCGACCAAGACCGAGTGGCTGTGGTTTCCGGCTGCCCGATTCAACCAGCTGACTCCATCGCTGGCCATAGGGGGCGAACATCTTGCCCCTGTGGATGGGGCGCACAACTTGGGTGTCCTCCTGGATACCCGGCTGTCCATGGAAGATCAAGTGACAGCCGTGGCCAGGAGGGCGTTTTACCAGGTTCGCTTGGTACGCCAGTTGCGCCCCCTATTGGATCGGGACGCCCTTCGCACAGTCACTCATGCTCTCGTGACATCCCGACTGGACTATTGCAACTCTCTCTACATGGGGCTCCCCTTGAGGTGCACCCGGAGACTTCAGTTGGTCCAGAACGCAGCCGCGCGAGCAATAATGGGAGCCTCTAGGTTCACCCACGTAACACCGCTCTTGCGCGAGCTGCACTGGCTACCTGTCGTCTTCCGGGTGCGCTTCAAGGTGTTAGTCATCATCTTCAAAGCGCTCCATGGCTCGGGACCTAGCTATCTGCGGGATCGGATCCTGCCCCATACATCCTCACGGCCGATTCGCTCCCACAGAGAGGGACTTCTCCGGGTGCCGTCCACTAGACTTTGTCAGCGGGTGACGCTCAGGGGAAGGGCCTTCTCTGTGGCGGGCCCAGCCCTCTGGAACGACCTTCCCCCCGATATCAGGACAACCACGGACCTCCGCTCCTTCCGCCTAAAATTAAAGACACATCTGTTTCGCTTGGCCGGCCTAGAGTAGTCTCTTTTTAGATTGGGGTTAGTTTTAATATGGGATTTTAGCGCAGGGTTAGTTTAATTTCATTTTATTATTGTATACTGTTTGTATTTTATATGTATTTTAAATTCCCTGTGCCCCGCCTCGAGTCCCTTCTGGGAGAGAGAGCGGGTTATAAATTAAATTATTATTATTATTATTATTATTAGTGTAGAGCATAGGATTATCACATATACAGTATAACTGCATTCATATTTTAGCCATCAGGAGAGCAGATGCCAGATTCCTCCAACTAACTGAACTGGTCCTGACTTCTCCAAGATTACATCATCCAAATAGCCACCAGCTTTATATGCTTCCCTGTAATAATTATTGTGGGACAAAAGCTCTTTGTGCTAGTCAGCCCTTTCTCCAGCTAGCACCAAATCCAGAAAGCAGGCAGTCCCCTGACCCTCACCTCATCTTCAGCCTCCTTATTTTTCAACTTACTTTCTCCTTCTTCCTGTTTTCAAGAAAAATACCCAAGGTTGCCACTGTTGTGCAAGAAAAAAGCTGGTCCTTCATATGAAATCAAGGTTGCACAGTGCCTCTGCATCTGTTTTGGCAGGGGACTTGGAGATGGGGGTGAAGATGAAGCAGGAATTCCCACCAAGGGAATGCCACTAAATCCAATAGCTCCAGAGAAAGTGTTCTAAAATTGCCATTTATTCAGGAACAAGAATTGAACAGATTTAGTGGCAGAATAGCCCTGCTTTCCAAAATGGATAGAGCCCACATTGTGGAGATATGTAAGCGCAATACATCCTCTGTGTTTTGAAGGAGGATAATGTGGAAAGAAGTACCAACCACAAACCCTGTTGAAAAAATCAATTGTCCACCACTTCATGCCATCAGCAGTCCTTCTAAAAATGGCAACATGTTCTGTTGCCCTGGTGAGCTATGGATGCTCTTCCATGCTGTTTATCCAGCATTTCCTCCCTTGATTTGCTCCAATGGCTCCCTTGCCTGGGTGAGCTAAGCATGGGGATCTTCCCAGGGGTGGATTCCGCTGCTGCTACTGCCTACTACAGTGCATCCCTACTACAAGGATGCACTGCACACACACGCACAATATTTTTAAAAAATTGCTTCTGTGGATGCGCAGAAGCAAAAAACAAGATGGCGGTGCCTATACCACCTACAGCACCGCCGAGAGAACCGGTTTAGGGGCCCGGCAGGCCAAGTTACTACTTACTTAGCCGAACTTGTCCAAACCAGTAGGAACCCACCTCTGGGCCTTCCTTTCTGGCTTCTATGTGTTTTTGATGTCCACAATGACAACCACAATGGAGCATTTTGAAAACAACTAAAACAGCCTAAAGAAAAGTTCATTAACAATGGATGGTTGGATATATCAATGTGCATCTTTGATAGGGAGAGTCTGATGAAAACAGCCTTGTCGTGTGGCAATGCACTTTTCTGTACATATATACAAAAGAGCCAGAGACAGTGATGTGATGCTGTGTCAATGCTTTCCTCATTCCTGTGTCAATAGCCAGCAAGTTCCTCTCAATGCCCATGTAAGTTACATAGTATGTGTAAAAGATGGGTAGCTGTATAAATCAGAAAAAAAGTATAAACACTTAAAGTTGATTGGAATTGGATCGGAACTCTGAAGGGCTTCCATATAGGAAATAAATGGAAAGCGTAGTGCCATTGTATCAACATTTTGTGTTCAGCACTTAAAATTAGCATTCTTTGCTTGCTGTATTTGCTGAGTAACTATTAAAATAATTATAACCATATGTTATCAGTGCACTGCTGTTTAACTCACTGATAACTTCTAATTATACTCTATAGGCAATACTGCCATTAAATTGAACTGTTTAACAGGATCTTGCAGGTTGGAATCCAAAATATTGAATTCAAGATGATAATGTTGCTTTAATTATTTATGTCACCTTCAACGACTATTTAGGAGTTTAGGGGGAAAATAGATTTTTATTCTGACTTTCTTTTTGATTTATAAATTAAGGCAACAAATATACCAATACTCTTTCCTCCTCCTGTTTTCCCTATAACGACAACCCTGTGAGGTGAATTGAACTGAAAAAGAGTGACTTACCAAAATCACCCTATCGAATGTCATGTCTAAGGTGAGACCAGAACTTACCATCTCCTGGTTTCTAGGCCAGCATTTTAACCACTTCACCAAACTGGCTCTCAATTTTGGTAAAATTAAAATATAATAGAAAGAAAAATTAAATTATAAAGACATAAAAAATGTCAACTAATAATCAAGAACCATGTTCCAGAATTCTTTCAAAATAAAAGAATAGAGCCATCATGTCATTCCCTTTCAGGAAAACTGATGGTTACTGAGCACAGAAATAAGTGGGGTCCTCCCACTAAGTCCTCCACATATTCTTGGTTATACACTGCATAAAGTGATTTTTAGTCTTCTCTCAACTGAATGACACATAGGCCATTGCCCTTTATGGTATAAGGATACTCTATATAAAATACATATACACGCAAAGGAATGGTATGTTGAAAGTAATGCAGAGGAAAAACATAACTTATTTTGTAGGCTTTTCAGGGGTCCAGCAATGTTGTACCCTATTCTACTACATTACTACTCATCCTAGTAAGGTAACTCAGCTTTCCCCATTCCAGATGTGAACTACAATTCCCAGAATTCCTAGGCCACATAGAATCCTAGGCATTGTAGTCCCACACATCTTGTGGGTGCCATGATGGAAAGCCCTTTGCATAATGTATGAGAAATGGAAGGAAACACTTGAATGTTCCCTGCCCTCCCCATCAGCTAAAATCGGAGAGCTAAGCTGTCATCCCATGTATTTCTTAGACAAAGAATTAAAATGAATAACTCCTCATTCTTCTCAGTGAAATATTTTGACAAATCTCCCTGTAAAAATTGTATAGATTATAATAGCTGTCATACCCTACCCTACAATTTAAAGATCCTAAAGACACTTACAATTAATACATCATCTCGACATCGGGAATAAAATTGTTAAGTCATTTTCCACAACACACACTTGTTACTTGATAATACATGATGGATAATTGTGAAGCTATTTCATAATCCAGCGCAAGGCTTGGAAAAGAACACATCACATTTTGCATGTATTAGGCATTTATCATAGCTTAAGAAAGGCATTTTTCCATTTGATAAATCCTCACTCAACACATTATCTACCCTGATGAAGTACATTCGTATACTTGAGTGCATATGTGGAGAAACAGAGTATTTTCAGATTACACACATACACACAAAAAAAACAACCCTTACTTTTCAGTATGTGATAGTACCCACCAAAACGCACAGTATTTAATTTATCAAACCTACGAATAGTGAATGAACAAAGGTAAAAATAACAGGCTAGTTATAAACTAGTACTATGATGATGACATTGTGAATTATTTAAAAAGGGCATATTCAATGTGACCACAGAGCCATCAATCATAATAGACATTGATGAGAAAAAGAGGTTTCAGTCACTTCCTATCTGCCACGAGAACAATTCTATCTCACAGGTAGCTGTGAAGTGCCAAGTGACCCGGTGTCACTTGCATTGTTGCTCTAGCCTTTGAACGGAGAGAGTAGATTCTCTCAATATTAGAATCGAATGAGTAAATAAATTCTCAGTTCACTGCCACACTCCTTCAGAGTGCACACTTCAATTTGTCTAACAATGGAGAGGACAGAAAAGCAGAAATCTCTTAAAGCGGGGATGAATTTTTTATGGAATGTTCAAATCCTGCTGCAAAGAATGAGGTTTTAAATGGTAGCAACCCTTCTTTTAGCCAAAGTCCCCCGAGACAAAATCTTCGGGAAATGTTTTGTATTGAATTCACAGGGCTTTCCAAATACTTCCTTTCCATAGAAACATTCTGCTTTAAAACACACACACACACACACACACACAAACACACAGAGCGGTCCATTGTATACCCTGATCTTTAAGGAGAGAAAACTAGAGTGCTATATAGTTAAAAGGAAGATGCAGGGGGGAAAATAAAAATTATCTCACAAGGTTATAAGATCATTCTACTCAACAGTCACTTAGAAATGAATGATCCCAAAGTTGTTTTGTTTCCTCCTGCAAAAGATAAGGCATCAAAACATCAGTGTTAAAATTGCCAGCCTCCACTGTAATCCTCAACATCTGTGCCCAAAGAGTCTCAAGAATTATTTAATAATGAATCCTGTCTGAGATTCTATAGGTCCCATACCTAACATAGGGAGTAGTATTGGTAGCCATGGTTATTTGTTGGTCTTCATTGAATAAACTGCAGTTGGCTTTTCATTAAACGGTCAGTTGTTGTCGTTATGGCTGTGGCCTAGAGATGGAGCTCTCGCCTCCCAATTAGGAGGATGTGAGTTCAGTCCTAGGTAGAGGCAGATGTAGGGTCTCCTGCTTGGGCAGGGGGTTGGACTAGATGACCTGCAAGGTACTTTCCAACTCTGTTTAATCTGATTTGATTCACAAAGCAGACAAGCCAAATCCAAATAAATCCTATGATGGCGTAATGCCATGGGTAAACCTGGTATGGACAGAGTTAGCTGTATCAATGATCTAATTCAGGATAGACCTCTTTGCTTCTCAAAAGTGACCCATTGCCATAGCTGCATCTCACCTATGCAAACATCATGAGCTGACAGCCTGACATTAGGGTGGGGGTGGGAGGAGGGAAAGGTTGGAATGTAAGGAAGTAGGGAAGAATGAACATTATGCCCAGTTGAACATTATGAGAAGCTATAGTCAGCCAAGGTCAAGTAACATTATGCAGAGCTGGGAACCAAACACCTGTTTCCTAAACAATATACAAGTATCTGATTGGACATTTGCAGGTACCTGGGGAATGGCGGGGGGCGGGGGGGGGGGGGAGAAGGAACTTTCCTTTGTATTGTTTGCACGGGAAAACCTCAGATTCAGCTTACGCTACTTTTGAAATCATTTAAGCTTCAGTAAAGTATACTCTTGGCAAAACAAATGGCCAGGAGTCTTTCTTTGCTAGATGACTGAGTGGGATGGCACCCATCTTGAACAACCAAGGAATTCAAAAGCAATTTTCAAAATTTTGAAGGCTTTTTTCAGTTAGAACTGCTGACCATATAATAATAATAATAATAATAATAATAATAATAATAATAATAATAATAATAATAATAATAATAAAGTTGCATTTATTGACCGCACCCTCTCCCCACAGGGACTCGGGGCGGTGCACAGGGAAATTAAAAAACGAAAAATATACAAAATACATACAAATTAAAACGAATTAAACTCAATCAATCCTGTGCTAAAATACCCTTAACTAAAAACATCCAAATATAATATACATTTAAAAACCCATAGACAGAGAGACTACCCTAGGCCGGCCAGGCGGAAAAGATATGGAAGATCTAGTTGGTCGGTAGAGTAGGGAACCAAAGTAATACATGGTTATTCAACGCGCTCACTCGACATGGCATATTTCTATTAAAGTTGTTGAGACAAATCCTTATCTAATTTGAACGGGAGAGTTTATTTTTGTTTGTCTTCAAGATGTTAGAAATTTTTGGAAGAAGTATAGCTTACTATTTTGTTTTGTTTTTTTAGCCCTACAATCATATTGGGAAAATTGTTAAAGGAGGCCTGTCTGGTTGGATTCACTGTAAGAACTTTTTGAAACATATTTAAAACAAATAAGTTTGTTAAAACAAAATGCTTAAGAAGCCTAAACCTAGTTCTCTTTCTCAACCAGCACCAAGAAGATTATAGAAATTCTGAATACTTAGGAAACTATAATTGAAGCTCACTACTACGGAGACAGGTATCTCTTAGATAAATCATTTTGAGGTGGAGTTTAATCTGTTTATGCTAATCACATATTTTTCTGAAGGAACTAAATCAACCCTCAAGATCAGGTGTGTCAAACTGGTGGCCCATGAGCCAGATGCATCACCTGCAGGCTATGTCCACCTCAGCTCCACGAAGGGAACTGTCACGTGATGGCATTGTGATGCCATGAGTTTGACACCTGTGCTCAAAATGGTCAGGAGTGCCCTTATCTTATTTATTTATTTATTTATTTATTTATTTATTTATTTATTTATTTATTTATTTATTTATTTATTTATTTATTTATTTATTTATTTATTTATTTATTTATTTATTTATTTATTTATTTATTTATTTATTTATTTATTTATTTATTTATTTATTTATTTATTGGATTTATAAACCGCCCTATCTCCCCGAAAGGACTCAAGGCGGTGCACAGGAGAGAATAAAACAAAACACAATAAGTACAATACAAAATAGTTAAAATGAATTAAATATATGGGCCTGTGCTAAAATAAGTTTAAAACCCTACAAAAACCATCTTAAAATCATGCCAGGCCGGCCATCTGAAACAAGTAAGTTTTTAATGTCCGGCGGAAGAGGCGAAGGTCCGTGATTGTACAGAGGTCAGGGGGCAGGTCGTTCCAGAGGGCAGGGCCTGCCACAGAGAAGGTCCTTCCCCTGGGCGTCGCCAGCCGGCATTGCCCAGTCGACGGCACCCTGAGGAGACCCACCCTGTGGGAGCGGACAGGTCCAAAGGGAGGTGTGTGGTAGGAGGCGGTCCTGCAAGTAACCAGGTCCCGTGCCATGGAGTGCTTTAAAGATGGTTACTAGCACCTTGAAGCGCACCCGGAAGGCCACATCTGTGCTGATGTGCTACTTCCTAATGAAGGGAGATTTGGCCTCAGTGACCCTAGGCTTCTCTTAGATTCTTATAATATGCTCTATCTCAGGCGTCTCCAAACTTGGCAATTTTAAGATTCGTGGATTTCAATTCCCAGAATTCCCCAGCCAGCATGGACCTCTGGGAATTGAAGTCCATAAATCTTAAAGTTGCCAAGTTTGGAGACCCCTGCCCTATCCTTTACTGCCTTTGAAAATAAATTCAAAATTATAGCTAACCTGAATGCAAACTGTAGTGGCTTTCAATCTCTTTCTGAGCCCAGTCTTGGGTTACAATTTTCAATTATAAAGTCCCAAATATTTGAATTCAAGATCTCTGAAAATCTACTATCTGTCCACTTGCTGAAAGGAGTCAAAACGAGAGACAATGTAGTGTATAGGTTAAGGTGTTAGCCTGGGGAGAGTTATGTTCAAGTCTCAGCCTAAATAATGGAAACTGAATGAGTCATTTTGGACCTGTCTTTATCAACAAACCTCACGTAAAGTGGTATGGATGTTTTTTGAGTTTCTGGAGGAAGTGAGAAATTTAAACCAATCCATATAGGTTGGTAGACTAATCTGAGACATACAGATTTATCCCCATAAAGGTCCCATCCTTACTGAATTGTACACATTCATTAAAAATCATGCTGTTTTGATTGGTCTCTGAAGGCCTCCAATGGATTTTAAGATTAGTTTTGCTTCTTTAAAAGAACTTTGAACAATTCTTCCAAAGTAAATAAATGTTTAAAACTAGTATTTTTTTTAAAAAAAAATGTAATAAATGAATCATAATAAAATTATTTTAGTTACTTCCTTACAAAAGGAAGTGGTAGATTACCTTAAGAGTTCTTTATTGATAAAGGTGAATTAAAATGGTAACATTGTGAAAGATAGACTAATAGAATGCCTCTCAGTAGCTCAGCTTGGGAGTCTATGTGTGCCAGTTCCTTGCTTCAAAGCTTGTTCATTCTCTTCCTTTGAGTTCCTTTCCTTAATCTTCCTTCCATTTTCATCTCTGCACAGCCTCATCCAGCTTTCTGGAGTGGGAAAAGAAGAGCCCCACCACTTAGTTGCTAATAACAGGTAAATCAAAGGTAAAAGGGAAACTAATTAATTTTCTCATTCAGTTTTATTTTACTGTTAGTGTTTTGAGAAAATATAACAAAACCCCATTAGTGTTAAGGTAGGATCATGAAACAACATAATATAATGCAAGGAAGACATTTAGTAGTGTCGAGGAATGTTAAATTACTAATTAACTCCAAGTTACTGTATAAGAAAGCATAGTAATTTACAGGATTATTGCAACGTGAAACGTAGAATGCCACAAGGGTCAGCTAAGGAGCATTTCCTTCTATATCCTTCCCCCACCCAAGTGCAAAATTCTTCTCATATTAAAATGGACCGTCCTCCTTACCCAGAGTTCAATGCTGCTAATTAGCTGCTGTGGAAGGGTTTTAGTAGTGATTTCACCCCAGCTCTGTATTAAGCTGCCAGCATCGCCAACTGCTCAAGGTTCCCCCTGCTCAGAGGATCCAGCTGTCCACCTCTTATCCCCATGGCATGCCATTCAAGTGTTGCTTGCCAAGCCAAGCTTCTGTGCAAAGGAATTACCATTTTGTGTCCAGCATTCATTGAAAAGCAGGCTGCTGGAGGAATGGTAGGTTTTAGGACCAGGGTGCACCATCTTTCTGTTTCAAATATAGAACGATGCTTTATACAGGTAGTCCTCAACCTAAGGCCACTACTGAGGACAACATTTCCATTGCTAAGCAAGACAGTGGTTAAATGTGTTTGTGACCTTTCTTGCTTGTTAAGTGAATCACTACAGTTGTTAAGTCAGTAAAATGGTTGGTAAGGGAATCTGGCTTCCCCGTTGACTTTGTTGTCAGAAGGTTGAAAAAGGTGATCGTTAGGAAAGTAATCCTAGTGTTGGGTTGGCAATATATATAAGCCATGATTGGAATATGGTATC
Organism: Rhabdophis nuchalis; assembly: GCA_039707465.1. NCBI lineage: Eukaryota > Metazoa > Chordata > Lepidosauria > Squamata > Natricidae > Rhabdophis > Rhabdophis nuchalis. Next base: position 175,443,429 of record CM077643.1, read on the forward strand.
TGTAACTTTAACTGCTATAGTGAATTGTGATTGGCTGCTGCTTCCTCAATCAGCCATAAGAGGGAGCCCGAATCACTGTTAGATGCTGATCTCTTGGATGAAGACTCTGTATGTCGGTTAGATCAGCAAAGCAACGAGAATCATGAGTTGAGCAACTATTAGCCAACTGTCTGAGTAATAGATTGTGTTATTTGATTCAGGACTACTTATCGCTTGTTTGTGAAGAAGTGTATCTTACTTTATTTTTCCACCACAAGTAAAGTCTACTTGTTTTACCATCAGTGTCTGTAACTGTTAGTGTGGATACCTAGCAACATATCTCTTGCTACATTCCATTGTACATTTTTCGGTCTCCTAATGGAGATATCCTTAACAGTGATGATATGACTTCAGGACAACTGTCATAAATATATGCCAGTTGTCAAGTGTCCAAATTTTGATCAGGTAACCGTGATAATGTTACAATAGTGGTAAGTTGAAAAACAATTTTTTTCCAGGTCCATTGCAACTTCAAATAGTCACTAAATGAATTATTACGTTGAGGGCTACCTCTATACATACTTGTGGATAGCCACACATGTGCTTATGCATACCCGCACACATTTATTCATGTTTGTATACCAACACATATGCATGCATACCCATACACACACACAATCTGAAATCTTTATCCTACAGAGATATGACTAATCAAACCCCAAGGATTTCTACAATCTGTTTAAACATTTATTTAACCAAGGAAGCAAGGAGAGCTATCTTTTAGTTTTACCTAAATATATAAGAAGAATGCCATAACTTTGATTAATAATGGATTAAATAAACCTTCCACACATCAAAGGCAGGAAGGAGTGCTGCCTCCAGAAGAGCAGGGCTATCAAATGCCACTTTGTTGTCTTAAATGGAGCTCAGATCTGCAGAGCTCCATAGCATTCTGCACATGAAAGTTGGAGGTTATATGTAAGGGGAGCATTTAGAAGCAGAAGGAAAGGAAAGAAATTACTCTTATCTCTCCCAACCCCCCTTTTTAATTAAACAAACATGGAAGAGATTAAAAAACACTGGGGGGAAAAATGAGATCATCTTACAACTGCCCAGCCTTGCTGGCTTTATGACTAATTTATGTTTAACCTTCTTGAGAATTTACGATCAGAATACACTTTTCTTGTGAAATTCAAAGCTGCTGTCACTGGCAGCCAAAGAGTTTTAAGAAGAGGGATTGTCCCCACTCCCACCCCCCACCCCACTCCCACCTCTTTGAAAAAGGCTGTGGGATCATTTGGGGCATGTAATAATCAGCATTAGGATCTGGCCACCAGCATTAGGGATTATTCTGACCGGAGAGACCTGCATTCTTCAGCTTCCTACCTGGGTCTGAATGAAAGAGACGATGCAACTTTGTCACTTCCCTTCCTTGTGGTTTGTATGTGTTCCTCCAGGTAAAAATATTTCTCATAACATTTTGGCCTTCTTCTCACTTCTACTTTGAGATAAATGGCCCACCTCTTTTTTTATTTTTTCCTGCTCATCCATTTGGAGGGGCAATTTTAGGAAGTCGTTTATAAACCCAGCTCTAATTCTTAGTGCCCTTTTCCTTAACATAAAAACCTCACTGGGTAGTTTCTCTACCTAAAGCGAATAACCCTTTTTTTCTATTTTGAACAAATCAGCAGCAGGAATGAAGCGGATTCCTTTGCTTAAACTTGCCGTCACCTCTCCTGACTAATTTGACCAACAACTCAAGAGGGAGTCATGGTCCCTGTTGATTTCCTCAAAACCATCCTGAATTATACATGTCTTTTCAAGTAGGAGTCTTTTACACAATCTCTTTCCTTTCAGGATTGCACACTTATTGTATTGTATTCCTCAATCCATCTGGTGTTCTTTTTTTTAAAAAAGGCTTTCAAAAAATACAAGCATAGCAATTAATAAATAGGATGAGCAAAATGAAATGGGTCAATTGAAAATAGTTTCTCAGCTATATGGCTGCTCTGTTTCTATTTCAGAGCAAATGACAGTCTTCAAGGGCATTCTCTTTATCCCTTTCCCCATCCCCCATTCCATATGTAGTCTGTCAGACTACAACAACATTCTGGCTTCTTTTTTCTCAGGTACCTCTGAGCCAATCACTATATCTCAGTGCAATCTACCACCTGTTGGGTGTCGGCAAACCGCAGCTCCAGAGCCGCAGGCGGCTCTTTCATCCCTCTGCTGTGGCTCCCTTTCCCCTGGGGGAAAAGAGAGAGAGATGAAGGGAGAGAGAGAGAGAAAGAGAAATCAACAGAGAGAGAGAAAGGAAGGGAAAGAGAGAGAGAGAAAGAAATCGACAGAGAGAGAGAGAAAGAGGGGAAAAGAGAGAGAGAGACAGACAGAGACAGAGAGTGACAAAGACAGAGAGAGATAGTCATGTGACTGGTGTGAGTGAGTGACATCGAGTTGGCCATGCCCACCCAGGTTTTGTGGCTCCTGGTGTTTTCTTTTCTGCGAGAAATGGGTCCAAATTGCTTTTTGAGTGTTTAAGGTTGCAGACCCCCTGACCTAAGTCACTGCAGTAGGAATAAATCGGGGAAGTCTCTCATGTCAGGGGCCTCAAACTCATGGAAGAGATGTAGGATTATAAAGTATGAATGAGTACATATTTATGTCTAATCAGAATAGGACTTTTTGGAACAGTCAACTTAGCTTCTCTTGGAATTTAACTCAGCTGCATGCAAAAAAAGTACTCTCTGGCTCAAAGAATTTTACTCAGATTGTCTTCTCCTTTGAAGATGTAGGAGAAGAACAGGCAGAGCTGGGGGCAGAGTTAAGTTTGTCATTAGTTTAGAGTCCTTCAGTTCCTTCCAGTGCTCCAAGTTGAACCCCTCTTGAATTCCATTGATCTTTCTATGGTGCCAATTTACTGTTGAACTTTAGTTTCTTATGTATCAGCTTGAATAAATCTATGATGCAATGCTATGAATTGTCCTGAGTCTTTTGTTGAAAGTGTCAGAAAGTGGTTCCAAAGCAAAATCTCTTTAGTCAAATTGAATAAGAACTGCTAGGGGAAAAGTGAAGGCACGTTCTCTCTGCCTACTACTAATATCCCTTTTTCTATTTTGAACCTTTGCTGAAACTTGCAGTCACAATCCCTGACACATTTGACCCCTCAACCCAACTCAAGACAGAATCACAGTCCCTATTGAGTTCCTCAAAAACATCCTGAATTAACATATCTTTGTAAGTAGGAGTCTGTTACATGAACTCTTTCCTTTCATGATTGCACCAGTAGGCCACTCAATTTTTCACCTGAGAAATGTTTTGTGTTTCTTCATTCACATGGGTTGCATTGCCATCTCTTCACACATTTTGGGAAGATGGGCTGATTAAATTCCACTGAAGCTAGCTAAGGTAATGGGATTTAGTAAGCCTGAAAGCATGGAGAATCATGGACTGGACTGTAAAATGGCTATCCATTGGAATTCCAAGATATGCAACCAGGTGAATGAACTCATTTGTGCTTCAATTGAACATGAAAAATGCAGTAGGAAGTAACAGCATTACTTCTGACAGAAGTACAAAATTCTTCGTCCTGGTAAGATAAACTCAAAGGCTATCAAAACTGTACATCAACAGTCATATGAAAGCAGTATTAACTTTAACTTTGCTCTGGAATGTTACACACAACTGCCTATTGCGGTTTAACGTTCTAAATCAGTATTTATATCAGAGATACAAAAGGCAATTTTAAAAGCATTCAACAGTCACCGAAGAAACTTTATTTTCCAGATCCAATTAATCTTAAAAGCGCAATCTTAAATCTGGTTTCATTTGTTTCCTCCAAAAGACAATATGCAGTAATAAAGGATATTATTCAACACTTGTAAGAATCTTATCACCTTGGCAAGAAGGTTTCTTCTTCAGTATCTGCTTCGGTATCTTCTTCTATTTATATAACTAATGTTAAATGAAGAAAAATACATTTTTTTGAATTTAGAATGTCTTCCGTTTCAACCTGTAAAACCAGATTAGTAAAACAATTAGGACCATCAAAATTAGGTAGGCCCATGGTAATGAATCTTTTCAGGCAGCCCCATCAACAAATTCAAAGCACAAACAGAAGGAAAAAATGTGTAGGAAAACTTCTCTACTGGTTCTAGCATCTGTACCCAACTCAAATTTTCTTCAGAAAACTGGGACGCCTCCTCAATAATTTAGGATGGTTTCATCACTACCTAATAATTATGTTCAGCATATAACATTTTCTTCATCCTCACCTTCCGGAAGAATTTTTAGAAGGCTGGCAGGTTCAATATGTGTATGTGTATGCTCTGTTTTTAATTGCATTATTCAAACTTAAAATGATTAAATGTATTATGGTAGATAAGAGCATAACTTAGCAAACCAACAAATGGATAATCACTGTGGACGTGCTGCTCATTATTGATTGAATCAGTGTTTTCAACAGATTTCCCATATTTCTGCTTAACTTTGAGCACATTATAATTGCATCCCTGTTGAGTGGCTGCTTAAAAGCCCATCTGTATGTGGGGATATTACCATCATGTTTGAAGCACAAAATGAGACAATTTAAAAGATCCTGCCATGCAGGCGTCTAAAATAGTGTTATCAATAACAGCGATAATAGCCATCGTGCCATGTCTTTGTTCTGTGTTTCTCTTGAGGAACATCTCAATTTTTGTATGACAGCTGACAGTTCTTGCTACCAGGATGTTAGCGCCATAAGAACCAGAAGACCTCTCTGCCAAGTAGGACCCAGCTTACACTTGATTGCTGTTATTTGATCACCCACAGTCAACAGTGTAACAGTCATTCAGTTAAGATTATAAAGTGAAGATACAACCTAAGTTAGCCATTGGACCATCACTGAAATTGGTAGGACTGATCATCAATCTGTAGTTCCCTTGTCTTCTTTGCAGGAAGCCTAATATAACTGACAAAATAACCATACTGATGTTGCACACTGTTGAAAGTCTTATTAGATCAAGCATTTTGCCCACTTTGCAAATAATCTCAAAAAGATAGCTAGACATGACATATTTAACTGGTTCAGCACATTCACAACAATTTTCCAGCTCACATATAAGGAAAAATGATAACATGGCCAAAGAGGAAACCACAAGTCAGTGGTGGGTTTCTGCAGGCTCACACCTACTCGCGAGAGCCGGTTGGTGAATTTAGAGAACCGGTGAGAGGGGGTTCCACTGGCGTACCTGGAAGTAAATCTGGCCCGTCGCTGCCAGTGACCCAACGGGAAGAAAAGGAAAGGAAGGAAGAAAGGAAGGAAAGAAAGAAAGAAAGAAAGAAAGAAAGAAAGAAAGAAAGAAAGAAAGAATTTATCATCACAATTGAGTCCAAAATTTTGGTTGCTAAGCAAGAGCGTTGTTAAATGAGTTTCACCACATTTTAAAAGGTGGCCACTCCCACCCTGTCACATAACTGCCAAGCCACGCCCACAAAATAGGCCACACCTACAGAGTAGGTTCTAAAAAATTTGAAACCCACCACTGCCACAAGTCTCCAGAATCATTTGTGGGAAACCTACAGTTTGTCAACACATTTCATATTTATTTTGCAATTGGGAAAAGTTTTCCAACTGTCTTTCATGGATATCTGCTTTTCTCCTTTTCCTTTATTCGTGTGGATTATCTTTTTCCCCCAGCTCATAATTGCATTTGTACCACAATATCAAGTGTTTGGCAATTAACATGATAGTTAAATAAATAATGCCATAGAATAATATTGATGCCTGGACCTTTTATGAGCTTCTCTTGGTTTTTAATGAAATGAACAATAATAGAACAGAAGGTATGAAGAGTGAGCTTGTGTGATCATTATGGAATTACAGGCTATACCAATTAAAATACACATTAAAGAATACTGTCAAATTAGCGGCAGCTTCAACCAGCAGCTGAAGATCACAAAAGTCATTGGTGGACTCTGATACATCCTACTACAAGCTTCTCACCCTGCCAATAGCTTCAGAAACTGCTCACAGTAAAGGCAAAATATCATCTCATTATGTGGAACAGAACTGAAAAGATCTAATATTAAAACCTAATATTAATCAGATTTTGGAAACTGGGGTTTGATGCCTAGTCTAGATTTTAAAAATGTTTTAGTCAAGGTTGTAGTCCACGGGTATCAAATTTGATTGCGTCTCGGGCCGGATCGTGACATATTGTTTTTTTGCCTTTGCAGAGCTGAGGTGGGAGTGACCTGTGCATGACATATCCAGCCTGGAGGCTGTCAGTCTGCCAGTATAACCAATATTATTATAGTAATACCTTCTCCAAGCAAATGAACTTCAAATGTGTTGGGACTACAACTCCCACGATTCGTGTCATGTGACAATTCTAAAGATTGCTCTCACCCTTCTAATTATGTCGCTCATATATCTACCTTTAACAAAACCTACTTGATTATAGCTTATATATTTATCTATAAACCTACTTAATCTCTTACTTATAATGGCAGTGAATATTTTTGCATCCTGATTAATTAAAGAAATGGGTCGGTAGGACCGATCCGCTCCACATCTTTGTCTGGCTTAGGAATTATTGATATTACTGTTCTATTCCATGAGGTCGGAACTTCGCCACCGTATAAAATTCCATTGAATAATTTTTGTAATTTTGGTACTATTATTTCTTTAAAGTCCTTATAAAACTCAGCAGGAAGTCCATCTTCGCCTGGAGCGTTTCCTAGTTTTATCTCTTGTATTATTTCCTTAATCTTGTCCTGTGTTATATCCCCTTCCATCAAATCCTTATAGGTTTGGTCTATTTTCACTACATACTTTTTAAGATGATTTTCCAATTTTTCCAAATAAATTGATTTTTTTGAATATAATTTTTGAAAGAAAGTCTTAACTACTTCACATTTCTCCGCTATCTTATAACATCTTGTACCATTTTCATCTATCAAAGAGCCAATTTCCCTCTTCTCACTTTTATTTTTCGCCATCCTTGCTAATAGCTTAGAATTTTTATTGCTAAATTCAAAAAAATTTCTATTTAAATATCTTATATTTTTTTTGACCAATTCTACATCATCTTTAATCAATTTATTTTTTAGTAAATTTAATTCCTCCCAGCACTTTTTATCCTTCATAAGTAAGAATTGACTCTCCAATGCCTTAATCTGTCTTATATTCTGTTCCGTTTTATTTCTATATTCTCTATATTTCCAAGTTTTGCAGATATGGCCCGTCAGCTCTCCAAGCCAGATAAGGTCTGTGACTGTAAATCCTCCCTTAAAAGAATTTATTTATTTATTTATTTAATTACATTTGTATACCGCCCTCTCTCCCTTGCGGGACTCAGGGCAGTGAACAGGCAATAATAAAAACCACAATAAAACATCCAATAATTCAATAAATATACTTGAAATTCTAAAACTAAATTAAACAATGGGCCTGCTCTAAAATACCTTATAAAACCCCTAATAAAACAAATTAAAAACTACACCATTTACTGGATGTGAATGCACAGAATTCACAGTAAATTAATAAAAGAGGTTTTTGTCAGGACAATGAGTTTGCTTCATGCTCTCAGGAAGCCTTGGTCAGAACACCCAGATTTTGGAAAACATTGAGTTTAATATCAGAGGGGTGCTGGAGGAAGAGGCAGGCCATAGAGTATATTGAGAATAACAGAATAACAGAGTTGAAAGAGACCTTGGAGGTCTTCTAGCTCAACCCCCTGATCAGGCAGGAAACCCTATACCATTTCAGATAAAGAGAGATGTCATGGGTCTGCAAGCATGTCCCCAAACAAACTAATGATATAATTGGAGAAGCTGCTTAATTTTTTTTAAAGGCTCTGCTGGTGGTATAGACTGAAAATGTCACACTTCCTTCTTTTCTGTTGTGTTGGAATCATGCACAATCAGCTTTTGGATCTGTCTGGGGCTCAAATGTTGAAGCTTCCTGCTCATGTTTATTTCAAAGTCCCATGATAGCCTGGTATCTTTAATTACAAGCACCAACACTACCTAAGTTTACATTTTAAGGCATTTTGATGCAGGTATGCACAGGTGAAGAACTAATTCCTTCCTTTCTCCTTCTTTTGCAGATTGTGCAAAACTGCTCTTCCTCGCTGCTTCCCCAGCATCTCATTGTGAACGTGGGATGCTGAGCTCTCCTCTTAAATATTATGACAGAGAAAATCACATTGTGGTTTAACCTATCAACAATGGAACAAAGCAATTACAGCGCTAAACAGAGTCGGGAAGAAGACCCAATAAAAAGAGATCCAGGAAAATTTGGTGAAAATTCTTTAGGGGCCTTTCAATGTTTAATCATGCTTCTGGCCTAAATTAATATTCTGATTCCAATTCAAAAGACTGAACCACAAAGGTATATCTTTGGGGTATTTTTAATAACCATCGTACAATACTCCATGAACTGACAGCTGGTCTGAATGGTATTTTACTTCTTTTTTTGCTTACTCAAGTAAAGCAGTTAATATCAAGATAATCATCAAACTAACATTAGTCAGCCAGAGGGCCATTTTTTTTCTCAAAAAGCACTGTAATGTAGTGTATTTTTTTTAAATGTCCTTTTGTCCTTTTATCAAAGATCTTTGGGTTGAACAGGAAAAGAACAAAGAAGAAACAACCCTTCATTGGATTACATTGTTATGTTAAGCTTATTAGTCGTGTAACCAAGTTTCTAATATGGACAGTTAAGAATATAAAAGCTTGAATATTTGGCTGATACGTGAAATAATATAAATTATATTGCATACTGTTAATATTTTTAACCGTATAAAATAGGGTATTATTAATATGGTCATGTACATGCAGATAATAAACATGAAGGCTATGGGGCAGAGATAACTGGAAGAGAGGGGGCAGGGCTCAACAATATCATAATGTCAGTGATGACCAGAGCGATCAAAGCTCCATCTCCTTTGCATGTTGAGTTTGTTCACACAAGCCTACACAAATGTTCACACACACACACACACACACACACACACCGTGGATGTCCCTGACATTGAAGAATATGGGTTTGCAAATAATTAGAATATTCTAATTAATGATTAGGACTTTGAAAAAGCAACATACGGAACATTGTCTTTTTGAGCTTTGGGGTTGGAGAAGACTCCTGACTGACAATATCATGGATATCCAAGAATGCAAACCATTGGCTCATCTAATAAATCAGTCCACAGTTCTGACACAAGGCACAAATGGTCAAGCTCTAATTGTCATATTTTAAACGCCTTATGTGAAGCTCTCTTGACAACTCTATAATACTGGGAAAGATTGAAAAAACAGAAAAAGGGGATAACCAGTAACAACATGGATGAGTACAGTTCAGAGGTGGGTTGCTACAGGTTTGGTCCAGTTCGGTCGAATTGGTAGTGGTCTGCCGGCCTGGGTCACAGAACCGGCAGCAACCCAGGCTGGCCACACCTCAGAACTGGTTCCCCAGTTGCCGCCGTCACCACCGTCATCTTTTCCTGGGGTTTCTGTGCATCCGCATAACAATTTCCATTGAACTGCACATGCGCACATAGCACACATCCAGCGTGCACACACAAATGTGCACATGAGCAAACCGGCAGTAACACCGGCTAGAACCCACCCCAGTACAGTTATAGCTACAATAGTACACCATTGGAAAATCTGAAGGACGAGTTTGGGAAAAGATTATTCTGGAGAAAATCTACGTAGTCACTATGAATTAAAACTGACTTGATGGCACATAATTTATTGTTTGCAAATAGCAATGGCACTTTGACTTATATACCACTTTATAGTGCTTTACAGCTCTCTCTAAGCTGTTTATAGAGTCAGCCCCTTGCCCCCAACAATCTGGGTTCTCATTTTACCAACCTCGGAAGGATGGAAGGCTGAGTCAACCTTGAGCCTGGTGGGATTTGAACTGCCAAATTGCAGACAACCAGGAGTCAGCAAAAGTAGCCTGTAGTACTGCACTCTAACCACTGCATCACCGAGGCTCAAATTATTATTATTTAAATGACAATACAATACAACCCACCCTAAAGAAGTTGGTAGTGGCTAAGACCAAATGACCTGCTGGCTTACTGCTTGCTGATCAAACTACATGTCTTCATTTTTAATTATTTAGAACCTCTTTTATTTTATTTTTTATAAACAACTTAAGGTGGTAAACATGTTTAATACTCCTTCCTTTTCCTACTTTTACCACAACAGCACCCCTGTGAAGTAAACTGGACTGCTAGAAAGTGACTGGCCCAAAGTCACACCAGCAGCTTTCCTGCCTAAGATAGGGCTAGAATTTTCTAGTTTAGTGCCTTAACCACTAGACTAGACCAAACTGGCCTAATCAATTATTATGACAGATGCACAAATGGCGAACCAATAGAGTGGCTTGGATAATTCTTTTATATTGGATTTACAAAAGAGATTTATTAAAGTTCTGAAGTATTTTGTGAGAAGGGATAAAGAAAAAGAAAACAAGAAAACAAGAACTAGGTTAGTGATGGTGAGCCTTTTTCCCTTCGGGTGCCAAAAGCATGTGTGTGTGCACAGCCACACGCGCTTGCGTGCCCACCCCCATAATTTAATGCTCCTTGTGCCTGACCCCTGCATATGTGCATGTGACTCCCACTGCTGCCCCACACATGCACACATTACTTTCTTGGAGCCTGAAAGTGGCCTCACCCCATCCCCCCAGGAAGCCCTTTGGAGGCCAGAAATGGCCCATTTTCTGACTTCCGGTGGGCCAGTAGGTCCATTTTTCACCCTCTCCATCTTTCTAGGAGCCTGGGGAAGGCAAAAACGGCCTTCCCTGCTAACCCGGAAGCCCTTCAGAGGCCAGAAATGGCCCATTTTCTGACTTCCGGTGGGCCCAGTAGGTTTGATTTTGCCCTCCTCATGCTCCAGAGGCTTTCTAGGAGCCTGGGGAGAGAGAAAAATGGCCCATCACACAAACCAGAAGTTTGAGAACAGACTTACGGGTTGCCCATCGGGCTGTTTTTCTCCCTCTGGAGGTTTCCGGAGACTTCTCTGGAGGGCAAAAAACAGCCGAAAATCAAGGCTGAAAATCAGCTGCCATGCGTACGCATGCATGCTGGAGCTAACAGGGCAATGCCTCGTGTGCCCTCAGAAATGACTCTACATGTCACCTGTAGCAAACGTGCCATCAGTTCGCCATCACGGAACTAGGTTATTATTTGAAAGGATTAAAGATCAAGATTATTAAAAATATCTGGCTTCCGGTTCTGGCTCCGGCGGCGACGGGCGAACTTAGGGTTCGCTCGCCGCTTTGATCCTTTTCCTGCCCCCCCACGGGGGCGAGAAGCCCCTTGTTTGGGGCTTCTCCCGTAAAGCCGGCTCGACAGGGAAGCCCCCCCCCGCGGCAGTGGGGAGAGCGACCCTGCTCCTCGGCTTAGGTGGAAGAGGACATGCTGCGGGGGGTCTTCCCTTCGCCAAAGGTTGGCGGCACCATTTAATTCTATGAAGAGAGAAGATCGGAAGAGTCGGGAGGCTTTTCGGGACCTCAGCTGCGAGCGGAGAGTGAGCGTTTAAAACTTTTCTTTTTGTGTACTGTCAGCCGGGCTGAAAGGGACTGGAGGGGGGCGTTTGTTCCTAAAAAAAAAACCTTGGACTAAAAGCGGCACTCGGAAATGCCTCGTTGCGAGGAATCGGAAACTTTAAATCTGGATGGTCTCTAACAAGGGAAAGTACTTTGTGGCTTGTTTGCAATTATGTCTCGAGGTCTGGCTGAAACAGTTTCTTTTTTGCTTTTTAACCGCTTTCTCCCTCGGGCTCTGAGTTTGGGCGGAAAATGGCTTCTCTTTGTCCCTGACTGACTATGACCTATGGAAAATTACCAGTGTCTCTTTGCGATTTGGACTTCCTCTAATTATTGATGAAGAATTTTCTTTTTTTGGATTTGTGTTTTCCTTTCTGGATTGCCTTCGTTATTATACCTACGGAGTTGGAAAAGTGTTTCTCTGTTGGCTTCTGAATTTTGCAGCTGTACAACTTTGAGAACTTTGGACTCCTGATCTGCCTTACCAGCCCCACCCTAAAAACGCCATTTTACTGGCACGGATTTTAACAGCTAAACATGGCACAAGAAGCAACGCTCGCAAGCCTTGAACAAAGAATGACTGCCCTTGAAACTGTTATACAAAATTTGGTATCAGAAATTAAGGCTCAGAGGGCAGAAAATGTCAACTTTAAAAAGGAACTATTGGACACTCGAAAACAAGTGCTTGAGAATACACAGAAGAATGAAGAATTGAAAGGGGGGCTAGAGGGGGCTAAGGGAGAGATTAAAAATGTTTCTAATGAGGTTGTGGAAATAAATGCGCATGTGACTAGGATTGATTTGGAAAGGATGACATATTTTTTGAGATTCCAGAATGTTTCTGAGACAGATGGTGAATGTCTCCCTGATCTTATGAGTACAATTATTGCAGACTATTTACATAAACCCAAAGATGAGATCAGAGGGGACATTGACCTAGTCTACAGAATAAATTCTGCATATGCTAGGATGAATGAAGTACCCAGAGAGATACATGTAAAATTTGTTAGAAGGTCAACCAGAGAGGAAATCTTGAAGGCGCAAAGAGGGAGTCCTATGATTTACCAACAAAAGGAGATTACCATCTTGAAGCAGATTCCAAGAAAAATTAGAGAAGCCAGAAGGAAATTTTCCTTCTTGTCTAAAACATTGTTTGATCATGGGATCTGGTTCAAGTGGGTGATACCCGAAGGGATGCTGGTGTTCTGGGAAGGAGGTAGAGTAAAGATTAAAACAGTTGCTGAGGCGGAAGCCTTTCTTAAAAAACATTCCTCTGTCCTGGGAGAAGATCCAGGGGGGGCAGGGGGAGCCATGGCCCCGCCCGCTGGGGGCCCGGGGGAGAAGGGGGAAGATACAATTGCCAAGAGACTTAGATCTAAAAAATAACTTTGCCCTGGTTTTTCTTTTGAGTAATATTGTATGATATTTGTAATCTGGATTTTTGCAATTGACTGACAGTATATAACTGAAAAATTTAGGAATATGTACTTGCTCCCAGCTTGTAGTGTTATGTGAAATGTTTCTTTTTTTTTCTTTTTAATAATGCAATTTGAGGTTCCGGAGGAGCCGACGACTTTGACGTGACCACTCTCAAAATTTCTATGTAACCCTTACCCTACCCCACAAAAAATGTAAACTCAATAAAACTTTTTTAATATAAAAAAAAGATTATTAAAAATATCAAGTGGTTTTATTTGGTCAAACTTAAAATAGAGACATTGTTATTTCTAGAAACCATTAATAGATTTTTCTGACCAAGATTGAATAATGAGGTTTTAAGGATATGTTTATAGATAAGAGATGAGATACGGGATGAAAAGATTGTCTACTGTATTTTAAGACAATGTGATACATCGTAACAGTTGTTTAAATGTGTTGAAATGAAGAGGAAAAATCACTTTATTTTTTCTTTACTATTTTCTTTTTTCTATTTTTCTTTTCTGCACATTCTATTTTTTATATTCTTTTATGCTTAATTTGTATTAGTTTTTATCTATATTACTGCAATATTTAATAAAGTAATTGTAAAAGGGTTACATGAAAACTGTAACATTTTCCCTAAAATAAAACCTTTCATAAATAGAAAAACAAAAATCTAAAATCTGGTTCCTGGCCACATAATGCCATCCAGATGAAATTATTTTAAATAATTGTAATAAATTGTCTATAGGTTTAAAATAAGAATTTGCCATTCAGCTTCATGTAGCATAGAGGTTCCCAAACTTGGCAACTTTAAAACTTGTGGACTTCAACTCCCAGAATTGACGTCCACAAGTCTTAAAGTTGCCAAGTTTGGGAACCTCTGATGTAGCATGTCAACATTTTTAATATCAGACTAGATCAATTCCTTTCACAACTGATTTTTGTCATTTCTTCAAAGTACCAGGCCTGGTTGTTTCTTTTATGGACAGGTGGGATAGAAATACAAGGAATAAAATGATAAATCTATGGTAGGTACTGTATTCTACTGAAGCCAAGAGCACAAATGCAAACATATAAACAACTGGAGCCTTTAATCCACAGCATTCAAAATGGAGGTAACAGAATTAGAACTAGATTAGAATTTCTGTGGATTTAGCATAGCACTGTAGTAGCAGATTAACACATTTTAGAAATATCTGATATGTTCAGTACATACAAACATAGACTATGGTAAATGATACTGGCATTGTTATGGAGAGGAGGGAGAGAGGAGTTGAAATGCAGGAGAAGAGATTTAAAAGGACAGATGTGCCCATCAGTGCATATCAGAAATACGGTGAAATCAAAAGCACCTTTTCACTAGAAAAATAAAATAGATGCACCACTATCACACACCATCTACAAGATCATCTAGAAATCCTTGTTTAAGTAACTAGGAAGAAAGCTTTCCCATTTACCCCAATGTGAAATAAATGCAAATATTTCACTAAGTTTAGTTTGAATTATCACCCAACTGGCTTTGTGCCTAAAGTAGAACTAGAACTCCTAGCCTGGTCCCAAACCACTAGACCAAAATGGCTCACCAATTTGAATTAACCAGTACTCTAAAATTGTGTCTTTGTTTAGATATACATGGATATGGGATCAGTGTGTAAACCACACATACCCATTCTTCAAGTCACTGCCTTTTACAGCCTTTACATCCAATATCCCTATACCAGAGAGTGTTGTGGTACTCAAAGTCATTAAAATGGAACCCCTTCCTGAGTGATTGGCTACTGCTTAGAGACAGAACATGGAAATAGATAGGCCATTGGTCTCATCTAGAATGACAACTCCTGTTTGTTTATATTAGATCGGAAGATATGCACTTTTAAGGTTTCTAACCTGATGCATGTCCATCATCACTACAAATGGAAAAAGTCCATTAGATGTGATTGTGTGCATTTCCTCCCATTTCAGTTGTGGACAAGTACAATCTCAGCCCAGAACAAAAAGGAGGGAGGAGCAAGCTTTATATAAGTAGAGTTTATTTTAAGCGGTATATAAAAATGATATTCCAAATAATTATCTACATTGTTTTCCTTTTGGGCTTACTTGATGTACTGTAGCAAATAAGTTTTTACATTTCTAAAAACTGCCTTTGCAGAGAGAGGCTTTGGGATTTCTTGACAGGTTCCCTTGGTTCCTATTTGCCTGTATAAAGAAACAACTAGGAAATACCTGACTATTAACCTTTGAATTGATTCCTGTTGTACTTAGGAAAAGTGATTAACCGTGCATGGTCCTCCTGAGCATAGCATCCACTTTTAACTAGGAATTCTAGGAATTATACCTTCTAAGTTGGCAGAAAGGCACTAGATTGTGCAATGGCAGCTGTAAATAAATGCATTAGTGATCCGTGATTAAATTCTTTTAATATTAATTCCCAGCTATACAGAGTGATTGCCAATTCTTTGCAATGCTTTGATAGTTTTTTAAATTTTATTTTTGGTTTGTTTGTTTATGGTTTTGGGCGGTTCTTTTGCGATCCTAGAATTTTATCCTCCAGGGTCTCTTTCTGTTTAGAATTTAGTATTTATTTAAATTTATTGGCTGCCCAATGCAATGAGTATATTGAGAGGCGCCTGTTTGCACCCCTGCATTTTGAACCAGCTGTATCTTTTGAGTGGTCTTCAAGGGCAGCCCCATGTAGAGAACATTGCAATGATCAAATTATAAGGCAGAAGTAGCTGTCCAAAGTGCCTCCCAATTGAGAAAAGAGCACAACTAAAGGATCCCCAACAGTGATGATGTACTATCAGTTCTGCGGGTGTGGCAGGGGAAGGATACTGCAAAATCCCCATTCTCTCCCCACTCTGGGGCCAGCCAGATGTGGCATTTGCCAATTCTCTGAACTACTCAAAGTTTCCGCTACTGGTTCTCTGGAACCTGCTGAATTTCACCCCTGATCCTCAAGCTGTGCTCCAGACTTGACTGGGGAAGTTCATCTCTCTCCAAGACCAATGATGGGAACATCCATGACCCAGGGTGTTCAAACAGCCACTCAATCTTGATATGATAGTCAGTACATCGACGTCACCTGGGGTTGAGATATAGATTTGGTGGGATGACCACATTCAGTGGTTTCATGGCAATGTTGAACAGCAGAGGGGAGACCATTAAATCCTAAGGCATCCCACACATCAAGGGCTGCATCTACAATCTCCCCCACCCCCATTCAACAGCAGTTGAAACTGACCACTGAGGAAGACAATGAACTACTGCAGCACAGTGTTTCCCATTCCTGACTGTTATAGCTGGTCCAGAAGTAGATTGCGATTGTTGTTGTTGAAAGCCACTGAGAGATCAAGGAGCACTAGGACAGAAGCACCACCTCAATCCCAGCTCAAATGTCATCAGTAAAGGATCAACAACTCAGTCTGCCCATTTTGTCCAACCCCAGCCAACAAAGGATGGTACTCAGAACGGCAGAAAATCAGCCCAATTGTATTACCTGTGAATTTAAAACAGGGGGTACAAACATTGAAGGGCTGGAGACTGCATTCTGTTTATAGATCGCCTTACAAAAAAAAAAAACCCTGACTAAAAAAGAGGTAGCTTCCAAACAAAACTAAATTTAAATACATTTACATGCAATGTAAAAGAAATGAAACACAATGAATGCAATTAGTCTTTGGGCATGTATTCCTTTTCCTCTTCTGTTGCATTAAAATTACAGTCCGGTGGAAGTTATGGGGGAAAATGAGAGGGATACTTTCAGGGGTATCAGAAACTTCAGGGACCAAAGCCTGCTGCATCCAGATTTAGGATTTTCTGTTCAAGAATAACTGGATTTAGTTTTAACCTATTCCACTCCTTCAAGCTTCAGCCACATTTTAGAACTTTTATCCAAAATTCTGGGAAATAACAAAATAGTTTGGCTTTTGGACTTTGACGTACCTTGATCATCTGTGTAACCATAGCACACCTTTTCCTCTGCTTTTGAGATCCCTCATTTTCCTACAGGAAACTCAAGTTCTCATTTCCAGAAAAAACATCTACGTTTTTATGGGAAAGTCATTGCTTGTAGTTGCTACAGTTAGGCAAGTATCACTTGGTTGAGGTTTAAAAAGCCACCCAGGTGCCCTAATGACTATAATATAATCATACGATCCATAACCAAGGAGATACATATGGAGAAATCAAAGCCTCTAGTAAAAGGCTCCCCACTCCACCCCCACTTCTCCTTCGCACTTCCAATCAGTGGTTGCAAAGGTAAAGGGGGTGGAATATGACACTGTTAAGTACAATATCTAAAGTGCTTAATCTAATTATGCCTATTTTGTAAGATTAATTATAATTAATAATTCAACATATGTTATCGTTTAAGTCAGTATCCGTTCTGATCTTTAACTTCAGAGAGCACACTGTATATGTACCACGTAATTAGGGCTAAATACTAGGGAAATCAGGCTAATTAGACCAAATCAAACTGAATTATTTAAGCGTTTTTTATTTGAGTAGTATATTTTGTAATTAAAGGCAGATCTCCTCTTCTCACGCAACTCACTTGTCTTGAAGATTCAAGAGTTCTAACAAAAAAAAATTTTTTTTTGCACAAAAGGGCAGGAATTGGAGTTGAAGATGAAGAAGCTAGAAATGGTTCCCAGAAGCCCTGGGTGGGGGGATTTAAGGATATGTGGCTTGTTGTGAAGACCCAAAGCAAAGGACACCCTTCCCAAGATGTGTTCTTACTCATTATAGTTTCTGGAGCTATCAATGGCCCACCAGCCCAGGCGTGTTCTCTTCACCCAACATTCATTCATTGAAGGAAAAAATAGTTTACTACATTCAAGTTGAAGGTGGCTCAGGGGCTAAGATGATGATCTTGTCGATCAGAAAGGTCAGCAGTTTGGCAGTTCAAATCCCTAGCACCGCATAATGGAATGAGCTCCTGTTACTTATCCCAGCTTCTGCCAACCTAGCAGTTTGAAAGCATGTAAAAATGCAAGTAGAAAAATAGGAACCACCTTTGGTTGGAAGGTAATGGCATTAGGGTCCACATGATCATGGAGATGTCTTCGGACAGTGCTGGGTCTTCACCTTTGAATCGGAGATGAGGACTTCCCCCTAGAGTCGGGAACAGCTAGCACATATGTGCGGGGGAACCTTTACGTTTACTGTCAAGTTAGATGATTACATTTTCGCCTTTTGAGAGATGATCCCCCTTTTTAAAGAAAATGTTACAGGATCCTCCTATCTCGGGTGCCTTTTATATAGCAGCTTAGCTTCAAGATAGAGAGCTTGATGAATTCAAACTTCTGAAATGCTAAAGAAAGAGTTTAATGGCTGCTTCCCACCCAGGTTTAGTTTAGGGTGCCTTTCTCTTTATTAACAATTATTTCCTCCCTTCCTCCCTCCCTCCATTCTTTTTTGCATGTATGAAAATAAATTAGCATATGCAAATGCTATGGCAATCCATCCCTTTCTCTGTCCTCTTGTGTGGAGGTGCCAAGAGGCCACCCTATGGGGGGGGGGGGAGAAAGGCAGTTTCTTGATAGTTTCCTTTGAGCGGAAGTTCATGCAATCATGCAGAAAGTTACATTTAATCCCAGGCATTTCTTTTTAAATTGGCTCAGAAGGATCTCTGCCTGAGATGCAGAAGGGTCCCTGCTAATCAGACAAAGCACAACCCCCAAATGTCACTAATGGGCCAATTATCTTGCTGATTTTGTATGCTATCAAAAGCAATTGTCAAGCCCATGTTTGGGAGATATGTGTAGAAGAAGCTTAACTGGGTCCTAATGAAAAGTCTCTAATGTTCATTATTTAGGTTTGGAGAAATACATTTCCCTCCGATAACAAATAACAGCTTTTGGAGAAAGCATTTGAAACCTGAGTTTGATAGCCTTTGCACATACACAGAAAATTATACACACACACACACACACACCTTC
Source organism: Rhabdophis nuchalis (assembly GCA_039707465.1). Lineage (NCBI taxonomy): Eukaryota > Metazoa > Chordata > Lepidosauria > Squamata > Natricidae > Rhabdophis > Rhabdophis nuchalis. The sequence goes on from CM077643.1 coordinate 175,462,317, forward strand.
ATATTAACAAAATATAAGCCACCAAAAGCACAATGGGAGGGCAAGATGGTGAGATTGATGCAATCCTTTCTCACTCAAATCAGGGCAACCAGAAGCACTTCGTTTGGGGATCAGCTACATGAAACACTATTTCTGAAGGCAGAAGGCCAAAGACTTTCTAATCAAACTGTAACAAGCAATTCTAGCCAGGTAGCAGGCAGTGACCAATGAAATACACAAAACCCTTTTGGTGCAAGGTTCAAAATTATATCGGCAACCTACCTGAGTATAGCAGGCCTCTCATTTAGTGTTGGCCTTGCAGGATAAACTAGAAATCGCAGCCAGATGAGCTAATTCTATTTAATTGTAAATTATCTTGACAGAATTTTCCAAGTACTTCCATACAAAGTCTGAAAGTATTTTTTTCCTCCACCCCCCCAAGTCTCCTTTACAGCCAAACTAGGGAGGGTCTCTTCTGAATCTCTTCCCCCACCTCCTACCCCGTTGTGGGCAATGCTGTCTCTATTCTGGCCATTCCCTTGGCAACATCTCTTTGTCCCATCTCCGAAGGTATTTCCCACATACATTACAATTAGAACCTTCCATCTACCACAGGGGTGTTGAGCTCACGTCATCACGGCAGTGTCACATGACATATTGGGACTTTTCGCCATTTGCTAAAACGGGTGTGGGTGTGGCCAGCGTGTGACGCATTTGACCCATAGGCCAGGATTTTGACAGCCCTGATCTACCAGTACTGGAGGAGGGTATGATTGATGATCAGTCTGATGATGTAAAACTTCAAGCACCTATAACCTTGATGGCGAACCTATGGCACGGGTGCCACAGGTGGCACGCGGAGCCATTTGTCAAGGCACGTGAGGCGTTGCCCTGTCAACTCCAGCGCGCATGTCCAGCTGGCTTCAGCCTTCTTTTGAGACCATTTTTCACCTCGTAGGGTCATTTTTCAAATAACCCTACGAGCAAACCAGAGTGGGAAAGCGTGTGCATGTGTGGCACACCCATGCATGACCCCCCCCCCTGTGCTCCCCTTGCTTTTGGCATGCGAGCCATCACTGACCTATAACAAGCTCATGTGCATCAGATGGGAGAGGGAGAAAATCTGGTAGCTCATCCACTCTTTTATCCATGCACAGGTCTAACCTACTGGAAATATAATTAGGGGGGGGGGAACCCAGGCTTCATGCAAATTCATACTCTGGCAACAGGATCTTTATTATTATACCATTTCTATCACAAATTATAAAGTAGGTTGAAATGGTGCCAGTTGGCTGCTGACTGATAGCTGAACTCAAATAATTAAGCCGTTAACCAGATACTTCAGTGGTCAACATGGTTATACATCTCTGTCCCAGCTCTGCTCCTCCTTCTGGCTTCTACCAGTCCCAGGGGAACCAGATGAATGGCCCTTGACACGATGTACTAGGCAACACAGACGACTGATTAGACAGAGACCGGAACCACAGGTTTACGCCATTATTCACTCTTTCTCAATTCAAGCATTTCCTGATTTAGAAAGGGTCAAGGCTGTTGACTTCAGACATTCTATATTTGAAGACAAATGTTTTAAACAGTTGCAGCATTCTTGCACTAATGCCTTGAGAACAAAATTGGAGGAAAGGAAAGGAGAGGAGAGGAGAGGAGAGGAAAGGAAAGGAAAGGAAAATGAAATAATATGAAGGATTTTATGGAAATGGCTCTAAATGCTTTTTCAATTCCATGTGTGCATGGAATTCGTTAAAATTTAAATATTTTTTTCCAAAAGTAAAACTAAATGTCCTAATGTCAAGCTGTTATGTTGCCAAGTGTAGAAAGAAGGTAACACTGACAATAGCTTGTGAAGTTCCTTTTAAAAATTGAAAGACTTATTTCTTGAAATGGATATTTGCCTACCTGTTGCACAAGTGTTTATAGTGCAACTCTGTAAAGCAACACAGCACAGTCTGCACCGCGGCTTGTCAGAATGTCCAAGGGTTGAAGTGCTATGATGCTCATAGGATCCTATCATCTTGTCTTTTTTTTTTTTAATAAAATCAAGGGCTTTGTGTATAAGGACTGTGAACTGAATTAGAAGTACAAAAGTTCTGCAAAAGCCCCTTTCAGATTTTCTGTATTTTACCTATATTTCTCCAGAATGTCATTGGGTTTTGAAACCATTACAGTAAAATATGAAGGGAGTCTGAGTACAAATAATAGCAAAGTTTTATCTTTTTGTCATTTTATTTCATCAATGGAACTGCTGTTTCCAATAATGAAAGAATTAATATGTAGGAGGTATTCTACGTACAGTATATCTCACAAACTTTGGCTCTTCTCATCACCACAGAGATTCATGAGGTATATTTTACAGGAAGTTCCTGAAGACTCCTATCAGAATGCAAAACTATTTTTTAAAATTCTGAGATTCCGCTAATTAAGAGTCAAAAGAGCCACATAAGGACCTACCACTTCCATCAAAGTGATAAGAGCAACATTACGCCATTATGAAACACACTTTTATCATTTTGTAGGTATGGGCAAAAATCATACAAAAATAGCAAGACTTCTGTCATCATAGTGCAATGTTGTTTTCATAATTTGCCCCATCCTGTGGATGCCACTGGCCAGAGACTGTCTTGACACAGATAGGAAGCTGCTGTGGCCTAGAGGTAGAGCTCTTGCCTCACAAGCAGGAGGTTGTCAGTTCGATCCTAGGTAGAGGCACATGTAGTGTCTCCTGCTTGGGTAGGGGGTTGGACTAGATGACCTGCAAGGTTCCCTTCCAACTCTGTTAATCTGTTAATGATAACATTTAGAATACTAATTTTCCCAAAATGAATCCTGTCAGATTCATTCCAAGATAATATCCTTCTGGAATTCACAAAGCACTTCAGAGTAACACCCATGCACCCAAAGGCTTCTCTCCCCTTGGCTAAAGTCAGTGTTCCTAACTCTGCAGTCAGAAAAGTACTCAGTAAACATGGAGTTCCTGGGAGAATTTAAAAAAAAAGAAGAAGTCATGGAGAATATTAATTCTCTTTGCCAACAACAACAAAAAGCCCCACCTCTGGATGATTCTCAGATTTCTGGAAGAACATCCAATGGAGAGATGAATCCATAACACGAGTTTACAAACTGTAGAGGTGTCATTATGTCAGCTGGCAACCAAAAACTGCATTTCAAAATACAGTAAGTACCTTGTGTCAATTGTTAAGCATGGAGGTGGTAGATTCATGACTTGGAGGTATGATTGCTGCCTGAGACCTGGACAACTTGCCTTCATTGAAGGAGGCATGAATTCTGCTTTGCACCAGAGAACTTTGCAGGAGAATCTGCCTTTCAGCAGAAGCCAAAGTGCAAGTCTGTCATGCAACAAGATAAACATCTTAAATGCTATGCAAGGGAATAGAAGAACAAACATTGTATTTTTGAATAAACAAGCCAAGTCCAGTTCCAAAATCCATAGAAATGTTATGGCAAGACCTGAAATTGGCAGCATGGTGGAAAAATCTCAGCTATTCAGAGCTGAAGCTGTTTGCTCTATAGGAATGTGCCAAAATTCCTGCACAGCCATGCGAGATACTAATCACCAATTACAAGAAGCTTTTGGTTAGTTATTATGGCTAACAGTGGGCAATGAGTTAAAAAGGTAAATATTTTTTTCATTTCAGCACATTAAATTTTGGATTACTTAGTTTGTAAAATAAGGAAAGCAAACACCAAAGTTTGATGTTATTTTTCACTAGTAGGATCCACGCACCATTCTAATAATATTCAGATAAATATGCATAGATTCAGAAAATTCAAAAGAGAGTTTTTCTTTCATGTTAGAAAATTGTATACATGATTTTGTCTATTCACTGCCATCTTCACTGGAATAAACAGGAATTTATTTATTTATGTATTTATTTATTTATTTATTTAATTAGATTTCTATCCCGCCCTATCTCCCGAATGGGACCCAGGGCGGCGCCCAGGAATTTAAAGATCTAAAAATACAGACAATGCAAAATTCTACAAAAGTTAAAACTAAAATTAAACAATTTAGCCCGTGCTAAAAAACAATTAATTTAAAAACCCAACTCTAAAAATAGAAACCCTTAAAAATCCAATGTTAAAATCTAAACCAAAATATAGGCATACACTAACTCTAAGCAAGGCCAGCGAGATGGAACAAATGCGTTTTTAATGAGCGGTGGAAAAGGCGAAGGTCCGTGATGGTACGAAGTTCGGGGGTGTAGGTCATTCCAGAGGTTTGGACCCGCCACAGAGAAGGCTCTTCCCCTGGGCGTCGCCAGCCGGCATTGACCAGCTGACGGCACCCTGAGGAGGCCCACTCTGTGGGAGCGGACCGGTCAAAGGGAGGTATGTGGTAGGAGACGGTCCTGCAAATAACTAGGCCCTATGCCATGCAGCGTCTTAAAGATGGTCACCAACACCTTGAAGTGCACCGGAAAGGCCACTGGCCTTTTACTTATATATATGGGAAACACTGGGTGAAAATGAAGCAGCCTGAAAATCTTTTGATTGGTATGAGAGAAAATAAATTGTGTCATTGATACCAGGTATAGATTATGCCTAACAATGGATTAAGTATCATTTGCAGAATTAGCCTTTCATAGGAATCCTGTTGCATGTCGGCTAAAAAGCAAACAATTGTTCTATATTTTTTTTGCCTCCCTTCTTCTTGCTTGATTAGATCATTTTGAGAATTTGACCTAAATTGGATGCCAACTCAGAGTATCATGGCTGCTTTCCAAGTAGTGGGTTTGGCCAAGTCAAAGAAATGATAGATCACAGATCACAGTAATAAAGAAATAAATAAAACTAAAGGAGATTTAATTTATACTGAATTACCTTTGAATTAAAAACAGCAACATGAAAGCTCTGTTGAATTTATTAATTATTGTCTTCATTAAAATTTGCAACTGATACTAATTTTTGGAAGAGCTATGAGGAATAACAATAAATTTTTCTGGACTAGGAGCCAAGCTTCAGATCTGAAATTGTGCACTCTTACAAATTATCAACACCCTACTATAGATTAAACGTTTCCAAAGTGGTCTTTTTCTCAACAAGCCATTACAATATGGCCATTGACATACGCTGGTTTTTGATATGACAAAAGACAGCCAGAGCAGAGATGGGGCCTTTCTTTGAGATTGTTAGCAACTCTGGGTTCAGAACCAGTGTTACAACTCTGGTCCCTTAACCAGTGTTAGCAAATAAATGCGGGATAGTGTAATTCATCAGACAGTAAAGGGATACGTTGCTTTAACCACAAACAAACTCTACAAACTCTGATAGTAAGAAAATAAATAGTCTTTACTTTGTAGCAACTAAAATACTTATTCCGACTAACTGCTCAAACAAATAACAGTCCTTCACCAAACAGACTTTATCTTACAGTGATGCAAAACAAATCCTCCTTCTTATTCAGTCACAGCTCCTCAGCACAGGGAATCGAAAAGGGAACGGACTGTGATTCTGAGCTTGCTTTATGGTAGAGCGGCGACTCACAGCCAATCAGAATTCAAACACAGTTCTTAAAGCTACATAACTCCTTAAGAATATAGACTCATATATATTGTCAACCCAATATAAGGCTGAATATCCTAACAGAGATGCCTTCATATCTCCCTCCCTCCCTCTCTTTCTCTCTCTCATTGGTTTTTAATTGATCAAAGCCTGCATGTAAATAGTAGGCATACATTCATACTTTGAAATGGAATGTATATCATCTCTAGCCCTGTATCGTTTAGAGCTTGTCTCAGCTTCTGTTCACTTAGGGGTTCACTGAAAAGAACAATTTGAGTCCCAAATGCCTTAACTTTGCCCACAATTGGAAAAAAAAAAAGCAAGGCCTTACTTCGTCTGCTGGTAGTTCTTGACTTACAACAGTTCATTTAGTGACTGTTCAAAGTTACAACAGCATTGAAAAAAAGTGACTTATGACCATTTTTCACCCTTAGGACTGTTGCAGCATCCCCATGGTCATGTGATCAAAATTTAGATGCTTGTCAACTGATTGATATGTATGACAGTTGCAGTGTCCTGGAGTCATGTGATCACCTTTTGAGACCTTTTGACAAGCAGTGTCAGTGGGGAAGCCAGATAGACTTAATGACTGTGTTGCTAATTTAACAACTGCAGTGGTTCACTTGACAACTGTGGTCAAAATTTTGTAAAATGGAGCAAAACCCACTTAACAAATCTCTCACTTAGCAACAGAAATTTTGGGCTCAATTGTGGTTATAATTTAAGGGCTACCTATAGTAGAAACACTCTCACTTCTTGGGTCCAATTTTTCACTTTTTTGCATTCAGACTTCATTTCCCTCGCATCTTTCCATTCTGACAGCCCCAGTTGGCTTGACAAGAACTACCTTCCTTTACTTTCTTCAACAAAAATCAGTTTATTTACAATCTATAATCCATTCTCCTTTAGTTACACTTCTACAGATTTCACTGGCTTTTAAAATGCACTTAAGTGACACAGTTAGGTAAAGGGGTAAGGAGAACAGTGATGAGTTGCCAAAGTTATATATTAGAAGCATCAAGAAAAGAAGTACAAAAAAAATCTGAATTTTACAGCCAGGCTTTATTCAATTATGCAACATCCAATATCTGTCAAGTAAGTTCATCTTGAGTCCTTTCGCTTCAGAGAAATCTTGTGGTCCCTAGAATCTCACTACAGAGGGCAGCAACAGACAACACAGGCAATGTAGCATAGCTTTAGTAAACAACAGGAGGGTGAGGAGAGAGAAGAGGAGGAATAATATTTTGGCTAAATCAAAAAATATGCCATGGATGCAATCAAAGGTTGCTTTTCAACAATTTCATCCTTTTATAGATATTAATAATGAAATGTTTAAAATGTTGAGCCAGACTTAGCAGGGAGGGAGGGAGGGAGGGAGGGAGGGAGGGAGGGAGGGAGGGAGGGAGGAAGGAAGGAAGGAAGGAAGGAAGGAAGGAAGGAAGGAAGGAAGGAAGGAATCTACACACAGAGAGAAACCTCTATCCTGTGCAATTTTCAGGTAAACCTCTATTCCATGTCTGTCGAACTGGCAACCCCTGGGCCAGATATGTCATGCGCAGGCCACACCCATCCTGACTCCGCAAAGGCAAAAAGTGTTGTGATACGTCACGATCCGGCCCATGACGCAATCAAGTTTGATACCCGTGCTCTGTTCTGATTGCGAAAAGAATTATAATCTATAAATTGTCGACTTTAAAAATAATGTTATCTTTCCAATTAAAAAGGGGAGGAGATAATCAGTACACAAATCGTAGGGATTTTAGTAAGGGTTTTTAGATGGTTTTTAAAGATGCTTTTAGCACGGGTTTAAATTTAATATATTTTTATTGTAGTTATATTGTATTTTTGTATTGTTTTTAATATTTACCTGTGCACCGCCCTGAGTCCCTTCGGAGAGATAGGGTGGGATATAAATCCAATAAACTTAAACTTAAACTTAAGTATCTTGAAGGTTTTGGAATTGGGGGCACCTGTGATATGCAATCAAAGGGAAAGAGAAATTACAGACATAGCAGAAGTGGCTCCAGGAAACTAATGGAATAATTAGTCTTAAAAAGGGTGAAGAATGCATGGTATCACAAAAAACAGACCATTGAAATGGGATTAGAAAATAAAAATGAAATGAACAATGTAAATATTCAAAATCACATTATTGGCATGTAATGTGTCATTAAATGATGTTAAATCAAAGGAGAAATTACATCTGTAGGAATGCAGAAGGATAAAGGCAGTCATTTTAAACATGCATGCAGTTCTTCAAGTGAAACTCTCTTCTTGAAATTGGACCAGGTATCAAATAAAAAATAAAATATATGAGGAAAACATAAGGTTACAGTCTATTTTAAAATGGACACTGAGCAGCAGTTAATTCCAACATTAGGAAGCCATTCCAAAAGATTTTGCTTCAGAGTACTGTTTCTCCAATTCATTCATATAAGAATCCTCCTGATTTGTGCATTAAACCCCCTTTCAGAATTAGTCTGAGACTACTGTTACAAGAATACTTTCCCAAAATGAGGCTACTATAGAATGGGGATTTTGGCACAAGGTCGTTGAAATTCAACAAGGCTTCTATCTTGATGAATATGCTGGTAGATGATTTGATAGAAACATTAAGGTGATATTTAGAAATCTCACTGCTTCTTGGCTGGTTAAAAAAAATTATATGAGAAGGCCTAGCAATCTACTGCATGAAATATCTAATTTATTTAGAATAACAGGGCTGAGTTCCATTGGAGAAATGCAGCTTTCCATCCTGTACAAATTTGCCTTTGAAAGATAATTCATAAGAACTGACATGAATAATTTTCTTCATTTTACTCCACAACAGCTATTTTATGAGGTAGGTTGAGCTGCTGGTGACCACCCAAAAGACACTGCATGTTTCCATGGCTAAAGAAGAACTTGAACCTTAGGTTAACCACCAAGACCTTAAACAAACCTGGTCTAAGACCTTCACCATGCTAGTAGAGTGATAGTCAAACAACTGTCAGCTGTTGAAAAGCAAACCAAATCTAGAGGACAAATAGAAGACAAAACGAGAAGGGGTATCAAAGATAATGCTCAGAAACACACTGGGAAGATTTTTTTTTTTTTAAACAAATCTCATGTAGAACAGAACGCCTTTTAATAGTCTTTCTTGATCACTGGGACTTAGTAGATTGGCTGATTGGGCAAAGGTACTTTATCTAGTGACATCACAAAGGAAGCCCTATATCATGGCTTCTTGCAACAAAGTTGGTCTATGAATCCCAATAAGTTCACCTATTTACCAGACTATTCGAAACTATTTGTTTAGGCGGATGGTGACCATTCAACGTTTTTCATCTGATCGTTAAAAAAAAAGTCAGAGATAGAAGGAACACTGGATGTTGGAAGGTATGTGATTTAATATAATACAGTGATTTTTCCTCCTCTCCATTCAATGTGTGGAATACATTATTACCAATCTCTTTGTTTGAATGTTATGAATGTATTGTTCCTAATTTGTAAACTATGAAAGTTACATCAGTGATTGAGATGGCATACAAATTGATAAATAAATCCTGATATTATTTATCTTATCTTTATTTACATTTATTGGCTACCCAACTCCAGAGGCATGCTTGTGAAAAATTAGTGAAATTGAAATTGATAGAAGTAAGTAAAAAAAAAAAAAAGGCATAGTCAGATAGAGAGATATACACACATGATATAAATATTAGAATGTCTTCATAATTACAATAAAGTATTGTTAAAGACAATTCTAAAGGGAGCTTTGTTCAATGTAATACATGGTAATATAACTGCTACACGAAAATGAAGTGTTACAGTTTTTCCACAGAGATAAAAGCAAGCATTTTGCATGCTGCAATGAAGTGAATGTAATTAAGAAAAAAAATGTAATGAGGCTTAATGTAGTTTGTAGACAAGATATTCCAGCTTCAGGCTCAATGATCACATAATATGTTCCCTTCTTGTGTCACTGCAAGAATGCCTGCATACCTCATTGCTCAACTCCCTAAAATGGGAAGGAATCGAATCTCCTGTAGGTTCTTAAAGCTAATCCCATTTCAAAATCAAGCGGATTATTTAAAATTGTATTTTGTTCACATACATCCCAGTAATCAACTATATTTTCAAACCAAGCAGCATATTGCCCATTTAGGATAATAACAAAGTCTGAGTTTAAAAGGATCTTTACAATCAAGAGTGGACTGATGAGCAAGAGGTATTTACATCCCAGGTTCATTTGTTGTTGTTGTTGTTGTTGTTGTTGTTGTTGTTGTTGTTTTTTAAGAATGTCCTGCAATAGAGTTCCTAACAGGCTTTGTAGCCTTATCTCTGTCCCCTGCAATGGTCAAAGATGTTTTCCATACTCTCTGCCTCTGCCACTAATTGGCAGCAGTGGGGAAACGACTATACACCACAGTCCATCCTGCAGAGATCTACTGACATAATGAGAAAGAGGGAGACCAGAGTTGTAGAACAGGAGTGAGTCTGCAGTTCTTAAAATGTTCACTTCCACTGTCAACAAAACTTTACCATCAGCAAGGAATTCGGCAGTTCTCTCCCACCACCACCACCACCATCCCCACTTCCATGCCTGGACTGAAACTGGATGGATACATGGATAACTGGATTAATAAATAAAATAGAAATAGGGAAAAGTGCTTGTCAATGGGCTTATTGCAGTACAAAAAAAGAACCCAACTCCAAAGCAATTTATTATTAATGCCTGAATATTCTTGCTAAACAGTTCTGATTATTTCACAAGAAAGAGGTCAAAGTAGTGGAGAAAGGAATTTAATCAAATAAACTCTCAATCTCTCTCCAAATAGCATTTTCATCCAGCAGCATGTAAATTCATCAGATGATGAGTTTTCAAACATACAGACAAGGTTAATCTGCTACCGACTGTTAAAACTTCTGGGATGGGCTTTTAAAAAAAAAAAAGTCGAAGCAGCCTTACTACTCCAAATTCCTCTTTTTCTTCTTCCTCGAAAAAAAAAAGGCCTAATATATCACTTTTTTATAATTCCAACTGGACTCTCTGAAGTAGTTTTGTCAACTTCCCAAAGGATAATCTGATTGGTTCTCACCCTGTCATTTGAAGAACATTAAGAGAAGTGAAGTAGCCTGGCTAAAAATTGAACATTTTAACATTGAACTGTATTTGTTGTAGAGTTCCATCATTTCCAGTTTAAGAAAACACTTATTCAGGAATAAGTGTTTTTAGTCCAGAATAAGTGTTTTCTTAAACTGGAAATAATGGAACTCTACCACAATCTTGCTCTGATATCTTTAAAATTAATTCTGTAAACTCTGGCTAGAGGATTGGCCCTGGTTAAACAAATCATACATTAGCCTGTCATCTACTAGTCTTAATCAAAATCATTTATGTAATATATAGTGTTATATTTTAATTTGATCTTGCAAAGTAACTGAAGGATTGCTGTATTTAGGAGAGATATCTACACCACCACCCCCAAAAAAAATCTGGCTGTTTTTTCTGATATAAATGTATATCATCATATTTTTTTAAAAAAATGACTTTTTCAATTTGTTCTCCTTAGCATATTATAATGGAAAATATTATGGGATAGAAAACAAAAATCAGCAGTGAAAACTGTTACAGGTTTTCTCGAGAGATAGATACATCTTGTTGAGATATGCTTATTTGAAATATAATCAGCAGATGGATATCTCATATATTCTAAAGAGTCCGCGGCGTGGACACTTGCTAAGGGAATAATTCAGCCACATTTACTTCCACAGAAATGGGCCTGAGATAGAAGACAGTGTCAATTCCTTCATTTCTGAATAATCCTCGGAGCAGCAGAGACTAGTAACTATGCTGAATCCTCATTGATTTCACAAAATCTTGTTCCCTTGTGCTGCTTGCCAGGTTTCCTCTGCTTTCATTGGAAGAACGTTTTCTGTCCTTGTTCAGGCTGAACGTAGATGCCTTCATTCAGGAGTTCCCATAAGGAGTTAAAAATTATTCTGGCATTTTGTGCCCTCTGTACATAAAACACCTTTCTGGAAAGTGAGATACTATCTTCTATGGGAAAGCTTTCTAAAAAAGAAAAAAAAAAGGGGGGGGGGGGTGGAACTAAGGGAAAAAAGTAACTGTCTAATTAGGAGCAAAATGATTGGCTAGTTCACGGACTCTGTGACAGTTATGACAAATACATACATTGGCATTGCCCTAACCTCACTTCACCATTTGCAACACGAAGTTGGTATTTTCAGAAATGTGCAGAACACTGGGCTACAAAGCTTCACCTTGTCTGATGCTATTTCATTTAATTTTTTATTAACTGCCTGAACATATGCCATTCTACAAGAGGGTAATAGTTACAAAATGTCAGCAGAAACATTTAAACTGCTAAAATGTAAATGATTTTATAAATTTGTAATGAAACATAATTGTCGTGCTGGGGGGGGGGGCAGGGGGAGAGAACAGAAAAACAGATACATTTTGCTGCACAAAATTGCATCTTATTGGTCAAAAGTAGCAGAACTGTAAACATATTTTAATGAGCATGGCAGGCTGTGCGGAAATAAAATGAGACTCGAGCTGAAAAAGTGAATTCTATCATATTTTCTTTTGTAGCATTAGGAAAGTTCACTCTTTCCTGGAAAGACCCCCACGGAACTTTGTATGTATTCTTAATTCATAACAAAGGTGAGGTTATTACACTTATTACTTTCTTTTAAGGCAAACACACATACACACAAACACACACACAGGTAAAGAAGATAATATAAATTGAAAGACATATCTACGCATCAAGGCAGCTCATCTCTCAAATGAACATTATTCGAACATGGAGAGAGAGAGAGAGATGGATGGATGGATGGATAGATAGATAGATAGATAGATAGATAGATAGATAGATAGATAGATAGATAGATAGATAGATAGATAGATGATATAGGATAGGATAGGATAGGATAGGATAGGATAGGATAGGATAGGATAGGATAGACAGAGACAGAGAGAGACAGAGAGAGATAGAGAGAGACAGAGAGATAAAGATAGAGAGCTAGAGCAAGATTAAGGAAGGAGTGTGTGTGTGTGTGTGTGTGTGTGTGCGCGCGCGCGCGCATGCATTCTCCTTTCAGCAATAAATCGCTGGGTCAATGATCTCAGACATGGCAAGAAGGAAGGAAGAGAATACAGCAAAATAACATATTTTCATTTACTCCCCCCCCCCCTCGTTGTTTCCTAAGCCACCGCACCACAGCAACCACCTTCCAGTTAGGTTTGCGGGCAACCATCTTTAAATGCTTGAGCTGCTCTGTGTGGCCATGACAAGATTTGCAATTCTCTACGTTTATTTACACACCATCACCCCAACTAGACATCACATTGCAGTGGCTTGGTCACAGCTGACCCCAGGGTAGTCCCTGTCTTTGCCGATCCAATTTGATCATGCTCTCCAATTGAACTGTAGTCGTACAAGCACAGGATGTATGCCGACGACTCCACGCCACAATAAAATTAGCAAAAGCTTGTCAGGGTATATTTTCTACTTTTACTGTGACAGACGCTGGACAAATATGTCTGCTTTTCAGAAATCCACAGAGATTTGTCGTCTCCTGAATTGCTTATGGTTCTGTCATGTTTGCTGCTTAGCATTATTCCTATACTGATTTTTTTTTTTTAAAGGATGTAAAAAACCTGCAGTGGTTGATCTCAGGGAAATGTTAAATATGCCATGTGTTTTTCAGATGTGTTGCCTGGACTGAATGGATGATGCTAAACTGTTTCCTTTTCTGTTTTTAATTGACTTGCTTTATAACTACTGTTTCAGAGTTAGCAGCTACCAAAAATTAATATAAATACAACACAAAGGCATCCTATTCAGAAAGCAAAGGATTACAAAGAAAAAAAATCTCCTTTACAAGAAAGAATAGAAATTTAAGTTTCAAAAGCTAAAAGTAAATGCAGCTTGTTACTTTCCACATGTTATTGGGGGGGGGGGGGGGCGACGACAAAAAACAAGACATTTTAGAAAGTAAAGTTAGGGATTGTCTTTTTATTGACTGCCAGAAATAAATATATATTTTCACTTCCTAGTAAACAATTAATAATTAATATGTTTTTTGTATTAATTTGTGCATTAATACGTTTTCTAATTCTTCTCCCCATCCCTGTCAGTATAATTTCAATTCAATATTCTTAGTAGTCCCAGCATCAGAGAGTTTCAAAAGCTCTGGGATCACTTCCTATTGCCTGGAAGACAGAAAGAAACCCAAAACCTAGTTAAATAAATTGTGCATTTATTCCTTTCCTTTTATGCACCATGATCTACATGTGGTCATTAATTATAAAGAGACTATTATAGCACCATATTTTCATTCAATATGATGTCCCGGTATATATCAAAGAAGTCCCATAATTAAAACAGAAGGGCCACAATGACAATTAAAATTACAATCTATATGGGGAAAGAAAGTACAGTTCTGCCATTTTTCACCCTGTCACTCTCCGGCCGATGGAAGATTCCAGTCACGTCTCGGCTAAAGCCGCCTAAATGCTTCCTCACCAATCCTACCTCAAAAGCATTATCAGCACCTAAGCAAAAGCCTATGCAAGTATAATTTAATACCAAGCCCCGGTTTGCAAGTAATAGCGTATAAAGTGATATTTAAGTGGTGTTTTAAGCACACTTTGGATGGCTACAGCCGCTTTTTACTGGTAAATGCATTTCCCTTTGAGTAGTGATTATGAGTCCTGGGTGAAGGTCTGCCTGTAAGCCTTACTTCCAGCTGCCAATCTTGGCTTCACCGGGAAGAAAAAGCCACATCATCGCACCTTCTTCCTCCCCTCGGAGGCTGTCATAGCCAGAGCCCCAGCACTGCAAAACAATTTCTGCCTCACCCTTTCCTGCTTCTGCCTCTTCAACCAGAGACCTCTGCCTTGTGTACCCACTTACATCCTCGCCAACCAGCTCCCCAGCTGCACGCCACTTCCACGCGCCTGCCTGCCTCGCCTCGCCTCCCCGCCCCAATTTTAATACTTAGCTTGGTAAACATCTGCCTTAATGGGATGCAAAGCTTTTTCCGGGAGGGAAAAAGGGGGTAGCAATATGTATTTGCCACAATTTATTGTCTATAAAAGTCGCAGCGAGTGAATGATGGCGGCTCAACTCTCTCGCCGGGTGCCTGGGTGCCTGGGTGCGTCCCTTCTAATAACTTTCAACCAAGCAGTCGCCATATGAAGCATGCAATGGAGACACAGAAGGGGTTTTGTATAATAAAAGGGTGACATGGTCATTTTTCCCCAGTTTTGCATTACACAGGCACACTCATGCATGGTGCTTTTTAAATTCTTATTATATGTGAGGTCAGGGGGTCGAATGTCAGAAAGTACTGTTAATTTCACGGGGTTAGGGGAAAGTAAATTCAGAGGGAATACAGATCACTTAGCACAGAGAAGCAGCTCCTCTGAAGTTTGGTTTTTTACATTTGTTAGCCGTATCCGTCAGCTGACGAACCATTGAGGCCACGGTGACATCGTGGTCCCTCTTATAATAGCCTGACATGCTGCGGTGGGGGAAAAGCACGGTTCCCGGAGCCCCTCCGGAGGGGCCAGCAAGAGTCTCCCCTGGAAGCAGTGAAGCACTCCAACTTCACACAACTGGAACTGAACAAAGCGGGTTGCCATTTGGGCCGTGAGGTTTAAATTATAGAGAAAGCAGTCAAGAGGCCTTAAAGTTCAATCTGACAAGAAATGTAAAATATATTTCTGTCTTCATTCTTTGGGAAGCGAGCATCTTGCGGTGGCTAGACAGAAAAGCTTTTTCCCCTCTCTTTTTCTTTAAAGGGGTATTGAATGTAAAAATCATAAGGATCAAATCATAAATGTTAAATCTCCAAAGGAGGTTTGATTCGGTTGCCAATACAGTCTCTGAATATTAACACCTGAGGATCTGGGATTGAGGGGTGGGTGGGTGGGTGAAGGGAGGAGTCGGGAAAAGAAACGCAGAAGCTTTGTAAACATTGTCCTGATTGTGGCACTAATAACGTGGGAAAGAGGCATAAAGAGCAACGTTGTTTCTACGAGGAAAGTCTATTCACCACAAGCCGCCGAAAGCATCTCCTTTTCAAAGACGCACAACAGGGACCACATGTTTGGTGTTTTTCAGCAGCTTTCGCAAGAGTTGAAATGGAAATGCCTGACTGGAATTGGGGTGCGTGTTTTTTGTGTGTGTAAAAGAAAGAATTTGCTTGCCAGAAGAATCCAGAAATAGAGAAAGACGCCTGATTTATTTTTTTTTCCCCTCCTCAAAGAAAGAAAATATTATCTCTACAATTATGCAACTGAGCGGGCTGCCACGGCCAGCTGGGCCCAGGTTTGGTTGGGCGATTTCAGTGTTATGTGTTTGTCTTCCGTCCTGCATGGGGCCTGAATCAAAACCTCCAATTGGGCTCAGCTGCCCCTTTATAATTAAATTTTAATGACTTAGGCTGAATGTTTGGGGTTTGGCGCACATTTAGTAGTTTTAGCATTTAAATGGTCTTGAATAGCCTCCGAAAGAAGGCAGCATTGCCTTAACCTACTGGGGAGGGGTATTTCCTCGGGAGGGGTTTTGTTGGTCACGTGATTTTCAGCATCAGGAAGGCAGCCTTTAGGAAGAGACGGCTGGACCACTGCTACATTCAAAGATCTTCAGGATCAAACCAAGCATTCTTGATGGAGGCAAGCTCCAAATGAACTGTCAGATTTTGCAGCCTAGCACACCCCTCCAGCCTTCTAGTTTTCATCTCCCACCCCTGGAGCTGCTGTGAACTTTGTCACTGTCACACAGTTGCTGTGAACCTTCCCCAACTTGGACCTCCCAAGTGTGCCTGTTACAAGATGAGATGCAAAGCTTACACAGGGCAGACCTACTTGACACACTCCATGGAAAGTGTGCAGATAATCCAGGTATGGGCATTCAAAAAAAAAACAAAGCATCTCTTCAACATCTCCTTTCCAAACTCTTTGGTAGAAGAACAAACCTCCAGCAAAGCAAGAGCTGATGTTCTTCAAAGGAGCATGCCAAAAGCTTCAGATAAATTACTCCTTCTAGAGAGGTGATCTTACCATGCATTTAATGTCCAGGAAAGAAGCCATTCGAGTCAAACAAGCAGCGTGCATGATCATGGAAAATGGATCCCAGAGGACATAGTTTTTCCTATTTTAAAATATCACCAGTTTCCAACCCACATTGGTACCACAATGCACAAGAAGAGGATTTTAATCCTTCCTTTCCCACCAGCAATCCTGCTTAACTTTTCAATCTGGGACACAACCCAAGTATTCCATTAATGCAAGACCTTGCTAAAATGGTGGCCCGTGAACTGTTTTTCAGTGGAGAGCAGCTAAGGAATGGAATAAACCTTCTCTCTCCAGCAGTCTGAAGGCTTTTCTTGGCCTGCTGGAATTGGGCGAGAGAGTGTGCTTGTTTACGAGCAAGGAAAGTTCACACCCTAACTTGTAACCATAGCCTATATACTGGATTTCATAGAAATTAAGGGTCCAGCAAAGTCATCCATTCAACTAGATGCTATATTTGTTCTCCTTTTTAGGTTCTGGGCTTTGTTCTTTTCTTTTGCCAATTGGATGGTGCATGTCACAGGAGTGCTTTGTGATATGCACAGATCTTTCTAATGATTAATACAAGTTTCATGGCCCATAGTTTGGACATCAGAATCTTATCATCTTAGAAAAAGCTTGGGTGCTTTGATGCTAGAGAATTGTCCAGGTCAAAAAAACCTCAAAATGAATGTTCTTCCACTTGTATCCTCTTACAAAAGTAAAATCATGGACTAGGTAGTACAGATGAACTCAGTTTATCCCAACCAGGCACCTCCAGTTCTACTGGGACAATATAGGATGCTTGATTTTTCTCTTCCACCCTAGTTTTTATTCTAATGGAGATTAACTAAGAACAGAAGTCTTCTTCAGACTTGAAGTATTCCACATTATCCTTTTCAGTGCTGTGACCCATTATAAATGACCCTCGCTTACTTTACATGTGAATGCATCTGTGCTGCACATACTTATATCTAAGGATTTATTTTAACAGTGTTTGTCACATATAGCGATGGCCTTGTATAATTAAGAACTTGCCCTTCAGATTGCCTTTTCCTCCAACTATCTGGTTGCCTGAAGTTTAATCCTTCATTACCAGCTAAAACAAAATCACCAATTAGGCACATGAATACATCCGAATTAATCTCATTAAGGTGATGGCACCAAATAAATTGGAACTATTTTTGTGCTTTTACTGTGTTCCTATGGCTTTATCAGGCCCTATGGCCATATACAAAGACCTTACAGCTTAGTCATTTAGAGTCATTCGCTTGTGGACTAAATGTGGCATTACCATCGATGGCTGAAAATTGCTTTCAGCTTTTAAACTGCACTGACTAGTCTGTAGTTAATCTTAGATCATTCACTCGCAAAATTAAATGAGCCAGAACGATGGTCTCTCTTTCTTCTTCCCCCTCCTTTTTTTTTTTGTAAAATAATACATCACAAAACACTTATTTGCCCTACCCAAAAGAGATTTCAAATTCATTTAAACTCTCATAAATCAGAGCTGGGAATTTTTAATTGTGTTTCCTAGCACAGACATAAACTCTCTTTCCTGAGCACATCATTGCTAACAATTTACATATGGAATATAGTATCTTGCCTAACAAATGATGTACCACCTCTATTCTCCTGTGATGTATGTGGGAACCGCAAGATACTTGTTATTGCGAATCAAAGCCAAACTGCTTGGACTCATTTACATAAATCAACCTGAAGACTTTTTTTTGCCGTTAACACTATACAGTCTTTTTTGTAGTGCTCATCAAAAAGGCATAAACGTAAGAATTAAAACTCTTTCACAGCTTCCTGGGCCATCTAAGCAAGGACATTTGGACAGATATTGAATAGCAGGTAGCAGTAGCCTAGGTCACACTGTTAATTATATTCTCTAAAAAATAATTCAAATAATTCATTATTCTTGTGATATTACAGTTAGTGGAAATTAACTTATTTGTTTGTTTATTACATTTTAACCCTCCTTTGCTACTTTGTAAAGGGCAAACATACCTAATACTCCTTCCTCCTCCTATTTTCCACACAACAACCCTGTGAGGTGGATTAAGCTGAGAGTCCCTGCCCCAAAATCATCCAGCTTGTTTTTATGCCTAACTTGCTAAGTGAAACTAAGTAGTAAGTAACTTCCCAAATGGCAGTGAGTATAGGGGAATTGATTCCAAGTTTACCTACTTTAAAAGATAAGAACCCAGACTAAAACCTTTCAGAGAATGAGCCTTGTGGCCCAGCTTTAATCCATCATCACAACAAAGAAATGTTCCCTAAAGAAAAGACCTGCCCAAAATCTACTTTTAACTGTTCTACAATTTTTTATCATATGTCATTTTTCCCCTCTCTGTTCCTTTTGGATTGGTGTTTCATCAGGCAACTTCAGTCATTCAAGAAAAAAAAACCAGAAACCCGTAGAAACATAAGAGATGACTTCATCTCCAAATGTCACCAGGATATTCAGCGCAGTGAAAACATGTTGTGGGTTGGTTCAGTGGTTCTATGGAGGCCCACTGTGTATTGGGGTCACATCTTGGAAATGAGAAGCACGCTCCCTGGTCACATAAGCTACACAGTTGATGACAGATCAGGGGTGCGTGTGTGTGTGTGTGTGTGTGTCCGTGTGTGTGCATGTGTGGTCTTGTTTTCAGGAAATGGCGCATTAGTCCAGTCAAAAATTACTTCATCTCTTAATCACAAGCAAAGCTGCAAATGCTCAGAGTCGTATTCTTTTAAACAGTGCTTTAAAACTCTTCTCTCTCCTCTTCTCTTCTGAGAACTCTTCTCAGTTTATTAGTAAATTCCACAACCTGATATCAGCTCCCCTGAAATCAGCAGGAATAATAATCCAGTAAAAAGAGAAGGCTGCAATACAGAATTTGTTGGGGGGGGGGGGGAAACCCACCATGCAAATCTTCCACAAAAGGAGGTAAATATGATATTGCTTTCTCTCTTCATGAAGTGATAATATGGCTTATTTCCAGTGTTAATTGGAAAAGAATGCTAATTGCCATTATAGGCATAATGATGCCAGTTACAAGTACGAAAGCTGAGTATAAGAGTGCAGAATCAAGTGCAAGAGCAGAGAATCCAGAGGGAAAGACTTTAATGTCTTTGTAAAATTCCATTTAAAACTTTATTCCTTTAATCTGCCTGTTAAACAATCCAATTAATTGTTCCTTATAGGAAGCTTCAGATGAATTCGTTTGTTTTCAACTCTTCAAGAAGTTATTCAGAATACATTTTGTAATGGCTTAAGTCTACTCATCTAGATGTAACTTCTTCGACCCTAGTCCCTTTCCTGGGATCTTGTTCCTCTGATATAATGAAACATCTTGAAAACTAATCTTCATCAAAGCACATCATGCATTTGGTGACTTTCTTCTACATGGCTATGTGAGGAATGAACTTTTGCTTAGTTATACTGTTCAGGTAGGAGAGAGGGAGAGGGAGAGGGAGGGAGAGAATAGAGAAAAGGAGGGAGAAGGAGGGAGGGAGGGAGGGAGGGAGGGAGGGAGGGAAAGAGATGGAGGAAGGAAGGGAGAGAGATTTCATTCATTCTTTAAAACAAAAGTAACTTTCCAACTATGTCATTAAAAACTTTATCTCTTAGTTGTGCACAATAGAGGGGGAAAGTCCCCTATTTTGTTTATTCTGTAAAATATTTCCCCTCTCTCTTTCCCTTCCTTTCTCTCTCTCTCTCTCTCTCTTTTAATAGCCTGAACCAAATAATTTCTCATTTTTACAGGCTTCACTTCCCTTTTCTCACAGTGAATAAATTGCAACTTATTTCCATGAAATTCACAGATGACACAGATCTTTATTTTGCATAAAGGCATAAAGAAGTGTCTAATATCTTCAATATTCATCTGCTAAGTGGACATTTGCATCGGTTTGGAAGAGGGAGGGGAAGAAAGAGAGCCACCACCCTCCCGCAGTGACAGCTGTACAAAGGGATGACATCTGACAGCTGTGACAATGCTGAAGGCAGACTCCGATGACTCGTTGCATCCATGATCCAATTACAGCACACATCCCTCTGACAGACCCAGCAGCTTGACTTCAGCATTTGGAAGGACAGTATTGATCTCTTGTCAGAGACCAGTTGCCTGCCTGCAATTGTGCATTGCTGAACTTTGAAAAGCTACAGCACCCTCTTAAATGATAGGGGCAGGCAGGTTAGAGGATGCAGGTACAATGAGAGGGGCAAAGGCTATCTGCTAAATGCTCTAAACTTGAACAAATCATAACCATATGACAGTCCAATCATACGCAAGTAGCCAAGCTAATCTAGCCGGCTTGCCGCCTGTACTAATGGAGAGACAGCTCTTGGAGGTTTGCTGGGTGATCTTCCTTGATGAAAAGGCCACTGCAATTAGCACAGGCTGGTGGGTTGTGCTGTGTGACAGGATACAGGAGGCTGTAATGGCAGCTGCCAATAACTCAAACTTCTAGGAAACAGACAATTAGGCCTCTGATCCTGACACAGCTACACCTTCCGCTCCAGACCTCTCTGCTCTCTCCTTACGGCATAGTCCACGGGGTCAGGATGTTACAAATCCCACCAGACAAACAGATCCTGGGCAAAGGGCCAATTCTTATTATTACCACTATTACTGTGATTCGCACTGTGTGTGTCCACATAGAGAGAGAGAAAGTTTGTGTGCTTGTGAGGCCGAAAAAAGTGTACGGGTGCGTCAGTATGCATACATGATTCAACTTAAGAATGCACCCAATAGGACACAATCAAAACGTATTCCTGATTATAAAATACTAAAAAGTCTAAAGGGAAAATCACTCTATGTGTAAAAAAAAAGTTTGACCCAAATGTCAGTATAGATAGATAGATAGATAGATAGATAGATAGATAGATAGATAGATAGATAGATAGATAGATAGATAGATAATTTGTGCAACACAAATAGACCCAAACACTTTCTACAACTTTAATAAAAACCCATAATGTAAAAGAAATTGTACACATTACCTCCTGCCAAAATAATAATTTCTAAAAGTTATTTTGCAAACACAAAGCCAAACAGTGAAGATTATGAGCTCTGTAATCTGCTACTCTATTGGACCCCTGCATGTCTTTTTCTGTGCATATGAAACTCCCATTGAATCCTTGACATCTGAAGTATAAGTTGACTCCATGTTCAATCCATAAACTTGAAAAGTTTAACAGAAGACTCCGAAGACTCTCAACAGAAATCTTCTGACAGTAAACTTTTCAAGCATCTCCCTAACATCTATTTAAATGTTTGTGCATCTACATTTTGAACATTCCAAGTGAACACAATTCTCATTAATGATGACAGGTAAAATCTGTTAGCCCCACTAGTCAAACCAGGAGAGTAGTAGCCCAGGAAATCAAAAGTATTTTTATTGAGATGGATTATAATGACAGAATCTTCCAAATAGGATTGTGTCATCCCTCCTCCTCCTTGTACTTCAGTGAATTAGGGAGGTGTTTCTTCAGAAGGTGCCTGAGTTGATTCTAAATGGTATCTCATGCTAAACCTTCAGTCACTGTTGCCAAAGTAATGGTTCTCTCATAATTCCATCAAAGTCGTCTTATTTACTCTCCAAAGAATATGTATCGCAAGTCACTTCACGATATGAGATGTATATGTAAAAAAATTAAAGGAAAGATTTGGGATGGATAATCCTGTTTACACAAAGGATTTGGCTTTAAAAGTTGCCTATACCTTCAAAATCCATTTCTCTTCTATCCAAGAAACATATACATTTGTAGTTGGCTATAGGAGATCACATACCACCAGCATTTTGAATTCCTCCAACACCACCTGGGTTCAATTACCCCGAAGTTCTCTTAACACTTAAAAAGACGGAAAGGGCTTTGTGCGTTATGTGATGACACTAACCCAATCCACTAATCCTGGAAACTAGATCAGATTCACTTTACTTTAACCTCAAACAAGCCTGGAACTTGGATGAAACATATTATCCAAATCATTTCTCCATCTGATTGGGGGAAGATGATCGTGACATCTTCTCAGTGTCATCTTGGAAGGTTTAGAAAATAAATTTGGAGTTTCAATGTGCTGCTGGTACATGGGAATAAATCAATGGATCAATAGAGCAACTGGCTCAGCTACATATAGGGTACAAATACAGCTCCTGATTAGGACGATCAGTTAGTGAGGTCTCTAAGATAACAGCAGAGAACATGTGAAAGCTTTGTGATGAAACTGTTATTGATCTGCACCTAATGATAGACTACTGTGGGAATCCCTGATTTATCACCCTCCCAGAATTGCCCAGGTTTTTTCCCTTGATCACTATGATCAAGTATGATCACAAATGTTATGAATGTCTCAGAGTACTGAATTCTTATGAGTCTCCCTAAAGTCCTTTCCCTAAAAACTCCCCGGTGTGGTTTTTGTTATATTTTTCTAGCAAATCCTGCCTAAATCCCATCTGGGTGAGTGCCATCTTTTTCACCTTTGAATACCTGATCTCTATATGCCCCCCCCCCCAAAAAAAAGAAAGTTGTGGGCAGAATAAATTTGAAGAATCTATTTTTTTCCTAATTTTGAATTTGGGGGAATGGAATGAGATTTATATCAATCATGAAGAACTTTATTACTTCACTCTATGTTTCACACAGAGGAAAAGTTACTGAGTCTCTGACTCTCTCATCACCTTTCCAATCTCCATTGCTGTGTTCCCCTCACTCTCTCTTTTTAGAAACAGAGCAGTTCATTGCATAGCTTCTTTGGTATTCTTCCTTTTTGGTCCTCACTGTTTCCCTCCTTTAATCTCTGGAATAGGATTCAGAATTAGCCATTACTTCACTACCTTGTTATGTGTTTTTCCCCTACAACTTTAATAATTGCATTTTTTGCATTCTCTAGCTCTACAGTATTGTTATTAGCTTTACCCAAAAATCGAAGAGTTTGCAAGTCTTTTCTCTTGGAGTGGAGACCAGCCACTTTGCAAAATTGTTCCTCTCAAGAATTTTCAGTCATGTTCCAAACAGACTTACTCACTAAAAGTAGAGAAGAGTAGCAGAGAAGACAAATAAAGGCATATGTCTTGAGCAAAAGAGACAGATCCAAAATTCTTGAGTAATAATAATAATAATAATAATAATAATAATAAATTTTAATTTATAACCCGCTCTCTCTCCCCGAAGGGACTCAAGGCGGGGCACAGGGAATTTAAAATACATATAAAAACACAAACATAGTACAATATAAAATTAAATTAAACTAACCCTGTGCTAAAATCCCATATTAAAACTAAAAATTAATCATTAAAAACCCTAAAAACAGTTGATTATCCTAGGCCGGCCAAGCAGAAAAAGTGTGTTTTTAATTTTTGACGGAAGGAGCGGAGGTCCGTAGTTGTTCTAATATCAGGGGGAAGGTCGTTCCAGAGGGTCGGGCCCGCCACAGAGAAGGCCCTTTCCCTGGGCGTCGCCTGCTGGCACAGCCTAGTGGACGGCACCCGGAGAACTCCCTCTCTGTGGGAGCGAATCGGCCGCAGGGATGTATGGGGCAGGATGCGATCCCGCAGATAGCTAGGTCCCATGCCATGGAGCGCTTTAAAGATGATAACCAGCACCTTGAAGCGCACCCAAAGACGACAGGCAGGCAATGCAGCTCGCGCAGGAGCGGTGTTACATGGGAAAACCTAGAAGTTCCCATAACTGCCCGCGCGGCTGCATTCTGGACAAGCTGAAGCTTTCGGGTGCACCTCAAGGGGAGCCCCATGTAGAGAGTAGAATCCCTCTTATGTATTTTATTTATTTACTCAATTTATCTAGAGATTCATCTCACTTTTATGTGGCCATAGGCAGCTTAGAATAAACAAAATACAAAAAGCATAACAAGAAACAAAAATAAAAACACATTACAGCTGGATATGACTTACCCTGTGATGGCAAACTATGGCACGTGTGCCAGAGGTGGCACACAGCGCCCTCTCTGTGAGCACACAAGCTGTCACCCCAGTTCAGTTCCACTGTGCATTTGCGCACACCTCTCCCCAGCCAGCTGGTCTTCAGGTCTCTGCCATGCATGCAGGGCTGTGCAAGGGGTGGGGGGGGGACATGCGGTGGGATGCATGTGCACGGGGGGGGCAGGGCATGTGCAGGGGCCACACGCACATTTCATTTTGAGAGTTCGTGCACACACATCAGTGGTGGGTTTCTGCAGGCTCGCACCTACTCGCGAGAGCCGGTTGGTGAAATTTAGAGAACCGGTGAGAGGGGGTTCCACCGGCGTACCTGGAAGTAAATCTGGCCCGCTGCTGCCAATGACCCAATGGGAAGGGAAGGAAAGGAAAGGAAGGAAGGAAGGAAGAAAAGAAGGAAGGAAGGAAAGAAAGAAAGAGAGAAAGAAAGAAAGAAAGAAAGAAAGAAAGAAAGAAAGAAAGAAAGAAAGAAAGAAAGAAAGAAAGAAAGAAGTAATCATCACAATTGAGTCCAAAATTTTGGTTGCTAAGCAAGAGCATTGTTAAATGAGTTTCTCCACATTTTAAAAGGTGGCCACTCCCACCCTGTCACATGACTGCCAAGCCACGCCCACAAAATAGGCCACACCTACAGAGTAGGTTCTAAAATAATTTGAAACCCACCACTGACACACATGCACACTTTGGGCACTCGATCCGGAAAGGTTAACCATCAGTGACCTAACCTATCATCTATTCAACTAGGAGACAGGCTACAAGCCATGCTGAGGACCTCAAGCTCAAGTATCGTCAAGTTTTTAGGAAGCTTAGGAAAGGCCAACAAAAGTGGGGCCAATTATGGTGCCCTTGCTGAGAATTCTGGACGTTGACATCCAGATGAGGATGACAATGTATCATATTCTACAGATTCATCAGTAGATCTGTTGTCTATATGTGAATCCTGGAGTTGCCCAAAACGATACCCTGTCACATTCCAGGGGAGGTACTGAGAGCTTTAGGGGAGATGTACTTTGAGGTTTATGGCTGTAGAATAAAACACAGCAAAAAAAAAAAATGGGGGTGGCTCCAAAAACACATAGGGAAGTGAATATTAAGAGTCTGTAGGTGAGGAGGTGAAAAATAACATTGAAGATGAAATAAAGCAGGGCTCTTCAAGTTTTTTTATACCATTTTTTTTAAATTAAGAAAAAAAATCCCAGAATATAAAACATATAATATAAAAATGTAAAACAAAAATAAACCCCATATGTAAAATAATGTTTGATTGCTTAATCTGTATCATGCAAAACTCGAAACTTATGGGGATCCATGACTTACACAGCTGAGCCCAAAATGTATGCTGTTTAAGTGAGACAATTGTTAAGTTAGTTTCCCCCCATTTTTTGACCCTTCTTGCCACAGTTGTTAAGTGAATCACTGCAATTTTTAAGCTGGCAACATGGTTGTTAAGTGAATCTGGCTTCCCATTGACTGCGCTTAACAGAAATTTGGACACTGCAGCCATCATAAATGTGAACCAGTTTCCCAGCATCTGAATTTTGAACACGTGACCATGCGGATGCTGCAACGACCCTAAGTGTAAAAAATGGCCTTAAGTCACTTGGTTTTGGTGCTTTGAGTAGTCACTAAATGAACTGTTGTAAATTGAGGGCCACCTGTAAATGAGATTTGAGCCAGAGGTAGGTCTGCAGATGACAGATTCAAAAGAGAAGTTTGGGTGAAGTTCTCTTTGTGGAAAGTACATTTAATGATTATGAGTACCATACAGTACTACTTTGGTGTCCATCAGAACCACCTGAAAAACAGGTGAATGCAAAAGAATGTATAGGAAGACTGCAACTGTATCTACCTATTGCAGTTTAGCTAAAATCAGTTCAGTCCCCAATCATTTTTCTGCTTTCATTTTACACCCATTTGTGAAAATTGAGGCAAAAATTGAGCCAAGATAATCCTAAATAGGATCCACAATTGCCAAGGGAGAGTCACCTTGTCCTTATTTTCACCTTGTTTTCTTCTTTATCAAGCACCACCATATGCAGGTATTCTTTGACTTACATCCACAAATGAGGCCAAAATGTCCATTGCTAAGATCTATGTTTGTATGCTTTTTAATTTCCTGTGCACCGCCCCAAGTCCCTTTGGGGAGAGGGAGCGGTCTACAAATTAAACTTGACTTGACTTGACTTTCCTGCCACAGTTGTTAAGTAAATCACTACAGTTGTTAGGTTAGTAACTAGGTTAAGTGAATTTGAACCCTAAACATAGTACACAAAATTGTCTGCTACAAAGTCTTACCTGTCAATGACTACTTCAGCTTCAACCGCAATAATGTGCAGGCAAACAATAGATACAAACTCAAGGTAAACCGCTCCAAACCTGATTGCAGAAAATATGACTTCAGCAATACAGCAATGCCTGGAATGCTCTACTGACTCCATTGTTGCTTCCTCTAACCCCCATAGCTTTAACATTAAACTGTCTATCGTGGACCTCACATCATTCCTAAGATGTCCATAAAGGGAGCACACCAGCGTGCCTACCGTCCCTGTCCTACTGTCCCCATTTATTTGTGCTCATTTCGTGTGCTAATGTCCAAGTTGATACTTATACCTGTTATCTCGTACATGTTTGACAAACTAAATAAATAAAATAAAAATAAATTTGGTTTCACCGTAGACTTTGGTTGTCAAAAAGGTAGGTACATCACCCTGGGATATTACAACCACCATAAATATCTACTAGTTGCTATGCACCCACATTTTGATCACGTGACCATGAGGCTGCTGCAACAGTCCTAAGTCATGCCACTTGTTTCAGTGCCATTGTCACTTCTCACAGTCACTAAATGAATAGTTGCAAGTCGAGAACTACTAGCTTAGAGCTTAGATTTTAGATTTTAGCTTAGACTTTAGCCTAGAAATACTTTAACTGTATTTGGTAGGGGATTTTAAAAGTTTTTTAGTTATATTTTAGCACAGGCTAGTTAATTTCATTTCATTTTAACACTGTATTGTATTTATTGTATTGTTTTATATTTGCCTGTGAGCCACCCTGAGTCCCTTCGGGGAGATAAGGCAGGATATAACTCCAAAAATAAAATAAACTAAACTGTAGGCATATGTGTAGATGGGCAGCACAGAAGCTCTTCCCTTTATCTTTTTGTTTAATGTATGGTTGACAGTGCTATGTTTCATAGTATCATAGTATCATTATTAATCAAGAATTATCCTACTATTTTGTCTCTTTTTTTTAAAGAGGGGAATAAAATAACAAATGGAAACACCACCATTCCCTCCCCCTTCGGGGAGAGGGGGCGGTCTAGAAATTCAATAAAATAAAATAAATAAATTTCAACTAGGATTGTTTGCTACTGATGGAAGAAGAAGTAATAATAGCTCTGCTTTTCTGAAAACGGTATTACCTCATTACTATCAGAGTAGTTTCTTTAAAGGGACAGTGATAGGGGGCTAAATAAAAAGGAAAACAAGCCCATTGTTAGATGGAAAACCATGTAGAAAAGTTTTGAGCATGCTTCATTAATACCTCATTATTTTGTTCTGAGCTGAAGACTTCTTTTGATTGTGGCACTCCTTCCTGGCAACCCTTAATTGTTGACATTAAAAAAATATATGCTGAGCTGAGCAAAGAGGAATGTTGGCTAGAGTGCACACTTTACTTCTGAGTCTCAAAAATTAAGCATAACTGGCACGGTAGCTTAATAACCTCTCTCAAGAACCATAGTTCAATCCCTTGTGCCATTAGAAAGGTTAGGCATTTAAATCTTGGCAAATAGGCAGTTTATGAATGTCTCTGCACACAGGCAGTAGAGTCAATATAGAAAATCTAGAAAAGGACAAGAACTACTCTTCTTAAGAAAAGACAAGGGTTATATCGAGACTATCTTCCTCCTGGATAGGACCAGTGTGATTTATTATTTAATATTAATATTTTTATTTCATTCTTTCTGATAATAAGTCAGCAAAGGATGACAGGTGGGGGAAAAAAGCAAGAAGAAAAATCCAAGAACTAATAGCAAAACTATTCTACAAACAGTAAAAACAACAACAATTAAAAGGTCAGATTATGACACACAGAGAGAGAATTTCTTTCAGGCATGGGCTGCCTATAGGAAACATGTGCGTTAGAGTCAAGATGTTGAATGCATGAAAAATCTGTTTGAATGCAAACAATCAACATTACAATCAGTTAATTCAAATTAAATAATTAATTAAAAAATTAGTTGAGCACAAAAAGAAAGGTCAGAGTCAAGTTTATCTTTTTCGAATTCAAAACACCGTACTTTACTTTGTAAAGTTCTTCATCCTGTATTTTGTAATCTATACTTTAATTACTTGGAACACCTAAAAATATAATATGTAGTACAGCTAAATTAAAATCAAGTCAAACATTTATTATAGTCAAAGACTATCATAGTAATATCACTTTTTTCTGTTCCTTCACAGCTGACCTCTTGCTAGGAACTTTTAATTTTTCTCTTTTCTTTTGTCTTCGAGCAATACAAAGACATGTTAGACATTGCTAACTATTAACTACTATTATAACGCTATTGTAACGCTCTCTACATGGGGCTCCCCTTGAGGTACATCCGAAGGCTCCAGCTACTGCAGAATGCGGCCGCGCGGGGGATTCTAGGAGCATCTCGAAGCTCCCACGTAACACCTCTCCTGCGCGAGCTGCACTGGCTGCCGGTGGCCTTCCGGGTGCGCTTCAAGGTGCTTGTTACCATCTTCAAATTGCTCCATGGCACGGGGCCTAGTTATTTGGAGACCCCCAGACTTATAGTCATGGGGGACTTTAACCTGCCGTCGGCGGGCGAAACATCCGAGGCGGCTCGGGAGTTCATGGCTTCCATGACGGCCATGGACCTGACCCAAGTAGTTCAGGGCCCCACTCACGAGGGAGGACACACGCTGGATCTGATTTTTGTCTCTGGACACTGGATTAGTGATCTCGGAACAGGGGATTTAGACATCTTACCCTTGTCATGGACAGATCACTCTCTCCTTCGGATAGACTTTCCAACCGTCACACCCCACCGCGGGGAGGCGGAACCGGAAACACCAAGTTGGTTCCGCCCCAGGCGCCTGATGGACCCGGAAAGGTTCCAGAGGGAGCTTGGGCCAGTACCTGTATCCCTGCCCCGCGGCTCGACTGAGGACCTAGTGGCCGCATGGTATAGTGCGGCCACGGGGGCCCTGGACCGAGTCGCGCCCTTGCGGCCTCTCATGCGGCGTCGAGTCACCCAGGCTCCTTGGTTTACCGAGGAGCTTCGGGAGATGAAACGCCGCAAGAGACGCCTAGAGAGTAGGTGGAGATCTTCTCGATCCGAAGCTGACCGAACACTAGTGAGAGACCATATTAGGACTTACTTAGTGGCGCTAAGAGTGACCAAACGTGAGTATTGTGCCACCCTTATCGCGTCCGCGGAAAACCGCCCTGCCGCCCTGTTTGGGGTGACCCGCTCCCTCCTTCATCTGAGGCCGCGGGAAGCCCCTTTGCAGGGTCGAGCAGAGGAATTTGGAATTTTCCTGCAGGACAAAATCACTCAGATTCGGAACGAGCTGCCCTCCACTAGTGGTCCGGTCGAGGTGCCCGGTGCTGGTCTTGAGATAACACCTTGGGAGGAGTTCGACTTTGTTACTACCGAGGATATGGACAGGTTGCGGAGGAACCTTAGAGCCACCACATGTTTATTGGACCCGTGCCCCTCCTGGCTTGTACTGGCATCCTGGGAGGTGACACGAGGCTGGCTCCAGGGTATTGTGAATTCATCTCTGAGTGAGGGGTTCTTGCCTACCGTCTTGAAAGAGGCGGTGGTGAGGCCCCTCCTCAAGAAGCCATCCCTGGACCCGGCTTTATTAGAGAACTATCGTCCCGTCTCCAACCTTCACTTTTTAGTGAAGGTTGTTGAGAGTGTGGTGGCTCAACAGTTCCCTCGACATCTGGAGGAAGTTGATTATCTAGACCCGCGCCAGTCCGGCTTCCGGCCCGGTCACAGTACCGAGACGGCATTGGTCGCGTTGGTGGATGATCTCTGGAGGGCTCGGGATAGAGGTTGCTCCTCTATCCTGGTCCTGTTAGACCTCTCAGCGGCTTTTGATACCATCGACCATGGTATCTTATTGCACCGATTGGGGGGGTTGGGGTTGAGAGGCACCGTCTTACGGTGGTTCTCATCCTACCTCTCTGGTCGGTCGCAATGGGTGTTGGCAGGAGGGCAGAGGTCGGCCCCGAGGCCCCTCACATGTGGGGTTCCTCAGGGGTCGGTCCTCTCGCCACTTCTGTTCAACACCTACATGAAGCCACTGGGCGAGATCATCCGTGGTTTTGGGGTGGAGTACCATCTGTACGCTGATGATACTCAGCTGTACATATCCACCCCAGACCACCCCAACGATGCCGTCGAGGTGCTGTCCCGGTGTTTGGAGGCCGTCCGGGTCTGGATGGGTAGTAACAAACTCAAGCTCAACCCGTCCAAGACCGAGTGGCTGTGGTTTCCGGCACCCCGGTTTAGCCAGATAAATCTAACACTGGCCATTGGGGGCGAACATCTTGCCCCCGTGGAGAGGGCGCGCAACTTGGGCGTCCTTCTGGATTCCCGGCTGGCCATGGAGGACCATGTGGCGGCCGTGGCCAGGGGGGCGTTCTATCAGGTTCGCCTGATACGCCAGTTGCGCCCCTTACTAGACCGGGGGGCCCTTCGCACAGTCACTCAAGCGCTTGTGACATCTCGGCTGGATTACTGTAACGCTCTCTACATGGGGCTCCACTTGAGGTGCACTCGAAGGCTGCAGTTAGTGCAGAATGCGGCCGCGCGGGTGGTTATGGGTGCCTCAAGGCAAGCCCACGTAACACCTCTCCTGCGCGAGCTGCACTGGCTGCCTGTGGCCTTTCGAGTGCGCTTTAAGGTGTTGACCACCATCTTTAAATCGCTCCATGGCTCGGGGCCTAGCTATATACGAGACCGCCTCCTGCCCCATACATCCCTTCGTCCGGTCCGCTCCCACAGAGCGGGCCTACTCCGGGTGCCGTCGGCTGGGCAATGCCGGCTGGCGACACCCAGGGGAAGAGCCTTCTCTGTGGCGGGCCCGGCCCTCTGGAACGACCTACCCCCCAACCTTCGCACTACCTCGGACCTCCGCCTCTTCCGCCAACGTCTTAAGACGTACTTATTCCAACAAGCCGGCCTAGGATAGCCCCCCGCATCTGACTTTTAAATATAAATTATAATTTGGTTACGGTTTTAATAATGGGTTTTAGCACGGGTAAATTAATTTAATATATTTTTAATTGATTGATGTATATTGTATTTATGGTTTTATATAATGCCTGTGCGCCGCCCTGGGTCCTAACAAGGAGAAGGGCGGGGTATAAATTTAATAAAATAAATAAAATAAATAAATTTGCAGGACTATCTCCTGCCACATACCTCCCACCGTCCGATCCGCTCCCATAGGGAGGGCCTCCTCAGGGTACCATCCGCTGGTCAATGCCGGCTAGTGGTGCCCAGGGGAAGGGCCTTCTCTGTGGCAGGGCCATCCCTCTGGAATGACTTACCCCCCTGAACTTCGGACTATCACAGACCTTCCCCTCTTTCGCCGCTCACTTAAGACGTATCTTTTCCATCAAGCCGGTCTAGCTTAGAGCTTAGAGCTCTGATATAATTTAACTTGCCGTCAGCGGGCGAAGCCTCTGGAGCAGCTCGGGAGTTCATGGCTTCCATGACGGCCATGGACCTGACCCAGATAGTTTTAGGCCCTACTCACGACGGGGGAAACACCCTGGATCTAATCTTCATCTCGGGACAGTGGAGTTGTGATCTGGGAATAGGGGATTTAGTCATCACTCCCTTGTCATGGACAGATCACGCTCTCCTCCAGCTGGACTTTCCAATCGCCTCACCTCACCGCGGGGAGGCGGAACCGGATACTCCTAGATGGTTCCGCCCCAGGCTCCTAATGGACCCGGAAAGGTTCCAGAGGGAGCTTGGGCCAATTCCTGTGACCCTGCCTCGCAATTCGACTAAGGACCTAGTGGCCGCATGGTTAAGTGCGGCCGCGGGGGGCTTGGATCGAGTCGCGCCCTTGCGGCCTCTCTTGCGGCGACAAACCACCCAGGCTCCTTGGTTTACTGAGGAGCTGCGGGAGATGAAGCGCCACAAGAGACGCCTAGAGAGTAGGTGGAGATCCTCTCGCTCCGAAGCCGACCGAACACTAGTGAGAACCCATATTAGGGCTTACTTAGTGGCGATAAGGGTGGCCAAACATGAGTATTGTGCCACCCTTATTGCATCCGCGGATAACCACCCTGCCGCCCTGTTTGGGGTGACCCGCTCCCTCCTTCACCAGAGGCCGCGGGAAGCCCCTTTGCAAGGGCGAGCAAAGGAATTTGGGATTTATCTGCAGGATAAAATCACTCGGATTCGGAATGAGCTACCCTCCATCAACAGTGGTCCTTTGGGATTGTCCGAGACTGGTCTTGAGGTTCCTTCTTGGGAGGAGTTTGACTTTGTTACCACCAAGGATATGGACAGGTTGTCAAGGAGACTTAGGGCGACCACATGTTTATTGGACCCGTGTCCCTCCTGGCTTGTACTGGCATCCTGGGAGACGACACGAGGCTGGCTCCAGGGCATTGTCAACGCATCTTTGAGTGAGGGGTCCTTGCCTGCCATCTTGAAAGAGGTGGTAGTGAGGCCCCTCCTCAAGAAGCCATCCCTGGACCCAGCATTGTTGGAGAACTATCGTCCGGTCTCCAACCTTCACTTTTTAGTGAAGGTTGTTGAGAGTGTGGTGGCCCAACAGTTTCCGCGACACCTGAAGGAAGTTGATTATCTAGACCCATGCCAGTCCAGCTTCCGACCCGGTCACAGAACCGAGGCGGCATTGGTCGCGTTGGTCGATGATCTCTGGAGGGTATGGGATAGAGGTTGTTCCTCTATCCTAGTCCTGTTAGACCTCTCAGCGGCTTTTGATACCATCAACCATGGTATCCTATTGCACTGACTGGGGGGGTTGGGGCTGGGAGGCACCGTTCTGCGGTGGTTCTCGTCCTACCTCTCTGGTCAGTCGCAATATGTGTTGACGGGAGGGCAGAGGTCGACCTCGAGACCCCTCTTATGTGGGGTTCCTCAGGGGTCGGTCCTCTTGCCCCTCCTGTTTAACACATATATGAAGCCGCTGGGCGAGATCATCCGTGGTTTTGGGGTGGAGTACCATCTGTACGCTGACGACACCCAGCTGTACATATCCACCCCAGACCACCCCAACAATGCCGCCGAAGTGCTGTCCCGGTGTTTGGAGGCCGTACGGATCTGGATGGGTGGTAACAAACTCAAGCTCAACCCTTCCAAGACTGAGTGGCTGTGGTTTCCGGCACCCCAGTTCAGCCAGATTACTCCAACTCTGGCCATTGGGGGTGAAACACTGGCCCCCGTGGAAAGGGTGCGCAATTTGGGTGTCCTCCTGGATTCCCGGCTGTCCATGGAGGACCATGTGGCGGCCGTGGCCAGGGGGGCGTTTCATCAGGTACGCCTGATGCACCAATTATGCCCCTTACTGGACCAGGCTGCCCTTCGCACAGTCACTCAAGCTCTCGTGACGTCCCGACTCGACTACTGTAATGCTCTCTACATGGGGCTTCCCTTGAGGTGCACTCGAAAGCTACAGTTAGTCCAGAATGCAGCCGCGTGGGTGATTACGGGAGCCACTAGATGCTCCCACATAACACCAATCCTGCGCGAGCTGCACTGGCTTCCTGTTGCCTTTCGGGTGTGCTTCAAGGTCTTGACGACCATCTTTAAAGCGCTCCATGGCTCGGGGCCTAGTTATATGCAAGACCGCCTCCTGCCCCATACATCCCTTCGGCTGATCCGCTCCCACAGAGAGGGTCTTCTCAGGGTACCATCGGCCGGGTAATGCCATCTGGCGACACCCAGGGGAAGAGCCTTCTCTGTGGCGGGCCCTGCCCTTTGGAACGACCTACCCCCTGAATTGCGTACCATCACCGACCTCCGCCTCTTCCGCCAGTGTCTAAAGACACATCTTTTTCAGCAAGCCGGCCTAGCCTAACCTCCCGTGGGGACTATTTTAGAGAGTTTTAAATTGGGGGGTTTAAAATTGGTTTTAGCATAGGACTAGAATAATTTAATATGTTTTTAAATTATGTATTTATTCTTTTGTATGTTTTTAAATTCCTGTGCGCTGCCCTGGGTCCTCTGTGGAGAAGGGCGGGATATAAATATGATTAAAACAAATAAAAATAAATAAATAAATAACCTCAGCCAACGAGTAAATGTATTTTAGAATTTTAATGGGAATGTTTTAGCACAGGTCCTTAGTTTAATTTCATTTTAGACATTACTGTATTTATTGTTATTTATTGATTTTAACTCCCTGTGCACCTCCCTGGGTCCGTTTCAATGGAGAAGGAGCGCTTATATAAATCAAAATAAAATAAAATAAAATAAAATAAAATAAAATAAAATAAAATAAAATAAAATAAAATAAAATAAAATAAATAAAATAAAATAAAATAAAATAAAATAAAATAAAATAAAATAAAATAAAATAAAATAAAATAAAATAAAATAAAATAAAATAAAATAAAATAAAATAAAAAAATTACTAACTCACTGAAGAAACTACTAAGAAACTATCAACTAAGAAACTATTAACTTATTTGATAATATCTTTCTAACAGGAATTCTGTTGTTCTACATATGATTCTCAAATTCCAGTTATCCACCACCATTATTTTATAGAACTGATTCATACAATCAATGCCTTTCTCTCTGGTGTTAATATTACTAATATTAAAAACCAAAAGCTTTTCTGCAGTCATTAAGAAATGCTAACCTACAATTGAGACTGCACACACTGCCTGTATGATGAATTCTAATGTATGAGAAATACTAACTATATAGTTTACTTTATATACTAACTATATAAACTAACTATATAGTTTATACTAAGCAAGCATTTTCGTGGGACAGAAATATTTGTATCATTTAGGTATAACAGAAACCAGTGACCTTTTGGGTCATCATTTTAGGGTTTACTTTCTTACCTAAACAGAAAAATTGATTTTAAAAAAAAAAAAAAAAATTCAACATAAAAAACAAATAAAATATGCAATCATTTTCAACTTTGTATAACATGTCGTTCGGTCATAAGTTTTTGTGCATCAATCTTTATAATTAGAAATGTAATTATTAATTATCCATTCAATGTAGCCAAATATATCATCATTATTAAGCTTAGATATGTATATATATATATGTATGGAATTAAGACTATTTTTTCTTCGTTTCATACCACCTTATTCTCTTAAATAGTTAATTATCTGTATGATAACAAGTAATATTTATCAAAAACTAATCTTTTTCTACAGTTATTCAACAAGTAAGGAAGAAAAGTTCTCGGTAAATTCCTGTTGTATAACATTATTCTCAATTGTCATTAACAAATACAGTACTAATATATCACTTAATCAAACACCCATAATATTTGCTCTATATAGAACCAAAAGGTTTGGCAGATTTTTCAGTCTATATATATCTCGTTAATAGCCTAATTAATATACAACATTTCTTTCTAAAATAGCATAGTCTCAACATACTACAATATCTAACGTTCATAGCAATTGACTTTTATTCCTTAAAATTATTTTATGTATTATATCCCCAGATTTCTTTTGTCTAGCCATTGAAAAATGGAATGACATGGTGGGCAAAAGAAACAGTTGGAGCAGGAGCCTTTTCTTACTTCCTGTGTGGTTTTCCAATCACATGAGCATAAATCTCAATGTTGGCCAATATGCTAACTTACAGATCATGAGAGTCTGTAAGTTACCACATTTGTGGTATGTGCTAACTCTGCCGAATGCCAGCGGTTCAGTCCTGACCTCCTCAAGGTTGACTCAACCTTCCATCTTACAGAGGTCGGTAAAATGAAGACCCAGATTGTTGGGGGCGATATGCTGACTTTGTGAATTGCTTAGAGAGTGCTGTAAAGTACTATGAAAGTGGTATATAAGTCTAAGTGACATTGCTATTGCTACTGATTCACATTTTTTTGCAGTATGTTGCGTCGTTTTACCCAATTGAAAGTTACTAGCAAACAGACACAGGAGTTTATTAGTTTAAATTAGTTTATTAGATAAGTAAGTCATTTTTCATTTAGGTTAGTACACATTTGTAAGTCATTCATTAATCTAATTTCTGGTAGCTGTTTTCTTCAGACAGCATTTTTATGCTCATTGGTTAAATTTTAGGAAAAGATGATAACATTCTCAAAAAGAAACTTCAACATGCAAGTCAATTCATCTTCATATATAAGTTCAGGAAATGTGACTTGGGGATGTTCACATAAAGATCAGGACTGAAATACTTGTCCTCCATCACTACCACATGTACATTTTCTCCTTTCAATAGACTGAAAGGCTACATTTCTAGTTTAGAGCTTTATCTTTTTCCTACTTCACTGCTGCTACTTTCTAATTTTAGCACAATCTAATCAGTTAAGATTATGATGTCTATCATTGAATGCTAGTAAATGAAACTACATGGTTTTGATGTGATCAGACACTGAACAGCAATAAGGATACATGGTTATAATTTCAACATACTTGTAGCTCTTTTCACAACAATCTCTTATTTATTCAATGAATATTATTTATCAAAGTCCTGCTGAATCACACAAGACTTTTCTTTTTAAAAAGTTACACTGTGTTTTTAAATTGAAGAGTCAGTTTTGCGTAGCTCTTCGAAAAGTAAGACGGAAGGATACAACTGCTAAACTTTTTGGGTGATGGGAATGCTGTCTTTGGAATTTTCTCACTACATATACTTATTTCATACTATTACAACAACTGTTAGATAACAGTCAATATTCTATATTTATCCTTTCAGTGCTTCTTTAAATTACAGCTTGTCTGAAAAACTGAGCTTCTGATCTTGAAACAACATTTCTCATTTGGTTGGTTGATCAGTGCTATTAGATAGATGCATATTTAATGCAGAAATATAGAAATTATACAGAGTATAAAATTATAAAACCTATAAAATTAGCCAATAAAAGAACAGAATTGAAAGTTGAAATTTTTAAAATATACAGAATCATACTGTTCACTATAATCTTTGGACCAAATCAAAGTAACATGCAGTAAAAATGTAATTCATAATTTTCTTTTCTTTTTCATAAGTATCATTTTAAAAAATGAAACTGTACTTATTACCATATTGCAAAGGAAGCATAATCTATAGCCCCTCCCAAACCACTTGTAAAGAGTTTTACATACATACATACATACATACATACATACATACATACATACATACATACATACATACATGAAACACACACACACACACAGAGAGAGACCTTATTTGGAGTATAGAATGAGACAACTAAAATGTTCTTAAATAATAAGATGCTTTTGATTATGTATTAAGAACTGGAGTTGATTCTTAGGAATTGTTTGGACTTGCCTGTAGTTTTCTTGACAACATTTTTCCAGAAGTGGTTTACCACTCTCTGCTTCTTTGTAGGGCTGAGAGAGAGAGAGAGAGTGATTAGCACAAGGTCACTTAGATGGCTTCATGTCTCCTGGTTTCTAGCCTGGTTTCTTAACTACTAACTACTAACACACTGGCAAAGTTTGGGAGATGATTTTCCATTGTTTCGACTGCAACTCCACATAACTGTTTAAAAGAGAGTCTAATAGAAGAAAGTCCTCAAACCTCCTCAGATCTTTAACGCAGCGGACTGGAGTACCAATTTTAGTCTACTTGTCATTTTATGATTTTAGTTTATTTTTAAAGCATTGTGGTTTTGGGGTTGTGTTAGCAATTTGCCTTTTTGTATGTTGCCCAGGATAATTTTAGTGAGTTGGATGGCCATACACATGCTAAAAATAAAGAAATAAACAAATAACTTTCAACACACAGCATGAGCACCTGAAAAGTTCTGATCTTTACATTCTGTGGAAAGCCGATTCTGTGATTTTTAACAAAAAGTTCAAGTAGGTTTTAATCCCAAACAGTCTGACAAAAAGCAAACACATTGTTATGAAAGTGGGGCGGGGGGGGGGAGGAATAGCACAGAAACCTAACATTGGTTTTATCCAATGTATTTATCCTTGGTTTTTCATCAGTTTATTTGTGCTCATTAAGAACTTTCTCTCCATGTGAACTGGAAGTTCGTTCTGCAACATTAACTTCTGAAAGCAGTTGGCAAATCATACTGATATGCAGTAGAATGTCAGCCATATACTATCTATATCCAGAGTCTGGTATCAGACATGTTGCCAATCCCAGTGACTGTGCCAAACAATTTAAAAGATATGATAAAGGATTCCTTACATTGACTTACAAATGCTGCCACACAGGCTTTTGAACTACTCCTGCTCACAAATGATGAATAACACTTACCTGCTTTGAAAATGCAGCCCCAATGTCCAAACCTAGGAACACTTTGCAATAATAGTTTACTTTCTCATGTGAAACAAAGAACTTTGCAGTACATTTAGTTACTGTTCCTGTGTTTCTGCTTTGCATAAGGATGAGTATGCTATGAAGTGTGAAGAAGAGAAGTCCACCCTCAGCTTTGTCTTAAGAGATCAAATTTTCCATAAGAGATTGGCATTGCATTAATTACAATTCCTATGGAAAGGAAGCTTTGCATTCACTGGCTAAAAAACCAAGGTCAATTGGAGACAACCCGTGACTGGAAGCAACAGATCTGAGGCAAAGGAAAGAACAAGCTAGGTATAATAAAGACATACTTGGAGAAGAAGATCTGAAGACAAGAAGATGAAGGAAAGCAGGAAGCCATAGTTTATGGGGTAGAAACAGAGTTTACTGCTAGAGGTTCCAGTCTGATGATTGATCTAATAGGAATTTATTTAGACTACAATCTTTGGATTACCTGACCCATCCTAAAAGCTAGAACTCACAAGAAGAGACAGGGATAGAGGAAAATACACAAACTGTTCCTGACTGTGAGTTAAAGTTAGAACATTCAGATCTAGGGGAAAAGCTACTGAGAACTTATTTCATAATGAAAAATCTCAAACGTAGAAACAACGAAGGAGGTTTCTCGAGGAAGATTTATGTGTCTGAAGCCCAGATCAATGGGAAAAAGACAGAGTATCCTAGACTGCTCTACTTCAGGCTAAAAATGTCTCCCATATCTAACCCAATCAGGACAATACCGCAATTTGTTAACTGACAATTCATATTGAATTTTTATGGGTCTTTTCAACTAGCACCTTGATAACTTGGAGTGGCTGGTATGCTGTATTCAGGACTAATGCCTATAATTTCCTATGCTTGGTTCCACCAGAAAAGCTACTTTAAAGCTTTTTAAAACTATTTGAAACAGAGTGGTTTTCAACCCAATTGGTTATGGGTTTTGGAGAATCATCTTTCAAATATGCAACCTGTTCAACCCATGAGTTCTGTCTGAA
The DNA here is from genome assembly GCA_039707465.1 of Rhabdophis nuchalis. Taxonomy (NCBI): domain Eukaryota; kingdom Metazoa; phylum Chordata; class Lepidosauria; order Squamata; family Natricidae; genus Rhabdophis; species Rhabdophis nuchalis. Next base: position 175,502,344 of record CM077643.1, read on the forward strand.
TCCCTTAGCCAGTTTACTTGTAGAAATTCTACTGGGGCACAAACAACTGCTTTTCTCACCTGTTTGGGATCATTCTACTCTTACACACTGGAACACACAAATGCATCAGTTCTGCTGGATTTGCACATTTCAAAAGTCCAAAATGAAATTATATGCACAACTGCCACCAGCTTCTCAAGCAGAATCTTTGAGTCCAAGAAGATCCCCAAATCACATACCAGTCCCAAAAGGTGAAGTAAAGAGCTGGTGGTGCATCCTTCTGAATTCTTAGCTGGAAAGGAAGCAGGGGAATAAAAGGAAAGAAAAGCTCCTTGAAGCAGTATGAATTTTCAAGCTGAATAGCCATGGTCTAGTTCTGTTCTGTTCTAACATTTCACCAGCAGCTGTGGTTGGCATCTTTGGAGGCACAATGAGCTGCTTTGAGGGGTACCTCCTGGCAGCTCACAGGCCCTGAAATGGGCTACCTGGCAACTTGTATCTGAACCTGACAGGGTCCTGGTTCTTGAGTGGTCCAGGAGTTCAAGAATGTTGATTCCTGATTGGTTTCTCATCTGGTCCATTTTCAATCATTCCTTGGCTTGCCTTTCTTCAGTAACGTTCACTGTTGTAGGTTAAGCTATCCTTAAGCTATTTGGTAAAGATATATTTAAGAATTCCTTGTTCTTTTTCTGGGGTACACAGACAAAAGTTTGAAGCTTTACCTCAAATTGCTGAAGGTCAGTGGTAAAGCAAAAGTTGAAAGTTATAATCCTTTCAAAGAAATTAATACACAGTAATTGGGTGACATTTAGTCAAACAGATTTCTAAATGGAAACAATGCCTATTCTAACAATCACCAATGTGAATTTGTACGGGTTGCACTGATGCTTAACTATTTGCCATAGGCATTCTGGATTTTTACCTGCACCAACCACCCAAGCTCTGACCAGTAGATGATGGCCACTGATTGACTCCTGCAAATCCCAGGGTTATTACCCCAAAAGTTGATAACAATGCACAAAACATTTCAGACTTTCCTAGGTGAAATACGTAGACATCAATTAATACCCTTGAATAAAAATGTTTGTATGTGTATTCATAGATGTAGGATCCAGCTATCAGGAGAGAGATAGTTTTACCTTACTCAAGGTAAACCGCTTCAAACTACAAATGCAAAATACAAAATACAACTTCAGCAACAGAGTGGTCAATGCCTGGAATGCTCTACCCGACTCATTGTTATAGCCTCGAACCCTCACAGCTTCAATCTCAAACTGTCTACCATGGACTTCACCCCATTACTAAGAGGTCCGTAATAGACAATTGCTAGAATGATGATGATGATGATGATGATGATGATGATGATGATGATGATGATGATGGTGGTGGTGATGATGATGAGGAATTAAATGTATTGTTGTTTGTTATGAATTGTTTCTCTTTTGTCTGAAGTGGCCAGGGGGTGACACACCAGCTGAGTAAAGTTAGACATTTTCCAAATTTTTGACACACCGAGCCCCAAAGTTTCACCGTCACTTCATTTTTGCTAATAGACTTTACCCTCAGCCTTCTGGGAAAACAGGATTCTCTGGGTAATATCATAACATTACTGGCCTACTTCAAGGCTGCCTTTGGTGGTCAGTTTGGCCTTGGGAAATATGTGGTGCAGCTGACTATCATCTAGCACACAGAAACAAGGAAGAAGTGGGTCTCCACTGGAGAGAAATAAATGCCTAATTTACTGTCCTTCTTAATCCAGCCCATTTCCCCCCTTTAAGTCATTATCCCCAAGTTCTCATTAGGGTGGCAGTGCAGGGATGAAAGACGAGTGCAGTGAAACCATGATTTCAGCACTTCTATTTACAATGGAGACGGCCTAAACAATTTCTCGTTAAGGGGGAGGTGGGAGAGAAACCTGAGCAGCTGACTTACTACATGGAAAATTAAAGGCAAATATAATAAGACCCAGTAATCCCTTGCTGGGCTCAGATACACTGTTATGCAGAAAATATTTTGAAGTGGGAGGAGGAGGATGGCAAGGATGATCATCGGCACGATCACTTAATTGTACAACCCTGTGTACGCAATCCTGTCGGCATGACTGTGTGGAAAAAGATATTATAAATGTATTGTTTTGTTAATGATTTTTTGTTAAGTCAAATAGAGTTGCACGAGCTGAGCATCACCATCTCAGATCAAGGCTTCCTCTATTGGGTGAGGCATAAAGGAGAATTCAAAAGGCCTTCCTGGTGCTCTGTGGTTTCAATTCTGGTCTGTCCTGCACCCTTGATCGTTCTGGTGAGGAAGTCGCCTCTTCTTCCCTCTATCCATATTTTATTTTTTGGATGGACCAGAAGCATTAATAAACAGTGGGTGGGATGATGGCAAGTCTAATTGTGGACAGCTACTATGTTAATTTCTTAGAACTCTCTGGAGTCTTTCCGGGAAATGTTGAGGGAATAAACAAGGGGCAGACACTGTGTAGTGTCATATAGAGAGAATTACAGTAGAAAAGAAGATACAACCACCATCAACTGTATCTCCTTCCTTCCTTTCTTCCTTCTTTCTTCCTCTCCCTTTTGGACCCTGAGAACTGAGGCAAAATTGCATAAGACACTTCAGTTGGTTGGTTTCTCTGGGTAAATTGTTGGTGCAGTTATACAACAGGAACCTGTTGTGAACTTGATTGGTCCTGGTGTGTGTTGGGGAGCAGAGGGCTTCAGGATAATGTCACCCCTGCCTGTAAGCCCATTAGAAAGGCACCGGTTTCTTCATACCACCTGGAGAAACCACCCTAGCCCTGTATCGGCAGGGAAAGGTGGGACATTTTAATCTCCCTCTGATCTAAACCTAGAAGAAAACTGGAGGAAATGGAAAGAAAGATTATATGTTACTGAGGAAGACTCAAAAGGGTTACGACACGGTCATGTTGCATTACATAGGAGAAAAGGCTTTTGAAAAAAGCTTCCCAACAAGCAAACGTGACACTAGGAAAAGCCCTTTCTGCATTGCAATGTGACTGAACATCCAGGAGAAGCCTTATTTTGGAATAGTTCCAATTTTGGCAATTTCTTACAATAAGGCAGTAGGCACAAATTCTCCTTTTATTTTTGTTTATTTTCCCCACAACTCTTAGAGAGAAATTCCACCTTTGTGAAGCTGGGAGCTCTATAGATCTAATGTTCGGAGGCAAAATGATCTCAGAACGGGATATTCAACTCAAAACATGCATGTTGAAAATCCTTATTTGACTGCTGCATGAGCAATTGAAAACTGCCGAGCAAACACACTCCCTGGAGGCCAGGCAACAGCAGTGGCTGCAGAAGCTGAAGCCTTTACTCATAACCATCAAGGGGGGAAATATTGTGAGAAGGTCCTGCCTCAAGTTTGGTAAAAGCCACAAGAAAGTTTTCAGGTGAGGAATTGGTATGGGCAGCTGATGACTTGATGACTCTGTCTTCAATTACTCTCTCTTCAATTATTCTGTCTCTGAATTCCCAGTTAGCACAGATGAACTGTTCAAAAGCTAGCCTGGGGTTTTTCTTTAAAAGCCTGGGATGTTTTCCATATGTGGATTCCATTACTGTGGACCACACAATCTATCAATATCCAATCTGAAATATTTTCTGTGAACTCCTTTTTAAAAAAACGCCTCCCCCAAATATTACATTATTTCCAATATCTATATTTTGCATGCATCTAATTAATCCTACAGCGCCTGAGAAGTAGGATTGAAGTATTATTATTTAGTGCACAGGTGGGTGAACTAAAGGTGGGTGAATATTTAGTTCACAGGTAGGTGAGTTTATCCTGATTCATATTTTATTATTTTATATGGTTGCTGCAAATTTGTTTTTGCTGTTTTAAATCGTATGTTTTAAGTTTTATTCACAGAGAGAACATCATTATAGGTGGTGTTTGAAGTAGCATTTAGAAAACAAAAAATAAATCCTGATGATATATAGATAGATATCTCTAAAAAGTTCAGGGTGTCTGTGTCATTTTTATTTAACCTGCTGGATTTTTAGATGTTAAGAATTGTTATCTAATAGCCATTGCAATCAGTAAAGGATTAATATCAATATAGTTCCAAAACTCTGCATTTATGGCAACAGCCACATATACACAGAAATATTGTGGAAATATTTCAGGAGAAACAAATCAGAATAATGGCAACCCTCTCTCTAAATAAGGTTATTATTCCCTAGTGGGGAATATTTTTACATAACTTCATTACTAACTACCGCTTGCCCAATGCTAGATAAGGAAGCCTTTTAGAGGAGATGAACTGTCTACTGGTATAATGCAATGCCAAAAAAAAACCGCCATACTGTTCAGACAATTCGGAAAACAGAAATATTATGGAACAGTTCACAAGGATAAATATCCTTTAAAATGTCCTTTATAATTTTCTACTGCATGCAATGAGTATAAAAGAGCAACATTAATATAACTGCAAGACACCTCAGAAACATATTTCATACATATTTCAGCCAACAAATAGTGTTTGTTGTAAATAGTGTTACTTAAAACGTGCTTCTTATAGGAAATCTGTATTGTTTATACTCAAATTTCCTGGAACTTCCGTGATGTTTATATAGAAAGAAAGTTCATAGTGAACCTGTAGAGGCAAAATTTAATATAAAACAATAGACAAGAATTTTGGAGAAACTTTGTTTCGCTTCAGCCCAATCAACTTCAGAAGGTAAGTATTACATATACTGTAGCTGATTTCTCATAATATACAGTAGATACGTCTAATAAATAATTAAGGATCCTCCGCAAGCTAATCTTATCACATGCAGACATTTGTGTGAAAACAGATAGTGTCCAGTCTAGATTTTCCATCTACCTTTAAAACTCCCATCATCATGTAGTATTGCTTACATTCAGAAATAAATTTGGAGCACAGTTATCTGCATGGTAGCACAATGGTTAACATGCAGTATTGCAGGCTAATTCTGCCCACTGCCAGCAGTTCGATCCTGACCAGCTCAAAGTTGACTCTGTCTTCAATTATTCTGAGGTCAGTAAAATGAGGACCTAGATTGTTGGGGGCAATACACTGATTCTGTAACCCACCTAGAGAAGGTTGTAAAGCACTGTGAAGGAGTATATAAGCCTAAGTGCTATTGCTATTGCTATCTTTCAGCATTATCATTAGAACATCATTTAAACTGGTTAACATCTAATAATGCTAACAAGAAGTCTGTAGTGCCTGGGTTTGAGGGGTCTTTGAATCCATTTAGTAGCATTTTATATCTAATAAGAAGCTAAATAGATGCCTATGGAACTTCTCGGCAGGAAATTCTGATGAGTATGAGAAATACTATTAGGTATTAAGAGATAGATGTCAGCTTTGTGAGATACTCCAGACAAGAGTACCAGCTCTATCTTTATTGTAAGGTTATAGTAACAGAATCTTGCAAATCTGAAATCACATCTCTTCGTCCCTCATTTTCATAGTGAAGTCCCTTCTGAAATGCCACACTCCAATTCTTTCTATTAATTCAGCGTTGCCTAGTCTGCAGCAATTCTTCCTGTCTCCCAACCGTACCATTACATCACCTTCACCTTTAGCCTCAGTTCTCTCTCCTAAATTTCCTGGGGAAACTGAATGTGAACTATGAGAATGAAGTGCAGCTGTCTCACTCCTTTCGTCTGCTAGTAACTCCCTGGGATCACATGAAGCATCCTCCAGAACTGAAGCTTAAGTGCGTGTCTGCTGAGGTTATACCAGATTGTAAAATAATTTAACAGCTTGATGTCCCTTTCTTATAGGACCTCTTATTTTATAATACTGCCACTTGCATTGTGAACTAAAATGCAGGGGTTCGTGAATATTTCCTCTTCCAAGCACTATTATTTGTGTCCTCTTCTAATTCTTGGAGGCAATTGCCCAAGAACAATCCGCACTGCATCCTCCATCTCTAGCCTAAAAAACAATATATTCACAGCAAAAAACCTGACCTTGTGTCTTTACGTTTCTTTCATTACTCAATATTTACTATGCAAACTCAGATACTCTGGGTTTTTTTAGCTGTAACTTTGATCAAAATTTGGAAACAGAATCAAATTAAAATGCCAGTTTGAGAAGAAATCTTGGCTTTAAGACATGACAAGAAGTGTTAGCAGGCACATTATGTTTCTGTTATATTCTTCTATTTTCCCACTCCTCTACACCCACCCCCAGCAATCCTATCCCTTGCAGTTGTCCTCAGTTTCCCACCACTGGATTGGACCTGACTATCTCATTACATGGAACTTGGACTTTTCCCCTTCATATCTAGTAGTTATGACATGAAGCTATAAACGAGAAGACACTGAGTTCTAGTTCCATTTTAAACATAAAAGCCCAGGCTGGCTATTTCAGGCCAATCACTCTCTCTCTTAACCCAATCCACCTCAGGGGTTGTTGTTGTAGGGGAAAGTAGAAGGATTATACCATATATATTCACCATCTAGAGTTATTTATTAAAAAATAATAAAAGCAGGGCAAAAATATAAACAAACACCTCATTCATTACAGGGATCCTGGTGCTAGAAGGTGTAAGGGCCTGCCTTCTTTTTGCCATCACCAACCATCACCAATTAGCCACTTCTGGCAATGGCTGAATTGCCTTGAAGATCTCAGCAGTTTCTTTGCATCTAGGAGATGAGCATCGAATGGTACAGGCGTAAACTAGATTTAGCTATATTTCTTTTGGGATCCTGACCTCACGTCTTTCTTTCTTTTCTTTTCTTTTCTTTTCTTTTCTTTCCTTTTTTGGTCTACTACTTCTTACTCCCTTTTCAGCATTTTGCAAATCTCATATTCTGAAATAAACTAGCATAACACATATGAATGAATAATTATGCTTTTATATTTCTGTGATGTAAGAGTTTATCTCTATGTCTTCCACTTCTCCTCTAAATCCCCCCCACTTTTTTTTTGCTTTTTTTATATTTAGATCTTTGGTTATATCTTGTTATTTCACACTAAAACCATCCACGCATTCAAGATTGCAGAAGTGCTCAATTTTTGCTTGTGCTTCTGAATTTTCATAAGGTTTGTTTAAGCTATACTTTTCTCAGCTTTGAGCAGGAAGATCCCCCAAAAAGCCTTCGGTTATCCCAGGGCTAAAGGAAGAAATAAGTTAGTGATGGCTAATCTTTTTGTTGTCATGTGCCAAAAGCGCATGCAACTCACCCACCCCCACGTGCCCCTCTGCATATGCACATCTGACCCCCTGCACTCTCCCCACCCCCACTCCCTGTCCATGCATCCATTTTGGGCCTAGTAGGCCTCCCTGCAGCCTCCTGGGAGCAAAAATGTGTCAGGGGTTGCTCCGCCCCCTCCCCGTGCGCCCCCAACCCCCCACATGTGTGTGCAACCCCCCTCCCCCCACATGTGTGTGCATGTGGGACCTCGCACATGTGTGACAGAGACCCAAAAATCAGCTAGCTGGCGGGAGGCGCATGCGCACATGCACAGTGGAGCTGAGCTGGGATGACAGCTCGCATGCCACCAGAGAGGACCCTGTATGCCATAGGTTCACCATCACAGAGCTAAGATTTTCCCAGCTGGATGCACTGGATCATATCAGGAAGTTCTGTTCAATAGAAGCAGCAGGAAATTGTAATTCTTCTACTACTGAAACTAGGCAAGAAGGATCTCTCAGGAGGGCAAAACAAGACTATGAACAATGGGCATATCAAGGTCCCTCCCTTCCTTTCTGAGTACATGGCCTTCATGCAATGAAGGAACACGGTGGGCTCCTCTTCCAAGAGGGAAAGGAGATGCCATCTTTTTCAGATCAATAGTCATAAGGTGCTTTTACCTGGCATGCTATGTGGGTAAGTGTAAAAATGCTGATGGACCTAGGACAAAGCAATATGAGAGATCGAGCAATATTGGGTTTTGATTTGGTTTTAATTACATATGATTAAATATAATCATTCCCCATATCTTTAATGACTTTTTCTCTTATTGTCTCACATTACAAATTATAACTCAAAAGCTCCTTTAATATCGGGCTGCCTACAGCCTTAAGGTCAGAAGAATGACATCCTTCTAAAAATGGGGAAATGACTTTTCTCCCATAGAGTAAGGGAGCCTTGTTTGGCAGCTGCTGCTGTTCTTTCCCACCCAATACTTGAGTGTTTTCTGCAACATTATGAAAATTAATAGCTTCCAAAAAGATTACAAGAGTTAGTTTGATGTAGTAATGAAGGCATCAGACTAGAAACCAGGACACTGTGAGTTCTAGTCCCATCTTAGGCACCACGTCAGCTGGGTAACCTTGGGCCAAACATTCTCTCTTAGTTCCAGGAACGAACAAACAAGGGCACATCCACTTTCAAAATCTTGCCAAGAAAACGGCATGGATTTGTCCAAGCAGTCACCAGGAGTCAGCTCTACTGAAAGCACCAAAAAAAAAGCCCACATAAAAAAGAAAATAAATGAATGGGTAAACAGCATTGAAAACAAAGTACAATATCAGAGCAGAATGAAACTGGAGAATCCAACCTGATTTGAACAGTATGAGAATGTCTACAAAAACCAACTCATCAATTAAAAAAAAAACAACCGTCGAAAGGCCATCATACTACTAAAATAAGCTTTTCAAGCTAATCCATTTCGGAAATCAGCTGAGAATAAAACACCCTCTGTCTCCACTAATAAATGTTTTTTGATACTGTCTCTTATAGCCATTTGATTAAATATGATAGAGCCATGCTCTCTTCAGGTAGGGGTACTCTGCCCCGCCCCCCCCCGATGTCCCCATCGCCCCACTGAGAACAATGCCTGCATTCCAACCTCTTGCCTGCCCCCCGCCACCTAACCCCATTCCCCAAGCACAATTCCTTCCACAGAGAACAATATTTAGCTGTCTGTCTGCTGAACTTTTCTCTGGATTGCAAAGACATACTCTCATCAATCATTCCTAGGGACTCTCTTGATTCATGGCTGCTGTCCAAATTAACAGACTTCCTTGTTCACTCTCTCAACTGGGCTTCCTACTTCCAGCTTTATTACAACATCACATCAGTTACTCCATCTTCATTTCAGCAATTTCCCACCTGTAACTCAATAGTGCCAATGGAAAAGTTTTCTTAGGTTCCCCTGTTACCTCTATCGCGAACTCTGAAGATATGAGCACCCGTTTTAACTTCATCTGCTGGATTCTTTTAGATTGCATCTTGCCACAGAAATTTCTATGCCAAGAAATATTAGGATGGTGTTTTTTCCTGAATTATTCTATGCATCTCATCTCAGTGATCAATACCTTTCCAAAAGAAGTGACAGAAGTTCAAATGTTGATCTTGATCTTTTTTGGGTTTATTACATTTGTATCCTGCCTTTCCATCAAATGGAGCGAGAATGGACTAAGAGTACAAGAACTTCCAAACAAGAATTTGGCACAAGTTTGATCATAGCTGTACATTTCTACATTCTCTGGAGCATTTGAGAACTGAGATTTATTTCTAGTTTGAATCCAACACTGTTGAAAAGCAAGGTGTGTGCATATGGGTGTGTTTTAAGATGTGTGACTTTATTTCTCTTGCTTCATCTTCCATTTCCTCTTGACTTCAGGTTCTATAAGAGAAATGTCCACTTACTGGCTTTGCTGTTCACCCTTCATGGTTTCCTTTCTCTTCATTATTGATAAGCACTAGGCTTATTTTAAACACAATGCCTGTCCCTTTTTGTGGAATTGGGTGAGGAGAATTTTAGACTTGCAGGACCTTTTTATCACATTTTATCACATTTCTACACTGGTCATCTCACCAAAGTAATTCTGGGCAGTTTGTAGTTTTAAAAAACCCCAAAGGTTGAATCCCAAAGGTTGCTGCTGCCCTATTGCCATTATTTGAGGGACCATTTCTCCCCACTTAACTCCACCCACCCCATCAGGCTCAACAGGAGGGCATGTTATCAGTCCCATCTGTTAAAGTTTCATCTGACAGGACCCAGATGGCATGCCTTCTTTGCCCCACCACCTTAATGCCTCTTGAACTCAAAGCAGTTTTTTGCCTCTTGGTCGATGAGGCTATCGTTGTAGAATGGGTAATACACTCATCATTTAACATTGGGCAGATCAACCCCAAATGCAATTTTAAAATAGTCTAATGTGGACATCTCCAGTATTGCTCAAACCCAGCTGACTCAGGCTAGTCTGGTGGAGAACAGTTAGATATTTGCATCTCTACATATTTCCAGGCTGATAGCAATGAGAAGGAATTTAGACCCAGGGAAGAATGAGTCTAAATATTCCCTACATTTGGGGAAACCCTAGAAGCTAGAGGAGAATGGGATTTATAGTCCTTCTTCTGATACCTCACAACCAAATCCCACAACTCTTTGGTCTTCCTCCAAGCTCCAAAAGGTGAAATCAACACCTTCTGTGGCCTATACAATGCTCCCCTAGCATCCATAAGACATAGAATCAGTTGAGATATGGATCTGAGTTGACAAATCTGTCAGTAGTTTTTATCCAGAGGAAACAGTTGTAGCTGTGGTTTTGTTCTGTTAGACTTCTTAATTTACTCATTAATGTTTTCAAGACCATCCCATTACTTTATCAAGCAGTGCAACCATTAAATTGCAGTGTTCATCAAGGCAATAGGCAACTTTAAATAAAGCTCTGTATGTAAGGTCCCCTGGCTTGCATCTCCTCCTGTCAGTAGAAATGTTTGATTCCTACATGTTCTTTCCTGTTAACTGCTCATACAGGCAGTGACACCCAAATAGAGAAAGGACATGACATACATAAAATAAACAGAAACCAAACATAACACAAGAAAGTAACATTTACAGTCCAGCTGACAAAGCCAGTCACTTCTCTTGAAATAACATGGCAGGCCTCCGGAATATTATCCAAGTTTGCACACACAAACACAATGCTGGCATCTTAATAATATAAATTAATATATATCATATATTAACACAATTTAGCAACACTATGGACACACCTAGATAAAAAAATATTGTCATTAATAAAGGAGCCACAAGAAAATGAATGAAACATCCAAAGGAGTCACAAAAACAGAAATGTGTGTGTGTGTGTGTGTGCGTGCATGACCATGCCTGCCTGTCTCTATAAATACAGTATGTGTACCTGTCTTGATGTCGTTGTGTCTGAGTGTGTGAGTGTGTGCATATCCAAATGAAAATAAACTGCAAACATTTGAATAGCTTCACAGCAGGGATGATATATCTAAAGAAATTTACTGAAATATGCTAGCGAATTCATCCTCTTCTCTTCCATTAAAATGGCAATTGACTGTAAACCTCCCACCCCTCCCCACTGAGACTTTAATTGTAAAGATTCCTGTTACATATCATATTAGAATTTAGTTAAAATTGTAGAACACATTATTTCCAATCAGACAGCCAACCATCACTCACAAAGATTTTTTAAAAAGGTGATTAATAATTCATCTCAGATAAGGAAAAGATCTATATTTATACCATCTTCTCAGCCACCATAAACTACCTGACAATTGTTCAGTAATGATGCCCAGTAAATTCTTTAAAATGGTAATTTGTCATTCTGTCACTTCATTTGTGACCTAAAATTCCTCACTTGAGGCATCATCAAATAAATTAATCACTTTCCAGGATCCATTTCTCTGTTCTGCAGGTTATTATGCCCGGGTTCTCTTGTGTTTCCGTTCATTTGCATATATTTAATGGCTCAGCAGTGGTTCACTATGGCGCATAGCACACACATCTCATTACAGGTGAAATATTCTAACTGCCACTATCCCTGGGAAAGAGAGTAACTCTTCCAATTTAATTTTCCTGATGTAACAAAACCATGATTCTTCACACTGCAGTGTTGATGCCATCCATCAGTCACAATCAATAAAATCATCCTGGAAGTACGCCTTCTTCAGCACCATGCCTTCACACTGGGTATTATTTGAGGGAGGTAATTAAACTCATAATATGTAATGAATGTAAATGAAGAAAAAATCCTCATGTCCTCCTCTAACTATGCTTATTTTACGGCTTTGATTTAAAGTATTTTTACATCTTACAATCTACGAAATACACAAGGCCCTAAAGAGAAGCCATCGGAAGTACAGTAAGGCAATCAATCAATATGTATAATGACTAATTAAAAAGAAACATATTTTACCTTTTTTTTAAAAATGCTATCCTTGATAGATCTTTTCCCCCTGCTTAAAATGAAGCATTTCCTCTGAGTCCTATTTTTTTTTTTTTACTGATTTCATATTCCCCTCTAGATTTTGGATAGCACCTTTTATTCCCACAGAGTTTTCTTGAGTGCACATATCCTCTCTTTTAAAACACCTAAGTTAACAAATGACTTAGAATTTGATCTGCACTCTTCTCAGGAAGTCAAAGAAAGAGAAAGATATTATTTGCAATTTACAGGGCATGTCTTTCTGCTCCATGTATCAGAAAATAGTAATTAAAGGTACTACTTTTACTTTTAAGAAAATCAGCCTCAATTATATACCAGTAGTAATTCACTTCATTTTCATAAACAGTGGAAGTCCACATCTCCTGCTGCAATATCAACCGCAATTAGATTTATGAAATTATGTCCATCCCAGTCTCCCCCCACCTCCCCAAATTGGTTTAAAAAGCTCAGTGGAACCCAGTTGGCACAAACATTGTTTCTATGTTCTGCCTTGTGATCCACAATCCACCTTCCAGCACCTTCCATGTCCTGATTGATACCGCATGCACAGACATCGAAGATGGTTATTGCCAGTGGCTATAATATATGTGTGTATCCAAAGGGCAAGTTTTTGTGAATGTAGAACAGAAATAATTCCCTGGTAAAAGCACTTTTCACAGAATGAAAAATGATCCTGATTATACATTTCAAATTAGTAATTTGGGTAATTGTTTTAAAGAGACTCACTAAATCTGTACAGAGGAATTTTAGGGGGGAAATCATGAATTAACCATTTGCAGTTCTTTTCTGATAAATTACTGTCGTTGCCTTTATTTTTAATAGTGCATTTATTCTGGAGAGGCTGCAGGTTTGTCTTTCATATGAAATTCAGCTGGCCATTCATCGGAGGCTGACCCATTACACAAATAAGTTTGGTGCTGTATTTTTAATACATCAATGTCCAGCCTATTTTAGGTAAGCCTGTAGTTCAAAGTGGCTGCCACTGCTGCTCTCAAAGACAGGAATCACACATCTATGCAATGAACAAAAGTAGGCTGTCAGAATGGATATGTTTTCACAAGGGAGCAAAGAAAAAGGATGGCCTTGATTTAGAGTGTGGAAACGAAACTCTAGTTCTCCAACTGAGCAAAATAAGGATCCCAGGATGTAGAGCAGTGCTGGGCTTCAGGGTTTAGTGACTGAGGTCTAACATACATATTTGATTTGATCAATTGACTTATTTGCATCATGCCTTTATTATTTTTACAGGTAACTCAAGGAAGCAAACATATTCAACACACCTGCCTCCTACTATTTCCCCCACAACAACAATCCTTTTGAGGTGGGCTGGGCTGAAAGAAAATGAATTCAAGCTTTCATGAATAAGTTTCAGGACTTGAAAGCTTTCATGAATAAGTTTCAGGACTTGAACTCATGGTCTTCCACATTCTAGTCTGGTGCATTAACCATTAGACAAAACTGACTCATTTGCTGATATTTCCTGGTGTTTCATTAGCAACTGTGTTTGGCACATTTAGAGATATTCTGGACACTAAATACTGAAGCCCACCATTGCCCAACCGATACCAGCCATGAACGCTATAATCCAAAATGATTAAAAATACATGTACAAGTGCACTTCTAGGATACTGGGCCTAGCAATCATGAAATCATTGTTGCTTTGTTAGATGAGGAAGAGAATGCAAAGTCTGAAGAGGCATGTCATAATATAGCCCTATATGAATCAGAAATTATCATGAATGACCAAGGTTTAGTCAGAGAATAAGCATAAATACATGCAGACTTACCACGTATCTCACTTTGACCAGGATTGCCCCAGTTCTACACTTCAGTTTTGACATCCTAGCATGTTTTCAACAACATCCCAGAAAGTAGGGCTGTACAAACCCATAAAAGAGGGTTCCAGGAGTAAGTTATTTATTATAGCTCACTCTTCATAAACCAATGGGTATACACAAGCAAGAAGGGAATCAGTTCAAATGGCTAAGCATGTTCTATTATTTAAACTCATCCCCTCATAGGAATCCCCTCGCAACAGGAACTATAACCAATGCCTACATCCCCAGTCTTCCGTTGCAAGGGGGAAAAGGAAAGAGAAATTTAAAATAGTGCTAAATCCACCACTCTGAAGTTTTGCCTGTACACCACCTTTGATCAGGACTTTTATCCTGGTTTGATCGCTTGAAACTGTGATGATGTTACTTAGCTTGGGCAATGAAACCTCTGCAAAAAAACAGCCAAGCTCAGAGAGCACCGAGGGCCCCTCATTTCAACCTTGAGCTGTAAGTATTCTGCTTTATTGGTAACTAGCTCATAACCTGGCATTGCCCTGGTATTTATTTATAGGGGGGAAATGTCTGGACCAAACATAATTTCTAATGTTGGATTTTCCCCTTACCAGAAGGATCCCCCTTGTGGAGTACTGTGAATCCATCACCATGGCAACTCCAGTGCACTGTACAACAGAAACCATTTTACGCCAGTACAGTAGAAACCATTTTAAGGCACAACAGGCTGTATCTTAACAGAACACACACCCAAAGTGTTGTTAGGGATGTCTTACCCTCATCGTGTTTTTTTCAAGAGATTAAGTCATCTGCGAACCAAGTTTGGTTGAAATTGCTCAAGGCTGTCCAGAGTTATGCTGGAACACATACACACACAAACAGTCATTTTTATATGTAGATATATGTTCACACATGCAAAGAACGTAGGTATTAGCCAGAATACAATAGAATTCTAAGGCAAAACTCCTCCAGGCCTTCACCTGAACTAGTTCAAACTTGCCCCAGTCTCAGCCTGGCCCAAAACCTCCACCACCCAAACCATATGAGTGGATGGGGTGACCTCCACTGTCCTGAAAAAAGCTACTGTCAAATCCTTTGTTGAGTCAAGTATCTTCTGCCTTGTCCGAATGTGGGATATGGTTCTTCTCCAATTTCTTGTCTTGCAGAGACATACCAGCAGGGTTCCCTGAAGACAAAGCGTTTTTAAGTGTGCTTCTTCAACACACATTAGTAATATCTGGCTGGAGGCTGACTTTTGCATCTTGACAAAGCTGTGGAACCTCCACATTCCACCATTAATTTCTATCTTTCTAATTTGTGAGGCAGAAAAAGTGCTGATCTGCCCTAAGCTCTCTTTGTATAAATTCACCAAAAGAAGCAATTGTCTGCTGTGAGTAATGCTTCTATAGTTGGCCTAGGCAGTAGCAGGATACTCTTCAGCATTTTATCAGCAAATAAATGAGCTCAGTCCCACCTCTATATGCTTTGCTCTGAACTGATGGATTAGAACTGACCATCACAACTAACTCATTCTCTATATTCCTTGTGTTTATTAATGCTAGCGTTTGGGGGAGGAGAAAAAAAGATTCCAAACTTAAAATTATTTTGAAATTACCATCATTACTGTAACCTACAGTATATTTGTTTTTTTTTAAAGGCCAGTCACTTTTTGTTTTTCAGTTCAATAGGGGGGAAAATGTTTGAGCACTTCTAGCCAAGATTTCTCTTTTTCTGCTAATTTCTCTTTTTCTAATCCATCAGTTCAGAGCAAATTAGACCTGGCTGCTGATCCAAAATTGGTGGAGGGGGGATTTTTTAAAATAAACATAATAATCAATGCACCTATACCTTGCTTATAAAATTGCCAATAGGAAAGAAGTAGAATTGCATAACTTAGATTAGATTAATGAAATGAAACTTTTAAAGTGGTTATTTGTTTGCAAGGGGAACATGACCATTGTATAATTTCCATATACTATATCTGGGGAACTCAAAGACTATTTGGAAGTATCTTGCTTTTAAGTACCTTTATTGATATTGTACTTCCTATATGGAAGTATCTATATTTCTATATATCCAACACAGTTCTAGGCTGCATAAACAGAGGGATAGAATCAAGATCACGCAAAGTGTTAATACCACTTTATAATGCCTTGGTAAGGCGACACTTGGAATACTGCATTCAGTTTTGGTTGCCACGATGTAGAAAAGATGTGGAGACTCTAGAAAGAGTGCAGAGAAAAGCAACAAAGATGATTAGGGGACTGGAGGCTAAAACATATGAAGAACGGTTGCAGGAACTGGGTATGTCTAGTTTAATGAAAAGGACTAAGGGAGACATGATAGCAGTGTTCCAATATCTCAGGGGCTGCTACAAAGGAGAGACAGTCAAGCTTTTCTCCAGAGCACCAGAGTGCAGGACAAAAAGCAATAGATGGAAACTAATCAAGGAGAGAAGCAACTTAGAACTAAGGAGAAATTTCCTGACAGAACAATTAATCAGTGGAACAGCTTGCCTCCAGAAGTTGTGAATCCCCCAACACTGGAAGTCTTTAAGAAGATGTTGGATAGCCATTTGTCTGAAACGGTATAGGGCTTCCTGCCTAGGCAGGGGATTGGACTAGATGACCTCCAAGGTCCCTTCCAACTCTGCTATTGTATTGTATATTGTGTGTGTGTATGTGTGTGTGTGTGTGTGTGTTACATTTTTGAGCTGATCAATAAATAAGTCAGGGAGACTAGGATAGATCTATTTCGAGCTTATTAGCTCTCATCAGCTAGTCATACCCTTACTGGGATTCGAACCACGGCTGTATTACATGCCAGGCGAGAGCCTTGCCATTAAGCCAACTAAGTTCTGTTCTTGTCAGCTGTTCTTGTCAGGTGTTTCATATATATATGAAAAATTTAAGTGCAACCACACTCCTTCTTTTTTCTATTTTCTCCATAACAACCATATGATGTGCATTGGGCTGAGAAAAAATGACTGGCCCAAAGTCATTTAAGCTTGTATCTAATGTGGGACTAGAACTCACAGCCTCCCAGTTTCTAGGCCAGCACCTTAAACACTAACTAAATTGGCATTTTTATTGTGATGATGGCGATGATGATGATGATGACGATGATGATGATTTGACTGTGTTAGGATATTCAGCCTTATATTGGGTTGACAATATATATGAGCCTATGTTCTTAAGGAATTATATAGCTTTAAGAACTAAGTATAATTTGATTGGCTGTAATTATACAGCTCTACTATAAAGGAAGCTCAGGAACGCAACTCATTCCCTGTTCGTTCCCTGTTCGATTCCTTGTGATTTCCTGTGTTGTTCCTGATTGTCGTTTGAGAAGTTGAAGAAGAAGAAGGAGGTTTTGTTTGCATCACTGTAAGATAAACTCTGTTTGATGTAGGACTGTTATCATTGTTAGAGAAGATAGTCGGAAGAAGTATTTTAGTTGTGACAAAGTAAAGACTATTTATTTTCTTACTATCACTGT
The DNA here is from genome assembly GCA_039707465.1 of Rhabdophis nuchalis. NCBI lineage: Eukaryota > Metazoa > Chordata > Lepidosauria > Squamata > Natricidae > Rhabdophis > Rhabdophis nuchalis. The sequence goes on from CM077643.1 coordinate 175,519,766, forward strand.
TTTAGAGTTTGTTTGTGGTTTACAGCAACGTATCTCCTTACTGTCCGGTGAATTACACTATTCCGCATTTATTTGCTAACCCTGGTTATGGGACCAGAGTTGTGACACTGGTTCTGAACCCAGAGTTGCTAACAGACTGTTTTATTGCAGCAGTCTCCAAACACTTCAGCTCATTACCCCCTTCATGAAGTTTCATATTCCTGCTTGATTGCCAAATATTACATGAAAATGATTTAATAAATGCTACTTTAATAATACTGTGAATAATAATAATAATAACTACAACAACAATCCATTTGGATAGTTTGAGAGGGAATCAACTTTGAGTAACCTTGTTTTAGTAGTTTGTTGCAAGTTGCCTAGAGCTAACAAAATAAGGGGCATATACATGCATGTAATAATATTAAATACATAAATGTTCCAGTTGTGTGCCATTTACATCCTCACACTGGCAAAATAGAAGATTTTGCTGCATTTCCAGTTCATAAGCAAAGAGGCACAACCTGCTGTAATACCAGAGATTAGCCATTAATGATTTCCTGTGGCTTATTTTTAATAAAATGTTCCCAGTGGAGAAGAATCGGCTCAGATCTATGGATCTAGGGAGAGGGGTTAAGTGCCTCCCACCACTCATAATTCTCCCAGTTAAGAATACTCACACCTTGAAGCTGCTGTTTGATCCACAGATAAACACACATGGACCAGATAGCTTGGGGGAAGACAATTTTAAACAGAAAAATTATGCGGGTTAGCCTCCTTCTCCAGAACCATAATCCTGAACTGGATCTTCACCTCTCTGTGGCTGCTTGTAATTTAAAAATACACTCTGGACATGAACACCATGGATTTCCTACCTCCTATTTATTTGCACCTGGAATCAGGAAAGCAATCGACGGTAATATGGTAGCTAAGTAATTACAGTCAGACTCTCTAATACCTTCTTTTCATTATCCATTAATAAGGCCCCCTTTACATTCTGCTCCTCACCTCTGTGTCATTTTTGCACTGTGCTGATAAATAGAAAAAGGGTTGTGTGTCTCCCTTAAGTATGTAGTGATCCTTCTCGTGCATCTGGATCTACTTGAGAAAAATTATCCAGTCAAATTTTAAATGCAGATGGAAGGGAGGGAAAACTTACGCCTCACCTAGCTTGAGCATTTACAGTCTTCCAATGTCCACTCGTAGGAAGAAGGCACTTCTATTTTTGCAAAACAACTAAATATTCCAAAGATGCATTTGTACAAAACAGTTATCTTGGCCAGAACAAGATGGGAACTGAGTTCCCAGATGGCTGATGACTGAAGCCAAGAAATCGATAAACCAAAGTATTCTAGAAACATGCAGACATACCCATACTATTCCCATCACACTCTTCTCCCTTATGCAAAACAGAGAAAAAGAATATGAAGCAGTAAGCCAAGAATTAAAAGGCAGGAGGTAAGGGGGCGGGGGAGGAAAATCTAACTAAATCCGATTTACTATGACACCATTCACTAGACTTGTGTCCATTTTTACTTCCAAACACCACTTTGTATATTATCTTTTATTCTTTAAAAGTCTCAGGTTTTTCATAGATCTCATCTCTCTACCCATCCATGATTTTGCATTCTTCTCCCCCCAGGACTCCCACCCTGAAGGTCTTCTGGAAGACCCTAAAGACCTGACTGTTCTCCAAGGGTTGGGTTAAGGCAGATGGAGCCCTTGACTGGATATATTTTTGTACTGAGTGGGCAGATCCCATCTCATTTATCTATTCTGCATTGTGTTTTGTTTTATATTCTGAGCCAAAGTCAAATCAAGTCAGTAAATAAAACCCATACATCTTTAAGTGTACACTGCATGCCTCTTCTAGCTGGTGGGATTTGGGCATCAGCAGTGGTGAGATTCAAAAAATTTTACTACCGTTTCCATGGACATAGTTTGGTGGACATGACATGGCTTGGTGAGCATGATTTGGTGGGTGTGGCAGGGGAAAGATACTGTAAAATCTCCATTCCCTCTCCACTCCAGGGGAAAGATACAGCAAAATCTCTATTCCCTTCTGATCAGCTGGGACTCAGGAGGCAGAGAATAGATGGGGGCTGGGACAGTCAGAGGTGGTATTTGAGTAGTTCTATGAGCTACTCAAAATTTCTGCTACTGGTTCTCCAGACCTGCTCAGAACCTGCTGAATACCACCTCTGGGCACCAGTATATTGATTGCAAAACAGTCTCCACTTTAGAAGCCTTAGCTTCCAGAAGCAAGCTTGTTGGGGTGGGGTTGAGAGGCAATATTGGGATTGGCCTGGGTTGCTCATTTAGTTAAAATGTGCCAAAATAGTTCGGAGAATGTGGCATGGGTATATGTAAAATTGGATTAGACGATTTATTTAAACAGATAAGGAAATAGCATAATCCCCTAATTTTACTACATCTTTCTCATTCAAGGACATTACATGAAAGCTTCAATTGGTCAAAGTCACAATAGGAAGCGGAGCCAGAATCTACAGACAATTATGGCATATTCTAGAAACAAGAGAAGTGTCCGTTTATGTTTATATTTCTCTTTCATCCAGTGTAGTCCATGGGCAATAGATTAGGGGGTTGCGCACACTACTTCTTCACATGCTGCCTAATTTATTTTTTATTTTATGCCATGTCTAGGAAAGCCACTGGCTTAGAAAGTGGTTTTAAAAAACATTAAACAAAGCCAGCCTCCTCATGATTAGGAGGAACAGCCAGATTCAGAAGCAGTGTATCATTAAATCTCAACTATTGGGAAGCCACAGAAAAACAGAGCTACACATGTAATGTAATGCTTTGGGGCTTCCCGAAAGCATCTTGCTCCCATTCTGAGTAGCAGAAGAGGCTAAAGTCCTAATGTCTGGATGCTCTTAAATTGTAAGAATAGATCTTGCTATTAAACACAACTTGCCCAGATTCATGACCGTTTGCCCCAAGACTTGGAAGCCTGAATTTGTCAGCACATTAGAAGCCGACTGTCTCTCAACTCCTGGCAGCAGCCGCAGCTGATCAATATGCATATTCACCAGCAAAACGGACTGCTACATCTGTTCTGTGAAAAAAACATACATTCCGCCTGTAATACAATCAGTATAATTAAAAATTAACATGCATTAATTGTTAGAGCTGATGTAAACAGCTGATCTTCTACTTAGGGTTGTCTTCTGTATATATGATTAGGCAAAGCCAAATATTGTTTAAGGCCACTCTTGCAAAAAGCAAAAGAGAGACACAAAAAGAATACAAAACTAATTCCAACTAAACCAATTTACGGCATAAGTGATTATTAAACCTGTTGGCTAACCAGAAAGGAAAAACATTGACCCTGCATTTGTCTGAATCTCATTCTATGAATTGTAATTTGAAGCGCCTATGCATAACAAACCTAATGGTTAGAGAAATGGGATCTACTGCATGACGCACTGGAGCAAAACAGAAATCTGTATTCAACAGATAGATAAACAAATCCCTTTTAAAATGTCTTTTTCCATCTTCAGGGTTATCTGATCAGTAGGAGATACAATATACACAATGCTAAGGGTGAATTTCCCAGATGTACCTGTACCTGTATAGGAACTATACAGCCGGCCATACCACCTGGAAAAAATGGGCTTATTAAGTTGTGGTTGCTATTTGAAATCACAGTTCTTGATATGCCATTGCAAAAATGATGCTCCCATTTTGTCTCAAGCAGCAAAACCAAACCTCTGCTCTAGCAAATGCATGTGGTTCTGCATTTTTTAGAATGGCTGTCTCAGATCCTGGTGGCAAAGTTAGAGTTTGCCGGAGGGATGTCAGCTGCTTGTACCCTGAGGCTCTCCTTGGTGTAGAGATAACTGCAGAAAGCTGAGTCTTTGCTCCCTGGGAGTTCTCAGCAATCAGTGGAAAGGCAGAGGTTCTGCCAGGTAAATGCAGAGCACCATAAAAATGTCTCTTGTTTACACACACACACACAGCCCACCTGCCCTCCTGATAATGGTGCATTTGCAAAACATTTGTGCCTGGAGGGGCAAGGGGCAGAGAAGAATTCATTGTACCAGTGACATTTATGACTTGACTGAGGCCAAGAAACATCTCCAAACTTCTGCATGAGTGGCATCTGGAAAAGAATCATTATATTTTTGAGGATGGTGCCTCAGGAAAAGCATACTAAAACAGATTCGGGCTGATCATGAGCTGGAAAGATATCAAGATATCCTTTCGTGTTGTTTTCTTTCTGAGTGTATGCTGAAGGTTTGAAATAGAAAAAGAAATGTTTCCTGGAGAGAGAGGGGGGGGGGGGAGAAGTGAACTTTGATATAGAAAGAACTGAGAATGTAAATTTAAGAGCTTCTGTACAGAAAAAGGGGAGGGAGGTAAAACCATGAATGGAAAGTTAAAAGATGGCCCTGACCTTCCCATCAAATTTGAGTTGGTAAAGTCTGACAAGCTCATTTGGAAAGCTTTCATCAGATGTTTAAATTAACCTGCTTCTCAGCTTAGACCTTTCTCAATCATATTAGCCATATTGGAGATCAAAAAAATTTGCAGTAGGTATTTAATTCCTATGAAACTTCAAAGTGGGAACAAATATTCCCCATCAAAAATCCATAAACTTTGTTATTGAAATGTTATTGAAAAAAGGCAGTATTTTCTCCAAACGGAGATCAATTGCCAGTTCCTTTGTGAGATAGGCACCAATATCAATCAAATCAAATCAGTCAAATCAATCTATAAGAACCCAGCCATGTCATTTTATTGGCAACAGTCCTGAAGTAGATTGTCACTGTCTTCTTCAATATGATTTTCAGTTTCCCTGCCTAATCTTTAGTCCTGGGATTGCCTGGTAGTGCCCTATCCAGGTATCAACCTGATTAGACTCTGTTTAGCTTTTTGAAGGCAGACAAGGTCAGCTACGTGCTGTCACCTATTACTGTCAATTATTGAAAACTAAATGCCACCAAGGTTCACCCATGTAGCAATATTACTATGGGAGATACATTTCCTATAGGTTCTAGATACAATTCCAGGTACCAGTTGTTATCACTGAGATTTTTGCAGCTCAAGATGACCTCCTCTGACTTGTATTTGCCTACTGGTAAGATCTGGGTGGCTCAGTGGCTAAGATGCTAAACTTGTCAATCAGAAAGGTTGGCAGTTCGGCAGTTCAAATCCCTAGCGCTGCATAATGGAGTGAGCTCCCGTGACTTCTCCCAGCTTCTGCCAACCTAGCAGTTTGAAAGCATGTAAAAATGCAAATTTAAAAATAAGAACCACCTTTGGTGGGAAGGTAACAACATCCCATGCGCCTTCAGCATTTAGTCATGCCGGCCACATGACCACGGAGACGTCTTCGGACAGTGCTGGCTCTTTGGCTTTGAAATGGAGATGAGCACTGCTGTCTGGAGTCAGGACCAGCTAGTACATATGTGCAAGGGGAACCTTTACCTTAAAAGCTGGGTATGAAAAGTCTTGTTGTATTGTGGGTCATTTCCGAGAATACCACCATTCACCTCAGTGATTTTCCATGAGCCTCTGTAACAACCTACCTCTTGATTTCCCAGTCTTTCTCTCTTTATTATATTTTCAAAGACCCATGAAAACAGGAGGGCATTTGGGAATGGTGCCATATCAGGGTGACTGAATTTTCATTGTCATTAATGGGTTTTTTAATCCTACTGATATTTTTTAAGCTGCTTGGAGCCTTCAGAAATTGAGTTGAAGTAATAAATACATAAAAATACCTGCCTAACTAAATAGATTAAGTTATGGGAATACGAAACGTGTTTTAGAAGAGAGCAGGTCAGGATATTTGCATTTTGAAAACCCTCATCAGGAAATCTGCACACCAAAAAAACAAAAGCTGAGTGATTTGCACCATAAAAATGTTTATAAATCATTAAAAGTAACACTTCAAAAAATGGGTAAGATGTACAGCCAACCTCTTTTTATGCATATGTTCTTCATATATAAAGAAATCCTGGCTTAGAATATTGTTTTATCAATCTGCACTGTGCTTCAAATGTAAAACTCTCGAGGCAACCAGATGTAAGTATGTAAGCTGTAGATTTCAACACCTGACCCCCATCTGCTCCCCCTGCAGACACCTATGAAGAGCACTTTATCTCTCTTTGCCAAGTGATTTGAAGTCCCTTGCTTTCTCTCCCTCTCCCTCTGAGTTACAGAAGTAAGTAATTAGGTTTTGAATCAAATGTCTATTCTCGATACATCTTTAATTTTTAATTCGGGTTCTGTAGATATTTCATTTTGAATACATAACATTAACATCTCATTTTGTAAGAATCCATCCGCAATGCTAATCTAGGGCTGTGTGTTCAGAAGGGGGAGGGCTCAAAAGCTGATGTTGCATCAGGCCCGCAAATACCTTGGGCCTGAGAGGAGCTACCTACTCTTTGCAACTGAGACAACTAATGGGACATACATCAATAACATTGGGGGGGGGGGCAATACAGGGGACATAGTGGCCCAGCAGTTAAAGATGCTGAGCTTGTCAGCTGGAAAACTGACAGCCTGGTTCAAGACACATGCACTGCATGATGAGTTGAGCTCCTGTTACTTGCCTCAGCTCCTGTCCACATAGCAGTTTGAAAGCATGTGATTATCAGTCCTGTGGCCATCTTTTATTTTGGATCTTTGACCTGCCACTCTTTCTATTATTCTACTATGCATTTTCTATTGTGGGAAAATGGGAGGGGGGACTGTGTGGAGTTAGATGCTATGTAGCCATAACAAAATTCTTCTAGAAAGCCAAGGTCATCCTTTGTCTTTGCACCTCTGCACCTGACCAGAACTGGATGGGTGGAACTGCCAGCATGGCACTGGAAGATTGGACCGTGTGATGGGCTTGTGGGTGTGGGGGCAAGATCTTGAACTTTCAACTGGATGAGGAAAACCGGGAAGCTTTCAGATTCGGGTTTTCCCAGATGTACCAACATGGCTCTCTTAATAAATTGGAACTTTGAGCTATACTTTGCCTTGGACTCTGATTTACTTTTGGATGCTATTTGGAACTCTGACAATAAGTAGATAAATAGGTACCACTTTGGTGGGAAGGCATTCTATGTGCCTCGGCCTATAATCATGCTAGCCACAGGACTACGGAAGTTTCTTCAAACAATGCTTGCACCTTTGGCTAAGAAACAGAGATGAGCACTGCCCCCCTAGGGTTGGATAGGCTGGGTAAGAGAAACCTTACTTTACTTTTATCAATAGTAGAATACATTATGTGCATAGTACCTAAAAAGCGTCAATCTAGGATAGAAATCCTTTGCCCAAATTCCCAAATGTTTTAAAGTGGTTATGACTAGATGCAAGGCCATGCAATGCCATTTCAAAAAGTGTCCCCAAAAGGTGGGGACCGCTACAATTAGGTGCCCCACTACAATAAGAAGCATGCACTTTGTTGCTCTTCCTGGATAAAACACCAAATCGATGATAGCAGTCATAACACCACAAAGAGATTGTAAGATGGCTGGTTTATTTGGGGTCCTCACCAGTGTATGTTTAATTAGATCATTTGTATCTGTCTGACTTTCATTTAAATAAAGAGCAAACAATGTTCCTATATGGCTCTCCTCTCATTTTAAAAAGCACAGCAAATGCACATGAGCCGTGCTGCTGAGCTGTTTCATATCAATATCAATCTAGTAATGCAGCAAATGAGTTCTGATTTGTGCTATTTAATGTCCTAATGGCTTGACTAGTTAGCTAGATAATTACAGTGTATGATTTATCCAACCCATTTATAAATATTTATAATAATGGATAGATTAACCTTTGGGATTACTTTCTCGTAACCCTATTGGTTGGGTGAAGATCACTTGACCAAAGGTAGAGCGAGTAGTTGCCTGCAAATGAGCAACAGTGTGCATACTGGATCAATCCTTCTTCCCTGGCAGTCTTTCTCTCACATCTTTGAAGTAAAGCCATCAACCCTGAACATACACCCAAACTCATCATCCTTGTACACAGATCCTTCACCCAGGCACAATTTCCAAAGAAGAAATGTAAAGGGTGTAAGATCTCCTGGGTTTGTGTGTATCACATGCATGCTATACGCATTTTCTAATCCATTCTTAATATTGTCAGCAACAGCAGCTCATACTCAACTAATTCAAGGTACTTTGGCTTCATTATTTAGCAAACAGCACATCAGCTTTGCAAGATTTAAGATACACCTTGCAGGGTGAACTCCAAGACAGTCCTTAATGTTATCCTAGAGTGGTTCTTGTCCTATGCCCACCACTGTTTGGAGGTAGCCACTGAGTCAAGTCCTAAAGATGCATTATTCCTTTTCCATAACTAATTTTTGACCCTCTAATGAGAGGAAGCAAGGGGATAGTTTGGAATAAGAGGGGAAAGCAGATTATAGCGGGAAAATAGTCTCAGAAATGGAAGTACTGTGTAACCTGAAAAAATGAGATGTTAATTTATTACACTTTTTCATCCCATTTTATTCTTTTTTTATAAATAACTCCAGGTGACAGTCATACCTAATCCACCTCTTATTTTCAATATGAAATAACTCTGTGAGGTGAATTCAACTAAAAAAGAGTGGCTGGCTGAAAGTCATCCAGCCCATTTTTCATACCTAAAGTGAGATTAGAACTCGGGGTCTCCTGGTTTCTATCTTGGGGTGTTTACCACTGGACAAAACTGGTTTGTTAACTATTCCACCAAAGTTATAGCTGCACCACTGTTTCAAGCCTCCTCTAATTCAAGAAACTTGTTTTACAAGGGGTCTGGGGAAACTTTTGTGTTGTGGCTCCGGATGAGCTGCTGATGGACTCCTCTAGTGAGGAGTCCTATGAGTCTGCTCTGGAGGAGGAGGGCGACCTTGAGAGAGCAGAGAGCCCGGCTGGTCATCAGGAGGCACCTGGGTCTTGGAGTAGTGGGGAGGATCAAGGCCAGGTTGTCCCTGATGCTAGAGTGAGAAGGGCTGAAAAAAGGAGGCTTCAATTGCATCAGAAGTAAACTCGTAGGATTTGATTAAGTCCCAACTGCCTAATGACTGGCCCCTCCCAAGGGGGTTTAAAAGAAAGTCTTTGCTAAGAAAGTCCTTGCAGAGAACAACGTTGGATTTCTAGGTTTGTGTTTATTCGTGTTGATTTTCAGGTTCGTGTTTAGTTGAGTTAGGAAGCTTCGTATCTGTTCAGAGTCATTCAGGCAAGCAGTCAAGAGAGTCAGTGGCAAGCAGCCAGTCTTGTATTAGTCAGAGAAAGGGGGGTCAGAACACTTTTGGCCCCCACCATTTCATTTTCGCAAACTGATTTTGAACTTCCTGAAAATGACTGTGTCCTTCCTACATCTTATTGAATAGAGTGGGACATACTCTTTCTACATAGGTGTTGAATCAACATGAGAATATTATGGCTGTGATGATAGGTATGGCAACATGCCTCACAGGATAGGCACCTTAAGGACGAGAGGCCACGTCTGCCTCCCTAAATCTCTAATTCACAGCTGTCAGAAAATTCCAAAGTGACATCAGCAAATTTTTTCAGGGTAACTTCTGAAAAAAGAAACTAAAATAAGGATGATTAATGAATTAAGCTTTTGTAAAGCAAGATACATTCGTTTTAACATTTAAAACCCAGATCAGACATTTTTTAGTGCAGTTTTATCTTCAACATCACTGCTTTATATTCTCCCTGCTTACATATCATACTCCAGGAAAAATAAAACAAGGTGCCCATTCCTAGCAACAGGTGACAGAATGTAGCCAATTGTGGCTGATCTTGAGATACCTAAAAAATCACATCTGGCTAGTCTTGAATGGGAGACCACTAAGAAATTTCAAGTCTTTAAACTAGGCAAACCTGTAAGAAGGTAGTGAAAATCACTTCTCTATTATGAACAAGAAAACAGAACAAATGAGTCCATGGAATCATCCACTGATACAAAGGTAATTTTACATGTTATATTCTTGGCCTATACTGCTGTTCTTGTCTGAAAAAATAACAATCCTGGACCCAAGATAACCTCCCATGCATGAGGTAAGAGTAGACCTCCCCAGAGAGATTCATATTAAATTTTTAAGAAGGTACACACGGAAGGAGATACTGAGGGCACAACGGGAGGGCCCGTTGAAATATGAGCAAAAAGATATTGCCATACTAAAACAGATTCCAAAAAAGATTAGAGAAGCGAGAAGGAAATTTTCCTTCTTGTCTAAAAAGTTATATAAAAATGGAATCTGGTTTAAATGGTTAATGCCTGAAGGAGTGTTGGTATTCTGGGAGGGAGGTAGAATTAGAATTAAAACAATAGGGGAGGCTGAGGCCTTTCTCAAAAAAACATTCCTCAATCCTGGGAGATGAAGAAGAAGGGATAGGAGGAGCCACGGTCCCGCCCTCTGAGGGGAGGGAGAAAGAAGGTGCGATAGCAAAAAGGCTCAGATCTCAAAAATAATTAATTTTGAATTATTGTAATTCTTGAAACGGATGAAAGTGTAAAACTAAAGATCGAATGTATGAATTTTTTTTTTAAAAATGTGCTAAATGTATACATCTCCTAACCCTATTTGTTTAACATGATATTGTATGAGGACCCGATTGCAGTCACCATCTCTGGTATGGAAGCTCTAAAATGTATAATATAAACCCTAATTACCCTTTCCCTACATTATAAAATTGTAAAATCAATAAAAAAACTTTTATTCAAAAAAAAAGAAAAAAGAGAGTAGACCGGACAAAATTATAAGCCCAGATGAAAATCTGATTCCCATCTTTCTCATATTCAAGTTAAGATAGTCAAATTCAGATTAAAGCAGTCCTAGACATTTTCTACTCTACAGTAAATATCTGTGTAAATGGGTGTGCACAACACACCAGTGGTGGGTTCCTACTGGTTCGGGCGGGTTCGGTTGATCTGGTAGTGGTTTAGCGGCCTGGGTCGCTGGAACTGGGAGCAGCCCAGGCCTACCATGCCCCTGAACTGGTTCTCTGGGTGGCGTCATTGGTGGCACCATCGTGTTTTTCAGTTCTGCGCACGCAGAGAACAATTTTCATTGCACAAATTTTATTTTCCCGCCCTTTTCTAACATTTTACGCATGTGCAGACTTATTTATGTGCAAATGTGCACACGTGTGGAGCCACACTGTCAGTAAAGCCAGCAGCAACCCACCCCTGACACACGCACACACACACACACAGACCTCTGCCAGGAGATCTATAGAGAGAAGGATGGGGGAGAGAATTTATAAAATTAAGTGATTCCCAGCAGCATTGGCTAACCACAAACCATAACCACACACAGAAGTACACTGATATGAATATAAGCACATTTCCCACTTTTGCAGTAAAAAAACAAACAAACAACAAACAAACAAACAACAAAAGCAAAAAGCAAGCGAAAATCTAGGAAGTGGAATATGGGGAAATGAGTAATACACTAAGGAAGGAAGGGAAAAGAAATGAAGGAATAAAAAGAATGGAAGTGAAGAACACAAGAAAGAGAGTTTTGTTTCATGGTAACAGAAAGGAATGAAGTTGATCAAGCAAGCAATTCCTCCCAAATATCCACTAAATTTCAGAGATATCTTTGTGACAATATCTTCAGCCAATTGCATTTTTTTCCTGCTTCCTGTGTTTTCAGCATCTTCTAAGCTATCATCAAATGTAAAACCACACGCTTCCCCACTGCACTCATAAACAATCATGGGTGAGGGATTCCTTTTTCCGTCATTATGTCCTGACCTGCCTACCTCTTGGGAAATAGTCATTGCCCAAGCCAAATCCAGCTCCCTAACCTGAATAAAATAGTCCTATAGGATTTCCTAAAACAGAGTTCCCCAACGTTTCTGGGTTTGCGGCAGGGGTGAAATTCAGCAGGTTCTGATAGGTTCTGTAGAACCGCTAGCGGAAATTTTGAGTAGTTTGGAGAACCGGTTGGTGCCAGAGTAGGGTGGGAATGGAGATTTTGCAATATCCTTCCCCCTCCATCAAGCCACGCCCACAGAACTGCTAGTAAAAAAAATGATTTGCACCATTGGTTTGCGGACTGGCAGAGGGGGAAAGGGGATGGTTACAGGTGAGCAGCAGACAAGAGTGGTATGTGTGCGCACATGCTCACACACTGCTTGTGCAAGCACGGATGTGCATGTGCATGAGCTTGCCCACCACTTCCGTGGCCCAGTTCTGAATGGCTCAAGGCCGTGGCCTGGGGATTGGGGACTCTATCCTAAAATATTCTAGGTTGATGAGTTTAAATACAAAGGATGAGTATTATGCTTCTCAAGCAGAAGCTAATCATTGCCTGATACGGGGGAGAGCCAGTTTTAAAAACAATAGCACATAATTTAAAAAAGCAACAACAGACAAATCTTCTGGATGTACCACAACAAATGTAACAGCTGCTGTGAAACCAATGATTGTGGTTGTAATGCTAATCACGCAAAAAAATCCCATTAAAATCAATGGTATGAAGTCAGGAATAGTTCATTCATTTCTATGGGATGTAATTGAAAGTCATTTGAGCTGGGTAGACCCCTGTATATCATCATGCAAATTATGTCAAATATAAATGTACTATTTTACATATTGCAGGTTAATCATTTTTAAATAAAGCATCTGTTTATATTTTAATACATAACATATTTCAATTAATTCATTAAACACACTATCAATGCAACAACTCACATTAATTAGAGAGCTACATATCACAAAACATAAGAAATACCTCACACTGCATACAAATGACAGAATCTGCAACGTTATTTTCTTTCTAATCGTTTATGCACAGGATTACTATTCTGCTTTTCATTAAAGTTACTGTAAAAGCAGGAGTCATTAAAAATGTTTACGTTACACAATGAATATCACACAATGCAATATAAAGGTATTAAAATAGTGAAACCAGTAAATCATCCATAAAGAAATAAATATTAGCGTAGCTCATAAAAATCCCCTATGAGGAAAAAAAATCACTGCAATTGTCAAAAGGCATGACACAGTCAGACAAGCTTTTAATCCACTTGGAAACCCTGACATAAAAAGCCCCAGGGTGAAACCTTGTGTGAAATCCTTAGGGAAAACTGTAGAAGAGGAAAGAGCACATTATTTTTAAAGATGAACATAAAGAATCACTCGGTACTTTAAAATCTGGCCAAAAATACCCTCCAAACCCACAATGAAGGATTAACCACTCTAGCACCTGAAAAAGCATATGATGAAATGGAGAATATTGATTATGGCAGTGGCTTCATATGAACGTAGTCCCCTCTCCAGCTTGGTGGCATGGGCTGGCAATGAACATCCCGGATCACCTCTCACTGAGACGCACTTTAGGGGCAAGCAACAAGTGTGGCAGAGAAGGGCATGATATGCCTGTTGCCCTCTTATTTGTGCAAAGAGGAGCATTGTTAACATATGAAAATTGATCAGCATTGGTGAGAAGTGCTAAGCAATCCTACATGTCCAGGAAAGGGTTGATTTAGCAACTGGTACCTGGTTCAAAGATGTTAATTAGGAGGGCTGGGGTTCTAGAAGATTCCTATAGGAGATGACCAAGCTGAGCCTGAGGGAGGAGTCAAACGAGTCATCAGTTTTGAGTCCTTCGCGCTCCCATTAGATCTAGAATGCCATTGTCTCTTACATACTGCCAATTTGTTTTGACCGTTAGTAGTTCAGATTCTTGTAAAGAGCTTACGCTTGCAAATAAACCTATATATTCATCTGAACTGCCTGAACTCTTGATTTCCTCCCAATTCTCTTAATGTTGCCCTATTTGTTGCCCCTGATACTAATCCTTTTTTCTGTATCTCTGGTAGGTCCATGCCACATAATGACCTTTTCTCCTATTTCTTGGCAATCATTAGTATTTTCTGAACTGCATTTAAAATCGATGTACGCTTATATGAAAAATGGGTTTAACTCTTTAATAGGATAATTGGCTCAAGAAAGGAGGGAGAACTAACATTCTCACAAGGCCATTGCAATCATGCGCACGCACACACACACGAGAATCAGTTCCCCAAACTCAAAGGGAAACAAGGAAATTTCAACACCACTCATTCCTGGGCTGTGAGTTTTTTTGAGAAACTGCTCCATGCAGACAGGGAAGAGCAGTAGGGGAAAACAGGCCTGCTATTGTGCTACAGTCAAAGGACAGGCAAGAAAGCAGCAACCTTATACTTATAGATCTCTTGTTGTGTAGCCTGAGTTATTCTATGCAGATATCAGTCTTGGAAGCAAACTAAGCAGTACTAATTCTAACTTTATTGTTAGGTTACATTAACAAAATCTTGCAAGTCTGCAAGTACAGTACATCTCTGTCTCCCTCACCTAGTGTCCAAGACACTAGGAATAATCACTTCTGAGACATTAGCCACATCCCCATTCTTTCTGACCATTGAAAGAGTGTGTGGCTCTTTCTGCTATCTCCCCAGGCCATTCCCACCTATCATTACAGCAGGGGAAAGTGTGAGAAACCATAAGCATTATTGGACAATCTTGTGATTACCGCTTTGAATGGGATTCAGCTCTGCATTTTTTTTTATTTCTCTCCTTTTTCAAACAGAAAGGATCCGATGGCAGAGGTGTTGGTTACAAAAATAAAGGACATACAGGAACCAGGCCTGTGTTCCTTAGCACAGGAAAGATAAATTTTAATTCTATAAATAGGTTTTGTCCTTGTAACACAGCAGTCAATGGAATTATTTCATCATGTCTTCCTACTCATTCAATACAGAGCTCACCAAAGTCCTTGGATTCATCTGAGCTTGTCTAATTAATTCCAATCTTGCCTCCAATAGACAGGTTGCAAAGTGTTTGGTGTGGGTTGTGAGAAGAGCAAATGTACGCTTGTCCCTTCTAGAAGCAAAACAAAGATTCGCCATATGAATCTCCCAAGAGAGTGAACCAGCGTGTAATGTTTACAGAGCTAACAGGGTTATTAGGCTCATTTTTCTGCAGAAACCTGATTGGTGTTAACACTGTATTTACTTTCATTGTAATTAAAGTAAAATGAGTAATAGATCCATTCTGTTCATAACCACAGTGTGGTTCACTTGTATTACTTTCTCCTGGAAGTAAAGGGAATGTACTCCCCACACACAAAATACCACCACCAGCAGCAAGTTTTTTTTAAAAAATAAAATAAAATAAAGTCCTGATTCTGGCTGGAGGCTTCTACTGTATAGCTTTGTTGAAAGGAGTAGGGGGAGTCCAAATCTAGAAGGCTACTGAATCAATGTACAGGCTCTATTAAGCTAAAACAAAGACCTACATTCTGACTTGCATTGTTTTCTATCTCTCAAAAGTGGGTAAATGCTCAAGACTTTCTGGATGATGTTTGCAGACTGCAAGGGAAAAATGGATTCAGAAGCTACACAAACAAAATGACTGTTTAGAACCGCTTTAGGAATTTCCATTGGGTAAGATAGAGTTGCCTATAAATATCTAGGAAAAAGGTGGTGATTGGAGATTCCTGTTCATCATCTGAAAGAGAACTGTTAAGATTAAAAAGAAGAATACTTCAGATTGCACCTTTATAAGGTAAATAACATTTAGAAGTTTAGAAAATCCCATGCTTTTTCAGCAAATTTGGGAACTATTGGGGTTTTTTTGTTGTTGTTGTTCATGTTAATCTAACAATGTCAGCATACAATTTTGTCCTTTTTGAACTGCTTTGCACTTGTTATTATTTTTGGCAACATGAGTCCTGAGGCTTGTACAGATTGTACTCCTCTTAGGCTAGAGCTTTCATTTACAAAGTACCCATTCCATGTATTCCTGAACTGTATGCAAGCCAACAGAAATTTAGCTCAGTGCATGTAATGCTTTCATTTAAATTATACAATTTGTTTCCTGCTATTGTTGTGCCATGATTGCCTATAATTGCCTATAAGATTGGTTAGTTAGAACATTGTCTTCTGTTACCACTGTGTGGGTGAGAGGGAAGAAGGAAAATTGTTTCTTAATTCTTAATTGTTTCTTAAAGTAACTAAAACAATTAGCAATAGCACTTAGACTTACATATTGCTCCATAATGCTTTCTAGCATTCTCTGAATGGTTTACAACAATCTGGGTCCTCATTTTACTGACCTCAACAAGATGGAAGGCTGAGTTAACCTTGAGCCCATCAGGATCAAACTCCAGACTTTGGGCAGAGTTTGCCTGCAATACTGCATTCTAACCACTGCACCACCAGGGCTCTTATAAGCTAAGAGTTAAGTTATATGTACAGAAAACCTGTCTCTACTTCCTATGAATTAATTTAAGGTAGAAGGGGCTATCCACAAGCAGCAAGCTCTTCAGCTAAAAATGAGGATGCCAACTACAATGAGATGCATCTGGTTTGCACAGATTGCCTTAAACAATAATGTATTTACAAACTATGCCCATGGGAACACTCTTCAGAGAAGAAAATAATCACCCAAGAAAAATTGAACAAGCTTGTAAGCGATAAACCTATCGGCTAAATTCTTGAACAACCTCCTTCTCCCTACTAAGTAACATTAATATTAATTAATGCATACGTACACCCACTTTTAAAATGTTTCCTGACTTACATTTATAACATGCCTTTCATGACTTTTGAATGGAATCAATATGGAATCATATATATGATTTATGCATTCTAAAATGTCTTTGTAAAAAAAACCTCCTGTTACCCATAGTAAATTTACTTTAAGCAAGTGAAGGGAAATATATATATAGAAGAATTTGTCTTTCTATGTAGTACATGTGTTTCTGGCTACCTTGGTGGCCAAGGAGAGGTTTCCAAACTGCTGATACAGAAGATCCCTTATTTTGCTGTTTTCTCCACCCATCAGCTCTGCTTTTCCCCTGCCAGGAGATGTCCTGGACTCAGGGGATCTACAACAAATGTCAGCTCATGATGCATTTACCTGCATGTGATGACTCAGCTGATATCTTGGTAGCAACTCAATCATTTAGCAATTATTGCAGGAATACAGCCAAGACACAGAGTTGCCAAAGAAATGGCATATCTTCCACTGCTGTATGTCCATTTCAACAACACAGTCTTTAACATACATGCCCTGATTCCAAAATGTGTACACTGTAGAGCAGGGACAATCTGAAAGAACAAAACATCCATTGCTTTGTTTTTACAATATGCATCTTTCTTGCCACTTTAATTAATGGTATTAATTTAATTTATTTTTAAATTAAAGTGAAAATGAGCTTTGTTAGTTTTAAATTATACAACCCTCTCAAAAAACTTTTTTTTAAATTTTGCTGTTTTTACTTTATTTTAATTGTTTGTCATCCAAAGTCATGATATGAAATGGATGGCCATATATATTTGGTCCAATTTCAAACACATAGCTTATTTTAAAGCCAGAGTTAATATTTCAGTTTGTTCTTAGTTTTCAGATAATAGCAAATTACACAGAAAATCTACCAATTCCTTATTGAACCAACAATAAAAAGGGACTTGTTCATTCATAGTCCATTTAAAACAAAAAAGAACAATTTTGATTCTCGTCTAAGAAACACATGCAAATAGCTGTAATGTCTTTAAGAATATGTGTTTTTAGAAGATCACGCTGAAGTATAATTTAAGATATTCCTTTTATGTTAAATAACCCTTACACCAAATACAGAGATCGCAATATGAGCCTCATCTCATGTAACAGTCATTTTACATCAGATGAAGTGAAAATTCCATCAGGTCAGTAGAATTATTATCATTGTTTTTATTGAAGACTGGATGTCAACCAGGAAGTAATGGAAGATACTGCTATAACATAGATCAGATTAGGTAATTATGCACGTAAAAAAAAACAACCCTGTATCAAAGTCAATAGAAATGTTGAAGCTAAAGAACAGAATTTGGTGGCATGAAAAGTTCTTTCTATCTGCTTAATGCATTAATGCTACAGTATAATGTAGATCACTCCTTTTTTATTTTTAACAAGTAGAAAGTCAGGCAACCCTTGTGAAAATGTCCAAATTCAGACTTTAATTTCATAAACTCACTATTTCCTTTACTCTAAAACTGCAAACTTGAATTAATGTATGGCTTTTCTTTCTTCTTTATTCAGTGAATTAGAACAACGATCCATTATACAGTGGTACCTCGGATCACGAACTTAATTCGTGAAATGACTCTGGTCGCGATCCGAATTGGTCGTGATGCGAGGCACAATTTCCCATAGGGTTCAATGTAAATCCGATTAATCCGTTCCGACCTTGTTTTTTGGTCGTGAATCTTGAACGGACTCTGTTCGCGAACAGAATTGGTCGTGAAGAGAGGCACAGTTTCCCATAGGGTTCAATGTAAATCCGGTTAATCCGTTCTGACCTTGTTTTTTTGGGTTTTGAAGCACCCAAAATATGAAAAAAATTACAAGACGCATTTGTACAGTTCTCAACTTGTACTGTATTGTGGTTTTAGAAGCACCCCAACATAGGCAAAAATTACACATTTGTACATTTCTGACCTGGTTTTAAGGTTATAGAAGCACCCCAAAATATGAAACAAATAACAAAACACATTTGTACATTTCTGACCTGGTTTTAAGGTTATAGAAGCACCCCAACATAGGCAAAAATTACACATTTGTACATTTCTGACCTGGTTTTAAGGTTATGGAAGCACCCCAAAATATGAAACAAATAACAAAACACATTTGTACATTTCTGACCTGGTTTTAAGGTTATGGAAGCACCCCAACATAGGCAAAAATTACACATTTGTACAGTATGGTAATGTATGTACAGTACACAGTAAAGAGAGAACACTAAGCTTGCTTGAGATGACTTCTGGCATGGATGAAGGCAGGTGGGAGGCAGTTATTGTTTGGAGGGAGAGTCCCCCTCCATAAGGACATCAAAGGCTTCTTCAGGGCTTTCCTCTCTCCTTTGTCTCTTAGCTGCAGGCTCAGCTTTGCTGAAAAATCTGTCCAATGTCACTTGTCTTTTCCTGCGTTGCAAAACCTTCCAGAAATGAGACACCACATTATCATCCATGAGATTTAACACTCTGTTCGTGACAGTTATGTTGGGGTGGTGCTTTTCAAAGAAATCATGGCACTCATACCATTTTACCATAATGGCTTTTATGGCATCACTGGTAACCTCCTCCCTCTCTTCCTCCTCCTCTGTTGAATGCTCCTCAAGAAGTGCCTTTTGCTGCTCACTGTGGAGTTCAGAAAGTTCCTCAGTGGTCAGCTCCTCCCTATGTTCCTCAACAAGGTCTTCCACATCAGCACCGTCAACGTCCAGACCCATACTCTTGCCCATGGACACAATTTCGTCCACTACCTCTGTGTCAGACCCTTCTAGGTCTATGTCATGTTCCTGTTCCTGTTCAGTGGCACATTCTGGCCACAGTTTCCTCCAGGCTGCAGTTAGAGTTCGGTGAGTGACCTCTTGCCAGGCTTTGTCAATGAGGTTAATGCAGTGGACAACATTGAAATGTTTCTTCCAGAACTCTTTTAAAGTCAAGGACGTCTCTTCAGTGACATTATAGCACCTAGTGAAGAGCGCCTTTGTGTACAGCTTCTTGAAGTTGCAGATGACTTGCTGGTCCATTGGTTGCAGAAGTGGTGTTGTGTTGGGGGGGAGGAACTTGACCTTGATGAAGTCATACTCAGCATCCATATCATCCACCAAGACTGGAGGGTGTGCTGGGGCATTGTCCATTAGAAGAAGGCACCTTTCAGGCAGCTGGTTATCAGAGAGATACTTTTTGACAGTGGGTGCAAACACCTCGTGCAGCCATTCCATGAACAACTGCCTTGTCACCCAAGCTTTGGCATTGGATCTCCACATGACGGGCAGTCTGGCCTTGTTGACATTTTGTTGCCTAAATGCACGAGGGGTCTGTGAATGGTAAACCAGCAGTGGTTTGATTTTTAGATCGCCACTTGCGTTGGCACACAGCAAAAGGGTCAATCTGTCCTTCATGGGCTTGTGCCCTGGTAGTGCCTTTTCCTCCTGCGTGATGTAGGTTCTGTTTGGCATTTTTTTCCAGAAGAGCCCTGTTTCGTCACAGTTGAAGACTTGTTGAGCAACGTAGCCTTCTGTTGCCATGAATTCTGCAAATTCCACCTTGTAGGCTTCTGCTGCGGCCTTGTCAGAGCTGGTAGCCTCACCATGTCTAATCACACTGTGGATGCCACTTCTCCTGCGGAATTTTTCAAACCACCCTCTACTGGCTTTAAAGTCGTCACTCGTGGCACTTGTAGAGGGGCTTCCTTGCACTAAATCACTGTGCAATCTCCTGGCTTTCTCACAGATCATAGTTTCACTAACGCTATCACCTGCCAGCTGTTTCTCATTCACCCACACCAACAAAAGTTTTTCCACCTCTTCCAGCACTTGCGTCCTCTGCTTGCTTAATCTTGTTACGCCTTTAGCAACATCAGCTCCTTTGATGGCGGCTTTGTTTTTTAAAATAGTAGAGATTGTTGACTTTGGCATCTTGTACTCCGAGGCCAGATCAGTCACACGAATGCCACGGTCATGCTTTTCCACAATCTCCTTCTTCACCTCAATGGTTATTTTCTTCCCAGCTTTGCTGGCACTTTCAGTGCTTCTCCGCACTTGCTTCTTTCCACCATGCTTGCGCTGCACATTTTTGTCACCTGCATTCCCAGCTGGCACAGCAAGTTCTATATCCCCAGGTGGCCCAGATGGCCCAGCAAGTTCTGTATCCCCAGCTGGCACAGCAAGTTCTGCATCCCCAGGTGGCCCAGGTGGCCCAGCAAGTTCTGCATCCCCAGGTGGCCCAGGTGGCCCAGCAAGCTCTGTATCCCCAGCTGGCCCAGCAAGTTCTGCATCCCCGGGTGGCCCAGGTGGCACAGCATGTTCTGTATCCCAGGTGGCACAGCAAGTTCTGCATCCCCAGGTGGCCCAGGTGGCCCAGCAAGCTCTGTATCCCCAGGTGGCACAGCAAGTTCTGCATCCCCAGGTGGCCCAGGTGGCACAGCATGTTCTGTATCCCCAGCTGGCACAGCAAGTTCTGCATCCCCAGGTGGCCCAGGTGGCCCAGCAAGCTCTGTATCCCCAGGTGGCCCAGGTGGCCCAGCAAGTTCTGTATCCCCAGCTGGCACAGCAAGCCCTGCATCCCCAGCTTCCACAGCAATTTCTGCATTCCCAGCTTGCAAATTGTCACCTGCATTGCTGCTCCGTACTCTCCTCTTTCCACCACGCTTCCTGGGAGCCATTTTGCAGTCAGCTTCTCTGTGTCGTTGTCTGTGTCTCTCTCCACGAACGTTCGTGCAGGAAGGAAGTCGCAACCATGTGACGAACAGGAAATCCGTTCGTAGATAAAATGTCCGCGGCTCCGGGTCGTGCAGCGAGGCGGGGTTCGCAAATCCGAGCATTTTTACTAACTTTTCTGTTCGTGATGTGAGGGCGGAGTTCGTGAAGCGAGGCGGAGTTCGTGAAGCGAGGCGGAGTTCGTGAAGCGAGGCGTTTTTTACGAACATTGCCGTTCGTGCAGCGAGGCGGAGTTCGTGCAGCGGAGCACATTTTTTGTGAAATTTTTGGTCGTAATCCGAATTGGTCGTGAAGAGAGGCGTTCGTGAAGCGAGGTACCACTGTAGATACATTTTGATTAAATCAAAGGGAACGATCGCCTGGCCTGAGTGATCACCATGATCTAACCTAGGCATTAATTTTTGCATACACCCATTATGCAATACAACATAACTAGTCTACATAGGGACTCACCAGTGCCAAAAGTATCTGCAGTAAAATTAAAGGTCAGATTCTGGTTGTTCTGTGTGGATCTATACATCCACATATGGAATATGTATCGAGCTGAATAAATGAAAGAGAAAAAGAACTTCTAAGACCATTCCCACCAGGGCAAGCCACTAGTATATATAAAAAAGAGCAAACTTCTAGCACTAATGATGTTACCAAGTTGGGTAATGAAAAGTTTTCAAGAAAACAACCAAGCTGAGAAAGAACCAAAAATATTTCTTTATAGAGAAAAAATAGTATTGTAGAACATATAAACAACTAGAATTATTTTTAAAAGATGTATTCTTATAAAATGAGATTAAATCACAAAGCATAAACTTTCTGCAACACAATGAAGAACAGAACTAATATCTTTGACAATTCTCCTCATGAGTTCATCTACCCTTTGTTATCTTGTGACCAATTGGCTATCCTTTTCAGGCTGAACTTCTGGCTCTTCCCTTAGAGCCCCAAATGGTGGAATACTTAATTCTTTCACTTTCTACAAAAGTGTGGGAGCTATTTGTGCATCCCACTGGTGGGATTCAGCCAGTTCGCACCACTTTGTGAGAACCGGTTGTTAACTTTCTGAGCAGTTTGGAGAACTGGTTGTTTGAAGAAATCTTTAGGGCAGAGAACCAGTTGTTAAATTATTTTAATCCCACCACTGGCACACCCGCGCTAACTTTTGACAAAGAGTGTGAGGGGATGAAATTTATAGGTAAGAGAGCTTCGCTCTGGCATGATAGATGACAAATATAAGCCAGGGGTTTGCCTCTTAATATAATAGTAAACAAAATTGTTAATCCAAGGATTGAAGGATATTTCTCTAGGACAAAAAAAACCTACAGAATTTCTCTTGCTAATCAGCGGTTTAGCTCAGGGTTCCTACAGAAACAAAACATTTTGCTGCATATTACTGCTTCTGGAGCCCTTTGATGCCTGCATTAGGAGAATCAGTGCCAAGCCTTCAGTGAATGGTTTTCTTACTGTAACTTCATTGAGTTTTGAAATTTAAAACCCTTAGAAGGAAAACATCTGAACAAATGAACACATGTCTTTAAATGAAAAAGTAATCACGTAAAGCAGTTTATCCAAGAGGTTTTAAAACATTGACTTTAATTTTATGTTTTATAAATGTACCTATATGAAAGAGAGAGGGAGGGAGGGTCATTTCAAAATGTACTTGCACTCTTTAGTCTTAGGCGTATGCCACTGGAGGATATGCTATTGTTTCTTCAAGCCTCCATAATGTTATTTCTGTTCTCCATTTTATTCTAAGAATCCCCCTCTATCTCTGGTGATCCAAGAGACCCAGAACTGATGCCACTGGAGAAAATCTTGTTTAATCAACAGAATTGTCTTGCTCCTTCCCACAAAGACATTGCTTTCTCCTGTTGCTTTATGCATCACCAAGAATTGCTAATAGAAAGAATACACTGCCATGGCGTGGGAAGTTGGGGCCTCTTTCTACATTGTAGTGAACTACAACTCCAAGAACTCCTAACCATCTTGGCATGAAATGCTGCAAGATTTGGAGTGACAAAGAGTTCCCGACCCTGGTTTGTACTATGACATACATCCATATTGGGTAGAAAATAAGATTTAAGCTAAAACGGTAATATTATTTGAGTGAAGCTGGACTCCTAGAGATCTCATGGA
This sequence comes from Rhabdophis nuchalis, assembly GCA_039707465.1. NCBI lineage: Eukaryota > Metazoa > Chordata > Lepidosauria > Squamata > Natricidae > Rhabdophis > Rhabdophis nuchalis. Next base: position 175,543,095 of record CM077643.1, read on the forward strand.
CATGAAGTTTTTTCTTGACCACACTAGGAAACTGATTTACCTTTACCCTCCTTCAGGATATTTTTCAACAACTATTTTTGGTGGTCTCCTATCCAAGCACTTATCAGGTCCAAACCTGAATAGTTTTTCAAAGCGGTCAGATGCTGCCATCTAGCTGGGCAATAGTCACTATTTTGGATTAGTCTGCGTATGCTTATTTCGGTGTAAGTAAATAAACATTTTATAGGCATGTGAGACTGTAGAAGTACGTATATCCATGCATAAAATATAATTCATATTTATTTTAATTATATAATGCACCCACTCAACCAGCTTCACAATATACAATATATTAAAATATATAAATACAGTAGAGTGTCTGAATTACTATTGCAAGTTAATATCCATGAGTAGATCTGCAAGACTTCATAGTTTCTGTTGCCACATAACAGAGGCTCCTCCATATTCTGCAATGCCATTAGTCTCTTCACTATGAAGAGATGAAACTACTTTTCATAGATAGGCAATTGTTTATTTTTTGACTTGGGTAATTCAAATGGCAAAGAATATGGCAACTTCCCTAGAAAATAATCTCTCTTCCTGCATGCTAGAACTTCAACAGATATATTTGTATAAGGCCAGTTAACCTAACTTCAAGACTGGTAGATACTCCTTTGTTTCTAATCCTGTTGATATCTTTTTTAATATAGCTTTTTTAATTTTTTAAAGGAAAAAAACTAAACCAAGAGAGGGAAGAGAAGAACATCTAGAGAAAAAAATGACAAAGGGACAATAACATATAAAAAAATAGAGAGAAACAAAGATACACAAAAAAAGAATGACTTTCAATTGCTTTTACAGCAGTTATAGATTACATTTCATTTCAACTCTTGCTCTCCAACTGCAATGTAACTTCCATTTTTAAATAATCTACAAATATTCCTAGTCATCAAATCCATATGTCATGTTTTCATTTTTTTTTTCTGTTTCACACAAGAAGTCCAAAGAAACTTCCAATTGGTTTTAAATTTGGCCAATGTCTTTTCTCTAATCAGAGCCATTGGTTTCCCCATTCCAACCAGCTTCATCAGATTTAACAACCACAGTTCCATTGTAGCGACTCTTGAGTCCTTCCCACTTTGTCTATATAGCATTGTCTTGCTGTCATATGATGTACAAGAACAAAATACGTGCAATTTTTCCAAACTTTTGTCCATCAACCCTAACAAAAAATATCTCTGTCCTAAATTGTACACTGCAGAATGTTTTGGATTAACATATGTACAGCATCAGTCTTAAGTGACCAGGCGTAAGGGGTTTTTTTCAGACCAAAGCAAAAGACATGTGTTGTGAGTTTGTGTGTGTATGTGTGTGTGTGTGAAACACAACCATGCAGTTTTTAGCTTTCTTCCACATTAAGCTACATTTAATATTCATTTCACATTTTTTTCCTATTAATTAAAAGTAAACCGTATATTGTATGGTACATTATCCCTCTAACAGCCCCATGCGGTGATCATGAAGTGGAAGACTAATGGTGTAGACTTTAGCATTTAGTTTTAACCAGAATAATTTACATATCTGTAAGAAGAATCCAAGGCATATGTAAATAAGCAAAAGTCTGATAGCAAGACCCTTGCCTACTTGGCTACGGACAGGAGTGCCATGGACTGTGTATTTATTCCATCAGTCAGCTAATTTAATGAGACTTTACCCAGCCTCTTTTTCTGCAGGGGAAAAAAAAAATCCACAAAAGATATTATTAAGGAGAGACATGTGGCAGTAAGAAGAATGTGTTTGTTTGCTTTTTCTATTATATTAGCCCAAAAAGCAAAGGTGATCTCGCCATTAAAAGTCACCTTTCTAATAGATCAAAAAAGATCTATCGATTTATGCTCAGGCTTCAGAATTTGGGACTGATTAAAATTTACTAAAGGGCCATATGTATGGGGTGATTTAAAAACCCTAGCCAAACACTATATGAAAACAGAGCTAGAAAATAGAGGAACGGAGCAACGGCCTCTTTATCTCTGGATGCTACAACTTCAAAAATGCATACACTGCAGAAATAAAATGAAAATGTATGAATGGAGCAGTGGTGGGTTTCTGCAGGCTCGCACCTACTCGCGAGAGCCAGTTGGTGAAATTTAGAGAACTGGTGAGAGGGGGTTCCACCGGTGTACCTGGAAGTAAATCTGGCCCGCCGCTGCCAATGACCCAACGGGAAGGAAAGGAAAGGAAGGAAGGAAGGAAGGAAGGAAAGAAAGAAAGAAAGAAAGAAAGAAAGAAAGAAAGAAAGAAAGAAAGAAAGAAAGAAAGAAAGAAAGAAAGAAAGAAAGAAAGAAAGAAAGAAAGAAAGAAAGAAAGAAAGAATTTATCATCACAATTGAGTCCAAAATTTTGGTTGCTAAGCAAGAGCATTGTTAAATGAGTTTCACCACATTTTAAAAGGTGGCCACTCCCACCCTGTCACATGACTGCCAAGCCACGCCCACAAAATAGGCCACACCTACAGAGTAGGTTCTAAAAATTTTTGAAACCCACCCCTGGAATGGAGCCAACCAGTGGTGGGTGTCTTCCGGTTCACTCCGGTTTAGTTGAAACGATAGTGGTATGGCTGCCTAGGGTGCTGGAACTGGTAGCGACCCAGGCCTGCCATACCCCCGAACTGGTTGCCCAGTTATTGGCGGCATCTTGTTTTTTTGTTCTGCGCACGTGCAGAACAATTTTAATTGAACTGTGCATGCATGCGCAAGTGAACTAGCAATAAAGTCGGGCAGAACTCACCCCTGAAGCCAACATATTATACTTTGAATTCTAATACAGCTTCCTATGTCACAACAACCATAATTATTCAAGGGTGATTGACTGTGGTTTTTTATTGTCTATGTCCAGCAAAAAGTGGACATAGAACTGGAAAATCAGAAAGGAACATCCACACAAATTTTTCCATTTTCTTCATATGAAAGGAAACCCACAATACTCTTCCTTTCGCTGCTTCTCTAAAAATGTTGTTCATAATGTTATGTTGATGTTTGATGTTTATTCGACTTATATCCCGCACCTATCTCCCAAAAAGGGACCCAGGGCGGCGCACAGGAAATTAAAACAAAATACAAATATACAAATACATAATAAATATCGTAAAACCAAAATTAAACTTAGGAAACCCTGTGCTAAAATATTGTTAAAATCCCTCTGATAAAAAATTTGGTAATTTAAAACTCAGTCATTATAGGGTGGTTACGCTAGGCTGGTTTGATGGGAAAAGTGTGTCTTCAGGGGCTGGCGGAAAAGGCGGAGGTCCGAGGTGATACGGAGTTCGGGAGGAAGGTCGTTCCAGAGGGTAGGGCCTGCCACAGAGAAGGCCCTTCCCCTGGGCGTCGCCAACCGGCATTGCCCAGCCGACGGCACCCGGAGAAGACCCTCTCTGTGGGAGCGAATCGGTAGAAGGGATGTGTGGGGCAGTAGACGGTCTCGCACATAACTAGGCCCCGTGCCATGGAGCACTTTGAAGATGGTAATCAACACCTTGAAGCGCACCCGAAAGGTCACAGGTAGCCAGTGCAGCTCGCGCATGAGAGGTGTTATGTGGGACTGCCTTGAGGCTCCCATAATCACCCGCACGGCCGCATTCTGAACTAGCTGTAACCTTCAAGTGCACCTCAATTGCCTGGTTGGTTAAAAATTTCTCTCTCTTGCTTGTCATTCAATATTCAGTGAAAAGTTGTAAGATGGGTCTTTTTAAAGTTTTTCAGTTAGTTTGCCAGGAATTAGACCTCCAAAAGGAAGAACAGCTATGAGGAAAAGAGGAAAGGAGCAACCCTGAACAATCAATCATGATTGAATTCAGTGCTATTGTCACCTTGTTCTCCATTAAAATTATAGCTTGGAACAGCTCTTCTGCAACGAGTGTGTTCACTGATAGAGGTAGTTTTGAGGTTGTGAGAGTAACCCCATACCTAGCTTTAGAAAAGATACATGCCTCAATCTTTTAGCACCCAGCTGGAGAAAAGGACTTTTTGAAACTAATGTTGTTAATATTATTGTTGTTGGTTTTAGAGTCATAAATGTTTAGACTGGATTTGGCATTTTTATCCAGTGACTTCCAAGGGTCTGGGATAGACAGATATTGTTGTCTAATAGTGGTCATCATCACAGAATGTAAGCTGTTCCAAGTAAAGCTGCCTTTTGAAATTGACTGATGGTGATTTTGTCAATGCTGATAGTGTTTAAATGGTGCTGCAGATATTGTGGGATTGTATTCCTTTTAGTATTGATATTATTAATGGGCTTGAAAATAAGAGTACTGTATCTTATAATCATTGGTGTATTAATACTGTGTTTTTAATTGGTTGAAAGATTGATAGATCATGTGCCATCAGGTTATTTTCTGCACTTAACAAACACAAAAATAAACCTGGTCCCAGGGATGAGGTGTCCCAACCTGGCCCTTCAGGTCACCCAACAGTGCACCTATAATTGTTGTAATCAAGGGGTAATCCTTCTTGCTGCTCTTTTTCTCTTTTCTTCCATGTTCCCCGGCATTCAAGAGATGTTTTTGCAGAACGTGTCCCAAATATGATAATTTGAGCCTAGTTATTTGTGCTTCGAGTGAGAATTCTGGGTCTATTTGATGATCCATTTGTTTTGCTGCCTATCCATGGTACTCTTAAAGTCTTCTCCCCCACCAGAATCCAAAAATATTAACCTTCTTTCTATCCTGCTTCTTCAAAGCCCAATTATTGCTTCCATAGAATGTGACAGGGAAAATCATTACCTGCACATTACCGGCATCCTACTGAGTGCTAATCTGTGGTGTACCTCTTGACTGATGCTCCCTTTACTGTTGATAGTTGATCCTAAAAGGCATGAACTTCAATAACTTCATTGGCAGTTCTGGTTTTGTCGAGTTTGGTTTTCTTTATGTTTAATCTACGTTCCATTTTTCCCCTGAGCTTCTTGACTTTCATTACTAAAGCTTCCCAATCCTTTGCCTTTTCAGTAATGAAAATAGTATTGTCAGAATAGTGTAGTTTAATGACGTTTCTTCCCCCATTTTTAAAACATGCTCATCTTATTCCAGCCTTCGCCTCAATATATATTCAGCATATAGGTTAAATACAGCCTTGTCTCACTCCTTTTGCCAATTTGAAGTCAGCCTGTTTTGACATATTCTGCCTGGACATTAGCTTCCTGACTTGTGGTAGGTTTCATATGAGGACAAGGAAATCTTCTGGGATTCCAATTTTCCTACATGTTGACATGGTCAACATTCTTAAAGGTATTTCTATAATTAATGAAGCATATATTGACTTATTGTTTTTAGCATTCTTTGGCTTTTTCAATTATTCTATATGACTTATCAATAATGGCTCTTGTTCCTCAGCCTTTTCTATAACATCTAGCCTCTCCCTTTCTGTATAAGGAACTAATCTATTTTGCATGATTCTAAACATTATTTGGACCATAAGAAAGGCTGAGCACCAAAGAATCGAGGCCTTTGAACTATGGTGTTGGAGAAGACTCCTGTGAGTCCCTTGGACTGCAAGGCAATCAAACCAGTCAGTTCTAGAGGAGATCAACCCTGACTGCTCTTTAGAAGGCCAGATCCTGAAGATGAAACTCAAGTACTTTGGCCACCTAATGAGAAGGAAGGACTCACTAGAGAAGAGCCTAATGCTGGGAAAGACTGAGGACAAAAGAAGAAGGGGACGATAGAGAATGAGGTGGCTGGATGGAGTCACCGAAGCAGTAGGCATGAGCTTAAATGGACTCCAAAGGATGGTAGTGGACAGGAAGGCCTGGAGGAACATTGTACATGGGATCACAATGGGTTGGACACAACTTCACAACTAACAACAACAAAACATTATTTTACTAGCATGTTTTCCTTCTTAGTTTTTCTAATTTTGGCATTCTAGCCAATCTCAAGCGGCACTCTTCTTTGCATGTTTTACTTGACCATAAAACTAATTCTCCTCCTCCTCCTCCTCCTCCTCCTCCTCCTCCTCCTCCTCCTCCTCCTCCCCCTCCTCCTCCTCCATCTCCATCACCACCTCTGCCTTAACTTAAAGCATTAACATGGATAACCATATGAAAGAGGTGTCCATGAAATCTAATTGATATTATTTATCAATTACATTGTACCCAAACACTGTATGATCTTTGCTGTGACCTTCTTGACTATGGAAACAATGCTGCTCCTTCTGTATTTTTCACATTTTGAGAGGTATAGTAATCAGTGTGATCATTTGACTGAAAATGTCCAATTCCAGTCCATTTCACTGATCTCTTAGATGTCAATTCATTTCATCTTTCCCTGTGTTGGATTGACTTTTTGGAATTTTAAAAAAAAGAATCTGTAAGCTATTCTGCAAGGGCACTGCTCCATAAATGATGGCTTGATTTGTAAAGCCTTGCTTCCAATTTCACTGTATTTTCCCTTTAAATACAAACATTACTTAGAAGCACCAATCTGTTCTTTTCACTTTCTCCCACATTCAACCTTTTCTGCTTCTTCCTATCTTACCAGAGCCAAACAAAGCAGTATTCTCAGCTATCCCAACTCTCCACAGAGCAGAGTGGATGCTCACAGCAGACTCTGCCTGAAATTTAAAATACACATTGTGGAAAGGAACTTTACAGAAACAGTCTCCACATGCATGGAGGGAGATGCAGTCCACTTTTAAAATTGGAAAATTGTGTAGGAAAAGAATGGCATCTCACCTGACCACTCAACAGCTAACCTCTTTCCAAAGCTATATGGCAGAAAACAAATTTGCTGATTTATCTTAGGGTTAAAATCCTGGATGAAGATTGCAGCAAAGAGATTGTACATTATTTTATATGTCATATATAATGAATTTGAAGTAGGATGTACATGTATGATAATTATAGACTGTGTTCACTTTCTTTAAAATTTCAGCTTTAGATTATAAGATTTTGGTAGATAAATATTCAGATGGATGTTCTGTACCAGATCACTAATCCTTACCTTCCAAACCCTCTATTAATTCAGCCTTCTAAGTTACTATCTGCAGATAGAACTCCATCTGTTCCATTCTAGCTCTGTGCATCAAAATCATTCTATATTCAGGAGTGATTTAGTTCCAAATTCCAGATGCTTAGCATAAGCAATAGGAAAGGGCACACAACCTTGGTTTGTTAGCCCCAGGAGGCATCAACAGACCACAGCTAGCAGGAGAATGTTGGAATAGACAATAATGTGTAACTTCACAGAAAACAGAGTATTGGAATCCCAAATGCCTAGTCAAACATATCCACCCCTCCCCATAGTACACTATTTATGTAGGCAAAGACCCCCAAACATCAATTCTTACCTTCAATTCATTTCCCCACTAGTTTTTTCTCCAGAGATTCTTCTCACTTCTCCCCACTTCTAATTATGCCTAATGTTGTTCCTGAAAAAGATGTATAATATTACCATTTCAGTTTCACTCAGTATTTGCTCACAGTCATGAAACTTAACAGTTCCTATCAGGTATCCAGCTTGTAAGAGCTTTTTCCACCCATCAGCCTTCATCTGCTTCTCTTCTAAACATAAGCTGGCTGGAAATCGTCATCTTAAGAAATCTTTTTCCAGATTCCAACTCTTACCACCACTTTGCCAAGCTTCTGTCTGCATTACAGTCAACCACGGTCCGGTTGATGGTGTCCCCTGCTGCTGCGGCTGTTTCCCCCCCCCTGCCACCCATACTAGGAGCACAAATGGCAGGTGCTTTCCCTTCTTTTCAAGCCTGGTGAAAAAGTTATGACAGCTTTCTAGTTCTTCCTGTCACTTGAGCTAGAAGGACAAGTTTGGCAGAACTCTTAGTCAATGTCAAAAGCAAACAAGCAAACAAACAGCACTTCACTGTTTTAGTACTGAGCATGCTAGGAAGAAGGTCCAGCCTTTCGTGGTAGGCAGCCCATAACAAAAGGTATTAAGCAAAGAACAGAAATCAGGCATGGAAGTGATGGTTGTGATGACCATCTTCAAGGTGCTCCATGGCATGGGGCCTAGCTACCTACGAGACCGTCTACTGCCCCATACGTCCCTACGACCGATACGCTCTCACAGAGAGGGTCTACTCTGGGTGCCGTCAACCAGGCAATGCCGGTTGGCGGCGCCCAGGGGTAGAGCCTTCTCTGTGATGGGCCCAACCCTCTGGAACGCTCTTCCCCCTGAACTCCGTGTCATCTCGGACCTCCGCCTGTTCCGCCAGCGGTTAAAAACGCACTTCTTCCAACAAGCCGGCCTGGCATGATTTTACTCTACACTGCACTGCCTTTAGTTACCAAAGTTTTAATTCAGGGGTTTTAATATGGGTTTTTAGCGCAGGGTGGGTTAATTTAATTGAGTTTTAATGAACGTTTTATTTTTGTATATCTGTGTATTTATATTTTATATTCCCTGTGCGTCGCCCCGAGTCCCTATGTGGTGAGATGGGTGCGGCTTATAAATTCGGGGGGGGGGGGGGGAATCTACTACACCAGCCTTTTGGAACAGGCACATTTATGTAAGAAAGATGAAGTGAAGTATAGCAAACAAACTGGACTGCCTTGTTTGTACCAGCAAAGGGGGAAAACACACTTTTGATATAGAACAAGACAACATAAATTGAGGTAACCTGCCCATCAGGCTAGAAGCAGACTGAAGATACAGTCTGAAGATTCAGAGACATGGCTAATGCCATGTATTTCTGCCCTCCCCAATTACTTGGTGGTTATCTTGTTACAGAGCAAACAGAAAGAGGGGGAGCTCTAAATCTGCCCATTAAAGTAATCTCTGCTCAACTAAAATCTCACCCCAGCTTAAAGACACTGAAGTTTAAAATATTGATAGCTGGACAAGTAGCAATCAGCAATGCTACTGCAAGATAATACTGAACAATTCTCTTTTTTTTAATACTTTATACTGGAAAACACACCTATTCAAAATGTTCACTGTTCAACTCTCATTCCTATGGAGCACAAATTGAATCTTGGAAATTCAGATTTGGTCTCCTGGATAAAAAAAGAAAAGAGAAAACCAACTAAATTCTATAGGATGCTTCCTTGGCTTGTATTGCTGGTGTAACAGCTACCAAGTAGTAGATGATCTTCCTATTTCATCTAGGTTTTGAAAACTATAATGAGAACAGCAACAAATAAAACTCACATTGGCAAATGAATTCAATCTTGCCTACCAATTAATGCACAAGTGGGATTAATGGGTTGGTTGCTTTGCTTCTTATTTGGCAATGAGCCATTTGAAAATTTAGAGGTTTTTTTTTTAAAGAGTTTTTATGACATCTATTCTTTTACATTTCTGTGAATTGATCTGTAAGCCTGTCTGGAATAAAAGTACTGGAACTAAATAAATATTTAAGGAATCAAGTCAATATGAAAAAAAAGTTGAGAAGACAGTGAAAAAAATCTAAAATAAAGTTGAATGTCATTCCCTGTTCTGGTCTGATGGGGCAGCGGTGATCCAAAAATACTCAACAATCTTCTAAAATATCCCAGATTAGATTCTGTATCATCCGTGTTATTTTTCCTTCTAAGACGTCTGGAATGACCCCGTCTATTTATTCCACTATACAAAACACAACCATCTTTTTAATCATTTCCTCTTATGTTGAAAGGCCTGACTAGTTGTTAATCTGATTTTGAAGAAAACATGAGAGCGGTTAAAAGTCGACACTAGAACAGGGGTCTGCAAAGTTGGCTCTTTTAAGACTGCTGGACTTCAACTCCCAGAATTCCCCAGCCAGCAAAGCTGGCTGGGGAATTCTGGGAGTTGAAGTCCACCAGTCTTAAAAGAGCCAACTTTGCAGACCCCTGCACTAGAATATATGTCCTCTTTGGGGAATACTATTGTTGTTTTTGCCACCCCGTTCACCCCAAATGGAAACGACATAAAGCATGCATGAGCCTATTACAATCAGACTAAGTGTCTATAAAGGCCACATGCTAATCTGACATATTGACAAAATATTCTCCCCCAACCCCAGTCCAAATGAAAATGAGAGCCCAATAAATATACAGTCCTTTCCTGCAACCTGGGTGCAGGCCCAGTCAACATGTGCAGGAAATTGGAATGATACAGCTGTTTGGGCAATACTTCCTTTCAGCAAGCAACAGATCTTGATATTTACTTGTGCGCTTTTTCCTGGGGTATTTAAAAACATTCTTGAAAGTAGAATGATTGTACTGAAACAAGAGTAGAATCAATCTAAATCACTAGCTAGCTAGGGACCTAGCTATCTGCGGGATCGGATCCTGCCCCATACATCCTCACGGCCGATTCGCTCCCACAGAGAGGGACTACTCCGGGTGCCGTCCACTAGACTCTGTCAGCGGGCGACGCCCAGGGGAAGGGCTCTCTCTGTGGCGGACCCTGCCCTCTGGAACGACCTTCCCCCCGATATTAGAACAACCAAGGACCTCCGTTCCTTCCGTCTGAAATTGAAAACACACTTTTTCTGCTTGGCCGGCCTAGGGTAGCCTCTCTACTATAGTATTATAGGGTTGTAGGGTTTTAGTGAATTGGCATTGGGAATTTTAGCGCAGGGTTTTACTGTTTAATTTGCTTTTAATTGTTTTGTGTATTTATGTATATTTATTGTTTTAACTTCCCTGTGCACCGCTCCGAGTCCCCTTGGGGAGAGGGAGCGGTCTAGAAATTAAAATTTACTTACTTACTTACTTACTTCATAATTTTTTTAAAAATTCTAAAAATCAATTAGGGGTTCTGGGAGTAGTAGTTAAGTGTCCTCCAGATGTTTCTCACTGAGAAAGAAAAAGGAAAAAAAGGGAGAAAGAGAGAGGGAGGGAGGGAGGGAGGGAGGGAGGGAGGGAAGGAAGGAAGGAAGGAAGGAAGGAAGGAAGGAAGGAGAGAGGGAGGGAGGGAAGGATGAAGGGGGGAGGGAGGGAGGAATTGTTTTATAAGGAGCTTTATATCCTCCATTAGATGGAAAGAATGCTGTGTCTGTCTTCATATAAATTATTCTGATGACTATATGTGACAACACATCAATCATCAATACTTTCCTACTTTCTCATATATTAGTTAGATGAATTATATCAGGACAAGCAAGGATCTACAGTGTTATATATCATTGAGAACTAAATGCATGTGCATAAACACACTGAAAAGTTCTATTTTGAAATTCAGATGCAAGGCATAGCTAAGTTAAATTTTGAACCCGATACCCCTCAACTCTTACAAATGAATGATAACCGCTGCACTTCATACCATTATGAAAAAAAGTGATCTTGCAATATTATATTGTGTGCTAATAGCAGCCTTTCTTCAGCTTTGCATGCTTTTTGTGCTATCAAGATTTTTAAGCAATTAGTTTGCCGATGTCACTAAATAAAAGGCATTCACTCCTTAAGCCGGAACCATACCTGTTAACCATCTCAACGCTTTCTAGCTTTAAAGCTGAGCTTGATGTGCACAGCATGCTCAAAAACTGTACTCACAGTTCAAATGAGCTGGATTACAGACCATGACCACTGAGACCCTCACATGACAAAGCCTTTGTGTAATTAATATGCAGGGTAAAATGCTCCCTGGACGGCTGCTAAAGCGATTTAAATCATGCACATAAAAAATGTAATCACAAATTTAGCATGGTGGACATTGTAGTCACACTGTGCTTGATTGCATAGAAGGTTCCAAGTGTGTTTTAAATGTCCTTTAAGATTGAGATTAGGACTTGTACTTACAAGATGCATATTAATCTAAAACTCAACATTTTTCAGTGTGGGATCACAGTGGGAGAACATTATGGGCAATAGAGGTTCATTCTAATCCCAGTAGGTAATTACACTTTGAAATAATATTCTTTAATTAAATCTTGTTTGCAGTTGATTGATTTAAACACTAAATCTAAAAACCTAAATTTGAGTTTTTATCAATTTTTGATGCTTATTGCACAGAACTTCAGCTTTAATTGATGTTTCAGAAGTTTTTAAAGCCTTTGTCAGCCATATCCTGGCTGAATTTATTACAATTAAATTCCCACTTCCCCCTTTCCTTCTTCAATACAGCAAACTTGCACTGTATGACTACTAATTTCATATATTTGGAAATCAGTGATATGTACATATAAACCACAAGAATACTGATATTTTATACAGGTATTTAATATAATATTATTGAAAACCCTTTTAATTATTTTTCTCAAAGCAGGATTCAGGTCAGAGGCAAATATTAGGATTTAGAGAGCCATGCTACCTGAAATTTTGGTCCAAAATTTCCCAACTGTATGAATAACAGAATAACAGAGTTGGAAAGGACCTTGGAGGTCTTCTAGACCAGGGGTCTCCAACCTTTGCAACTTTAAGTCTGAAGGACTTCAGCTCCCAGAATTCTCCAGCCAGCTTTGCTCGCTGGAGAATTCTGGGAGCTGAAGTCCTTCAGACTTAAAGTTGCAAAGGTTGGAGACCCCTATTCTAGACAACCCCTGTCTAAGCAGGAGCCTCTATACTATTCCAAAAAAAATGGCTGCCCAGTCTCTTCTTAAAAGCCTCCAGTGATGGAGCTCCCACAACTTCTGTAGGCAAGTTGTTCCACTGATTAATGGTTCTCACTGTCAGAAAAACTTTCCTTAGTTCTTAGTAGCTTCTCTCCTTGATTAGTTTCCATCCATTGTTCTTGTCTTGCCTTCAAGTACTTTGGAGCTTTTCATTTTCAGAGTGTATTCTTCTGTCCCAGCTCCTACTTTGGAAAAAGCCAGCCAACGACACCAGATGCCAGATTTTCAGTTTATCTCCTGCTAAATTGTTTTGCAAATTTAAGAAGCAGAAACCTTGGAAATATGACTGATCCTCATAACATGACTTATTTCTAGCTGAATACCACTTTTCAAAAACCAACACCATAATAACATTTGTATTAATTTCATGCAACAATTTATTAGAAATTAAATATAACATTTCTCAAATGAGAAGAAACCAATGGGTATGGAGATTACAACCTGCATCTGGCCCCTGAACCTCATTTTTGCATCTTTGGAGCTACTTCTGATTATAATTGACAAAAATAGGTATCATGGTTTCCTGCCATATACAACAGATATTCAATATGACCTAAAATACACACAATTTTTAAAATTTCCATATCACCTCAACTCAGGAAAAACCTCAGGAAATCCTATCTCTAGCAATACTGCATTATCAGCCTGCCCCGACACCTGCCAGATGTTGCAATGTCAACTCTTTTTTAAAATTATCTACTCTTGAACAAGGTGCCCACATTGCCTGACACTAAATTTTACTACCAACAGTTTGCAGATGAACAAAAACAAAACCACTGATAAGTCAAGAGGTACCAATCTAGCACTCCCAAATTTTAATAATTTCCCCACACAACACAAGCCAAATGCTTTTGTCTCTTCCCATAAATTTATCCTCCAACTGGACTACATTGTTGGGTGTGAGTTTCTTACATGAGGAAGAGGAAGAGAAAAGGTAAAGTGTGACTTCATGACTCACATAGTTGAAGGAAGTCTTCTTTGATATGCAAAGGCTTGACAGATTCCCACTGCTTTTATTTTCAGATCTTTTCAATGTGCCTTCTTCTCAAGTACTACTATTTGGACAAAATCATTTCTAGATGTTGCCTCTTTTGTGGAACATTCTTACTTCTCAAGAGTAGTTGGTGCTTTCTTTCAAGCAGGTCCAAGTTAAAACTTTTTTTTTACCCATCTAAGAATCTTAAATTGGTCAATCTTTTTTCTTTGCACTTTTAGGCTGCACAAAATATTGTATTTATCCTTTTACTACAATTACAGTTATTTTTGTAATTTATTGTTCAGCATCCTGATAGTTTTTTATGAAAGGTGGTTTATAAATATTGCAATAAACAAAATGTCACTAAGAAGAGAATGTCAGAGGGGGGTGCCATTTTCAACAGTAGCCCCAAGATCCCCATAATATGAACAGCCTCTTCAGAAATAAAGTTTGAGCCTTCCTAATTTACAGGAAGGCAAAAATGAAAAACAATGGCAATGTGCCAAATAAAAAATATGTATAATAATTCTGCAAAGTACGAATATGAAGACTAGCTCCACTTAATATTTACATTGGAATTCCAAATATATTTCAGATATCTTAAATAGACTGAACAGTCTTTGTTTTCCTGGTTGGTCTCTGGGGTAAACTAGGCTTGGCATAGCATTTAGCAATTGTGGGGGACAGATTAGTTTGATTTGCATCTTAACTTAGCAAATTTTGAATTTTTGGACCAATACACAAAAAAATCAAATTTCATATTTTTCCAAATTGTGCAGTGCAGTTAAAAAATAAACATAATCATCAAGATATGTATGTATGTATGTATGTATGTATGTATGTATGTATGTACGTACACATACACACACATACATACATACCCACACCATATTAAATGCATATTAAGAAAAATGTGGATTAAATACAGGTATTAGAAAAAATATGCATGGATTAATTTTCATGCAAATGTTTAGTTTAGTTTTAGTTTAGTTTATTTACATTTATATCCCGCCCTTCTCCGCAAAGGACCCAGGGCGGCGCACAGGAAATTTAAAAAGCATACAGAGTACAAAAATAGTTACACAATTTAAAATAAATTAAACCGTCATATCCTATGCTAAAAACCCAATTTTAAAATACCCAATTTAAAACTATCTAAAAGTCCCCATGGGAGGTTATGCTAGGCCGGCTTGTTGGAATAGGTATGTCTTTAGACATTGGCGAAAGAGGCGGAGGTCGGTGATGGTGCGTAATTCGGGGGGTAGGTCGTTCCAAAGGGCTGGGCCCGCCACAGAGAAGGCTCTTCCCCTGGGTGTCGCCAGTCGGCATTGCCCGGCCGACGGCACCCTGAGAAGGCCCTCTCTGTGGGAGCGTATCGGTCTAAGGGATGTATGGGGCAAGAGGCGGTCTCGACTAGGCCCCGAGCCATGGAGCGCTTTAAAGATGGTCGTCAAGACCTTGAAGCGCACCCGAAAGACCACAGGAAGCCAATGCAGCTCGCGCAGGATCGGTGTTATGTGGGAGCATCTAGTGGCTCCCATAATCACCCGCGCGGCTGCGTTTTGGACTAACTGTAGCTTTCGGGTGCACCTCAAGGGAAGCCCCATGTAGAGAGCATTACAGTAGTCGAGTCGGGACGTCACGAGAACTTGAGTGACTGTGCGAAGGGCAGCCCGGTCCAGTAAGGGGCGCAATTGGCGCATCAGGCGTACCTGATGAAATGCCCCCCTGGCCATGGCTGCCACATGGTCTTCCATGGACAGCCGGGGATCCAGGAGGACACCCAAATTGCGCGCCCTCTCCACGGGGGCCAGTGTTTCGCCCCCAATGGCCAGAGTTGGAGTAATCTGGCTGAACCGTTTAAAAAATGTCAGACAAATAACTAAAGATATAAACAGTTTATAATTGAAAAATGAGGAACTGATATTCACAGATTCACAATCACTCCATGGTAAATTGTGTGATATTCTTGATTCAGGTTTATGTTTGGAATACCTCAAATTCAACTGATGTCCATCTCCAGATGAGCTACTCTGCTATTTCATAAACCATTTAAAAAGAGCTTATCAACTTTTCCTTGGCAGTTTTGAGGAGAGAACTACCAAAAGTAAAGGGAAAGATTTGTTCAGCAAGCCAAATGCCACTTGCGGTTCTTAAGAACTAAATCCCAGTTTTTAAAACTGGTTTAAATTTTAAAAATTATACTGTAATTACACCATTACTTCTCCTGAGATCCTTTTTGCAATATCTCATCCTTTCCCTTTGTGTTCCCATAATGAAGAACAAAGTGGATTCATGTGTCATGTGAACTATAGTGTGATCTGTTTATGTTTGAGTTTTGGCTGAGGACTCAATGTTGGTTAGATAAACCCTGATTCAAGGAGATGAGTGAATCAGGATGATTTCTGAGTCTATTCTCAGTTCTAACAATGACTTCTCTCCAGTAACAGTTCCTTACATACTGAAAATCTTTTCTCCATTAAGCATGCAAAGCATTGCTTAACACTATACGTAATGAGTGTAACCCCAGCTCCTATGTGCCTGAAGCTCCCAGGCATGCACATCATCGCTGCTAGATGTGGGCGACTGCATTTTATCCTCCTCTATTTTAGAAGATTTTCAATTTGTCACATGAGAGCTTAGCTACAGAAAAAGAATAACAGTGTGATTCAGAGTGCAGCCCTGTCACTTTCAGAAAGGAGCCCAATGGATAGGTAGGTAAACCAGGTGATCTGGCAGGTCAAGTAATTTCACAAATCGTTGCAAATTTAGACATGATCCTTGAAATAGGCATCTACATAGCCTGGCCGTTCACAGATGACAATTTTATAACCAAACCTTGAGCATGCTGTCCTGAACACTCTCAGCTGAACTCTTCATATATAATTTTGCACAATTTACATTGCAAATCATATAAGCAAGGGGAACGAACAGGATAGGTTTAGCTCAAGGTACCGCCATTCTGCACAGTGTAATTTTATGGGGGAATGAGCATGCATATATGTGCTGTATGTGACTCTGTGTGAGAGTGTGGGTGTGTATTGTGGTAGGTTCAGTTCATGATTATATACATTTAATAAAAGAAAAAAATCACTTCTTATCCCAGTTGCATTTGTCATTTCATAGAAAAACAAAGTAACATGTGGAATGTTTTATTAAGATGACTGGGCTGTTGAGAGAAATGATTAAGTCACTATAGGAGCAGAGACAGACCACAAGACCTCATTCATTGTAGCACCAATATTAATCACATACATAATATAGGTGCCTTGTTATAAGCCACATTCCCTTAAAATATATATTACATATCCTGGAGGCAAACAATAGCACAACAGACATGAAATAAATCCCTCAAAAGCAATGGTAGCCAGATGAAAATCATTTATATTCTGGCAGATTAATGTACTTACTACATAGGCATAATAGATGACAATATTTACAACAATATCAGAAAGAACTATAGAAAATTAAACCTCACTAATCAACATTCGCTAAAGCAGGATTTAAAGTCCCCTCTTCATTTTGTAGCATTGTCAAAATGATGTGCCACAAGTACTATTTTTCTTCCAATTAAGTTGGGAATATTTGTGGAGTGAGTGTTGTTTCTAATATGTATGTGCTGTTAAAATTAAAGCAAATGCTTTGGGGATATAATGAGGGAAGACACCTTTCCAAAGCATCCTTGCAACATTACAGATATTCTGGAAAAGAAAAAAAATAGTGTTGTGGGAAAAGGGTTAAGAAAAACTATGTTATATGTTAAGCAAATTCCAGTGGCTTTAAAAAACAATCCATTATTCAGAGATTCAGTTACTCCATCAAACTAAGGTTGATAAGGTCTTAGATCTATGGAGAATAAACCCATTCAGACAGATGAGAAACAAGTTAATCAACAGTAAAAAGTTTCACTTATTCGGCCATCTAGCCATAGAACTAAATTGAGATGTCAGATGCTGGATTGAAATTGATAAGAGTAAAAATCCCAACACACATTTTCTGTAGGAAGTATGTGTGACAGAGAATGGCAAGCCAGCATTCTTATAGTCCCTAATACCATGATGGTGAACCTATGTCACGGGTGCCACAGGTGGCACACAGAGGCTTCTCTGCTGGCATGTCAGTCGTTGCCCCAGCTGAGCTCCACCGCACATGTGCAGGTGCCTCCCACCAGCCAGCTAATTTTTGGGTCTCTGCAGCATGTGTTCATCAAAACGCAGTTAAAACACTGTACAAGCCATCAAGAATATAACTATATACATCCAACAGAAACAGGAAGTGCCTCACAGGAACAGTTAGGTAAATCCTAGAAAGGCAAGGAAATGAATCGCTGAACAATGGAAATGAATGCTAGAGAGGAATAAAGCTGCATACAAGGCAGACATAACACCTGTAACAGCATAGGCATGCAGGGGAGGGCGGGGAGACCACAGGGGCGGCACACCATTTTTGATCCCAGGAGGCTTCAGGGAGGCCTGCTAAACCCAAAATGGGGCACGGGGCTCATGCTTGCATGCGCAGGGGGAACGCGCACATCACAGGAAGGCAGGGCACACAGGAGGGTCATACACGCATTGTATTATGAGTGCACATGTGCATGCTGTCAAAAAGGTTAGTCATTACTGCCCTAGTACAAATTCACAGAGACCACAGGATATGTCAGATTTCCACATTCAAAGACAGAATGTCCTCAAAACTGGGAGGAGAGGAGGAATCTGACAATAGTTCTTTCTTCAGCCACTCTCATTTTCTTCCAAGTATAACCTGACATTTTCCATACTAGGAAGAACTCCAAGGGATCGTGTCATAATTTGGGCAGGGATAGATTCAGAAGGACCTTGTATCTGAGGTATCCCAAGTCTTTACCTGCAAAATTGAAGAATATTTATAGTAGCCCTTCACTGATCTGACACAGTAGTATATATTGGCTGATGGGAGAGAGTGAAAAGAATGGAAAAGTCTCTCCATCTGAAAGCTGAAGACTTCATAATTGGAAGTGAAGACTCCCTTATTAAAAACTGAATTGCTTTGTCCATTGAAAGAGACATAATAGATACGACTAAACACAATAGAATGAGTGGAAGTTTCCTCTCTTTCTTGTAGTTGCAAGAACTGCAAGCAACTATCTCAGGCCTATCTTGTGCAGCAGTTTCAAACTTTCAAGGCTGGGAAAAGAACAACAAAATCTTTTTATTTAAAAAAAAATACTGGGGAAAGTTTGGAAATTAAGCTCTCTGGCTAGCATACATTTTTATCGAGTATGATTTCTGTGTTCTGTTGAACATGATTTTTTTTGCATAGATATTATTTTGGTATTCTGGTTAGTAGTAAAGCTTCAGATGTTAACTCTGTCCTCAGCTGTTACTGAAGAGGGAGTTGAGTTTCAGCAACTTTTTGTTGGAATACAGATTTACTCTTTTGAGTCCTGTTTTTCATTCAACTCTTAAGCCTATCACAGGCTTACATTCTACCTTATTTTCACTTCTTATATTACATACAGCACCATAATTTTACCCCACTCCTGTTTTATACTAACTAGGCAAACAGCAGTAAACATGAAATAGAAAATGGAGATTGATGGCTCAGATGCAATACATAGATCATCAATGAAGAATCTTTTCAAATTTCTCTAACTTGCTGCCAAAGTTGGTGGAAGAAACCCTGAGCATCACCCAATGGAGTTAGGGGTAATTCACCCATCCCTGTCAAAGATTTATTTATTTATTTAGCGTTATCGCATGTCAGATGGATCTACGCACCATCGTGGACCTCCGCCTTTTCCGCCAACGTCTTAAAACCTATTTATTTCAACAAGCCGGCCTAGCATAACCCCCGTTTCTGACTTTTATAGGGATAATTTTTAAATTTTAGAGTCTTATTAATTTTAGCACAGGGAATATTTAATTAGTTTTTAACAATTTTGGATTTTTGTATTTTTGTATGATTTTAATGATGCCTGTGCGCCGCCCTGGGTCCTTTTTTAGGAGAAGGGCGGGGTATAAATTTAATAAAATAAAATAAATAAAATAAATAAAATACATGGACCAGCAATATAATATTAACCTTTCACTTAGATTAATAAAACACAATAAAATATAAATGTTAAAAAGTTCTATATTCAAATATCAATGTCTAGGCCTGTCATAGATATTTAATGGGATGTTTCAGTCTATAGCTGATCAGATACAGCCTCTGGCCATTGTATTACTCTTAATAGTGCCCTTTGATTGCACTAACTCATTTTTTCCCATGGGCAAAACTAGCCTTTGTCATCTACGCTATATAAGTTCAAGGGTTAACTTCTGCCGAAATCCTGCTTATATAAATTATACATATTCATTTTAATTCTGTTTCAAGTTCTGTAAACTACTTCCACTTTCATATTTAAAAAGAGAAATGTATAGTTCAGTAAAGATGTTGGCAACATTTTCAGAAATTTTTCAGGTTGATACAGACTGCCACATTTTTTTGCAAAAACATTTTTTAAATGGCCAGAATGTCATAATTTTCCAAATACCTCATGATTTGATGATCTTGCAAGATTTTTGCTGTGTTTATGTGTATTGCTCCACTCACTCACACACACCGGTAAGTGTGATTTAGAGAGTTTATTAATGTTCCTCAGCAATTCCTTCAACCAGCCTCAGAACAATCCCAAATAAATCCAGCCACAAACAGGCCAAGGTTAGTCCACAGGCCAATGGCCAATAGTCCATAAAACAATGAAAAGTTACTCCAGTAAATAAGTCCACCAAACAAACTTACTCCACCCGGTCAAACTGAAATACACCCACAAGAGCTCACTTGGTAAGAGACGTTCAAAGCCTCCAAAGTCCAGCAGGTAGCACGAGAAACAAACACACACAGCCAGAAACCAAACAAGTTGTTCCCAGCAATGTCTCCCTCTGCCTGCTGTGATAAATAGCTTTCTGGTGCAGCCCATCAAGACGGGCAAGACTTTCTCCCGAGTAATCTGGCAGATCTCTGTTGCCCTGTCTCGGATCCACCACAGAAGGCAGCTCCTCTTCCTCCTCTTCACTGACCATCCACCCCTGCAAGCTGTCCCCAGCCAAAGCGAAAAGCAAGTTTCTTTCGTCTGGCCATTCAGGAACCCAGTCAGGAATGAGGTCATTCTCCCTTGAGCCAACCTCCGAAGAAGAATCTGAGAAGTCATCCAAGGAAGATAACATATTATGTGTTTGTGAATGTGTTTTAATAATTCGTATTATCTCATGGACACTAAGGGGGGGGGGGGCAGGGTTTGATGGCAAATAAATTAGTGGGCAATAATTTTAACTCCTAATTTTAAATGAACAGTGGTCTCCATCTAGGCCGGTTCAAAGCAGAAGGGTTTTCTAAATATCATCTCCCTAGCCTGTATAGCTTCACTGAAGGAAAATCTCCCTCCCTCCCTCTCTCTTTCCATCCTTCCCTCTTACTCCCCCTCTCCCTCTCCATCCTTCCCTTTCCCTCCCTCACTCTCTTCATCCTTCCGTCTCTCTCTCGCTCTCTCCCTTCCTCCCCCCTCCTATCACTGATGACCCAGAACTTTTTTTGCAATTCCTCCGCCTATGCCATGAAGATACGATGCCACATCTCGTTTGTTCACAGCACTTGAAAAGAATTATGAGCAAATAGATAAAGAGGCCCTCCGTTTGGTTTGAAGAGAGGGCTGTTAGAAAATCTCACCAATGTTTATATAGATGACCTTTTACCTTAATAACAGACCTTCAGACTGACATCTTTATTCAGCTCCAGAATATATATTTCTATAATGTCTAATGCACACTTGAAATGCCGGCCACTGGTCCTCTGTGCAATCAGAATTCAACAAGGGATTCAAATATGTATGGAGAGCCTGATCTACAAATATACTAGTAGACAATTGGCTGAGACTTGATGCTCGTCCCATATGAGCTCCTTCTTTTCTTGATCTGGTGACTTCACCTAGCTGGGCAGGATTTGATGCACATACAGTATATCCAGTTTTCCCCATCATCTTTCTTAGGAATGCAGAGTATTTATACCACTTCTGCTTCTTCCAATGGCTTGTTTCCTGTGAATCTCACAATGCACTTTAGACTCTGGTATAAAGTGTGAACTTAAGGTAAGTTCTGCATCGTGGCCTAAACAAGTAGAGTCCCTCTCCTCAGTGCAGACTTCACAAAAGATGGCTCTATCAGAAAGCCATTCTCCAAATGCAATGTAATTGCTTCTTAAGATGAGAAACAAAATGCTTCTTCCTTCCCATTGCAGATGTTTGACAATTAACTAGGCATTTTTCCATGTTTCTCATAGGAGAAATGCCCTCTCCCATCTCTGAAGAAGGTAGAGGTCATGTCAAATGGACAGACACTCTGCTTCTCCATCTGACTATTTGGCAAGGTATTATGGTTAGTTATCAAAGTTTTAATGCAAACCACAGAACTAGCATTTTATTTTATGAAAAAAAATCAGATAACAAAAAATCATCAGAATGGGATAAGATACAACAATTTTGAATAAATTAACCAGCAAGCCCAAGAATAGTTTTTAACTGGCATAGTTTTAAATGGTATAATTTTGAATGGTTTTTTAGCAGGGATTTTAACAAGGTTTTAAGACAGGCTATTTATCATTTAATGTATTTTTAAAGGTTTCTATGTTTTTTACTTGTGATTTTATTGTTGCCTGTACACCGCCCTTAGTCCCGGAAGGGAGAAGGGTGGTATAGAAATTTAAACAATAAAATAAATAATACAATAATAATTCTGCTTTGGCCCTTTAATTACTTATTCCTCAATGAGGACATCTAACAACAGCTACAAATAAGATAATAGGACTCCGTCTTCTCCCTACTGGCATTGAGGAGACTACTGAAAACAAAATTATTACAAAGGGCATTCTTATAAACATTACCCAACATTTTTAATTTATGTTTATTTTCTGTTGTTTTCCTTGTAGTTTTCTATTGTCATAATTTCTTTTAATTGTATAGAGGATGTTTCAACTGTTGCTATATTTATTTGCTTGCTTGCTTGCTTGCTTGCTTGCTTATTTATTTATTTATTTATTTATTTATTTATTTATTTATTTATTTATTTATTTATTTATTTATTTATTTATTTATTTATTTATTTATTTATTTATTTATTTATTTATTTATTTATTTATTTATTTATTTATTTATTTATTTATTTATTTATTTATTTATTTGGTATGGGTTGGACATGCCTGCCCTAGAAGAACTGATAATTTTTTTTAAAAGGAAATTGCAAGGAGGATGGAAGAATATCACTGCCAAATTTTTTCACCCAAGTTCAGAAATGCTTCTTCAGATGCCCCTACGTTACAAAAGGTAAGTAGTGAATTGATGCGACCTACCCTATCTGAACCAAGCAACAAATTAAGGGCAGTTGTGAAATTATTAATCTTAAATCCTGATAATAAATCTGCAAAGGGAAACAGTACACATTTTGGGATATAACAGTAATGAGTGATGAGAAAAGTATTTGTCCAAACAGATGGACATACATCATAAAGCATTGAGATAAGCGTGTGATCTTTGCAAGAAAAAAACACAATATAGATAGAATACTTACAATGTATCTATGTCGTGTCCCACATGAGAAATTGCCCCATCATCTTCACCTCAGTATCTTTTCCATGCTGGGAATCATAAGTTATTATTCAATTGTATGGCAGATGGGATAACGTAGGACCAGTTGTGTAGAAGCAGTGCTCCTGCCCCTGATAAAATAAGGCAATTTTAAAAATCATGAATATACCAGAAATCCAGAAACCTTGTCCACTTTTACAGGAGAATGTCAAATTCCTACAGGATCTTTGCCAGTCTTGTCAAATGATGTGTGACAGTGATTTTTATTTTTTACTTAGTGTCTAGTTCTAGAAGTACATATTTTATTCATTCAGTCTAGTCTAATGATAGATTAGACCAAATTAATGATATATCTGATAGACCCGATGTTTTAAAAATCATGCAATAAACAAAAATTTTAAAAAAATATCACACATTATAAATATGCACATGCCTTCTGAACAGACTCAAAATAGCAGAAATCCATATTAGTAACATTAGTTAGATTATGCTTTAGAATGCAAACTTCAGATTCTTTTCCTGTGCATGTTCCAGGTAAAAACAGAGCAACACATTATTAAGCAATTAATCACTTCTTTCAATTAATTGTTTCAAAATGACCCAGGCTTTAGCTGTTGTGTGGCAATGGAGAAGCACGCTGATGTTTGGCAAGGTAAAGTTACAGGCAGTAGTAATTTAAGACAGCCAGGCTATTAGTTGGTGTTTAGAATCTCAATTACTCTTAAAATGGATAATTACAAATAAAACAAACTTGTGATGTTACATTAATAAGCACAATTTTTGCCTCTTTGTGAAATTTGCGAGCAATTTTTTCAGACAACTGGATTTAATTTCCAGATGAAAAATTGACCTTAACAGTATGCAGTATAGCTATGAGGGGGGAAAGCCGTGTTTCCACTGAAGAGAATAAATGCATTTCCTGAACGCCGGCTGTTAAGGCTAATTGATTTATTGGCTCCCTATATAGTATACTATTGTCTTTAAACTCGTGGGACAATGAAACTCTTCCAGAACAGAAGTAAATTCTGCCACACTAGAAATGATAGCCAAAGGGGCCTTAAATATATTGTGGGGCAGGAGGGCTCTTGGAGCTAAAAAAAATTCTAACATTGGAATATAGTAATTGGATGTATATCCCACTGGCTTGCTGAATATGTACTGTTGATGATTTACTTTATAATTCTATATACACCTATCCAGAAGAAAGTCCCATTGTTTTCACGGCATCCACATAAGTACATAGCAGATGATAGCCTCCATGTTTTTCAGCAGTTAATAGCATTAGTGGCAGGGATTTTTTGTTTAATCATATCCTTTGCCTCATAATACAATATTTATTCAGGTGAATGTAAAATACTTCTCTAAAGAACAGAAATATGAAATTTTATGGCTTTCCTTTAAAATTCAGGAAAGGTTCAGAAAAGTCTTCCTCTGTATTAGTAAAGCACAATTTTAAAATGCATGGCTTTGCTATCATCTTCAGCCCATGTTTAGGTTACTATGCAAATTGTGTTTGTAAGATGAAGGAAAATGCAGTGGAATCAGATTCACATAATCATATCTATTTGAAAAGCCATGAAGAAAAACAAATAAGTGAGGGAGAAAATCAGAATGGAAAGAAGGTATTACCAATGCATACGACTGAAATCCATTATTTTCAGTTCTATGTCCCATCCCAGGAAAAAGGACAGATCTTGTTTTTCAACCTAAGGATATAATCCTTAAAGCAGGGGAAAGAAATCTATGCTCTCCAAATGCCTTGAACTTACTATAGCTTGTCATTAGTCATATGGTCTGGGGCTGACAGTCACACCAGCTGTTTTTTTGAGTATAGAAACTTCATGGAAACTAAAGGCAACCAATTCAAATCCATTGGTTTGTAAATGGATGGATTGTGCACCTGTAGTGGTGGGGGGGGGGTTTGCCAATTCAGACATTTTCCAGAAAGAGACTCAGATCAAGAGACTGTACAGTCCCTAACTGGAGGAAGGAGAGGTTCAGACTAACCACCCTGAAATCTCTTGGGATATATTTAGTAGCTTAGAAAGTAAAAGGTTTAGTTTTGTAAGTCAAATAAAGAATTGGAACTGATTGAATCACACTGTCTCATCTCTGAGCTTGGGCCTGACATCTTTGGTTTTGCTGTTGCCGCTGCAGTGTTAATTTAACGCTGTATTGCAGTAAATTATCACTGCAACAGGGACTGAAAGATATCTCTCCATGCCATGGAAATGGGAATGCTCTGTTGGATATTGGGCATCTCCCTTCTTGACCACATCACAAATGACACCATTCACCAACATTTTGATGTTGTACCAATTATACAGAAGATGAGAGAAGGACGATTCCACATGTCCAGAGAGCAGCACCTTTCACTATGGCCAAGACTGTCTACCAACTGGAAGTCAATGCCCTCACAGGCATCCAAAACAGAGAAGGAAAGACACCATCAATAAAGATATGCAAGCCACAGGCCTGCCCACTGGAGATGAAGCTGACCATGCAAAGTGGCATTCAATGATCCGAAAAGCGGACCCTGCACCTGCGGGAATATGCTAGGAAGAAGAAAGAGATTGCAGTAAATTATCACTATTCTGGATTAATTTTAGTCATTGGTTTTCAGTTTACCTTACACAGAAGAACACCTACAGTAAAAGCCTCCCAAATTTACTAGTGTCATTTCAGATTTTATAAATCCTTTACTGCTTCCATAATTAAAGCTCAGTGATTGGTTGTTTCTTTGTGGTTGGAGTATTACAACAATGCCCAGTGCTCAAATGGTAGAACCAGAACAGTATAGCAGCAAGGCAAATATATTTTAGTATGCGGTGAATACACTTACTGTATTACATTTTTAAAACCTTGGGGACATCAATGCTGACCTCTGTTATCACAGTCTCAGGATAATCTGAAGTACACTAGAGATTACTGGTGATCCTCAGATCAAAATCTAACAACTAAAACTGTGCAAAATGTTTTGAATTCAAAACATTTCAAGGTCATTGCCACCTCCATCTTGAGCTTTAAATGATTGTTTGAGTTGAAAATGGGTTGTTTCTACTTTACTCAAAATGTAGCATTCCAAAAACCCCAGGCTAAATTAATAGCTTTTCCTTGGTTACAAATCTTTGAGATAAAAGTAGATGAGACTATTTATTTGTATTGCTTCCCTCCCTCCCCCACTGGGTAAAACTTCCCATACATAAAAGTTTTATGATGGTATGGGATAAACTGAGAACTCTCTGATTCATTCTTTTTCCATATCCCCTAGTTCACATAAAAACCATAATGTGGTTGTTGCAAACTAGGATTTCCTATAGAACCAATTCTACCTTAAATAAAAAATGCCCACCCCTACCCCACGGCCATGATGCAGGAGGCCAACTAGGCCATGCCCACCATGGCCACACCAACCCAGCAACAGGGCAGTGAACCTGTTGCTGCAATTTTTGAAGCCCAGCCCTGAATCAAGCTATTCTCCAAAGGACCTGAGGGTAGAACGAGAAGCAATGGGTGGAAAGTAATCAATGAGAGAAGCAACTTAGAACTGAGGACAAATTTCCTGACAGTTAGAACAATTAATCAGTGGAACAGCTTGCCTCCAGAAATTGTGAATGCCCCAACACTGGAGGTTTTTTATGTGATATTGGATAACCATTTGTCTGAAATGGTGTAGAGTTTCCTGCCTAAACAGGGGGTTGGACTACAAGACCTCCAAGGTCCCTTCCAACTCTGTTATTCTGTTCAGAAGTAAGAGAGAAATTCATGATGTCAGGGAATTGTGCAGCAGCTGTCCAGATGAAGTCAGAGACACTAACATAAGTGTGTGTATCTGTGTGTGCGTGCATCTCTGTGTGTATATATGTTATATATGGATATATATCCATATGAGTATGTATGTATTTGTGTATGTATACATATACACATACATACACACATACACATACATACACACATACACATACACATACATACATTTGAATACTGTATACACACATATATACATACATACGTATATGCATATACACATACATATATATATTTGTGTATGTGTATGTATGTATGTGTATGTATGTATGTGTGCATGTATGCATGTGTGTATGTATATATGTATGTATACAGTATATGTGTGTATACAGTATTCAAATGTATGTATGTGTATGTGTGTATGTATGTGTATGCTTATATATATATATCCAGATACGTATCCTCCTGTCTCAGCTGATGCAATAAGAAGAACCTGGCTGGCTGAATGGCTAAGGCTCTTGCCTGATATGCAATAAAGCCCCAGATATGCAATTTATATATAAGTTGTTATATGTGTAATACTTCCCAGGTTCAAATCCCAGTAAGGTATGGCTAGCTAATGAGAGCTGAATAGCTTGAAATAGATCTATACTAGTCTCCCTTTATTTATTTATCAGCACAAAAAACATAACACACACACACACATATACATACATACATACATACATACATACATACATACATACACTCATATGGAGATATATCCATATATAACATACACACATACATACATACTTACATACACACATACATACATACATACATACATACATACATAAACTGGCATAAACCGGCCTGGCATAGTTTTAAATGTGATCTTAGTAAGGGTTCTTAATTACAATTTTAGCATGGGTTTTCAAATTTAATCTATTTTTACCATTTTTATTGTATTTATTGTTAATAATAATAATAATAATAATAATAATTTATTAAATTTGTTGACCGCTCCCTCTCCCCGAAGGGACTCGGAGCGGTGCACAGGGCTAATAAAACAATAAATACATACATATAGTTAAAAACAAATTAAATATTTCCCTGTGCTAAAAATTCCAATTAAAAAACTAAAATCCCCATCTAAAATTTCTGGCAACCCCATCGAAGAGAGACTATCCTAGGCCGGCCAAGCAGGCCTAGGATAGTTATTGCTTTTATCATTTCCTGTGCACCGCCCTGAGTCCCGTCAGGGAGATAGGGTGGTATATAAATGTAATAAAATGAAATAAATAAAATAAATAAACACAAATATATATATCCAAATAACACGGACGCACATGCACACGCACACGCACACACAGACTGACGTACAGCAGACTTTGTCATCATCCAGAAAGAGAAAACACAAGATAGGCAGGAACACAAGAATATCATGAGGTAAATTAAAGAGTATTCAGAACACACAGAAGAAAAAGGTGGGAAAAAGGGAAACTCCCCCTTTGTACTTACAGCAACCAATCATAGTGCAGATTGCCTCATGCATGAGTCAGCACTCTTTAACTAATCAACTACAACTGTGAGTTCTGGCCCATTGTACACTTTACTGTTCTAGCTACTAATAGCCTAATATGATAACCAAACAAATTAGATAATACTTCCAATTAATACAATTGAGGTTGTGCTTTTTTTTTTCTTAAGGTGCACCAGGTAACATGGCAATCATGCTCCCATCTCATCCATGAATAGCTATTGCATTACAATGATATATGAATCCTCTTAGTTTCTTTCAAGTATCAAATAAAAGCTCTTGCTAAACATAAACCACATAATAATAATAATAATAATAATAATAATAATAATAATAATAATAATAATAATAATAATAATAATAATAATAATAATAATAATAATAATAATAATAATAATAATAATAATAATAATATTTTTATGGTCCAACTTCAATCATACATTTCCTCAAACTTTCTGATAGATTGTCATACTTATCATCCATAACTTGAGAAATAATATAGAAGAATCAATGCAATTACAGAATCATTAGAACTAAAAGAACATATGCAGGTAGTCCTTGATTTACAACCACGATTTATCCAGAATTTATTTTGCTAAGTGAGAAATTAGTTAAGCGAGTTTTGTCCCATTTTATGATTTTTTCTTGCCACATTTTATTAAGTGAATCATCATAGTTGTTAAATTATTCACATGGTTGTTAAGTGAATCTGGCTTCTCCATTGACTTTGCTAGTCAGAAGGTTGCAAAAGATGCCACATGACCCCAGGACACTCAACCGTAAATATAGACCAGTTGTCAAGCATCCAAATGTAGATACCATAACTATGGGAACGCTGCAACGGTCATAACTGTGAAAAATGGTCATAAGTCACTTTTTTCAGTGCCTTCGTAACTTTGAATGGTCACTAAACAAACTGTTGTAAGTCGAGGACTACCTGTAAAACTATAGAAAGTAACCATACCATTCCTATTTTCCCCAAGCCAGAAAATGCAAAGTCTCAAAGTAAGTCCTCAATAGTCCTCAAGCATTCATATTCAGTGGATTCTTCAATAACTTTGGTAAGAGTGAGCAGGGGACTACAGATCTAAAGAAAAGATTATGAAAATTATATTGATGAAAATATATATTATTCAAAACCTTTGAAATGCAGTGGACTCTTCAGTTTGCTATAGCTACTTGAAGACCTTGACATCCACTTTCAAGACTATGCTTGTTTCACCCAAGAAGTAACTGGTCTGTAAATAAATGTACATATTTTCATCATTAACATTTAATCCTTTAAACATGACATTTATCAAAGCTCAGAATCTAGCTGTCTGTTTTTCCAGATTACTTGTAGGCAAGTCATATCAAATTCCTTATCTTATTTCTGGTAAATTCCAAGATTTTTCCTGTACTGTTAAAATGATATATGTTACTGTTTCCATTATTTATCACTTTTGCTTACATTTAATTACTTCTCTAAATTAAACTAGGATATCAAAAAAGAATAAGCATATCCATCTCCATGAATTCTTATTTTGATGCATAATAACTTGTAATATTAATGTTAGATTAGAAATTTAAAAGATTCCAAACTGTTTTTATTTTATGAATTATCTGTTTCCATATGACCCTGAAAACATTTGAGATAACTTACATATTCTATCAGTTTCATAGGTTGAAATGAGAGATAAAATCTATTCTATTATATCAAATTTTGATATACCTGCAAAGATAGAAAGCTGTTTGATGTAGCATGCTTTAAACATAGGAAGCTTTTTTAAAAAAAATTACACTGAAACATAAAAAAAAGAAGAGTACATTTTTGTGCCTGCATTATACAGGAAAATATGGGAAGGGAGAAAAATATTTACAAGGATTTGATTTTCCTTAAAATATGAAACCAAGGAAAATAGAAACCAGAAAACAGTAACCTCTGATGACTAAAGGTGCACTTGATCTGTTATTTTGTATTCTACATTCTTCAAAAGAGCAATATAAACAGAATTATTTATGCCCAGCAAAATGTTGCTTAATTACTTATGCACCACTGTTTGCTTGTATTTTAAGCTCTCTCTACCACCCACAGGCAGACGTTAAACAGCTGCTAAAAGCTAGCTTTAGTCCTGCCTGTTTGAAATTAGCATACTTGAGCTTTGAAAAAACTTTGTTGCCAATTTACATATGCATAGAGACTGATATTTAGACTCGCCATATGATATGTCCCTCAAGAGCTTTTCTTATTGCTTCCATCCTCAGGTCTCAACCTAGAGACTGTAAATCTAGCAGGTGATTAATTCTATACCCTTGAGAAACTAGCAATTAGCACTTGCAACCAGTAAAAAATTGTCATTTCAAAACCTGTTTACTATGCCCATGTATCCTCTATGAACTCACCGTTAACTCTAAATAGATGTATATGACAAGAGATTTACTGTCATTTCCCTCCCTTTATATAAAACAGAATGCTTCTCCAAACTAATCAAGCTATTAAAATAGATTGATAAGAAGAAATAATTGTCACATTCTCTACCTTCACCCCTCCCCAATGCACTTTATATAAAATTGCAAGATGTAGCAACCATGG
Organism: Rhabdophis nuchalis; assembly: GCA_039707465.1. NCBI lineage: Eukaryota > Metazoa > Chordata > Lepidosauria > Squamata > Natricidae > Rhabdophis > Rhabdophis nuchalis. Next base: position 175,574,016 of record CM077643.1, read on the forward strand.
GCTGAAAATTCTATATACACAATGTTTTTAAGTTACCTAACCTTAATCAGCTCATTTCAACACAAGATCTTTGTAGGTTTTACCTGTTCTGTGTCAATTCTTATCTCTGAAAGCTAAAATTACCGTACTTCCAGATGTTCCTATGCATTATTGAGGTCTTCTGCAGTAGATGCTGGAAAAGGTAAGATAAGGTTTTATTTCTTTGTAGTAGTCACTATGCTGAGATCAAAGGCAGTAAAGTGCAGCGCTTAGTACGGAAAACTATGATGAACTTAACATTTATTTTTCAAGTAGCACGTCTGTCATAAAGCTGCTCATCAATCTTCAGTTACCTATTTAGCGTTATCCACTGAGCCTTCGCTGAACAGTTTTAAAGGCTTGAAGATATATGCCTGCGTGCTCTTTTTCTTAAAAAATAAATAAAAAATGGCTACATGTAAGCATTAGCACACAGACCACAGCATTCTCCACCATTCTAGTTTTGTGTTTTCAGAACTGCCCTAAACTGCAAGGGAAGTAATAATTGTACACTGAACTATTTCAATTGTTAAAATCTACATCCTAACCAGAAACGGATTTACTGCAATGGAGGTGTCAGAGATTCAATTGGTTTAATGGGACCCCTTAAGGTTATCACACCAGGGTCATAGGTCACAGTTAGCCACAACAGAAAGCCCTCCTAGGCACTAGTGAAAATTTACCTTGTTCACAGCCATTTCTAAAATAAGCAGATTAGCAAATCATTATTTAGCTATACATAAAGAACAAAGTCTGGATGCCATCTTTTAAAAATGATTACTCCATCAGATTTTTTTTTAAAGTTGAAAATAGCACCTAATAAATCAATAGCTGTTATTACAGGATCCCGAGAACATGCCGTGTTATTTTTCGTTTGTTTCCAACTGTAAAATGCCTTTGTACTAGCAAGTCTGCAGAGGGGGAATGGAAAGTCCCGGAAGGAGAAAAAAAACAAAGTTGCCTTAGGAAGAGTAAAAGGAGTGTTACAAAATGGTTCCGTGTAAAATGTTTCACCTAAACTATGCCTGCTTCCTCAGAAGTCCGATTTTGTAAGAATCATAAGGATAGCTGACACTGAATTTAATTTGGTTTACAGTTATGTAAATATTATAGAATTCTTGGACAGCCACTAACTTGTGGCTAGCCCCCCCCCCTACATTCAGTGCAGGGGGGGGGGTTCCAGCAATCACTACTGCTGGATCACTCATAGCCGTGCCGCATGCGCGCACATAATGCGCATGCACAGTACAATAAAAACTGCTCTGCACATGAGCAGAAGCAAAACACAAGATGGCAGCGCCTACAGTGCCACAAGGAGAACCAGTTCGTGGATGTGGTAGGCCTGGGTCGCTGCCAGTTCCAGCAACCCAGGCCGCCAAACCACTACCGGTTTGGCATAACCTGTCTGAATCGGTAGGAATGCACCACTGATTCAGTGAATGCATACATCAATTTGGTCTGCTGGCTTCAATCATTGTCTTTTGATATCAAAAAAACTAACAGCACTTAACTGATGGCTAACACCCTCATTCTTTTATTTTTAGCACATGTAGACATTAGGCAGTTCACTGCTAAATCCTGTTAGATTTCTACTTTCCACTAATTACATCATCAGATCATCACACTGGTACAATGGGTAGGCAGAGCATTTGTATACAACTAAATCCCGATTCTAATTACTATTTTAGTCTCTTTTCCTCATGACACGTTGGTGATAGATCATTATTTTTTTCAGCAATTTGTTCGCATTTATATGCAATATAATTGGATCTGATTAATTATTATGATTAATGACTGCAGAATTTTCTTGCAAAGCTATTAATACTGGCAGTATCAAATGAAAGACAGGGACAAATTAAAGCCAATAGAATCCTGTTGCTTGCACTTACAATGTCTAAGCTTAAGGTAACCCTTTACTGATTTGATCTCTTGGAGTGGGGGAGGGGAAATGGACTGGAATGACAAGGGGGGGAATTGGAATGATTGGAAGAAAGCATGATTGGCTAACATCTTTAAGTAAGCACTCTCAATTATTTTAACAGTACACTATCAGGCGACAGATACCCTTTTCCTATGTTCAGGGATGTGTGTGCACACACATAAAAAAAATAGGAACATACATTCAAAGAATGGGATTAAAGCAAATTATTCAAGGCATGCTTTTGGATTTATTCTTTTTGCAACAAACGGAGTAAAGCAAAACAGTTAATTTTCATTAAATACCATTTTGTTAAATTTTCAAAGGACATACTTAGATACTAGATATGTTTTAAATTGTCTCCTGGCTTAGAAATGGGATATTACATATTTGTAAAAAGCAAACAATGATTGAGTAGCTTAAGGGATCGACTTTTGTTTCCTCTGGGACCTGACTTTATACACACACACACATACACACAGAGAGAGAGAGACCAGATAACAGACGCTCCACTCAGGTGGCACAAAGCTCCACTTTAAATAAAAAGTTCAGGATCAGATGTGCTTTGAGAGTCTCCAGATTTAGAGGAACTGGAGGATTTTAAGATAATTTAAGCCTTAAAAAGAAGAAACTGATTAGAGTTTCTATCTATAATAAGCAGCAGCCTTAATCACATCCTGAGCCACAGCAAAGTCACTGATATTTCATTTGTGCAAATGGGCATTGCTTAGAAAAACTAACATATTTGAGAACTAGAAATAGAGACACAAAATACATATTTATTGGGGAGCTCAGCATCAGATAGCTGTTCTACTTGCCGTATTATATGAATAAAGCAGCTGAATAGAATGAGCTGCATGTTGTAAAATATATAAATCCATGGTAGCTGGAATTTAAATTAAGCAAATTAAAAAAAATTCAACTGATCTTTACCAAATATTTCCAATTCATTCAATACAACCATTTGTCCTTTGATTTTCTTCCACCAGATTTTATTGTATCAAACTCCATGCAAATTCTGTAATTCATTAGCCAAGAAAGATTATTTTGTTTTATTGTGTTTAATAGATTCATGGCTTAAACTAATACACAATAAACACAAATAAGGCCCTGGGTCCACAATAAACACAAAGGCCCTGGGTCCTTTTGGAGAAGGGCGGGGTATAAATTTAATAAAATGAAATAAATAAATAAATAAAAAATAAAGAGAAAAATAGCCATACAATGTTTAAAATATTTGAAAATCCATTTTAACTCAAAGCTGATAAGATCACAAGCTTAAATCAAATACCATATAGGCTTAGTTCACAGATCACATTAAAACCGTAATACGATTTGCTGATTTTGGTTTATCATGTTACAAGAAGTGAATGCAACCATCATAGCTTGTAAACATATGTTTATAGTTTAGTATGTTACAGGAATTTAGCCAACTATATGGTATGAAATATAACCAAACAATGTAAGGTTTAATTTAATGAGTGTCCTTAAGCAAGAAGGCACCAATCCAACTTTTAACTTCAAAATGAAGCCATATTTAAACTACATGTAGTTTGGTTTTTAACTGCTTGAATATCAGTGATAGACTATATCAAAACACACAATCTCCGGGTGCCGTCCACCAGGCAATGCTGGTGGGCAACGCCCAGGGGAAGGGCTTTCTCTGTGGCAGGCCCAACCCTCTGGAACGACCTACCCCCTGAACTTAGAACGATCACGGACCTCCGCTCCTTCTGCCAACATCTCAAAACATACTTTTTTCACCTTGCCGGCCTGGCCTAATGTACACAACCAAGTTGAAGACTGAATACTAAATTGTTTTATTGGATTTTTATTGGATTTTAAGGGTTAATTTTTAGGGGATTTTAGCGCAGGGTATTATATATTTAAATTGGTTTTTAGTACTTATTTATTATGATGTTGTATATTTTATTCTATTTCCCTGTGCACCGCCCCGAGTCCCTTTGAGGAGAGTGGCACGGCTTTTATAAATCTAATAAATCATCATCATCATCATTATTTGTTCTTTGGGATTTAAAATAACCCAAAATTTTGAAAAGCATGACTAATATTAATAATCAAATCTAATTAGGGTTACTACTACAATATTTCAAATCGCTACTAGCTATCAGGTGTTTTCTGTACCATTTTTCTGACATATACTGCTTGTTCAGATGTTTTTAGTAGCTCTACACCCATTATACTTTTGAAAGATAATTCTGACAGATGTTTCCAAACATGCTAAGCCGCTTTTTCTTTACACCAAAATGACATCCAAACTCATCCCATGGAGTTATATAATACAGCAGTAAGTCTCCTTTGAATTAAAAGTGATTTATGATGACTTCATAGATATCCCACTGAGTTTTCTTAGTAACAATACAAAAGAAATTTGCTACTACCACAGTTATTTTGACTTCTGAATCTGGCCCACAGCCCTGGTACTTACATTAACCATGGTCAGACTCCCTTGGCTCTTACAAAAGAGTGCAGTCAAAAATTTTAAAATCATTATTTTTCACCCCTAGTTGCATCCTAAATGAGGCTTTTAAAAAACAGAATAGAAGAATAGAACCTAAGAAATAAAAGCCAAAGTCTGCCAAGCAACTGGCTTGGCTAAGGCTCAACCCGTTTCACTGGTTTTCTTGCTTTAATGACATCTGATAGATGTGGATCTACTTGGTGAGACTATATCAGAAGAACATTGCTGTCCTGGGGATTTTCCCTTGAACTTTTTTTACTTATTGGTCTTTAAAAAGCTGAAGAGGTTATTAATCAGCACACTGAGAATGCACATAAATAGTCAAAGTGGCTATTGAATAACGCCACAGGATTTAAGTCATGATCATCTTAGTCATGATTCCTTTTATTTACCATGATTGTTTTTTCATTATCAGTTAGTGGCTGTTATTTGGGTCCAAGGCCAAAAATAATAATTCTGATTTGATCTGAATTGAATTGATCCATAAATGACCATGCTTAGTTTTTGAGATGAGGATCAGTTAGGAGGAATCTCATAATCACAGTCTGAAATCATGGATCAGTAATAGTAATGTTTGTTTTACTTTTACAGTTTCAGGTTTATTTAACTCAGCAGGCACTTACTATAACATCTCATTGAAATGCCTGTTGGAAATGCACTGTTTACCTAGGACTTCCTCTTGGTGTAAATACTGGGCTAAAGTTTTTCCCCTCATCTTTTTCATGTTTTATTTTTATTAACTGTTGTTTTAGATTATTTAAATACATTGCTTGTTAGGGGTTAATTTATATATAAATATAAGCTAACACATACTCATACCTACCTTCTAAATCCTAGCACACTTAAGAAAGCAGATAAAAGGCTAATAGTGATGTGCAAATTTAATTGATTTTGGAATTCCAGAGAAATCCATCATATTCTCTTCCTGCTCCAGACCATTCCCTTCAGACTTTCTTGGACAGTTTGACAGAAATAAATCGTTCAAACTAGAAATGTCAAATCGCCCTGAGGAGATTTCTTAGGAAGGGAACAGAATATTCCAGAATTCTCCAGAATGTTTTATTTCTGAATCATTGAGTTTACACAAGCAAGGTGGTTAGGCTATGGTTAAACCCTCTTTCGGTCTTCTAAGGGGTGGGGGGTAATGGAGCAGCAGCAAAATGAACCTTCTCCAGCTGCTACTTCTCTAAGGAGACATTGTTTTAATCCACTGTCCTGCATGCCTATGGAGTATAAAATTAGAAATAAAGAGAGCTGAGGAAGCTCCTTATTTGTCTGCCCCAAGCTATAGCCCTTATTTGATCCATATTCCTCCATTTATTTATTTAGTAATATAGAACCATAAAGAAAAAGTATGCCAGACATCTCACAGCCCCAAAATTGGTAAGCAAATTAAACAGAATTGTATATAATGAAGATTTTGGGTGAGGTTGGTATCCACCTTGAACTGGACTGAGGGATGATTTATTCCTGGTTAGCTTCAAACTGGACTTAGGGTGTCATGCAAACCTTTTTAAAACCTTTTTTTTTAATTAAAAGATAAAATCCTACTGAATTTCTCAGATGATCCATGCTCCAGCAAATTGCCTTAGTGGTATTCTGAACTAGCAGAGATCAGCCAGCTAAAGACAACTCTTTATAGCTGTTCATAATGATGGAGAGAATAAAGTGACTACAAGAGTCGAACTACAATATTCTGCAAAATGTTTATTAAAGGTTTGGGTTGGACTGGGGAAAACTGAAATACATGCCAAGTTCATCATTTCAGTAATTCCTAATTCACGACTGTGGTCAGGATATGGTGAAGGTGATAAATTGTTAGCTGAGACTTCAAGATAAAAACCTAAATGGTCCACATAAGAATGTATTTGCACTCTTTTGCCTAAACTAAAAGCATTGTGCATAACTTCACAGAAATGAGTGCTTCTGGTTCATATTTAATTTATTGTGGACTTTGAGTAGGCACACATATGGAGCTATTTCTTGCTCTAGAATAGCTTTCTATATTCTCTTTTTGCATTGGAATGCAATTTCTATTGCTGTAATATGTTATATATCTGGAACAAACTAGGGCCATTCATTCATTCGATGTGTCAAATTTAGAAACCTCCCATCAAACTCACAGAATGACTCTAGGCAGTATACAATTAAAAACTTAATTAGATTGGGAAATGTTCTAGAACAGCGGATCTCAACCTGTGGGTCACGATCCCTTTGGGGGTTGAACTACCCTTTCACTGGGGTCACCTAAGACCATCGGAAAACACATATAATAATTAATAATAATTTATTAAATTTATAAACTGCCCCCTCTCCCCGAAGGGACTCGGGGCGGTGTACAGGAAAATTAAAAAGCATCTAAAAACATACAATACATACAAAATTAAAAACGAATTAAATTACCCTGTATTAAAATTTATGAACATTAAAATTACAACCCATTAAAACCGAATAGACAATTTGAAATTACAGACTGGGGCGAGAGCGTAAATTAGGCCAAGCCGGCCTGATGGAACAAATAAGTTTTTACTTTTAGGCGGAAGGCGCGGAGGTCCGTAGTCGTTCTAATATCCGGGGGTAGGTCGTTCCAGAGGGTCGGGCCCATCACAGAGAAGGCCCTTCCCCTGGGCATCGCCCGCTGGCACTGCCTGGTGGATGGCACCCGGAGAAGTCCCTCTCTGTGTGAGCGAATCGGCCGAAGGGATGTATGGGGCAGGATATTTTTGATGGTCTTAGGAACCGAGACACCAATTTTATGGTTGGGGGTCACCACAACATTAGGAACTGTATTAAAGGGTTGCGGCATTGGGAAGGTTGAGAACCACTGCTCTAGAATATGACTTGCTAGCTACAATAGGCAGGGTGGGGGAGAGTGTGTGTGGTGGAGAGAAGAATAAGAGGAAATGGGTAGATTAGGCCAGGCCAACAAAATTGGTAGAAGAAAAGCATCAAACTGCTAAATTAAAAATAACTATGGGCCACAAAGAAATACGAATCGTTTTGAGTCAGGTTAGAAACCGGGAGACCATTAATTCAAATCCTAACTTAACCATGAAAGCTAGCTGTTTGCTCTTGGGCCAATCACTCTCTCTCTCAGCCCAATTCACCTCATAGGGTGGTTGTTGCGGGAAAAATAGGAGGAAGAAGGAATACTATGTTTGTTAACTACCTTGAGTTGTTCATTTAAAATAATAATAAAGGTGGCATATAAACAAACAAACACATAGATAAATAGATATCTCTCCAAACATTCATTTCTATCATTTGTGAAATAGTGAATTTTGCAGAGCTTTTGCTTTCTCATTATAAAAACAAAACGGGGGTGGGGCATGATGAAAAAAGGAAGATGAGTCTTTAAAAAGCATTTAATCCATGCCACATTTCAGCTGCATTACAGTCACTTAAAATGCTTCCCAACAACTTCCAAGGTTAGTTAGTGTCACTGAGGTCAATGTATTACTTCTATTCTTAGGAGTTGGTAATGGCACCACACTATGTACAACCACCCTTTTGTTTTTAACTTTATCTTTACTTACTCAATTTGTTAATAGACAGGAATCACGTTTATGTTTACATTTACGTTTATTTAAATTTATATACCGCCCTATCTCCCTTGCGAGACTCAGAGCGGTGAACAGGCAATTATAAAACATAAAACATCAGGTACAATAAATATAATAAAAACAGATTAAACAAAAATCTGCTCTAAAAAGTCCCTAATAAAACCCAATTGATAAAACAAATTTAAAAGCTACGCCAGGCCGGCCGCATGAAATAGATGAGTTTTAAGGGCCCGGCGGAAGAGGCGCAGGTCCGTGGTTGTGCGCAGGTCAAGGGGAAGGTCATTCCAGAGGGCCGGAGCTGCCACAGAGAAGGCTCTCCCCCTAGGGGTCGCCAGGCAGCATTGGCTAGCCGACGGGACCCTGAGGAGACCCTCTCTGTGTGAGCGGACTGGTGGGTGAGAGGTATGCGGTAGGAGACGGTGTTGCAAATATTCAGGTCCCTTGCCATGGAGCACTTTAAAGGTTGTAACTAACACCTTGAAGCGCACCCAAAAAACCACTGGCAGCCAATGCAGCTTGCGCATGAAAGGTGTTACATGGGAGCATCTAGAGGCCCCCAAGATGCGCGGCCGCATTCTGTACTAGCTGGAGTCTCCGGGCGCACCTCAAGGAAAGCCCCATGTAGAGAGCATTGCAATAGTCCAGGTGGGAAATAACGAGGGCTTGCGTGACCGTGCGTAAAGCGTCACAATCCAGAAAGAGGCGCAGCTGGCATATCAGGCGTACCTGATAAAAAGCCCCCCTGGCCACGGCTGTCAAATGATCATCTAAAGACAGCTGAGTGTCCAGGAGGACGCCTAAGTTGCGGGCCCTCTCACGAGTCTTTCACAGTACTACTATGCACAGGTTTTGCTAGGAAGTTCTAAAATGAAAAAAAATGCAGCTAAATCAAGATACCCCAGAGAAGCCATCACTCAAAACTTGGATTGAGGGAATGACCTTAGCACTAACCTTTCATTCCTTCATCAGCTCTAAGAACAATGATGAATGAATGCCTAGTTAGTTCCATAAGTCCTTGGATGCTGCCTGAAACATGTCAACATATGTGATAGGCAAGCTCTACACTAGGAAGCATAAGGAATGACAATATTCAAGAACTAGTCAATTTCAAGCTTTCATCACTGTACGCAAACAACAACATAAGGGTTGGTGTTAAACCACATGTGATCCGGGCCATTTATTTCATTGTTCGTTTGTTTTTTATCCCACTTCTATTACTTTATAAGTAACTCAAGGTGATGAACATACTTAATACTCCTTCCTCCTCTCATTTCCCCCCACAATAACAACTCTGTGAGATGAGTTGGACTGAGACAGAGTGACTGACCCAAAGTCCTATCTCTGGATTTCATGCTTAAAGAGGGACTAGAACTTATAGTCTCCTGGTTAAGCCAGCACCTTCACCACTCCGCCAAAGGGCCTCTTTTGGCTTAACGTACTGCATAAACACCTGTTTGGTGTTATGTGTGACTCAGACCCCTCTGAGTAAAAATTCCTGCCTTTATATAATATAGGAATCCAGCTACTGAGCCTTTGTTTAATCCTCAGCATAAAACTTAAAATTTGCTTAAGTTCGACAACCGCATTGTTTTGAAAGTCAGAGCAACAGACTTAGAAAACAAAACAAAATATCAGCAATGACTTGTCAGTCATGCAAGGCTCTGAGATGTTTTAGAAATAAGGCTGAAATCCCATTGAATTCAGTAGGGGATGATGTTGTGAAGGGCATATTTAGAATTGTCATCCCCTCCCCCCAACTGGGGAATATGTATGATGCATGAGAAGCAGGAAAAAAATAAATACATTTAAAGAAAAAAATGATGGAAGGGCTGGGTTTAGATTTGTGAAACCTTGTGCTGAAGCTCTTTTCAAATTAAAGAGGCTTGCCACATATAGTTGCACTTGGTACCAACACTGTCTGTGTAATATTGATTAACAATTTTTTCCATATAAATAATCAAACGTATGAAAAATGGGTCAAAGTTGGTGGCTAAAAATCTCTACATCTCTACAAGTTCCATTTTTATGGAAATTTATTTTTCCATAAAATAAATTTTAAGGAAATTTATTTTTCTGTCAAGATGTCCTAATAGTTAATATCAGTGCTCCCTAAAATGTTAACAGTTGAACATCAAATCAAAATTAAAATTTCACACTTCATATTACCTAGGAAGCCAAGGCTCATTCTACATGGAAAGGAAAGCCTAAATCAAGAGACAGAGACAGAGACAGAGAGACAGAGACAGAGACAGAGAGACAGACAGAGAAGGGAGGACAAGAGAGAGACAGAGAGAGAGAGAGAGATCACTGTGAGTTCTAGTCCCACCTTAGGCAGCTTGGGCCAGACCCTCAGTCTTGATCTCAGGAAGGAGACAATGGCAAAACACTCCCAAAACCTTTCCAATAAAACTGCAGGAACATGTCCAGGGACTCATCAAGACTCAAAAGCTGACTCAAACACACACACACACACACTTTAGATCATAAAGGGCTCATTAATTGCAAGGAACCATAACACTGTTCAGAAACAGAATGCTGCTTCTATGAGATCTGAATATATTCAAATAACATGAACTCCACATTTTTCTGTTGGTCCTATATGTTAACATTATGGTTGCTAGATGGTATGTTTTATAACATGCTTTTTAAATTAGTACTTTAAATATTTGTCCATATATTCCAAATACAAATATATACACTGAAATTTTTATTCCCAGTGAAAAATAAAAACATAGAAACAGCTACACAAATATTCTATTTCTATTCTACACAGCCATCCTATTCCTTTCTTCTATCCTCTGAATAATCAAGCTTCTATTGTTACAGAAAATATTATTCCAAGATGTGAAAGAAAAAGATTATATAAATTATTTCCACCCCCTATAATTGGAACAAATACACACAGACACACACACGTGTGTGTGCTTGGCTATCTGTCTACACGCACACACAAACACATACTTTAGATCCTTAAGAAACCAAGATAATGACTTTTGTTTCTCTGATTCATTTTGGGGATGAAGACTTTGCTCTTTACTTCTAATAAAGGTGTCAGAAAAGTGAGGGATCAGTTCAGCCACCAAGTTGAAAAACAAAATTTAGACCACACCAGTAGAACGAGTGCACTGAAGTTTCATAATTTGTTGGCGACTTTTGCATTGTATTAGCAAAATACCATGTCATCAATCTTCTTGTGCATTTTGTCCGACTCTGCCTTGCACACCCTGAAGCATAATTACCATCACGTAACATATGCATTCTGAGCTTGGAAAGTATGGAATAAAACTCACTTTGATACATAAATCACTGTTTGTACAGTGCATTCACACACACACACACACACACACTTTTTTTTTTTTAATACTGAAGCAAAGCAAACTCTTTTGGTGTGTTTGCTATACAGTGTACTTTTCTGAAATGTAAAATCTAACTAACTTTCTTACAGTTTACAGATCTGAATACGAGATTGACTGGAATCAGCCCAAAGTAGATCAGTGAGATTTAGCAGTCATATAAAAAAAAAAAGATGTCCACCCATACATAGAAGAACAGTCTTAACTTTGCATTGTAAAGATTGCTTATATTTGACTCAAGAGACCTACTCTGGTCATCTCAGCAATGGTACTTGTTACTCTTCATATCCTCTTTAGCAATACTTCACTCCCATAAGGAGCAGAGAAGAGGCACAAGAGAAGGATAGAGCGGAGCAAAACAGCAGCTTCCTTTATCATCTTTCGTGCTCCCCAAAGAAGCAGGAAATTGTAGGGACGAGAAATATGAAAATGGTAGACCTTGCATAAGTGACAATATCTCTTAGGCTCATACTAACAAGATCTTCCGTCAGTCAAACCCTTTTGTTTGCAATCAGTCTCTAGTACATATGTAGAAATTACTCTTGCTCCTAAGTGAATATATTTAGGAGGGAAGATTCTGTATTAACTACAAACTGCAGAAGAAGCAACTTTCTTGTGATTGTTAATTGATCTGTTAAAGCAACTCTCTTGTATCTTCTCCATTGGGTTCACTTGTCCCTACACTATAAGCAAGAACTAAACGAAATGGGATTTACTTCATAGTAGGTGGATGGAAGATTGTAACTTCATTGTCTTTAGTATTTTGTTGAAGCATTGGTCTTTTAGATTTAATGAGAATATTAATTTCCAAGATTTTAGTTTCGTCCTTGTTACAAAACTATTAAAAGATTGTAAGCACTCTCAACAAAGGCTACTGTAGCTCCAAGTTACTGGCTCTTCCTATCTTCCCTGCTGGCATGGTTATTTTGAACAGCTTTATAGATATTTTATTTTCTATTGGATTCTATCTGATTTTAATTCCTTTTTGCTTTATTAAAGTTATTACATCAGTTGAATTTCTATGCTTAATTCATAACAGTTTTTGTTTTTATATGTCTTCAAGTATTTGGCCCTTTTTTTTTCTTGTCCTCAAATCTACAATTACAAAGAATAGGGTTTTTTTTTTAATGTAAAGGCAAGAGTTGTATGTTGAGTTGCTCTTTCTGTATGGCTGGGTGTGAATGGGCGATGCAGGATTCTATCTAGAAAACCAATCCCCAAAACCATAATTCCATAAACAATTTTAACACATATTCCCCAATCCACATTAATTCACATGCAGATGTTATTTGTGTTCAAGCATGAACACGATCTAAAATGTTATTGAAATAAATGAGGAAATTCTTGCGGACAGAAGGTTTCACACATTTAATGCTCTTCTACTTGTAATGTCATTTGAGTCAGCATCCCAATACAGCAGGTACATTGTGTTTGTATGTGCTGGATTATACTCTAAAGCGGTTAATTGAAAAGAAAGGAAGCGTTTTAAAAAAATAAAAGTCTTCTAGAAGGCAGGAAAAATCTGAACTATACATCCATTATTTTCCAAACCTTACCCAAGTAGAATAGTTAGACCTTAATCTTGCCCTAATTTAAGATAAGGAAAGCCAGCAGAACATCATTTTGGCTGTAATTATTATCTTCTGAAAAGCAGTGGTGCATTCTCTAGAGCTTGTGCATCTAGGGAAGATTAGAGTTCACTAAGAGGCTCCATTTATTTCCACTTACCAATTTAAGTAGGGATAACATATTACACTTTACAGAAAAGGGGGAAAACCTTCTGGTTAACCAGACACATCCCTTTTTTTTCCCTTCCCCTCCTTTGCCATCAGCTCTGCTGCTTTGCTATTGCACCACACCTTACAAATTGAGACAATATGCTGGATTTTATTGGAGGGAGAACCATCTTTTTAAACTGTAGCCCAAGGAGGTAGTTATGAAAAATCCGCTGCCTACATTTCAAAACAGGAAAAGGATTACTTTCATTTTTTACTCTCTTTCTCTTCCTTTTTTTAACACAGGAGAAAGCTGTGCCACTCAGTTGTTATACATCTATTCTGTTATAACCAATAAGAGAACAGCAGTTCCCTTGCAAATCTGTGCGCTCCTATGCAGTATGGTAGCTCAAAAATGAGAAGAAATGCCCTAAGACTACGTTTATAAAAACAAGTGGAAGTTGTAACACATTTACTTCAGACTAGGTGGACCCTGCATCTCTGAGGGATTCCTCACTAGTATGGCTGCCTTCTTTCAGTGCATTTGTTTTTCTTCTCTGAATCCCTAGAGGTTAAACTTTTTACCAGTGGTTTCAGCTGAAATTTTCTGTCTTAAGTACCTTAAAAAAATCTTTGCTCTGAAAAGGGAAGTTCTTGGTGCAAGGCTTAGCCAGTATCCAATTCTTCTAATATTCAAGGAAGAATCAAAGTACAAATCTGTTGTAAAACTACCCACGCCAAGTGTTTCACTATCAAAGTAACAACCCTAACATCCCACAAGAGAAGCTATATCTTTAGATGAGCACACAGATTTCAGTAACCCTTAATATCAGAAAAAGAAAACAGAGCATCTATACAATGTCTTCCAAAAAAATGGATACCTCAACCTACCACAGAATGACCAACACAATTGATAAAAAGGATACACTGTCATAGATCAAAAAGATCTCAGAAACAACCAACGGACTATAACAATTACATGCCATCACCATAACACATGGACATGGATTTTGCCTGTTGTCTCCCACCCTTCAGTGGGGCTCGGCTGTATATCCCCATGAGATTTGTTTATATTGTTTTCTAGTCCATGACTGCAACAAAGTTGTATTATTACATTACATGCCATCACCATAACATTGAGGGCATTTCTTCTCATTTTTGAGCTACCATACTGCATAGGAACGCACAGATTTGCAAGGGATATAATGTTGTTTATGTGCCTGTTGATGGTGATTTGTCTGAGAGTTAGAACCCAGGAATTCTCTAGCATTTCTGGACTTGGCTTGACCTAGGATGCTCACAGTAGCTGAAATTATGGTTGAGCCTGTCCATGTCCATGTCAATTTCAATTTATTTCGATTTATATACCGCGCCTTCTCCTGGGTTCTAACAGACAAATCACCATCAACAGGCACATAAACAACATTTATATATAGCTCAAACGAGACAATCAAAAGCCCAAAAGGAAACAAAAGGCCAAAATAGGTATAGTCACTAGCAATCAACACCCTTATGAGCAGAGAACCAAGTTTGGTCTATTGTTAAACTACACCAAGTTTAACAATAAACCAAAAATCAAGTAAACAATACCCCAATCAAGGAAATACTAATTGAGACAAACAAGTTAATAGTAAACAACAGCCTAATCAAGAAATCACCAAGAACATTCCTACCAACGTTAACAGGGCAAACTAGTAGTAACAAAAAGATAAGAGCAAACCCCACTCACTTCTGGCATGATAATGTTACCTAGCTTGGTAATGAAATGTCTGCAAAAAAACCAATCTCAGAAAGCACCAAGGACCCCACAGTTCAACCCTGAGTTACAAATATTATCTTCCCTCTGAATCAAAGTAACTTAACTCCTGCTTGGTGTCACCTCTTCAAGGTAAGCCAGGACAGGAAACAAACCCCACAAGAAATATTGAAGCTCAACTCTATTGATACATAGGCTATAATTGGAACGCCCTTTGGAACGACCTACCCCCTGAATTGCGTACCATCTTCGACCTCCGCCTCTTCCGCCAGTGTCTAAAGGCACATGTCTTTCAGCAAGCCGGCCTAACCTAACCTCCCGTCGGGGCTATTTTAGATAGTTTTTAAACGGGGGATTTTAATTTGGTTTTAGCATAGGACTGTTAATTTAATATGTTTTTAAATTTTGTATTTATTGTTTTGTATGTTTTTAAATTCCTGTGCGCCGCCCTGGGTCCTTTGCGGAGAAGGGCGGGATATAAATGTGATTAAATAATAATAATAATAATAATAATAATAATAATAATAATAATAATAATAATAATAATAATAATAATAATAATAATAATAATAATAATAATAATAATAATAATAATAATAGAAGAATCTTAGAAACCTAAAGATGTTTTTCTTTCTCTCCCTCTTATACTACAGAAAGTCAAAGAGGAATTATTTCTTTCTCACATTGCCTTGTTTTCTCACACCGAGTTCATTTGTTGTTAATCATCGGAGGTCATGTTTCCATCTCCCCAACTTCATCTCTGTGTTCCTGTACATTTGGTGAGAAAATTGGTGTCACCCTTGGTGAGGCTTGATATTTTCTGGATATATGACAAGCAGCCTTCTTTAAACCATTGGCAGTGTATCAGAGACCTTGTGCCCCACTAACCGCTGATGCCACTAACAGCCAAAAAGAAAAAGCACAAGTCAAAAATACTCTTTCTTCGGTAGGAGAAACAGATCCAGATCGTGATTACAGAACTTGAAGATATTATAGTTATTCGTGACTATTGGGATCCAAACTGTTAGGAAGATTCAGTCAATATGTGATGAGACTGTTATGCAGATCAACTGGCTGATCAAATAAATATTACCTGACATTGTCAGATATTTCAAGGATACTCCTGTAAATGGCAATGCAATTTTTTAAAAATTCTCAATAAGATTTTATTTGCTGGAAAGGAAATAAATGAGCAGAAACTTTCATCTGCAAAGTAGTAACACAGAAACCTTTCGCCTGCTATAATTAAAAAAAAAATGCCAAAACAGAAATAAAATTAGTTATTGGTGCATAAAGTAAAGTTAAAATGAAAAAAAGTCTCTAATCCACACCTAGTAACATTGGAATAATGACATCATTTTTGCGAGAATTTTTTTTTTTTAATTTTTTTTCAATTTATATCCCGCCCTTCTCCAAAAGGACCCAGGGCGAATGGAATGGGAATAATATATGGACAGTTTGGAAAAATCATGTTAAAAAAAGATCATATTAGCATATCATAGCAACAGCAATTTATTATTTTCCTTCTGTAAGTTTTTATATAATCTATATAAATAAAAATGTAACTATGAGTTTGTTCAAAACCGCTAATCTCAGAAACTACTGCACCAATCACCACCAAATTTTCACACAACGTTCCTTACAAGTGCAGCACCAATGATACGTACAGATTGTGTGGATGGCACAACAGTGCCAGGTACATGCCACACAAATGTAAAACTGCAGCTCTTGTGTGTTTCCCTCACTCGCTCACTCGCCCCCCTCCCCTTTGCAGCCCCTCCCACCCAGCCGCTTTTCAGCTCACGTCACTTGCACAAGCAGTGGAGCAGTCTGCGTCATATCCACAACGGTCGCCTCCTCAGCGGCGTCTCTCTCCTCTGCCACTGCCGCCCGTGCCACCAACTCCCCCCCGCCAAGGCCACTGCCAAGTCAGCGGCCTCTCTCTCCTCCGCTGCCACTACTTTTTGGAGATCAATACATTGGGAATGATGGTTGATGTCATATTTATTAATGTTTAAGATACCACAAATGTTGCTGTTTCTAGCAATATTTGATGAATGAATTTATTAGTAACTAGCTACACGGCCACACGTTGCTGTGGCCCAGTTTGATTAAACCCACCTACCTACTGTATTTCTCCACCTACCTACCTACCTACCTACCTACCTACCTACCTACCTACTGTATTTCTCCCTCTCTCTCTCTATCCCTCTATCTACCTACCTACTTAGAGAGAGAGGAAAGAGAGACCGCTGACTTGGCAGTGGCCTTGGCAGGGGGGGAGTTGGCTTGGAATCTAATTTCTGCTCCCAATCCACATTGATAACTGTAGACTTATTATACATGTATACCTGCTATATAGGAAAAATATGTATCGTCATTGACCTACAATTGTGTAAGGCATTTTGGACACCAACATAAAGTTACTGTAATTATGAAAATGTTGTAAGGTGTTGTAAGGTATGCAACTGGAAGCAAAACACTCAGTGCTTTATAAGAACTATGAAATTTCTGTACATCTGCTGCCCTGAAATAATTACATTCATTATTATATATGAGGAAACAAATCAGAAGTTTAATTATAAGCTCTGTATTTTTAAGCCCTATGTAAGTGCCAGAGTTATCCTGATTATTTCTTCTATACTAACTTTTCTCTGTGAACTCCCTCTTTGAATTGATCCATAAAAACTGTTCTTGCAGACATGCGTTCTGGTACTACAAAGGTTATTACCCCGGTGAATAATGGATAGTGCATTTATTTCCCATTTGTAAGCACAATGAAGAAAGTCAAAGGAACAACTTGCATTTTCTCAGCAGAGGGTCCCAACAAGTCTTCTTCTACTATGACATACGCAGACTGTAAGAGTCTGTGTTCATTATGAGGAAAGTAAAATATTACTTTGTATAGCCGTTCTTCTGCTTCTTTAGTGTCATTAGAAGAGTGGACTTGCCTGCCTTAAGAAGGAAACACTATGCCCTGGGTTGTTTTTTCCCACAGAGTAGTTTGAACTAAATTTGGACTGAAATAATATTTTCCCCATTTTTTTTTTAGTTCCCTGAGAAAAATAAAGTTGTCAGAATTTATTTTTGTTCAGTCAGTTCCTTTTGAAGCAGAACAAATTTTACACTTATCAATGGAACCTTGTACCTTTATTTATTTTGTAAATTTTACAATCATGCAAACAGATCAACCCAGTCAGCTAAAATACAATTTATTTATTTATTTTAAAATGTAGGAAGAAAAACAAAGGCAATTTCCAAAGCTCTGGATTCTTTCTACCTTGTAGCTTCATTCACAATCAACTTTACACAACCTCCAGCGAAACAAGTGGGAAATATCTGTTTGCAACCTCCAACTGCTAATACTTTTTCAGCTGACAAATACCCTTTAAAGAAAGATGGTTAATATTTATTAAATGAAATGAGAGAAGAAAAAGGCTTTTATTTCTCTATTACCAGCGTATTTCCTTACTCATTTTCTTTATAATGCAAACTGGAAGCTTAGTCCTCCATAAAGAGAACTTTTACTTTACAGTTAGACAACATACAATAAAATCTCAGTTTAATGGAGCATTCAGATGAGAAAGCTTCTCTGTTAAATCTAAATGTACGTCATTTACTTAAATTTACTTCATTTGCATAACTACATCAGTTGTCTTCACTGAATTCAGTTATAATGGAAAATTGAGATCAAATAGCAATAGCAATAGGCCTTGGACTTATATACTGCTTTACAGTGCTTTGCAGCCCTCTCTATGCGGTTTACAGAGTCAACCTATTGCCCCCAACAATCTGGGTCCTCGTTTTACCCACCTTGGAAGGATGGAAGATTGAGTCAACCTTGAGCCTGGTGAGATTTGAACTGCAGAACTGCAGCTAGCAGGCAGCTAAAATAGCCTGCAGTACTGCACTCTAACCACTGCACCACCTCGGCTCCTTAATGTTGTCCATTAAGCTGCAAACCTATGGAATCAAAATTTTACTGTAAAACAAGTTTGACTACTGAACATATACCATGCCACTCTGATATATGACAGTGGCAGCTGAATAGATGGTTACTCTTCTTTCTGAATTCTCTTTCTTTTTAAGGACATTGTTTAGGATCCATGAGGTGCATGAATGCTTCATACTAGTCCAATTTTTATTTTAGGCCAAGTCCTATCAACATGGACCTGCTCCATGTCGTTCAAGATGAAATGTCATTAGAAAGTAACTCTAAACATACAATTACCCAAATATTTTTTTCTTGCGGGATGGGGAGGTGATAAATTTGCTTTTATTCCACCACTTATATTAATTCCATGATGTCCTGAGTGTCAGGGTTCCAAGAAACATCCCCAACGAAATAAAGCTCCAAGGCCTGAAATTCCTCAAAGTTCCACTTTATTAGAGATGTCATGTTGGCACATCTGGGAAAACCCAAATCTGAAAGCTTCCAGGCGTTCCCCACCCAGATGAAAGTTCACAACCCTTGCCCCACACCCACAAGTTCATCACATGGTCCAATCCAATACTCAAACATAACTGGAGACAATCCTCAACCACTCCCATCCAGGTGCAGGCAAGTGTCTTTGGTTCCCAGAAGAAAGAATGTTGTTATGGCTAAAACTCTACCGCTCCAAACAACCCCCACTCCCAAATTCCCAGGCTAAAATATGTGGCAGTCAGGAAGCTGCAAAAAGGAAAAAAAATGGCTTCAACATTGATACTGAGTTTACTATGTGCATTGTTCCCAGTGGGGATATATTCAAAAAAGACATCAAGTTTCACCAGCATTTAAGAAAAGTATGTATATCACCAAATTACATTCCCAAGGAGAACAAAAAAACCCAATATTTCCATCGTATGTTAAGTACGATACTGTTCTCCAAGTTTTAAGGTCAGTGATAGAAAACATTACAGAATTCAAAACTGGATGAGTAAAGACAGAGGCGTAGCGTGGGGGGTGCAGGGGGGGCCGGCCGCACCGGCCGCAACATCTGGGGGGGCGCGCTCGCACCGCGCACCCTGCCTGCCTCAGGCCGGCCTCCCGCCTCAGCCCCGTCCCGCCGCCGACGCCACCCCGACAAAGTTTTGACACTCGCGGGAAGGGAGGCGGAGGCGCCATGGAGCTTCCCCTCCTGCGGTGTCGAGGGAGCGCGGAGAGGCGGGAAAAGGCCAGGCGGCGCCGAACGGGGAAGCCTGGGCGGAGGAGGCAGAGAGAGCCCGGGTGGAAGTCGCTAGCTCCGGCGGCCGGAGGGGTCCCCTGCTCAGCCCACCCGGGGAGGGTTGAGAATGCGAGCGAGGGGCCAGGAAGGAGGAGGAGGCGGAGGAGGAGCTCCCGCTGCAAATTGACACCCCGGCTGAGCAGGAGGAGGGGGGAGGAGGAACGCCCCCCTGCCAGACACCCCCTTCCGCTCCTCATCCCCCTCCGCCCCCACCCTTTTCCCCCAGGACCCCCCAGCGCCGCACCCCCTCCCCGCACAGGGCGTCCCCTCCCGCTCCCCCCCCACCCCTGATGCGCGCACTTTTCCGTCTCTTCCCACTTTTATTGTGGTTTGAAAGCGGAGCGAGGGACTATCTGGGGGAGGGTTAGGGGGCGCAAATTACTTGCCTTGCCCCGGGTGCTGACAACCCACGCTACGCCACTGAGTAAAGACAGAAGCAGATGTCTTCATCCTACAATACTCAAGACTAGAGAGCAGTAGTGAGTATAGTGGAAAGGTATTGTTGTTTTTTTGTTTCTGGGAAAAGTATCAATTAAGCTTTGAAGAAATAATATACTTTAAGTTTCGAGGGAAAGCACAGAATCACATTTTCTCCCTTATATTAAGATAGTATTATTTTTTAGAATTAACATGCATTTATACTGATGGCACCTTACAAGAAGCAGTTCAGCAAATCAATGTTTCTAAATGTGTTGAGTACAGAAAGGAAATAATTAAACAGTGAAGGGATATAAGACCAATGGTCAACAGAGGGGACTACAGTGTTATAAATTACCATATAGTTATAAAGAATTACAATTCTATGCTTATTTCATTACATTTGGGAGGAGGGGAGATGCTGATGATATACATTTATCTAAGTGAACTCTTTTGAAAAATCCCTTGAAAAAGTAAAATGTATACGAAAGGGAAGAGCTAGATGTAGCTCAATATATCCTTTGGCCATGGTTCATAGAGCTCAACATGCTGTCCTGGTTTTATAAATTAGAAATCTTGTCATCTTATCATTGAGATCACAAAAATTGGGGCAAACTATCTGTTAAGTGAACCATAATAACCCAAACTTTAACTTCAAGAAAATTACACTTGGAAACTCTTCACAGGGCTGTAGCTTGAAACAGAAGGAAGATTCTTTCCTTCACGCTCTCAGAATTATTTAGCCTCTTTTCAGAATCTCAAAGGCTGCAAACACAACATAATTGATTATGACAACCTTATTATGAGCAAAATACTTTCAGCAGAATTTATACCAGAAATTTAAGCGAATGAAAGAATAATGGCTGCATTATTGTTCAGATTAAACATGCTACAGTATACAACTATTGATTACAGTTAACAATAATTTAGTGACACAACACAACATCCTCTCAGAGTTCATTTTAACAGACTTTGGACTACTACACATTAAGGCTGAAAAGTATATAGAGAACTTATTTGGGCATAATACAAGTATACATTATATAGTAATTCCATTATCTTTTTTCTGGATTAGGTTTTTGGATATGTTGGACAACAAATGAAAGTTGAGTGAGATACTATTGACCAGTTGTCCTACTCAAAATCACAAATTTGCACAGATGTGAATTGGGGAGAGAAGAATTATGTGTTCTGTAATTGCATGTAAGTGAGTTTAGCATTGTATCTAAAAGCGTCCCTTTGGTTCCTAATTATAACAACGGGAAGCATTTCAAAATAGACATTGAGAAAGTGTTTACAGATAGCTGAATTAAATTTTGAATTGAAATAGTGTTCCATTTCCTCCCTTGACACTAGATAGGATTTTAATCTCTCAGATCCACCAACTGGTGGTATTTTTCACTGGGGCATCAAATGTTGAAAAGTTATTGTAGGAAAATTTCAATTTAATTTGCATATAGCACACTTCTATTCAATTTGAAGCAAGCACATACACCATTCACTACATCTCACTATATAGTGAGATGCTTATTTATTGAACATGAGCAAACATCAAAATCAGTTAACTGGCACACATGGGCAAAAGACAGATAACAGCAGGGAAAGAGAGGAAGCAAGAGATAAAATATAGTCAATATCAACAATCTACATTATCTACATCTTTCTTAAAAGACGCAGAGCTTTCCAGAGACAGTGGAAATAATACTGTGAGGAATTAGCATAGACAATGCCTGGAGAAGCCTTTGATTACTCCAGCTTTAACCTTTCTATGCATATAGCAGCAGCAGGATGAGGATAAGCATTGGTACGCCAAGTGATCCTTCCTCTATCCTGTAGCATTTAAGAAGCTAATGGATAGTAATGATATATCCATCACCAAATTCTGTAATTATTATTTGAAGTAGGTTCTAGTTCAGGGGGGAAAATTGGCCATCAATGGGGTATAATACCTGCAGGGGCTGAGGAATGGCAAACGATGATGTACTTCAATGTCATGATGCAGTCTCCATTCCCTTTCATGGGCATCATGGTGTTGTAGCCAGTTTGGTCTAGTTGTGAAGGCAACCAATCTAGAAACCAGGAAAGTGAGAGTTTGAATCCTGCCTTAGGCCGAATGGGTGACCTTGAACCAATCACTCTCTCTCAGACTAACTCATCTCATAGGGTTATTGTCAGTGGTGGGACCATGCCAGTTTAACAAACGGTTCTGTGATAGGCGCTTCACGGGCCTATCACAGTTTTAACAAAACTTACCTTCCACGTTACTTCTGGGGAGTAACATAGCTGAGGCACAGCAATTTGCTCTGCTGTGTGAATCAGCTGAGATGATACAGGTAAATAAACCGCAGGGGCAGATGGGCAGGTCAACCTAATAGTCGGAACGAACCAGTTGGCTGCAAGCAGATTGTCGGAGCTACTGGTTCACCCGAATTGGTCCAAACCGGCTGAATCCCATCCCTGGTTATTGTTGTGGGGTACATAGATTGTGGTGTACATAGGAGGAGGAAGGCGTATTAGGTATGTTTGTATGTTTGCCACCTTAGTTATTTATAAAAATAATAAAGCCGGACTATCAATCAATTATTAAGTTTCCACTTATAGGAGATTAGGTTTCTGCCATCAGATTGTAAAGCTCATTTTATCTTTCTGAAAATGTGTAGACGTTTTTGATCACAGGGCTACTGTGATGACCAACGAAGGCAATATTTTCCAATATATGTAAGACAATCATGAAATAAAGATAAAACAAAATAAAAATCTTAAAACCGCATCAACAATAATGAAAACAACAATAGAGGTTGCTCAATAATAAGCATAGCAAATCTTAGCTCTGAGCTGATGGTTCTATTATTTTTTTTTATCCCATTCTTGCCTGCATAGTGAATAGCAGGAAATTCAACGCTAAGCTTTTACAGCTATTTACACTGACTGAATTGCCAGTGAATAATACAGCTCCACGTTCTGTAGGTGCTCCCATTTAACTTGTTAAAATGATGGGTGTACTAAATAATCCTGTTATACAGGGATATAACATTCCATTGAGAGATAGCAGTTTCATGTAGCAATTTTACAGACCACTTAAAAAAAAACCTTTGAAGTCTATGGCCAAAGCCTTAAAGTTGCTTAAAAAAATATCAGGCTCTGAATCTGTTCATTTTCCTGTGCTACAGTAGCTTAGCAGTCCTTTTATAAAATATACAAATTGGAGGTAATAAATAAAGGTCAATTTTGAGTCAAATTGTAACTCAAGAGGAAGTCCTGTTACAGGGTGGATAAGCAGCTGCTATGAACTGGTATGGTACCTGGTTGAAGTTCCAGGAAAACCTTTCAACAGATGCCTGTCCATTAGTTCCAAGCCATCAACAGTAGGACAATAAGAGTGGTTAAATTTACAGGATAACAAAATTATTAGGACTGTGCAACAGCCTGGATTTGTTATTGTTATTTATTAGTTCATTATTACTCTGCAATTGTTGCATTAATTAAATATAGATCAAAGTAAGATCATTTTCAGAAATGTTTCCAAACTAGTCTATTTAAGTATCAGCAATCTTTTAGAACATGGTGCTTCCACTAACACAGTGCTTCTCAATTATTTTCTGTCATGCCCCCCCTAGGAAGAAGAAAACATTTCGCGCCCCCCGCGCGACTGTAAATAGTATCATTTGTCTATAAAATTGTTATAAGTACACCTCTGCATAACACTGTATCCTTATTAACGTATAAGAGAATAAAAAAAGAAAGAAATGTGGATCAATTTACAACAAAGAATAGCTTTATTAACTGTAGCAGAAAAGATGTAAAGTGCATTAGAAATTTAAAAAAAATTAAATCCTTTGCCGAGGTCAAATGCGCCCCCCTTTACGGAGCCTCACGCCCCCCCTGGGGGGCCCGCCCCACTATTTGAGAAGCACTGCACTAACACAATCAGGTTGGTAGTGTTAAAATGATCTGTTTTCATGCTATCCAAGGGAACTGGAGCAAGTTAAGGGTAAGAAGGGATTGAAACAGAAATGGATTCCGGCAGCCACTACTGTCGGTTTGCTCGTGGGCATGCTGCACGTGCATGCATAATGCAGGCGCCCCCTGGAGAACTGGTTTGGGGGCGTGGCAGGCCTGGGTTGCTGCCAATTCCCGCAACCCAGGCTGCCAAACCCCTACCGGTTCAGCCGAACCGGTCCGAATCGGTAGGAACCCACCACTGGATTGAAAGTCAAAGCCAAAACTTACAGCTATGAATAAGGAACTAACTTGCAGATCAGGTACTTTGATCCTCTCTGGGGTAAAGATCATCCACGTTATACTCCATACAGCTGCTTCCTATGAGGAGACTGCAAGGCAAAGGTCTCTGGAGGTGAAAGTTTTCTACAGATTAACAGCTCTGGACTTTTTGTTGATATCTGGATTTAAAAAGGTGTTACATACTGGAGTTGTTTATAATTAAGAATTGAGTCGTGGGATGAAAAGTTTTATATCTATTAAATTAGATGAAAAAACAGTGAAATTATTTATACTTATTTTGATGAATGTGGGGAATCACTAATAGTTGGTTTTTTTAATCTCCATGTTTTCAATTTTTTGCACCTGCTGCTATTTTTATTTTTTTCTTAAATTGTATTATCTTTCTACCATGTTTCCCAAAAAATACGACAGGGTCTTATTTTCTTTTGACCCCTAAAAGAAGCACTTGGCCTTATTTTTGGGGAGGTCTTATTATTTTTGAGGTGAAGGAGGCGGCGAATGTGGTCACCTCATGGTTGCTGCTGTGTTGCAATATTTTCAGGGAGGGCTTATTTTAGCGCATGCACTCAAAAGCCCGATTGGGCTTATTATCCGGGGAGGTCGTATATTTGGCGAAACAGGGTAATTGTAGTTAAAACATTTAATAAAAGTATTTTTTTTAAAGGGTAACAATGGTTCCTACTTTTGTAAAAGGAGATTTCGACCAACATAGGCTGTGCAATATGTTGGTGGTGTTTACATTTCATGACTTTTACTTTCTGTAGAGGTACCATATATTAAAAGATTAAACATATTTGTATTTGGCTTCCTAATTTAAAAGTCTTAAGTAATTGTCAAAATTCTAACTACACATTAAGAAAACAATATGAAATTAATCCATACCGTTAATCCAAAATTCTGCTATACATTTGTTGTTGTTGTTAGTTGTGTTCAACCCATCACAACCCCATAGACAACCTTCCTCCTGGCTTTCCTGTATGTTTCTTGTATAGCAGAGTAATTTATGAAGAAGGTTACATCCATTTCATAAAGAATCTCCTCCAAACTATTCAACTGGCATGTTTAAGAAAAAACAAATATCTAAATGTATAATCAGCCCTTCAAAATTCTGCAACATGTACAGTGCAACTAATAGTCACTTATACAAGTTTTCTGTTTATATTTTGTACTTGGGTTGGGTGACTCCCCAGGCATATGACCCCAAATTTAGACCTCCCCCTGGCTTAACTAGATCAGAATAAAGCTTTAAATGCAAGAGTTGTTTTGCCTCTCACAATGCAAAGATGTGAAAACCTTTATAAAAGTTTATACCTGCCTTTCCAAATTAAGAAATATTTAGCCAGTCTTTGGCTGGCCTTGGGAGGCAGCTGATAAATGTTTACATAATAGTATAATGGCTCTGTCTGTCCTGGGAACCTGCCTTAGTCTTTACAATTTGCAAAGGGAGGAGGTGGAAATGAAACCTGAGCAATCAAATATTCAGTCCTATAGGTATTATTAACACCATGTATGTTGCTAGAGTTGTGCAATAGCTTGGTCTTTTCCACATTACTGTGTGCATTTCTTCGACTACACTCCCCTGCTGCCAACCCCCCCCCCCCCCAAATGACTGCATTTGCAGTACAAAGGCCTAAGAGGAATACATAAATGCTTTGAAACTAGCTTGCAAGCCCCACAAAGCTGCTGCACTGGCCGTGGATTGAGAGGATCCATTATTAAAAGAGGGATCAAAACGAGATGCAATTACGCCCAGTTAATCCCCTTAAAACAGTGAGGCATTTCTTCCCCCATAGCAATTATTTGCACATGGGCAAAAACAACAATCATATAGAACAAATTAAAACTTTACCTTCAGATGCTACCACAATTCTTATGCAGATTTCTCTAATGTTCTGTTCAATCAGCAGCAAAAGGCAAATGTAAGCTGGAAGATTCTAGTGCCATGAATGACCACTGAACTGTGATTTTAAGAAATCTTAAAAATAGATGCAAATTGATTTTATTCTTACACTTCCTGTCTTATGCTACGTCTGCTCAAGGAAGCTGCGATCTTAAAAGTTGAGAATTAAATCAGCTTAGTGTAGGATATTTCCAAGTAACAATATGCGTTTGTATATATGACTACATACGCACCTATAGTTAGACATATATGCATGCAATGTTTGTACAGTCTCCCTAGCTATCTTTCCATCCAAACTACTGTCATATGACCACTATAGTATACAGAAAGCTTGTTTGGGCTATTTTAAATATTACCACTGATGTTTAAATATTACGTTGGATTGAGTTTGCTAAGGTAGCAGATTTTGAAATACAAGCCCTCAGTTTGGTTGAAAAATTCCAAATGGAAGGCCGAAAGGGGGCTGAGGGAGACAGAGAAAACAATAACCTTCTGCCAAATCTTATTTATTTCCTACACAAATATAAGCAATTTAGCCCTCCTCCCCAAACAGAGGCAGATCAGATGAGTTAGACAGTAGTCAATTCATTTTGCATAGGAATGGCTCATTAAAAAAAGAGAGCTTCACATTTGTTTTGTGCTCTGATTGGACAGTGCACAAAATGAATTTACTGTGTCACTCCAAGATGTAGCAGGACTAATGAGGGAGGGAGAGCGGATGGTGGGATGGGTAAATCTACATTATATTCATTCCCCTCTGCTGGTATAGCTCGTGAACAGAGGTGTCTCTCATTATGTATGTGTCTCAGGAGCTTTCTTTAATATTTTAATAAATAACAACATCAGCCCAACAAGAAATTAATGAATAGTATCATTAATAATGAGCTAGAGTCTTGTAGTGATGGGATAGATATTAAATTGAACCACTGTGGTGCTATCTCTAGAGACCTGGGGTTTTTCCAGCGGCAAACAAGGCAGCTGAATGAAGCAGCCATTGCTCTGTGCCAACAGCTTTTACAACAGGTTGAGAGTAATAAAAGAGGATTTTCTGCACGATAAAGTTAAGCCCTAGAAAATCTGCTGGTGTCGATCGGTGTGAAAAGTACTGCCAAATGTGATCCTTAATTAAACTTTAATTAAGATAAAGCTTCTCTCTCTCTCTCTCCCTCTCTCTCCCTCTCTCTCCCTCTCTCTCTCTCTCTCTCAAAAAAAAAAAAAAAAAAAAAGAGGGCTAGAGGAAGCAGAGAGAGTATTAGCTACTTCCCTGCCACCAAGTTCTGCCCTAAACTAATTCTATATTAAACCATAAAAAGTGTGCTCAAATAATGTTAAATCCACTATACCCAGAAAACTCAGAGTTAAGTCAGATGCACATCCTTAATTCATCTCCTTTGTCAGTAAGTGTATTACAGCTTCTGAGATCTGAGATCAGCCACAATTTGAAGTAATGGGAGATGTTAAGAGAGAGAAATTGTGCGTTCGAGTCCAGATTTTGTGCATTTTAATCACCCACTAAATACAACCTCCTCGTTCATTTCTCTTCTGTGTGATTCCATAACTCTTATTCTTAAAGAAGTGTATAGTGGTTGAATGGCTTTCTTTTTGCTATTATGCCAGATAAGAAATCATCACCCCTTTTTCAGTAACCCAAGTTATCTTGCAGCAAAATCTGCGGACTAAATTCAGAAGTCTCCTAGTTTAAAACAAATGTAGTCTGGGGAGAGAATCATCATCATCAACAACAACAACAATGTAATCAGGCTTCTGATTTGCTCTGAGATTTGCACTTCATTCTGGGTCTCAGCAAATCCATAGTAAAGAGTTCTGGTTTACAATAATCATTCATTTATTATGGGCACCTAAATTTTTGAGAATTTGTATTATGCAATCACCGAATCCCTGAAGGTTGCCAAATATAGTATATTTAAGAGATCATGTTGAGCCTCAACTAGATACTATTAGTAATGAACTGAGAATAGCTGGAAGAAAAGGTTTCTCTGACTGGGTATATCTAGCAATGGGATGGAAAATTCAAAGCAGTTTAAACTATTATTGGTATTTGAAATGTCTTCCTCAAAGAATTACATCATAGAAAAATATTATAATAATAAGCCAGAATTGAGAAGATTGCAACAGACAGGAAATAACCACTTCTGCAAAGAAGCTGAAGAAATAGTGGACTACCTGGTTAGTTATGGCAAGAGGATTGCACTGACTGACTACCAATAATGGTATGGCAAAATAGCCACAACTATTTCATTGGAAAATCTGCAAGAAATGTCACTGACTTCAAGGAAGATGGGACTATAAAACAGAGAAATAGAAAGTACTCTGAGACTTTAGAATTCAAACAGAAAAGCTCCTGCCATGCAATACCCCAGCCTTAACTATTGTTGATAACAAAGTCAAAAATTTTACCTGTACACCTTCCCGAGTCCCTTCGGGGAGAGGGGGCGGTCTAGAAATCTAATTAAATAAATAAATAAATAAATAAAAAAGTCTGTTTAATGGAAGTTGCAGTGACTGGAGACAGCAGAATAGAAAAGAAAGAACTGGAGAAAACCACAAAATACAAAGTCTTGCAAATAGACTGGCAAAAGCAAGGAAAGATTGTACCAATAGTAACAGGTGCATTGGGAGCTATCCCAAAACCTCTACAGCAGCACCTGGACACCATTGGCATTGACAAAATCACTGTCAGTCAATTATAAAAGGCATCCTTATTTGGAAAAGCTTACATCCTGCAACGATATTGCCCACAGAACCCAGAGTAAAAAAAATTGAATTCACCACTGAATCAACCATAATAATCATCTTATATGCCACTCCCAATGACTCTGTAGCGAATACAGAATCTGACTGCAACGTACTAAATTCTAAAATGAAATGATATGATTTAATGTATTCCAAGGAACTGCTTTGGATCAGGAAACCTGTTTCCTGTCAAATGACCATTTCCAATACTTGGATTTAACAAGTAGCGTGAATCCTATATAACTAGGATCATAAACCAATGTTTTGTTAGCTTAGCACAGTGATGGCAAACCTTTTTTGGCTTGCATGCCAAAAGCAGGGGGGGAGGGCAGGGGGGTCGTGCACAGGCGTTCCATACCCATAATGCTTTGTGCACGATCCCAGTGCACATGCACACACGACCAGTGCTCTCCCCCATTTTTGGCATGCTCTTTTTGCCCTCCCCAGGCTCCAGAGGTTTTATAGGAGCCTGGGGAGGGAGAAAACAGCCTCCCCCCCCCCAGAGGCCCTCCAGAGGCTTCATGAGGCTTTCCTGAAAGCTCCAGAGGGCAAAAAATGACCCTACAAGCAAACTGGAAGTGACTTCCAGTTTGTCTGTAGGACTGTTTTTCATCCTCCAGCACCTTCAGAGGCCTTCAGGAGGCTTCCTTGAAGGTTCTGGGGGCGGGGGGGGGGGGAGAATGACCCTACAAGCAAACCAGAAGTGTGTTCCTGAATTTCCCCATAGGACCGGTTTTTCGCGCTCCAGAGGCTTCAGCCTCCGGAGTGTGAAAAATGGCCTCCAAAGGCTGAAATCAGCTGCCCAGCGCACGTCACCTGACAAATGGCTCCGCGTGCCATAGGTTCGCCATCACAGGCCTAGCTATTCAACAAACCATAGTTAAAATTTGGTTTAGTACATCACAGACCTAGTTCTAAAGGACAGATTACTCCATCTTCCTCAGAAGAACCAATCAGATCTTTTTTATAGAAAAGGGGGCAATTCTGACAGTTTTGTTTTATCTGTTAAAACAAATTAAGACTAAGCACTCTAATCACCATAAAACTCCATCTTGCTCAGCTCAGAGACCATCCCTGTATTCTCAGCATGGCTTCAAAAGATTCTGGGAATTCTGTCCAAGCTCTCCTTTCCAGCAGTCCTGTTCAGCAGGGGCCCTGCTTCAGATCATTGGGTTTAAATCATCAGGATTTATTTTGACTACATAAATATATTATCATCTGATCTTCAGCAAAGGTAAAGATAACTCAGGAAGTTTTATTAAATTCTTACCCTGAAAAGAGACAATTTCCATAAATCAAGATCAATGTGTAATCAAAAGACATGGAACAATAAATATTTCAAAAGCAGCTGTCCCTTTTTGATGGATGGATGAGGGGAGTTCCTAGGGCCAAGGTGCTAATAATTATTGCATAAAAACCTATTTTACAGGATGTTCCCAAATGTTGAGCTCATATAATTCATATTAATTTTAATATTTATGAAGCTTCTTTCAATCCAAAGAGTCTAAAATTTTCTGTCAGTCGAAAAAAGAAAGAGTAGCGTATTATGATTTCAAAACATAAAATCAAATGACCATGCTGATAATCAACTAAGCATCTTGAATTCATTTCTTTTCACCTAAACATGGAATTGTACCCCTGTAATTGTTTCCTTGTTTTGTCCATCTTGAATGGCCAATGTAGCCCACAAGGGCGTCTATCACATATTCTGACTCTGGACTATAAGCAAATAGCACAGCGGTTCTCAACCTGTGGGTCGGGACCCGTTTGGGAGTCAAACGACCCTTTCACAGGGGTCACCTAAGACCATTGGAAAACACTTATTTTTGAAAAAATACTGAAAACATAAAATAATTTTATGGTTGGGGGTCACCACAACATGAGGAACTGTATAAAAAGGTTGCGGCATTAGGAAGATTGAGATCTACTGAAATAGCACTTCTAGTATTCTGTTCTGTGTTCCTGCTTGCAAATACACCCTGGTTTGCTGTCAGCTTTTACTTGCAGTACAGTTTCTAGAGGGGCAACCACAGCTTATTGTAGGGGAAAATTAAGATTAATAATAAATAATATGGAATAAATCTGTAAAAATTATAATGGCATAAGCTGCACAACATCTTCTTAAAATGAGGTTTGGAAGAGACACATATAGAAATCAATTATATATATATAATTCGAATCCCAGTGGGGTGTGGCCAACTGATGAGAGCTAATAAGCTCGAAATAGATCTATCTTGGTCTCTCAAATTTAAATGTATTGATCAGCTCATAAAACTAACATATATATGTGTGTGTGTGTGTGTGTGTGTGTGTGTGTGTGTGTATATATATATATATATATATATATATATATATATATATATATATATATATATATATATATATGTTTTCTGAGGTTTTCGCGGGTGTTTGTATGTAGGTCTTTGGTTGTTCGGGTTTTCTCCCGCGTAGAATTGGAAGTATCTTCACGACGTTTCGATGAAATCTCATTCATCATCTTCAGGCTGGTGCTTCGGGCTCCATTGCTCCTGGAAGCACCAAGCCCGAAGCACCAGCCTGAAGATGATGAATGAGATTTCATCGAAACGTCGTGAAGATACTTCCAATTCTACGCGGGAGAAAACCCGAACAACCAAAGACCTACATATATATATATATATATATATATATATATATATATATATATATATATATATATATATATATATATATATATATATATATATATATATATATATATATATATATATATATATATATATATATGTTTTCGTAGGTTTTCAAGGGTATAGGTATGTAGATTTTGGTTTATTCGGGTCTTTTCCCGTGTAAAATTAAAGGTGTTTTTGCAACGTTTCGATGGGATCATCCCCATCATCATCAGGCTTTGGCTTCTGCCTTTTGCAAAAGGCAGAAGCCAAAGCCTGATGATGATGGGGGTGATCCCATCGAAACGTTGCAAAAACACCTTTAATTTTACACGGGAAAAGACCCGAATAAACCAAAATCTACATATATATATATATATATATATATATATATATAATTGTTCCACAACACCCTGTTAGGGCCCCAATTAAGGGAGGAGACATACTGTTTCCTTTCCTGCCTTTCGGCTCATCACCAGAGACCATCTAGACAGAAAGCCATGAGTTCCGTTGTGTGATTTTTTAAATATGTGTGTTAGTTTTATGAGCTGATCAATAAATAAATCAGAGAGACTAGGATAGATCTATTCTGAGCTTTTTAGCTCTCATCAGCTAGTCATACTAGCCCCGGTTCGAATCCCAGTAAGAGTATGTCTAGCTGATGAGAGCTAAAAAGCTCGAAATAGATCTATCCTAGTCTCTCTGATTTATTTATTGATCAGCTCAAAAACATAACAAACACACACACACACAGATATATATATATATATATATATATATATATTCTGTAGGGTGGACATGAAGGCAGTATGACCTCCTCCTCCTCCTTCCACTTCTGCTGCTTCCGCTTCTGCTTCTCCTGTTTTTATTCCTGCTTCTGCTTCTACTTCTGCCACTTTTTGCTTCTGTTGTGCCTCCTCCTCCTCTTCCTCCTCAACATTTTAAGGGCTATAATATAATTTTTCAAATTCAAAATTTCTAAAGCCTTCAATTTGTTCCTTTCTGTTGTTTTGGAATTCAATAATTATTTTCCATAGTCATGGCCTTAATTTCTCTACTCTCCCACACATGTGGACAGTGTTGATCCTCCAATTGGAATCAGACTGCAACATCTTTCTATAGGTGGCCCTGGAGCAAGGTGGGTTTGGAGGTAAATAATCCTTGGAGAGCCTCATGTTAACCAGTCTCTACTGTGGCACTATTGTCACTCTTGTGTTAATCTAGCCTAATAATCAAGAGCCAGAGTTAAATTTTGTTTCTGTGATGAACGTAGCAGGTATTGAAGTAGGTTAGGAATGGCTACCACTAGTCTTCAAGGTCTGACATAAACAAAATGACGCTTTTGCACTTAAGCTAGTGGGCTTCCCAAGGCTAGGGTATAGTGGGTCATAATAATAATAATAATAATAATAATAATAATAATAATAATAATAATAATAATAATAATAATAATAATAATAATAATAATAATAATAATAATAATAATAATAATAATAATTTTAAATTTATAACCCGCTCTCTCTCCCCGAAGGGACTCGAGGCGGGGCACAGGGAATTAAAAATACAATTAAAAACCACAAACAAAGTACAATGTTAAAACGAATTAAACTAACCCTGCGCTAAAAGCCCATATAAAACTAAAACTAAACCCTAAAAACCCCTAAAAACAGTTTAATTACCCTAGGCCGGCCAAGCAGAAGAAGTGTGTTTTTAATTTTTGCCGGAAGGAGCGGAGGTCCGTGGTTGTTCTAATTTCAGGGGGAAGGTCATTCCAGAGGGTCGGGCCCACCACCGAGAAGGCCCTTCCCCTGGGCGTCGCCCGCTGGCATAGCCTAGTGGACGGCACCCGGAGAAGTCCCTCTCTGTGGGAGCGAATCGGCCGCAGGGATGTATGGGGCAGGATGCGATCCCGCAGATAGCTAGGTCCCGTGCCATGGAGCGCTTTGAAGATGATAACCAACACCTTGAAGCGCACCCGAAAGATGACAGGCAGCCAATGCAGCTCGCGCAGGAGCGGTGTCACATTCCTGTGGGAATATATAAGGTCTTTGTAAGCACATCAAAATATGTGCTTACAAAGACCTTTGATCTAGTCTAGATGAACCTTTTTCTAATTTTAAATGCTGTTAGACAAACTTTTTACATCTCAGCCCAATCTCCACCCCACATCAGCAATATGGGAACAGCACTGGCTGATCTGTCAAAGTTGTTGTAAGGATTAGAGAAGTAAGGTGTACAAACACACATAATAGTGCTGTGCAAAAGCAAAGTCTTGTATTAAGAGACCTATTCATTGGGCAATTTCTTCTCTTACAAAGCTACCATTGAATGAGTGATATAAATATAAGTCTCAATGGAACATTTATTGCCATTCTATGTCATTAGAGCTAACTTCAAACTACACTTTAATAACATTTCTCTAATATAGATTTTAATTTCAGGCAGGTCCACAGACATAATAGGAGAATCAAAATAACACCAGTCTCAAATTTCTAACAGTAACAAGCAGAAGAAAAGATGCTGAATCGGAGAGCAGCTAATATTCAGCAGAAGACCTGCAAAGCTGCTGAATATCATAATGATTGCATTAATATTTTTATTGAAGTGTATTATTAATTAGAATATAATGAAATGGCTGGGTCATTTCATCTAACATCGAGGAGTTAAAATTTCAGTGGTTTGTTGATGTCAACTGTGCCAACTATCAAAACAGATCTTTGCAAACGAGAAAATGGTATTTTGTTCCAAATTCCAAACACAACGCTTCCTGTTTTCTTTCAAGTTATGCTCCCAATCATACCTTTCTAGGCCTTGATTTTGCTCACCTGCGTTCCTTTATATTCTTTCCTTTCCATCAACCCAGGTTCACTAAATGAAATCATCAATAAAATAGCAGTATATCACAGCAGAAGATCACCATAGCCACAGGGCAACTGTCTGAGGATGTTATTGTGAAGTCTGAGGCTGAGAGAGAGAAGAGAGAGTCTGGCTGTTGCCAACAGAGGTACCTGTGGGTTCCAGGTTAGTTTTTAACAGAATAATAGATCTGGAAAGGACCTTAGAGGTCTTCTAATCCAACCCCCTATTCAAGCAGAAAACCTGAGTTCACCAATAGAAATACAGCAAAGATATTCAATTGCAGAAAATACGACCAGCAACAGAGTGGTCAATGCCTGGAATGCTCTACATGACTCTGTTGTTACATCCCCAAACCCCCATAATTTTAACCTAAGACTGTCTACTGTTGCCCTCACCCCATTCCTAAGAGGTCTGTAGGGGGCGTGCATAAGCGCACCAATGTGCCTACCGTCCCTGTCCTACTGTCTCCATTTCTTTGTACTCATTTCCTGTGTTCATGTTTATGGTTATACTCATACCTGTTATCTATTACATGCTTGACAAACTAAAATAAATAAATAAATAAATAAATGCATTCTGCTAGAAACTACCACAAGTGTATGTTCCTTTGAAGACCTGACATGTGCTCTGCATCTTCCCAGATTTTTTGGGACATAAATCTTATTCCGGTCAGCATTCATGAAAACAAAAGTTTATTTTGTATACTTTTAATGGGAGAGCAAGCCAAAATAGTGTTTATTCAAACAAAAAAGGTCCCCAGCCAAATTGAACATTATCTACTCATAGATATAAATTAGTTTCCCTGCATTACATCTGTATTTAATCACAATGCTGCTGCTTAATGAGAAAATGGTTCATTTTAGGCTTTTATATGCAAGATCCTAAGGTTTCCTCCTCAGTGATTACATTTAGCAACTCCCTCTCGCTGGCTAGAAGCATAGGCAGTTTTTCAATAATAAAAACTGGATTAGCATGTATCAGGAAGCGACACCACCAGCTGTCACTTTGAAATCAGACCACGCTACCCTGCGCTGGGGATGGGAATGGATAAACCAGTAAATGATGAGCCATTTTCCTGTATTTATCTCCTAAGTGACTGAAACAAGCAAGCGTCTTCTTTTATAATAAAGCTCAATAAGAATAGGCTCAAGCATCAGACTGGTGTATCTTCCAAGTAAGCCTTCCACAACAACATTGGCAGAAGAAAACCAAGTTCGTTCTCCTTTCTATTTCTCACCTGTTTGTGCCTTCTGTTTCCATGATGCCCAGGCTTCCTCTTTCTTAGACTTGATAGAGAACTGTTCCAGGCAGCAAAAAATAAAATAAAAATTGGTTTAATTTGATCGTATTTCAAGTCCTCTGAAAAATAGCAAACTTCTATCTTATTTTAGTCACTTAATTGTTAACCTCTTTTGGCACTTGCAAATCATGAGTGGATTTACTGTAGCTGGCAGTGAAAACACTGCTTTCTGCACAAGCTGTCACCAAATCAAATGAAAGTTTGCACCAAAGACCTTCGTTGGTTTTAAACTGTTGAATGGACAAAGACTTGGTTCTAATCTATCCTTTGCTGCAGGCAAAGCTCAGGTTGACTATTCTGATGGAAAGGCAGAACAGAATATAGAACCATGGTCCACAGCAGAACCCAGCCATGCTAGTATCTCTTGCAGTGCGGGTTCCTACTGATTCAGACTGGTTCAGCCGAACGGGTAGTAGCTTGGCAGCCTGGATCACTAGAACCAGCTGTAACCCAGGTCTGCTACTCCCCAAACTGGTTCTCCTACAGTGGCATCATCTTGGTTTTTACTTTTGCACATGTGCAGAGCAATTTTAATTGTACTGTGCATGCGCACCCCACACATCCCTCAGCGAACCAGCAGTAATCTCTGCCAGAACCCACCACTGCTCTCTTGGTCTTAGTTTAGGAGGAGGAGGAAGGCATTAGCTGGCATTGTATGTCCCTTCAAAATGCAATAGAGAGTTTGAGAACTCTCTTCCTGAATGGGCCCCAGAATTTTGTCCCAATGTCTGGTCAACTCAACAACTCAGTTCAGCAACAAGATTAAGCAACTAATCATCTGATTAATAAAATGTGAATTATTTATGCTGGATAATGAAAATCCTATCATTAAGTGCAAAATCTGCACAAATTATATTATACATTTCTTTTTCTGTTCTTGTTATCCAAGTAGCTGTAAAAGAAACTTTAATTTTGAAAAACACACTCTCATACCTTAAGACTACTTTCAAACAAATTTATGCACGTCTCAGCATTGTAAATTACTGAAAAACAAGATCATAATAAAAATAAGTTTTTAAAAAAGGAATTAATGTCCTATGAATTTAAATGTTCAAAATTTGGATCTTATTTGTCATTATTAATTGGACTGCATTTAAATTTTTATTCTTATATCTTATTTTTTTTATTTTAAATTTATTCTAGTTTTATTTATTTTTATTTAAGCTGCCCAAATAACTTGGATTAATTGAACAGCCTAGAAAAGTTGCAAATAATAAACAAAGCATAAGATTTCTCAGCATTTACATTGTCCTCGAATGAATACAGGTAGTTCTGGATAATGACATTTTCCTCCCACCCACCCCTTCTAGCACAAACAACAAAAAAAGACGGGAGAGAAGAATAGTGATAGAATAAGATAAAGACGAAGCTGCACCAGGAAGAAAAAGTACACGAAAGAGGAAACAAAATTGGACAGGAATGAAGGGAGGAAAGGAAAAAAGAACAGAAATGAGAAGGAATACTTTACAAAAGTTTATAAAATGGCTTAAATTCATCAGGGAAGCAGGCCCTCCCATATGAATGCTTATCTTATGTAATAGTATGCGGGAATGATCTTGGAGACTGGGAAAGCGATAGCCAGCTTAGTCTTCAGCAGGAATGTCAGAATGGCAAAGGTCTCAGAAGGGACACCCCCCCTAGTTTCTTGGGCCATAAAACATGAGGGGAAGAAATATACTTCTAGACTTGCAAGGTAATGCAATCTTACAATAAAGTATAATTAGTTCATCTGGGTGTGCTTCTTCCCTGGATCACCTTGCAAAGGTTGTATTTTCAAAGGAATCCTTTGGTTGACTCAGTCTTCCATCCTTCCGAGGTAAGTAAAATGAGGACGCAGATTGTTGGCGGCTCTATACTGACTCTGTAAACCGCTTAGAGAGGGCTGTAAAAGCACTGTGAAGTGATATATAAGTCTAAGTCAGAGGTTCCCAAACTTGGCAACTTTAAGACTTGTGGGAAGAATTTCTGGGAGTTGAAGACCTCAAGTTTTAAAGTTGCCAAGTTTGGGAACCTCTGGTCTAAGTGCTATTGCTATTGCTATTGTTTCACAACAATAGTCATTTGAACTTCCACCTAGCATTTGGTGTAAACCTTTCTTTCATTCTTCTCAGTTAATGTAAGAAGCCTACCCACATCTACTTCGCAGGTTAATTATCTGAGAGGAAAATCTGATCTTTGTATCAAGTAACAGATGAGAGGATTATGATATCGCTTAATTCTTCCATATACATTATGTGCTGAAGCTTCTTTTCAGCTATTTTCAGATTTTTGAAACAGTGTACTATATTGCCTTTCCAATTTAGAGGATTGAAAATGGATCAGCTTCAGGCCCCATAATCCATGTTGTCTGATTTATTTTATCTTTGGTAATAAAATAAAATAAATATGTTAAAAAAAGAAATGACTTCAGAAAAGGAGATCTTATTATCCCTCCCCCCAAAAAATTATTATAATTCATTTCCAAAATTAAGGTAAAAGAATAAAATCTTGTTTGTCTCCATTATGGTAGATAAATGAGTCTAGAACACGCAAAAGGTATATTGAAGAAATAAAATCTATCCTTCTTATAGGATATTAGACATCACGTAAATAATAAACAATAAGGACTTCCAGTACTATTGTTATGCACAACTTGTATGTATTTGTACCACTTTGTTTAGGGTGTTGTACTTCAGACGAAGGTCTAAACATTGCATAACACTATGATATGATAATGCTCACCAATACTCATAATGATACAATTCTAGTAATGGAGGGAAAATGGAATTGTGAAGAAAGATCAATTTTTGAACTTTTAGTTTTATATTTATTTATTTTTCAAGATTTATTGGCTGCTCAACTCAAAGCCAACTGTGAATAGCATTCAATTCTGTTGCTCAGATACTATATACTATTAATATGTAGGATAAAGGATGTAATAATTATAAAACTAGAAAAGGCCATATTCTCACTATTTTATATTGACTGACATTTGGCTTGGTATGATTATTCTAAATTAAATATCCTTATGCAAGATATTAGTCTGCTAAAATAATGAAGAGGACATGGACCTTCCACTCGGTGCTATTTTCGTTTTCTTCTAGCCCGAACTTTCTAGGTTGAGGGCACTTCGACAAGTTTGGAGGTCAGTGAAAATTCTGAATATATACTATGAATGCTATTACAGTCTCGCCCATTTCCAAAATGGCTAATTGGAGAGCATGCCAGTTAGAAGTTTAACAGTTGCTTCTCATTAACTCTCCTGCACTTCCTTCCCTATTATTCCAGCTTATTTTTGCTCTTTTTGAGAGGGGGCACACAACTGCGTGCACCACCCATGAGATGATGGTCACAACCACATGATGGCAGACCTACCCTTTTCATGTCTCATTCAGAAGAGGTAAGACTTTGATGGTTGATGACTACCATCTTGACTTTAAGATTCCTTCACACACACCACCATCACCTTCCATGAAAGACAAGGCAAAGCAAAGTAGTTCTCAGTGGGCACTTTGATGCCTTCAAAAAGCAGGTTCAAGATTTATTCTCTTAAAAATTCTTTCATTTTCATCAAATGTTCTTTATTAGTTTTGATAAGGACAGATTAGTCGTTCTTTTTTACATTTAGAAAGTTGGTGTCATCAGATAAGTGAGTTCAACAACAAAAATATTTGCTGATAATCAAGAAATAAATATGTAATAATTCAAACCAAATAAAACATCCTGGTATGAAGAAATAATATAAACTGTTTTTGTTGTGTTTGTATTTGCTTACTATTAATTGAAGTGGTAGGCACTGAACAAATCTTTCTTGTATTTTTTTTCTTTTCAATTATTATTTTTATTATTGCAAAAGCAAAGCAGAATCCAGTTGTGTATACAGCATTAAAATATGTATTTATGAAAAGATAAATAGAATAGAATATAGAATATAGAATAGAATAGAATAGAATAGAATAGAATAGAATTCTTTATTGGCCAAGTGAGATTGGACACACAAGGAATGTGTCTTTGGTGCATATGCTCTTAGTACACATAAAGAAAAATAAAATACATTCATCAAGAATCATAAGATACAACAGTGATAGCCATAAGTTACTAATAAACAATTAAATCATACTAGGATTTTTAATTAAATAAATAAAATTAAATAAATAAATAAAATTAAATAAATAAATAAAATTAATCCTTTGGTCTTCTTCAAACAAATAGTATTTCCTGTTTTAAAATGAATGAAAGGTAGACCACATCAGTCAATCTGAAGAACCGCTTTTCCATTGTTGTTTGAAACTAAATAATTTTTAAGTTATTATGCTTTTACCCTACTACACCTTTGCTTCCAGATATGGACAACGACATTGTCCCTAAAAGTTTACTAGGCTGCACTGAAACTTTCAGAGAACAGTTGACAAAGTTCCACCTCAAAGATTATAAGGTCTTTGTGTAGAGATTGAGGTCCTGGAAAAGAAAGAAATGGAAGTAACATAAATGTAACGTAAAATGTATTTAACATCCACAAAAGGGCATGCAATAAGAGACCAACACCAATCAGCTTGTGGGAAAAATAACAAGGGTTATTTTCATCAAGAGTATCTTCATATCTCTTACATATGATGGATGGATAAATGGTTAGATGGACAGATGCACACATACAATGAAGCATAAACCTAAAACAAATAGCATGTAAATAAAGATGCTAATATATTATAATTTTTTATGGGGAATGATTACACCTCAAACACTATCCCAGATTTCCTTTACATGCCTATTTGTCTTTTACTCTTAAGCACAAGTTGTTCCAAAGAAACGGTTGTATCAGTGCACAATTCTCTCAACTCTTTCCCCATAAAATAGTAATTGGGGAAAGGAATGCAACTGGGATCCATATACATACTGAATCTTATTTGTTATGCATTAAGCCTCCCTCTGTGTCTTAAGGTGTTTATCTGAATAACTACCAATTTGGTGCTTTCCTAGTCTTCAAAAACACTAAATTTCTTTTGGTGACTTTTTTTCTGGGTATGTTTTTCTTTTCTTTCTACCAATGATTAATTGTGCCTGGTTTCCTGTTGCCTGTTAATTGTTTTATACAAGAGGATGATAATATAAGCAATAAGGTTTTATTAATGCCCTAATCAAATATATTGAAGCATATATGTGTTAAATACAAGAGCATTAAACAGGTGATTTTTCTTAAAAGAGCATTAGGTTTTAAGCATTGATCCCTTGTTTATTAATCTGTTCTCTGCAAAACGATAAGCATTTTAAAAAAATTGTTGGTAATAAGAAAAAGCTGATTTGTTAAAATAGAGATGTCAGTTCCCTGGAGGCAGCACAATGGACAGAAAGAGGCCCTTGTCTACTTCTACACAGCTTTTGTTTAATTCTGTAGCAATACTTTAAAAGAGTCACTCTCAAACATGCCTCAGACGGGACTTTTCTTATCCTGAACATTTTCAAGGATGTTATGAGAAGATGAAAATCAAACACAAGTGGCAATTTCAGTGAAAACCCTTAACCTCGGTGGCAAAATGCCTCTTTTAAGAGGGATTTTTAAAAAATAAAAATAAAAAAATCAAGGGTGAGATGTGAATATGAATAATTTCAAGGGGAAGCTACTTCTGTATGAATTGGGAGTTCTATGAACTGGAAGACCTCCCATGATGACTGAACTCGGTGGATAATATTAAAATCTAACCGTTTCACTGGGGTTTCAATACGATCAGTTTGAGCCTCTCTCCACAAAATCTTTCATGGAAATAACACTTTACACTTCGCTGACATTTTTTTTCCCCCGTCAGGATATCTGAGAGCACTACTCAAGTGCTGAATAATTACATTTAAAATTATCCCATGTATTGGGTAGGTTTGCAGAAAACAGCAGCATATCAAATGTTGCCATCAGGTGCTTGCTGAGATTTAGGTTGGGAAACTAAAGTATCTCCACTGAAAAGAAAGGGATGATGAGAGAAATAACTTAATGTGGCCCTACATGGGTAATTCACAGCTCTTTGAAATGCTTCCTATGATGGGGGGGAGGGGGATGAAAAAGGGAATGACGAAAAGGTCTATCAATCAATTTTTTTAAAATCTAAATACTTCTGCATCCAGTGGCCACAATATCCAGGTCTTGGGCATTTTCCTCTGTCTACTTGTAAATATGTTCCTTAAAAATAAAAATACTCTTCCTTTCCTTTCATTCCTTTCATAATAGGGAGCCCCGTATAAAAAGAAAACAACTCATGTACCTGGAGTGGTGTATATTGTGCTTCAAAGACAACTACTTCTGTATTTCCACAAATATTTTTCTATCTCTAAGAAAAAGCTCTATCTTAGATTTTAGCTTAGATTTTAGTTTAGAATGATGTTAGCTTAGATTTTAGATCAGATAAAATTTTAATTGGATTGGTAGGGGATTTTTAATATTTTTAGTTAAACATTTTAGCACAGGTTATCTAATTTAATTGTATTTTATCATTGTATTGTATTTATTGTTGTCTGTTGTGGTATTTTAATTCCCTGTGCACTGCCCTGAGTCCATTGCGGAGATAGGAGCGGTATATAAATCAAATAAACTATAAACTATAAAACAAACATTAAAAAAAAAGAGTTGGACATAAAGGTTTCACATTAAGGACATAAAATGCTTTCTAATGCATTGACTTTACTTTTTTTTTTGTCTTTACTATATAATTACTATAGTTGTTTTTTGGGGAATAGTCATGTTAGTAGTTAATTCTGTCCACAACATCGAAGAATCTTATAGCACTGTAAAAACTAACACAGTTATTATGGTTTCATTATTGTTATTATTATTGTTGATGATGCTGTTGCTGTTGTTGTCTTTTGTCCTCAAGATATTTCTTTATATTCTATATATAGATAACTTTTAAAATGTGGTGAAACTCACTTAACAAAGCTTGTGCTTAGCAACCAAAATGTTGGCTCAGAAACTCTGGCATTTGAAGCACGCAAGTCTTAAAGCTGTCAAGTTACAAGACCCTTGCACCCCTAACCCTTTAGGAAAAAAAACCCCAGGGGTGTTTAAACTTGACATCTTTAAGACTTGTGGACTTCAACTCCCAGAATTCCTCTTCTCGCTCTTTGTCTTGATGATGTGTGGACGGGCGGGGGGAGGGAGCTGGAACCAGTTCTAAACGGCACTGTAGATTTATGGAACTTCTTCTATAGAAGAGGTTAGAACTGAGAAGAACCCCACCCCTGCTTGTGTCCCCCATTTCTGGATCCAGCTTAAAGTACTGGCATTGACCTTAAAAGCCATGGGACAGGGTTATTTGAGGAACCTTCTCTCCCTGATTTCATCCACATATCCTACCAGATACAGCAGAGAAAGCATGGTATGGGTTCTGTCACCTAGGAAGCTACATTTGGGGGCCTCTAGGTGGTGGGATGAATGGAGATGAGCCCCGCCCACTAGAGTCAGGAACGACTAGCACATATGTGCGAAGGGAACCTTTACCTTTAGGCGGTGAGCCATGTCCACTGTGGAATATTCTCCCATTTCCATTATGCAGGTATGATATTATTACTACTATTGAAACTTGGTGGAATGAAACCAATGATTGGAATACACTACTAGAGGATATAATTTGTTCAAAAGAAACAGATCCAACGAAAGAGATGGAGGAGTTGCAATATATGTAAATTATTACTACAATTTATTATTTATTCATTATTGGGCTTAGACAAGTCAGAACTCCGCTGCCTTCAATTCGACCTAAGCGTAGTACATAAAATTATCTGCTACAATCTGCTACCTGTCAATGAATACTTCAGCTT
Organism: Rhabdophis nuchalis; assembly: GCA_039707465.1. Lineage (NCBI taxonomy): Eukaryota > Metazoa > Chordata > Lepidosauria > Squamata > Natricidae > Rhabdophis > Rhabdophis nuchalis. The sequence continues at coordinate 175,617,927 of CM077643.1, forward strand.
CAACCACAACAACATACGAACACACAATAGATACAAACTTATGGTAAACTGCTCCAAACTTGATAGCAGAAAATACAATTTCAGTAACAGAGTTGTCAATACCTGGAATGCACTACCCGACACTGTGATTTCTTCCCGAAACCCCCACAACTTTAACCTTAGACTGTCTACTGTCAACCTCATTCCATTTCCTAAAATGTCTTTAAGGGACATGCTAACGGTGGGTTCCTGGTTCCAGCGGCCTGGGTCACTGGAACCGGCAGCGACCCAAGTCTGCCACACCCCCAAACTGGTTCTCCCGGTGGCACCATAGGTGCCACCATCTTGCCTTTGGCTTCTGCACATGCACAGAAACATTTTATAGACCTGCATGTGCGCGCACAGCGTACATCAACCATGCGCTGCACAACCACAATCAAACTAGCAGTAGCGGCTGCCGGAACCCACCCCTGGTGCATAAGTGCACCAGCGTGTCTACCATCACTGCCCTCATATTCCCTTGTATTCATATTCATTTCATGTATACATAATCATGTTTATACTTATATCTGTTACTTAATCCATGATTGACGAAATAAACAAATCTATATAAATAAAAATGTTTGTTCAAAAGAGTTTGTTCAAAACAGCTAATCTCCGAAAGTACTCCATTGATCACTGCCAAATTTTCACACAACGTTTCTTTCAAGTACAGCACCAATGATATAGAGAGAGAGTGTAGATGTCACACCTGTGCCAGGTACACGCAACAGAAATGTAAAAAATTGTAAAAAAGGTAGTAGATGGATATAGAGGGAGCAGTGGGCCACAGGTATTATGTCATCCTTTATGACATAAAATACTCTGTCCATAGGTAGGTAGGTAGGTAGGTAGGTAGGTAGGTAGGTAGGTAGAGGGAGAGAGGGAGAAATACAGTAGGTAAGTAGGTAGGTGGATAGAGAGAGGGAGAAATACAGTAGGTAGGTAGGTAGGTTGGGGATTATACGGTGGTTGTGTGTACATGTTTGTGTGTGCAGGTGTAGATCTACACACAGATTGGTTGGCCATTTAACCAGACTGGGCCACAGCAACGCATGGCCGGGAACGGCTAGTAAATTAATAAAAATAACAACAACAATAATAATGTACAGAAATACATGATAACAAAGATGACAGCCTTCTTGGAAGTATTTGGGTGAATATTTGGGAGAAAGAAATTATGTTGCTATAAATGTGTACAAGCATAAGAAAAAGATGGACTTTTTGCAGATCAGTTAGCTGAGGTATGCAGGAAATACACGCTGTAGTAATGGGAGACTTTAATTATCCTGATATCAACGGGGACACAAAATCTGCAATTAGTGGAAGATCAAACAGGTTCCTGACAAGCCTAACTGACAACTTTATCATCCAAACGGTGGAGGAGGGAACTAGAGGGTCATCTATAATGGACTTAATTCTTATTAACAGGGATGAAAAGTTTGAGGAAGTGAAAGTTGTATGAACTTTGGGGGAGAGTGACCATGTCGTGCCAGAATTCACCTTAATGCAGGCACAGAGAACTGAACAGAATCAGATTAGTATTCTACAATTTAAGAGAGCTGACTTCAAGAGAGAGAGAGAGAGAGAGAGAGAGAGAGAGAGAGAGAGAGAGAGAGAGAGAGACAGAGACAGAGACAGAGACAGAGACAGAGACAGAGACAGAGAGACAGAGAGAGACAGAGAGAGAGACAGAAAGAGAGAGAGAGAGAGAGAGAGAGAGAGAGAGAGAGAGAGAGAGAGAGAGAGAGAGAGAGAGAGAGAGAGAGAGAGAGAGAGAGAGAATAGGAAGAATTCCATGGATGGAAAGCATGGAGGTTATAGTACAGTACTGCTCTATCCTGCACTAGGTAGGCCACATTTGGGATACTACATCCATGAATACGACGATTCCTAGTTATGATTTATAGGAGATAGCCATTCCAGTTTATCAATATGTTAATTTACTTGTAGGTATTGTTGGAAGAAATGTCCATCTGGGTTCAGTTTCAAGTGGGGATAAAGACACTGGAAACATGGAGGCTGTTTGGAAAGACGGTTTTAATGGTGGACAAGACCACATGGCTTGGAGCTTCTGGGTGAAAAGGGAAGAGATGCTGAGAGTCCCTGGGTTTTATGTCCTCTCTGGGCTTTGAACTTCCTGGGGCACAGGAAGAGTATCCTGATTGGTTGCTGTCAGAGGTCATAGCTTGCTTTGTAGGTTGTCTGTATGTTACATTTGGTTGAAGCGTGGTAGGTGGTGCAATGAAATGACTTTGCCTGAAGGGGGTAGATCTTTGTTATGTAAAATAGAGTGACCCAGGCCTTAATGGTCCATTAACAAAGGTGGAGAGGGTAAGTTTCTGCCCCTCTGAGTTTCTACTTCTCTTTTTTAGGGGAATATTCCGCCTTTTTAATATTTCCTAAGTATTTCATTTTCTAGGAGAGGGGTGTGTTTTAACTTCCTACAGTATATAAGCTTTGTGTGACTTTTCTTGGTTTTATTACAATTCTAGCTTTTAGGACAAAGAAATTATTATTTCTTTGTATTATTTTCTTTCGAGTTTCTTTAGAATCACTTAAAACAAAACAAAATGGAACAACACATTAAAGAAATATATGGACTTCAAATATTACAAGCTTGGATTTCATTATTTCAAACTTTTTCTTTCAAAATTGCCCAGAGAACTATTTCCTATAAAGTTAGCATTTGCACTGGAAACTCAGAACAATCAATGACATATACTAAACAATGCTAAATTATATCTGCAAGAACCTGAGTTCACACATGACATGACCAATTAAATGTAGTTGTATCCAGGAAGAGATCATTTAAAAATTAAATTTCAATTTGCCAATAATATGTAAATAAAGTTTTAGGGGAAGAAGAAGCATATGGTTCAAATATAGTACATTTGACATAATTTATTTTTTTTAAATAGAAATTACTAAGCAGTAAAAAAAATGTCCAAATCACTGAATGTTTCTGAAAATTAGTTAATTTACAAACTTAAGAACTATATTAGAAAATAAAAACATCCTGAGCAGTGGTAGGTTCGGGATCCCGTTCCAACCGGTATGGTGGGAACAGGCCCAGCGTCACCCGCATGGACGTGTGCGGCGTGCACACACACACACGGCATGCGCATGTGTTATAGCTGCAAACAATGCTTCCGCAAACTTCCATGACGCTCCAGCTGTTCAGTGGAGCATCATTCAGGTGCTGTACGCACCATGTGTGTGCACAGAAGCGCTGAAAGCTTTAAAATACCGGTAAAGAGCTCGGGCAGGTGGGTGGACCCTCTGGAGCACCATACCAGAACGATACCCAGTGCTCCAGGTAGGGTCCGGTACGCCTGCATTCCACCACTGATCCTGAGGTTTGTTGTTTTAAAACCCTTCCTCGGTATCAAAGCAATGTACTTGGTATGCTCCAGCAGTGGGATTCACTTACTTTTCTAAAGTTAAGGGCTCCCCTTGGACATATATGCTAGTCGTTCCCGACTCTAGGGGGTGGTGGTCATCTCCATTTCAAAGCTGAGGAGCCAGCACTGTCTGAAGACGTCTCCGTGGTCACGTGGCCGACATGACTAAATGCCGAAGGTGCACGGAATGCTGTTACCTTCCACCAAAGGTGGTCCCCATTTTTCTACTTGCATTTTTACATACTTTCAAATTGCTAGGTTGGCAGAAATTGGGACAAATAATGGGAGCTCACTCTGTTATGTGGCACTAAGGGTTTGAACCACCGACCTTTCTGATCGACAAGCTCAGTGTCTTAGCCACTGAGCCACTGTATACCTTTCCTACAGGTTCGCAAATGTGAGAGCGCATGCACACTGCTTTCTGCACATGCGCAGTGCTTATGCATTACGTCGGGGCAGGTGGGTGGAGCCTCTCACAGCCACCGCTACCGGTTCACTCGAACCAGAGAGAACCAGCTGAATACCACCAAACCTTAGTAAGACCTTTCTGTTGCCTATACTATTTGTTTCCTATCAATATCCTTAATGTCTATGGAGATTCTCAGTCATCCAGGTCATGGTTGTCCCAAAGGTGCTTTTTCAAAAGGCAACTGGACTCAAAAGTTTCTTAGATGAGAAGCATAAAAACCAGAAAGTCCCCACTGCCTCTTGAAAATGCACCTTTGGGACATCAATATACTTGTGTGAGCTTCAGGTCAAATACAGCACTATTGTTATACGTTCCTCTTTTGCAAATATTATGGTGAATGACAATCTGAGTTTCAAATCAGCAAACCAGAGGTTTAATTATTTATGTATTGCTTTTTAACAAATAATAAAAAATAGCGATACATATATTGTCAAAGGAACATAAAAAAAAGAACACATAAAATGTGGCGTAAAAAAATAGTGGAAAATATGACAAAAAAGATTCATACCTGTAATCTGACATGTCATTATAACAATGAACAGGTACAATTCTATATATACTTTTCTACTGCAAATATTATTAAAATGTATGTATTTATGATGCATTTAATACGATTATCTTTTTTTAACTTACTGTATCCTGTATAAATGAATCCCATATGTCATTGTATTTGCCCATATAAAGTCTATGTCTGTAGGCAAATCCACACCTATGTAGATTTACATGTGTGTGAGTGGGGCAAGTGCATTTAGGTCCCCAACCCATTGAGTGAAAGGAACCATACATTTCCAATGCTACAATATTAATCTTTTGGCCATAGTAATGGCATACAAAATCTATTTACATTGTCCAGTTGTCCAATACTAGGTATGCAGTTAAAGAGAATATTATCTGCTGAAAGTTTTAGTGCTTGAATTAGCATACCAGAGTTTAAAAATGGCATCCAGGCATCTACATAACACACATCACAACCTAAAAACCCCAAAATTTTAGGGGCATCCTGGTTGACTCTGCTCACAATGACACAATGAGGCTTCAGAATGTGCATCTTTGCTTTGTAGAAACAAGTAGAAGGTTGATACCAGACTATCAAATGATCCATAAAGAAATATATATGTACGTATAGAGACATACATCTATACAGATATTTAAAGCTGTACAGATACATACATATATATAAAGATTAGGCCGTGTTTGCAATGACTGCTTATTTAAAGCTTTTAAAATTTTGATGTAGAAAACATTGAAAACACAAAGTTTGCCTAATCAGAGTTGTTAGGAGTTGTCCACTAAGCCTCTCCTTGCTTTAACTTTCACAGCATGTATCCTCACTCTAGCCTTCAACACCTGAAAAATTAGGCAAACTATTTGACTGATTATAGAGGCAGTTTTTCTTGTTCCAGTGCTTGTTCTAAAAGGGATACTCAGCAGAACTTGCATTTTTTCCCCTTTCATTTTGTGCTGTCTGCATGAGTAATTACCTCCCTGATTTCTGAGATGCAATTGAGTAGCTTCCACATTAGAAAAATCCAAAGATTGATAGAGCCATCTCCCCTAAAGGATTAGTTTGCTGTTGTAATTCCACTGAGTAGGTCATAGCAAAATGCTACAAAGTTAAATTTCTCCCGTTTGCAAAACAAAACAAGTATTGTTATCTATTACCTGCAAGAAAGACGAAATTATTAGGTTATTATTCCAATAATTTACCTTTTAATGGGAAAGGTGTCTTATCTTCGTTGAGTATATCATAATAGTACCTTTCTTCCTTTTTCGTCTTTTTTTTTTCCAGATGGCAATTATCTTAAATTTAGGCTCACTTTCTTTTTAGGTAAAATGGCATATATATATACATATATATATATATACATACATATATGTATGTATATATATATATATACATACAACCTGTTATTAGGCCCCTGAATTGGGGCCTAATAACAGGTTGTTGTGAAACAATTACCTATACATACATACATACATACATACATACATACATACATACAAACATACATACATACATACATACATATATATATATTTTATATGTGTGTTACGTTATTTATTGATCAGCTCAAAAACGTAACACACATATTTAAAAATTCACACAACGGAACTCATGGCTTTCTGACTAGATGGTCTCTGGTGATGAGCCAAAAGGCAGAAAAGGAAACAGTATGTCTCCTCCCTTAATTGGGGCCCTAACAGGGTGTTGTGGAACAATTATATATACTTATCCTCCTGTCTCAGCTGAGCAGGAAGAGAACCTGGCTGGCTGGCATGGAATACAGCCCCAGTTCGAATCCCAGTAAGGGTATGGCTAGCTGATGAGAGCTAAAAAGCTCGAAATAGATCTATACTAGTCTCCCTGACTTATTTATTTTTATATTGAAAAAGTTTTATTGGTTTTTACAAATTTTTTAAGGTAGGGTAGGGGTAGGGTGAAATACAAAAATATTTTGAGAACTTTCACGTCGAGGTCGTTGGCCCCTCCGGGGCTTCATAATAAGACATTGGTAATACATTTTCCAATAATACTGCAAGGTGAAAACAAGTGCATACATCATAAATTCTAAATTCTATGCTGGCAATCGTGTACAAACATCCAGATAAAAAGTTATACTGTATTAATAAAAAGCAAAGTCATTTTTTAGACCTAAGTCTCTTGGCAATTGTATCTTCTTGTTCTCCTTCCTGGCCCCCAGCGGGCGGGGCCGTGGCCCCCTCCGTCCCCCCTGGATCTTCCCCCAGGATAGAGGAATGTTTTTTAAGAAAGGCTTCCGCCTCAACAACTGTTTTAATCCTTACTCTTCCTTCATCCCAGAACACCAACATCCCTTCTGGCATCGCCCACTTAAACCAAATCCCGTGGTTAAATAATTTGTTAGATAAGAAGGAATACTTCCTCCTCGCCTCTCTAATCTTTTTTGGGATCTGTTTCAAGATGACGACTTCCTTTTGTTGGTAAATTAAAGGCCTGTCTCTTTGCGCCTTCAAAATTCCCTCCCTGGTCGACCTTCTAACAAATTTAATATGTATCTCTCTGGGTACTTCATTTAACCTGGCATATGTTGAATTAATTCTATAGACTAGGTCAATGTCCCCCCTGATCTCCTCTTTAGGTTTATGTAAATAGTCTGCTAAAATTGTACTCATGAGATCAGGAAGGCATTCACCAGTTTCCTCCAAAATATTCTGAAATCTTAAAAAATATGACATTATTTCAAAATCCATCCTAGACATATGACCAGACAAATCTGCAATTTCAGTGTTGACATTTTTAAGTTCTCCCTTTGCCCCAGCCAACCCCACTTCCAGCTCCTCGGTCTTCTGCGTGTTCTCCATCAATTTTTTTTGTGTTTCCAAAAGTTCAAGCTTAGAGCTACACTGGTCTCTCCTCATCGCTTTAATTTCCAGCACCAAGGAGTTTAATGCTTCCTCCATCGCCGTCATTCTTTGTTCCAGTCCCGAATTCTCTGGTTGATTTTTGAAGCCATGATAAGCTATTATAATCAGTGCCACTAAAATGGCGTTTTTTGGGTGCGGCTGCTGGAGTCAGTCAGGAGAAAAAAAAGTTCAGCTCAGAGTTGTAACAAGCTGTAGAGCCCAGAGAAGAAACAGTTTCCACAGTCAATTGTTAAAAAAGAGAAGGTATTCCAGGGAAGGAACCAGTTATTCCCCAAAAAAAATTTCCATTAATAAAGAGAGACAGTCCAAATTACAAAGAGATGTTGGTGATTTTCCATAGAAAAATAGTCATTCAGGAACAAAGAGGAGCCATCTTCCACCACCCAGCCAGGCAGCCAGCAGGAGAGAGTAAAAAAAGAAATTGTTTCAATAAAGCCGGACTTAGATACATTGTATAGAAACAAGCCGCGAATCACTTTCACTCGTTCCGCAAAAGTCCAGATGAGAAATATCCGCTTCCTCGCAACGAGGAGCCATTTCTAAACGCCGCTGTTGTAAATCCGAGGGGGGGGGGTTGGCAAACACCCCCCTCCACGTCTCTTCCAGTCCAAGCCGCCAGCAAGAAAAAGTTTTAAAGTCACTTACTCTCCGCCTTGCATCTCAAGCCCCGGCAAAGCCATCCGACCCGAGCGCTCCGTTCTCTCCAAATCCATTATTTACTGCCTTCCTCCATTGGCGAAGGGAACCAAGCCCCCCGCAGCATGTCTTCTTCCACCTGGACCGAAGACAAGGACCGTTCCTCCAGCTGCCGCCAGCAGAACCAGTCCAGGCAAGCCAGCCCTACGGAAGGTCCCCCCCAAAAAGAAAAAGGGGGGGCACCCCGCCCCGTTAGGGGCAGGAAAAAGAACAAAACGGTGGACGAACCCCGAGGTTCATCCGTCGCTGCCAGAAGCCAGAACAGGAAGTCTCCCTGACTTATTTATTGATCAGCTCAAAAACGTAACACACACACACACACACATATATATATATGCTGGCATTGCTGTCTTCGGGTGTTTCGCCGTGTAAGTATGAAATTGTTTTACACGGGAAAACACCTGAAGACAGCAATACCAGCATACCTACACCCGTGAAAATCTACGAAAGCATATATATAACCAATTTCATTGTAATTTTAGTACAATGACAATAAAGATTAGTAGTAGTAGTAGTATGAGCTTTTGGAAAGGGGAGAAACATATCCATAACAGTTTCCTTTGTCAATAATATTACCCTACTCAAGAGAATTATTTATTCATTTCAAAAGAAGAAAGGTGAGGAATTGGTGTCCTGTTTCTGCTGAATTGCAATTCCCAGCATCCTTCTCACCTGACCAAACTTGTTAGAGCTTCTGGGAAGTATTTTTCAGCAGTATCTGCAGAACCATGGTTTCTTCCATGCTTACAGAAAAGCATGTCAAAAACTATGCCCACAAAACTCAGTCCTTACTCAAGTCATGTTCACTGAAGATAAATGGTCTTATTTTTGTTCTCCAAGAACTATATAGAGCAGTGTTTCTCAACCTTGGTGACTTTAAGTCCTGTGGACTTCAACTCCCAGAATTCCCCAGCCAGCTGGCTGGAGGACTCTGGGAGTTGAAGTTCACAGGACGTAAAGTCACCAAGTTTGAGAAACACTGAAGGGAATTTTAGTTCAGTTTTCCTCGTGCTAAGCAAACATTTTTCATTTCATAAATATAATCTATGCTATTTTTATAATTATAATCCAAAATAGGGTCTCCTCGTGTGGTTGGAGCTGTAATTAGCTGCTCCTTCACCACCATGATTATGAGACATTTCCTTTATCTTTATCAACTGCAGTAAATAACAAAAAATAAATAAAGAGGCCCATCAATTCCCTCTAGCAGCCTTCTGGTTTTTGCTCAACATGTTGATGCTAAGTGTTTTAAGAGTCCTGAAGAAAACAGCAAAACTAACTGGAATATCGCCTCCAATTATTTGGGACAACCCCTGCAATAATTCCCAGTCAGACTGGCAGATGTGGTTGAATCCAATTAGAAGTCATTAAATTGGAAAAGACTGATTTAACATTTATCGCTTGATGGAAGCAGTGACTGACCGAATAAGTTCGCATGCTGCACCCTGAGATGTACATTTTAACCGTAATTTGAATAAACAATACATGCATTGTGTAGATTCAGACATAATTTAATGCTTAGCCATAAACCATAATTTATAAGCCACAATGTCTGGGTTCATACTATATATGCTAAACTAAAACCAAACAGCCCAATTTATAGCTCCTCATAATGTATGCATCCAGCAAAGGCCTTAAATAAATAAATAAATAAATCAAGATGCTATCCACCATTGGTTATAGATTCATATTGAGGGAAGGGGCACTTTAGGGGGCGTGCATAAGCGCACCAGGGTGCCTACCATCCCTGTCCTACTGTTCCCATTTATATGTGCTCTTTTTATTGTTTATGGCTATGTTTTGCTTATTTATATCCATTTATTTGTGCCATTTTTTCATGTGTTTTCATACTTGTTTCCTTGTACTTGTTGAGAAGTGAATGAATGAATGAATGAATGAATGAATGAATGAATGAATGAATGAATGAATAAGTCATCCAATTCCTTGCTCAATATAGGAACCAAACTGAAACATCCAGGATACATCCAGTTCTTACTGTTTAGAAGTTTTTGTTGGAATCTGCTTTCCTGTACCTGAAATACACTATGACTTGATCCTGCTCAATGGAGCAACACAGAAGAAATTTTGATCTTTTTCTCTGTGGCATCTTTTTCAGATATTTAAATAGCACTACCATATCTCTTCTCTGGGGATGCGATGGCTCAGTGGCTAAGACGCTGAGCTTGTCAATCAGAAAGGATGGCAGTTTGGCGGTTTGAATTCCTAGTGCCGTGTAATGGAGTGAGCACCCATTACTTGTCCCAGATTCTGCCAACCTAGGAATTCGAAAGCTTGTAAAAATGCAAACAGAAAAATAGGAACCATCTTTGGTGGGAAGGTAACAGCGTTCTGTGCACCTTCGACATTTAGTCATGCCGGCCACATGACCACAGAGACGTCTTCGGACAGCGCTGGCTCTTCAGCTTTGAAACAGAGATGAGCACCGCCCCCTAGAGTCAAGAACGACCAGCACATATGTGCAGAGGGAACCTTTACATTTCCCTTATCTCTTCTTTTCTTCCTCTCCTCTGTTGAATATTCCAAAATACTCCAAAACAGGTTTTCAATGTCCCTTTTTGGGCACATATTCTGATTAGCAAAGTAGAAGTTAGAATTTGTGTTACAATTTGAGAAAGAATTCAAGCACAGGTGTTTCAGACCACCATAAATGAATACTTTTTATACTGCAATTCTTGTTATAATTAGGCAACCAAACTTTATCCAAGAAAGTTAACTTAAACATTGTTGACTTCTGAAACTTTTTCATTGGTACAACATAGGACATTAAATGCATTAATCTGAGATTTTTAATTTGTTGCAGGTGTTCTATGGAAGATTTTAAAAACATTTAGTGTTATGGTGGCTTTTTTTCATAAAAAATCCATTTTCCAAATGTCTGAATAATGACAAAAGACCTTCTAACAGAATATTAAGGCAGGGAATTCATCTAAACATCACAAATGTAATCATAAGTACAGCAAGCTGTAGCTGCAAGTCTGATTAATATGGGCTTGGTATAATGTTGTTGGTACAATTACTCTTGACACTCAAATATATATGAGGGGAAAGGCTATATGCATGTAGCTACAATACATTAAAATGCATTTTTCCCTCTGAAAGCTTTGCATGTGTGTGAGTGAGTGAGTGTGTGTGAGTGTGTGTGTGTGTGTGTGTGTGTGTGTGTGTGTGTGTGTGTGTACACGCATGCATGCATTTGAAAGGGGAAGTAAAGAAAGGCCTTAGAGGCAGTCATATTTAACTGGATACTGGTTAAAGTGAAACACATAATAATAATAATAATAATAATAATAATAATAATAATAATAATAATAATAATAATAATAATAATAATAATAATAATAATAATAATAATAATAATAATAATAATAATAATAATAATAATAATAATAATTTTTTAATTTGTTGACCGCTCCCTCTCCCCGTAGGGACTCGGAGCGGTGCACAGGGAAAAACTAAAACAATAAATATACAGACATATTAAAAAACAAATTAAACAATACCTGTGCTAAAATACCCATTTACATACTAAAAATTCCCACTTAAACAACTAAAACCCCATAGAGAGAGACTACCCTAGGCCGGCCAAGCAGAAAAGATATGTTTTTAATTTTAGACGGAAGGAGCGGAAGTCCGTGGTCGTTCTAATGTCGGGGGGAAGGTCGTTCCAGAGGGCTGGGCCCGCCACAGAGAAGGCCCTTCCCCTGGGCGTCGCCCGCTGACAAAGTCTAGTGGACGGCACCCGGAGAAGTCCCTCTCTGTGGGAGCGAATCGGCCGTGAGGATGTGTAAGGCAGGATCCGATCCCGCAAATAGCTAGGTCCCGAGCCTTGGAGCGCTTTAAAGATGATAACTAATACCTTGAAGCGCACCCGGAAGACGACAGGCAGCCAGTGCAGCTCGCGCAGGAGCGGTGTTATGTGGGTAAACCTGGAGGTTCCCAAAATTGCCCGCGCGGCTGCGTTCTGGACCATCTGAAGTCTCCGGGTGCACCTCAAGGGGAGCCCCATGTAACGAGAGTTGCAATAGTCCAGTCGGGATGTCACGAGAGCATGAGTGACCCCATCCAATAGGGGGCGCAACTGGCGAACCAGGCGAACCTGGTAAAACGCCCTCCTAGCCACGGCTGTCACTTGATCTTCCATGGACAGCCAGGCATCCAGGAGGACACCCAAGTTGCGCGCCCCATCCACAGGGGCAAGATGTTCGCCCCCTATGGCCAGCGATGGCGTCAGCTGGTTGAATCAGGCAGCCGGAAGCCACAGCCACTGGGTCTTGGTCGGGTTGAGCCTGAGTCCGTTACTTCCCATCCAGATACTTTTATTTACTATATTGGCCCATGTACAAATTAAAATTATTTAAAATATATATATGATGCTTTTAAGGTATATTTCCATGCCAGCATTTGCCTATTGAGATTTCTAAAAGCAATTTATAACATGACATATATCCTACATTGTTGTTTTCATTAATGTGAGTTTCACCCTAGTTTTAACAAGCCTTCAGTCATCTGTTTCTAAGTCCAGCAATATTCCTTCTCTTTCGCTCCGAGTCCCTTCGGGGAGAGGAAGCGGTCTATAAATTAAATATTATTATTATTATTATTATTATTATTATTATTATTATTATTATTATTATTATTATTATTATTATTATTATTTCCCAATCCATAGTTTAAGGATATGAAAGTAGTAGTTCCCCCCAAAAATTGTGTCCTTCAAAGATCTTCAAATATCTAAGCTTTTAAAGAAAGTCAACCTCTATTACGTATTTCTTTCTCATCTGACTTCCAATTTCAGCATGAATTCAAAACAACTTACTTAAAAGTCCAACCCTAAGCCATTTCCCATCAAGGTGTTACATAGATCCATTGCTTAGCTATAGCAGGGTGACTTTATCAAAGCTCAAAGATGCAAGGTGTCCTTTAAAAAACAAAGGTTTTGCAATTGTGGAATTTAGATGCTTTACCATAACTGAACATAGGTTCCCACATTACGCTAAGCCGCAACATGATTTGTTAGATTGTAGCTGTGTATGTTGTATAAATCCAGAAAATTGAATGGGTTTCAACTTTAGCCAGATAGTTAAATCAAGTAAAACAATCCTTGCCCATCATTATGAAGAACTTGTGAAAAGCAATCTGAAGGGCACATTTGAAAAAAAGCAGTCAGGCATGGGGAAAATTGAAGGTTTTTTTTTTTATTTTCAACTTATTGATTCAAAAGAAATTGGCAAGCTCAAGCCAATGTCTCAAGGAAATGAAATTCTGTCTGGGTTCTATAATGGTTGCAATCCCAAAGAACTTCATTTCCCAGTAGGCTTTGGTGTCACTAGAATATCATTTAATTAGGCTCAGAGGCTTATGAGAATCTATCTATGGTTTTGGAAACTTAATTTGAAAAGTGTGAGAAACACCGGTAAGGGAGGGGAGGTGTGATTACCAAATATGTGACATTTTAGAAATCACTTTTTAAAAAAGGCAACGCTTATTTTAAAATGTGAATTCAAATGAATGTTTCTTTTAGCTCTAAGACAATAAAAACTTTACCAAATACGGACCAATTCAGATATGGAAAGATGAATTCTAGCCAAATCTTTTTTTTGGGAGGGGGGGGGTGGAATTATTTGAGCACATGATAGGATCATTTATTCTTTGAATACACTGGTTAATCATCTGGAATAAGAGTTAAAAATCCCATGGCATTATTTTTCAGTCCATCTTATATTAATTCTCAAATTAAGGAAGAATAGGGATCTGCAGTCCGAAATCTGACACAGAAGAATGGATGGAAGAAATGTCAAATTCAGAGCAACAAAGCTATTCACAAACAGATTTTATATAGTCACATCTTAAAGTAATGCTAGATAAGTTGAGCTACCCTCTATTTATGATAATCATATCTGAAGTGATGAAAGACATTTAGGAGAGTAAGACTTCTAATCCAATTATTCATTATTCATGCCATATCCCAGGATAATAGAAACTTATGCATTTCAATTTTCATAGTTTATGAACAAAAAGCTACTTCAAGTTCCATTATATGGACCATCCCTCTATTCCTGTTTCCTTACGGACTTTATTACTCAGGGTATCCATCTGCAACTGAATTTATTGGAAGCAACTTTTAATTTTAAGAATCAAGTACACTGGGAAATATAATCAAATGCTTTAGTCTACATACCTTTCCAAGGACTTGGCCAAAATGAATAAACTAGAAAATGTTGTTTGCTTCAGCTGCTCCAAAGTCCTTTAAAACCGTCAGGTTCCTACTAGCAATGGAAAAGATCTTAGCAAGCTAGCTTCACATTTAATTAATTGAAATTCAACCTCCCTAGACAAATCACAGATGCTCTCCATATTTAGCATGGTAACTCCTAGACAGCTGTGTTAATCTATATAGTAACATTACCCCCTAGCTAAACATCTGGATAAAGCTTAAAAAAACCTTCAACAATACCTCTGATGCTGTCAGACACAATACTCCCAATTTACAATGCCGTACACAAAAAAGAGAAATATTTAGCATTGAAGATGACGCTCAATTTATTTGTTAAAGTATTCAATTTGTGCAAGTCAGTCAGATGCTTTATTCCTATAAATCATCACTGTCAAATAGTCGGATAGGAGTTGCTGTTTGTTTTTTAGTTTCCATTTGTTATAACATTTTAATAGCTTTTTATGAAAGCCAAAATACATATCATATGAGATGCAGGACTAAAGACAAAGCAATCTTTGTTGAATTCCACCTCTTCCTTTAATCTAATACCTTCTAGATGTGCTGTAATTCAATTTGTTTAATTCCTCAATCAGCATGGCTGGGCTATTATGGAATAATCATTGATGGGTTATGGATGCAAAAATCCAAATAATCGACAGAATACCAGAACGGAGCATGACTTTATGAAATTATACATTACCCCCCTTCTCACTAGCATCATTAATAATCTGAACTATGGACAACAAAGCTATGGACAACAAAGGCATGTTTTTATTATGAAGAAAATATAACTTGAGAGATTTATTTATTTTTCTTTATAGGACTCAAAGAGGGCTCTGATCAAAGAATAGAATAGAATAGAATAGAATAGAATAGAATAGAATAGAATTCTTTTTTGGCCAAGTGCGATTGAACACAAAAAGGAATTTGTCTTTGGTGCATATGCTCTCAGTGTACATAAGGAGAATAAAATACATTCATCTAGAATAAAAAGATACAACATTTAGTGATAGTCAAGGTTAGTGATAAGCTATCAAATCATACTAGGAAACAAATAAAAACAATATAAAGTGAAAGATATGAGCAACATGGTTATAGTCATGTGGGGGGGGGGAGAGATACTAGGAAGGAAGAGAAGAATAATAGTAATACATTCTTGGTAAATTATTGACAGTGTTGTGGGAATTAGTTGTTTAGCAGAGTGATGGCATTCGGTGGGAAACTACCCTTCTGTCTAGTAGTTGTTCTAGTGTGCAGTGCCCTATAGCTTTGTTTTGAAAGTAGAAGTTGAAACAATTTATGTCCAGGATGTGAGGAGTCTGTAGATATACACGAGTAGTGTACAACTCCTTCATTCATAATGGGAATTAAAGTAACACAAATCACACACAAAAACAAAATGATGCCCATAACCAGGAGAAGTATTCATAAAGATAGAATCAATTAATCCTTAGGAGTGCTAGTTATAACAAACAGACACCTATGGATTGACAAAACAACCAAGTTTCTGACATCAGCCGTAAACAAGCATTGAGCTTGCTCATTACTTAAAAATTAAAGCAGACATGGGCACATACGCCAGCAGCACTCCCCACTTCCCCACATTTTTTTCCATAATGTCATTGGTGACAGTGTTGTATGTCCAGGGCTGGCAGGAGTTTGGGATGCTTCAGAAAGTTGTTGAAGGTTGAAGAATTGCAACCTTATTGCATCCACAGATTGGCAGCCCTATTTAAGGCAACCCAACTGACCTGATCCTTCATGGGTAAGATATGCCTAACACAAGGACAAGAGCTGTGGTGGCACAGTGGTTAGAATGCAGTATCGTAGGCTAATTCTTCTGACTGCCAGGGTTCAAACCTCATCGGAACAAGGTTGACTCAGCCTTCCATCCTTCTGAGGTGGGTAAAGTGAGGACCCAGATTGTTGGGGGCAATAGGCTGACTCTGTAAATTGCTTAGAGAGGACTGTAAAAGCACTATGAAGCGGTCTATAAGTCTAAGTGCTAGTGCTATTAGATATACTCCTGTGCATGTCCATCTGTCTAAGCACAATTACTGAAATACAGAATCATAACAGAAAGTGAATTTTGCCTGAAAAAGAATCCCAGGATCAGATATCACATAATGCACTGTACTTAGACCAAAATACCTTTGGGAGCAATAACCAGCAAAGCATTTTTATTACTGTATAAGACTGTTCCAAATGTTTGGTAAAACATATTTTTAAATCACACTTAGAAGCTTATTCGTAAATGCGAATAAGATACATCACATCAGAAAAAGAAAGAACAGAGACAAAATAAATCCTTTTTATACAAAGTTCGAAGGTTGATTCCTGCAGACAGGCACTGAGTAATAAAGTGTTTTATAAATGAAGGCTGACTGAATAGTTCCAATTATCCAGTGGGAACACCAGTAATGGTGACAAAAAGAGATGTTGACTGATTCAAGAAAATAACTTCTTAAAGATCTGCCTTTTAACCAGTTGATCTGTGAATTAAACTGATCAACTATTTTAAAACATATCCTTGTTTTCAAAAGCTAAGACAGCTACCCTTCTGTAAAAAGCTGAGGTAAAACACAACAATAACATTTAACAGGATATGTTGATTGGGTGGAGCAGGCCAGGTAATGAGAAAGATCATCATATCACCATCATTATTACTACTTCTACTATTACATTATTTAATGTCCTATTTTAAGGCATAGAACAGTGATGGCTAACCTTTTTTGGCTCACATGCCAAAAGCAGGGGGAGCGTGGGGGGGGTGTCGTGTGTTGGTGGGCCACACCCATAATGCTATGTGCGTGACCCCCTGCTTTTTGCGTGCTTTTTTCTCCTTCCCCAGGCTCCAGAGGCTTTCTAGGAGTCTGGGGAGGGTGAAAACAGCCTTCCCCCCGCCACCTCCAGAGGCTTCGAAAGCTTCCCTGAAGCCTCCAGAGAGTGAAAAACGGCCTCAAAAGAAGGCCTAAATCAGCTGGCCAGGGCACACATGCAAACGCGTGCCCTAAGAAATGGTTCCGCGTGCCACCTGTGGCACCTGTGCCATAGGTTCGCCATCACTGGCATAGAGGATATTGATAATTAGAGTGAATAACTTCCCAGTCTTTTAGGGTCAAAATCTTTGACCTGATTATGAGTTGTGAAAAATTCACACTGAGTAACAAACTTTATTTTTTTCTGTTCCATCTCTGAATCAGTAGGAGGTAGAATTCAGAATCTGAAAATAACATTTAACACAGCACAGTACTTAAGCAAAATGGTTCGGTTGAGATCTGCATATGTGGGATTGATTGGGATAGATTGTAGGGGTGACACCGAAATATAATTTTATCATATTTTACCAAAAATTATTGCATTTTATTTCAATTTTGTTTTAGACTGTATTTTATTCCAATTCCATTTTAGACTGTATTTTATTTCAATTTCATTTTAAAGTGTATTTTATCCCATTCCATTTTAAATTGCTTTTATCAAATTTTAGCAATCATTTGTTTCTGGAACTCTGCACTTTGATACGGCCTAAGGGCTAATCAATAAAATTAATGAATAATTAACTAAGGGCCACAATAGTTCATGTGGTTAGGATGTTAAGTCAGAAGACTATTGAAAGGTCGATAGCTCAGCAGTTCAAAACCTGAGTGCATGAGCTGTGTGACAAAATGAACTCCTGGTCAATTTTGTCCCAGCTCCTGCCAACCTAGCAGTTTGAAAGCAACCCAATGGAAGTAGATGTAGGTACCACTTCAGTGGGGAAATACCAGGGACAATAGTGGGCAATAGTGGCTAATCCAATAGTGGGCAAAAACTGGCTAATCCTTTCAACCCAGAAGTGCCTTAGTAGGTGGTTCCAACACGAATGATGTAGAGTAGTAGTAGTAGTAGTAGTAGTAGTAGTAGTAGTAGTAGTAGTAGCAGCAGCAGCAGCAGCAGCAGCAGCAGCAAGCTAACCTTGGCTTCATCTCAAAGCAAGAATAAACCTGGTTTGTTCTTAAATAATTCCAGGTAGGTAAGACTGGGAAATAGGAAAAAAAAATCCCTAAAGATGGCAAAAAGAGCAAATCACTGTCATATTTTTTGCCAAAATACCTGCATGGATGTGTTTCATAGAGTCACCAACAATCAAGTCTAATGTTTAGTAAAGGTAAAATTGAATGGTCTCTACTTTCGGTGCCTTGATGTTAGTAGTTAAGCACAATTTGTGGGGCTATGTCTGCCTGTGTTTGTGTGTCTCTCTGGATTGATGTCAATGAAATTCAGAAATTCATTTGATTCATAAGCCAGATCTAGTAAATTCATACTTTTTACTGTATAAAAGCCCCGAATTTTTGCCAGGCTTCTTTTTTATTTTCAGCACTCAAAACAAGATTGCTTTCGTTTTGATTTGTAGTCCCATGAATCTGAATCAAATGAAAGCATCCCATTTATTTATTTAAATAATTTATATGGCCACCCAACTCAAACAATTTGACTCTGAAAAACAGTCAAGATAAAAACAACAATTAGCCACAAACAATTATAACTGGTAGCTCAATCCTACTTTCATTGACAAATTCTGTGGCAGAAGCCTTCGCCTTAACAATGCTGATGATGAAGCCTGTACCCCACTCATAGGTAAGTCAATGACATTTAGAATGTAAGTTTTAAAAATCTGTTGTCAAATTATTCTTCAGATTGCAGAAAATAGGTTTGAACTAGAACTAAATATCCAGACATTAAAATGTAAATGAAACCCTATAGGTTAGATAACAGGAATGGGGAGAGAATGATTCTGGAAAAGAGGAAGAAGAGATGGGCAAGGGTTGTGTGAAGATCAGGAGGCATGAGTACTCATTCACCATTTAATTCAATTTAATTCATTTATTTCTTGATATAAGCTTGTACGTGAAAGGAGAGAAAAGTTTAGTCTAATGTTTAGTAAAGGTAAATGTAAAGGTTCCCCTCGCACATATGTGCTAGTCATTCCTGACTCCAAGGGGCAGTGCTCATCTCCGTTTCAAAGCTGAAGAGCCAGGACTGTCTGAAAACGCTTCTGAGTTAAAGTAAGGGTAAATGAGCCCCTGTGGATTTTACTCCATTTGTCCTTGCTGTCTATAGGGGTGTGGTGCTCATCTCCGTTTCAAAGTCAAGACATTTCCACAGTCATATGGCCAGCATGATGTCACAGAGTGCTGTTACCTTCCCACTGAAGTGGTACCTATTTATCTACTGGCATTTACATGCTTCTGAACAAGCAACCAGGTTGGCAGGACCTGGGGTGAGAACAGGAACTCACCCATTATATGGCACTCAGGTCTAGAAACTGAAGCTTTCTAGCCGACAAACCCAGCATCTTAATCACTGAGCCATCATACCACCCTTTCTGGGCTAAGGCTATGGTATATTATTATCATCCATGTACTAACTCTTCTTGAAATACTAAATAGACATATGTGCCAATAAAACAGGTCTTATTTATGTCTGCTTCTATGTTGATTTACTGGTCTTTTCTTGTGGGCAGAGAACATCAGATAAAAGCCAGAGGAAATTACATCATGATTTATTTTGTCTAGAAATGCACCATAGGAAAGAATGAGTTTTGCACATCATGATGTCTTTCAAAAATAACATTTTTAAAAAATTATCATAGAGAGCGTTTGTCAAAATGTACAATATTTGATCCTACCAGGGTGTTCTTATTTAATCAGATACAAGTAACAACATAGTTGTTTCACCCAGTCCTAGATTCCGATGGTATCCAAATATACAGAGGTCTAATTTTAGATTTTTTTTTCCTTTTAAAGGTAAAGGTTCCCCTCACACATATGTGCTAGTCATTCCCAACTCTAGGGAGTGGTGCTCAACTCGGTTTCAAAGCTGAAGCAACGAAGACGTTTCCATGGTCATATGACTAAACATCAAAGGAGTATGAAATGCTGTTACCTTCCCACAAAAGTTGGTCCCTATTTTTCTACTTGCATTTTTCCATGCTTTTGAACTGCTAGGTTGGCAGAAGCTGGGACGAGTAACAGGAGCTCGCTCCATTATATGGCTCTAGGGATTCGAACCACCAAACTGCCAACCTTTCTGATCGACATACTCAGCGTCTTAGTCACTGAGCCACCACATCCTCTCTTTTCCTTCTAGAGACAAGCAATTTCTGTGCATTATTCTTCGGAGACAAGAAACAATGATTAGATCATTATCTGATCATTTGAATGTGTTTTTGAAGTAGTCTATTACTACATAACTACAATTGGGCCCAGTCTTTCAATAAAGTAATTTATGCTGACTACAAACTAAATGTACAGTCATATTAAACTAAAATGTGTATGTTTGATTATATTTAAGATACAAATTTCATTTTCTGTCAGTAGATTTTAAGCACTACTGGCAAATGAAATAAAAAAGCTGAGACCACAAAACATCCAAACTTGTCTTTCCTTTGCCATGTAAAGCTATTATAAAATAGATTACTTTTTTATAAATGTGTCCATGTTTGCATGTGTAGGAAGTTTTATTTTCCAAGCAGCTTCTTTTCATCTCAGTAAACTGGCAAGGTTCCCTGAGCCTCTTATACAATAATCTTTTTAGGGATTCCAATTAGTTTCACTGTTTATCTAAGTGCAGGAAAACCTTCCACTTCAGAGTAGTCACTGTCGAAATAAAAGGGAGTGAAAACTGTTACATTATTTGGATAATTGGAACAGAGTTCTCATATTTATATTAAAGGCACTGAAGATGTTTTGATACAACTGTTCACAAAGCTTTAATGGACTCCTGTGGTGAAAGTAGCAAATTAAAAAAAAAAAACTGTTGTGTGCCAAAGATGAAAAAGTGTAAAGAAGCAAGTGTAAAACCTGTTTGCCATTATATATATTTTCCAAAAGAACGTAATTATATAGTTATCTCCTCCTAGTCTTCAGCTCTATCTCTGCAACACTGGTTAAAACAGCAGCAGTTTAAGGATGACTGCCATACAAAATTGAGTTAAATCTCCGAGTCCTGGGTTGATTTATCCAATAAGGAATCTATGGAGGAGGCAAAATGCAAAGAACATTAACAAAAAACAAAGCTTGGAACTTGAGATCAGTACTTTATGCCTTAATGCTAATATCTTGCAGTGCAGTTTTTCATCTTAGAAACCGCATCACTTCCTGAACGAAAGCCTACCTGGGAAATGATTTAGTGAAAAATCATGTTGTCCAACAGTTCATTCTGCACTTGGCTTTACTATATCCTCCCCGCACCCCCATCTGTATTCAGAGATTTTGATCATACTTGCAAATGGTTATTTATTCAATGGCAATTTTATTAATTTCGATATGGAAGGGAAACCATGCCAAGGGAGCTATCAAGAAGATGATTTTTAGAGAGGATGGATGGAGGGATGGATGGATGGATGGATGGATGGATGGATGGATGGACGGAACGATATATGTGTGACACACGCTATTTTTCAGGTGGCTAAGCAATTAATTTTAAAAAATTAAAGTATCAAAGTTGATAAGAGAAATGCAAGTTCATCGTGATCTATTTGCTACGTACCAGAATTAGTCTTAAGTAGTAGTATTTTCATTTAGTATACATTTATACCAAAACACAGTACAAGTAGAATGTTAAGCTCTGCCTTGAATTTAAATTATATCCTGCCATTCCTCCCAAAATTTCCCAATCAGGAGTTCTCCCCACTTTACCACTGGACATTTTAAATCCGTGATAACCTATAAATGGGGATATGCTGACACACCAGTGGTGGGATTCAAATTTTTTTACTACTGGTTCTGTGGGTGTGGCTTTGTGGCTTTGTTTTTGCCCTGTGCACAACCCCTCCCCACCAGCTGCAGCCTGGGCCCCGCCTGGACAGCTGGGCAGGCGGCTGGGAAAGCAGCGAGCAGGTGGGCAGCCAGGACCAGCCTGGCCTCTAATGCTGTGTCCAGCAGGGGTGGGGAGGGAAGGGCGCAGTGGC